>JAUTDP010000004.1:2818444-4227666 GCA_033439795.1 Sordaria brevicollis
CTGGCTCATCATACGTGCTCATCCATGGCTCATCGTCGTCGGCGGTGCTGTCGGCCCTCTTCTTTTCCTTGCCATCCTTGCCGTTGGTGTGGAATTTGACTGTGGTATCTGTAGTGGAGGGGAAGGTGTTTTCAAACAGACGTGCAAGATCGGGGTTCTTCATGCGAGATGTGACATCCTTGATCACCTTCTCGATGGCTTCAGACTGAAACGTCCGGCATCTGACATGGGGCCTCTGGAAGGGGAGGGAGAGAGGGCCTTCGCTGTAGGGTCGACTATGGACACGTGTTAGTAATTGCGCCTTAACAGACACAACACGCTGAAAACTTACTGTGGATAAGTGGCATATGATGCATAATCTGGACAGGCAGTCTCATCAAATTTGCCCTTCATTGGCAGTTGGTCCATATCCCATTCGAGCTCCGAGGCCTCTACCACTGCCGACCTCAGTAGAGGTGTCGACAGAGGCAACAGCAGCGACAGCCAGGAAGTGGTACGAGTCATATTACTGACTGATAATTCCCTAGATAATTGGTCTTGTGGTTGCCGATGCGGCGATGGGAGCAGTTCTGCAAGGCAGATGATCAACCCGAGTGATGCGATGTACTGAGGCGGTTGTGGAATCGCGATCCTCTCTTCAGGTCAGGATGTTGATCCCAGGCGAAGAACCATCAGCTTTAGGATTTGTTGATCCGATCCCCTCATAAGCAACGCCCAAGATTTTACACAACGAAAGGAGCAACCACACAAAGTTTAGGTTGTAAACCTCCACTGATGTGTAGGAGAGAGTGACGTCGCAGCAAGAAGTCGAAACTGCGATATGTCCACGAGAGCACTGTAATTGCCTCCCTGCAGTTTCCTAACGTGTAACGTCTTGGCAGGCAACAAAGCTCTGTTAGCTCCTGTTAGAGAATTTTCCCCGATGTGGGGTGGTAGCGACATGTGGGACACTATAAATGACACGAGCTCTGAATGATCACTAACAGGATTCTAACAATGGCCATGGCTGAACATCAAGCCAAGTTATTCAGGGAGACACATCCTGCATACTTCTTCGCTTTACGTTGTTTACGCCTATCTGAAAACCAAGTGTTGCCGGGCTTGCTACCGTGTTTATCATAGTTATCTATCTTTAATAACCGGATGGTACGCTCCTAGTAAGCCAGTTGAAGTCTCCGTCCTCTGTCACGGAGTTCTGAGCCACTTCCCCATCGACTAAACCGTGCAGTTCCTTCACATGCTTCCCGCAGCTTGACGTGCATATTCGCCCGCTGTGCCCTTTTCAGATACCTATTTGTAGCAACCTCTCTAGAAGGTGTCGATTAACGTGCTTACGGTTAGGTTGCTAATATGCGAGGGCGTGTTTGGCACTTGTGAAATCGGGGTGTGAAATATTCAGACTATTTTATTACGGAGTCCCGTTTGGGAGCATTCTGAACACCTGTTCAGAGTCCAAATCGATTCTGAAATTCCAAAGGCATTCCAGCAATCTCAAGGCCCGTACACCCCTTCTCAAATCGATTTCAGAGGGAAGATTTCACAGCCCCATTTCAAAATTGCCAAACAGGCCCCAGCGCCGTAGGCAACTCAGCGAGTCCCTCTAAAACCCCTCATCCATTCCCTCCGGTGCGGTGAACGACACATTCGCATTCACAGCCAGCCCAAACGTATCAGCGCGCGTTGGCTTGGGACCGTTGAACCGTTGTGTCCCGCTGTGCGCCCGATTGTTCAAGTACGCCTGAGCATCCTCCACCACCCCTTGCTGGACCGACGCCGTGAACCGCGCCGGGTCGATAATGTTCATCAACCGATGGGTCACATAGAAGCGACCCAGCACGTCAGCTTCGGCCCGCACCGCGTTCCGTTCCACCAATGCCCATCCCCATCGCTCCTTGTTTTGCTTCTCAATCTCATTCCTTGACATGACTTCTTCGACAAAGACCGGGCCCAATGACTCGGGAGGGACGACGTTGGGCGGCATGGGTGGAACAGCCCGAACTGTTTGGAAGAGGTTGCCCGTGAACCGAACGTTCCTCCCGTGGGAATCGGTAGCAATCTCTGAGACGAGCATGACAGCGTTTGTTTCCGTGACAGCATTGTTATGACCGTTGCTGACTAGAATGACGCGTACGGGGTCTCCGACGCGGATCATCTCAGCTCCGAGGTAGACCCCTTCGTAGAAACAGGTATCTTGTGATGAGCCACCAACGTTCGATTTGTTGAGTTTGTTAAAGGCGGAATAGCAATCGTTGATGTACTTGGCCGCCAACTTGGATGCTTCAAGTCCGACCGTCTGCCTGGCGAGTTCCAGCTGAGCAGGGTCCGTGAGGCCCAGACTCTGACAATATTGGACCGAAAAGGTCGGCCAGTCGATCGAGTCATATGTCCGATTTGCTATGCTCGAGAAGTTTTCGGCAGCACCTGGTACACTGAAAGTGAGAAATGGGCGCATGGATCTGGCGTCCATATAAAAGTTGTCTTGTATCAGTGCCCGATGGCCTAGGGGCGCCACCATGAACATGAACATGGCGTCTGGCGCGGGGCCTGATATCTGCTTCTTGGGAGAGATGGACAAGATCACACCGAGCCTCCAAGCCTGATGCTTGTACCAAATCAGCTCGCCTACGCGGAAGACATTGGTGAAGGTTGTAATCCCTGGTGCCGCAAACACCTGTGACTGGAGTTGGTTGCCTTGAGTTTGCTGCTGTCCATGTTGCTGGTGCTGTTGTTGCTGTTGTTGCTGTTGTTGCTGCTGCAGTAGCTGTTGGGCCTGTTGAGCTTGAATAATCTGCTGCGTGCGTTGAACTTGTTGACTTTGTGGTTGTTGAGCTTGTTGTTGTTGTTGTTGTTGTTGTTGTTGTTGTTGTTGTTGTTGTTGTTGTTGTTGCTGCTGTTGGACCTGTTGGGTTTGTTGTTGATGAATCGGTTGACTCTGCTGTTGTTGTTGGATATGCTGGTTCTGTTGTTGCTGTTGTCGTTGCTGATGATGCTGCTGCTGCTGCTGCTGCTGCTGCTCTAGTTGCTGTTGCCTTTGCTTCTGCGCCAGTGTCTGTTGGACTTTTTGTGCATGTTGTTGATCGGCTTGCCTCAGCTTCTGGGTCTCGATCATCTTCCCGCAGAGATCGCAAGAACATTGACTGTGATCAGTGTGGGCGCTGAGCAGGAAGAGGGCATGCAAGACAAAGTCACCCGGGGTCCGGTACACAGCCTTGCGGCCAGCAGGATGGCCGTAGAGATAATAGTCTCTCCCGCCGTCTTTCCTGATGGCGCATCGCAGCTCATAACCCGTGGGCAGAGCGGCAAGTTTGAATTGTTTATCGCTGTTGAGACCGAGTTGATACTGCAAATGGCCACCGATGATGACCTCCCAACGTTCAAGCTGGGCGACATCCTGGTCCTCCTTGGGGTCTAGTGCATTGTGGTCAAGGTCTTCGTATCCTTTGCCATCACTGCGTGCAATCTTCAAGCACAGGTAAAGGTTCCTGTCTTTGTCGTTGTCCTGGCCGTTTTGGGCGGACATGGTGACCATGACGAAGCAAGAAAATGTGCCACTAATTGCCCGTGCGTGGGGTGTTCCTTTGGGGAAATGCAAATCAAGCGATGTTGACTTGATTATGAGATGAAGAAGGGTGAATGCGGGGAGAACTTGATAACCAGTGACGGTGTGAATCAGTGGATGCTGCTGCTTGGAACAAAATCAGACAAATGCCAGGGAAAGAAGGAGGTCGTCGGATTCAGAAGCCCTGAAGAAGTGAAAGTGGCACTGGCCATAGCACGCAGCGCAACGGGTAGTATGGTAGAGGTATGTACCGATTAATTAAAATCTTCGCCGGACTGTTTGCATAGTAGACTGATGTCCAAGTAGGTTGGTACCTAGTCAGAGACGCTACTCCTAGGTAGCGCTGGGAAGTTGGTAGAATACTGACGATTCCAACAGTTTTTGGAGTTGTTCGAGTTCAAAGTCAGAAGTGGAAATGGATAGCGAGTTCGACGTGCTGTGACGCGGGAGACGCGGTCCAGGTCCCGTCGTTGGCGTCGTCCAGGAACACAGCTGGGGCACGGACCCCAATACCCCACCATGCTGAACTTGTGGGAGCAACGGCCCGTGCACGATGCTCGATACGTACCAGCCAGTTCGCCTGTTTTTGTCCACAAGATAATGAGTGTGAAAAGCCAGGCCATGGTCATTATTTTGTATCACTCCGTCACTCCAAGTATGCGCCGACACCAGTAGACACTTCAATCTGTCATCTCATTATCATCGTCACCATCACAAACTTTACAGAGCTGGATTACTTCATTGCCGCCTCCTCCTTGGACCTGCAAAGCGCCTGCCGAAGACATGGCAAATGACCAGAGTTCTCACTCGGAATTCCATTTCCTTCCTTCCCTGAAGCTACCTCTAGCTGACCATGTTCAGCTTGACGCCGAAGGGTTGCGAGACGGGAACGTCAACGGAGTTAAGCCCCAAAAATTTGCCATTGATACCTACATCTCCGGCTGTCGATATGATCGAGCACCGTATGCAGCGGCCGCGGCACCGCGTGGATCGGCCTCCTCCTCCGCGCTTAGTATCGTAGTCTTGGCCTACATGCTACATGTGATGGTTTAGTGGACCTGGGATACAACCTTGTGATGAGCAATGGCCGAATGTGGTCAAGAGCTATAAGATGGCGTCAGGTTCCTCTTGTCCTTACGAGAGGTGGTGAGGACCAAGATTAACAACACAGACAGAGACATCAGTAGCAGCTCAACTTATTATCCAGTAACTCATCACCAGAAATTCAGGATCAACAGGCCAGCATAATGTCGGGCATCAACTTTGATCTCAACACGGAGGGCATCCAAGTGGTACGCCATCTCCAAGACCAAGTGTCGGGACGCACATGTAGGTTCACCGGACCCGTCACTTACCAAGAATCCATCACTGACCCTCATTCAGTCCTCATCACCGGTCCAAGTGAAGGAGGTCTGGGCGCCGAAACAGCCATCTCTCTCGCCCACGGCAAGCCAGCCCTTCTCATCCTCGTAGGCCGCACCCTCAGCAAGATCCAGCCCACCATCGACGCCATCAAGGCCATCAACCCTTCTATCACGGTCAAGTTCGTCTCTACCGACCTCACCTCGCCCAAGAGCGTCCGCCAAGCCGCCAACGAGATCCTCAATGACCCCTCCATCAGCCACATCGACGTCCTCATCAACAACGCCGCCGTCATGGCCTCCCCCTACGAACTCACCGCCGACGGCGGTTTCGAGCTGCAATTCGCCACCGCCCACCTCGGCCATTTCGTTCTGACAAACCACCTCCTGCCCAAACTCAAAGCTTCTACTGATGGCCAAACAAGAATCGTCAACGTCTCCTCCAAGGGCAGCATCCTAGGCGGCATCCGCTGGGACGACCCCAACTACGTCAAGCACCCAGAAGAATACAACGCCTGGACGGCCTACGGCCAGGCCAAGACGGCCAACGTGCTGTTTACGCTTGCTCTCAACAAGCGGCTTCTCAAGACCAAAACAGGCGCGAACCGTGGGATCAGGTCGTATGCCATCCACCCGGGCGGCATCTATACCAATCTTATCCGGTACATGAACGAGGAGTTGTGGGATGAGGTGAAGCGGAGGGCGTGGAACGGGGAGGAGGTCCCGGTCAAGACGTTGCAGCAGGGTTGTGCGACGACGTTGAGGGCGGCGCTGGATCCGGCGCTGGAAAAGGAAGGAGGAGATGGTGGTGTGTTTTTGAGTGATTGCCAGTTTACGAAGGACCCGGAGATCGTGGCGCCGTGGGCGCTGGATGAGGGGGATGCGGAAAGGCTTTGGGCGTTGAGTGAGGAGTTGGTTGGGGAGAAGTTTGAGGTTTGAGAGTATGGTAGGTGGGGAGGAAGGTGAAAAGGGTCAATAAGACGGAGTTTTCCGAAGGGGACGTGCGAGAATGTCATGGCGCGGAGTTCGAGGTTGTTTTTTGGAGACTAACTTGGTGGAAGCGTCAATGCATCTCCTCCTCTGAGATTGTTTTTCTCCTCTCATCCAGAGTGTACGAACTGCCGCGCACCTAAAGGTCAGGTCACGGTTGATCCATCATGTTGTCTTTACCTGTGACAGATCGACATCAATAATAATGAATGTGAACATCCATCATCACAGATGAGTTCAGCATTTGACTATATCCATCTTGCACTATTATTGACTCACCTCAAAACAGGAAGCGGCATTCAAGGGGTTCGCTTCCTTCTCGCTTGCGTTCTCTCTGTTGGCCACGGACTTGTGGGGGTCTGGCAGCCAGACAGTGACGGATGAGTGGGAGTGGTGTGTGCATTGATGGTGTAATGAGAATCATTTGGGATAGATGAATGACATGATGTTTTTTCCTCCACCTGCCGAACCCACGAAGCACTGATGGAGGTGAGGAATAGATGAAGGCTGGGGGGAAGGAAGGGAAAGTATGATAATCAAAGGGGTCGGCCGGTCGGGTCCATAAAGGTAAGTGATCGCAGCCTCGTAGTGCCTTGTAGCGCCTCGTCTAATTCGGAACCCCCTGGGTTGACATGCCGATCGGGATCCACATCATGGAGCTTGTTTTTAGTCTCTCCCTGTCAATCTCTGTCAAATGCAACAAGAGATCTCCTTCAACACGCTGGACATGTTGGAGGATTTGCAAACCTCCCTAACGTTCCTGCAGATTGACGGGTTTCATCGTGCAGTGATCATCTTCTAGAACATATGAGCATCGCGGACTGCGTACGTACTCGTGGGCCCAGGAGGTGGCTCAACGAGGTGAGCGACATGTTCAGAGCCTTACAATTGCCGGAAATGCAGTTGTACACCGTGAAGGGTTTCCACACGATTCAAGCCCACCCTGTAGGTCCATAGTATCGTGAAGATGAACGTAGACCATCTTCTACTGTTGCGGTCAGAGGAGTGTCAGTGATCGCATCGCTGCCCCAGACCATCGACGATGGATACCAGTACCCATTCCACATCTCCTGTCCCATCATACCCCTTGGGGAACAACATGGTCGGAAAGGGGAGAGAGCAAGGTTGGTGATGATGATCTTGACTTCAAGTCCACTTGCACGAACAGCACCAGAAACATCCATATAAACCTTCTCTTTCCTCCCGTCTTTCCAATCCAATATCCTCATCATCATCACAAGCTTCTCATTCATCACACTCTTTTAACCCACTCAAGAACCAACAAACCACTTACTTACCACACATTTAACTTTTTGACCACCACTCCAACCAACCAAATATCCAAAATGAAGACCACCACTTCTTTCTTCGCCTACCTCCTCGCCGCCTCGGCCTCCACCGTCTTCGCGGCCGCCATCCCTCTCTCCACCGGCGTCCCCACCCCCGCTCCCGTCGAGCAGGTCGGCCAGCAGGCCAAGGCTGCTCTTGACAACGCTTCCGCCTATGCTCCTCAGCCTTCCGTCCCTCTCTCCACTGGCGTTCCCGCCGTTCCCGCCACTCCGGCCATCCACAATGTTCACCAGATGAACGTTGTCCCTGAGGGTACTCCTGAGGTCCCCGCTATCCCTGAGGGTCTTGAGGTTCCTGCCACTCCTGAAGTTGCCCCTGCTGTCGAGGCTCCCACCGTCCCTGGCGCTGAGGTTGCCGTCCCTGGTGCCACCGATGCTCTCAACGGTGCTGTCCCTGCCGCCGCCAGTGTTCCTCCTGTTGAGGGTGTCCCTGCCGCTGTTACGGATGCCGCCCAGAAGGCTGCCGCCGACGCCGCCGCCGCCGCCGCTCCTGCCAAGGATGCCGCCGCTTCTGCCATCGATTCCGCCAAGAATGCTGCCACCGATGCTGCCGCCGCTGCCCAGGACGCCGCTGCCCCGGTTGTTGATGAGGCCCAGAAGGCTGCTGCCGAGGCCCAGGCCGCCGCTGCCCCCGTTGTCGATGAGGCCCAGAAGGCTGCCGCTGCTGCCCAGGAGGCCGCTGCCCCTGCCGTCGATGCCGCCAAGGATGCCGCCACTCCCGTCGTCAATGAGGCCCAGAAGGCTGCCGCCGCTGCTAAGGACGCCGCCGCTCCTGTTACTGACGCCGCCGGCAAGGTCGTCGACGGCGCCAAGGTCGCCGCGCCCGCTGCCCCTGCCGTCTCCGGCGTCCCCGCTATCAAGCGCGCTTAAACATCTTACCTCCTTGAGGTAGATTGGATTCGAAAGGGTTGTGAAGAGCATGGAGTCATGATTGATGGAGGAGATGGGAAACAGGCCCAGTACTATGGGATGTGGAGGAATTGATGATACCGCTGATTTGAAGATGGAGGAGATTCCAGAGAGGAGCGCAGATTTTGAAAAGCTCAGACAACTCGAGTGGAGGGAGGGGGACATTTATACCTACCTGGACATACTATACCGATAAAAATAATTATAATTGATATTTTGAAGCATCAGCAGACATAGATCACACAGCTTGAAAGATTCGTGAATGGTGATGGTCCAACAACTTGCGAATGCAATTTTCGCCAATTGTTTGATTCGATCTCATGATTCACATCGCGTTGTGTTTGGATGAACATGGTTGCAACAGTGTCGTCAACTGCCGAAGAACCTTGCTGGCTGGGCAGATGCTAGCCATCTCCTAAGATAGGGGTTAGGGTTGACACCGCTCTTTTCTCACCCTGTGAGTTCCTCCAACTGGAAGCGGCGATGATCTGCAGACACCTTCCACCGGGCTCCTGCTTTGGTGTTTTTCTTCCAGCAAGCAAACATCGAAATATCTCTGGGCAGGCAAAAGGCGGCAAGTTCCGATGACCTCTATCCGACACGACAGGTCAACCAACCGCCCGCTGCGTGGAAGACTTAGTACAACAAGTTGGAGGGAGGGGGGAGTTTATGCATGGCGCTCGCAGCAATATGGCTTGAGATTTGTTTTTCCTTGTTTCTTTCCCATCCGTCACATCCAACGAACCGAAAAATAGGCCGAAGAGGCCTGAGAGAGAAAAGCAAGACAAACACATCTTCACACTTTCCATCCCGCCCGCCCATGGCTGCTGCAACTGCACACTGCGTGACCGTTGCACACCAGGGCACGTTGTGACGACCTGTCGCCTCCCGATATCCCGCAAAACCTTAATATTTCGATCGGCTGACGGCGCCAGCAATCCCTATAAACAGTGGTCTGACTTTGCTGCCTTGACTATATGGAGTCTCTGTGTGCTCATATCAGATGTCCGACTTCCCGCATCGTTGGTCAACAATGATCCCGGACAGCCATATGTCAGACTTGAAAACTCTGAAGCAAAACCAATGTTTTGTGTTCAGTTTCCCGGAGGAATCTTGAAGTCCGTGTGAAAGCGGTCTGGCACGACGATGGTTAGAACAACCAATGGGTTACCCCGGTTACCTGAACGTGCCTGGATTGAGTTCTGTGGAAGAAAGCAGCAATTCCCAAATCGGCCAGGTTACCCCTGAGGTTAGAGCAAAAACAGGACCACCGACCAAGAGTTCCAGGCCCTGTCCAATGGTGGGCGGGCCCCTTTTGGTGGACTCTTCGACATCGCTCACCGTGGGGATCGTCCGTGGGGGATTTGGGGAAAAGGGTCCTCCAAATTCCAAAAGGGAGAACAACCTCACGACAACAAACTCCAACCCAATATGAAAAGGAATGCCATGTCCGTCACAAGAAGAGCACGGGATTCCGTTTTACGTGCCGACCCAAACCAGTCGCCCGTCACATCTCATTCCCAAATGGGCATCATGGGAGTTGCGTAGGTGTCGCTTGGCCATTCATATCATCCTTCCCGTCTTCGCTCCCCCAGTTCCTCTCATCGGAGACGAAGAGTGGTGGACGGGTCAAGCCTGTCGCATTGGATTTGGGACATCGCTGTCAAAGTCCTCATTTCATCGACCGCTCTGGGGTTAGCGGCACAATATCCAACACCTCCGATCATTGGTCACGACACAGGTGTTCCTGGCATGAACCCGTTGGGACACCACCCACCGATGCCACCTCGAGCCCACCAACCCACCTGGTGCCGAGATGAGGCGCCCAGGGACCCCGAAGCGGTCGGCTCGCTGATTGGGTACAACCCCTGAGTCTATCACGACCTGCAGGTGAGCTTGTCTTTCCCCTTCCACGCAGCTTCCTCTTCGTTGTTGGCCCGCCCCAGGGAGACACAACTTTGAGTGAAAACTGCCAGGACATGGGGCACGACATGGGCCACAGCATGCTCGGCTCCTCGTCGACCCATCCCAATCCCATCCCATTCCCCCGTCTGGGGTGAAGCTTAGCTTTTTCCTTCCTCGTGCACCAAGCCCGGGACAAGCCTTCTCTTTCTTCTCCTTCTGTCGCTCTCTTCGATCTTTCTCTCCCTCCACGGACCTTCGTTGGAACCTCACACTCGTTGACCTTGACCACCTTTGAAGCTCGACGCGCCTCGGCTTCTAGTGTGTCCGCCGAATCTTCTCACAATCATTTTCGACCCGACAATCCTTACGAGTTTATGTCCTATGAACCACGGCTGGACTTCTGAATAGGAAAGCTTGTTAGCGCTGGATTTTATCTGAACGACATACGATCTTGGATAAGAGCTCATAATCTCGACGCGCTGAGCTCCACGACCAGTCAATAATCAAGGAAACAACCCATAGAGAGCCAACAATGAAGCTCTCCACATTCCAGACCGCCCTTGGCGCGGCCTCATTATTCTTTAGTGCCCAGCCTGTCTCTGCCGGTCATGTAGGTCATCGCCATCTTCATGAACGTCCCACAAGGAGACACAGCCATGTCGAAGAGACCATCGAAAGAGTTGAGATGCCACAACTGCAAAAGAGGAAAGCCAAATGTTCGTTGCCCGACCACCCAGACCTTGTGTTTGTCCCTGGCGCCATGAACAATGGTTTCGCCATGAGCCCCGATGAGCCATGCGAGGACGGAAAGTGGTGCCCGTATGCTTGTGTTCCTGGAAAGGTTATGGCGCAATGGGAACCAAATTCGACTTACGTCTATCCGCAGTCAATGGTGAGTTGCAACATTCCTCGACCTGGCGGCAATCTGTGAAGTGCTAACAGACAGTCAAGAACGGTGGTCTGTATTGCAACAATGGAAAGCCTGAGAAGGCTTTTGACGACAAACCATATTGCGTGGATGGAACCGGTGCTGTTCAGGTCGTTAACAAGGCTGGAAAGATTGTCTCATTTTGCCAGACTGTCTTGCCTGGCAATGAGGCTATGATCATCCCCACCGACATCCATGGTCAGTCCAAGATCGCCGTGCCTGGACCATCTTATTGGGACTCAACCGCTGCACAGTAAGCATATCCACAGTATGGTGATGTTTACAACTCACAAGCTGACGTTCTCTCAGTTACTATATCAACGCACCTGGCGTCTCTTCTGCCGAGGGTTGCATTTGGGGTAGCCCAAGCAAGCCTATCGGAAACTGGAGTCCGTATGTTGCTGGAGCCAACACCGTTGGCGGTGGTGAGACGTATGTGAAGATTGCGTGGAACCCCATTTACATGGACTGCGACTGGAAGAAGACGAAGCCCAGCTTTGGTGTCAAGGTCGAGTGTCCCTCTGGAGGTTGCAATGGTCTCCCGTGTTCCATCGACCCCTCCAAGCACGGCGTTGGAGGCTTGGAAAGCCCGGTTTCCACCAAGGGTGTCGGCGGTGCTCAGTTCTGCGTTGTCACCGTCCCCAAGGGACAGACTGCCAATATCGTGGTGTTCAACGTCGATGGCTCCAGCGATGAGCCCAAGACTTCGACCACCAAGAAGCCTGATCCTCCCAAGACTACCTCGACCAAGGAGGCACCCCCGCCGCCTAAGCCCACCTCTACGACCAAGACTCCCACCACCTCGTCGACTCCTCCTCCCACCACCTCTTCTGCGGCTCGCACATCGTCGGCTCCCATATCTTTGGCCATCAGCATAGAAGCGTCTTTTGCTGAGTCATCTGAGGCACCAACGGCCTCCAAGCCCGCGCTCTGGGGTGGTATCTTCAAGGAGAACGGCACCGATTCGACCCCTACTAGCGACGCCCCCGAGACAACTGAAGCGCCAGAACTGACAGAAGCCGAGGAGTCCGCACCCGTCTCAACCTCATCAAAGAAGAACGATGGTGCAGCCCATGAGGGTGGCGCTGCCATTGCTGGCCTGGTGGTTGCCATTGTCGCCGCTGCAACTCTTCTTTAAACTGCAGCCATTGCGCATTTCTAGGAAGAGTTGGGTCTTTTGCCTTCTTGTACACGATGTTCGATTCTTCTCTTCTTCGACTTTCGGGAAACGGCCACAACGACATAGTGACTACAGTCAGCAAGAACCTCCATATGTCAAATCCCGGCAGTTGATTTACATACCTTTTTTTTTTTTTTCTCAACAAATCCCATATACATACCTTACACCCTAGTACCTAGTGTCTATTGTTATTCCCGGGTGGCTTCCGCAAGCCTCAAAATTGGCGCGCCAAAAAGGCTAGCTGCTATTTGTTGCACTTCTTCGGTCAGTCCTTACTCTTGCGAGCGAGCGACCTGCAATACTTGTCTACTTCGACTTTTTTTTTTTTTTTTTTTTTTTTAATTTTCGGGATCGGTTGGTTGGTTTTTTGCGAGGATATCTATTTTTTTCTTGGTTCGGCGATATACCCCTTTAGCGACGAAGGTTTTGGATATCTTCTTGTTGTTGGATAATGTTTTGCGAAAAAGTCGGTCAGGAGATGAGTTGGATATGGGATGATGCTGGATGTCGAATGAATGTCAAACTATTGTGGTGAAAGGGAGCCAAAGGATGGGTAACCGAAGCATTTGGGGAAAAGTCTGGTAGACCTAGGGTCTCGGCTTCCCGGTGTGCTCTGATTGACGAGGGAATTGGGTTGGGTTGTTCTGGGAAACTTGTTATTATTTTGAGACGAGACAACTGAATGAAAGAGCAAACGATGTTCCTGATGATGACGGAATCTGTTTAAATCCCAAATCCTGAACTTGAACTGAAATCAGAATCATGATGCCGAGGATGTTATTGTGAGGATGCCATGTTGTGATACCGAATATGGAGTTTAAAGAAGTGGAAGAACAACAGAAAGATGGAAGGAGGAAGGAAGGAGACGATGAGAACCCGCAAGAAACAAATCGAAGAAGGGAAGGAGAGAAAATTCTTAGGTAATAGGCAGAACCTCAAACATTTTATGAGGAACACAAGGCAGGTACGACTTGCTCGTGACTCGTTCTTGGCAGGTACTGTCATACATGTATGGGTCGTACCAGGTCAAGAAGTTGGACAAGGTTCTCACAGCTCGCCTCGCTCCACGTTGGCTTACCTACTTGTAGAGACCCCCCTCATCTGAAGTCGAAATACGAGCTCGCCTCGTACTAAAAATCACACATTCATCCTTCGTGTGGGTTCACATGCTTAATGATGTTATATCCGAAGCAAGCTTATAGAACAAAACTTGATGTGATGCTTCAGTTTTACGATGCTTGTTGCAGTCTATGATTCTCTCAAACATGTGCAAGTATGCATGCTTCCTTTTTCCACAGAGGTAGCAAAATCACCATCTTGAAGTGAAAGGCCACCATAGAACAGCAACAGCCACTACCCATCAAGACCCATTTCCCATCACCAGCTCACATCAACCCAAATCAACTCATCCTAACCCACCCCGGCACATCATCAAACTCCCCCGGCGGCTCCGTCGCCTCGCCAGCATCAGCAGCCGCCAAATCATCCTCATAATCCTCCCTGAACCTCTCCATGATACTCTCATACGGCACCGGCCAACCCGCCAGCACCGCATTCCCCCCCTTGCGCTTAGCGCCCTCGACCGCGAACTTCTTCTGTTGGCGAGCAATGAACCCATTAAGCAGGCCCGCGTACACAAGACCCGCGACGACCGACTCCATGCTGTCCAAGTCCGGTTGCTTGTTTCCGAAGATAAGGCCCTCGGAGGGCATCAAGCGTTTTAGTTGTCCCCCCGGGGGAGGGGTGAGGGTGAGGATGTTACCTGTGACAACGGGATTGTAGCCTTCGAGGAGTTTTTGCACGTAGGTCGCTGTTGTTACCAGGTCGGATAAGTTAAGGGCGGGCGCGCGGTTGGTCATCATGTTAGGATCGGAACCAGCGGTGGCGCCCTCCCAGGTAAGAAGGAAAGTCTTGCGCGTGAAGGAGCGCCAGACGAGCGATTTGAGACGGTAGAGGAGAGTCAAATAGAGACCGCGGTCCCAGAGCCAGTCTCGGCTGGGACCGTTGAGGGCCTGGTAAAAGGCGACAAAGTTGCCGGTCCGGATGGCGGCGCAGATGGGGATGAAGATGTCGGCGAAGCCAGCGGCTTCGGGCCGTGAGAGGAGCTGCTGGGAGGGGAAACGGCCGAGCAAAAGGTTGGAGGGGATCCAGTAGATGAGGATCTGGCGGCGGTGCTTGAGGAATTGTGGGTGACATTGCCGGTAGGCTTCTTCGAAACACCAGTGGGCGCGCATGTAATGCCCGTGGTCGAAGTTGAAGCGGCCGAGATAGTAAAGGAAGGTTACCCGTTGGGATGCTGGGTATAAGGAGAGTGCTGGTCCGCTTGTGGAGAGGTTGGTAAACATCTGAACGGCGAGTCGTGACTTGTCGCACTATGAAATGGTATGACTATGAGTATTTCTTCGAAATCATCTTACAGGAAGAAGCAGCAACAAGACTTACGGCAAAGAGTAGCTTCAATGTCAAGTTCGCGAACAAATACACAGCAATCTTCTTCCCCTTTGGAGGTTGCCATCGAGTACTTGATCGGTCTGTGAGACATGATGTGAAAATCTTCTGGATGATGTCGGCGGCAAGCTCGACAATCGACTTCTTCTCCCCAGCTTCGTCACCGGTCTGATCGCCCTGAATCTGGGCCATGAGGGAAGGCTCCTTAGTAATGCTCATAACCAACTTGGAAAGCGCCTCGGAAAGTGACATGCTGGTTTGTAGAAGCATGATGCCATATGTGGGATTAGCAAGTGCATTGGCACATGATATCAGCAAGTCGCTGAGACGACCATAGAGCTTCACGATGTCGTTGAAGTCCACATCGCGCCAGTACTTCAAGTACTCCTCCATGAACGAGTTGAAGCCGGGCCACGGAGAGCCTCTTCCTTCTGGAACGTCATCCTCCTCTGGTAAATGCTTCTCAACCAGCTTTTCGATATTGCCAGAGTTGGCTGGACACGATGACCTCAGCTGTTGCCCTAGTTCATAATAATGCTGGGCAACATTCGGCTCGACCTGCAACCAGTTGCGTAGCTCGTCCCCATTTTGATTTTGTACGAACGCGCGGATGCTGCCCAGAAATTCTGAAATAAGGCTCATGGCTGCCCCTGTGGTAATCTGTGGTTGACGCGCTCGTGGGCAGTCGGACCGTTCTCGACAATTTCAGCTTCCTCCCCCAAGTTCCTAGCCCGGCCGTGCCAGGGCGCAAACAGGAGCGGAAGTCGACTTGATCTCCTGTTGGAGGATGACTGGCGGGGCGAGTCGTAGTATGTTTTCGCAATCTGATAAATGAGTAATGAAGTGGGAAGGAAGCTGTCGCTCAAGGACCAATTACAAATGATGCGCTAAGTTTCTTCTTGTGGTTGTTGTTGGTTGTTGGGTTTGCTAGAAGAGGTGCAGACGGTGGAAGTGAGGTTCGCGGTCTCTCAAAGGCGACTGAGGTTGAGGTGAGTGTTGCTTGCACTGTGCTGCATTGATGATGCGTGCCCAAGTTAATTGAAAGGCAACAACCCTAACCCGGGTTCTTCACCTGCGAACCTTTGGGACTTTTGTTGCAAGCAACTGAAGAATTGGTTCGTTTGTTGTTCCGGTTATTTTCAGTTTCAGATCTACAACAACTCCGATTCACCGATTTCGGAATACTGGTATGAGTTCTTTCACTTCTTCAATTCCATTTGTCGCTTTTACCCAACAAGATGCATCTGTAACTATGTGCAGACCGGCCCTGCTTCTGGCAGCGCAATATACCATTTGTACATGAAAGGAAACCCAAACCAACTCCAAAGCTTTGCAAATCTTCATCACGATACAAGACAATTTTCAACACACAGCCCCAACCATTAACGCCTCATTACCGCCCATTTATACCGACTCAATCCTCTGGACAACCATGGCGGTGGCGGCACCACCGCCGTTGCAGATGGCAGCGACGCCGTACTGACCAGGCTGGAGCTGGTGAAGAAGGGTAACAAGGATACGGGATCCGGAGCTACCAAGGGCGTGGCCGAGAGCAATGGCGCCACCGAGAGGGTTGACGTTAGCGCCCTCGAGGCCGAGAATCTTCGCGTTGGCCTTGATCACGGCGGCGAAAGCCTCGTTGAACTCCCAAACGGAAACCTGGTCTTTGCTGATGCCGGCGCGCTTGAGAGCAAGCTCGACAGCCTTGGAGGGCGCAATGGGGAAGTCGATGGGGTCCATGGCAGCATCAGCAGAGCTGACGATGCGGGCAAGAACCCTCGAGCCCTTGCCGAACTCCTGGGCGAGCGACTTGTTGCCGAGAACCAGAGCACTGGCGCCATCGTTGAGGGTGGAGGCGTTGGCAGCAGTGACGGTACCGGTGCCATCACGGACGAAGGCAGGCTTGAGGGTGGGAACCTTCTCCAGCTTGATGTCGTTGTAGCCCTCATCCACCTCGATGATCTTGTCGCCCTTCTTGCCGGGAACGGTGACCGGGACAACCTCATCAGCAAACCTTCCCGAAGCCCAAGCCTCCTGGGCGCGCTTGTAGGACTGGATAGCGTACTCGTCCTGCTCCTCGCGGGAGATCTGGAACTTCTTGGCAGTGTTCTCAGCGCAGTTGCCCATGTGGAACTCGTTGTAGACGTCGGTCAAACCATCCTTGATGAGGCCATCCTCCATCTTGATGTGACCGAAGGGAGGCATGCCGCTAGCGCGGGGAACGTAGTATGGCACCCTGGTCATGTTCTCCATACCACCGGCAACCTGGGCCTCCGCAAGACCGAGCTGAATGTTCTGCGCGGCGAACACGACAGCCTTGAGACCGGAAGCGCACACCTTGTTGATGGTGATGGCTTCTACGTTGGGGGAAAGGCCGGCGAAGATGGTGGCCTGACGAGCGGGAGCCTGGCCGACGGAGCCCTGAAGAACGTTGCCCATGTAGACATCGGTGATCTTCTCAACGGGGATACCGGATCGCTTGATAGCCTCCTTGATGGCAACAGCACCAAGCTTGGGAGCAGGAACGGTGGTGTAAGAGCCATTGAACTGGCAAATGTTAGTATCAGCGCCGTCTGTTGGGATTGGACTCTTAAGTTGCGGAGCGGCTCACCTTGGCAGTGGGTGTCCTCACACCACTGAGAATGTAGGCATCCTGAATTTGCTGACGAAGAGCAGACTGGGTGGAAAAGAGACGAGCAGAAGCGACACGAGAAGTGCGCGAAGCCGATCCAACGGCTGTCCTGGCGTGGCAAAGGACCATTTTTGCTGTGTGAAAAAGAAGGAGCTGCAGCTGGTGACAAATAGGTTACAGGATGCAGGGACTGGTACTGCACAGCAGGCGCAGATGTCGAAGGAAATCTGGTATCGAAGGAAGTTGGAGATGTCCAGAGAGGAATGAACAACAGCACAACAGAAAAAGCAACACAGAACAATAGGATGAGAAAAACAGGAACAGGAACGGAAGCAAAAAGGTTATGTAGTATGCTTGGGAAAAAAAAGATTAATAAACCACCAAGCTGGGGAGGCGAGCGAGCAGTGCTCTCTCTTTTTTCCTCGGAGCTTGTGAGAGACCATGACGGCACTGGTCGGCTTGTGACGGTACAGGTGGAGAGGGATTCACACAAAAGCGAAGCTTCACCCCGCCAATTGAGCGCCAAAAGTGGCCACCACCGTGGTTTTCGCGGGGACCCCAAGGGGCACATGGGACACAAAAGCTTGGTATCCGGGGTTTTCCGTGGAGTCTGCCGCTGACAGACAGGGGAAGCTCACCCACAATGCCCTGCTTGGGCCATGTCGAGGCCCTGCCGTGGCCGGGCGGATGGAGGAATATGGAGGAGGAGTTGAGGCCGCGGCGGAGAAACGGATCCGGAGGTGGACGCTCTTCCCGTCTCCATTATCATTCAGTTTCTTTGCTACCAGCCCGGTGTCGGCATCATAGCGGTACCCGTATAAGTAAGTACCTGGGGCTCTACGGTTCGTATAGACCCAGGGATCAAAGCTCCAAACTGCACGCTCAGCAGTCGTTTCGCATCACGATGATCTATCCCAACCGTGCTTGTTCCTGCAATCACCGTCCCGCGCGCGTGTCTTGTGTGTGTTGGGTTGAAGAAGCAAACCACTTTACGCGCGAAACAAAGGCCGAGCTCCCAACGCGATTTCAGATGCTGCGTTAGCTGGTTACTAATATTTTAAAGCAAATGACTTCAGTTTGATGTGGCGTTGAAGTATTTTCGGGCAGCGACTACCGGGGAGTGTGCCACACAAGAAAGCTTGATCCCATTGTTTCAACCCGAACAAGTGGCTGTCATGCACAATCCAAAAACGATGTTTTGGTCGGGATCCATTTGTCAGTCCGGTTCAAAGGTGATTTGGCTGGACAACCGTCCAGCTGTGGCGGGCACGATAGGGGACACCCAACTGAACAGCTGGCAGCCACACTGAGCACGTGCCACAACCGCCTTAACATGAAAAATGATTGGTTGAGAAAGAGGCATTGGACAAGCCAGCGGCAATTCCCAGCCGGTCACTGGGTGTTCGTTGCCCTCGGCGCGCATTCTCCCAGCTTCTTCCTTTGTGACGCCCCCCTCCAATCAGTTGGGTACGATAAGATAGCGGTCGTTAATGCGCGTTCACTTGGCTGGCTCTGCTGGTTTCCGTCATTCATCTCCGCATCTTCCAAAACAGTTGATTGTCTCTTCGCTACTCCCACAAGGAACACCATCTCGACCGAACAAAGCATCGCATCCTATCGCATCGACGTTGTAGCTCCCTTTCTATACGTTTTCGCCGATCCAATAACCCATCAACAAAGCCAAAATGTCAACTGCTGCCCGCCGCCGGCTTATGCGAGACTTCAAGGTGCGAGAGACATGAGCCATCCCGTTGGGTTCACACCGCTCGATGACTCGGCCGCCTCCATGAGCGCAACATACTCACAACTTTTTTCAACAGCGCATGCAAACCGATCCTCCTGCTGGTGTTTCCGCCTCTCCCGTACCTGATAATGTTATGACCTGGTAAGGAGAATTGGGTTCCGTTGCGATGCCCGCTATGGGCGGCCTACCCCCGATACGGCGATGACTAACATGGTCTCTCCATACAGGAACGCCGTGATTATTGGACCCGCCGATACGCCCTTCGAAGATGGCACCTTTCGCCTTGTGATGCACTTCGAGGAGCAGTATCCCAACAAGCCTCCCTCGGTCAAGTTCATCAGCGAGATGTTCCACCCTAATGTTTATGCCACCGGCGAACTTTGTTTGGACATTCTCCAGAACCGCTGGAGTCCTACCTATGACGTTGCGGCTGTGCTAACGAGTATTCAGAGGTACGCCCCAACAATATCTTGCTTGAGTCCGTCTATTTTTTCGATTGTGTCAATATGCTGACAAATTGATCCTCTCCAGTTTGCTTAACGACCCGAACACCGGATCCCCAGCGAACGTCGAAGCCTCCAACCTGTACAAAGACAACCGCAAGGAATACCACAAGAGAGTCCGGGAAACTGTTGAGAAGAGCTGGGAGGATTGAACGGTTGCCACATTCCATCAGCACAAGCCGCGTCGATATGGCGAAAAAGCCCATTACACGCTCAGGGCCCTGCAGCGCGATATCGATTAGGCTTACAGGCCTTTTCGAGAAATATCCTTCCGGCTCTACTACCGAACGCCCTTTTTCGATCCACGACTAGCGGACGAGATGAGGTTATTCACTCTGGGGGATACATTTGGTTTTGCCCTTTCAGGCATTGAGGATGGGACAGATGGCGTGATATCACACATTGCATTTGGGAGGCGTCAATGTTTTGGGGGGGCGTTCTTTGTATTTTCAGCAGTCCGCATCTCTTGCTTATTGATGGCTGAGAGTTAGCCTTGCTTGTACTGCAATGGAGAGCGCGGGATTGCTTGGGTTTCTCGACACATTTGGGCGGTTGCCGGGTCTGGAGTTTAGGCGCTCGTATCATACCACGACAAGCATATCTGGCGAGGCAGTCCCTGGATAACCTCAACTCACATCAAGCGGCCCTTGATAGTGTCCTTCCCTTTTGTCCCAAGAGGTGAATGAGGAAATGTTGTCTCTTTAGGTTTCATAAACGAAAATGATCACAGCGTTATGCCGCATGGTTTAGCGTCCCTATACCGAGGTTTCCAAAGTGTCCTGCATTCCCAGCTGTTACGGGAAATGTGTACATGAATGACGCTGCTTACACTTACATGGTTCATGTATTGTCTGTAAGGCTTAGGGTCATGTCTAATGTGCACTTTTGAACAGCGGCGTCCCTTGATAGATGCTCACTCTAACAAGCACACCTTGAATGCAAGGTCCCTGCGTGAAATAGAGACAGATTGACTGCGCCTGGGTGGAAGAATAGAGGTACCTACGTCTCTAGATAATTAGGTTGGGTTATAGTCACAGTTATACCGACTATGTTGTTCCGTTCATAATGTTCCTGTCAATCGACTATTATAGAGGAGCCACATGAAGGATCAGGCTGTCACATTGTAGTAAACTAACCTTTGACACCAGCCTGTAGAGGTAGCCCTTGTTTACTAGCAACTGGAGGTTAACATTTCAATTGGAGTGATTTGAATTTCGTAATTTTCCATCAGTGTAAAAAGAAAGGAACAGTACTAACACTAAATACCACCGGATTGGAAAGGTAGGCCAAGCAAGGAAGCTCGTTGTTGGGGGTGCATCTCTTCAAGTCGAGAGTATTGCGTGCTTGTAATACTTGGGCATGCCAGGTACCCGTCGGCAAATTGGGGACTGGGTTTCAGATAACAGATACCTGGACAAAAAGACTAGAGCCGTACGGTAGAGGTATGGTAGTCAACTCTGTGCTCTCCAATTTTCCGGTATGCTGGACGGGGCATCCGATCTTCACCTCCGGCAGGTACCAACACACTTTGCCAGGAGGTACCGGTCGCCGCCCGCCTCGCAGCCCCAGCCGCCCCGAGTGCCGTCCCGTATTTGTTAGGGACAGGGGCAGCAGGCGCGGGCAACTCCCGTCGTGGATCCGCACAGCGCGCGTTCTTGCCTCAAGAGGCCCCAGCCGAGTCGAGTCGTCCACTGGCAACGACTGGCAAAGGTTCGCTTTCAGGGCCATCGTCCCCCTGGCGGCCCTGCGCACCGTCCAATCCCACAGGCATCCAGCGTCTCAGGCTGCGACTCTGCACTGACCGACAAGACCCCACCATCTTCATCGCGTTTCGACATTATCTCAGTGCTCAGACCTTCTTACTTTTTTAGGCAGGGACGTTCATAGATTGTAATTGCCTTTTTATATTCATATATACGGACCCTCTATATTTGAAAGTTTCGATATTTATAATATCGGTCCGTGCGTTCTTATTTTTTATTGTAATTACTATTTTATATTGAGAACGCCTAAAAAAGAGGTCTGAATTCACTATTAGATAATATGCGGTTACGGGTTTATAGATCGATAGGTTTGGCGTAAACAATCCTCAACCCCAAAATACCATAAAGGCTTTTAATAATATAAAATATATATTAGGAATAGCCTTATCGAGACGAATATAATAGTATAATTGGTTTTTTAATTCGGGCAAAATAGACCTCAATTATTAAAATATTTCGAAAAAAATTATAGGTTTTTATATTATATATTTATATTATACGGCAGCATTTTTCATCCTAACTTTTTAAAATTTTATAAGTATAACCGTAATAATATTTTAAACGCGTAGGGTTATTCTACCCTAATAACGTCGCGTTATTATTTTTCTTTAATTTTTTATTCTTAATAAAATAATATTATAGATAATAATAACGCTCTTCTCGATATTTAACGCGTACTAGCGGTAATATAGAATATTATAGGCGGTAAATAACTTTGTAATAAATAAATTTAAATAATTGTACATTTGGTTATCGAATAGCTAAATACAATTTTAATAGTAATAATTAAATATAGTAAAAGTATTATACTATATATTTTCTCGGTATTGTACGATAAAATTACGATTTAAATTATCCCCTTTACGAAATTAAAAGAGAATTAACGTAACGATATTACTATTAGGGTTCTAAATTTACGGCCTATATAAATAAATAAAGACGTTATTCTTCGTATAAGTAAATACTTACCCCTTTTTTTTTTTATAAAGTTAATTATAATATAGAATAGGAATATTTAGAATAAAATCCAATACGGCGATTATACTTATATCTTCTTCAATTTAGAATTAATAATTAGTATAAAGTTTAAAGCCGTATTAAAATCGCTAAAATTTTACGAAAAAATCGGATTATTTATAATCGACGAATTATATTATATATTAGAATAGCGTAATTTCCGTAAAGAATTCTAATATTTATATACTTTACGATTATTATTACCGAAAAGCATTCCTTAATTTAGTTATACAACTATACTAACCGGCGTTTATAAAGATTTTATTATTAAAAAGGCTAATTTTAACTCTAAAAACCTCGAAATTATTAAAATATTTATTAATAGATTAGAAATTTCGATGATAATCTAATTATTATTATATAATTATATTAATAATTTCCGCCGCTTTTTCTTCCTTATTAAAGGTTTCGAACCTTTAATTCGATAGAATATTCTAAAAACGATCGTATATATCGATAATCGTAATAATCTTTCGATAGTAAGAAATATTTTAATTAATTACTTATATAAAAATTATAATTTTAATAAGGAGTTTAGTTATAAAATTATTAAATTATATAATTCCTTAATCCGTTTAATAGATAAAAATATTATATATAAGGATTTCGCTACCGAAATTAGTACCGATTATCGTATATACTTAGTAATTATTTCTCTAAATATAAATATAGACCTACTTAATATTATTCGAATTATATAGTTTAATATACTTCCAATTCCTAATATCCCGGATATATAGTAGCGTTTTAAAAGAATAATACGAAAATTAAAGGATAATAATATATAAAAAAAGGCTTATTTCTTTATATTATATTAGGTATTTAATTATTTTAATTTAAGTAAGAAATAACTTAAATAATTATAAAGATAATAATAATTATAAAAATTTCGTTACTTATATACGCCTAATATACCGAATAAATTAATAAATATTATTATAATAGTAAATAAGGAGGAGAATTCGAATATAGATAATAATAATAATAAGAGTAATACCGGTAACGATTTTAATAATAAACCGTCGGTAAATATTGGAGAGTTCTATTTCTTATACGAGTTCGAATATAAGGTTAAATGGTCGAAATTTAATAATAAAATTCGTATTAAATATTAAAATTATAACCCGCTTTTTATAGAATTTTTCAACGCCCTATATTTTTATAAAGCGATCTTCGATTATTTTTAAGAATTTCTTAATAAAAATTTCGAATATAAGCGGCTAGTTCCTAATAGTATATATTATAATATATCCGGTTATATACTATTATTTAAGAGGATTTTTATAATACCAAAGCGCGACCGGGATAAAGTATTTAATAAATTAATAATTAGAATATTAATGGATAAAATAATATCGTATATTAATAATTAGTATAAAAAAAAGGTATAAGAATTTATCCTGGAAAATAGCCGTATATTCGAAATTACGTTAGAAATTTTAATACTAACCCGGTTTTAATATATAATCGCACGTTTATTCGCCGACGATAATATATTTCGATAGAATAAAATATTACTTTTTTCGGACGTTAATAATTTAAAAAATAAATTACCTACTATACGATAATAAGAATATAAAGAAGAGTATATCGATAATTTTATTGAATTTTGCCTTATATTAATTATTAAGGTTTATAAAAATTAGGAAAAAGAGTACCCTCGACTTCCGCTGCGCTAAGCCTAATTTCGATTACGTATTCGTTTTACTTCCCTTTTAATTAATATTCTATATTACGCTATTATTTTTATTATTCCCTAATTAGAAGCTCTTTAATTAGAAATTAAAAAACTTTTAATAATATTAGAGGTAATAATACCGGGGGAGTAAAAAGTAGAATAAGGTAATAATAATAATAATAATAATTAGAATAAAATTTAAAAGGGAGTAGAAATTGAAATGGATTTAGCCGAATATTAATATTAAGGTCCTTTAATACTACAACGGAAATTCGAAAAAACCGACCGGTTGCTTTATAATCTTACTAATTTATTATTAATTATTCTTCTCCGTAGCTTTATAATTAGTTTTATAATTGCCCTTAGAGATAAAGAAGGAGGAGAAGAGGAAAGATTAATTTCTCCTTTTATTAATTTGCTTATATAATTTAGTATATAAATAACCGTATTATATAATTTAAATTGGCGGATAATACTATTTTTACTAGTAATTAAATCGCTAATTAAAAGTAAGAAGGGTAAAAGTAAAAAGAGGGAAAGTAATATACTAATCGCTAAATTACTTACTTATAAGAAATAAAAATATATATAATAATAGATTTATATATATAATTAATAGAATATTTATACGCTTCCTTTAATAATTTTTTCGTTTATTCCGAAAAATTCCGAAAAACTCCGAAATATCTATTTATAATAATATTTATCTCTAATAAAGTAATATACCCTATTTAATCCTCATCTTCGTTATAAATATCTTTAACGTTATTAATATTTAAACTTTATAAATTATTTACTTTTTTATTATATAAACGCCCGCCTTCCTCGCTATAATTAATAATATTATTTTAAATCGAGAATTTAGTAATATTAGGAAAATATTTCTAATTAGTAATATCCGTCGGAAAGGGGATAATTTCATTTTATTCTATTAGCTTTTCTATTAAATTCTATTGCCCTAGAAAATAAATATCTAGAATATTAAAAACATTTACTTATCTTTCAACTCCTTCGCTAGATACGCCGCTAGTTAGTACTAGCTTCCGCTTAGTTATACTATCCTTATATAATTTAAGGGTATAAAAAATAATATTAGTAAAGGGATTACTAATAGTATAAATTCCTTTAATAATATATCCCTATAAATTTTCTACCCCTTTACGAATAATAATAAAGACGTTAAAATTAAAGGCTAATTGTATAAATGTAATTTCGATATTATAAGTAGAATTTTTATTATTTTTAATATCAACCGCGTATACCCTATTTTAATATTCTAATATAAAATTAATAGGTTTATATTTATTATTAATAATAATAGATTGTATTAAATTATTTTTAAAGATAGTATTATAAAGGTTATTATCCGTAATATTTTTATAAAGGAATTATATAAAGTATAATATTTTTAGGCTATAATTCTACGATTTACCTTTATAAAAAATAATAGGTAGAATAGGGATAATATTTCGAAGAAAGTTATAATCGCCGGTATAAATTACTTTATAAATCGATAATAGAATCGAAACTATTTATATTAATCGATAATAGTTTCGAAATTCGATATCGATATTTTTCTTTACCCCTAAGGCTAAAATAAGTCCTATTTCCGAAATAAGTCTATTAATATTAATATTAATATTAATATTAATATTAACGTTAATATTAACGTTAATATCGATATCGATATTAATATCGATATTATTATTTAAATACTCTCTAATCTAACCGTATATAGAAAATACTATATCCTAAATACGATTTAGTATCTCCTTTAAAATATCCTTACCCTCCTCTTCCTCTTCTTCTAATAGAATCTTTATTATAAATTTAACGCTATCGATATTTAAATTATTAAAACCTTTATACTTAATAAATTTAATAATAAAAAAAGTAAGGATTTTAACCGTAAATCTATATATAATAAAAAATATAGTTTAATAATACTTAATCTTTTCCTTTTTAATATTCTTTAAACGTTAAAAGAAAAAAACATTAAAAGATATTATAGCCGTCGAAAAAGTAATATCTTTTCTAATATCCTAAAAATAATAGAATAATATTTCGATAAAATTAATTTCGATATAGAAGAATATAAGGATAGGAAATATCTATTTCTTCTATTCCTATTATTCGCTAGCCTCGATTTTATAATATTAAATACGTTTAATAAAGGATATAGTCTTTTAATTACTATAAATTAAAATTAATCGGGAAATTAATTCGGTTTTATCAAAGGTAAAGCGGTTATTCTATAATTCCTCGTAAATTTAATAAATACCCTTAAATTTACCCTCATCCTCGTAAATAATATTAATTTAAAAATTTAGCGAATTTTTATATTTAACCTATTTAACAATAGGAAATACCGGAAGCTTATTACTTTTAATTAATCGAATAGTAATAATATTATTTATTATACGAAGAAATAAAGACTTAATAATAAAGTCTAAAAGCCATCGAATAATAATATTAATACTTTTACGCCTTAATAATAAATACTTAGCGACTATTTTACCAGTGAATTTTTTAGTACGGTTAAAAGAAGACTATTAAAGAAGATTATAAAACGATAAATATTATATTAAACTAATTATAATTAAATTAATTATTTAATCCTATTTTCTACTAACTAGCTTTCAAACCGTATCTTTATAATTAAAATTATTATATATAATAATATTATTAAGGTTATAAGCAATATATTTAAAATTACGTTTTATTTAATTTATTATAAGGTTAAAAAGCCGATTTAGTATCGTATACAATGATATAATGCCTATACTAAATAATATTTAAATAACCCTTCGTAATATTTTAATTACTATTAAGTAAAGGCTAAGAATACAACGAAGAAAGTTATTTTTTATTTCAATAAATTCAATTATTACAATAATAATAATAAGGATAATGCAGTTATAATACTCCTTATTAATAATTGTATTATCCTCCTTAATAATAATATTAATAGGCTTAAACCGGTTAATTATAAATTAGGAGAATATAATAACTAAAGTGGGAATAGTCTTTTTAAAGTTCGGTTATATTTTCGTAAGAGAATTCTTTAATTAAAACGAATTATTTAATTATAAAATAATAGCCGTTCTTTTACCCCGGTAAATTTTATTTACGTCGAATTAACTAAAAGAAAGTTTATTAAATAGAGCCTACATTTTTTTACGAATAACGAAGGTATGAAAATTTGGTCCCGGTTTATTAATTAATATATTAAGGTTATAATTATTAAAAACTTCGTTAAATTCGTTATTTTCGTCGAATAAATTAATAAAATCTATACTTCTTCTAAAGTTTTATAATTATTTAATTATAAAAACTTTTATATTAAATTATATAAGCGGAGAATTAACATTTTTATTAATCCTTAATATTTTAGCGGAACGGTTAATATACTTTAAGCGAAGGCATTTCTAGAGCTTTTTAATTTCCCGGATAATTTTATAATTTTCGTTTTCTTTATTAGTATTGCGTTAATCGTTTGGGTCTTATTAATTAGAAGTACGGCGGGCTAAACTATTATAAATTAAATTATTACGAATTCGATTAAATTTACGAATTCAACCCGTTAGAATATTAATAAAAGTAGGGGAAATAGTAGGCGGAGATCCTACGGGAATTTTAAAAATACCGGGTTATTGAAAATTGTTTAATCGTAATAACCGTCGCTTTTAAGGGGCGTCGCCTTATACGTCGGCTATGGTCGCGATTTAGGATCCTTATTTCTAAGGTCGCCGTTAATATTAAAGATTTAAAAATAGTACCGTTGGATAGAACTAGTTTACGCGATTCCAAATTTATTAAAAGTATTGTAATACGACGTATTATTATTAAATTATAGTATTGACGTTAATTTGCTTAGTGTGTTTGAAAACCCGTATACGGTTCTGGTCGAATCTTGCACTCAAACCTCTTTGAGCGGAGTGTACAATATTACCCAGATTAGAAATAAAAAATTAATTTATCGATAAAATAAAAAAAAACGTGTATTGGCTGTAAAACGTCCGTGCACGAGAGCTCAAGGAAGGAAGGTCTGAGCGCTGAGATAATTTCGACATTTGTTTCTTCTAGACCCTTGGATTTGCTGCCCGCTTGCCTCTGGGTACCTACCGCCGACCACACGTGTGATAGATACCCCTTCCTTCCTTCTGCGTGGTCTTTCCAAGCATCCCGCTCGACGTTGACGATACAATACGGGACGGCGGCGACAACAAGTTAACTGCGGATACCCCTTTCAGCCCCCTTTTTGCACATTCTGCACGCACATTTACATTATTCCCCCCCTTTGCATACTGTTAAGTTGTTAGCTTCAGGTTGTTGTTCTTTGCTATCGCTGCGGCCCAAAGGGGTTCAGTTACCTAACGAAACGTTAACGTGCCTCGGCGGGCGAGTAGTGTGTCACATTGAAGCCCACCTGCACACCTTTTGCCTTTCTTACTTTACGAACTGCACACCGCACCCGCAGCCGCGAACTGCACCACGCACACCACGACCACCGCTTCACGAACGGACCGCGGAGGAGGGAAACGACGACGAGAACACCGCGCAAAGCCGGACCTCGCGACTAATTTTGTGATATTCGGATCCATCTTTTCGGAGAGACACCTGGACCCCGACTCTGACTGAGACCCTGCCACCCTTCTTCCCTCTCTTTGCTGCAGGCGGCCGGGCTCCTTGTCCATCTCCCCCTCACCACCTTTACCTCCCCTCCCCCCCTCACTCCACCACCAGTCCTCCTCGACAACAAACGGCCGCGCCGCCTTTCATGACAGTGCGCTGCCCGGCGCTGCAAGGGAATCGCCAAAATGTCGTCAAGTGCGAATAGTATCAAGGTCGTGGCTCGATTTAGGCCCCAGAACAGGGTCGAAATCGAGTCTGGCGGCCAGCCCATCGTCTCCTTCCAGGGCCCGGATACCTGTACCGTCGATGTGAGCACTTCTTCCACCCCCTTAGTTTCCTATCTACCTGGCGAACAATGCCCTTGTGCCTATTTGGCCACCTATTTGGCCATGCCTTTACGCGCTTTGTCTGAACGGAGTCGAAATCGCAGTAGCTAACCCATCTGTTCCTTGACCGCAGTCGAAAGAAGCGCAGGGTTCCTTCACCTTTGATCGGGTGTTTGACATGTCATGCAAGCAATCCGACATTTTCGATTTCTCGATTAAGCCCACCGTCGACGATATTCTCAATGGCTACAACGGTACCGTCTTCGCCTACGGCCAGACCGGTGCCGGTAAATCTTATACCATGATGGGTACTAGTATAGACGACCCCGAGGGCCGTGGTGTTATTCCAAGAATCGTCGAGCAGATCTTTGCCAGCATTCTGTCCAGCGCAGCAAACATCGAGTATACCGTCCGGGTCAGCTATATGGAAATCTACATGGAGAAGATCCGCGATCTTTTGGCGCCGCAAAACGACAACCTGCCAGTCCACGAAGAAAAGAACCGCGGTGTCTACGTCAAGGGTCTGCTTGAGATCTACGTCTCGAGCGTCCAGGAAGTATACGAAGTCATGCGCAGGGGTGGCAACGCAAGAGCTGTGGCTGCCACCAACATGAACCAGGAGTCTTCGCGCTCGCACTCTATCTTCGTCATTACCATCACCCAGAAGAACGTCGAGACCGGCTCGGCCAAGAGCGGTCAGCTTTTCTTGGTCGATCTGGCTGGTTCTGAAAAGGTCGGCAAGACTGGCGCCAGTGGCCAGACGTTGGAGGAAGCAAAGAAGATCAACAAGAGTTTGAGTGCTCTTGGTATGGTCATCAATGCCCTGACAGACGGCAAATCCTCGCACGTTCCTTACAGAGACTCGAAGCTCACCCGCATTCTGCAAGAATCCTTGGGTGGTAACAGTCGAACAACGCTCATTATCAACTGTTCGCCCAGCAGTTACAACGATGCCGAAACGCTAAGTACACTACGCTTCGGTATGAGAGCAAAGTCGATCAAGAACAAGGCCAAAGTCAACGCCGAACTCAGCCCGGCCGAGCTCAAGCAGATGCTTGCCAAGGCCAAGACCCAGATCACGTCCTTCGAGAACTACATCGTCAACCTGGAAAGCGAAGTGCAAGTGTGGCGTGCTGGCGACACGGTACCCAAGGAGAAATGGGTACCGCCTCTGGAACTTGCTATTGTCCCTTCAAAATCATCAGCCGCAACAACAGCCCGCCCTTCAACACCATCACGGTTACTGCCTGAAAACCGGGCCGAGACCCCTGCCATCTCGGACCGCGCTGGAACCCCCAGCTTGCCCTTGGACAAGGATGAACGCGAGGAATTCTTGCGTCGCGAGAACGAGCTGCAAGACCAGATCGCGGAGAAGGAAAGTCTTGCAGCCTCCGCCGAAAGGCAACTACGGGAAACCAAGGAGGAACTTATCGCTCTCAAGGACCATGACAGCAAGCTTGGAAAGGAGAACGAGAGGTTGATCAGCGAATCTAACGAGTTCAAGATGCAGCTGGAGAGGCTAGCCTTTGAGAACAAGGAGGCTCAAATCACCATCGACGGCCTCAAGGATGCCAACTCAGAACTCACGGCCGAACTTGATGAGGTCAAGCAGCAGATGCTCGATATGAAGATGAGCGCCAAGGAGACGAGCGCCGTGCTGGACGAGAAGGAGAAGAAGAAGGCAGAGAAGATGGCCAAGATGATGGCTGGCTTCGACCTTTCCGGCGACGTTTTCAGCGATAACGAGCGGGCAGTTGCCGATGCGATCGCGCAATTAGATGCGCTCTTCGAGATCAGCTCTGCTGGTGACGCCATTCCTCCCGAGGATCTTAAGGCACTTAGGGAGAAGCTCGTGGAGACCCAGGGCTTTGTGCGCCAGGCTGAGCTGTCGAGCTTCAGCGCCGCCTCGAGCGATGCGGAAGCTCGCAAGCGGGCCGAGCTGGAGTCCCGCCTCGAGGCTCTTCAGCAGGAGCACGAGGACCTCTTGTCTCGCAACCTCACCGAGGCTGACAAGGAAGAGGTCAAGGCCCTCTTGGCCAAGTCCCTCTCGGACAAGTCGGCTGTCCAGGTTGAGCTTGTTGAGCAGCTCAAGGCTGATATTGCCCTGAAGAACTCCGAGACGGAGCATCTCAAGGCTTTGGTCGACGACCTTCAGCGCCGCGTCAAGGCCGGCGGTGCCGGAGTTGCCATGGCCAACGGCAAGACTGTCCAGCAGCAGCTGGCCGAGTTCGACGTAATGAAGAAGAGCTTGATGCGCGACTTGCAGAACCGCTGCGAGCGCGTGGTCGAGCTGGAGATCTCCCTCGACGAGACGCGCGAGCAGTATAACAACGTGCTCCGCAGCAGCAACAACCGCGCTCAGCAGAAGAAGATGGCTTTCCTCGAGCGCAACCTCGAGCAGCTGACGCAAGTCCAGCGTCAGCTCGTGGAGCAAAACTCTGCCCTCAAGAAGGAGGTGGCGATCGCCGAGCGCAAATTGATGGCTAGAAATGAGCGGATTCAGAGCCTCGAGAGCCTGCTCCAGGAGAGCCAGGAGAAGATGGCCCAGGCGAATCACAAGTATGTGTTTACCCCTCTGTTGTTGCTTCATGCCCTCATTATCATCAGTATCAGCGCTAACCTTCCGTCTTCCTTTTGCACTAGGTTCGAGGTGCAACTTGCCGCCGTCAAGGACCGGCTCGAGGCCGCGAAGGCCGGCAGCACGCGCGGGCTCGGCACCGACGCCGGCCTCGGCGGGTTCAGCATCGGCAGCAGGATCGCTAAGCCGCTCCGTGGTGGTGGCGACGCCGTTGGCCCTGGTGCTGCCACGGCTACGAACCCTACCATTGCCACTCTGCAGCAGAACCCGCCCGAGAATAAGAGATCGAGTTGGTTCTTCCAGAAGTCGTAAGGAACATGGAATAGAAGACCATAGATGATTTTTTTGTTATTTTAACGGGTTATGAACGGGGTGTTCTGTTTGCATAGAGAGAAAGAGCAAAGAGTGGCTACAAAACAACGAAGAAGTGGATACCTACATAACAGCCAAACATATCAAGAAAGAAAACATACACACGCACACACAAAGGTAAAGAAACTTGTCACGTCACGAATGGAACGAAATGGTTATGTCGTTGGATGGATGGGTGGGTGGGTGGATATACGGGCTGGGAAGGAAGTGAAGTTGTGAAGAGGAAAGATAGGAAAGGGAAGGGAAGAAGCAAGCATTTAGATCTACTTAGTAGAATTAGTGTTGTTGAGAGAGAAGTAGCCCGCTTGTGTTGTCGTTGTTGTTTATGAAGTCAGTCAGTTTTACATATAGGTAGTTGGTTCATTACGAACTTCTGCAGCGGATGATCATGAATGTATGAAATGCGACGATTACGGCTAGATATATCGTGTTTTGTTTGCTTGAGAAATATAGCATGATGGAACTGGGAACAAAGTACCTAGGGATCTTTTGAACATATATATTCTGTTAACCAGTTCTTGGCCATTTGTTGTATCATTGGGGATAAACACGATTCCAGTGTTGACGGATGCTTTCAAGGAGTACCAGGTGTATTATGTTCTAACTAGCGTGTCATATCTCTAGGGTTTTCCTCTGATATGCATGTCCGATGCCTTTTCTTCCCAAACAAAGCAATAATATGCTCAAGAGAATAGCCGTATCCAAGTTCAAGTTACAAAGTTCATGGCAAATAGAGAGATACCCGGCAGCAGATAGAATAGCTCGATACTGATTACGTACTAGTAGATTGGTATAACAGTAAATACAAAGCCTTTTCTTTCTTCATCAAACAACTCTTCGTCACCATCATCAAATTTTTCTCATGCTCTGGCCGTTCACTCCTTTAGTTCAACACCAAATCGTCCAGCACCCAGCCGAAAAAGAACAAGACCTCATGGAACGCCCTTCCTAGTAGAGGTCGCGTCCCGCCAGTGCGCCAAAATGCGCCATCCCAAGAAAAAATAAAGACACAGAGCATAAAAAAGACAGCATTAAATCAAGAAAATCGCTGGAAATCTCTACGACAACCCAAGCACACCCACCGCCCCGGCAACACCCAACCCAAGCATCATAACCTTCCACATCACCTTTACCGCTACAGCTGCATCTTCTTCTTCTTCTTCTTCATCCCCGTCTTTGCTCGACCCCCGGCTACCAGCCGTCGCCGTCACAGTCGCCGCCGCCGGTCCACCGCCAGGGAAAATAACCGTCGTACTACCCCCCTCATCACCACCATCAAACGGGTATTGAATCGTCGTAGTAGTCCCTCCCGGTCCACCTATTACCACACCATCCGATCCTATCGTCACCGTTTGACCCTTGTCCCCATCACCACCAAGTACCGTGGTTACAGCCGTGGTAGCATCAGGACCAACAGTATAACTAACCCCCTCCACCACAACCACCGACGCACCAACTTTTGTTATCGTCGCGCCGCCGATTACCGCGTACTCAGTTGCCTTGGGGTCAGCGTTCGGGCCGCCGAGGGTTGTTATCGTTGGTCCTGTCGCTGCTCCTGCTCCTGCGCCTGGGCTGGCGCTTGGTTGGGCATGATGGGTGATGATGACACCCGCAGACGGGTCAAGGACGATGGTCTCGTCGTCGTCGATGATGGTTGTTAAGGGAGATGAGAGGGTGGTGTAAGTGATGGTGGTACCGTAGATGACGATGACGGATTGTCCGATGGCGGTTAGGAGGGAGCCGCCTGCTACTATGACTTCTGTTTTTGGTGGTGATTGTGGTGACTGTGGCTGAGGGGAAGGAAGGGGGATGGAGAGGGTTTGGATTGTGGTTTTGAAGCCGGTCGCATCAGCAGGGAGAGGAGCAGGAGCTGTGAGGATGATTCCCGAGGGGCCGATGGTGAGGGTTTGCTGTTTTTGGTCGCCGTTGCCGTTGCTGTTGGGGTTGTTGATGGTGATGGTGGTTGGTGAGGAGCCGGGGGCGGGGAAGGTGAGTGTTGTGCTACTGCTGGGACCGACGCCGATGATGGCTATGGAGGAACTGATGGTGATGGGGAGCCCGTCGACGGTGGTGGTTTTGGTGGGTTGGCCACCGTTGCTGGGACTGCCAGGACCAGGGCCGATGGTAATGGTTTGGTCGCCGCGCGGTGGTGGAGGGACGGTAACGGTTGTGATGATGGGGTTTCCCTTAGGGTCGACGATGGCGATTCCACTGGGACCGAGGCTGACGGTGTGGTCGTCGACGACAACGGTAGTGGGTGTTGGGGGTAAGGTGAAGGTGGAACTGCTGGTACCAATCACGGCTACGGAGGAGCTTATGATGATGGGTAAGTCGTTGAGCTTGGTGCTTGTGGGTTTCGGGACGTAGATGACTCCTGCTCCTCCTCCTCCTCCTCCTCCTCCTCCTCCTGATCCCGGGCCACTTCCTCCTCCTCTGGTGGTAGATGTTGGCCTGCTTACGGTGGCACCGCCTCCGACTACCCGAGTTGGCCCTACAGTAAAGGTTTCTCCGCCGACCACCACGGTCTGTGTCTTTGACGTCGGATTGTCCGCAATTGTGGAAGTGCCAATAACCACCTCCGAAGGCTTCACAATCACGGTAACCGGTTTTGGTGCAGATTTGGTTGCTTCGCCGTTCGGCCCTTTGTTACTCGTATGGAACGTGTTGTACACTGGCGGGTTAACCGGATCAAAGTCCCCAGCTGTCGGCCTTAGTGAGTTTGTAAACTCGTTGGTCACACCGTAGTTAGGAGTCTCCATCGGCGAATACACCACCGCCGGGTTTTTGTCTGTCGTGATGTAGGTAACTGTGGGTGCAAACCGGATCGATGTTGAGGTCTGAGGGCCGTATCCCCAGCTGTTGGTGCTGACCGTTAACGTGCATGTCGGGATCTCCGAACCGCCACTCGCGGTGATGGTAAAACAGGTGGTTAATGTAATCCCTGGAGGAAGATCTGTCTTCGTTACCAGATCTATGCATGGCGGGAAGGTCTCCACGGGAGGCGGAACAAGCGTCGGGTAGGGCTGGGTGTAGTTCGATGGATCACCGATCCATGTGATTGTACTGATGTGTACAACCTCCCAACTTGTGACAGTTGCCGTCAGATCTGATGGTTGACAGTAGCTAACAGTCTTCGACGAGAACGTTGTAGTCGCCGAAGTCCGTGTTGATGACTGGTTGAAGAAGGGCGCTGTCGTTTGATTCCAGCTGCCACTGCTGATGAACTGTCCTCGAGTGGTTGGAGCGGCATCGGAGGTGGTCGTGATAGAAACATAGTCCCAAGAGACCGGTATACTTATAGATGATTGACCCAAAGTCGCATCGCCTCCATGTACTGTCGTCTGCTCTGCCCATGGTGGCATCTCAGGAGGACCCATGATAGGTGGCTGACCCAACGTGACATGGCCTCCATCCACAAGCGTCTGGTCGGCCCAGGGAGGCATGTCCGGGGGACCGATTATAACTTCACCCCCTAAAGGTGCTTCCGTGGGCAACGGGCCATCCTGCCCGAGCGATTGACTTTCTTTCCCAACTGGCGCATAGTTCCAAGCCAAGGAGGAGGACGAGGTGAGAGTCGATGCTGTTAAAGGACCAGCCGTAATGGTTGATTCTTCCCCATATATGGAGGAGAGATCGGACGTCAACTCGGAGGTCTTGCTACCCTCACTGGAATCCGTTGCCGGTAAACTTGAAGTCACTACTACTGTGACTGCTAATGATATAACTTCTGATGGCGCCGGTATGGATTGATCCAACAGTGTCGATGCTGTCAATATTGGCGGTATTGAAGCTGTCGATTCCGATGCTGTTATCACCTCTTGCGTAGTGGGTTGTAATGAGGTGACAAAAACAACTCCCGAGGTCTCCGCCCCAGCCGCACTGGTGGTTTGAGAAGCACTCGTCACCTCAATTGTACTTCCAATTGAAGAAGAAAACGAGATGAGTGTCTCATCTGCATCAATGATGGTGCTCTGGCTGTATGCCTCCGAATTGCTGCCGATGGTGACATTTCGAGGTAGGTGATAAACTGAGAAACGGGTTAGAGCAAGGTTCCTGTCGACTTTTTGCAGTATTTGAATGCCGAAAGAAATGCTCACTTGCCTCCTCGGACGAGGTCTACACCAAGACCTGAGAGTACTGCGAGCGAGAGCAGTTTTTGCCCACCCGCAACCATGGCTGAATTTGCTCAACACAACCAATAATCAATAAACGAATTATCCGCTGTATTGTTACTCAGCACATCCGGAACGAAACAAAAAAATAACCATCGAAATTCCTTCTCTGTGTCGTCAAGGTGCAGCGGCCATGGCGTTAGAATGGGGTGGCGGACGGAGGAGAGTTACAATGACAACGACTTGGGGAGACGTTGGTAGTAACTAGCAAACCCATGCAAGGCGTGAAAATATGAAGAAGAGGACAAGAAGAACTAGTGGACAAATGGTCCGAAAGATGGAAAATCTCCCAGTCGCAAGCAAAGAGTGGACGGATAATATCTTCTAGCGTCTCTTTCTTGTGTAATTCGAAGCCGGAAAAGCAGCAAGTCGTTTATTACACTGCGTCGATGGATGAGACGGGTGCGGGCAGCAAGGCAGGCCGCCATGGGCTAGAGAACCCGGTCTCACTCCAAACCCGATTGCGCCTCTCTCTCCGCCGTTCTGAGGTTTCTCTCTCCGCCTCTTCACGATCTTTCTTTGCGCTCCTTCCTCCGGCTCTGTGGAAGTGGTTGGTGAAGTATCTTGAAAGAGTTAGGAGTCAGGGGCTTCTTTGCGGACTATTGTATCCAAAGACTCTGAAGGTTGCAGGCCGCACCGTTAGTTCTGTTTTGGCTGGAAGAGTGATAGTACCAGGAACAACTAACACCGGAAAGAACTGAGGCTTCCGAGAGGAGGAAAATGAGGGCTACGAGGTGCAGCAGTAAGAACAGGCACGGTGTCTGATGCCCAGAAGGGCTGGAAGCCACACGCAGCAGCATCGTACGCCGTGCACCACCACCACCATACCTACTGCACTTGTATGATGTAGGATGACCGGGACTGGGGTGGAGGGGTTCAACGAACGGAAAGAGACGAGACGAACGTGCGGATTCGTCGAGGAAGAAGCTAGGATCCCCTACACTATAGTCTAGCCTTGGCTAGGTACCAACCAGCCAGAGTGACACTGATAGAGACAGAAGTATGGAACGGCTGTTCATTGGTCCAGATTTGAGAAGCTCCTAGACATTTCTGTTTCTGAAGGATTCGCTCCCCCGAATTCCTAGCTGGGCAAGGTGCACAACTGAGATTTGCCCTTGCGTTAGGAAAGGAGAGAAAGACTAGAATTCGCATATGCATTGATGAAGCTGTTGTGTTTATGTCGGGTAGCAACATCACTTCGACACCAGATAGATGCCCTGCTTCTCAGTGACATCTAGACCTGGTCGATGAAGAGAACGATACAACGGCAAGATTTTGCTGGTTCCTTATGATTGCGAATCAAGACCTTTTGTACTACCGGGAAAGAATGGTGAGACCGCTCGGACAAGCTGCACGACGAGATGGGGAGGGACGTGGCTGGAATAAGGAAAGGCCAGAGCTCGATGACATGCATGCGATCTTCTTGGTGGATGGCTTGGATGGCACCATGGCGTAAATTCGCAACGGTAACTCGTCCTGGATTGAAGCGGTACAGGCACCCGGCGGCAGGGTCAGCAGCTTTGCCGCCAGAATCATAGAATCTTCTCCTGAGAACGTTCCTGGCTTGAATGGTTACAGCAGAAGGGTGTGATCCCACTATCTGTGTGTCTTTTCTGTTAGAAGCATGGCTACATTGTCAAGACGCCATCTCGGCCTCTTGGGTGAAACAAACGTTGGATATTTGAAGTAAATTTCCTGAAGTTCAATGTTCAAATCGTTGGTTGCTCTTTGGGTTGGACTAGTCGTTGTGGGATGGTTACGCAGAGATCTTCCTCTACGAAGAGAAGACTTCATGAAACAGATGTCCCATTGGTATCTGCCGACTTGATTGGAAAGACGGGCTGTTGTCTGAGCATCCTGACAGTGCAAGTCGACGTGTTCATGTCAACGCAAGAGCATCGTGGATGGACGATCTAGTACCTCGGCGAAGAAAATGACATAACCACAATAGTAGAGCCGAAGACACCTTGCGCCACGATGCGAGGCAAATGGGCGCAAAGAGGAGGGGAAGGTTATATCCAACAGCGACACCATCTTCTTCGGCAATTGGTTACCCTCACTCTGAACGTTTGGGCAAGCTGCCGACAAGCCGAGACGAAGACGCCCAAACAAATGTTACTCACATACACACGGCAGTGCATATCGACATCTACACAGTACCATGTGCTGGCTTGATTGTTTAGAAACGATGGCGCAGGTGCTGAACCGTTCTCTCGGCAACTTTTGGCGGGCTGGCGTCAATGAAGCCATATCGTCGGTATCCCAACATCCTGGGAGTTCGAAGAAACACAAGGTGATTCCATTCCACAGCTTGTTGGTTGGCTTCCATTCAATACTTGTTTTCTCTCGGGAGTTGTAGAAAACCGGAGCCCCACTAGATATTTGAACAAGCTGGGCGATCCAATCCTAGAGCGAAGCAAGATGCCGACAGCTGAAGCCACGGTGACATTGTGAGCGTCCTACAAGAATGCATAGATCGCTCCGACTGCAGCCATGAAACCCGTTCCGCGGCCAATTAAAAGACTCAACAAGCGAAGACCGGGCAGCCCGTTGGGGGAAGGGGTCTTGATTCTCAGATATTATAGTTCGTGATCGCCGTTGGAATGCCTTTGACGTCGCCGGTGATCGTATATAGACACCAACTGCCACCAACAGGAACTCATCATGGAGCAATCGAGTTGCAAATGATAGACGCGACTAGATGGTCGGACATGCTCCTCTCGCGCCCTACAAATGATGAAAGAGACGGGAAGTAGACTGGTTGGGTGCCGTGTATGGCAGGACGAAGCAAAGAGAGATGCGTCCATCATGTGGAAGGCCACACGGGCTGGTACATTCGGCAAAATGACAGCCGCGCATTTATCCAGAGTGATCTCGCGCTGTTGACGGCGAAATATATTAGCTGTGCCGTGTCTCTGTCGCGCTCATCCTGGTTGGTTCGGCTCGGGTTGACTTTTTCCATAGCGACCCCAAAACCGTTGTTGGCCCAACATGATAACCCACAGACCGGAGCATTAGATATTGGTTGAGGTCGCGGAATAGGTAACAGCTTGAACGCATATCTACCTAGTAATGAGTGTAAGTAAGGTTTCGCTACCCCTGGTCAACAGAAGCCAAGGGCAACCCCCCAACTCTCCAACTCAACTGATCCCTCGAGCCCCCCTCGTTTTACCCCAGAACCTGAGCCCCGTCTCACCGGCACTTGCATTCCAACCGGGTGGTATCAAGAAGCCGTGATGGCAAGGCTCCTGGTAATCTAGGCTCGTTTTCGTTTCCACATCGAAGGAACAGTAGCATCTTGAAGCTTATGCCATTGTCGCAGGTGTATTAAGAAGCACCCTGCTCGCATCTGGGGTGAGAAGGTGGCATGCTCCAGTCGTCGGGAACCCCAGCCTTTGACGGCATGTAGGTAACTTTTGCTAGACCTGCAATGGCAATGCGGAGGCACAACATGGTCGTGGTTCATATGAGGGTCCAACGACCACTTGATTGTGAAGTCAGGTACCCGGATGCCTAACGTTCCCCAGACCGTAGTCATGATGGATGATAGGACCTAGAGGCCGCCTATAGTGGCCAGTGTCTCGATGTCCATCAAGGCAATATATCAACTGGCGAGCTCCGGTTTAGCGTACGGGACGTGGAACTCCACGTGAACCTTTTCAGTCCTAGTGATGTCTTGACCTAGAACCCTCGCCCGCCTCGTTATCATGGAAAGACATTTGGTCCTTCAAGACATGTCAGTTCCAGTGCGGTTGGGTGAGGTGACTGGCGGAGATGGCATCACTCATTCCATTGCCGTCGGGACCGGGTGTCGGAGTCGGCACGCTCGCCGCTCCCTTGCGCCATCGCCCTACGGGTCTTGCATGCCAGCAACACAGGTGCGATTTCCTGTGAATCCCATGTGGATGGCGTTGAGATGAGATTGGGATTGTCGAAAGGCATGGAGGTGCATTGCCTGATCGCGGTGTGGTGGTGGTGGCCTTTGGAGGTTTGCGGTGATAACGGACGAGGTCGGATTCAAGCCATTGAAAATGAAATTAAAGAGATGCCTGTCATTGCATTCGTGGCCGTGTGAAGAAGCAAGGAGGAAAGAACAAGCAAAGAAGAAAACGGCTGAAATGATGATTGCGACTTGGGCAGGAAACTGATGCACATCGGGATTTACAGGCCATTGAGCCTCTATCATTGGCCGCCAAAGTGTTCATCATCCATCGTTAGTTCCTGTTAGGATTCAGGATTTGATCCCACCACTGTCATACCATAACCGTGCATTTGCACTAACAGTTTCATAACGTTTCCGTAGCAACCCTCAAACCGGGCCCCTCTCGCTTCTGTTGACATTCGCATACCTCCATCTCAGAACAGTCAAAAGACACGGCGATTGAGACCGGCACCTGACATGTGCATCGCATGAAGCTATCAAAAACATTTCAATCTTTTCTTTATTGCTGCCTCCACTCAATAAGCACATGCTCACAGCGGTATCGATGAGGACACTCAATCCACTTGTTTAGCTACGGCATGTTGAGCTATCTCCGACACCAACCAAGACGGGGATGGAGGAGAGACACGTATGGATCCCCGGTATTTACACCCTGGCCCCCAAATCTCTGTCCTCTTGGCTGTGTGTTTCCCAGATGTTACCGTATCGTACATTGTAACTGCTTCTTCCTCGCTTCCAACATGTCAACCGTGGACAGCAACCTTGCCAAGGAGTTAGTAGGAATGTTAGAATGGACATAAGTAACAGGAAATTTTGCGGGTTGGGCTTCAGTTCTTGACCTAAGTATTACCCTTTCCTTGCCTATCTACTCGGACTATCTGCTGACCACGGTGACGGACGGCCAGTGTCTCTGACTTGTCTCTCCTTTCTTTTCCAGCCCGCCTCGAGCCCGCCCCGAGCCCGCCAACCCGAGTAAATTTGAGGTGCTGTCAGGACCCGCGTCGTCCAGTTGTCAAGCGTTGGTAGCGCTGATCCTTCCGAATCAGACAAGTGTCCCGCCGCCGTACAACGTAGGACCACTGACCATCATCTTTTTTCCCTACCTGTCTGCGCAGAGAAATTGCTCTGTTCATAGAGGCCATCTCGTCGGTCTCAAGGGAGGAACGCAGGCTCATTCCACTTCCTGTACAACCTCTATTCAAGTACATCAGAGTGCCACGACAGGCCGGGGACATGGAATTCCTCGTTTGTAATTACCCTAGTCTGTATGTACATTGCCTTACACACAGCTTACACCACCTTTCCAGGCACCAGGCCGACAAATCTAAACTATCATCCTGGGGGTTCCCTCTCCTCCATCCGGGAGCTAGTCCACTCTCCTTCCCTCTCTTACTCTCTCTCTTATCCCAAGCAATCGCTTCCGATCCGAGCGGCTGGTTTTTGCCGTCGTCCCATCATTACACACACAGCTCGCTACCTACCCTGGGACCCAGATATTCTCCCCCGTCCCGTCTTTTGGTGCCACCTAGACCACCGGTTGTCTATTCGCCCGCACATCTCTTCAACATCATTGGTCCCTCGCTTTTGGGTGTGTTCATCGCTCTTGGTCCAGGTCCCGGTCCAGGTCGAGTTCAGTCCGGCTACCAGTCAACAACCTGCTCGCACTTAGAAGGACGAACGCATTCAAAGTACCTTCACACCGGGAAAGTGGAACGAGTCGAATGAGTTTTGCCGTACTGGGACACTGGAAACAAGGCGGAATTCCTACCGGCAACAGAACACACCTACCTTACATAGAACTACAAGCCTTTCACACTCCTCAACTGGGCATTACGACTGTTTGAATCTGAATAGGAAGGACACCGGCGTGGATCGGACTGGAGCTTGATTGCAGCTCATGGAATACCAGGTTGTCCTTCTCCATGTCTTAGGACCACGACTTCGACCTTCACTCCCCTCTAGCTGCTGGTCGTGCCGGTACTTCTGGTGACAGACATAGCCCCGGACGCTTGCGTCCCCAGTCCGGCTGTCTGTCCATCGACGACAACGCCAACCAAGGCCAAGCTGCTGCGAAGATGCGGTTACCCTACCTCCATCTCGCCGCTGACTTCTTGTTCTTGTCATCGGTGCCTTCACTTGTCCGCGCAGCTACGACAGAAACCGTACCACTAGAGCCATTATGGGTTCAACCGTCCGGGGAATGGTATGGCATCGACGGAACCTGGTCAAACTTTATGTTTGCCGTGGGCTCTCCAGCCCAGATTGTCTATCTTACACCTGCCACTGCTTTGTCCGAGACGTGGGTTGTAGGGGCTGGCGGTTGCACTTCAGGCCCAGGTAGTAAGTCAAGTCATTCGCTATTTCATAACTTGAGGCTCCTAGCTAATCTCGACACAAAAAAGACCAACCATGTGTGGACGCTCGTGGCGGCGTTTTTGATCATCACGTCTCGGAGACATGGCATACCTTGGGGGCAGGTGCTTACGAGCTGGGTATGAACCACATCGGTGTTCAGAGAAATGGTGACTATGGCTTGGATACCGTTGCCTTCGTCGACACCATGGCCAGCTCAGCCACCTCTATCGACAACGTACTCATTGCTGCTGTCAACGCCACCGAGTACTATCAAGGTTATATCGGGCTCGGCGTAACTCAGGGCAGCATAGATCATAACGCTACTTACCCACTCATCACGCAACTCGCTGAAGTGGATGGCATGATTCCCAGCCATAGCTACGGATACACGGCGGGGGCGTACTACCGCGACACTACTAGTAAGCGCTTGAACCTCACGATCCTCTTACTCGTAGGGCGAGACTCTTTGGAGAAACAGGACTAATTTCATCTAGCAAACGGTACACATGCCTCGCTGACTCTTGGTGGCTATGATACACTGAGATTTGTGCCACATGACACAACCTTTAGGCTCTACATAGCAAACTCAAACGCGGATCCTAATGACCGAGCACCTACGGTACGGCTTCGAGGCCTCTCTGCTCAAGTTCCGTCATTGGACAAGGCACCTGGAAACTGGACATCACCTTCTCAGACATTTGTCGCCATGAACGATTCCATCACCGCCATGATCGACTCGTCAACGCCGTTCCTCTGGCTTCCGACCGAGATTTGCGAACGTATTGCTTCCGCCCTCGACCTGGTTTGGAGGGAGGATCTTGGTGTCTACGTCTTTGCGAACGGAGGAGACCAGTATCTCAAGTACAAACACATGAAAACCACCGAAGAGCTGTCGTTCACTTTCACCGTCTCCAGCTACGACAACAGCGATGATTTCGGTTATCCCCTCAACATGCCAGGGGTGGTAAACATCACCCTCCCTCCTGCAGCATTTGCTCAGGTTCTCCGTTATCCTTGGAAGAACGTCATCAAGTTCAACGAGTCTAGTATACCGTACTTCCCCTTGACGCGATCCACCAAGGAAACGAACAACAACCTGTATATCATCGGCCGAGTATTTATGCAGGAAGCATACATCATCACCAAGTACGACAAGGCCTCATTCTCCATCCATCAAGCGCTGTTTCCCGACAACTCAGCCACCAACCACTCACTGCAGGTCATCGAAAGACCTCCGAACAGTCCCTATCCCGAGGGTCCTCCGATGAAGAAGTCGCATAAAAAACCATTGGGCGTGGGACAAACGGTGGCGATCGTGGTCAGTGCTTTTGCAGCTGGCAGTGTCATCGGACTCATCTGTTTCTTTTGTTGCCGGCGGAAGTCGAAGGCAAAGAAGGATCACGTCCGTAAGCAATTGGATCACGGCGGGGAGGAAGTCACCCCAGTACACGATCAAGAACCAACGCAGAGCCCAGTCAGCCGAATGCTATCAATGTTTGTCGGGAGGAGGAGGTCAAGGCGGCAATCGGCAGCGACGCAAGAGACGGAGAAGACCATCTCAGGGCCGGTGGAAGTCGGCGCGGACGCTCAACACCAGGTTTTTGAACTGCCAGTTCCGCCTGAACCGGTCGAGTTGGATAACAACGACATTGGGAATAATGACGACGCAAACCTTGGGCTGGAAGGTTCTCGACAACACATGAGCGAATATGAGGCGGCGCGACGAAAGCTCGAACGACAACTTCAGGGGCCGGTACCGACATACACGCCAACAACAGCGGAGCACAACGTTGCTGGATACCCGAACGAGAAGTCAGCACACCAGCATGAAGTCATACCCGTTGTTCATTACCGCCCTAGCGAGGAGCCCTCTCCAGGATCATCTCCCACATACGCCAACACCGACTCCCTCCCCAACTCCCTACCGTCACCATTGTCGCCGACAAACGCAGACTGGGCGGCGGGTAGAGTATTCGATCTACCATCACCGATGACCGTGGCCTCCCCCATTCGGCTGCAGCATTTCCCAACGACTGCCCACTCACCAATATCGTTACAACATTCTCCGACCCACTCGCCACATCCATACCTCCCTTCACCAGTAAGCCCGTCATCCGACTCCAACGGCAACGGCAACGGCAACGGGGGGGCCGGGTCAGGACCACCTACCTCGCCAACCGCTGGAGGACAACAACAACTCCCGCTGCTACCCCCAAGCAGCCCAGCACCAATCCAGCGCACGCCCATCGATCCCATGCACACGCAAATAGTATGCCTCGGACCGATGCCAGAAAACGTGCGACTTCCAGTCCCATCTTCTGTTGTCCCTCCACCACATCATCATCCTTCACATCATCATCGGCCGACCGTACCACGCATCATCACGCCCGACGGCCGGTTACACCCCGCCGCCGAGCAACAAGCAACAGGATACGTCGATGCTTCTGAAGTTAATGTTGCCGACCTGGAAGGCCCTCCACAAACAAGACGTTCAGATTCGGTAACCCGCGGCTCTAACGAGACTTTGGGGTCCAACTTTACCATCATGGAGGAAGCAGAAAGAAGTCGGTTTAGGCATCATGTGCAGTTGGCTGCGCAGGGGCTGAGGAGTAGCGCGGTTGCCCAGCATCAGCATGTGCGGCAAGCATCGTCGCCGGTGGCGGTATCACCGACATCGCCAATATCACCAACGTCACCGACCTCACTTCGACAACAGCCACAACCACAACGACGGCGGGGGCAAAGAGAAGGGCAGCCCGAAAACGAGACCAACAGCCCCCGCGAAGAAGACTTCCCCCGCAGCCCCCGAAGCATGGAACGAATCGAGGCCGGCTCGGAGTTAGTTCATGTCCCGCAGGTGGCTGCGCAGCGGTATAGTTGGGAGGCCGAGACTCGATAATACCTATTGACATCATATCCCATCCTTTGTTATAACATTTTTTGCATACCCCGACGATCTTTTTCTTCATTGTTGTACCATCGTATATATCGGAGTTTTGGGATTACAGGATGTGAGATATGGACGGGGTTGGTTGGTTATACCATGTTTGTGTTCACCCGATATCTTTTCGGTTTCTGTGAGAGAGAGGCAGATGACGAGAGAGAGAGCACCGGCGTTTTGCTTATCTTTGATGATAGTGCCGTGAATGAGCAATGCTTAATCAGATTTCTTCATGCGAGAGGAAAAGTCATCCCAGGAGGGAACAGGGTCTTGGAAGCAGGGATATAGGATACTCTGATGGGCAACAGTACTAACGAGCCAGGACAGTTAGGAAGAAAGAATTGGGAGAAGAAGATGCAGGAGCGAGTATTATCATCAGGAATAGCGGAATAAGAGAACCTTCATTTAGTTGTTAACTCCGAGCCGAGTGACTGCTTCAAGTCATAGGGTAACAATTCGACCGGTGATGTGATCATGGTAAAGGTTCCCGGTCATATAAGCACATCCCCAGACTTTTCTCTTTCTTCCACGGACCTGTAGCTATGGAAAGGCATTTCTGCTTATCTACTTCAGCCAACTCGATCCATTCATCCCTTTTAGCATGCCCAAGATCTTCGCTTTATACCTTTTCTCTTCACCTTTTCTCTTTGTCCCCTTCTATTCCAACCCCACCTCCTTCAACCTTTACTGCCAACTTTACCAAGTCTCCTGCCAATAAACACAATTCTCCCTCCTCTCAAACCACGCCTTCGCCTCCTCCTTGTCCTTCACCACCCCACTCATAACCGCCGCATCCTCCAGCGCCTCCCTCACGCTCTTGGGCATCCGCCCACTATTTCCACACACCACGATGATGGGGTTTTGCTTCAGTAGCCTCCCAACCTCGGCAGCGTGGTTGCGGATTTGGTGCTGCACGTAGTTCTTCCCGGCGTCGTAGATACCTGCTGCTCTTTGCAAAGCAAGTTTGGGGTCTTCTTCTTTTGATGCGTCGACGTCGCGGGAAAAGGCCGGGTGGACGACCAAGTTGGGGACAGTCTGCCATTCGGACTGGAAGTGGTAATCGGCTGAGGAGTTGCGGCAGCCGAAAAAGAGGAGGGTTGGGCCCACCACTGGTTCCCGAAGACAACGGTCTTGAAGCAAGGCGCGGAAGGGAGCAATGCCTGTACCCGTTGCGACGCCGATGAGCGGTCGTGTATAGAAGGTCGGATCATCCATGGCAAAGGGACTGCTGGGCGGCTTGATGCCGATCTGGATGGTGGTTCCCACGGGCAGATTGCGGAGGTAGCGCGAGCAGAGACCTTGACGGGGTTTGCGGATGATGGTGCGGTAGTGGACGAGGGCGGCGAGGATTTCCAACTTGTAGACATTGGTAGGCTCGCCATCCTCGTGGACGGTTGGATCGCCGCCGTTGCAGAGACTGAACTCGCGGGGACGGATGATGGGGAACTCGAGGAGCCGGGTGTAGGGGATCTTGACGCCGGGGAAGTCCTCGAGGACCTCAAGGATGGTTCGGCGGGGGCGAGACGTGTAGTCGTAGAACTCGTCGCTATCACCTCTTTGGGTGAGCTCTTGCAGACGTTCCTTCTCGAGAGGGTTATTGGTGTGGTAGGCCATAAACTCGAGGAACGTCCGTTTAGGAACGGCGGTGATGTCGAAGTTGTGCGTCAGGACGTCGCGAACCGTTGCCCCCTGTGGAAAGTGATAGTCTCTTGGCCTGGTGTTCTTGTCCCAGTTGATTTCTATCCTCTGCTCGGCTACATCAGCCCATTTCATCAAATTGATCAGCTTCTGTACGTCCTCGGGATAGTTCTTGGGATATATCAGGAGGGTTTGACCGGCAAAGGAGATGGCTCCGTTGCGTCCTGGACTGCGAACTTCAAGTTCTATATGTCGGACGTCTTGCCAATGATCGTCTGGAGTCACCCTTTTGTTGCAAAGAACTTCCGCCGTGAAAGAGCCAGGTATTGGCAGGAGTTTGGCTGGCGGGAAAATCGGGATTTCCGTTCCATCTTTCTGTTCCGGAGTCTCATGTCCTGGAGACTCGGTGCTCATCCGCTCAAGTCTAGCCGCTAGATCCTCGCCATCTTCGAACTGAGAAGGCCCGTTGCCGTTTTCATCATTTGCCGTTTCATCCGTGACTGACGTCGTAGATGGCACAAGTCGAATATTGTACTTTGGTGGGAGTTGAGCGTCATCTCGTATGGGATCTATGCCCTCTGGAAGAGGGAACTGAGCTAAGAGTGAATCTCTCAACTCCTGGTACCAGGGAAGATAAATGCTGTCGAGTCTGGTGGGACCTGGGTTAGCTGCAAAGCAATAGAGCATACAGACAACTTTGGATTTCACGTACCCATTTTCATGTCTCTCGTCAGCTTCGCCTGGCCTGAAGAACTCCGAAGCCCCCAGTTGTAACAGCCGCACACGCAGCTTCCGCGCAGCCCAGTTGAACCTTTCAAGGTATGAAAATCAGCTTCAAATCCATAATAATATAATGGGCCAATGCCATGACTGGTCTCACGTTGGAGACCACAAGCGTAAACCTTACTTTGGATATGAGCTATCACCAAGCCCAAAAATTGAGAACTTTACCGGTGCAAGGCAGTTTGTGTTGTTGAGTTTTGTGCGTCTCAGGTTCTTCCACAACGTTGTGGTGTTCTTTGGCATATCACCTTGTCCTGTGGTAGAGGTGACAAAGATAGCCAGAGAATACCGCAAGAGGTCCGTCTGGCAAGAGGGAAAATTAGCACAAAGAACTACATGATCAGGGCACTAGTTTACACGAACCAACTTGAAGCCATCCATCTCGTCGACAATAGTATTGAAGTGTAATCTTTCAGCCATTTTGGCCAGCTCCATGGCGATTTCCTCACCGTTTCCAGTCTCAGATCCATAGAGGATGATAATGTTCCTCCCCTCTATGGTGGCTGGCTTAGCAACCGAAGCTGCCACCACGGATTCCCCCATGGTGTTGTCTTATCAGAGATGTATGAGCTCTTTCTGTTGGTGTTGAGTAGTCCTTCACAACCAACCAAGCAAACTAGGTAGTAGATATCAGAGATACTACCCTTCAGGTATGACTAATAGTTGCTGCTATTTGGCTTCTGGTAGACAGAATGAGGGCGGCTACAACGAAGTCTCTGCTTCGAAGTTTTTGTGGTGTAGTGCAAAGGTAAAGGATACTTGTGTCCTCGGTTGGTGTAGATGGAAAAGCACGGGTATTGACGGTCGACCAAGCAGTTCTCGATAAGACGGCACCGGCTTGAAGTGCGGGCTCTCTCCCCACAGCACGGACCTGCAGGTTGTCTCTTTAACGACCCGTGCACAGTTGGCTCGAGTCGGATAGCTGGGTACGTCACCCGTGAAGCTGGGGATGCCCTCGAAACGAAACAGTCTTTTGCTTGCGTATTGGGCAAGTGGAATTACTGGCGAATTTACTGGCCGTCTGGGTCGATGGGCGAAGAGCTGTAGTTGATAGTGGGGCGAGAAGGTCGTCACTTTCTGTATCGGCAAGCAGAAACATCTCACAGCAGGCTATCGGAGCCTGCAGGTGGCGCCCCGATCTCGGCCCCCACCAAACCCCGGAGCGGCGCGGGGAAGGGGACGACACCGCACCGCACTTGCCCGGACTTCCATGGTACTGTACAGTAGAGGTACCGCAGTGTGAAGGACGAGAGATGAGGTTGTCAGTAACGGTTTCCGTTATTTGAGTCTCCTCCTGATACATGGGCGGAATGAGATGTTATGCCCAAGTTATGCAGCAGCACGCATGGAAACATACTAGTCCACCATCCAGTTGAAACAGAAGCTACATGGACCCCGGAGGGGAGGCCTGACTAGGTCCTTCTTTCACCTATGTAGCACGATGCCAGTTTCGGCCAGTTTCAAGCCTCAACACGATACAGTAGATACCCCTGTTTCTACAAGTAATCTGGGCAGCCAGTTTCCTTGCATTTAATGGGGATTTTGCAGAAGGGGGGGTCTATATATTGACTACCCAGAAGCTGTCGGCCACTCTCAAAGCGAGCCGGGGCTTCAAAAAGTGGAGTAAGTGGCCTCGTTGAGGGCTTGGCAATGTCCTGTCCCAGCAAAATTGCACCCCTGTACCTGCAAATCCGGGCTTGGAGCCTTGCAATTTGCAGTTTGCAGCTCCAGTATTGGAAAATAATTCGGGCAGCAAATTTTCTTGCATATAATGGGGGATTTGCAGAAGAGGGGGGTTGCAGAAGCAGGGGTATCTACTGTATTCACCAACCAACCTCAACCGACTGCTTGCCCTTGCCAGCCTCCAAACATCCCATTCGGCGTGTTTGAAGGCCTAGCTAACGTAACATTCAAAGCTTCCTCGGTGCATAGGCGGTGAACCGCTCGAGTCCCTCTCGACTGGCTCTCATCTCCGAAATCCGAATCGTCCTACATCATGGATTCCAAGGGTCCTGGGCTTTTGCACGCGAAGCCTAGACAACTCTGGGGTCACTTTGGAGTCTCCGCACCCACGGTCAGCCGTCGTGTAAACGCATGAACAACCCCTGGGCAGGTGAACCTGTGCGGATGAGGGGAAATACAAGACATGTCAACATCGCAACCCGACACCTTGGGTTGGCCGTGAGGTCGTTTGCCGTTATGGCCAAGACCACCCCCTTTTTCCTTATGGTGCCCGTTCTCAGAGACCCCTCGGCCCCCCTCTGTGGTGGAGGATCGTGATGATGTTTTTGGGACATGGCTCCAACCCGTTTTTGACAGTGGAGCACAAGTCATCCGCTAGGAACCTGGAAGCGTCTAGAAAGCGGATGCCACATCCACGTCATTCCGCAACCCGGTGGGAGCCACTTTCGACGCCGAAGCGTGTCATATTCCGGGTGAGCCATCTCGAGGCCGTTTCAAGCCTCGCCGTCGTCAAAAAGATCTATCGATTAGATCGCACATGTCACTTGCTTCCGGCTCACTCCTTCTCAAGGGAACCAATGAGAATGCATGCGCAAAACAGTCTTTTGGCTGAGTGCCTCCCTTCTTGTCTCTTGCCGGGCGACAACAGCTTCGATCCCTGAAAGGGCAAGGAGCTCAGGTGGAGTTGAGAGTTCATGGGACGGCAGTGGAAACAGATACAGTATTGCACACGGTGGTAGGAGACTAAGGTGTTTATACATCGCTGCCAGCACAGAAGTTCCCAACATGCGGAAGAGCTGAGTTGATATCGGATTTTACTCCCCGTTTTGACAACAGCCAGAGTCAATCTGAGTTTACGGATGTGAAAAGATACAGTACGTTCTGCAGATGACTGGGAACTGTGGCCCGACATGTCACCAAGACAGGTAAGGTAATAACTATCGGGGGTGTCCCTTAATCCCAAGGACTCTCGCTGCTCTCAGTTGAATACACCGGCAGCGAGGCCGTGTGATAGCCTTGTCCAGGTGAAGTATGTATAAGCCCGGTTGCCTTGTGTCGGGATTTCAGACAATTCGATCTGGTTGAAAAGTCGGTAGCCTTCACAAACACTCGACTCAAATTCCATCCATAGCGAATGATAAAGGCCAGGCCACTTCTTCCCACAGGACTCGAGTAAACGTCAGGACTAGCTGCAGACGGAGCAGGCTGAATCGTGAAGGGTATATATCACTTGAGATGGAAAGCCATCAGCTCTTTCTCAAACAGCGATCCGATGCAGATGGCCTTGCTATTGTAGCATGCATTCATACCCCGATGATCGGTGAATGGAAGGAGCAGGCAGTTGTTGAGGTATAAATGGAAGCAGCTAAGGAATGGTGCCTTGACCCAGCTCATTTCTTCTTGCCCTCTTTGACAATCCAAAGCCCTCGCAGCAGCCCTGTAGCCTTTCTCCCTTCCCCGGAAAGATCGATTCGGAACGTGCGGGTAACAACGACGGGACAACAATAGCACACGGAAAGCCTCATCAAAGACTCCCGAGTCCGTCAAGCCAAGAAGCAACATCTCCCTAGAGGTAGACGCAACAACTAGATCAAGTTCTCAAAGGTAAGTTCACGTTGTTAGACCCCCATCAGCCGTCACCAAACCTAGGTAGAGGTACCCACATACACAATTCCTTCCATCATGATGCGCGCGGCTGGGGCTGGCCTCATTGCTCCAAGGAAACTGCGCCGCACTGTGCTTCCCTGTTGCTTGAGCTTCTCCACGCTCCTTTCCCCTTCTGTGGATCCCCCAAATGGCAGGACAAGCGGACAGACCTTGGCGTTTGGCAAGAGCTACGACGATGATGGCGTACGTATCCCTGAGTCGTTGCCACTTGCGAATGTTCAGTGGTCGCGCCTCCCCTCGTTTCCAGAGGGCAGCGCTTGACGCCTGTTGATGTCCAGATTGCTGCAGGTACAGTGATTGTAAACTGTGTCCAGATCCGTTTTGAGGTTCTGGTTCAGAATGCAGGAGCGGATGGACTCATGGCCGGCTCTGCCCTAAGTTTGGCTTCAAGTTGTTCAAGATACTTTGGGGGCAAGTGCGCTGTGCTTGCACCTGCCCACACTGGCCAGGCTGGTACATGCTGCCTACCCCAGTTGGCACCCCTCGTTGTCCACCTTCAGTGATTTGGAAGCGTAGAGTGACAACTGGAAGCTGGATCCTGCCTTGCGTCCAGGTGTAGGGCAGGTACTATGGGGACGTAACCAGACGTACCCTGGGCCCCAAAGCCGCCACGCCTGCCTTCGCATAATTCCCCGAACGGTAGCAAAAAATATTTGAAATTTGGAGCGCGCCGACTCACCAACACCTGATCCTTTCCCTTCTCTTCCTCTTCTTCTTCCCGTCAACCATTCAACCAATCTGAAGTCCGCTCAAACCACCTTCAACCAAAACCCCCCTCAAGCTATCTAGGGCACCAAGCTACCCTTCTGACTCCCCCTCAGACCCAGAGTTCAACCTTTTCTCGTCCGTGAACGTCCTTACAAACCCCAGGCGCTCATCTCCCTGTCCGAACGAGTCCAACCGCTCACGTCACCTCCTGTGGATCACCTACTCCATCAAAGTCAACTTTCGACATCACAATCAATCATCATGTCTGCTGTCGTGGAGAAAATTACTGACGCTGCTGCCGCCGCCGTCAACGACGTTTCCAATGCTCTGGCCAACACCTCTCTGACTGGCAACAAGTCCGCTGACGAGAAGCCCGCCGCCGCCAACAACGATGCCGTGCTTGCCAGCGCCGCCGAAGGTCGCCGCCTTTACATCGGCAACCTTGCCTATGCGACAACAGAGGGGGAGTTGAAGGACTTCTTCAAGGGCTACCTTGTGTAAGTTTTTGCTCGTTCTGCCTGCCCTTTTCCCTTTGTCATTGCCTCCCCTTGTTCTCTCACCGCCTTCCACTTTGCATTGTTTCCCTGCATCCCGCTTCCCCGCCTTGTTCGGATTGTATTTGCCCGGCTGGAAGCAGTTGCATGCCACAAGCTTCATTCCTTCTTGCCGATTCCATCACGGCATCCTGGTTAAGCTTCTTTCGCCCTTTGACGTCACGTCACGCCCCTCGCTCTTCTGTCTGTGAGGGTGGGCCGATGGCATGGCCTTAGGGAGTGGGGTTGGCATTCGGCTTTCTTGGTCTCGTGTTACGTGTGCCTGTTCGTTACTAACCAGCGTTCGTTGCGTGTAGTGAGTCTGTTTCTATTCCCAAGAACCCTCGCACCGACCGCCCCGTCGGTTATGCCTTCGTCGACCTCTCTACCCCCAGCGAGGCTGAGCGTGCCATCGCTGAGCTCTCCGGCAAGGAGATCCTCGAGCGCAAGGTCTCCGTCCAGCTCGCTCGCAAGCCCGAGTCTAACGAGAAGACCGAGGGTGCCAACGGTGAGGGCCATGAGGGCACTCGCCGCCGCCAGTCCACCCGCGGTCGCGGTCGCGCCGGTCGCGGCCGTGGTGGCCGTGCTCGTGGCGATCGTGTAAGTTCTATCTGATGTTCCTAGTGAAATGCACACAGAAACTGACATTCCTGCCTAGGGCGAGAAGAAGGAGGAGGGTGCCGAGGGCTCCGCTTCCCCTGCCACCGAGGCCCTGAAGGACATCACCAACGAGACCAGCAACGAGAAGGCTGGCAAGCACGCCCGCTCTCCCCGTGAGCGCCGTGAGCGCGGCCCTCCGGCTGACGGTATTCCCTCCAAGACCAAGGTCATGGTCGCCAACCTCCCCTACGACTTGACCGAGGAGAAGGTGAGATATCCTGCCCATCTGTGTCATGCCTGAAGACATGCTAACCCCTTCCACAGCTTAAGGAGCTTTTCGCTGCTTACCAGCCTTCCTCCGCGAAGATTGCTCTTCGCCCCATCCCTCGCTTCATGATTAAGAAGCTTCAGGCCCGGGGTGAGCCCCGCAAGGGCCGCGGTTTCGGCTTCGTTACCCTTGCCTCTGAGGAGCTCCAGCAGAAGGCCGTCTCTGAGATGAACGGCAAAGAGATCGAGGGCCGCGAGATCGCCGTCAAGGTCGCCATCGACAGCCCCGACAAGACTGACGAGGAGGCCAACGAGCACGAGGGTGAGGCCCAGACCAAGACTGAGACCAAGGCCGAGACCCCTGCTGCCCCTACTGCTGCCCCTACCAACGGCACTACCACCACTACCTCCACCGAGCAGGCCGGCGCTGCTGTTACCGCCTCTGCTTAAACACACCATTTGATGACGAGATGAGCGTGCGCACGAGTTAATAAAGATTTCGGTCACAGACACTACTTTAATCTCGACCGACACATGTCTTATGTTTTACTGGGCGCATGCATTTTTACCCTCACGATTTTGGCACGGAATGAATGATTTTCTTTTTATGGCGGGATCTGCAAGTGGGTATGAAAGCGGGAAGATTGGGCGGTGGGATAATGTGATCATGTCTGGCGTCACGGGTTATGGGGGTTTCAAAGGCCTCAAATCGCTGGTAGACTTCAGGCATCATTATCTTGCGGCTCTTTGCAGGCAACAAAAATCTAATATTATTATGACCATCTCTTCTTCCTTCGTGTGTTATGAAACATCTTTTCTATCTCGAGGTCGCTTAGAAACTTAAGGCATGCTGGACAGGATCTATGGGGCATCAAAATAGATATGGATAGTTGAGACAAAAACTAAACGGTACTTTTGACTCATTATGGTGAAGCCGTTTTTAGCAACTCCAACATCTGCTCATCACCGACATGGGAATCGGTCTGAGGCATTGTGTTAGGAGGAGTGAATGGATCCACTGGCCGTGCCTCGCGTGCCTTGGTGTGTGGTTCGTTGTGACGAAGTTGGGGGCAGAGTTGCAGATGTTCCTGCAGGCCAGAGAGGGGCAGCTCCCCGTTTAAGAAGCCGTCCCCTGAAAAGCCCCTGATCGTTATTGGCAGTGCGTGACAAAGGATGAGGAACAGCCAGGTCTGGACCTTCACATAAAATATTTCGAGGATTGTTGTGACTGGTGGATGGAGGAATCCTGAAGGATAGACGCAAAGCTGGCTTATGTGTGCTCTAACACTTTAGCTTCAATATAGTCGAGTTACTCTGCCACATGGATGAGGGTTTGGCTACATTGACAAAGTATCTGAATCCATCAGCGCACTTATAGAATGAGAGCTCACAATATAGTCGTTAGTCAATCATGGTGTTGACAGCCGCTTGGAAACCTGAGTGAAAGGCATGCCTCGATCTTCAGTACTTTCGGGTCAAGTTTCCGTCCCTGGCTGGATGGCCGTCCGAGACAGTGGACCAACCGCTGAAGGACGGCACCTCCAGGGCAGGGGGTGCCTGCAATAGGTAGCGTGGGCGGCTTCACCAGTCCAAGTCGCCAATCGTCTGCCCATCCTCATTGTCCACCAGACAACCCTACCGTAATTCCGAAACGCCACGCGACGCAACACAGAGTCGCAACTCAAAAGACGACTGCGCCTTGATAGCATTTCAATTCCTCTTCGAAAACACTGCTGTGTTCTCAAATCGTTCCATCTCAGCAAGGAAACTACGAAATCAGGCATTGCGCCTAATCACACATACAGAAGCTGCCCATCATGGCCACCAAAGGGATGTGGGAGATAGACCCGGAGACGAAGTCCAAGGTATGTTCGTTGCCGGTAGACCCGATACCATCAACAGTCCTCGCGTATGATGAATTGCACAGGTCGAGGGGAAGCGGTGACATCCTGAATAGGAAACAAACAAAAAAAAAAAAAAAAAAAAAAAAGGAAAAAAAAAGCGTACTGGAACATTCGGGCTGACGTGCTTGTGACACCCTGTATAGCTCGCCGCGATGCAAAAGGAGAACAACAACAACATCTGCTGCGACTGCGGCGCCCCAAGCCCGCAATGGTGTTCGCCCAAATTCGGCATCTTCATCTGCCTCTCGTGCGCGGGCGTCCACCGCGGTTTGGGCGTGCACATCTCGTTCGTACGCTCGGTCTCCATGGACGCCTTCAAGCAAGCGGAGATCGAGCGCATGCGGCTCGGCGGCAACGACAACTGGCGCGCCTTCTTCGAGAACCACGAGGATACCAAGATGCGCGGCATTACCTGGGACGATGCGACGATTGCGGAGCGGTACAGCGGCGAGGTGGGCGAGGAGTACAAGGAGAGGCTGAGCGCCAAGGTCGAGGGCCGGGAGTACGTACCTGGGGAGAAGAAGCCAGTACAACAAGAGACTACTACTAGTCAGAGTTCGAGCAGTGCGGCGGCGGCCGGTGTGCCATTGAGCGGCACGAGCAGCAGGACGGCAAGCCCCAAGCCGGGAACGACGATCAAGGTGGACGACAAGTACTTTGCCAAGCTGGGGGCCGCCAACGCCAGCAGGCCGGACAACTTGCCGCCGAGCCAGGGCGGGAAGTATCAGGGCTTCGGAAACACGGTGTCATCGTCACAGCCAAAGAACGAGGCGGGCTTGCCGGGTCTGGATGAGTTGCAGAAGGATCCCGTGGCGGCGCTAAGTAAAGGGTTCGGGTGGTTTACCAAGACGGTGACCCAGACGGCGAAGACGGTGAATGAAGGCTATATTCAGCCTACGGCTAAGCAGGTATGTTACACCCTTTGTGCTTCTGAAATTTCTCTCACGAAACACTTTGAAGTACAAGTCTTGCTAACCTTGACTCTTTTCCACTTGACTGTAGATAGCCGAATCCGAACTCGCCGCAAAAGCCCGTATCGCGGCAGCGCAAGCCGCCGTGACAGCACAAGCCGGTGCCAAGACCGCATCAGAGAGTTTCAACCGCTTTGTTGAGGGAGGACCTTCCAATTCGGCCGGTGGTGGTGCTGGCTACAGATCGGTTCCTTCGGGCGGTGGTAGCAGCAACTTTGACGAGAGCAAGAGGTCCTTCTGGGATGACTTTGCTAGCGCAGCGGACCAGCGAAAGTCAACCGGCGGTGGTAGCTCGATTGGAACGTCAGTCATAGGCAAGAGCTCCAGTAGTGGTGGTGCTGCTGCTCCCCCAGCAGCTTCTAAGAAGGACGAGTGGGATGATTGGTAGTCAGAGGGCTTTGTGGTCTGTAGAGGCGTCGGATGATATAGCGAGCTGGGTGGACGAGCGTTGAAACGGGTTTATGTATAGCGTATAATTGATGTCTAATTTTCTCGTTATCTGGGCTGTTACGGGTCGAGAACGCTGTGTCTAGGGTGAGGTCGACATGGAGGGTGTAGATGATGTGTTAAACTGTGAACCCTGATGGTTGAGCCCACTGCTCCGGCGTCGTAGGATCTATAACTTGGTTGTGTATAGCACGGGCGTCTACTGGTGCTCCCTCACTGAAAGCCATAGTAGGCCGTAACGGCCTGTTATTGAAAAAGATGCTGGGCAACAAGACGAAATGAGGAGTAACCGCGTAGAAGTTGTCAATAATATAATCATCACTGGATGTTGACATTTCTCTCCATGAATTTCAGGGGCGATAGCCAGTAAGACCAGGAGGACAGTCAAAGGCTAGGGTTAGGGTCATATACTTTGGGGCACTGCACGCCGTGCCTGGAGGCACCGTGCGCTTGACCGAGGTTGGCGTCGGTTCTGGCCGGCGGGACCCGCTGCATGGACGGACGGCGGTTCGTCATCATGGGTGAGCCGTCGGCTTTGACGTCCCCATTTCCACACCCACGACCCCGTTCCCCGTTCTGCCGTCCCCCGTCCCCCCCGTCCTGTCATTGAATTACTGAGTCGCTCCCCCCTCCGACTGATGTGATTGCGACCAGAGCTCAAGCCATTGAGTCCACCCAACCCTTTCATCCCATATCACAAATTACAATGTCAGCCCTACGGATATTGGTGCCCGTCAAGCGGGTTATTGACTATGCGGTATGCTTGTCTTGTTTAATCCTTCTTCTATACCACCTACCTTGTCAATGTCAATGGCAGCAACAGGAAACACAGCGCGCGCAAAGCATCGCATTCTACAACAATCCCAGAGAATGGAGTCCTTCCACCCACCATTACATGGTTATGCTGTTGTTGTATACCTGCCCGAGTACACCATGACTGACGTGTGGATACCCTCTCTCGATGCAAATTACAGGTCAAGCCGCGAGTCAACAAGGCCCAGACGGGCGTCGAGACTGCCGGTGTCAAGCACAGCATGAACCCATTCGATGAGCTCTCGGTCGAGGAGAGTGTGCGCATCCGCGAGGGCAAGAAGACGCCCGTCGAGGACATCTGCGTCATCAGCGCCGGCCCGACCAAGGCCCAGGACATCCTGCGCACCGCCATGGCCATGGGTGCCGACCGGGCCATCCACGTCGAGACCAAGGAGGGCGAGGACCTCGAGCCCCTGGGCGTCGCCAAGCTGCTCAAGGCCGCCGCCGAGCAGAACAAGAGCAACCTCGTGATTCTGGGCAAGCAGAGCATCGATGACGACGCCGGCCAGACGGGCCAGATGCTGGCCGGCCTGCTGGGCTGGGCGCAGGCCACCCAGGCGAGCAAGGTCGAGTTCAACGGCGACGTCGTGCAGGTGACGAGGGAGGTGGACGGCGGTGTCGAGACGCTCAAGGCCAAGCTGCCCATGGTCATCACCACCGATTTGCGCCTCAACGAGCCCCGCTACGCGAGCTTGCCCAACATCATGAAGGCCAAGAAGAAGCCGCTCGAGAAGAAGACGCTGGCGGACTTTGGTATCACGGCGGAGAAGAGACTCAAGACTATCAAGGTTACCGGTAAGGACTACCCTACCCCTCCGATTCGTACGGTTTGCGCCGATGACGCTAACTCTCGTCGCTTTCTGCAGAGCCTCCCCCGAGACAGGGTGGTGGCAAGGTCGAGGATGTCGATGGCTTGGTTTCGAAGCTCAAGGAGCTCGGTGCTCTTTAAACTGGTGATTATACGACAACCAGCTACTCGGGACTCCGAGAATTCTGTCTCGAACAATACATCATTTTGGAATAGAAAGAATAAAGACCACACACATCCTTACAACCACCTGTCGCGCGGACACGCAATTGGAGAGTGCATGCTCTTTTGAAGAAGCCCGTAGGGACGTTCCATCGTACAATGCCGGTTTGTTTGTGTGTTAGTTTGTTGGTTCGGACTAGGGTCGAATAGCAGTTTGGAGCTCGTGTTGTGTGCCGAAGCGTGGACTGGTCTTTGATTGAAATATCATGGGGCCATGACATGAGCTGAGGGCACTGCAAAGCTTCCCTACCTCTCACCCTGTCCTATAAAAGCGGCCTTTGAGACAGAAACGCATCTGACTACCGTGCTTACTTGACAAAACGTTGGAAGACCTACACTTTCTCGCATCAAATTGAAAGTTGACGGTTTCTTGTACCATGCGGTTGACATATGGGAACCTTGACGGCTAGGGAGCTCCAGCTTCGTGGTCCATGCATGCTCCCGCGATAAGCTGCCCAGTTGAGATGAAAGAGCTACCTCTACAGCCGGCAGGCCACATTGGCGCCAACTTTTGTCGCACAACGTGTCGCGTTCGAGACCACTTGAATGCAACAGGAGAGAATGCTGCTGTGCCGTGTCGAATGGTCTCTGTGTGAGATTCTGAGGTACATAGCCATTTGCTTCTTAGGTATCCTTAAGTTTATCTCGTGTTTGCTACTACGAGCAGATTAGGGAAGCTGAAACCGTTCAAAGCGGTAATGCCTAATATCGAATACGTATCCCAGATGCTACGCGATGATTCACGGATGCAATGTGACGTGTTTGGGGAAGCTTGTCATCCCCCACGTATTGAAGGGTGTGTCCGGGCTCGGCTGCTGTAAGGTACCACCACCACCGCAAGGATGATTGATGCCTACGTGGTGTGGTGAACGCGGTTCCGCAATTACGATGTGCTGTCGCCGGGATTATCTGCTGTAACCAGATGCCGCCGGAAGCCAGGTTAATGAATTGCTTCCTTCGTCTCTATTTGCGTGAAACCTTTGTTCGTTGTTCGTGCAGTCCCCGACGATGGCGGCGCAACCTGGTTTTGGCAGATGAAGCTTCAGAAAGCTTGAAGGCGAAGCGAATCGCGGATCCTACCAGGTCCCCGCACCTTGAGTCACCGAAAAGGCGGGGGATCCACACCTTTATCAGCGGCGGCGACAGACAAGCTCGGCGGGACCCGACCACTCCGACTCCGAGGTGCCCACTCTGAAGGTTGTCCCCGGGCAGGAGATGCCGAGCTGGAGTCGCTTTTCTGTGATTGCCGTGGCTGGGAATGTGTGGGCGGAGGTTGTGATGTTGAGGGGATTCCGGTTCCAGTTGTGAGGCTCCGGGACTATTTTGTGCTAGTAGGGCAGGGGTGATGGTCAAAGTGGCATGTGGAGTTACTTGGGAGCAGCCGGCGTCCATCCCAACGAGAACTGTTAGATTGCACAGCAAAGTGGATATCGTAATTGAGGGTTAAAATCGATGTGTATATTTAGAAGAGTTCTGTGGAACCCGAGTTGGGGGTGCCCAAACTATTAGGAAAGTCTATAGCCAGAATCTAGTGGCTGGGGCGCTTTACGTAAGCCTGTTTCTATTGGTCGAATCTACCCTCTAATTTAATACACTTCCCTAAATGCAGTCTATTTCCTAAAATAAATAAATCTAAAACTATTTATATAAGACCAATTGCTCCTCCTTATTTATCTCTTTAATCCTTAAGTATTTTACCCGTTAATAACCTTCCTTATTTCGTATAAAATCTATCCCTATTAATTTCCTAAACTCCTAATATTTCTTTACGGTTAATACCTTAATTATACCGTCTACGGGCATCTTTAAAGTCTCGAAATACTATACCTTAATTATCCCTACCTATACCTCCTACCTTAATTAATATTAGTAAATATTAATATAGCGGAGTTTAATTACTAATTTTAATACCTTTACGTTTAGGATTCTAAATATTTAAATATTATTATACTCGAAAATTAGGGTAGGGTTAAAGAATTTTAATATAAAATTTCTAAATAGTTTTATAATATATAATACTTCTTTAACAACGTTAAAAAGGGCTACGAATTCTACTTCGGTTATAAAAGTAGTTATTATTAATTATTTAGAAGCTCCCTAGTAAATAAATCTACTATACAATTTTACCGTAAATCCTTAGGAACTTTTATAATCGATAGAATTATCGGTAAAAGAAGCGTTAAAAGTAAATTAAAGTTTAATATCTCCTTTATAGTATAAGGCTAAATTTACGGTAGTAAAGAAGTAATATAATACTTTATTTACGGCCTTATAATACTTTAATCCTAGGTTATAATTATATTTAGTAAATCGATTAGCCGCAAAAGCAATATTTAATTTAATAATAACGGTTATATAAAGTATAAACCCGATTTTAATTTAATATTAATAGATAAATTAGTTAATAGCCTTATAATTATAGGGCATTAGTTCGATATTATTTATTAGGATCCAAATAGTACGTTTATTGTCGGCGAGCCTATAAATCTTTTAAAAGTATAACCGCTAAGATAATTAAATTTTGCGGGCCTTATAATCGCAAATTACTTTAATACCTAAGAACTATTATAATTCCTCTCTTTTAATTAAATTATACCGGGATTATAGAATCTTTATATATTACCGGGCAATTTCCTCCTTAGTAGGGTGGTAATAGAAGATAATATTATTAATATAATAGAAGACTAAAATACTATCGTTAATTAAAATATAAAGATTTTTAAGGATTGTATAGAACCCTAGGGCCTTAAATATCCCTATGAATTTTCGTTATTATAATAGTAGGGAATAACGAAAATTATATAATATTTTAAAGATTTTGAGTACCTTCCCTTAAATATAATAACTTAATAATATACGTATATAAATCTCTTCGTCTATTATTATATTTACGAAGGCGTTAATTACGTCCTATTAAATAAATTTAAAGTTAAAACGTAAAGTTATAACTATAAAAGTACGGAAGGACTTTTTTATTAGGGTAGAAATATAAATTTCCTACTTTATAATCTTTATTTATTAGTCTCTACGTATAATTAAACGAGCTTTAACCTTATTAAAGTAATTATTTTTAAAGTATTTATAAATATATACCTATATATAATCGAAAATTTACTTACCTTTAATTTTAGGCTCGTCGTAATTTATTTCTACCTAAATTTTTATTTATTTATAGCTTTCGAAATAAATTCGCTCGGCTTATTTAAAGAAATCGCTTAAGGGATATTTATCGAAATCCTTATAGTTGCGAAGTACTAGCGGCAATTAATAACGGTAAAGGCTCTAAAATTTATTAATAGTAATTAAGGATTCGATTATATTTTTAGTAATTACCCTTTCTTTACGTATAAAGCGTTATAACTCTACTTTAATAATTTTCTTCCCGTATATTATAATTACAAATTAATAAAAACGTCTAACGTTAAATATTACCTTCTAGGGCTCGAAACCTTTTAATAATTCCTTTTTAACGTATTTAATACGATTTATAGTAAATACCTTTATAAAAAAGGAAATTAATAGTAATATATTTAATAATATTAAATAATTGTAATTAATAAAGTAATCGATAATTATTTAATCCTCCTTTAAATTTATAACTTTATTAAAAGGGTTTAAAGGCGGTACGCTAATTTTTACTTCCTTAATAATTGTTTCTTCGGCTTATACCTCCCTAATACCTATTACTTCCCCTTTTTAAACCGGATTAAAAGAGAGAGAATTTAAAAGGTTATAAATATTCGTATCTTTTATATCGGCATAATTAGTTATAAAATCGAAAGGAGATTAATTATTTAGTAATTATTCTTTAACGGTATATTTCTTTAATAAAGCGGCAAATTCTTTTAAAATAAATTTTAAAGATTCGGCTTCCTTTTCTACTTTACTAGTAAAGAGGGTACGCTCATTAAAAATAACATTACGGGTATTAATAACTTCGTTAATAATAAGGTTCCAAATTCAATAAATAGCTATAGAAGTATAACCGATTAAATATTTAATCTACGCTTTAAGGTTTATTTTTTAAAACCTATTTTACTTATTCTTAATAGTAATAATTATTATAAATACTTTATAACTATAAATTTAAAGGTAAGAAATATTAAATTTACGGAGGGTAACCTTATCGTTACTACTATTAATTTTCCTAGTAATAACTATATAAAATCTTTTATAAAAAGATTTTTAATCGTAGAAGTATTTAGGGGACCGATTATTGAAATATATTATTATAAAGACGATTTCCGGCTAAAGATCCTTAGGAAAACGAATACCTAAACTTATAATGCGCGCTTTATCTTTAATTATATTTCCCGAGCGCTCTATACCTCCGTTTTATATTTAAATATATAGGGTAGAGGATTTTACAATTATACCGCGTTACGCCAATAAGTCTAAGAATAATTATAATTTTATAATTTTATTATCGTATTCTAATATTCGTATTATAACGTCGAATTGTATTTTAAAAAATATAAAGAAGTCGTTTAAATAAATTACAATTATAGTAGCGAATCGGTCGTAAAAAAAATATTCCCAAATATACCTAATAAATCTATAAATAATAAATATAGTATTAGTATAGCCTCGGTAATTTTCTTTATAATCGAGAAAATTTATAATAAAACGTTTTCTAACTTTATACCCTCTATTTTTAAGTTTTCGCTTAATTTACTACTTAATTTTTATTTAAGTATAGGTATTACATTATTCGGTTTTAAAGTTTTCCTCGTCCTTTTCCTTCTTATTTTTAAATAGGACTTTAATTCCTAATACATTATAGAAGTAGGATAATATTTAAAGATTAGAGTATTTTAATTTAAAATGCTAAGTAAAAGGGTTTTTACAATAATATTTACGGCCTATATAGGAATTGATTATATTCCTACGGGTATAGAAACTCGCCCAAGTAAATAAATAGGGAAGCTCTTTAAATAGAATTTGGCGGTAATAGATTTTAAAATAGTAAAAGAGTAATTAATCTATATTACGAAAGTAATTATTAAGTAATTTATAGTCCCAAAAGAAACCTTACTTACGTAATAAATATAAAGAAATAAAATTAATTATAAAATTAAGGTAAAAGGCTATATCGTAGAGACGTAACTTCCTAAGCCCGTTCTCTCTATTAATAATAAAATTAACCTCCTTATAACTTTAAATTATAATACGTAAATCTTTAGCCTACAAATCGTCGCTATAGGGTGTGTAATGGAAATTAAAGAAACGCGTAATCTCGTTAAATACGTATAAAGAATTACCAAAATTAAGAAGAGTATAATTTTTAAGCGGGTAAATATTAAAATTTCTTTCTCCCGCTTAAAATACTACCTATATTACAACGGTTCTATAGACCTAAATAGGGATAAGAATAAGGTTTATAGTAATACTCTCACTAAAAAATTAATTACTCTAAAATTAATTATTAATACTAAGGATAAAATTTATTAATTATTTAATTATCTCCTTTCTTTAAACTTCGACCTCCCTTTTAAATTCTAAATCGTTATTAAAGTTTTTAATTACCCGAATTTATACTTTAGGGTTAGACTTCCAACGAAAGTTTAGGGCCCTACTAAGAAAGAAATATTAATAATATTTAATAATATATATACCCTCTTCGCAAATTTTATAACGAAATAACGATAATAAGCTTCTACTCTATTTAAAATCTTTAATTTACATTACGTACTTCCTTTTACGCTAATTATATTAGGGTCTATTAAGTTAAACATCCTCTACTTTAATACTAATATCCTCTAACCTATTAAAAGTATCGCTTCCAATTTTAAAAAACGCCTCGCAAATGCCTTTACGGCTAGATTTAACCTATATAATTACGAATATTTTATTATTAAAGCCCTTAATACGGAAATCCCCGGATAGAATGCGGAAATCGAGAATATTATTAACGACTTATAAATAGTATTAACGTAAAGCGCCGGAAGTTTAGCCCGGTCGAATAGGGTGTAAATATTCGATAAAATCGTAGAATTAAACGGTAATTAATAAAAATTCAAAGATTACGTAAAATTGGGCTTTAATTATAATAATTTCTTAACTATCGATCTATTTAACTATTCTTATCCTAGGTTCTATTATAAAGGGTTTGTTAATATAATCGCGGTAAACCTTATAAGTATCGATAAAGGCTTATTCGGGACGGTATTATAGCCCCTTAGTTAGGGTAAAGTATTACTAGGGGAGATTTTCGTTATTTTAGAAGTAGTTAGATTTATAATCCTAATAAACAGTTTTATATATCTATTTAATAAATATAGCGCGGTACTTCGAAAAGGTTTCGTATTTTTTAAACCGGTAATTAAATATATTAACGTTATAATTATATTCTTATAACCCCGCGATAATAAGGTCGGTGAATTTGGCGGTAACGTCGTTAATTTATTCCTCTAAGGATTTTTTAGTAAATTTTACGCCTATAGGGATATCGTCGGCGTTATAAAGAAGGATTAGCGTAATAAGGGTACTATCTTCAAAATTATTAAGGGCTTCCTTAACCTTTTCGATACAGTAGCGGGCGGACGACTTAATAGCGTAATTTATAATAATTAGCTCTATAAGCTCAAAGGGAACTAATTATACCCCCAATATATAATTAATAAAGTCTAGGACTTTAATGTAAATTATAAATTCGTCGCTCTATTCCTTAAATTTATTTACAAAATCTAAATAAACCTATTTAGCGATAATTTCCTTATTAATTAATTAGGATATAATTAATAACGTAGTAAATTACGGTAGTAATAGTAATAATAATTGTAACTAGTGCAATTAAAGTTTTCGTAGCGCGGAGATCGCAAATTAGATTATTAATTATCAAATTGCATAACAAAGTAAATATCGTAATTAAGGGTTAAAATCGATATATATATTCAAAAGAGTTCTATAGAACCCGAGTTGGGGGTGCCCAGACTATTAGGAAGGTCTACAGCCAGAATCTAGTGGCTGGGGCGCCTTACGTAAGCCTATTTCTACTAGTCGAGTCTACCCTCTAATCTAACAAGAACTGAAGAAAGCCCCAGCATTCGTCCCAACACACGCGATCAAATTACGGAGTTGCTTATTCCGCTTACAGCCCCACACGAAAAGGTCCGTGCCAGCCTAGCAAAAGTTACAACTTCAATTTCTTAGTTTTAAAACTCTAAACCTTCGCATTTCATCCACCGGAGCCCGATATATAGCGAAGCAGAGCAAAAAGCCGGGTACTGGGGGCGCTGAATCTCGTGGAAGCGTTTTCGTTTTCATAGCGTTGATATTGCTCGAGATAGTCGCGGTCCGAAAAAAATTGAGGTTAAAGGGGCGTGGGGCTGTAAGCGGAATAATCGACACCCAAATTACCCCTCGGTCCCCGTAAATCGGCCTTTGGGACTCAGCTAGCATGCGGGAGTCACCGAGTCATGGACCAATCACATCGTCGTCGACCCTGTCGCTGCGGCAGAAAAAGACAAAAAAGCTCAAAAATTTCTGCCGGATCCAATCAAATGCCGCCCTTTTTCCATTTGCCTCTATCCCACTTTCGCACCCAATCTTTTATCTCGCGTCCGCAATCCAAGTTTCCCTTTCTTCTGACATCTCTGGAAAATCTCCGTCATCAACTTTTGCCCATCTTGCAAAAACACTCAAAAACCCCAATCGGCTCCCCTGACTTTCGGACTTCTTTCTCGTCCAAACCTCTTTTTTCTCCCCTCTAAGCTGAACTTGTCTTGTCACAATCTGCCCTTATGAACGGGCGCCCGTCAGTCTTCACCTCTCAGGTACGATACTTAACGCGCTAGACCCTTTCATGTGTCATACCATGTCAAGCCACCCAACCCATCATCAAAGAAGTTCCCCCATCGATGCGCGACAAAGTCAACCCCATACCAACCTGACTCGCGATGCTGTATCGGAGAAGTTGGGATGACCCGCCAGGAACCCAACGGCCTGGATGCTTGGCACCATTCCGCTTCAAGTTGGTTTTAAAGATGTGGACATCTACGATCCTCAAGGTTTAGCTTGACGGATCCCGACTGCATATTTTTTCTTCCTCAAGAGAACATCGCAGCAGCCATCCTGGGGGAACTACTTTTTTTCTTCTCAATTCTGCCGCTTGCCGTGTGTTTGCTGTCGTGTTTGAGCAAAGACTAATCTTACTGCGTTAATAGGATTATCTCTCAGGTTCGCACCCTCCTTCGACCACCCGAGTCTGCGAATTGACTCACCGCTTTCGGGCAGAAATACTGACGATGAATTTTGTGTGTTTGCAGACCATCTGTGGAGAGCCCTTAACGCATAAGAGCCTCTCATCACCAAGCAGCCCAACCACCATTACCACACCCCATCATCCTTGAAGTCAAGATGTTCTCCCGCTTGGCCGCTCGTCTCCCCAAGGCTTCCGCCCTCAATGGCGTTGCCGCCCGTCAGGTTCGCAACCTGAGCCAGCCCGCCGTTACCGGCAGCAAGGGCAGGAACATGCCCGCTCATGAGCCGCGCACTACTGCCGCTGCCACCGGCGCCGAGGCCACCTTCACCATCAGGGTGCGTACATACAACCTCCCAGAGATTGCCTCGTACTTCTCGTAATTCTAACATCTCCTCATAGGATGGCCCCGTTTTCCACGGTACCGCATTCGGTGCCAACACCAACATCTCTGGTGAAGCCGTCTTCACCACCTCCCTTGTTGGTTACCCCGAGTCGATGACCGATCCTTCGTACCGCGGTCAGATCCTCGTCTTCACCCAGCCCCTGATTGGCAACTACGGTGTCCCTTCGAACGAGCGCGACCAGTTCAACCTCCTCAAGTACTTCGAGTCTCCCCACATCCAGTGCGCCGGTATCGTCGTCTCCGATGTCGCTACCCAGTACAGCCACTGGACCGCCGTTCAGAGCTTGGGCGATTGGTGCGCCAGCGAGGGTATTCCCGCCATCTCCGGTGTCGACACTCGTGCGATTGTTACCTACCTCCGTGAGCAGGGTTCCTCCCTCGCCAGGATCTCCATTGGTGACGAGTACGATGCCGATGAGGATGAGGGTTTCATCGACCCCGGCCAGATCAACCTCGTCAAGCGTGTTTCCACCAAGGCTCCCTTCGTGGTCACCAACCCCAACGCCAAGTTCCACGTCGCTCTTATCGACTGCGGTGTCAAGGAGAACATCCTCCGCAGCTTGGTCAGCCGTGGCGCGTCTGTCACCGTCTTCCCCTACAACTACCCCATCCACAAGGTTGCCGACAACTTCGATGGTGTCTTCATCTCCAACGGCCCCGGTGACCCCACTCACTGCCAGGAGACCGTCTACAACCTCGCCAAGCTCATGGAGACCTCGTCTGTTCCTATCATGGGTATCTGCCTTGGTCACCAGCTTCTTGCCCTCGCTGTTGGTGCCAAGACCATCAAGCTCAAGTATGGCAACCGTGCCCACAACATTCCCGCTCTTGACTTGACCACCGGTCAGTGCCACATCACCTCGCAGAACCACGGTTATGCCGTCGATGTCAGCACCCTCCCCAGCGACTTCAAGGAGTACTTCGTCAACCTCAACGATGGCTCCAACGAGGGTATGATGCACAAGACCCGTCCCATCTTCTCGACACAGTTCCACCCCGAGGCCAAGGGTGGTCCCATGGACTCTTCCTACCTCTTCGACAAGTACATGGAGAACGTCGAGCTCTTCAAGAGCAACTCCCAGGTCTACCGTGACAACAGGCCTACTCAGCTGATGATTGACATTCTCAGCAAGGAGCGTGTCGGCGTTGAGCCCACTCCCCTTGCCAACGCTGCTTAAGCGTTTGAAAAAAGAAAACGTCTTTTTTCATTTTCTGATGAGTGGTTCTTTTGTTGTCTTGCTTGGGATTCTGGGGTTAAAACATTGGCAATTTGGGTTTACTTTTTGAGCGACTTCCCTCTCGTTAATTAATGGTTTGGGGACTATATGATATCTTTGTTTTCTACTACTACTTCAAGGGTGTGAAATTTGGGCTGTTATGGCGCAGAGAGGATCATATCTAGCAAATACATACCAATATGCTATCATACTCAAACTGCTCTTTTGATCGATGCTGCCTATCCATTTGTTATGATTTGTTGAATAATAATCCAGCCCCTGTGCAGTCAACTTGCACCATTTCATAATTCCGTCCCATTTTACGATCCAGGGGTAATGTTGACTTAACTCTGTAAGCACATGATTGCGGGGGAACCTAGTTCCATTGAATAACAGCCAGCCCCTGAGCTCAGGTCATGCTTGTGGAACCTTCATAGTATACCTATTAAGCATATTCTGGTCACCTTGGTAACCACGTAGGCGAGGAACAATGATTTAATAACTTCTTGTTACACTTTCTTGACATTGCGCTCTTCATTTTCTGGCTCTTCTCTGCTTGCCATACGCACAGTCGAGGCGTACCATACAGTAGCACGCAATCCTATCAACCACCACCGGATGGATGAATGGATTGGACGCATCTAAGCCCCTATCATACTCTCTGCTCTAGTTCCATACAATACAATTACCATCATATCTCCTTTCAGGTAATTTATGTGGAATACTGTTTATGTTTCCTTGTACCGCCGCTAGGATCCCGCCAGTTCATACCATGCTTTTTCCTGAGAACCGAACCATGCCCATGCCATCGATGATGCAGTTGTAGTTGTCGTAGGTACATTTTTGGTATATGTACACGCCGTAAGAGAAACACAAATCAGACAGAAAGAGCCTGTCCTGCGCATACTGGAGTCTTGATGTGATCTCCGAGAGTTTTCGTCTTCGAAGCTACCTACCTTCGACTCGCCGCTTGCTCGAATCCGGGGAATAGCGTAACACGGGGTTGTAAGGCGGGTTCGCAGGCGGATTCGCACGTTCAGGCTGTTGTGCCTAGTTTCGATCCCTCTAGTATCGATCACCACGGAACCCACCACCACCGCCACCTCCTCCTCCACCACCATGACCACGTCTCCTTCTCCTCGGAGGACCACCCTCAAACGTAGGCAATGGCGCGCCGTCGAATCTCGACCTGGGTTCATCTCCACGATCGCCTCCACCACCACCTCTCCTCGGAGGCGGATCATCGCGGACACCGGGTAGATACCTATCACCACCACGGGACCGGCCGAATGGAGGAGGAGGAGGCCCACCACGACCACCATCACCACCACCCATACGACCGCGACGACGCTCCGCTTCACGATGGGGCGGCCTAATGCCCACAAACACTTCCTTGCCGCGATCGACAAACGAGTCGTTGTCCTCAAATGTGTAACGGTTGATCTCGTCCTCGCGTCCCATGTCGCGGCGTCGGTCGCGCGTGTAGAACGACCGCATGTTCTGGATGCGGCGCTCGGCAAGCTCGGCATTAACGGGCCTGTAAAGCAGCGACGGGTGGGTGCGGGTGGCCTTCATCTCGTCGCCCGTGAGCGCAGGCTGAGGCACGCGGCCGCCACGGCCACGGGGACCAGAGGGTGCGCCTTCGATGCCGCGGCCGGCAGCGGGGCCGGACGGGATGACTGGAGGAGGTAAGGGTTCGCGTGCTGATGACACTGAGCCGCGGGCTGTAGCGGCGGCAATGACAGCTGGCGTCGGCTCAAGATCGGCGTTGACGAGACGGGTGGTGATGTCGCCTGTCTCTTCGTCACGCTCGTACCGGACTTCCCACCGGGCGAGATTGCCGCGACCCCCTTCAGATCGCTCAGTCTCAACCCATTCGGCAACTCGGTCGGGAGGAATGAAATCGACCCACAGCTCCTTCCTATTCCGCTCATTGGGCCAGATCTGTCCGTGAAGAGCTACGCGAACGCGCGACGCAGCAGTGACGGAGGTGAAGGTGACAAAAGCATGGGTACGTATTTGATCGATGAAGAGATCTCGAATCGCGTCTGGATCCGGCAGGTTGCCAGGGGGTGCGGCGAGCTCTGCGAGGTGGTCGAGAAGGAACTGATCACGGAGGGGTCTCATGAAGTTCTTGATGTAAAGCGCTTCGGTGGCAGGGTGTTGGGCGGGGGCAACGTTTCGCTCGTCGATGTCCATATCGCCCTCGTACTTCGCATTGCTCCGGTCGTCGTACGCTGGACGGTTTGGGGATTGGGGTATGTGGCCGTCCTCCATCTTAACCCTGTCGTCGGAGTCTTCCTCCTTATGGTCTCGGTCGTTTGAATCGCGTGGCTCGGATGCCTCGCGGTCCTGTGGTGCATCGCGCATCTCAGAAACCTCCTCCTTTGAGTCGGCGGCATGGGGGATCTCGGGATGAATGGTGGCATAGGAAACGTCTTTCCCGTCCTGCTCGTCATCGAGGGGTAGCACGGTCTCGTTGGGCTGGGTTTCCATCCCACCCATGCGCGTATCTTCGTCTCCCTGCTCGGTAGGGCGTACCCGCTTCCGAGCTGTTTCTTCCTCCGGAGGTGGGCTGCGAGATCTGCGCTTCCTGCTGGATGTGTCGCTGGTGAGTTCAGGAGCCACTGGTGCAGATTCGGTAGGTGCGCTCTCTTCGACCTTCTCCTCACTTGCTGCAGTCATGTCTTCTTTAACCTCAGGGTCATTGTTTGCTTCGGGCGCAGGTTCTGCGGCGGACTCTTTTGTCGGTTTGTCTGGTTCCTCTTGTTGGACATCGGTTTCTGTTTGTGTGGCGTCTTGCGTAGTGGCCGTCTTCTCTTGAGGAGCAACTTGTTCGGGAGCTGGGGCGGCAGCAGCAGCCTTGGGCTCAGGCTCTTGCGAAGGAGCTTTCACCGGGCTCTTCGTTGCCTCGTCTTCGGATGCAGTCGCAACGGCTTGTGCGGTAGTGGCCTCTGCTTCCTGGTCCTGATCTTTGGTCTCTTCCTTGTCCTGTTCTTTGTCTTCCTCCTGTTCCGCCTCTGGGGCTGCGTCTCCTTCTGGTTGCGATGTCTGGGCTTCCTGGTCGTCAACTGTCAGGCGCTCGACAAGGTCGGCCTTCTTGCCGGCCTGGGAGAGTCCGCGGCTCTTGAGCTCTTGACGTAGGTCAACGACTGTGTACTTGCTCCAGTCAGTCGTCATGTTGACCGTCGTCCCAATTGCAGTCGATGTAAGTTGTGGCTACTGGGGTGATTGAGAAATGAAAGGCGCAAAGATAAGATATTGGTAAAATTGTTCCGTTTTTTTTTTTCTTTTCGGCGGTGAATGAAGCTTGCGGCGAGCTTCCTTTTGAGACGGGACTTTTTTTGGATTCCAAAATCCGGGGCGCGTCGCGAATGGTCAGGAAAAGCAAGCAGCAATTGGAGCCACTGCACCCACCCACTGTGGTCGGCACCCCGACGCTCGGACTTCCCACCGGGCGCAAAACGACTGGTCGCCCCACGGCAAACGGAGGACAGGGTCCCTCAGCTCCCCTTGTTCCGCCCCATTACCTAAGCAAGTGCCCCACAGTACGTACCTCTTTAAGTTTCCTGCATCCACAGCGGTGACGTCGATCATGGTTTCTCAACTTTAAGAACGGCATGAAACAACCACACGCACTCTACAATTGTATGGCTGTATCGGGGCATGAGCCTTCAAATCCAACGGCACACGCACAACGATAAATCAATTGCAAAGTGATACATGTCAAAAACACTGTCAGATGTTTCATCTTCCTTGTGCGCTGACACGGGAAACCCTTAGACATTACTCAACTGCATTGTCTAACCGTCCGGGCCAGGGATGAGCTCAATCTTTCAAGATGTGGCCCTCCCTAAATGCGTTTGTTGATGAACGACTCGTCGCTTCGAAAGAAATATATTCATTTTTCATTTCATTCGAGTGTTGGAGGTTGGGCATCAGGATGGTGACACAGGCAGCTGCATTAAGACCCGTCAGCGTCACCAGTGTTAGAAGGTATCGTTGTACCTGGCAGCGGGAAGGAGGACAGGACACGAACCAAGCCGAGATGGAAGGAGCTACCAAATCGGCAGGCGCGCAGCCTTGTTAGTCGACCAGACGGAAGGAGAGGTCGAACGGGGTGCATCAGAGCATCAGACCGCATCAATCGTGACTTCCTTATTGTCCAGGCAACCGGCTCGGTGGCACCTTCTCATTGAACCGCGTTGACCACACCACGACACGAAAATTCAGCCACCAGTCTAGGTGGTTGGGCGCCGACATCGTCGAGTCCAGAGTTCCAACGGAATCGTGAGGCTGTCCTACCACGGCATACTTGGCCAATAACGAATTTCTTCCCCACACCTCTCTTCACATTGCGTCGCTGAGACGATCACAACGGAGGTGGGTTGTGTGATACCCAGGTTTTGGCCGCACGACATCGAAGTCGATGCTGGCATTACAGAAAGCTTTCCACCCCAAGCTCGTCTCCTCCCGATACCGCGGTTGAAGAACAAACAAAGCTCACTTCCCGGTCCCGTTCAGCTTGCCCATTAAAGCCTTCTTTCATCCAGACTACAGCATTGTCACGATTGTCCCGACTTTGAGACAAAGAAGACTCCATCTCTGAATCCGGACGGGACAGGAGGGCCCCTTCTACCCCTCATTCAAAGACGAGCCATCACCACTCGTCCACCCGCAAGCATTCAAGCTGTCTCACAACTCCGCGCCCCAACGAGAATCATTTTTCCCACAAAGAAGTTAACTTCAGAAGAAGACTTGTCTCTCTCTTCCCACTTGGATCTTTCCATCACCCTTCGATTTCGACCTACGGTCTTCTCTTCACTTTCACATCACCCAAGTCTCACATCTCGCCAGGGAGTTCCACGGAATCTGGTCGTTTAATGACTTTCCCTTATCAACAAAATCCTTTTCCGTCCCGGTTTCCGCTTCCTTTTTCAACATGAAGACATCATCACCTCGAAAGCCAGGAACCCAGCGCTATGCGCCTTATCAAAAACCCGCAAGAAACATGCAACCTTCTGCGATGGTCACTCCCAGCCCCACTATCGCCGATGCCGACGGTGATGTGGACATGTTTTTACTTGAAGCCCAGCTAGGCATCACCTCGCCAAGTTTCGGCGATTACTATTTTACCCGGGGCAATGACAGCTCAAAGCTAGACCTTCGTGGAGGCTATGTCGCAGGCGCAAAACAGACTACGCCTCGGAGGAAGCCAAAGGATTTGGTTTACCCCACTATCGAGGTGGCCGTATCGCCCTCCACTAAGGGATCCGAGACTGATGAGGCGGATTACGACATGGAAGACGAGTCCGAGAACGATTACGATTACGACGACGACAGCATCGAAGACGACAAAAGCCACGCCCACCGCGGTCATGGACACTACCAGTCCGGCACTCGCCTGACTCGCGAGACGTCTCGCAACCCGAATTATAGCAGCAACAGCAACTGGGACCAGTATGAAGAAGTTCCCCGTCACATGCAAGACTATGCTAAGGTCATCAAGCGTGTCTCGGGTTACGAGGAATGGAATGAGGAGCAACGTCACCTGCACAAGCTCATCTTTCTCAGAGGCCTTCACCCGGTAATGCCAGCTTCATGGCGATGGAGTTTCAAGATGTGGGGTATCGCTGAGGGTAACCTCGCTCAGGTTTTTGCACCTGAAAATAGTAAGAAGGAGGTTATTATTAAGTCCTATGGGAACGAGCTCGCTGGTACGTATGCTGCTCATGCTCGTACAATCTTATTTTGCCGATTTATGCTAACTAGCTTTCTCTCTTTCAGCCTGTAAAGCACTCGAATCCGTGTTCCTTTGCACCCAGCACATCCTGGACTTTGAAAGGCTTGGTCAGCGCGAAATGATGGGCCCATTCACCGCAAAAACCATCAGGAGCTATTGGAGATGGGCTTTGAAGGATTCAGGCCTGGACAAGTGCAAGTTTCCGCCGCTGCTTCTGGTGCTGGAATACGAATACTCGCGCGACAAAGATTTTGCCCATGAGGTGTCTGTTAGTGTGATGAAGAAGGTGGAAGACGTTGCCCAACGTTGGCGCGAGATGCTCATGGACGATGAGACTGGGGAGTATGTCGCGGAACCACCCACTATCTTTGTCTTCACCGTAGTTCAGCATACTCTGGTGCTGTCTACGTACGACGCCGCATGGCCTGAGCTAGGCATTGTGCAGATCGAAGAAGTCAAGTTCAACGCGAGAGGACTTTGGCTTTGGAATTCATTGACCGTCGCCATTGCCGTTCATATGGCTCGGGACACGTTGGTCAGAGCACGCAAATACGGGTTCATTAGGGAGGTCCGGCGTCGGAAAGCCAAGAAGGATCCTGACTACTGAGGTGCCGGGCAGGAAAAAGCACGGTTTGGCGTTGGTGGTATAGTGTGGATGGTTTTCGCGATCTGAAGTTTCAAGTCTTCTTACATGGAGAGAGTCCTGTTACGGACAGATTTAATATGCTTGCTTCGAGGATACCCTGCTCAGGTCATTGCTAATTTTCACCCCTGGACTCCTCTGTCTTCACAGAGACCTGCTTTGTGTGTTCATGGGCTTACGAGCAGCAATTGGCCGTTCTTCATTCTGCGATACTTGATTAAAAGGATATGGTGTCGGCAATGGTTGACTTTCGACACTTCTATCAACTCATGGTTGGCTGGGGGGAAATGGTGGAGTACTTCGTCTTAACGTACTCTTGCCGATGTTTCCTTGTACCTGTTATCGATGGATTTCTTCCAAGCCTTTTCACAGATTTTGTTTGGGTGATATCTTTCCAAAACCTCAAAGCACGATTGGCATCCGCATGGAGGGCTTTATTTCTTTGGGAGTTTTCCAGGCAGTTACCTACCAACAGAGAGAGTGTCTGAACCCGCGATACACACACGGATTTTGTTCTTTGCAAATAGGTAGGCTACAAATATTGGCACATGTCATATAAACCAGTGAATATAAGTGGTCGCCTGGCTAAAGGTCTGTGGATTCGATGATTCCACAAAACTTCATCCGGGCTATGTATGTTACTTTTACAAGGTAGTGCATGTAAAGGAAAAATTTCCTTTGTTATACAGAGTCACCGAATCGCAACGCAGGAATATGTACCCAACAGAAAGCATACAAAGCCAATCACTGTACTGCTAATTGTGCTGCCGTATTTCTTTGCATGTGTAATCCTATCGGAAAACATGCCGGTTGGTTGGGAAGGCCTTGATTACTGGAGTCCAGAGCCGAGGTGTTTTTCACAAAAATGTGGAGGGAGAGTCGTGAAGGTTATCTGGGTCCTGGGAACATCGTAGATGTGAAAAAAGCTGGGCGCCATATCGAAGATAGCAAGAACTAGGAACATCGTAGGTGAAAAGACTGGGCTTTGTTGACCGATGGAGTGGAACAGGAGTGGAAAGATTTATGGCGATAAGTAAGTGATTTATTAAGAATAGGTATGTCCTGTATTCGGTGCAAGAAGAGTCGTGACAAGTCGTTGTCCTTCCATGCAATAAACGAATACGTGGTACATAAATAGTTGCTGATCAACATCCATCAGAGATCACAGATCCATTCGCACGTGGACGAAGTGGTTCTCGGTCTTTTTGTCCCTTCCGAACGAAATTCCAACGTCTCTCGTTTTCCAAACAGGCAGAGCCAGCCTGCGCATTTTCATTCGGTCGGTCCGGTCTCCGGAGTTTCGAAGTTCTCGAAAAGTCAAGAGTGGAGTTTGGAGATGTTCCCGGACTCAAACGCCTGTGCAGTGTCTTGGCGGATGTGTGCGCGCGCACACACAACTTTTTCGACAACTTTTTGGCATTTCGACCTTCGAAACGAAAGATGCGAATCAATAAACTTCATGCGAATTTGACATGAATAAGTATTATAATAGGCTTGAAAGCGGTGATTCCGAATCTATCATTAGTTTTTGAATATCCCATCAAATCGAGGAGATGCAAGCGAATGAAGTCCGGATAACTTCGTTCTTGATCAAGAAGTGTTGTGTGTGCACGCACACACACCTCTGCCAAGACTGCACAGGCGCTTGAGTCCGGGAATGGTTCTAAGTGGGCCGACAGGAACCGACTGCCGAGAGATAATGGGAAAATGATCTGATGATCGTCGAATTGATAAAAACGCTTGGCATCAAGTTATACCCTGACCCGTCAGGCCCGTTTTACACACGTACACTACAGTAGTGTACACTTAAAAACTGCTTGTATACCAGTTGTGATGGGTTGATGGCTGAGGCAGAAGGTCCACAAACCCAGTCATGGAATGATTTTCTGTTAAAGTTCCGAGGCATTCGAGCATTCTAGTGTGATCTCTCTCGTTATCAGATCATCGGTTGCCGGGGGGTTGGATGAGGTGATCTCTGTTCATGCTAACCAAGAGAGGCCGGGAGAGCTAAAGCTGGGGCAGTGCTGGTCCAAGAGCCAGAGGTAAGGGGTATCGGTCAGAACATTAGATTATCGCTTGCAGGTGATGGCTGGGCTATGCTCAGGGGGTATGTAAAAATAGCCTTTTAGCTTTTGGGAAGCAGGACTCAAGTCCAGTTCAAGGTCGCCGGTTGAAATCATGGAAGATGCTGGAAGTGAATGGTCTGGAGTAAACAGAGTGAGTTGGGCTTGTTACGTCTGTGATGACGATTCCAACTTCTATGATTTCGAAGATCAATGAAAAGTGTCCAACAACAAACCCCGGGCATATAATAAAGCGGAAATGTGAGTTGATGGCAAAACTAACAGCTCTCGGACTGGAAGCAGAAAAACCTCTTTCCACCACATTAACAAAGAACACTGATGTTTTACATAATATTGGCTGACTACCTAGAGCTGTCGTGGACTGTCGTGAATTGTCCAATCTTGGTAAGGTTGTACGAAGGAGATGGATGGTGTCCTGGATGTAATGCACGATAGGCCGATCAGGGGAGAGCGCAAGGGTTATCTAATTGAGGCGGTAGAGGCAGGAATCTTCTCATCATCAAAGGGATGCCTACCAAACTCCGAACCCGACAATGAGTCCGTAGTACCAGGCACAAATGTTTTCGCATCGTACCAATTCCGGTCTCGGGGCCGGTTGTCCAAATAAACTCTCTGCAGTAGAACAGGCTCGCAGGTCGGAAAGGTATGATGTTGCTGAAGGAGGGGACAGTCACTGAATAGGTATCTGCCAGCCGGGAATACGTACCGAGAGAAAGAGCAATATTAAATAAAAACGCGAGTTGATAGCACCGTATTTATGTAAAGTACAACGTAAACTGGTCCAGATTACGACCCGTTACAACATTCCTGTACCCAAGTACATATCAAGGAACCCCAGTCTTTCTCATCTAATCCCTGTCTGCTGACATTGCACAGCCAGTGATTGGCCAGATTAACGATACCCTGTGGGTCACTTCTTTCCTTACGGCATCTTCCCAAGTCAACCAGTGACACTGGGTCTGAAAGGGCCTTTCTCATCCTCTAGCCAGCCCAATTCCACGTCCCATGATCTCAAATCATGGCTCCCGAACAAATACGGGTTTGATTTTTTTTGTGCAAAATTCTCTGCGTGTCCTTCTGTAAAATCAAACCACGTTGTTCTCTTGTGGTCCTCTTCCAAACCAAGATATCTGTTGGCGTCCTCCCCTCCCTCTCCCAGACGCGCCTGTCCTCGCCAACGACTACCAACACTAGCAACAGGTCCCTTCTGCCTATCGAACCGTCTTTCAGCCCTTTGGTCGCCAGGATTATCCGTAGATCTGATAACAGATCTGTGGAGCAGTGGAGTAGTAATCAGAAGCACAACAGAGACTCTTGAGGCAAAGGGGGGAAGGATATGCAGACATTCGTCTGTCCACTCGACTAGAAGACGAAAAAGAGAGAAAAAGACAACAAGAAAATCTCAAGACAAGCCTCTGGCCCAGGCCCGCTCTCTCTTTCGCTTTACCGTTTTTGTCCACCAACCCTTTTTGGCCCATCTCCCCATCTGGTCACCTCGGAACTTCAACCGACTTCGCCATCCTCGTGCACTCTGCTGGAGTACACAACCGTTCCAGGTCTTGCCACCAACGCGAACCCGCTCGTACCACAACCGGACACCCTGTCCAAGCCTTTTCTTCCATCAAGACTAACTCTTGTAACAGCGGCACCCTGCCTTGCCGTCTGTAACACCGGTCTTCTCTGGCCATTTTCCCCATCAGTCGTCTGTTTCGGACATCCAACACGTGCTGCTCTCCTGGTACAAGCGCTCTGCATTGGCCAAGATCCCGCCTGATCGTTAGCGGATATTGCCTAGAGATTGGGGTGGCTTACTTGTCATCCAAGTACAACTCCAACGATCGATCTTGGCGTCTGTTTGACCGCCGACCTTGATACCGTTTCCACCACTTGACGATCACGAAGCGACATCGAAGCCAGCTTGCGCAACCTCGAGGCTTCCGGCGACGTACGACATCCGCTTCCTGTCGAGCAGATTTTCAAGCACTTGGTGCCTTATCCCTAAAGACGAATAACTAGTCTTAACTCTTCACTGTTAGGCTAGAATCCGAACACGAACAACACGAGAAGGAATGGCTTTGCCAGATGACACTCGCCTTATGAACAACCAAACTTCCACCGAAAATAATATGTCACCCGGCCGTACGGCCCTTCCATCAAAGCCATCTCAAATGACCGAGAATAACGAAGCACCGAAGCACGAGTCAACTGGACCGGCTGACAAGGCGTCGCCAAAGTCCGAACCCGGGCCCTTGCCGAATTCAAAGAAAGCGGGGCAAGGAGGACGGAGTCCATCTGTTCGCAACAAGTCTCCAAAAACTCTACACTCCAAACCCGCACAATCTTCAACCGAGACCGTGGGGGTGGTAAACGTTGCGACGCTGGGACTTGTGCCTTCTGTTCAGGGTCATGCAGGTCAGGTCTGCAGGTATGATCATTTTTCTTTCTGTCCTCGACGTTTGAATCCGTGTGGCTAATGACTGAGTAGTAACTGCGGTACAACACATACTCCTCTTTGGCGAAGATCGCCTCAAGGAGAAATCATCTGCAATGCTTGTGGATTGTACCTGAAGGCGCGCAATGCGGCTCGCCCCGCCAATATAAGGCGCCCTCCGACTGTAATGGCGAACAGTGTCAGGCAAGCCCCAACCAAACTCTCTCCCAAAACAACGGCGCCGTTGATGCCGAGCAACCCGGGAGCAACATATGTGGCCGCCGATCAAACGCCGTCAGGAACGTGTCCTGGAGGCGGGAGATGCAACGGCACGGGAGGTGCTGAGGGGTGCGGTGGTTGCCCCGCATACAACAACCGCGTTTCCAAGAGCGCCAGTCTCAACGTGCTGAAATGTCAGGGCGCTGCAGCCGCCTCTTCCAAGAAACCTCAACCGGCAGAGGGCAGCGGGGAAGAACCAACCGAGGTGGACATCACAGCCTTGCACGTACAATCCCAAAACACTACCGTTGTCATTGCTTGTCAAAATTGCGGCACTACCATCACCCCGCTATGGCGAAGGGATGAAGCCGGTCACACTATCTGCAATGCATGTGGTAAGTTCATGAGCCTACTTCACAGATGAGTGGAAGTGGATCTCATACGCTAACCTGACTAAAGGTCTCTACTACAAGTTACATGGTGTGCATCGGCCAGTGACTATGAAAAAGGCGATAATCAAACGCAGAAAACGTGTAATTCCTGCCGCTGGTGGAGAGGCCGAGAATGAGCCAAGTGAGGCTGCTGATTCACCACCACCTCAGACGGCACCAGAACGTCCGATGGAGAAGGGTACGGTGAACGAAGATGGATCTGTTAATCTCGGAATCCGTCGACGGCCAGTACGGCCATTGACTCTCGTGCCTGAGGATGAGTTGCGACGAAACAGACAGGTATCACCGCAGTCTTCGTCCCACGACTTGGGGCAATATCATTCATCTCATATCAACCAACCACACCATCATGGAGCCCACGGATCTCTCACTTATGAGAACCGACTGGCCCCAATTCATTCACTGTCGCTTTCGGTGGATCGCCAATCATCTTTATCACCAGCATCGTTCCTTTCTCCATCGAGAAAGCGGTCGATATCCGCCGTCGAAAACGAGTCATCAACTAATAATGACAACGAAAGTCACAAACGTCTATCTTCCATCAATTCCATTCTCAACCCGGTGCCGACTTCTCAGATGTACCGAGAGGCTTCGCCGGCAGACCAGTTACGGATGCAACAACAACAACAACAATCGACACGGTCTCCAGCCATGAGCAGCCTGACTCCAGCTCCGAGTCCAGGGTCGTTTTCGAATAGTACGGTCATTGGGACACCGACGTCAGCTCCAACCATGCGAGGCGGTTCAAGGGATACTCTTAGTGATGGTGAACGGATTAAGGCTGAGCGAAGGGCGGCGTTGGAGCGTGAAGCGGAAATGATGAGAGAGTTGCTAGCTGCCAAGGAAAGGGAACTAGCTGAGTTGGGCTATGACTGACAGGTGGAAATGGGAAAAGCGCATTGTTTGATTTTGAGGGAACTATATGGAGTTTTTCGGGAGAGGATACCATTGGGTTTTGATTGCTGCATAGTCAGATGGCAACGGTGAACATAGTCTTTTCTGCGCGAGTCAAATTTTACCTGGACTCGGAACTTGTATCATGGAAATAGGCACTTACCACTGTCTAAATTAGTGTCTACTCTTGAAGTCATAGCTAAGTTTGACTAATGAACAAATGATCCTTTCCTGACCATAACCCTTAGCTATAAACCTCTAGTTGCAAGACCCTGCCATGATGAAGCCTGATGCGGCAATTGAAGTTTCAGAGTTGACGGTAAGCCCCTGCCTTGACAGGTCCGCAGGGCCGCGCGCACGCTACGTCAGCGTCGTAGGGCGGAGCTTCCACGTTGCCGCGCGTTTGGGGCCCGGTTTAGTGGACGATGTACCCCGGTTCAGGCACATCGTTAGGGACCACTGTGAGGCTGTGAAGGCCGCCGACCTCCACCCGACAGCCCAGCTTCTCGACCTCGAGCTTCAATTGTTCTAGAAACAAGACGAAATCTTTTTGATCCCAACATCATACTCTAACACCTCTAGGCGTGTCCGACATCTATCCTTACTATCGCGCGACTCCCCCGAGAAAACGACACGAACCGATTCATCAGACCGCTCCGAACTCATCGGATCGAACCTTTGCGCTCCGACAATCTACGACCGACCTCTGCGACGCATTCGCTTTTAACACTACCACCACAACGCCAGGATGGATCTTTCCGACTCTTTGTACGTTTTAGCTTCTGGCCATCCCGGTATGAATCCAGAGGACTCTTGGGGAGAAGGGACATAAACTCGCGACCGGCGTTGCCCGTTGCCTCCCCAAGAGCCCCCGCGCATACCTACCTACCCAAGCACCGGGCAATTCGAAAGAGACAGATGGCCAAACTTTGCTAACATTTGTTTCTCCCTAGTCGCATTGTCAACCTCGCGGTTGCGGTGCTTATGATCTTGGGTGGTGTTTCCCAGTTCTTCCCTCTTGGAATGTACGTTTCATGCTATATCTAAAACACCCGTTGATCAAGGCGGCGCCTACACAGAATGTGCCTATGCGCTTCCCTTCTCTGCTCTAATCGAGCGGATAGGACATCCTAGTCGCAAGATATGGAACTCGCCGATGCTTTCAGGGGGATCTGGGTGTCCGGATGGCTTCTAGCTGCCACGGACAATGTGCGCCCACCTACGCCTGTGCAGGAGGGGGGGTGTATAACTTGGCTCGAACTGTTGCGCGTCTCAGAAGAACCTTCGTATGGGGAACGTTGAGCTGACAAAGTTACCCGTGGAACAGTCAGCCCATTATTCTCGGATGCTACATGATTCTTTTTGGTGTCTGTAAGTAGTCGCATAACACCTAACCTGAAGGCAAAAGGTTCAGATGCTAACAGTCTTTTTGCAGCTACCGGCCTCCTTGGTAAATGCGCTCCTTACCCTACTGGCTTATACACGAGTCATCTCCGCCTCCTTGCAGTTGCCAACTCTCATACTAACCGTGTCTTTTTGCGACAACGTCAGAGTTTCAAATTCCCCATCAAGTCCAGCGCTATGCTTCGTTCATGTTCTCGTTCCTCGGCCGTGGCGCCTGTAAGTCCATGTTTCTTTCTTAACTTTTTCCTCTCCTCTTGTCTTTCTGCTGCTGCTTTATTAATGTAAGCAACTAACCGTTGCCCTTAGTCTACATCTTCGTCGGCTGCATCATCCCTCATGGCCACTGGCCCACCATCATCATTGGCTCCATCATCGTCCTTGTCGGTATTGCCTATGTCGCTCTCGAGTTCGTTCCTTCGATTGAACCTCCTGCGAACATGCGCGAGGCGGATGCGGGTTGGGGTGCTGAGCAGGTGTAAATATTAAGACATCTTTCACGGATTCGAAACGAGGAAGTGATAATGGTCGGCTATGTAGCCCCTGAGCGGATTCGTGACGAACACGATGATCAGAAATGACATCGTAAGACCGAACGAGGTGAAAACGGGGCGGGAGGATGAGCGGGATGGAACGTATCTGTTTCGACATCTCTAGGATTTCCAGACATTGATAAATGTGGTGGTCTGGGGTTCAATTATGTACGGGCGAGGGTGGCTTCCAGTAGACCACAGCGGACGGAAAGAAGAGAGTGGATGGAGGATCTTTAGCAAATATACGGTCGGCGCAGCAACTGTACTCTCCAGTCGACTTTGGAAAAGGCTGGCTAGCAAATTTGTGGCTACAGGGGCAATATAAAGCAGACATGGGGTAATTGCCTTTTGAACATGTTCTCCCAAGGCAATGTTGCCATCACAACCGTCCACCGGAACTGGGTGCAACCTAACTGCAAACAAGATCCTGGCCACCACCCCTTTTTCACCAAAACGCTGGTTGTCCTAGCAACAGCAATGGCCTTCGTCTGCATCCGACATCGGTAAGACAAGGAGGGTTAGGGTTTATAGTCAAGCGATAAGATCCTTATCGACCCAAAACCTTGAGGGCTGCAATTACAAAATTTTGGAGCTCAAGTGCGTTGAGTGACCTCCATCTCAACCACATATTGCCTGGTAAGTAGCCCCGATAAACATAATAACTTGAAATTCTGTGGACTAACGCGCTCACGTAGGATTATTCAATTAACCAAAACTCCAACAATCACATTCACAATGGGCAAGAAGAGGACAAGAGAGGAAGCTCAGAAGGAGGTCGTCCAGAATGACCCCACAGTCGATAAGATGGATGAGGATAGTGCCAGCTCAGACTCGGATGAGGTGAGTTTCTGTCATGTTATGGCAATAGACAGACAAAGCCAGTCAACCACGGACAAGCCACAGAGATACTAACACCAATGCAAAAGGATATGGACATTATCAACGTCGACTTTGAGCTGTTCAACTACGACAAGGACATTGACTTCCACGGCGTCAAGACGCTTCTCCGCCAGCTCTTCGACGCCGACGCGCAGCTTTTTGATCTTTCCGGGCTCAGCGACATGATCATCGAGCAGAACACCATCGGCTCGACGTGCAAGGTGGACGACAAGGCCAACGACGCCTACGCCTTCCTGACCGTGCTCAACGCGTGGGAGCACCGCGACAAGAAGCCCGTCGCCCAGCTGATCGAGTACCTGTCCGACAAGGGTCCCAAGGCGGACGCGAGCCTGGCGGCCCTCCCCGAGCTTTTCACCTCAGGCAAGGCCCAAGTGGGCATCGTCCTGTCGGAGCGCCTCATTAACATGCCAGCCGAGGTGATCCCGCCCATGTGGAACATGATGATTGAGGAGATCCAGGACGCTGTCGACGACAGGGAGCCGTACGAGTTCACTCACTACTTGGTCGTGTCTCGCGCGTACGTCGAGGTGGAGTCCAGCCTGGATCAGGAGGAGCAGAAGCGCAAGCGGGCGCGCGACGAGAAAGGTCTGCAGTACTTCCACCCGGAGGACGAGGAGATGCGCAAGCATGCGCTCGGCGCGGCCACCTACGTGTACACCAAGGAAGGTGACTCGGCAGACAGCAAGCGCGCGTTCCAGGAGCTCGGCGTCAAGTCACAGGGCTTCATGATGCTTATCGAGGCCGGCAAGTTTAAGAAGGCTGTTAAGGCCATTGGGGATTACATTGGCGCTGCTGCGGCGGCCAACTAATTTTACTTCTTTGGTGATGCAATCGCAGAGCGAGATACGGATCGGAAAAGGCCGGCAAAAGGGAAAGGGTATTATAGGTACGAATGAAAGAGAGGATTGTTAATGCATCGCTTCAGTTCCTGCCTGCAGTTGCTGTAGATTCCACGTGGCTCCCAGTTCTATAAAACGCCGCACAGCTTACTTAGGTTTGTCACCGCTTTAGTTATTGGGCGGGCTCCAATCTCTGCATGAGGTACTCAACCTCGACCTCCTTGGTGAGAGGGATCACGAACTCCTCGTACATGGCTACGACGGCCTCGACGTTAATCTTGCGCTGGCTCTCCGCCTCCGAGGCGCCTATTGAAGGGTCGGTGCCGTACGTCTCCGCCTTGAGCTTCAGTCTCTCCAGCACCTTCTTCTCAACGGCTTTGTTTGTGATGGCCTCCCCAATGGCCTCGCGATCGCCGGCCTTGATGTACTGCGTGAACTTCTCCGTCTCGGACTGGAACTTGGACTCGGCAACGAACTTGCCGAAGTGGATGCGCCGCGAGATGGCCTGCAGGCAGGCAATGTCGCAGGTAGCGGAAGAACCGTAGTTCTCCTTGTTGACACCGCGGTCCTCGCGCCCAAAGTCGGGGCACACGCTGGGGAGGAACTTTTGGGTATAGAACTCCTTAATCTTGTCGTTGACGTTGACGTTATTCGGATGAAGGATCTGAGGGTAGTCGATCGACTCGAGGATGGGCTTCTGCACGGCGTCGGGGAAGAAAGGGTATTCGTCGGGCGACTCGTAGCGGCGCATCAGAGACTGGAGACGTTCCTGCTGCCAAAGATACCAGTCCATCAAGCTCTTGTCGGTGTCAGGCAGCGGAACGGCGCCGGGAATATAGATGTTCTTGTTGAGAGGGAACTGGACGCGCTCGATCAGATGGAAGATAATGGTGTCCTCTAGACGACTGTTTCATCGCATATTGTGTTAGATATTTTGGATTTCAAGCGCGGTTACAAATAGTCTTCACGCCTAGAACACCATTGACTCACATCAACTGGTAGCGAATGCGCGCAAGGTCAAGCGCCTTGTCGACGTCAGACAGGTCGATGATAGCGTCCATCTTGAGAGTCGAGTGGTCGCGATGGAGAGTTGATGGGAAGAAGGTTCCTGTAAGATTGAAGGAAGATTGGGCAAGGTGAGAGAGGAGGTCAATTGGCGTTGTTGTTCACGGTGTGACTGAAACCGCCTTCTTGACAACCTCCTGGACCAAACAATCGCAACTTCGATATCGGAGGACAATCGGATTCCACGTTGCAACTGCCCCGGTAAATTTTAACTATGACGCACCAACACAGCGGATCCGGTACCCCACTGGTCCTTCAGCGTTTCTCTCGGTAGACATCAGATCCCTGCTCTGACGCCCCCTCTGAATGGAGCCAAGCCTAGATTGGCGCGGCCTCTTCGTGCGGGGAGCCAAGGGGGGTGAGGGGAAAATGGAAATTGAAGGGGCACGTCTTCGGCTGGTCGGTTCGTGGGTGTGGAAATCCACATCCACATGCTGCGACCTGCCTCTGCTGCCAGCCGCAGAGACCGACCGCCGAGCACAGAGAGTGTTCGAAGGGTACCTCTATGGGTATGTGACCCATAGGTCACATCGTGGTAGCCGCTAACAGCCCACCTAAAAATGATTCCTGCCACTGCGTTTTGCCAGGTTCACACAGCAAATTTGTGCCGCACCCACGCAAGAGCTTAGAGCGAGGTACCTTACCTTTAACCTTTACAACATCCATTCATCCCATCGCAATTGATTAAGCCTGCCGTGGTTACATGCTATTCCTGCCGCGGGCTCTGGGATTGACAACATCGCGTCGGAATCGCTACGACTAGCAGCAGTTGTGCCCGGTTCCGGTTGTTGCTGTTTCACTGGAATTAGTAGCGCTCGCAGGATTTTCTCGCGTCGTCGTCCAAGTGTCCTGCTTCTATTCGACCGACCTCTCCGCGCTTCAGTACTCCGTCAGGCGGCAACAGCCTCTTGGGCATTTCGAGCCTCATATCGATTGGGTAGCAGACTTCCCAGTGCCGCCGGATGGCCAACTCCGACCAAAACCGTGATGCGTTCCCCGACGATATGTCGATTGATGACGATACCTCCGTAATCTCTGTGAGCTCTCCTCACCTATGTCCTTACATACACTCTTTCTACAACCATGTTTCTCTTCTTTCATCTCTAAATCCCTATTCGTATTGCGCCTGGCGCAACCCAAGTATCCTAAACTAATGAAAGATGGGGGAATTACAACAGACGCGGGGTCTTGAGGCCTTCGGTCGCAAAGTGACGACAACCGCAAGCCACTTGATCGGTCCCATAACCGACCCGACCTCTAATCCTCATTACCAAAACGCCATGACCGAGATACACAAGCAGCTCCAGAAGCCCACGCTTCAACGGAGCGTCTTCGCCATAGCGCGCACTACGCCCACCGACCTTGTGCGCTCCAAACTGTCGTCAAAGGAAATCCAGTCTCGGGCACTAGCCTACGTGCCCGATGAGCTTCTCAGAAACATCCCTGCCAGCTCCAACTCGTACTCGTTATTCCAGGGCTTTCAGGCCAGTTTCCCGGACTTTACCGATGATGGAAAGAAGCACAAGCGACGAGTCTCTCGGGGGAGGAAGATGCTTGATGAGAGGCCCGTGGAACCAGGAAGCCCGCACGCAGTACAGAGGTTAAAGAAGGACAAGGCGTCAATGATGCACCAGCTGGAAATGCTTGGTGTTCGGAAGAACATGGCTAGCAGCGAGATCCGCGAGATTGACAACAAGATCGCAAACCTGCACGGGATGCGAAAGATCATTCTGGACAGGTTGGCTAACCTTGAAAAGGAGGAGGCGGTGCTGGAACATGACAGTAAGTGTCTGTTGTTCTTTAGGTCTCGGCCTCCTACTAACCGCAAGTTGCAGTCATGGATGTTGAGAGCCGGCTGGACGAAGCTCAGGAACTTGCCGATGAGGCGGAATCGCTGGCTATGGAGACACCAAACAAGTCCGAGGAGGATCTTTCACGCACTGAAGAGGGATTCATGTCGCAATCGATCTACGAAAAGTTGCCCGCTGCCAACACCCCTCCGAACAAGAAGAAGCCTCGTAATCACCGCAAAAAGACACTTCCGATTCTCCACGAACACTTCGAACCAGGCACCATGATCCGCTCGATGCGCGCGCACCAGGATAACATCACGGCTCTCGACTTCGACGCTCCTTTTGGTCTTATGGTTTCAGCTGCTATGGATGACTCGGTTCGTGTCTGGGACTTGAACGCGGGACGCTGCATCGGTACTCTTGAAGGTCACACGGCTTCTGTGCGCGCTCTTCAGGTCGAAGATAACTTCTTGGCTACTGGCTCTATGGATGCGACAATCAAGCTGTGGGACTTGAGCAAGGCCCACTACGATCCCCAGGGCAGCCAGGAGGTTGATGAGGAGGATGAGGACCTTGCCTTTGTCAACCCGGATGATCACGCCGTCGACCCTCCCGCCGGAAGCATGGCCGACTGCCCTCTCTTCACTCTCGAGGCCCATTTGGATGAGATTACGGCGTTGCATTTCCGGGGAGACGTACTCGTCTCCGGCTCGGCCGATAAGACGCTTCGTCAGTGGGATCTTACCAAGGGCCGTTGCGTGCAAACCTTGGACGTAATGTGGGCTGCAGCTCAGGCCACCGCTATGGGTAGCAGTGATGGCCCTTGGAGGCAGACCAGCCGCTCTGCCGATGGCTCTGCAGACTTTGTTGGTGCCTTGCAGGTCTTCGAGTCTGCTCTGGCTTGCGGTACTGCGGACGGTATGGTTAGACTTTGGGATTTGAGAAGCGGACAGGTGCACCGTAGCTTGGTCGGACATACTGGGCCGGTTACCTGCCTCCAGTTTGATGATGTCCATCTTGTCACTGGCAGCTTGGACAGGAGCATTCGCGTAAGCAGCCTCTTCCAACATTTACTGAACAAACTGACACTGACATTGCTCTTTACAGATTTGGGATCTTCGCACTGGATCAATCTTCGACGCTTACGCATATGACCACCCTATTACCAGCATGATGTTTGACACCCGCCGGATTGTTTGCGCCGCCGGTGAGGATGTGGTCAAGGTTTACGATAAGGTTGAGGGACGGCACTGGGATTGCGGCGCTGGCATCACTGAGGCTGAGAAGGCCAAGTCTCCTGCGATTGTCGAACGCGTACGCATCAGGGACGGCTACATGGTTGAGGGTCGTCAAGACGGTGTCGTTGGCGTCTGGACATGCTAAAAATGACATGAAATGGGGTTTGCATTGCTTGTACAAATACGACGACGACACAGGACGACACGACTTGAACGGATTGGGAGCAAAAGGGGCGGCCACGTGCATTGGTTTACATTTATTTATTTTCAAGAAGAAGACTCGTTTAGCGATAAAATGAAGTCAACGTTTTGGTTTGGATACCATTGCTCGACTCCCATGCGTCTATATAGGTATGAGTGTCTTCAAAGTCAATTACCAAATAGAATATCGCAAGATACAGCCGCGTGGTATCTGGCCGTTGCAAACTTGCGTCGATCGACGGCCGAGTGGTGTACATACGTGGTCATTCATAAGTCTCCGAGCCATGTAGGACTCGACACCCAAACGACCCAACGTGAAGCATACAATGACACTAGGCGCAAGTGGGGATCATCTCCAATCCGGAAGTCATGAAATCATCGGAGCAGTGTCCGAAGAGGGGTAGAAGGTGTTCCTAGACTGGTTCACTTCTTTTGTTTCCAGTCGCTTGCCCACGAAGACAACTCTTATAAATCAACTTTCTACGCTCTTGCCAGAAGGTGATGGCATTAGATCGAGATCGTGAATCCACCCTCTGATCGTTCGGGAAGTTCAGAATCCCGTCCGCTCGGGCTTTTCCATAGAAGGCACTACGGACGCCGTCCGTTGTGGGCCACCTTGATTTCGAACCCCACTTGCCTACAATGCAGTGGTGACGGCAGTGACGGCACCCGCGCAGCACACGGACCCGAGATCGAAACCACCACCTTCAGTCTTCCACTTTTCAGGTGCCCGAACCTTTCCAATGGCCGGGTTTTGCGTTGTTCCTGGGTTGTCCCACCATGCAGCCCATGGAACACTCAAGCGTAGAGGTCCCCGCTTCAACTTGACCCAATTGACGTGCCTTCGAGCCGATCCGACCTGTATACCTCTACGCCTTGCTCCGCGGCCCGTCTCCGTGATACTCTCGGCTGCCTATCTCTGCCTATCAACTTACACGTAAAGTAGGAAAGAACGAACCTTTCTGGTCTTGTTGCTTCTGCAGTAGTACGAACTGCTAGCCCCGTCTCTTTCTCTTACCTTTCCGTATCCTTGACCAGTACATCGATGAATCTCATTTTCTCATCTTACACGAGACTCCTACATATAAACCATCTTCCGTCCCTCCTCCCTTCCCAGTTGTGAATCTTATTGCCCATATTAGATCTTCTTCGGTCTTTCATCTCAAATCTTCACTCTCATTGAATCTCACCCGTCTTCAAGTATAACTTAAAACCCCCCTCAACATGGCTCTCCCAATGGCACCCCCTCCCAAGGGCCCCCTTGGCCGCTACCGCCTGCTGTCTCCCACGGCCTCGATCCGAGTTAGCCCGCTTTGTCTGGGGTCGATGAACTTTGGCGATGCTTGGTTAGTTCTGCTACGATTTTAGGTTACAAGCAAGTCTAATATCATATGAGTCTGCTAACTACGGAAACAGGAAGGATTATATGGGAGAGTGCAATCAAGAGACCACGGAGAGCATCTTGGATTTTTACTATGAGAACGGAGGCAACTTCATCGATACTGCCAACAACTACCAGAAGGAGGAATCCGAAAAATGGATTGGCGAGTGGATGAAAAAACGCGGAATTCGGGATCAACTTGGCAAGTTGCAGACTGCTTGAATTCCTTTGGGCACACCATGAAGTTATCGGTAATCAACAGACACTAACCGTTTTCTCAGTGATTGCCACCAAATTCACAACCAATTTCAGAGCCGGCTATGGTGAGACGGAGATCATGGCCAACTTCGGAGGCAACGGCACCAAGAGCATGCGGACCTCCGTCGAGGCCAGTTTGAAGAAGCTCCAGACTGACTATATCGACCTCGTACGTCTATTTTCGCCCCAACACCCTCAGCCTTTTACACTTATTAACATGACCCCTTCGTTTTACAGCTTTATGTCCACTGGTGGGACTTTACCGTCTCCATCCCCGAGCTTATGCAGTCCCTCAACCAGCTCGTCACCAGCGGCAAGGTTCTCTACCTGGGTGTTAGCGACACCCCGGCCTGGGTGGTCAGCAAAGCCAACCAGTACGCCCGCGACCATGGTCTCCGGCAGTTCTGCGTCTACCAGGGCCGGTGGTCGGCCGCCTCGCGCGACTTTGAACGGGACATCATCCCCATGTGCCGGGACGAGGGCATGGGTCTCGCGCCCTGGGGCGCTCTCGGCGGGGGCAGCTTCAAATCGGAGGAGCAGCGGAAGCAGCAGGCCAACGAGGGCCGCCAGATCAAGGCGACGGAGGAGCAGATCAAGATCAGCCGGGCCCTGGAGAAGATTGCGCAGCGTAAGAACACAGCCATCACCTCTGTCGCCCTGGCGTACGTGATGCACAAGGCGCCCTACGTGTTCCCCATTGTCGGCGGCCGGTCGGTCGAGCACTTGAAGGGCAACATCGAGGCGCTTAAGTTGGCGCTGTCGGACGAGGATATCGAGGAAATTGAGGGAGCGGTGCCGTTTGATGTTGGGTTCCCCAACTCGTTCCTATATGGGGAGAAGGTGCCTTCCCACCCCAGTCAGGTCTGGTTGATGGGCATGGCGGGCACGTACGACTATGTCCCGGTGCCGAAGCCTATCGTGCCGACGGCGGAAGATGGCCAGTAGAGCCGCCATCGCCGCCAGAGGTCATTGAAGGTTAGGTGGGAAAACAAGCTGTAGAATAGTCGTTGTACGTTGAGTCTTGATCGAGTTGAGCTGTATTTGACCTTTTTATAATGTCATTTTACCGTTGTAGCAGGTTTCAGAATTGCAATGCGTGCGAGTTGAACGCTCAGGGGCCTATTCAGTCACTTTAGCACAAGTCTGTCTGATATGAATGTGTAGTATTGGGGGGTATCTCAAAAGCTGACATGAAACCTTTTTCCTTTTCTCTCTCGTCTGTCTTTAAACCCTTCGCTTGCCACCCTTACCGCCAAGTGATAGCTTTCCCATCCCGTTTTCAACGTCTGACACAGGTCTTCCAACACTGGCCGGGATCTCGAACACGGGGTGTTCCTCTTCCTCTTGTTCATCTTCTTCCTCCTCATCTGAATCTTCTTCATCTTCATCATCATCCTCCTCCTCATCCTCGTCGTCGTCCTCGGGCACTTCTTCACCCGCCTCAATCTTTGCCTGTTGTTCCTGGATAGCCTTCTCCAACTCCTTGAGCATCTTCTTGGTGAACCCTGAAGCTTCCACAGACGCATCCAGTCGTTTCGCACCGTCCTTGCCCACCGTCTTCTTGGCATCCTTGAAGAGCGGGCCCGGTTGTGTAGGAACGAAGTGGAACCGCTTCTTGAAAAACCTCTTGACGCACTCGACATCACGATCAAAGTACATTTCGGCGTTTACGTGGTCCATGGAGACCATCTGCGGGAAATCGATGATGACCGGAACCAGCTTCACCGTCTCCTCTTCCTTCTCCTCCCCGTCCTCGATCATGTACTTGTTCGTCCGCTCCTCCTTGATCAGGATATTGAACTCGTTGAAATCACCATGAATAAGACCGTGCTTGGCCAGTCGCAGGATGAGATCGATGAGCTCGGCGTAGAGGCTGGCGGGATCGGGAACCGAGGAGACCTGTCTGAGTGGTAGGGACTCGACCAGGCTCATGACGATGGTGTGTCGGGACTGCGAAATCGGTTCGGGCACGGGGAAACCTTCTTCTTGGAGGGCCTGCATGAACGCGTACTCCTTCATGGCCGCCAGCCGCGAGAGGTACATCCACGAGCCGCCTTGTCGGTTGCGCAGGTAGTCACGGTTGGACTTGACGGTGCGGAAGGAGATGCGGCCCAGGCGGTGGATCTTGAGAATCTTCTGCTTGCCAGTCTTGTCGGCCACGATCATAATGTCGGACTCCTTTCCAACGCCTACACGGCTGCCGACGCTATAGACGACGTCCTTGGAAGAGTGCGTGTGCAGGGCGAGATAGTCGAGACCGCCGTAGGTCAGTCGGTAGCCGTCATACTTGGCCTCCTTCATGCGTCCAATGAGACCGGACTTTGCGAGCGTCGCTATGCTCTTGTGCACACCGCTGGCGCCGCCCTTCAGACGGGCGATTCTCTCGATCAAGGGTGTGGGAACGAGCTCGTGATTCTTGCTGCCCATCTCGACGGCAGTCAAGACTCGCCAGTCTTCTGCCGTGAGATGGCGTAAAACTCTGGTATCTAAAAACATGACTGTGGATCTTGGCTGGTTACAGTCGAATTGTTTGATGTATGACGTTTCTCGTTGTTTTTGTTGTGCTGGTGTCCAATGATCGAGACTCTTCAGTCGAATTACAGGCTTATGCTTGGTGCCGAAGTTGATGTTCAAGGTTGATGTCCATCCAGAGAGGAAAGTGGACGTCCCCAAATTCCAAATGCACGTTTGCGATAACATCTTTCCGATAAGATAGGGCTGGCTGTGGGCTCAGGAGTGGTGGTTCCCCCGCCAGGTCCAGGCCAGTTGCTTATCTTATCAGGAGCTGGGGAGGAGCGGAATTTGTATCTTCCAGCCCTTAGGCGTGCTGTGATGACGCCTCATCCCCACCAAGTCTCCGGGACCCACTTGAGGTGGGCAGCGGGCATCGCAGGGGCATTCTCAGCCAGACGTGGGAGCTTCCAGGCGGCAAGCGAGTCGCGTAACCACTGTGTTCTGCAACCGCACCTGCTTGGTTGGAGCTCCCTGGCGTTGACTCCATAGTGACCGTAACTGCCACTGCCTTTGCTGGCTTCTGCACCTCACTGCTTCGTTCTGGGCGAGTTTGTCAAGCTCCGACCTTCCAAATCGTCACCTGAACAACCTCTCCAAACAATCAACAACTCATCTCATCCACTTTTGATTTTGACATTCTGCTCTCGACCGGACCTCAAGTTCCTGTCGGTCAAGCAATCTCGGTGACAAAACTTGAACATTTCTGCAACAGCGAACGCCACCGCCGCGTCCATCCACCCCGGTCAACCCAACGTACCTTGATTTCCCCTCCAACGGGACCCATCGGCCTCTGCGAATCCTCCTACTTACAACCATCACGACCATAAGTAATCATGGCGCAAGAAAGCGACCTGTCCAAGACGGCCGATAAGGGCAAGGGAAAGGCCGTCGATGATGAGCAGAAGCCCCAAGATGTCGATGGAAAGACCCCCGCAGGCGGAAAGAAGGAGGAGGAACAGAATGGTGGGTTTCTCGGGGTTCACTCCGATCGATCTTAGGTACCGGCGCCGGGCTTTTGCTGACAGCACTCGTGTTAGCTTCCGAGGAACTCAGTGAAGAGGACCAACAGCTCAAGAGCGAGCTCGAGATGCTCGTTGAGCGGCTAACGGTTAGTTGTTCGCAATGACGTGATAGAGGCTTGAGATAGGCTTCTCTAACAACTGTGCATGTGTCCAGGAATCCGATGCGACCCTCTACAAGCCGGCCCTCGAGGCCATGAAGAACTCCATCAAGACATCCACATCCTCCATGACGGCGGTACCGAAGCCGCTCAAGTTTCTGCGCCCCCATTATGAAACCATGACGAAACTCTACGACGAATGGCCCGCTGGCGAAGACAAGTCATCTCTCGCAGATGTTCTATCGGTGATCGGCATGACATACTCGGACGAGGACCGCCAGGATACTCTCAAATACAGACTTCTTTCCCCGACACAGGATATCGGCTCATGGGGTCACGAGTACGTTCGCCATCTCGCCCTCGAGATTGGTGAGGTCTACGCCAAGCGCATTGCCAATGACGAGCCGACTCAAGAGCTGGTCGATCTCGCTTTGGTCCTGGTGCCGCTCTTTCTCAAGAGCAACGCTGAGGCCGATGCAGTTGATCTCATGAGCGAGCTCGAGATCATCGAGGAGCTTCCCAAGTTCCTCGACGAGAACACATACTCGAGAGTCTGCCTGTATATGGTCTCAATGGTCAACCTTCTAACCTACCCCGACAACGAGACGTTCCTTCGCGTGGCGCACAGCATCTACAAGAAGTACAACCAGCACACTCAGGCCATGGTTCTTGCGATCAGACTCAACGATCTTGGCCTCATCGAGAGCGATTTCGAGGCGGCGAAGGATCCTGCGCTCCGCAAGCAACTCGCTTTCCTTATCGCGCGCCAAGGCATTCCGTTGCCGCTTGAGAGGAACACCGAAGACGACGAGCAGATCTACGAGTGCCTGTCCAATTCGAAGCTTCCGGAGTACTTCAAGTCCCTTGGAAAGGAACTCAACATCTTGGAGCCGAAGACGACCGAGGATATCTACAAGAGCCACCTTGAGAGCAGCCGCGTCGCTGGCATGACCAACTTCGACTCTGCCCGACACAATCTTGCCGCTGGTTTCGTCAACGCCTTCGTCAATGCCGGTTTTGGAAGCGACAAGATGATGCTCGTTGGCAAGGACAAGGACAGCTGGGTGTGGAAGACCAAGGATGAGGGTATGATGTCTACAGTGGCGTCGCTTGGAACCTTGCTCCTTTGGGACGGCGAAAACGGCCTTGACCATGTTGACAAGTACACCTACCTCGAGGAGGAGCAAATTCAAGCCGGCGCATACCTCGCGATTGGTATCATGAACACGAACGTTAAAAGTGATACCGACCCCGCGTTAGCTCTGTTGGCCGATCCTGACAAGCTTGCGCACAAGAACCCGCTTATTCGCGTGGCTACAATCATGGGTCTTGGACTGGCGTACGCTGGGTCCTGCAGGGAAGACCTTCTTAGATTGCTGGTTGACATCATCAGCGATCCTGAGGAGCATATGCGGGTATCAGCAATGGCTGCCTTGTCCTGCGGTATGATCTTCGTTGGCTCCTCCAATTCCGATATTAGCGAGGCCATCGTGACTACCTTGTTGGACGAGGAGAGCTTCCACAGACTCAACGATAAGTGGTCTAGATTCCTTGCACTTGGTTTGGGTCTCCTGTATTTCGGCCGCCAGGAGGAGGTCGACGTTATTCTTGAGACCCTCAAAGCGGTTGAGCACCCCATGGCTAAGCCCACGGCTGTTCTTGCCGAGATTTGCGCCTGGGCTGGCACCGGTGCTGTTCTCAAGATTCAGGAGCTTTTGCACATCTGCAATGAGCACATTGAGGATGGAGAGGAGAAGAAGGGCGAGGAGCTGCTTCAGGCCTATGCAGTCCTTGGTATTGGCCTGATCGCGATGGGTGAAGATGTCGGACAGGAAATGGTTCTCCGCCATTTCGGCCACCTCATGCACTATGGTGAGGCTAACATCCGACGAGCGGTACCGCTAGCCATGGGTCTCATCAGCCCTAGCAACCCTCAAATGAAGGTTTACGACACCCTGTCGCGGTACAGCCACGACAATGACAACGAAGTCGCCATCAACGCCATTTTTGCCATGGGTCTCCTGGGTGCCGGTACCAACAACGCCAGACTTGCTCAGCTGCTTCGTCAGCTTGCCAGTTACTATCACAGAGATCAAGAGTCGCTATTCATGGTCCGTATCGCACAAGGTCTTTTGCACATGGGCAAGGGCACTCTTTCGGTCAACCCCTTCCACACAGATCGTCAAGTGCTTTCGAACGTGGCTGCGGCCGGTCTCCTTGCTGTCCTGGTGGCCATGATCGATGCCAGGCAGTTCATCACCATGAACTCTCACTATCTGCTCTACTGGATTGTGACAGCAATGCATCCCCGCATGCTTGTTACTCTGGATGAGAACTTGCAGCCTTTGACGGTGAACGTCCGTGTGGGCCAGGCTGTCGATGTGGTGGGCCAAGCCGGCCGCCCCAAGACCATCACCGGCTGGCAGACTCAGAGCACGCCAGTACTACTGGGCTACGGTGAGCGTGCTGAGCTTGAGGACGACCAGTACATCAGCCTTAGCAGCACCCTTGAGGGTCTCGTCATTCTTCGCAAGGTACGTACCGACCAGTAACAGAGTCTTATCATACAATGCCTGACTAACATGTTTCCGTAGAACCCTGACTGGGAGGGTGAGAAATAGAGGGCTGCATACTAAGGCTATGTATAGGGCGGTTGCGATCTGACGAGGATTAGAACGTCCAAATGGAACGTTGGGAGTATTCATCAAGGGGTTGAGGATGATAAGAAGACAACACGCATGTGCATATGCAGTAGAAAAGCGGGTTATATTATTTTAAACTGTTCAATGAGTCTCAAACAAGAGCTTCAAGGTAGAATTTCTGGGAATCCGATTGCAAAGGTTATATGAGAAGTGTCGTGGTCGATATAGGTTGGATGGAAGAGGTCAAAGCCTCTTCACCCCTTCGTTCTTGATGCCACCTACTCTCCTTAGCAAAAGTCCGACCTGCTCGGACCGACATGCTTCAAACCGGCCTGCTTAACTGGGCTTAGGGCACTGTACCTCGAAGCTCTGCTATGGTACATACTGCCTTCATTCTCCTTTGCTGTTCTCCTTTCGTCTCGTGCGTTGAATATGATGCAGTGGCTCAAGTATTGTCGTCGTTGCTGCTGGGTGATTCACTGTACGTAATCGTAACCTGGTGTTGCTGAGGTCATGGGGAGAGTCAGTGGCGAGTGGTTGTCGGTGTTCCATTCTCAGCCAAGTGTAAGATATTCTCGGCGTGAACAATTGAGGGCCACTGGGGTGAAAGATGGTTTCTTGGAAAACACATTCAAGAATGTTAGCTTTCCCTTGAGGGTTCGTTAACATACTTGTAGTTGACCTCAAGATATGTTCACATGAAAGGTTCTCTTATATAAATTTACCAAGTTGTGAATCGAGTCAAGCACGCTTCAAGACAGGTGTTAGTTGGTGCACCTACCCCGGTCCTGTCAATTTGCGCCCTTCGAGGCCCGTAGACCCGCAGTGCCTAGCGGGATCATCCACCGGAATGGCAGGCCCGGTGGCACTAAAACCGCTCTTCCTACGCAGGTCGTTGTAGGCTACAAGTTTAACCTCACTGTGCAAGGGTCCAAAGAGGAAAGAAGTGGAGGTAAAAAATTCCATATGCCAGACAGATACGGTTTCTCTTTTCGTTCACTGCTTCATCAGTTTGTAACTCTCCGAACTCGACTGTGTTAAAAGTGTCTTACTGAACCCGAGAACCATCCTCTCGGTGTGGCAGCAGCAGCTTTCGTCCCATCTTTCCAAAGAACCCTTTTTCTGATGCCGCACGCATCTGACCAACTCATCTGAGTCGTTGATTGGCTGGATTTGTGCGTCATCGCAAAGACAAATCCATCTGTTCCGCTCGAGGAGCAGCATCTCGGACAAGGCCATTTCTGCTCGTAAGTACAGTGAGTGGTGTTACACGATCATTATGCAAGTAATATGTAGCTAACAATATTGAACAGCCGAGACAAATAAAGATATATAGAATTTGGGATATTTTGAGTCTTCTTTAGTTGGGATTGAAGGAGATTAAAGTACCCGAACTGTGTCTTGGATCAGTACCGCGCTACGAGATTCTCACCGTCTCTTTGTGAAACAGCCAGACGACCAATTCTTAACAGAGACCGTCTTTGAGAGACAGATACTTTCAAAAAGAGGGAAGATAAAGCATGTCTTCCAACCAAGCGATACCTCCCCGGAAAAGGTCTGGAGCAGGCCTTGACTTTGCTTCCTCCTTCCGTTCTGCATCACCGCTGGCTCAAGAGGTGTTGGCCCGAGACTTGGCAGAGTTTTCGGATGATGCGGCGGACGAAGTCGACAATGAGGCTCTATCCGTGAGTGACGACGAGGACGACACACCAGGTCCTACGCTCTACAGACGACCTAGCGGTGTCGCCTTTGGAGCGATTCGACCTGCCCTAGCTGGGCCTGGGGGGCTCGGAGAAGAGCCAATTCTCACCAGAGCCGAAAGGACACGAAGCCGAGATGAAGAGCGGTCTCTGCTCAGGGACAATCACATCCTCCCTCCGAAGCATGACCGTCCGCCGCAAGAGCCGACATTGTTCAGGTCTCTGTATAAGAGACTTTTCAGCACCAAAGTCCCGCGAAGGATACCAGATGAAGAAGGAGCCGGGGCCGACAGTCCTATTCAGATCGTCATTGCCCCTCCTACGCCAACAGTAGGAACCGAAACCGAACCATTGCTTGGCGAAAGACGTCTCCGGCACCGCGGCGGCGCCAACGGTCACGGGAGCATCGGCAACGGCGGTGAATCCTCCTCTCACGATCACGGCCATGATGAGCATGAGCATCTCAACGAACAATGGGAGGCCGCTGTCGCCGCTGGTGCGATCAAGACCACCTGGCAGCGGGAAGCCAAGACCATTGCCGTCTACTCACGCTCCCTCATCGTCACTTTCCTGCTCCAATACTCACTCAACGTAACTTCCATCTTCGCCGTCGGCCGCCTCGGCACGCTTGAGCTCGGCGCCGTCTCCCTCGCTTCCATGACGGCAAGCATCACCTGCTACGCTCCCATCCAGGGTCTCGCCACCTCGCTCGACACACTCTGCGCGCAGGCCTACGGCAGCGGCCACAAGACGCTTGTAGGGCTGCAGCTCCAGCGCATGGTGTATTTCCTGCTCCTGCTCCTCATCCCGGTAGCCGCCATCTGGCTCAACGCCGAGCCGATCCTCGCGGCCATGATCGAGAAGGACAGCGCCAAGCTGGCGGCCCAGTATCTCCGCGTCATTCTCCTCGGCACCCCGGCGTACGCCATGTTCGAGAGCGGAAAACGGTTCGTGCAGGCCCAGGGCCTGTTCCACGCTACCACATACGTGCTGCTGATCGCGGCACCGGCCAACGTGTTGCTGAACTGGCTGTTTGTGTGGAAGCTCGGGTGGGGTTTCGTCGGCGCACCGCTCGCGGTGGCGACGACGCAGAACATGCTGCCTTTGCTTTTGTTGTTGTATGTTTGGAAGGTGGACGGCAGGCAGGCGTGGGGAGGCTTCAGGAAAGCGGCGCTAAGGAACTGGGGCCCTATGGTCCGCCTGGCGTTGCCGGGCATGGTCATGGTCGTGGCAGAATGGTTCGCGTTCGAAATCTTGACGCTGGCTAGTGGTAGGATTGGCGTCACACATCTGGCGGCGCAGAGCGTGCTGGTTACTGTCACGTCTACTACGTTCCAGATCCCGTTCCCGTTGTCGATTGCAGGCTCGACTAGAGTCGCAAACCTCATTGGAGCCAAGTTGGTGGATGCGGCGAAGACTTCGGCTAGAGTGGTGAGTGCTACCAGATTGGATCAGTATAGTATCATCTCAAAGGGTTTTACTAACACAAGACGTTGCTCTAATCAAACAGACTGTCGTCGGCGGTGTCATCGTCGGTCTCTTTAACGTGACACTCCTGTCCGTGTTCCGGCACCAGATCGCGCTGTTGTTCACCCAAGACCCCGAGGTGATCAAGCTCGTGGCCCAGACGCTGCCTGTGTGCGCTATCATGCAGCTGTTTGACGGCATGGCTGCCGTGTCGCACGGTCTGCTGCGGGGTATCGGTCGCCAGGAAATCGGCGGCTACGTGAACCTCATCGCTTACTATGTGGTTGCCCTGCCCATCTCGTTTGGCTTGGGTTTCGGGTTGGGATGGAATCTGGTTGGCTTGTGGATGGGTGTCACCTTTGGACTTTTATTGTTTGTCTACCCCTCTTTCTGTTCCGTTCGTCGTGGGCAAACTCGTGCTAACCTTGACCTTGCAGGACGTCCATGGTTGAGTATTGGTTCATCTGGTATTCGGATTGGGAGTTGGCTGCTCGGGAGGCAGAAAACAGAAATGCTTCAGGTTGAAAGACAGGAGGCTGCTTCGAAGGCGTTCAAAGAGTTCAAGCATTTGCATGAGTTACAGCGAGGACGGATGCATTGCATATCACGACGACATGCATGGGAGATCGGTTTTAGACGAAGTGGAATATGATACGGCGCTTAGTTTAGGATATGATTTAGAGAATGGCGTTTGTTGTTCACACTCATCAACCTACTTGAGCTACCTTACGTGAGTGCTACATGCTGAAGCTATGAACAGAGCTTGCTACTGGTCTACAGGTAGAGCCAAAGGTTTGTGTGCTGGAGGAAGTGCCGAAGTGCAGGGTAAGCGGGCATTCTGGGATGAAAAATGGTCGCTGACGTCTTGTCAGGGGAAACAGCAAATGGGGGCGCTCGTCCGTACTCCAAAGCGTGGGGTACCGAAATGCAGGGATCAACGGTACCTGAATCCACTACCGACGGGATGGCTCGGCGGTGAAAGGGACGAAAGAAAGTGTGCTGCCCCTGTAGCATTCGATCTCAAAGGATGGAATTGGGAGCTTTTTTTGGGAACTGAACCCCTATTTTTCTGTTTGTCACCACCATACATATCTGCTATTGCAAGAAGCTAGAGGTATTCCCGCTTCATCGGTCAGCCAACTCGCTTGCGCCTGCCCTTATCTCAGACCTCGGAAGACACCTAGACTCACTTGATCCCGTCTCAGTCACTGCCAACACCTCAATGAGAGCCCAACCGCTACTCAGCGTAGTCGCCGGGGCTCGCCCAAGCCGTTCAGGCGATACTGTCGCGAGTGTTTGCCGAGCTCTGAGTGGCTCGAAAAGGGGGTTGTCACATCAAGGGCCCGCTTTGGACTTGGCTCGTGCCCCGAAAATTGCCTATTTGGGGTTAACTCCCCCGCGGCGCCCCGCCACTCCAACATTATTATCATTGTCTGTGGCTGTTGTGCCGTCCCATCGTCGCCGCTGGTGTTCCCGAGAGGCGAACCGCTCCTGCTTGTTCTCGACCGCGACCGTTCCTTCCTCCTCTACAAAGGCCCGTGTCTCCCAGTTCCTCCTCAGCGCAAGCTCGATCTCCACCTCGACAACTTCTACCCTCCGAGCCAGAGCCAACATGTCGACCGCTACCGCCACCGTTGCCGCACCCATCACGGCCGAGACCATCCTTCGCCTCTTCCCCGATATCGACACGCGGAGCGACGCGCTCGAGGGCCACGATGAGGAGCAGATCCGTTTGATGGACGAGGTCTGCATTGTCACCGACGAGAATGATCTCCCCATTGGCACTGCCAGCAAGAAGCTCTGTAAGTAGTGACAAGAGGAAGAAGGGTTTCCGGTGACACTGTTCGCTGACCAGTAACCATTCATACAGGCCATCTTATGACCAATATCGACAAGGGTCTTCTTCACAGAGCCTTCTCCGTCTTCCTCTTCAACGACAAGAACGAGCTTCTCCTCCAGCAGCGCGCCACCGAGAAGATTACCTTCCCCGATATGTGGACCAACACCTGCTGCTCGCATCCTCTGAACCTTGCCAACGAGACCGGATCGACCCTTCCCGATGCCATCGCCGGTGTCAAGAACGCCGCCAGGAGGAAATTGGACCACGAGTTGGGCATCAAGCAGGAGCAGGTCCCCTTTGAGGATTTCCGTTTCCTTACCCGCATTCACTACAAGGCTCCTAGCGACGGAAAGTGGGGTGAGCACGAGAGTAAGTACTGACTGCGCGGCGACAAGATCGAATCGGCATGTAGTGCATTTTTGCTGACAGCATTACCCCCATAGTCGATTACATCCTCTTCATCAAGGCCAACCCTGAGGTCAACGCCAACCTGAACGAAGTCCAGGCCACACAGTGGGTTTCTGCTGAGAAGCTCAAGGAGATGTTCAAGGACCCATCTCTCAAGTTCACCCCCTGGTTCAAGCTCATCTGCGAGTCCATGCTCTTCGAGTGGTGGGCTTCCCTCGACAACGGACTTGAGAAGTACACCGACGAGCAGGAGATCCGCCGCATGCTTCACTAAGCGAGTGTAGGCATAATGAGGAAAGGGAAAACACACGATGAGCAGGAACGCCATTGTGTGTGGGGGGAAAGAGCAACTATAATGAAAGAAGGAACATACTGCCTGCCCGAATAACGCAGGACTCATACCTAATCATATTACCCACGTTCACCCAACGCCGAGATATCCGCTTTTCTGCGCTTGACGGACGAGACGTCGCGCAAGGAGCCCTTTGGTTTTTGTTTCTATATTTTCTTGCGTCGGTCAACGGTTGGCGCTCAGTGGGATTGTTCGTTCAGGAGCAAGAGGGGGAGGCGGGGGAAGGCAAATAGAGGACAAAGAACATGTTACACATCCACAACCACCACACGTCCCCAACGTCTTGATTTGAGGGTCTTCAATGGTATAGCCAGCTGGTCGTACCGTTGGAATGACATGCGTTGCGATAAGAAATGATTGCCAGGTTGCTCAAGGTCATGGATTGGAAAGATTGACGAAGGACTGGTGAGCACTACCAACCACCTGCGAGACCGGGATATTGTCTTATCTCAAAGGCAAAAACAACATGTTATTCCCTTTTGGTCGTGGAGCATCTCCATCATTGACTTGATTGATCAGTTGCAGGGCGGCCGAGAAAGCAATGGCTGCGTCACCTGATCACTTTGCATGACCCTTTCTACAAGCCAAGGACAACAACAAATGGATCGTCCCGTTGCAAAGCGCCTTGGTGCTCATGGCTGACAGTCTGTGATTGGGCAAACTGAGGCAGCAGAGACATTCGGGGCGCTCCCGAGACGGGGCTTCCACCGGCTATGTTTTTAAGCCGATCTCCTTCTCCCGCCTCGCCAGCCCATCAAGGTGCCACTGGTCCTTCTCATCACCATCTCGTACCTCCAGTTCTCATTAGCCACATTTCTTATCCCCTCTGCCTATTTCGCTTTTCGCTGACCTTCAACATCAGATTTTGACCATGACCCCCACAGGCATTGATCTCAACTCGGTATATGCTGTCCTTCGTGGTGTTAAGCTTTCGTCTCATGTCGGTTATCAATTTGGGGAACCATTATTGTCCAATCATCCACTGCACGCCTTTCCCATACCCGGTCCCAGACACCCCCATCCTTGTTCACCATGGACCAATTCTCCGAACTGTTTCTAGAGTATCATCGTCGTTCCCAGTGGGATGGTCAGATCTTGAGAACAAGCATCAAAACCAAGCCTGCGTCTTTTCGCTATTCTCACATTGCCTGCGGCCGTCCTTCTTTTGATTGGAGATCCGATAGCTTTCCATTTGTTTGCTGCATCTCCGCTTCGCTCAACTTAGTCCAGTGACTTTTAGACCCCTGTCTTATTACGTCTGTCCAAGACATATCTGTACGGATGTTGGGTTTTCATCGCCTTCAGCTATCCGTATGTTTGAGGGGCTTGCTTGCCGTCGGTGTGACAGCTCGTCTAAGTGGTGATGACGGGGTTGGTCGGAGGGAGGAACAAAGCCATTAGGTCAGCCACACTCGCTGATCTCACGGGGTACATATGCCCCGATCATGCCTCTTATGGGATGCTGTTCCTGTTTCCCTTTGATTCTTCCTCATCCATCTTCAACATCTCAAGCAATACCAAAGTATAGTTACCCGAAGTCCCCTTTTCGGGGCCCATCTTTGCAAGGGCTGACAGTTAGCTACTGTTTACTCTCGTGCTTCAACCTTTCATCTGATTATACTTACCTACGATAAAGACCTATCACAGACCGTGCCTCCATAAATCGAGCCTTCATTATCCAGATTCCATATTCTACCTTGACACTATTACATTGCTCCTACTTCTCCTACCTACATACGTGACCAAGCCTCTCGACTCGATTCGACACTGTCTGTTGAACCGCCGAACTCACTTCGGTTCCACACAATCACCACTATCTACAACGATCACGACCCGTTCGTCGGAAAGGTCATTATTGATGTCGGCTGACCTCCGCACCGCCCTCAACTGTCTTCGACACCCATCTAGGTTTATGCCCGTCTCGAGAAGTCAGCTCTCGAAAGTACATACGGGTGATAGTATACAGAATATATTATCAGACGTATAAAGAAAGTGCGTTCATGGTGTCTTGAAGAACACCAAGCGTGGATTTGTCCTCTTTTCCTAATAAGACATGTTGACTTACATCTCCTTGAACTTCAAAGCAGCAACCGATTGCGCAGCATGGCGACCGTTAACATTAGTAGTAATACTAGTAGTTCAACTACAACCAACACCAGCACCACGGTTGCTACAACTGTTGTCGAGCTCAAGCGCTACTCCCTAGTGCCTCCGAAATGGCAAGAAACTGTTCGCGTAGCCGGCATGTCAGAGTGTCGTGAGGCCGGTCTTTCCCTGGCCCACGCCTTCGCTGCCGATGACTACGCACAGTATCTTGTCAATACCGAGGACTACGAGGACGAGAAGACTGACGTAATGAGCAACAGCACGGTCAGTATAAGCCCAGAGGACAAGTGGAAGCTACACGTGGATATCATGACCTATGCCGTCGCGATGCACTGCCTTAATGGGTTGGTGACGACGATTGGCCCGGAGTATGATAGTGTTGCGCTTTGGTAAGTCACTTACCTTACTTCAAGCATACATCTGATACAAAGAACAGCGAAAAAAAAAACAACAACAGAAAAGTCTTGGCTAACACATACACACTGACTCTCCTTACCGTTGCGTGCCAGAAACCTCCGCGACGAGCATCCCGTGAGCGCGGGCATATTCGACCTTTCCCCCCCTTTTCAAAATGTAAGTTAAGGTAAAACAAAAACAGTCCGACAAGAAAGGTCGAACTAAGCCCGCCTTATGGCGAGAAAAAAAAAACCTCTCTTTGCTCGCTCGCGGGTTTTTGTGCAAAAAGCATACGCACGGTAACGGTGTAAAGGAGAGTGTCCAGTGTGTGCTACCCGAAATTAAAGGCTCCCACCTGGTCGCGATCTTGATAGCTGGTGGGTGCTGTTCCGCAGTGGAGCGTGGCGGCTCTACTATCAGCTTTCTGCCGAAGGAAGGAAGCGCTACTTCGACGAGGTGGTGCCCCTCCTGCACGACACCAAGGCTCAGGTCCTGGGCGAACGGGACCATGACTCCTGGTACCTGGTGTACCTGGGCACAAAGCCAAGTTCTCAAGGAAGAGGGTATGCGGGGAAGTTGTTGAGGGATGTGATTCAGAGGGTGAGTTTGCTGCACACCATCGACAGCGTCGAGGATATTAAGAAAGTGAAAGAGAGAGGAGAGAGAGAGATGGTGGTAAAGTGAACGCGCACCTGCTCATGCCAAACACGTTTCTTCTAGGCCGATGCCGAAAACAAACCCATGTATCTCGAATCGAGCTCGCTCGCCAATAACTCGTACTACCAAAAGTTCGGGTTCGAGATCAAGAAAGACATCTTTCTCAGGCGTGGACGAAACCCCGTCCGTTTGTCCATCATGGTCCGCGAGCCCAATACTTCAGGCCCTGGCAACAACACCCGTAAGGATGTTGGCACAGCTGCTGCTCCCTCGACGATGACCACGACCACGACGAGCGCTAGTCTGATGGGATCTGCTAGGGTCAAGTTCCCTGCTGTTGGCTCTCACCATCACCACCATGGTGGTCTTGTTGCCCATGGCCATTACCACGTTGGTCTTGGTGTCGGCGGGAAGAAGTTGATGTAAGTTGGTTGGGTTGTGGATTTGTAGGGAATTGTTGCGTGAAGGGCTGTGGTTCTTTGCAGATGGAGCTCAGATTGGACACTCTTGCTTTCTGCTTTCCGACACTTGGAATTTGACTGGGGGAATTAGGGGTTCAGTGGATTTCTCCTGGCTTTCGTTAACACTCCTTAAGCGTGGGATTGCTTGGGTTTTAAGCTCATTATTTTCCAGACTCGATGGAGGACGAATAGTCGGGTTTACGCTCTTGGATATTACACATTCGTTTTCTTTTCGTTGCTCGGTTATTATCAACCTACCAGATTGTTAGCTTGCTCATTGTGAAAATATCAAACAGACAGACCCTGTCTATCACCTCAACGGATTCGGGTATATTCTCTTTAAAGTGTTAACAGACGTAAAACATAAAACCTTCCATTCCTGCCCATTGCTTCATAAAACAACTTAAACCTTGAGGCGCCATTCATTTTCCTCATCCAGATAGCGGCAAATCAACTCGGGGTGATCCTCATGAGACCTCCCCTGAGCTTTTCCCAACAACTCTTCCTATCAGCACCACTTTGCCTCTCCATTCTTGACTGTACCAACGCAACAGGTTCTTTCAAGACCAGAGCCCCCTGAACTAATAAAGCAGAACGGCCCACGTCTCCTCATCTGACGTGGTGTAAATGATGCCCTGATCCAACAACTCCTGCGACGCATTCAAGACATCCCTATGCGACAATCCCGTGCCCTTGGCAATAACATGCAGATTGACACCGTCCTCATCCCCGCCGGGCGTGGTGTTAATAAAGTTGCCCACGGTCCGCGCATTCTTCGAACACATCGCCAACTTCGCCTGCAGCGTACTGTTTCCGTCCGCGGTGTTGCCCATAGCAACATCGTTGGCTCCGTATCCTTGGTCGACGAACATGCTCTCACCACCACCTCCAGCACCTCCAGCGCCAGCTCCACCTCCTTGTTTGCCCTTGGTAAAGTAGAGATGCACGTACACCACCTCGAGCATGTGGTAGCTGACCTCGTTGTAATCCTCGATCTGGCGAATGAACTGGGCGCTGAGATGTTTCTTGGAACCGACCGCCTTGAGACGGCCCCATACGCGCACAAAGGCATCGGGGGCAATAACCACGTTGCCATCAGCTTCTGAGTCGATCCATTTCTTGACGTCGATTTCGGCCGTGCCATCGTCGATCGTGTATGTAATGTTGGTAGCCTGCTGTTTGACATCCCGCACTTGTCCGACGAAGGTCACTTGGGATAAGGGTTGCCCATCGATGGCGGGTTCGGCGCCGGGGAAGTTCTCTTGAAAATCGAGAAGTTGTTTGATGGTTACGGGACGGAGGTTATCCTCAGAGTACTGTTTGAGAGTTGGTACCATCAGTCAGCAAAATGGCCCGTGTAGATAAAGAGGAAGGAGGGATGGAAACGTTAAAGAGAGAGAGAGAGAGAGAGAGAGAGAGAGAGAGAGAGAGAGAGAAGGGGTGGGGGTGTGAAGAGAATGGGGGAAAAGGATAATTCAAACTTACCTTGTTGCCACCGGCTTGACTGCCACCTTGTTGAGATCCGGACATGAAGCCACCGCCATCACCACCACCACCACCACCATATCCGCCGTAGCCCGCTGGCAATGTACACCGTTAGCTGATTGTGCATGTGTGAGGTCGGGTGAAGCATATGGAGGAGCCGGGTCGGAACCACTTACCCATGACTTTCGTGTTATGATCTGCTGGATAATGGAATGAAGGTCCAAGTAGTCTGGTATGGTCTTCGCAAGAGATCTAATCGTAGGCGCCGGTTGTGATGAGAATGTCGAGCTGGTATCAAACGATGCGATTGCGGGGTGAAAGATTGCTGCTGGGAGACGCGTTGAGACGCGCCCAGAAACAAGCAGGCAAGCAAGCACTAAACGCGGACCCCACGGTCCCACTGCGACCTAACGGGCAAGCGATGGCGATCATGGCGGGAGAAGCAGGCAGCAGTCCATTTAGGGTTAGGGTTCTACAAACACGAATGACGTTATAGTCTGCGCTCGGGAAACCAGCATCCCTTGCTCAGCGTTCAGCTGCTTCTAGGCCTGGATCCATGAAACATGACAAAGACTAAACATATGAGGGAAGCTACCTATGTATGTATCGCGCCATCAGAGACCGGTGGTTAAGTTGTGAAGATTTTTGTTTCCATGATATGATTTGCGAATACTCAATTTTCCATCGTTCTGGTTACACACACAAATGTCTCAAACAGCAACGACATCACAAGGCGGCGCCACCACACTCGTCGCCGAAGACGAAGAAGAAAATGGCACTTACACTAATAACAGAGGACTGTGTTCATGCTGTGTGAATCCTTCATCACTGCTGAAGCCCATCGACCTCTCCGAAAGCCGCGATCGCAATGGATTCGGTCTTTTGGACGAGACTGAAAACACATTTTGTCTCTGGCCGCTTTTCGGTCCTTTGTTGTTCGAAAATGAGAGTAGTGATTGTAGAGATCACTGCGCGAATGAGAGGAGTACGTCTGGTCTTCAGCTGGAATCTTGTTTGTTTTCTTGTTTGAGGGGGAAAGGCCTGAAACATTTGATTGATGCCAATGCTAACAAAAGATTGCAGCCTTCCTTTCCTTCCTGCGATTATCCATTTACATGGCCATTGTCTCCGTCGCCATAGTCCTCTCGTTCCACCTTCGCAAGGCAGCTAGCGATCTGGAATTGCGCATGGCAAAGCCGTTGGGCATCATATTCTGGGGACTAAGTGTATGTTGTCTCGGTGTTGGAGTCGCTAATTACATCCGTACGTCGTGGTTGCTTTTGAGTGCCTTATTTCCCAATAAGATCTAGAATTGCAAAAGCTAACGTGAAGTAAATTGTCGGTGAGACATCAGAAACCGTAAACAAGTTTAGTCGCAGAACGGCAATTGTGCAAACAGGTTGGCGAACACAGATTGTAAGTAGGATGGCTCGTTCTTCGACCCATCGGTTGTAATCGTTACCTTTACTAATCGAGTGTGATGTGAACAGATTATGGGTGTCATAGCGCTTTCCATAGTTGGGGCTTGTATTACGCTTTTGGTTGTGAACAGGATTGGAGAGCAGGCTGTGATGAGTAGGTCACGGTAGATGATGGACATGACTGTGATGAAATTTATGTGGAAATATCACCTCACGAACAAAGGAATCAAGGACAATTGAGACCAGACAACAAAGTGGGGTTCAAAAACAACAATAGTTGGCAAAGACAAGGGGAAAATTGAAGGGAAAAAGTAACTGGGAACTACAAAATTAAAAAAACAACATACAACACCAGGGATTCGCTGGTCGTCACCGACCCAACTACTAGTCTGGCCCTCACTGGCTTATCTATGGGAGAGCGGACGGGATCCCGAGTTTTCCAGTGGGTATGGTCGTATGTGGGTGGTTTTGTTGGTTTGAGAGACTATAAAGGTTAGATTAGGTATGCACAGGTCGTGGCTCAGTATAGATGGTTTACTTAAAGCGAAGGAAGTGGTAACCACATAACACGATATAACGGACAAAGAAATATCACCTCGCATCAACATGAAATATTCAAGTCCTTTCCATCTCGCTTAATACATCAGCAGCAAGGCTGACCTCATCACCTATTACAAAACATGTCTTCCACGTTACCTCCCCTAACTCCATTAGCCAAAATATCACCGTCACTCTCGTCTTCCTCATCACTCTTTTGTTGGTTCAACTTGCCACACCCCACCGCTCTCCTAAACTCATCCACATACTCCCCAGCTCTCTTATCCACCTCCGCCAAGGTCGTTGTTCTCCCTTCCCAATCCAGCAACGGCATCTCACCAAAAGGCAAGAGGTTGCCTCCCGATGGTAATCTGTCCAGCAGCAGCCCTGGAGATAGGTTGGTTTCTATTCCTTGCTGCTGGTGGTCACCCTTGTCCTTGAGATACTCCTCTGGCGCCCGGTAAAGCTCGTTATGAACGGTCGCTAGGTTCCCGGCTGTCTGGGGGCTGGGATAAAGCGTGAAATAGCCGCGGGCGCGGGCCAGACGGAGGGCGTGTTCGAGCCAGGAGGGGTAGTGTTTGCTTATGTGCTTTTGGGTGAAGAAAGCCACAGCCGGGTTAGAGCTTTGTTGTTGGTGGTGAAGAAGCTCGACTGATTTGGATACGAGCTGGTGGAGTTCTGTCCACTTTTGGCCGTTGTACAGGATGGCGTTGCTGCCAGGGGTTTGCCAGAGGAAGGGTGTGTTTTTGTCGTCCGTGGCTGTTCTCTGTTGCTGTTGTTTCTTTTGCCCAGCAGTAGCCTTCTGAGAGGCAGAGGGCGGGTTGAAAGGTTTGAGGGGATCGCTAGGGTGGGTTGATGGAAGCTCTAGACTGATACCAAGGAGGCGAGAGTCCCATTGTTGCACGGTAGCGGGGACGGAGTAGCTGTATTCAAGAAGGTTGTACTTTAGGTCTGTGATCTCAGTTAGCAAGGGCCAAATTTGTCCAAAGCATATCCATTTGGAAAAAGATGTCGTGTTCGGCGACTTACAATGATAGAAGCTACGGGACACCTCGGTATTCGGAGAGAAGACTAAAACATGCGCGTGCTGGTTGGCGGGCCAGAAGGACTCTAAAAATCGCACTGAGCTCTCTTCTTCCGTCAAGCTCTTACGCGGGATACGGTGACGAAGAGTCAGTTGGGCAACGTGAGTTGGGTTATAGGCCCGAGTAGGCGGCCACTGGAAGTTCTGGAGAAATTGAGTCGTAGCAGCATCAATGTCATGAGAAAGCTCGATTGTCAAATGTGGTACAGCACAAGCAGTGAAATCCGCTGCCGACAAAGATTTGAGTAGCCGAATAAGGCTTCCTGAAGTACCGGCTGAGGCATACACCAAGATCTCAACATTGACCTTGTTCCAGGCTTTGAAGGTGGCTGAGGTTAGCTATCGTTATTCCCAAGATCAGGCAACAAGCTGTGGTCTTCTCACCTGCTAAAGAAGCACTGTCGAGCTTCGTCATCCAAGCAAGGCGTTTTTGTGCGCCCTCAGGAAGTTCAAGCACAGGAAAGCCCTCCTGGGATGCTTGAGCTCTCGCGGCAGGAAGGAAATAATCCGCTTCTTCTCCCGAGGCATCTACAAGTACGGCTTGCGGGTGCATGTATACTTGGATATGGTCTGCCAGTCGGGAGTCAGAAATCTATAGATAACAATTTCCATGGGAACGGTTTATAGTTACGGAAAGCGCGAGATATGCCCTTGGAAAGGCGTAGCTTGGCTGACTCGGTCGATTTGTCTAGACGGGCGTCTATAGTTGGGTCAGCATCATGGGACTTGCTTTTACACTCTTTGCAACAAAACAAAGCGCGATCATACCGTGAAATATAATCTGGCAAGACTGGTCAATGCCATTGATAGCTTGCAACTCCCCCATATCAATGTCACTTCTGCCCATGAGCGCAAAATGCACGTAGCTCCTCAACTCAGTCCCCATTTGACAAGCCATTGGCAGCAGCTTAGCAGCACTCTTAAGACTGGATGCCGCAAACAGGATGTTTTTGTTTGTGGGAGAGGTCCCTTGCGTCTCATATATGGCTTGTAACGACACGGCGAGATTTGGAAAGGTAATCGGGCCATTGTATCCAACATCCGAAACTGGTTCTGGGTCGGCTTCAGGAACAAGCTTCGGTTTCGGCTTGACGGTCTCTGGTTTTGTAGGTGGTGTCCAAGGGCGATTAGGATTTAACTTGGGGACACTGGGAGAGTTCGGGGCATTCGAGGGGTGCTGAGCAGGAACGGGGCGATACACAGGGTGCCGATGGTCTCGGATCGGGTTATCTGTAGGTATGTTGTGTATGAAGATGTAGACGAAGAAGGCAACGACCACTGCTATAGCAAGGCGCTTCAGCGTCTTACGGGGAGGAACCCGAGCAGTATTCCATTGCGATGATCGGATTGGGGGAATCTTGGTCCGCTTGTGGTCGTCGTCTTTCTTTCCAAGTTCTTCGTTCGTCATAAACAAATTGGCCATGGCGACGTAGAGCCGGCCGGCAGATGGCCTGTGTAGCAACGGGCGGCTGGTTTTAAGCTGGCTCAAGTGAGATCAAAACACGCTGCGTGTTGTATGGTCATCGATAAGTAGAAATGCCTCGGATTCGCGATTCGAAATTAGGTGGTTGATATCTCTCGGCCCCAGTGTTTCGGTGACACTGAGGTCGTCCGCTTCCAGTAGGTATTGCGATTACGCCGCGCAAAAGGCAATAACGAGCAACGAGCAACGAGCAACGAGGTCGGCGATGCTTTGTCCCTCAGTTTCGAATCGCGTATTGATGTTTCAGATCCCTGCAGGCTTGCCAGCAATGCGAATGGGATCCGGTTTCCGTCTGCTTTTGACACTGATGTTGAGATGGAAGAGAGCTTGGAACGCCAAGTAAGTTCACATCGGATTGAAAGATTGATTGACTTGCGACAACAGTAACAAAACGTGGCTCATGGGTCAATGCAGACGACGGTTCCGCAGTTGCGGCAGTTGCGTCTGTCGATCTCATCCCCACCTGCCAAGACAAGCTCAGGGGTCCAAGCAGTTGGGGAAAGACCCACCAGAGCACTTGGAAACCCCCTGTCCGATGCGGAATCAGTGGAGCTCAATGGTTCCCGTCATTGGGTGGGGCACGGCCATTTTCCATCGCAATTGGAGAAAAGCTCTGGATTTTTTTTCTGCATTCTGCACGTTTCTGCTCTTCCATTATTTTCTGAAGTCCGTTCACGACAACTACTTATCATCACTGCACAGCTTTCTTTGCCAATCGACCGCCTTCCTAATCATCAAGACCATTATCGCCTTCAAATTACCGACTTTTGACATTCTTGACGCATTTATAAACGACTTCCGAATTACACACAATGGGCAAGTCTCGCAAGAACAGAGTCCGGCCTGGTCGCGCCGACCCTATCGCGAAGCCCGTGAAGCCCCCTTCCGACCCTGAGCTCGCTGCCTTGCGCGAGAGCCGCATCTTGCCCGTGGTCAAGGATCTACAAAGCCCCGATATCAAGTCTCGCACAGCTGCTGCCGGTGCTATCGCAAACATCGTCCAGGACACAAAATGCAGGAAGCTGCTGCTCCGCGAACAGATCGTCCCTATCGTCCTTACCGAGACCCTTACCGACAACAGCATTGACAGCCGCGCCGCCGGTTGGGAGATTCTCAAGGTCCTCGTTCAGGAAGAGGAGAGCGACTTCTGCGTTCACCTATACAGGCTTGACATCCTTACTGCCATCGAACATGCCGCCAAGGCCCTCAACGAAACGCTCGCCTCGACCGAGCCACCCTTCGCGAAGCTCACTAAGGGTCAGCAGCGCATTGTATGGGATATGAGCAATTCCCTCCTTGTTCTTCTCAACTCTCTCGCCCTTGCCCGCGATGAGATTCTTGAAGCCATTGTCGCCAACTCCACCATCGTTCGCTTCCTCTTCCGCATTGTAGCTACTGATTCCGTTCCCCAAGAGGCTTTCGAAGAGACCCTCTCCTGCCTCATGACCCTCTCCGAAGACAACCTACCACTCGGCCAGGCCATTACCGACGACCAAGAAACCCGCTGCTATGACAAACTCCTCGAGCTCGTGGCTGCTGGAGGCCCCCGCTCCGTCTTCGCCTGCGGAGTCCTTCACAATGTATTCGCGTCACTCCAGTGGCTAGACCACAGTCCAGGCAAGGATGGTGCTTGCGACGCCATGCTTGTTCCAAGCTTATCCAAGGCCTTAGAGCTCCCTCCCCCAAGCAACAAGACCAATGGCCAGGCTGATAGCTGGGCTCAGATGATGCAGGTCGCTCTTGAGATCGTCGCATCGATAGGAACGGACTTGCAGACCGCACTGGAAAAGGGTAACCGCCCTGTACCTGGCGCTGCTGCTGCTAAGGATGAAGAGTGGAATGGGTTTGAGGAAAAGGATGACGACGCTATGGACGTTGACGAGGGTTCTGGTGACGAGAAGGACGAAGAGGATGATGAGGAGGAGGAGGAGGAAGAGGAAGGGGACGAAGAATCAGACGATGACGAGTTCGACGAAGACGACCTGGAAAAGGTTACCGGCATGGACTCTGAAGACGACGGCGAAGGCGACCTCGACGATCTACCCACCCTCCGCGAACTCATCAACAAGGCGATTCCCCAGCTTGTCCGACTGACCAACATTGCCGTGGATGATGACAACAGCATAACCATTCAAGGCCACGCCATCAGCGCACTCAACAACATTGCCTGGACCATCTCATGCATCGAGTTTTCGGATGGTGAGAACCATAACATTTGGAAGGCGTGGGCGCCCGCTGGCAAGAGAATCTGGCAGCGGACCATCTCCCCCATCCTTGAAGCCGATGTCGCCGACCTGCAGCTTGCTACCCAAGTGACTAGCCTCGCATGGGCCGTAGCCCGCAGCCTCTGCGGCACCACCCCTCTCGGCAAGAAGGAGCACCGCAAGTTCATGTCTCTTTACCAGGTGTCCAAGGCTCAACAACAAAACACGATGAACCCCGATACGGACGATAAGAACAAGGAGCAGCCACCCCAGGAGGATCCCTTCCAGGGCCTTGGCGTCAAGTGCATCGGCGTCCTCGGCGCTCTTGCTCGCGATCCCGCACCTATCGATATCAACCGGGAAGTTGGTGTCTTCTTGATGACCCTTCTCGGTAGTGCCGGGGAGCCCGGTGTCGCACCTGCGGACATTATCCAGGCGCTAAATGAAGTGTTCGACATCTATGGCGACGAAGAATACGCGTGCGATACCGAGGTCTTCTGGAAGGATGGCTTCCTCAACCACTTGGAGGAGCTTCAGCCCAGGTTGAAGGCGGTTGCCAAGGGTATCAACAAGAGGACCTTTGAGGAGTTGAGGATAAAGGCCGATGAGGCATTGGTCAATCTGGCGAGGTTTGTCCAGTACAAGAAGAAGCATGCTCCCAAGGCGAAGGAGTAGAGTATACCTTCGGCATTTTTGGATTCTTCGTTGTCGATGTATGGTTCAATTCTGCAATACCTATTGTAACAAGGCAGGTACAAATAACCTATGCACAGAGGCGGGTTTTGTGCGAAGGGAGACAGGAACAAGCAATTCATGAAGACGAGATCGCAGGAGGGAGGGAAGATACCCGACGTACCGTCAAACTTATGTGTTCCGATGGAAATGAATAGTGCAAGGCTAAGAATAGAGAAGACCTGTCAATATGAATAGGGTGACCACGGTTCACGCTCATCGCATGTGTGGGACGACCAACCAATCTTTGGGGGCATATATCTCGTTGATGATTAGGTGACGTAGAAGACAAAGATACCTGAGAATAGTGACACCTCCTTGGAGGCTTTGGTCAGGTTCAAGTAACAGGACGTAGTATGCAGACTCACATGTGTTATCTCGCTTTGTCGTAAACCCGTATATGTAGGATGTAAAGGCCCAATTAACACCATGGTCCCAAAGAAGACGACCAATTCTCAATTCCAACTTTCCGATCGTATAAACTCCCATCCTTCCAGCCGTCGGGTAACGATTCTCCTTCGACCCGATGTAAGGTTCATTGTCCATCGTCGACAAACATTACCCTATCAATGCCGTGATAATTGTTGTTGTTCATACCTCAAAATGAGCGAACCATGCAGGTTTCCTCATGTTATTCTCGGCCAGTTGCTTCAACCGATAGGCTTCAACTTCTTTTTCTTTTTCTTGTCCGAGTCTCCAGACTTGCCCTTCTGGAATGCTCTCCAGCTGTCGATCCGCTGATCCCTTGTCTTCTCCCAGTCCTCCTCATGTTGCCTCTTGCGCTTTCGCTGCTCAGCCTCCTCATCCGCCCTCCTCTGTTCGCGGCCCTCTTCCTGCATCTGCGCTTTCAGCTGCCTGCGCCTTCGCTGCTCGTTCTCAATCAGCACAAACTTGGTCTTGTCCTGCCACTTCTTCTCGAACTCGGCCGTCTTCAGCTCCGGGCTGTCGACGGTCCACTTGTTCTCGCGGATCAGCAGCATGCGCGCGTCGGCGATGGCCTCGTCCAGAGTTTGCCGGTGCTTCTCATCCATCAGCTCCGTCTGCGCCTTCTTGAGTCTGTCGAAGGCTTCAGGAGCCAGTGGGTTCTTGGTCTTGTCGGGATGGATCAGCAATGACTTTTTGCGGTAGGCGATCTTGATATCGGATTCGGTCACGCCTGGCTTCAGCCCAAGGACGGTGTAGGCGTCGAGCCGGAAGGCTTTGAGGATTCGGTCAATTTCAGCATCCTGTTTACGAAGGATCTATGGTCAGTAATTGTGTAACTAGGCAATTGAAGATCTTCTAGGCTGGTAAGATTAGGCGCTGTTGTCGTTGTGATGGTGGTGCTTGGTGACTTGCCTTTTCCCACTCTTTGGCTTCGGATTCCAGCACTTCAAGCGCATCCCGAGTGTCGGCAGGGGCTTCATCTTTGACGTCTTTCACGTCTTTTGCGTCCTTATTTTCTGTCGACATCTCGCGAAATGAGCAAAGTTCGACTGCTGGGGTGTTCTCAATCGAGGTCTGATGCTGTTTTTGGCGGAAAGGGTTCTGGGTAGGGTTGTCGAAGAGAAAGCCTGGTAATAAAACGGAATGAATTTCCGGGGTAAGTTCAGTGAGGTTCAGTGGCAGTTGCGACTTGCGACACCCAGGAGCGCGCGAAAGGCGGCCTGGGTGCTGCCAAGACCCTTGGGTGTAATTGATAAGAGCTGATAAGTGATAAGCGTCACATCGGCCCCATTAAAAAGTCGACCATCCAAAATTTACGGTGACGGGCAGGCATTGATCGCTACAGTTGACGAGGTCCCCCAAAGACCCCATCCATCCATCATCACCACCATCCCAACCCACCCCCGTCCGCCTTTGCATCTTCAGGTTGGCGACTTTGTGCTGCAATTGACAGCAACAATACATTCGCCCATCATGCCTAGACGCGCGGCATCTCCGACACCGTCCGAGAACGAGGTCGACATTGCCGGTGCTTTGTTCAACGACGACAGCGACTTCGAAAACAACAGCAGCAAGCACCATACTAAGAAGGGAGGCGTTACGAATGCCGGTCTCGATCTCGACTTCAACGATCTTCTCGGTAACGGCGATAATGGATTACCTAGCTTTAATGGCGAGGGCGACGATGATGAAGACTTCATCGCTTCCCTCACACGAGGCGCGCAGAGGAAGTCTTCCAATATTCAGGGCAAATCGGTCAAGAAGGGTGGAGGCTTCCAGGCAATGGGTGCGTATTCTCTCGTCCCATTATCAAGTACATGATCATGAAGCAGGCACTGATACTCCACTAGGTCTAAACGCCCATCTCCTCCGAGCGATTACCAGAAAAGGCTTCTCCGTCCCGACACCCATTCAACGCAAAGCGATTCCCCTGATCTTGGAAAGGAAGGATGTGGTGGGCATGGCCAGAACCGGTTCGGGAAAGACTGCGGCTTTCGTCATCCCCATGATCGAGAAGCTGAAGAGCCACAGTCCGCGTGTCGGCGCGAGGGCGCTTATCATGTCTCCCTCGCGTGAACTTGCGCTGCAAACCCTCAAGGTCGTTAAGGAGCTCGGCAGGGGTACCGATTTGAAGACGGTACTGCTCGTTGGTGGTGACAGCTTGGAAGAGCAGTTCGGCATGATGGCGTCCAACCCCGACATTATCATCGCTACGCCCGGTCGTTTCCTTCATCTCAAGGTTGAAATGAGCTTGTCCTTGGCCTCCATCAAATACGTCGTCTTCGATGAAGCCGATCGCCTTTTCGAAATGGGTTTCGCCACCGAGTTGACCGAAATTCTCCACGCCCTCCCTCCTTCCAGGCAGACGCTTCTTTTCTCCGCGACACTTCCATCGTCCTTGGTCGAATTCGCCAGAGCCGGTCTTCAAGAACCAAGCCTTGTCAGATTGGATGCCGAAACCAAGGTGTCGCCCGATCTCGAGAGTGCTTTCTTTGCCGTGAAGGGCGGCGAAAAGGAGGGTGCCCTTCTTCACCTTCTCCACGACGTCATCAAGATTCCTCTGGGTCCGCCCGAGGGCACGAAAGAAGAGAGTGATGAGGTGCAGTCGAAGAAGAGGAAACGCGAGTATAGGCCCAACCCCAAGGAGAAGCCGACGGAATACTCGACCATTGTTTTCACAGCAACAAAGCATCACGTCGAATACATTGCGAACTTGCTGAAGCTCGCGGGCTTTGCCGTGTCCTACGTTTACGGTTCACTCGACCAGACGGCCCGTTTGATTCAAGTCGACAACTTCCGTAGGGGAAGAACACATATTCTCGTGGTCACGGATGTTGCCGCCCGTGGTATCGATATGCCTGCTCTTGCCAACGTTATCAACTACGACTTCCCATCTCAGCCCAAGATCTTTGTCCATCGTGTTGGTCGTACAGCTCGTGCCGGTCAGCGTGGTTGGGCTTATGGTTTGGTCCGTCAGTCAGATCTCCCATATCTACTTGACCTGCAGCTGTTCTTGGGAAGAAAACTCATTGTCGGTCACGAACAAAAGAACCCATCCTTTGCGGCAGATGTCGTGGTTGGAACACTCAAGAGAGATGGCGTCGATGTCAACATCGAGTGGGTTGAGAAGACGCTCAAGGAGAGTGCTGATCTTAAGGCGCTGAAGGGTGTTGCCGCAAAGGCCGAGAAGCTCTACATGAAGACGAGGAATTCTGCCTCGAGCCAGAGCGCAAAGAGAGCGCGAGAGGTTGCCCAGTCCAGGGGGTGGACACAGCTTCACCCCTTGTTCGGCGAGGAAGCTGCTGAAGCTCAGGCGGCTCGTGACGATCTTCTTAACAGGATAAACCGTTTCAAGCCTCAGGAAACCATCTTCGAACTAGGTCCTAAGGGTAAGTCTTCCCGCAACAAGGCCGCTGAGGTTGTACGAAATATGCGTTCAAGATTCAAGGAGCGCAAGGCCCCCGGCGACGAGGACGACGAGGACGTAGACATGGAAGATGTCGATGGTGAGGCTAAGCCTGCTGGCGAGGAGACCAATGCATTCGAAGACTTTGAGGACGAGGAAGAGGCGGAAGGCCAGGAGGAAGAGCAGGAAGATCCATATGCCGACGACTCGGATTCGGAGATGGAGGTCACAGTATCCAGCAGCATGCATTCGAAGAAGAAGGGTGGTCCAGTCAGCTTCGCAGACCCTGAGATCTTCATGTCTTACACGCCCCGCACGACCAGCCTTGCGGAGGAGAAGGCCTACGGTGTTCACTCTGGTGGTTACAGCGGCAACAGCTTCGTCGAGGCCGCTCGCGACGCAACTATGGACCTGACCAACGACGAGAGTGCCAAGGGCTTTGGTCTGCCCACGAAGGCCAAGATGCGTTGGGACAAGCGTCACAGCAAGTACGTGGCCGTCGCCAACGACGAGGACGGCTCCAAGGGCGCCAAGATGATCCGCGGCGAGTCCGGTGTCAAGATTGCCGCCTCCTTCAAGAGCGGCCGCTTCGATCGCTGGCGCAAGGACAACCGCCTCGGCAAGCTTCCAACGGTCGGTGAGACGGAGAAATCGCAGCTCATCCGCAACTTTGGCGCCCAGCCCGGACAGCCGCGGTACAAGCACAAGATGGAGAAGGCACCCAAGGATGCTGATAAGTTTAGAGACGACTACCACGTCCGCAAGAAGCGCGTTGCCGAGGCCAAGGAGAAGAGAATCGGCAAGTACAAGGATGGCGAGGGGAGCAAGAGGGAACTCAAGACTGCCACGGATATCCGCAAGGCGAGGGCGATCGCGGAGAAGAAGAGGGAGAAGAACGCTAGGCCGGCCAAGAGGCAGAAGAGGTGAAGTGGTCGTTGTTTGTTAGATTAATACCCCCAGGGGATGGGTTGTTTGAAAAGCAGCAAGTAGCACTACCTAGCACTATGGGTTATAAGTTTTCAACAAGTCTTTATCGCCTGGTGATCCCACCATGTGAGTTTAGAACGCATTCCCACGATGGAAGTCTTTTCATCCATGTACCCTAACCCTGTCCGACGTCCCATATCCCTTCTTGGGCTTCTTGGATGCATCACCTCCCCAACACAAATCACGGCACAACCAACAGCCCAACGGTAACCCGAGGAGACAATACGAACAGCAATCTTTCAACAGTTACATGGTCATACCCCGGACATGGTGCCTGAACATGCAATGTTTCGCCGTTAATAACGGTGCGGTTCACCACGTGCCATAACTCACCAAGCCACAGCATAGAGGTAGTTAGCTGCAGCCCAAAAGCCGGTTTTGGGATTTGGGTAGTTTCGTTGGTCTTGCGTTTAAGAAAATCATTGGTTGACTGTTTAGAACGGTATCTTTATTGTGACATTGCGAGACGTGTTACTTGTTGCGCATAGTTAGAGTGGTCAAGGACTTTGATGGATCAAACATCGTGTGGAAGAATTGAAGTTTGGGTTGGTTTGACATGGGGTTTTATTCCATCGGATGGTGATGTTGACTGCCCCCTGGGTTGCAGGTGGGAGACAAAGTTCACATGTTACAATAGAATCATTCATGACAATCCATGAGTTGGATGAAGGAAGGGACGTTGTCAGACCACACCACACCACACCTTCCCAACCGGCCACCAACCTAACAGGACGGGATGCTGCCGTGGGTGGAGGAAAGCCAAGGAAAAACAAGCCTTCGCCCGGTCTCGACAGACAGGAGACAGGTGACGGCATATCCCCGTTTTGCCCATCAACCCATCAAAGCCAAGCAGATGTAAATCTCGTGGCGTTCCATGACAATCGGCTTGGCGAAAGCTTGATTGCACTTTTTTTCTCTTTGGTGTCTCATTTTTGATATCAAGACCTATCCAAACTCCAGAGACAAAACATGTAGACGTTGTGTCGTAAGAATAGCGGCGGCCGTTGTTACTATTCTGAGGACCAGACATTATATGGGGTATCCTGGCCATCTTCTATACTTTGTCTCTTATCGGCACCTGTTGGCTTATGATATATCGAGATCGTGTAGGTCGCCGGCGCAGTACCACCAGCCAACAAATTGTTTGTTTCGTCTTGAGCATTTTGAGGTTCTGGCAAGCATTGGACCTTGTGATGGTGTTTTGAATAAAAAGTGCAGTGTCTGTAATCTGTATGTATCGACGTCATACAGGGGTCGAGGTGGTCTTTGACGTCGGTAGAGCGGCCTAGACTGCCGAAAGCTGTCCCTGCCAAGTTTTGCTTCGGTTCCTTCCGAACGGGCGGGAACATCTTCGGAGACAGACTTTTGTGCATTGGATGCGAGGTATGAAACATTCGTCGCCAACTGTTCAACTGTGAAGAGAAGGAATATGTCTAAAAGACAATTGGACATGAAAGCAAGGGAAAGAGAGACATATGTGAAGGCTTTCAGCAAGAATATATCTTGGGGGCATGAATGTGGATGTTTGTTATTTATCATGTAATTGAAGGAAGTGCCAGATGGGACGACGGACTTTGGCAATTCTGCATTGCGACTGGCCCCTAAGCGTGGAATGGCTCCTCTTGTTACGTTTCGTTCTAAGGGTTATCCAATTACGATTATAAACCTGTGGCTTTACAAGTCCACGATTACGTGTCAGGTTAGCTAACACAAGTCGTGAATCAGTCTTCCTCCACAAGTTTGGAGTCCCTGATGAGCTGGAGCTGGAGTCAATCCTAACCGCCGTGGAGAACATGCTCAGCTACGATCGTCGAATGCGGGGACGAGGCCTCCATCCCCTCTTTTGGTTTGAACAGCGTCCGCAAAGTGAGAACGAGGCACAACGCAAATCACCAACAACGTGAGTATCGTTGGTAATATCTTCTTTTGTTGGGAAGAGCAATTTCGATGCTGGGAAAGCTCAGGTAATGACAAAATACTACGTCAAACGTCTGCAGATTTCGTACCCCTGTGTTAATTCACTACGACCAAGTGCATGGTAACTGACATGTACGCATGTCACGGCAGTCCAATTTCCTTCCACCATTTAAACTCGCCTTCACTGTCAAAATTTATCCTTTTCCCTTTTACTTGGCATATTCTACTTCCTAAACAAAACCTCTGGACGGGTTCCCTCCGTTCACTCGATAACGCCTTCGCGCCTCTACGTACCTAGGTATCGCGCACACATCGCCAATCCCTTGACATCTGCGAAAGGTCAAATCGGATCGCCAACGGCTCATTTTGTTTTTAAAACACTAATTTCCGCTGCGGCCTTTCCTGACTCGTCGAGGAAAGTCATCTTGGTCAACTCGGACCTACAAGTCCTCTCCTACTCGACATCCCGCCTGGTAATCTTTTCGACATTCTCGCCGAGATTCGCTCCTAGAAGGCGCATTGGCACCGAAACGACACAGTATAACCGACTACCTCGAACGAGTGGTAGCAACCTCGAGCTACAATCAACAAGCCAAGACCGTGCCCGAGACCATTCACACCGACTTGCGGATCTCTCCAGATTCCCACTTCGTACCCGACCGCATTGCCACCAAATCACAGCTGCGATTCTGCTTCCAAAAGCGCGACATCTAGTGGACGACACAGGCGTAAGACCCTCGAGTTGGACTTCTGTGCGCGGGCGCAAGTGAAACTTGGAAGGAGAGGGAAGAGAACAGTCCAGTAATCATGGCTTGTAAGTACTTTGCATCTGCCAATCTACCTTAATTCCGCCAACCCCAAATATCGACCCTCATGAACTTGTGCTCCACCCATACCAAATAGGGTTCCCTCAGCATGCTCACGGTTTTCCTTCCCCGCCCAACGGGGCTGAGGTCCTTGTCACTTTTGGCTCAACTTCCAACATTACCATCGAGCTCCCAACGGTGATTTCAACGCCGAATTAGCGGCGTATGTCGAGTTTGCTTCACAAGAGAGGGGTTGGAAAGCGAACGAATAAGGACAATGACTTGATATATGAGCCATTCAACCCCTCGATGCAAAATCTAACTCATGTCTTCAAACTACAGTCAACAATTACAGGGTGAGGCAGGAAGCCCACCGTGTAAGCCGTGATAGTAACTCGATCATGAATCCATGGCGAACCAAGAATATAAGAAGCTCAACATGGGACGTCCCCGAGTCGCAACGATATTCTCAGCCGCCGATGATGAACGAGGACCTCGACGAAACATCGCCTATCAAACACTCAGTAACGGCACCATCAAGGGTTTCAGGTGGCTACGAGAGTGCAAATGGAGAGCCCTCCTTTGGCAACAGGAATATTGAGATGCAGGATATGGAGCCTACCAGCCAGATGACCGGGCTTACGGGGGAGACCAATGTGGACTCGACATCGGTTCCTGCAGGCTCAGCACATCAGCGCAACGGCAGCCTTGGTCTCGTGCGCAGGAGGACGACTAATGCCAACGATTCAAAGACCGAACTGAACGGCGCAGGACAGAATGTGGCCGAGAAAGCGAAGGAGAAGAAGCAAAGGACTTTTTTCAAGCACCTCCAGCCCAAGGAACCATTTACCGTAGGGAATCAGATTCGGCGCACACTGCTGAATTCGTGGCTCAACATTCTGCTTATTGCGGCCCCGGTGGGTATTGCGATCAACTACGTTGATTCGGTACCCCGCGTTGCGGTTTTTGTTGTCAATTTCATTGCCATCATTCCTCTTGCGGCAATGCTAGGATTTGCGACAGAGGAGATTGCGTTGAGAACGGGCGAGGTTGTAGGCGGGCTGCTGAACGCCAGTTTTGGGTAAGTAATGACTATGTTGGTTGTTTCAGAGCGGTATAGAAGGGTGCTAACACTCCCACAGCAATGCCGTTGAGTTGATTGTGGCTATTATTGCTCTGACGCACGACGAAATCGTCGTCGTACAGACTTCGCTCATCGGCAGTATCTTGTCCAACCTACTTTTGGTCATGGGAATGTGCTTCTTCTGCGGTGGCCTCAACAGACAGGAACAGTTCTTCAACACAACTGTCGCCCAAACGGCGGCGAGTTTGCTTGCGCTTGCAGTTGCCAGTGTCATTGTACCTACGGTCTTTGACATGGCTGCCAACACAAGCGTTAAAGATGTAGCGCAACTGTCACGCGGCGTTTCCATTATTCTGCTTTTCGTCTACGGTGGTTATCTCCTGTTTCAGCTGAAGACTCACTCCGCCGTTTTCGCCGAGGAAAGCCAGAAGGTTGCGGCCAAGCCATTCAACTTCCGAGGCGGTAATGATCTCAAGAACGGTGCCATTGCCCAGGGCTTGGTTGGCCCTGCTGGCATGGTAGGAGGCCATGCAGTTCCTTCGCATACTAACAACGAGAACATCCGCAACCATCTGGAGGCCCCGCCCAACCAGGAGGAGGAGAAAGAGGAAGAAGCCGAGGAGCCGCAGCTGCACTTCCTTGTTGCCGTCGCCACTCTGGTCATCTCAACCGTTGTTATCGCGTTTTGCGCCGAGTACATGGTCGACGGCATTAGTGCCATTACCGAGGGGGACAAAGTCAGCAAGGAGTTCGTTGGCCTTATTCTGTTGCCCATTGTCGGAAATGCTGCCGAGCACGCCACAGCTGTCACGGTTGCCATCAAGGACAAGATGGATCTGGCCATCGGTGTGGCCGTCGGCTCGAGCATGCAGGTCGCCCTCTTCGTCATCCCTCTGCTCGTTATTATCGGCTGGGGAATGGGCATCGAGGAAATGTCGCTCAGCTTCGATACGTTCCAGGTGGCGGTGCTGTTCGTCTCGGTTCTGCTGGTTAACTACCTGATTGCAGACGGGAAGAGCCATTGGCTCGAGGGGATGCTGCTTATTTGCCTGTATCTCATCGTGGCTGTATGCGCTTGGTGTAAGTCCATGATATTACCTTAGATCCCCTCTGTTCTTCCTCTGCTAACGTGTCCCTTATCTATAGTTTACCCGAATCCTTGTGGTGGCCCTGATTGCCCCAAGTAAGGACGGCCTGATGAATATTTCATGAGGATGCATATAACTACTTGAAAAGGACGACATGTTTATAAGTTGAGAATGATACATTGCTTTAGTCAACCTACGACTGTTTCTATGCCTGCCGGTTCTTACGAATGAGTAACGTTACTTACTTTAGACAACCTAAGGACTTACAGCAGACATCCTTAAAGGTCTGAGGTGGACATGAAGGAACTGGGTAATCATCCTCGATCAGAAATACTTGATCAAAAAAGGAGGGAATGGAACAGGTAATAATAAGTTTTCGAACGAAGGGATAAGGAGGTAGGAATCGATTTGAAAAATCGTACTAGAAGTAATGGATGGACGCAAGGAGGTTATACCTAGCATAGTCATCGAAATAGAAATACGTTATCAGTAAATTATGGGTTGTCTATAAGTTTAATCTTCGAGCCCGCTATTCAATAATGAGAAAAACATTCCCTCGTGGCGCAATTGGCTAGCGCGTCAGACTGTTAATCTGGAGGCTGTAAGTTCGATCCTTACCGAGGGAGGTTGAAATTTTATTTTATGCGTTATTTTTGGACGGTTATCCGTATAAGACAGGGATGAAGCGAATTTATTCCGCTCGCTGTATTTGGTTTTGTCTGTTTTAGTCGATTGCTTTTTTGGGGTACTTCGGTGATGGCTGTTGCATGCGTTTTGATTGTACAACATCTCGTGGTTTTTATTAATGGGTGATGGAGTTCGGTTGCTGCTGTCGCTTCGCAAATTGAAGCTACTAGTGTGCGTGGGAAGATTAATGTACGAGATTGACGTGGAAAGATAATTCAATCAATTCATCGATTCTCACCATGGATTCGATACTCACGCCTAGCGCCCAACTTATGAATTGCTGTGGTAGTATCAAGACGAGGCAGCATATTTGAGAAACATTTACATTTCAGACCAAGTTTCGCTATCTATCATCACTCGTTCGATTTGTTATATTCATGCTTTTACAACTTTTCAAATAAGAACCATCAACGCCTCTTGACTTATTCCTTTCACTCAAGCCACCATACCCTACCGTCCTGATTCCACACCCTCTCTGTCACAAAGTATGCCATACTCTCATAACCTTCTCAATCTCTCCCTTCCCCTGACTCCTCGCCATCACCTCCACCAGCATCCTCACTCTTCTTCTTACTAGCAACGCCACTACCACCACCATCAGACGCTCCCACCGCCGCAGCCGCAGCCGCAGCATGAGCAGCAGCAGCCGCCGCCGCCGACGCACCGCCACCAATTCCCAGCCCAATCCTACTCCCCATCACCCCCTCCTGCACGCTCGCTCTCCTCATCATCTTCCCATGTGAGGGATGATGGGGATGATTAGCCGTCGCAGCCGACAACAAGCTCGGACTACCCACTCTCACCGGACTAATTCCCAGTCCCGTCCCGCTGCCAACCAACTGTAGGTCACTAAGATTGCTCAGTCCCGTGCCGCCGTGACCTCCCCCTGTGGCTGCTAGCACGCCCGGCGGAAGCCCGAGGGTGGGGATGTTGGTGTCTGGGACTGTATGGCCGCCTGTCGTGGTGGAGGTGGTGAGGTGGGGTGCTTGAGCGAGGACCGAGTCTTTCATGGCAGTACTTGACAAGATAGTGACCGGGGCAAGGCCGGGCGTGGTATTGGGTGCGGGCGGGTGCGCTTCGCGCTCGAGAACTTCGCGGTAAAACGCCTCGAGGGCGGTGCGGTCAGTGCAGAAAGACTCGAGCTCGTCTTTGATTACTTCGGGGTCTTGACTCATGGGCGGGGTGATGGGGACGGTGACGGTTGAGCGGTGGTTGCTGAGCCCGCCGGATTGGCCGGTGGTGCCGAACCCGTTGGTTGAGGGGGGACCGCTGGCTAAGGGGCCGATGAGGTGCGGTCGGAGGGCGGGGGAGAGGAATGCCGTTGTTGGTTTAACGAGCGGAGAGGGGACCGCTGCGGGTGGCTGGTCACCGGGACCGGGGGTATGGACGTTTGATCCGGGTCCAGGTCCGTAAAGACCAGGTGTTGGAATACGGCCCGGCCCAGGGCCGAGGTTGTCGCCCCCAACTCCGGCTCCGCTACCTTTTTGTTGCATCTCCTTCTCGCGTTGGGCGGCAGTGCGGTTGCTGTAGAGACGATTTGCCAGGATGAGAATGTCTCCTTCGTCTGTGATCTCGGCGATGAGAGTGCCGGATCGATGGATGAACTGCGTGTACTTGAAGTCTGGCTTGCCCCACGAGTATGACACGTCGACATTGTAAGGGAAGCTGGACGCTGGCTCCATGTCCATAACGAAGTCAAATTTTCTCAGGAGAGCCCTCTGATAGAAGTGCCGCCCTGGCTGTGCTTGCGGGGTGAAAGAGTTGGGGTCAAAGTACGTGATGGGCTGCTGGTTTGGTGGTGGGACAGCCAGCTTGATCATGTACGGTCGGCGGAACGGGTTGATCTCGGTTATATCACAAGCCTCCGCAATGGGAACCTCGACAAGCCGGAGCCCGTACAAGGCCGCCTCGCGAGCCCACGCTTCGATAGCATCTTCAATCAACTTGGCCGTCACGTTCATCCAGTCGATCCGGATATGGTAACAGTTGTCGGGGTTGTGAAGTCTGTCGTAATGCAAATCAACCACCTCGGGCCGGTACGAGCGCTTTCGATGGTCTACATCGTATTTCATTACTTTACTCAACACCACCCTGGGCTTCTTGCCACCGGCCATCATAGCCGCAGTCGGGGTCAACGTTCCTGAGGTGGGAGAGCTGTCTTCGTGGATAGATGTTGGCCGCGACATTGATACATTGGACCTAGGTGAGTCCCGTACCTCTGAATGCGGTGTCGATGGAACAGACACTGGAACGCGTCTTGTGTTGAACCAGCCTGGAGGGTTGGGTTTCGCATAGTCGCTGCTGATCTGGTAGAAATACTGGCCATCTCTGAAGGGATGCCGCCTTTCGACGTGCACGAAGAGGCCACCACTTTCCTTCCTTCCCTCTTTGCTTTCGTCCTTTGACTTGTCATCCGATGAGACCATCAGACGATTGCCGAGCTCTTCGGCCTCCTCTCTGTCTTCCAAGTCCTCAAAATTTTCAAGGAGCCAAGTGGTCATGTCAGACCCGATGAAGCAGTTGTAGTGGAGGCGTAAATGCCAACGCCGGTTTTGCATACGAATGCCTCCGTTTTCCACAGGCTGCTGGATGGCTTCTGCCAATGCTACAAGGCTAAAATTCTTCTTCGAGAATTGCTCTCTGCTTGTGACGAGCTGGCCCTTCCTGTGTCCGCCTTCAAGGCCCTCCAATAACGGAAGGGTCTCTAGCTCGGCCGCAATGACGACAGATGGATCCTCTGTTTTGTAGACGATATCTAGAGGATTCATGTCCTTTTTGCGGCGTGACGCTTGAAAGCTCCGCTCACTCGCCGGGATGTATCTGTGTTTCTGCCACATCTGTGCAAGTTTTCGGATACCTTCGATTCGAATCTCTTCTTCACTGTCCCCGTACTGCGTCTTGGGGAAGAATGAGTGTCTAGCAGTCATCGGTATCAGAACGAACCTAGCGCGCCAGAACCTCAGATGTTCCGACAACTCGTCATTGTGCCCGGCAACAAAGGCATCGACATAGTTCCAATTTCTATCGGGCGTTGGAGCCACCATGTCAAAAGGATGAGTTTTGTAACCATGGTCAAGTAGAGTTCGTATCGCTGGTTTGTACAAGTAACGGTCACTGTACAGTTCTAGCGAGGCGATCGGCTTCCGGACAAAGATATTAACTTCAATTTCGGTGCCATTCACGCACGAGAGTTGGTGGATCGTGTTGCCGACCGACATAAAGATGCTTGTGCCATCCTCCGCCGTGTGGTCGCGGGAGAATATGTCGGTGACCTTGAGCTGTTTCTGACCGAAGGCTTTGGCAACCGCTGGCCCTACGACGACTTGGAATCCTTGGCAGAACCTGAGACTGATCATCTCACGCAGCATTTCGTCGCGTGACTTGGGTTCCTCGGCCAACTCATCATCGGCATTCTGCGAGACATTGTACGGTTGACGGTGGTACTCTGACTCGAACTGTGCCCTGGTAGGGAAGTATTCTGTGGTGAGTGGAACGGCAGCGGGGGAGCACAGAGACTTCCACTTCATCACCCGCGTCTCGTTGGGCCTGGGAAAGACATGTTGCCAACGACTGTACAACGTGACAATATCGACCTTGTTGCTATCAGGGTTTGACGGGTTGACCAACGTCAGCCAAGGTGACAACGCGGTTGTCGGCGATAAAGTTGACGGTAATTCCGGCACCGCTCCGGCCAAAAGCTTGTTATTGTAAACCTTCTTTGCATCCTCGGCTCTGATTGCATCTGAGTAAACGAGATCACGATTATCAGGAACGTAATCCGCCCGTAGTGTCGAAGCAAGCATTGAGCCCGATAGCATGTTGGCTGCGGGATCTGTTGGAAGCTGCTGCGACTTGATGGGCATTGGTCGGCTTGGAGTGCCCTCAAAGTAATTATGACCTGGCGCAAACGACCCTGGTGTAGCGCCCCAAGGGGAGAAAGCGGGAGTTCCGCTGTTGAACATCTGAGGCGACATAGAACGGTTGATCACTGCTTTGGCTGGAGTTGCGGCAGTGCCCGGGGTCATCATGGTCCTTGAAGACGTTGATCTATCCGCATTCACACTTTCAATGCTAAGTTCTGCTGTCGCGGCTTTTGGTGCAGCAATTCGAAAGCCGGAGCTTCCAAGACTGATCTGCTTCAAGAATTTTGGGATCTTGGGAGTGATTGTGGGTGAACGCTTGGAATTGAGTTTCTCGAAGTCGACCGTCTTACGGTTGCGCAACTCGGGCTTTTCGGCGTTGAAGTGTTGACCAGATGTATGTCCAGTCATTGTCACTTGTGAGGCACTTGTAGACGGCCTACGCTCGGTGTATGATGTCCCAAGGAGACTCGCGTCATCAGCATGGTGTCGCCTCACAGAATCATCGTACTCCCGCACGTGTCTCGGAAGCGCCAATTTGCGGCGTAATGAGGGCTGGCGCGCTCGCGAGTCGTCATACTCTTGCAGTTGCTTCCAAAGTGACTTCTCTCCCAACTTTGCGTGCTTGTCCGGGGCGAACTTCTGAAACCCATACACATGGTCAAAGAGTGTTTCCGGGACGCGGGAGTTCTGTACGAAGACGTTGCCGTCTGAATCAATGTACGGTTTGGGTACGGCGCTTGTCTGCAATGCCTTGTGAGGGAAATAAGGGTCCAGGTGCAACGGCTTGGTCTCAATCTCGTTGGTCTCCATAACGCTTCGCATCTGCAAGTCGTACATGCGACATCTGATCAAGAAGTCTTCCCCTGACTGTGATTGCGAGACATCAGAGACCGACAAAGCAATGCCGTGGTACGACAAGGTTTCTTCGGACTCGCCTGTCCAGTACGAGACGTGTAGCCATTGCGGCAAAGCGTAATTCCACTCGTCTTGACCCGAGCCAGAGCCAGCATAATCCCCATGAAGAGTGATGTCTGTACCTCTGCTTGGAGAATAGGATCCCGCCATGCTGTTGTAACTCCCGACCAATGGCGCTGTCTGTTTAGGAGTACTCGAAAGACTTGGGGCTGGTTTTGTCTTGTGATCGTGCGTCGGTTCTGTCGAGTACTCAGGGTTGCGATACCGAAACAAGGGCACGGAGTGGAGGGGTGTCTTGGGTATGCATATCAGATCAATACCGATCCCATTACCAACCAAGGCTTCGGTGGTACGGCGCAGTGCGTCGTACTCGACTTCGAAGATACCTGGACTAGGGCTGATGACGATGACAGATATACCAGTTCGCATCAAGTCACGATCTATGTAATCGTGCGCAAACAGGGAGGATGCCATGTTGATTGCCTCTAGGAAATTGCCATAAATAGCTCTCGACGCCTCGGCCTTTATTCTGTTCAAGACTGTTTGCTGGTCGGCTGGGTCCTCTGAAGAAGAGAAGGAGTGCGTGGCTTTCTGGTGGAAGGTGCTGATATCCCTGCGGAAATAATTAAACTCGCGCTTCAACTGGTAGAGGATCTTTGTCCACTCGCCGCTACCCATTTCGCTCACAACGACGCGGTAGAAGTCTTTGTAGGGCCGACGGTCGCCGGATGACTGAATGCCGGTGAAGAAGGCATTTTCCATGTCCGGGTTGTTGATTTCAGTGGAGATACCTGTGTCATACTCAACCCGAGCAAAGAGAACGATACTGACCAGGTGTCTCACTTTAAGTGCGGCCCATTTCTTGAACAAGGCAGGCAAAAAGCCATTTACAACCTTGTTGAACATGATCTCACCAGAGCCATCTGAGTCGAAGTCCCACATTTCGCGCGCCATCTGGATAAAAAGCACGTACCGGGCAGACTCGCTTCGGAAGATGGGTTTTGTATTGTGGCCGAAGAACGCGGATGGTACCTTGCGGCCCTCAACATAAACAGCTGTGACCTGAGCCTTGAGAGTGCCCATGAACAGGACCATCTGGCCTTTGTAGACAGTCCTCTCTGAAAGCTCACGGACAGCCAACTGCCACATGTCGGAGCGGGACATGTATTGGTCTCTGAAGCAAAGCTCGACATGAGAGGCCTCGATGGCCGGGTTATGATCATCAATCTGAATAGTTTACTTAGTAAAGGTTCTACACGGCACTACAAGTCAAGGGGTGGGGGCGTACTGGGGTCAGGGTAACCTGTGAACCCTTCCTCATGCCAAAGACATCTGCAATATGCTTTGCGACGTAGACTTCAACACTCGGGTAGCGGGCTTTGAGTTCCCTGGGCATGTCCTTGACGACAAAGATGTAACGCTGTTGGCTCTCTGCAGCCTCCTTTGTGCGATCCAGCGGAGGCTGTTTGTGATGGTGATGAGGATGATGGTGGTGGTGGTGGTGATGATGGTGATGAGAGCTCTGCGCCTGCTTTTCCGAATCCGGGCGGAAGACGTCGATAGCCATGAGGCTGCCTGGTCTTGCTTCATCACCTATGAGGTCAAGGTTGAGCAAGACCTCGTCGCGGGCAAAGGACTCGTTGACTGTGACAGTCCATCTTCGCTCAACACGTGAGCGCCTTGAGGATGAAGAGGGCCGGTCACGGATGGTCGAATTACTCGAGACGGTATCCGGGGACCGGGGCATATCCGGGATACGCTCCAGGCTGTTTCTGCTGAACTGCCGGAGGTGCGACGACCAGTTCGGTGGCCTTGCCTGGCCCGGCACCCCCGAAGACACATTGCGCAACGCCATGACTGCCGTCTGACAGTAATCATCAACCTAGTTCCGTGCCATGCGTTGATGTCTGATGGATGCTCAGGTGAGACGGTGATATCCTAGCTCGCGGTCGGTGGTTGCGATCTCGAGGTAACCATGCCGACGAGACGCATCGGAATGTGTTGGAGGAGATCGATGAAATCAGGGAAGAATACGTAAGACGAAGTCCCTGAAGGCGGTGTATGTAGTGAGTCTATTTCATCGTCTAAATACATGTAATAGTTGGCGCGAGGTCGCCGTGAGAGATCGTGTCTGGTTTGGGAGTGAAACCGCAATTGGGGAGACGACGTCCTCGAAGGCGCTCGGACCAGCTATGCTAGCTGCAGGAGTACGATCAGCTGGCACTCAAGTTCTCAACTGCTGCGATGCCGGTGGCCTGGAAGCGCACGGACCATATGAATGAGCAGTTCACTTGCGTACATGGAACAGCATCCATTCATTCCCACCTTGTTGGCTCTCATCTCCAGTCTCAACCCTCTGGCTGCAAGTCAAATTTCCCTTTCACCTCCCGGTTACTCGGACCGCGACGGCAACTGTGGCGATACCAAATACGGTTGTTGACTCAAAGTCACACGGCTGTCTGATGATGGGAAGCCTTTGTGCCTCCGTCTGAAAGCCGTGAGGTGGCAGCGCCGCCGCCGTGCTGCGTAGCTCAGGCCCCGTACGACATCAATGACCAGCCTCCAGCTGTTTGTCAGAGCCTCTCTGTCTCCCATAAAAGGCCCCTCTGAGACAGACACGTCTGCTTACCCGCAGCGCGTGCGCAATTTTCCGGTCTTAAAGCTTACACCTTGCCCATAACTTGCTGCTGATGCCTTCTCGATCAAGAGATCACAGCATATCTTGTTCAGCTTGTTCGCTTTCCACATGCCCAACCTGGAGAAATAGTCAGAGACACACTCTCAGAGAAAAAAATGTAAGCAGCTTTGATTCAGCTTCCTTTGACATGAAGCCATCACGGCACACACTGCGCGTTGTTCACAGCACCAGGCTTTCCGGGAAGCCATTGGTTAATGGCTGATGCTCTATGGTATACGGTAACTCGTCCATGGCATGAAATCTCATTGGAACCAGTGTCGACTTTTGTTCACCATTGACGTCGAAAAGGATACACGGTCCAACGTGCCATTGTCATCCATCTTGATCTCTTGGCTGCTGATCACTCACCAACGAAATGCTGATGGACCAGACCATTTAGAATACCATCATAGACCCGTCCCATGACCGTCCTACGTCCATGATACCGACCGGCTCCCTACCGCCAACTGCCTTTCGGAAGGGAGAGGACCTTCATGGCTCACGGTTCACATGCAAGTCCGTCTCCGTTGCACCTGCTGTACCCAGCCGGGCCAGAATGCACCTGCTCTTTATATCGAGCTGACCCGGGAAGGCGGGACGGTGACAAAGTCCCCTTCTCGGCTTCAACTGGGACCTCGATCACTTTGGAATCGACATCAATTTAGCCTCCATTCTTACTCCCAAGCCGCTCATGTAATCACCTATAACTGGTTTTCTTCCTCACCTTGACATCACCCGCCACTTGCTCCCTCAGCAATGGCACCCAAAATTGGACAGAAGCAGAGGCTAGCCGCAACAATAGCCATATCATCTGCTTTCTTTGTATCAGAACTTGCTGGTCGGTTCTCGCCCTTCATCGTTTACGGAAAGGGGAACATGCTACTGACGTCAACCTCACAGTTGCGTTCAAGACAGGAAGCTTGGCTCTGACGGCGGACGCATTTCACTATGTACTTTCAAGTCCCATACCACATAGACACAAATCAGCCCATACTGACAGCTAGCCGACCAGTTGAACGACCTCATCAGCTTTGCCGTCACCCTAACCGCCATCATCGTAGGTCATATTTTCATCCGTTCATCCTCATTTTCCTTATTCGCAAAGTTCCATGCCATCTAACCCTGCTCAGGCACTGACACTTTGCTAGAAAACAGAAGGGAGCGGGTCACCTGTTGGTTTTTCTTTTGGATGGCAGCGGGCCCGCCTTCTTGGCGCCTTCTTCAATGGAGTCTTTTTACTTGCCCTCGGAACGAGCATCTTCCTCCAGTCCATTGAGCGGTTCATCACCGTCGAAACAGTGGAAGATCCTAAACTGATGTTGATTATGGGATGTGTGGGATTCACGCTCAATATTATTATGATAACATTTCTGCATGGTAGGTTGCTAGTCAGGCCCCCATGAACCGAAACGAGATTCTGACAGTTCACTCACAGAGCCACATGACCATATGAGCCATGGGCATTCTCTAGGGCATTCGCATGGACATGGTCATGACTTACCTCTCGACTTCGACACAGGCTGTCCGGTAACTAGAGACACAGATTCTGTACGATGAATTTTCAACATGAAACTTACTCGGCCCTTACTTGATATGGACACTGACCAGTTGTTACACACACAAAGCCCTTTCACCCTCACTTCCAGCATCGGCATTCCACGCTTCCAGGTCTAGAACAGCCACCATGTCGCGATCTCGGCATGCTCGGCGCTCTCATTCACGTCATGGGCGACGCACTCAACAATCTTGGGGTCATCATGGCGGCACTCCTGATTTGGTTACTCAAATCCGAAGCTCGATTCTATGCCGACCCCGGTGTTAGCGTTGGAATTGCCATCATGATCATACTCTCGTCTGCCCCCTTGATCAAGAACAGCGGCGAAATCCTTCTCGAAAGCGCACCAAAGGGGGTAAGGACCGAGGATATTAAACATGACATTGAGAAGGTATGTTAACACCAAAGCCGTTACCGCATCTTCAAAGGGAAAACCTAACCTTAGCTCCGTCAACCAGGTCCCAGGAGTCGATTCGATCCACGAGCTGCATGTCTGGCGACTCGACCAACACAAAGCCATTGCCTCGGTCCACGTCGTACTCAACGAAGATAGTATCGTGAATTTTATGGACAAAGCGAAAACCATCGGTGAGTGTCTTCACGCCTACGGGATTCATTCGGCGACTATTCAGCCCGAGCTGCCTCCTGGATATGAAGAATACGAGCTTGTGCCGTCTACGGCCAGCAAGGTGCCTGGCCCCACAGCCTTAACCATAGCCTTGCCAGACGGAGACGGCATTGTAGATGAGGAGGAGGAGAGTAACGAGTCAGCCATAACCGTGCCGACGACACCTGCTGGCGCTACTAGCGCGTCCTCGTCGATCACCACTACTAGTGTCTCGCTGGCGAAGAGGAGACGTGCCAGCGCCGCGACGACGAACACTTGTCATTTAGTGTGCGGAAGAGGATCCTGTGCTGGGCTTGCGTGTTGTCAACCTCTTTCTGCCCCTGATGAACAGTAATAGCTTGGGTTGGGTATGCAAAGATTGGTACTGAGAACAAACACTCGATGTAGATATCCTTTTCTTTTCCCCCATTATCATCTCTCTCTTGGTTATCTACTTTTTCCGTAATAATTTTGTTCGGAGAGCATTCCAGTATAGAGCACCAATGGATCAGATTTTCGGTCATCAGCGAAAATTCAAGTGGTGACGTCGATATAAGGTTTGATGTGGCATATTCAACCTGATTTCAACACACCCTTTTAGGAGACTGACTATAGCGTTTAACAGGCCGAGCTTCTTCCTCTCGTTAAAAAATCGAACGTGTGAGGGTCAGCCACGGTAGTTGTTTCACAACGCCCATGCCATGCAGCGTTACTTCCATTTTCACACAAAGTCTCCTACCCTCGCTGCGTGCTTGCTTGCTATGGTAGTCACGATACTGTGCCGGGTCACAACAACTCACTCCCACCCACCGCATACCGTCAATTCAAGTATCTTTTTCCTTTTTTTTTTTTTTTTTTTTTTTTTTTTTTTTGTTTTTTTTTCTCTCACTTGCTCTTGTTTCTTTCAAGCGGTAAAAAGCTCACCGAATTATCAGCTACCACTGCGATACTCAGGTCATAAAGTTCTACGTTAGAGATCCTTCTCTGTTTTCACTCCCAAGTCTTGATGGTTTGACGTATGACAGGCGGTATCCATGTCTACCGATTACCCGGAGCAAGCATTTGTGGGCTTTTTTTGTTTAACCACAATGACAAAAATGACAAAAGCCATAGTCAGTGAGTGGGATAGTACATAGGTATGTGTAGGTTGCCTGCCCGCCTTACCCTGTTTCGCCTATCTGCCTCCTTTCTGTTTGCAATGGGCACACATGCCGCAAGCAAGTAAGCTACCATCTGATTCAATACTTTGTGGACGGGTTTTGTTATATGTTGTTGGTTGATGAAGGATCCCTTTATCCAATTAATCCAAACGAAAAACGAAATAGACATGAAGAGGATAAATTGCAATAGACGTTAAGGTAGTGTTTGTTTCCTCACGATCTGGCGTAAACACAACCTGGCGTAAACTATTTACGAAAAAAGCTCGGGCTATATCGTTCATACGGCGTATCCCCATCTGTACCCCCCTTTGCGCCTACATTTTACGAAAGAATCGTTTATTCTATATATATATTTATAAAATAGTATATTATTTATATCTATTACTACTTCTTAATATTTATACTACCTTATAACGTTCCGGTATATTACCGCTTATTATTTATATCTATTGTAATTTCCTAAAGTTTATATTATTTCTTAGTATTTATACTACCCTATATTAATAGAAGGAAATTTATATCTATAACGACGGTATAGTATAATTATCGATAGCGTTAATAAATTATAAGAAATTTAAATTATATATATAAATAATACTAAATTAATTAATAAGGTTAATTATTTATTTCCCTTTCTTTTATTATATTTCACTTTCTTTATTTATTTATTTATTACTTTTATTATTAATTATTACTTTTTACTTATATTTAATTATACCTCCTAAGTGTAAAATTACCTTTAATTCTTTTAATAATTCTATAATCTTTAAATTTAAGCGTTTACGCGAGAAGAATACCTTTAGGGTTTCTAAAATAATTAATATAGCCCTTCCTACCCCCTTAAATATTAATAATAAGGCTTAACGTACTAAGAAAATAACGGAAAGGTATAAAAATAATATATTTAATTTAGGTAATAAGAGTAATAATTATAAAAGCGAAGGGATTATAGAGGTAAAATTTATAAAGAAAGGAAAGGTTTAAACGGGAAAGGGTTAAAAGGGAAAAGCCTAAAAGGGTAAGGCTTAAAAAGGAAAATTTAAAGAAATTTAAGATATTAATAATAAAGAGGAGGAATTTAATAAGGACGAAAAAATTAAAGAGGAAGAGGAATTTAATAAGGACGAAGAATTTAATAAGGATGAAGAAATTAAAGATAAAGAAATTAAAAATAAGGAAATTAATAATAAAGTCCTTATTTAAAAGGAGGTCCCTATTAAAAAGGAGGTCCCTATTGAAAAGGAGGTCCCTATTAAAAAGGAAGTCTTTATTTAACGCAAATTTAATTAAACTCCTAATAACTCTTATAAAAAATAATTTACTAATTTTAATAAAGAGATATTTAATAATTCTAATAGGGAAAACGAAGACGAAGATAAAAATAATAATCCTCCGTTAATTGTAAAAGAGTTGGAAAAGGTAGCGAACGATTTAAACGCTATTATAAAAGTATTTATTAAGGCGAAGAAAACGATTAAATCGACGAAGGCTATTAAAGCGAAGGTTATTAAAGCGAAGGAAGTTATTAAGTCGATAAAAGTTATTAAATTGAAGGAGGCTATTAAATCGAAGGAAGTTAATTTTAAGGATAAATCCGAAAACGTTCTTTATAAAATTAAATTATATACGCTTAAATTATTTCTTAATTAAAACGATAATTTAAATAATAATATTTTCATATTTATTATTTATAAAGAAATATTTATAAATTTATAAAAGGTTTACGATAAAGAGGTTTTTAAAAAGTATAATTTCGTTAATTATTAAAAGGTTAATAAAATAATCGTAGGTATTAAATAGGTTTTTAAATATTAGGAATCTTTAAGTAAATATTCGGGTATAAAATATAATGAGTAAATTAAAATATACGAATTCGACGATTAAAAACCGGCTATTGCGGTTAATCCCCTTCTTTTATTTTTATAAAATATTATAATTAACCTTTAAATTTAATAAAATAAAAATTAAGCCTAATTTAAAAATAAATTATTAGCGTAATAGGTTAAGATATTATTAATATTATTAATATTTTTATTACCCTAATTAAAACGCCCTAAAAAAAGTAAACGACGAAAACGCCCCGTACGAAGGCTATTAATGCTATAAATCGTATAGTGTAAAATATAAAAGCGAATAACGAATTTGCCCTCGAAGCGACGTAAGCGAAAATTAATTTATATAATTAATTAAATATTATATTAAAATAATATATAGTAACGATAACGGCGGTAAGGGCGATAGAAGTAATAGAAGTAAAATTGGATTTATTAAATAATTTTCAATTATTTTCTTTTTATAAAAATATTTATCCCGAGGAATATTATATATAGAAAATTATAAAGATTTTTATTAATAAATATAATATTTAAAGCCTATTGGATTTAATTATAAAATTCGTTAAACGGTAAAAGCGTATATTTAAAGTTAAGTTCTTCGTATTAATATTCAAATTTATACGTAATATATTCGTTATTTAAAAGAACGAAGACTTTAAAAAAAAATTTTTACGGTATAGGGAAGAGAAGGAAGAGGAGGAATATATTTAGGTTTATTATAATAAAAAGGAGTAAGAATAATAATAGAAATTTAACGAATTAATTATTAAATATTAATAATATATTAATTCTTTTTTTACGTTTTCTATTTTTATTGTTATAGGATTATACCTATGCTATACCCGGTATACGCACTGACCACCTATATAAGTGCCCAAATCCCTAGCGACTATTCCCGATTATAGTACGTATACTATAATTCGATATAGTCCAAATTTAATCACTTATAGTCACGTACAATATCACGTAGGTATATACAGACTAAAGTATAGGCTCGCGCCTATATATCCAATCCTCCGCATATACTTCTCCCTTCCCTTCCTTCGTATAATAATATATATTTCATTATATATTTAACGGTACTAACGCTATCCCTTAATAATTTATTATACCTTCTTTAACGCTACGCGTATAATTTTCGAGGAAGATTAATCGTTAATTATATTAATTAATATTAAAATTCGTTTCCTTAATAATTAACGCTCTAATAATAATCCCGCAATTAATTCGAATTAAATAATTATTAAAACGAATATTACTATTACGGTCGCTCGTATTCTCTTTTCCCTTATATTTATTAAAATATATTAATTTAAACGATTAATATCCGATTTAATCCCCGCTATAATTATTAATACTTTCGTCGCAATTATTACGCTTTCCGAAATCGGAAATATCGATTTTTATAATATCGAATTCTAGGATTAATTTACCGACGTTATTTACGCGCTTAATAATAATTTTATTACTATTTTAATTTTTATTACTTAAATTTTTAATTTAAATAATTATTTTATATTCCCGGCCGCCGCTTACGTATTCGCCCGCCTTATATAATCCAACGTTATTTCTATTACCGCCGAATTTTAAAATACTAAGGAAGATTTTTAATAATCCGAAGACGAAAATAATTAATTACATTAGGATTTTAATTAATTCCGTATCCTAATTTAAAATAAGGATTAAATTAACGTAATTTTTAATATTAACTTCGCAATTTTCAGAACTAATTATACCCTTTAATTTTTAAACGCCGTTATTAAGTAATAAATCTAATATAACGCTTATAAATAAACTTTCGTTAATACCGCTTCTTAATATAATGATATTATTAACGATTTTTAAATTCATTTAATTACTTTTTAATAAAGTTTATTCGACGTTTAAAAGCGTTATTCTAATTTTAAAATTAATTCCCAAAACGTAATTAAACGCGAAATAATTAAATATTAAAAGATAATTAACGACTTTCGTTAGCGTTTATTTAAACCTACCGACCTTATATTCGTACCTTTATCCGATAATAATAACGATAATAATTCCAATTTTAATAATTCCGAATCCGAATTTAATAATATAATTATTAATAACCCGGTCGGAAGTAATAATAATAATAATTATAAATTAATATTATATATCGTTATTTCCCCCGCTTTCGATAATATTAATAAAATTCTTAAAAAAATTACCAAATTTCGTTAATAGCGCGTTAATATCCTATTCGTTTTTAAAAATAAACTTTCCGCCTTTAAAATTAAAAATACTAAATTTTCTTTAATTTCCCGCTCTTTTCGCAATAAATTTTAAGAAATAATCGAGCTTAAATTTATTAAAATTCTATTTAATAAACCGGCCAAATAATCTATTACCTTCAATTTACTTAAATAAATAATTAATAAATATAATAACGTCGATATTATAATTTAAATTCGTTATAAATTCGAAGATTTAAAAATAGGTAAAATAAAATAACTTAATTTCGAGGATAAATTCGTTATTATTATCGAACGTTATTAATTTAATAATAATATAAAAATTTATTACCTTTATTAATATTTAACCGAGCGCCTTTATAACGCTATCGCCCTATAGCGCCCTTAACCCAAAAATAATAAATTCGACGAATAATTTAAAATAACCCGCGATTTTATTAAATAGTTCGAATAAAAGAATTAATACGATAAAATCGCCAATCCTTATTATAAATCTAATAATAATAACCCCGCTACCGGCTTTAATTCCGCTTTTAATAATACGAGCGGCTCCGTTCCCGAATTTACCGTTAACGAAGGTAGTACTATTATAAATTTCGATTTTATATCCGCTTTCGACGTTTAAATCTCCTATATAATCGATAACGACGTATTTTAATACCGTATAAAAATTAGTATTTATACCTATTATAATTATAAAAGCTATTTTTCCGCTAAATATAAAGGTTATATTTAATTTAAAAAAGAAGTGCCCGAGTATAAATTACGTAAAGAAAGAGAAAAGGAAAAGAAAAAAAAGAAGGATAAAAAAGAGAAAGAGAAAAATAATAATAATAATAGTAATTAATAATAGTACCCCGCTTAAAGTTAATATAAATATAATTAATATAATTATTATAACGTTAACGTTATAAATATTCCCGCTTTTAATATTCCGGCTCCTAATTATTTTATACCGTAATAGTAACTTACTTACTACCTTACCCCTATATACCCTTACGGCTTTATAAACCTAATTATAAATAATAAAAATAGTTTTATTAACGGTTAAAAAAATATATAACCTCCCGCTTAAATTATAATTAAAGGCTAACGTTTATTAAATATAAATAAAAAAAAAAATAATTAAGGAATATCCCTATAATTAAATTTAAAATTATTAAAATTAATAAATCTTTTATAAATAACCGTTATAAATACCCTAATTTATTAAATCTTTCTATCCATTTATTTTATAGACCGCGTAAAATATATTATACTACGTTCATTAATAATAATTATACCGCCTTAAGGTTTATTAACCGTCGTTTTATTTTACGTAATAATTTCCCAATTTTTAAACTCTAATTCCCTAAACTCCTACACTTCGCTAATAATTAAACGAAGGGGAATATTACGTATTTTAATCGTTTAATTATAAATACCGGCGTATATTACAAATTTATCAATTTCTTTATTTATAACCTTATAGAAGATAACCCTATTATTTTCGGATACCCGTAACTAATTTACTACGCCCTTAATATTAATTAGCCTAGCGATCGCTTTATCTTTAACTCCGCTTACGAATAACGCAATTATTTCCCCCTAAAAGTACCCCGCCACCTATATTATATACCGTTATTATGTAAATATAACGTTGATACGCCCTCTACTACTATTCTTAGAAATTCCCTTAAAACGCAATTAATATATTAAAAACCCTCCGTTTTAAACGTCCCTAATAAGGGAAAACCGGATGCCCCCGCTTTACCGTCGAAGGCCGCTCGCCGGATTTTTATCTCTACGATCGTTAAACGCGCCGTTCGTTAACGTTTTAATAAATTTAAATAGAAGGTCGCTAATAAAATAAACGCAATCCCTATTAATAAGGTTATTAGCGGTTAAACTCTTATATTAATAATTATAATACATTATTACCCCCCTCCCTTACTACGTATAATCCCTGCGCTATATCGCTTAGCCGGAGGAATATATACTTCTTTCTTCGATTATTAAACGCCAATCCGCCTTTATTATATCCCTAAAGGACTTTTCAACTTAATTAATATTAAAGAATTCTTAATAACTATATTTAATTAATTCGCCGAGAAATATAAATTTCAAATTATTTATATAACGAAGGCGAATATAATAAAAAATATTTAATATATAACGGACGAGGATAAAACAACGGAAGAAAGAAGCGCCCTAACCCCGAATATAATTAACGATAATTTTATAATTAATATAATTAAAAATATTATAAATAATAAAATAATTTATTATAAAAAATTCTTTAATAGTAATTATTATATTTAAATTAATATACTTTATAATATTAGAAATAAAGAAATTATTAAAGTAATTAAAATCTCCGCTTTAATTATATTTATAAACGATACCTCCGATTTCTAAATTTATAAAGAAATTATTAACCGTTATTTTACCGCCAATAATATTAATATTAATAAAATTACATTTAAAAATATTATTAAATTCTATAAAAAGGTAAATAAACCCCTAAAAACCGACGCTTAAATTTAATAAAAATTACTTCGGTAATATTAATAATAAATAAATAATTTCTATTAAAAAAGTATTAATATACTACCCCTTAATTGGTCTTATAATTTTAAATTCGAATTTAAACCTAACGCTATACTACCCGCTTCCCGTAATTATACTTTCAATTTAAAAAAATTTAACGTTATTAAAAAATAGATTAATAATAATTTAAAAAAGAAGTTTATCCGGCCGTTATAATTAAAAACTTCCGCTCTTATACTCTTAATTAAAAAGCCGGGAAGAGGAATCTATATTTATATTAATTACCGAAATATTAATAACGTTATTTTTAAATCCCATTACCCGCTCTTATTTATTAAAGAAATATTCGACGTTATTTACTACGTTAAAATTTTCACTAAATTAAATATTATTATTACCTTTAACCGGGTCCGTATTAAAAAAGGTTATAAATAATTAACTATATTTATAATAAAGTTTAGGCTATTCGAATCCTTAATTATACCCTTTAGCCTTTAAAGCGCCCCCGGCGCCTTCTAAAATTATATTAATAATATTTTATACAATATTTTCAACGTTTATACGATTACTTATTTCAATAATATCCTTATATATTTTAATAACGAAAAGGATTATAAATAATATATTAACAACGTTTTCGAACGCTTAATTAAAGCCGGCTTAAATATAAATATTAATAAATATAAATTCTATACGAAATATACAAAATACCTCGGCCTAATTATTATATTAAACGGTATCGAAATAAATTTAAATAAAATTAAAGCTATATTCGATTAAGCGCCTTTTTAATTTAAAAAATCGTTCTAATAATTCTTCGGCTTCGCGAACTTTTACCAGCGTTTTATTAAAGTATTTTCGACGATAATATCCCCGTTATACGAATTAATAAAGAAAAACGCACTATAATTATAATTTAACTACTATTAGTCCGCTTTTAATATATTAAAGAAGGCCTTCGCGATTAGATTTATATTAAAAATTTACAATTAGATTAAAAAGACCGTAATTGAAATAAATATATTTAATTGGGTAATAGGGGGTACGTTTTTATAATATAGCGATAATAGAATATTATACCTAATCGTTTACTTTTTAATAAAATATATAATTTAAGAGTATAATTATAACGTTTATAATAAAAAACTCTTAATTATTATTAAAGCGTTAAAGGAATAGCAACCCGAATTTAAAGGAATATAATAATTATTCGATATTTTAACGGACTATAAAAATTTAAAAACCTTTATAATTAATAAATAATTTATATAGCGGTATATATATTAATTGTAATTCTTATTATATTTTAATTTTTAAATTTAATATATTTTAAAATCGAAGAATTTACGCCCTAATACCCTTAATAAGAAGCTTAATAATATCCCCGCAGGTATTAAAAACGAACGCTTCGCCGTCCGTTAATATACTCTTTTTTAACCCTTATAATTCGTAAACAATTATTTCGACGAAGAAAATTTAACCTCTTATTATTCCTTCTCTTTAATAAACGATTACGAAAATAAATCAATTGATAATATTATTTTAAATAATTACGAAAATTCTATATTCCTTTAAAAAGTAATTTCTACCCTAAACGATTTAAATAATTATAATTAGCTAATTTCGATTTATAAAATCTTCTATAAAACCTTTAACGAATATTAGGTTATTTCTAATAATATTATTAAATAGCGCGACCGTATAATAATTAACCTTTATAATAAAGAATTCTAATTTTAATTAATTAATCGTTAATATAATTCGCTTAACGTAAACTACCCCGGTCGTAACGCCACTTATAAACTCCTATCCCGAAAATTCTATTAAAAGGGTATAATTAATAATATATATATATTCTATAAGGCTTACCTACTTTATATAAAGATTAAATTCTTTAAACGTAATTTTACTAACCTCTTTAAAACCTTACCCATCGTATTAATTCCTTAAATTCGTATTTCTATCGATTATATTACTCCGCTCCCTGGTAATTTTTACTTTAATTAAAAATTTAAATATATTTACGTCGTCGTTAACCGGTTAATAAAAATATAATACTTTATATTAATAATTATATTATCGGTAAAAGAATTAATTAAATGTTTTATTAATTATATTTATTACCTTTATAGCCTTTTAAATTTTATCCTCTCGGATAGAAGTACTTAATTCGTATTATAATTCTAATCCTTTTTATACCAATGCTTAAATATTAAACGTACTTTAACTTCCGCCTTTTACCTTTAAATAAACGTTTAAATTAAACGTATTAACGCGGAAATAAAATAATACTTCCAATTATATATTAATTAAATATAAATTAATTAAACTAAATAATTTCCCTTCGTAGAATTCGTTAATAATAATATAATATTTTTGTTAATAAGCCTATTACCTTTTTTCGCTAATTATAATTATTACCCCCGTATAAATACTGAATTTCGTAACCCCCTACTATTAATATTATTACTTATATAATTAAAAGAATATTATAAAATTAATAAATTCGCCGATTACTTCTATAAAATTTAAAACTTCGTAATTTAATAAATTAAATGCAATTAAAACCGGTATAAAAAAAATATTAATAAAAAGCGAATCGATTTAATAAAATATAAAAAAGGGGATACCGTCCTATTTAATACATTTAATTTAATTAATAGCCGCCTATATATTAAATTCTCCCCCCATTAGGAAAGATTATTTAAAATTTTGAAAGCGGATTTATATACCGTTAAATTATAATTACCTGTCACAGGCTTGGCCTAGTGACTGCACGTGACTTGGTCACGTGCTTGTGCTAAGGTTGTGATTACTACTGAGATGATTATAACCTTGCCTAACTGGCCCGCCGCCGCGGTCGTACAGCAATACGGTCGCGGTCCCGGTTATATAATTACGCGCGCCTTGCGCGCGTATAATTTATGCGCCGTGCCCTTATAAAGGTAGCTACCCGCGTATAACTTCGCTCCCTTTCCTCTTTTCCTTCTTCGTATAATATTATATATCCTATTTTATTTATTTTAGTCGTATTTACCCGTAATAATATATTATATTTTACTATTACGTTTATAGTGTATAATTTTCAATTATTTAAACGTATTAGGATCGCCTTATTTGTAAATTGTTAAATTTAGTATTCTCTCTTTTTTCCGATAATTAGGGTAATTTCCTTCGTCGCGATAACTTCGACCGTTAATTATTACTAGAATTGCGTCCTTTTATTTAAAGAATAAGGGTGGCCTTTTTTTTATTTAGTGGATAAAGGTAAGCGCCGTGCCTCTTTCTCTCTTTCCGTTTTCGAAATCGTTTCGCAAATTGTAAATTTTCTCTCCGCTCGTTAATATTTAATATAAATAATAATAGCGATCCTACGTACTTTTTAAGAAGCGACGACGAATTTTCTACGACCTTTTACTTTTTAAATATTAACGAATTACTTATAGTAGACAATTTGCTTATTTATAATATTAACGTTTATATTATTACCCTACGCGAATTTCTTATCTTTTAAAGTATTAATAATTTTATTACCGTTATCGAAGAGGACGAAGATAAAGAAATAGTCCCCGAAGATTATTTATCTAGTATTAATATTATCGCCGGATATTCTATTTTCCGTTCGATTATTGTACTTATTACCTATATTTATATTAAAATTCTATTTATTGCTAAAAATTACCGCGAGGAAATACTTACTAGCCGCCGTATTACTAATAACGCTCAAAATATATTCGACGACGTAAATTTTAAATATTACTAATTTATTGTTAAATACTAATCCTTTAAAACCGATAAATTTACTACTAATAAACGTAACGATACCCTTTGCGATATTATCTCGAAATTAACGACTTAATTTAATATAAATACTACGGGCGAAATTATTAATACTAATATTATATCCGGCTACCGTTAAATTATTAATAACCTTCCTATTTTTATAAGAGAAGAATTTAGCGGCGCTATTACCTATTATAAAATCTTCGCTATTTAATATTTCCGTATCCAATTTTAATAAAAAATCGATACCCTCTTCTACCCTAATAAGGGTATTAAAATTATTAAAACGGCTATATTTTTAAACCTTAAAATCCTATTTAATATCCGTAAAGAGTTTTAAATTATTTAGAATAATAAGCCCGAAAATATTTAACGTTAGAAAATTAGAAAAGAATTTATAAATTATTTAATTAAACGTTTTGAAAATATTAATTTAATTAACGACGTTAACCGCTATTTTGAGGAATATTATATAAAAAACCGCCCCTTTACCGAATTTGAGTAAAAATTTACTAATTTTTATAATTTAATCGGTTATAATAACGCTATAAAGGTTTATTACCTTCGTAATAAAATTAATAAACGTCTTCGTAATAATTTTATTTATTATAACCCCCCGGCCGCCGACGATTTTTACGCTTAATTCGATTTATACTGTATTATTACTACTAATTTCGAAGATACTAACTATTATTAAAAGATAATTAACTGCGCCCTTAATTTATCCGCTATTAGTACCGCTCCCGCCGTTAATTTTAATTCCGCCCTTCGTACTAATCCCGATAATATTCCTATTAATTAAGGTAATAATAAAATAAATTTAAACGCCGTTGATTTAATTATATTTATTTATAAGGATATCTTCGATTAGCGTATACGTAAAGGCCTCTATTACTATTATAATTAAAAAGGTTATATTAACCGTAATTATACCAATTCGATAAATTATAACGATAAAGGCCGTTAAAATAATAAAGGTAAAGGTAATAAAAAGAAAAAAAAGCGTAATTAGGGCTAATAGGCTAAAGTCCGCGCCGTTAACGCCGTTCCGGCCGCCTTTACCGCCCCTGCCGCCCCGGCCGCTAAAGGTAAAGAATATTATAACGTTCTAAAAAATAAATAGCCTTTATACCCAATCGCGTATAAAGGCTTTAATAATTATTATAATTCCTAATTAAAAAGGATAAGGTTTTAAATTCCCCGGAATTAAAAGGTTTAAAAGAAATACGGATTTAATCTTTAAATAATTTTATTACCCCAAATTTAATATTCCTTTCTTCCTACGTAATAACCGGCTCGCGTAAAGATTATTATATTACTCTCGTTAATAATAAATACTTTGCGTTCGCTTTTATCGATTATTTTTTTATAATAAAAAATAACTTTCCGCGTTTTAAATTTCAACGCTTAAAGAAGTTAATTTTAACTAATAATATAATTAAAAATATTATTTTTGAAGGGGTAAAAGCCAAATTCTATATCGGATTTTATAATAAAATTATTACTTTTTTAATATATAATATCTCCCCTAAGCACCCCGTAATTTTAAACTTCCTATAAATGTAATTCTATAAACCCGAAATTAATTACAACGCGTATAACGTATAATTTAAATATTACCGTAATCGTTACTTTATTATAAATTTATTTAACGAATTAACCGTAATACTATATATTATTTTTAATAACGTTATAATCGCCGCTATTAAAATTTCCCTTAAGTTTATTTTAATAACGATTCCCCTTCAAGAAAATACGCCGGTTCCTAAAATTATTTCCCTAATTATAATATAAGAGTTAGCCCTAATAATTATATTTACGGCCGCTTTTAAAACGAAATCCGCTCTTTAAATAAAGAAGCTTACTCTTTAAAAGAAGTCCGCTCCTTAAATTAACCCCGCTCCCGCTTACAATTCACCCGTTCCCGAACCTTCCTAACTTCCCGCTCGCTGTAATACCGCCCTATTTAAAGCTTTAATTATTAATCGGGCTAATATTAAAATCCAAAGTATTTTAAAAATAACTATTCTCTTCGTTAAAATTAAAAGCCCTATAATTTACGAACCTTATATTAAATTAAATAATCGGCGTATATTAATTAATATACGTCGCGAATATAATCCCTATTCGTTTAAAAAGGTAAATAACCCGTTAAATTTAAAGGATATTAAGGAATTTAACGCCGCTACGTTTAATTTCCTATACGAAAGGGATAATTTATAACTTATAATTACAATGTATATAAAATTCGAATATTTAGCCACTATTTACGAATTTAACGAAATTACCCTAATTGAAGAAATTATTAACGATATTTAAAATAGGGAAAGTAAAAAATATAAGGATACGTTACTAAAGAACCTTTATAATTTTATCAAAACTATAGCGGGTAACGGTTCCGAAGATAATATTAAGGCCGCGGTTTTAATAAAATTATTAAACTTAACGGGTAATTTCAATTAGGATATTCCTATATATAAAAAAATTATCCATTGGATTATAGTAATTAAAATCGCTAAATAAATTAACCTTAATAAAATTACAGAGGAGGACGCGAAGAAATTTCTTAAAAAGAGCCGACGGCTAATACTATTAAAGGAAGAAATTATAATTAAAATCCCCGAACGGTATTATAAGAATATTCTAACTTTCTTACCCTAATTAATAAAGGAAATCCTATTTTATTATACTTATAATTATAAAATTAAATTATTATTAGACGCTAAGCCGCTTAACGTTCGTATTCGCCCGACGTCCCTTATCGAAATTTCAATTATTAAATAGTAGGTTAATAATAATTTTCGTAAGAATTTTATCCGCCTTTTATAATTAACTGCAATTACCCCTATCCTTTTAATTAAAAAACCGGGTAGCGGAATCCGAATTTACGTAAATTATAAAAATATTAATAATATTACTCTAAAATCCCGCTACCCGCTCCTATTAATTAAAGAGACCCTAGATTCGATTTGTAAAATAAAAATTTTTATTAAATTAAATATTATTACCGCATTTAATTAAATACGGGTTAAGGAAAGCTACGAATAGTTAATTACGTTTATTATTCGCTTCGGCTTATTCGAATTTTTAATTTATCTATTTAGCCTTTAAAGCGCGTTTAATACGTTTTAAAACTATATTAATAATATCCTATATAATATCTTTAACGTTTACGTAATTGCGTATTTTAACGATATTTTAATTTATTCTAATAATAAAAAGGAATATAAATAGTATATTAACGAGGTTTTAAAACGAATAATTAAAATAAAATTATAAATTAATATTAATAAATACGAATTTTATATAATATGTACGAAATATTTAAGTTTAATTATTACGCCTAATAATATTAAAATAAATCCCGAAAAGGTCGCCGCCGTTATAATATAATAAATTCCCGATTTTAAATATTCGCTATAACGTTTTTTAAATTTCGCTAATTTCTACCGACGTTTTATAAAATACTTTTTAATTATAGTAGGATTACTTTACGAGCTAATTAAAAAAATAGTATCCGCAAATTGGAAATAAATAAAGCGGTATTAAGATTTTTTTAAGGTATTAAAGAGAGCCTTTACGAACGGACTAATTTTACGTATTTATAATTAATTTAAATTAATTATCGTAAAAACGGACGCTTTAAATTGGGCTTATAGAGGAATTTTATTGTAATATAATAATAATAATATTTTATAACCGGTCGCTTATTTTAATTAGAGATATTCCGCCGCCGAATATAATTATAATATTTATAATAAAGAATTATTAATTATTATTAAAATATTAGAAGAGTAGAAACCGGAGTTTGAAGGAACGTAATAACCGTTTAAAATCCTTACGGATTATTAGAATTTGAAAATATTTATAACTAATAAGTAATTAACGCCCCGCTATATAAAGTAGTCCCAATTCTTATTTCGTTTTAATTTTATAATTAAATACCGATTAAGTTCCTTCTAAATTCGCCCCGACGCCCTTAACCGTAAACCGGAAAATATCCCTAAGAACGTAAATAATAAGCGGCTATTAATACGTAATAAAGTTTTATTAGATAAGAACCTCTTCGTTAATAGCGCCTTTATTTTAGAGCCGGAGGACGAATTAGACGTAGGAAACTTCGTTGGTTATAGGTATAAAATTCTAAAAAAAATAGAATTGGAGGAATTAATAGGAATTGAATATTTATACGAATTGGATATCCTAAACGAAAAATTAATAGACGATTTAGTAACGGAATTTTACGAAAAATCTACCTTTTTGTAAAACGTTTTAGCCTACTTATTAGACCCTAACCGTCGCGTATAATTAAAGGAGGTGCGTAAATAAATAATAAAAATTTCGTTCGCGGAATACCGCGCTATTTAGGGACGTATTTATTTTAAGAATACCGTTATTATAAACTTTAACGATTCTACTCTTTATTTATAATTCCTTCGACGTATTTACAATTCGCTATTAATAAGGTATTTAAATAGAGAAAAGACCTTTTATTTATTATTATAATTTTATTTTTAATTAAGGATATATTAATCCGTTAGAATATATTATAAAGCGTGCCTTTAGTGCGTAAAGATAAAGCCTTTACGATATTCCCTTTATAATTTATTAAAATTATTAACCGTTCTTTTTACGCTATAGAAGGATATTTCCGTTAATTATATTACCCTATTAACGCCTTATTTTCGGAGGGGATAAGAATTCAAATACATTACGGTAATTATCGATCGGTTAATTAAAATATATTATTTTATCCCTTATAAGACTTTAATGGCGGAGGAATTAGCGGAACGTTTTATTAATAAAGTTTATAATTTTTATAACGTACCCGATATTATTATCTCCGACCGCGGTATATAATTTATTTCGACGTTTTAAAGGACTTTATTTTTAAGATTGGAAGTGAATTTAAAACCTTCGTCCGTTTTCCACCTATTTATTAATAATTAGACCGAATGTATTAACGCCGAAATAGAACGTTACTTAAGGACTTATATTAATTAGGTTTAAGACGATTAAATCGATTGGTTATTAATTGCGGAATTTATAAGAAATAATACTGCTTTTAAAACTATGGGAGTATTCCCCTTCTTTATTAATTACGGTTTTAACCCGCGTATAAGTATTAAACCGGCTACCCTTTACCCTCTTAAATTATTAAAGGCTTAGGAAGCCGAATTCTTTAAAGTTTATAAAATAATAGAATAGTTTAAAATTATCTTCAATTTCGTAATAGTTAAAATAAAATAAATATAATAATATTATAAGGATAATATTAATATTAGGAGGTTGGACGCCCCGGTTTATAAGCCGGGCGATATAATCTTCTTCGATACCTAAAATTTCGAAACCGGCCGCCCGTACGCTAAATTCACTTCGCTTTTCGAAAATCCTTTCCTAATTGTTAAAATTAATACCTATTTTATTACCCTTAAATTATTAATTAATATAAAATACGGGCGGACTTTTAATATAAATAAAATAAAGCTTTAATTATTAGCGGGGTTATTAGGTTAAATATAATAATAGTAGAATATTTATATTAATATAGGGAGGATTATACGCCGAACGGATAACGGCGAGGATTTTTTCGAATGGGATTTCGTAGAGATCGATAGATGTAAAAAAGAGAGGGGTTATTAAATATATTATATTATTTGGGCTCCCCTTTATAGGCCTAATTAGTAACCGTATACTAATGTAGCGATATATTTAAAAAAGGTTAGGGAATTTTACAAAAAGTATTCCGACGCCCTAATACCGTTAAATTAGGTTAAGGCCGAGAAGAAGAAGTTTAGGGAGGAAGTATGGAAATCGGAAGAATTGGAAATACCGTTAGAAGAGGGGGATTCGCTGGCGGAGAATATAAAGGCTCCGGCCGGGGAATAGAAGGAAGTAAGGAGGAGGTTGCTATAATTAAGGGCCGCCGCGGCTATAAACATTTTTCGAAGTATAGCGATACGTTTAATAAGGATTTTTATTATTTTATATAATAATAATTAGCTATATAGTTTCTTTTAATTAGGGGTAATATTATAGGCTTAGTTTAATAATTATATATAATTTAATTACGTATTTGTACTAAGGTTGTAATTATTATTAAGATGATTATAACCTTATTTGGCTGGCCCGCCGCCGCGGTCGTACAGCAATACGGTCGCGGTCCCAGTTATATGACCACGCGCGCCCTACGCGCGTATAGTTTGTGCGCCGTACCCTTATAAGGGCAGCCACCCGCGCACAGCTTCACTCCCTTTCCTCTTTTCCTTCCTCGTATAATATTATATATCCTATTCTACTTACCTTGGTCGTGTTTACCCGTAATATTACCCAATAATATAAAATACTCGCTAATCTTTTATATTTCGATAATCTAATATTAAACCGGTTAAAGTCTCCCCGGTTAAATCGTCGATTTTAACATTTACGCTAATAAAGGTAGAATTATAATTCGTACCAACGACTACGAAGAATATATTAAATAAAAATTCGATAAATTATTAAATATTAAATAAAAAAGAGAAAATTATTATTAATACTATTTAATTAAATAGAAAGGCGATTATAACCCTACTTAGGAAAAGGTTAATAACGTTATTAATTATAAAGTACGTCTTTAAAAATTTTACTACGATTACCCCGATAAATTAATACCGCCCCGCATTAAAGAACTTCTCGACTACTTCGAATAAAAAGGAAAATACCCGATAATAAACCCTATTATTCATAATAAATAACCCGACGCTAATACTAAACACCGCGTTTTATACCGCTACTCCGCCTATTTAGCGTAATAATTCGCTATTTCCAAAATAAAACTATTACTAACCAAAAAGGAAGTAGAGGAGGGATTTATAAAAATAATAACGAGGATTATACGATTTTTAATAAATAAATAATCTAGGATACGGCTAACGTTATAATTAAAAGTATTTAATAAATTAATAAAGGATTTTAAATTATAATTATACGTATATATAAATTTTTTTAACTTTACGAATTTCTTTTAAAGGGGGATAATATTATAGGATTATATTTATATTATACCTAGTATACGTACTAACCACTTATATAGGTACTTAGATCCCTAGCGATTATTCCCGACTATAATACGTATATTATAGCTCGATATAATTTAGATTTGGTTATTTATGGTTACGTATAGTATTACGTGGGTGCGCACGGATTAGGGTATGGGCTCGCGCCTATATATCTAGTCCTCTATATATACTTCTCCCTTCCCTTCCTTCGTACAATAATATATATCTTATTATATACTTAACGGTGCCAACGCTGTCCTTTGATATTTATTAGCGGGTAAGTTTTTAAGTTTGGGTTTAAATTTAGTTCTAAATTTAATTCTAGCCTTTATTTTCCTATATTTTCTCTTCCTCTTAGTAAATAAATTTTTAATTCTAATTTTAACCTTCGTTAATTAAAGCTTTATATATAAATAGCGGGTATATTATTTATTATTAAGGTTTTTTACCTTCCGTTAAAAATTTTATTAACCTATTCGAAAAATACGACGAAATTTTCTTTATAGGCGTTTTTATATTATTATTCTTATTTTTATTATTATTATTCTTAGAGGGAAGGAGGTTTTCGTTAGTGGTAACCCTAATATTATAACGGGTATGCTACTTATTGTTAAAACCTTTTACCTTCTATTAAGAATTTTATTAACCTATTTGAAAAAAACGTTAAGGTTTTCTTTATAGGCGTTTTTACGCTATTATTATTAGGAGGAAATAAAATAATAATATATATTTATTCGATTTATTAGGGAAATAAATATATCGTTCAATTATATTATTATTATTATCGGGAAATAGGAAATTCAAATTAATACAATATATAATAAAGGGAATAACGTAATATGAAATATATAATAGCGGTTTCTATAGGAAATATATTTAGAATATTATTAATTATTATTAATAATCTTATAAAATAATATAAAATTAATATTACTATTCTTTAATTAATAAAATTTCGATTAATTTAATAATATTAAAATTATTATATTAGATTAGAGAGTATAAATAGGGAAAATTTTTTAAAATAATTAAATTAAAATCTATTAAAATTTAGAAAATCGATTTTCTATTTCTTAAATTTTCCCTAGATTAATTAGCCCAATTAACGTATATAGGCTACTTAATAATAAATTTTATTTTATTTAAATTTTATTTATTAATTAAAAAAAGTTTATAAAACTGTATACGTAAAAAGTTCGTTAACCGTACTATATTATAATATTTTTCTAAAGGAATAATATCTATACGCAATATTAAACTAAGAGTTTTACCTATTTAAATATAATATATAAATTACCCTCTTCTATTATATAATTATAAAAAGTATTTATAATTTATACGTACGTAATTTAGGGAAACCTTCCTTTATACCCTTCTTTTTATACTTTATATCTTTTTTTTTTATAATTTATTATAACCTTACCTCTTTTAAATTTTAATTCTATTTTTTATAATTATAATATTCTTTACGATTAAACCTTTTACGATTAAATTTTTTACGAAATTTTCCGCAATTCGAAATCCGAATTTCCTATTATTTTATAAATCCCTTACGCTTTAAGGTTATTAAACGCGAGCCGAAAGATAAAGATAAAGCTTTTATATTATTTAATTTTTATTATTCTCTTCTTTTCTCCTTTAAATAGGATATTACCATTATAAATTCGATTGCGATTATAACCTCCTCTTTTAATACCGTTAAAAAACTATTTTTCTATTTCTTATTAATAAATATTTATTTCTAATATAAAAAATATAATAATTATATAATTAATAAATTATTATTATTTTAAAATTCGAAACCGTAAATAAATTTCCCCTCTTCCCCCCATTCTTTTTTCCCCTTCTTCTTCCCTTCCTCTTTCCCCTTCCCCTCTTCCTTTCCCTTTTCCTTTTTTTCCTTTTTCCCCTTCCCCTTCTTTTTCCTTTTCTCCTTCCCCTTCTCTTTCCCTCTCTCTTTCTTATTCTTTCTAATTTTTAATTTTTATTATTCCTTTTTCTTTTTACTTCATTTTATTTCTTTTTTTTATAAATAATATACTAATTATTTATAAATAATAAGCTTTTTATTAACTTTTTAACCTCTTTCTTCTAATATTCCAATAATCTTTTCTTTAATATCCGACGACCTTCTTTTAATATTCCAACGAATTTTTTTACAACTTTTAGATATTTTAAAACGAAATTCGGAATTTATTTTCCTTTCTAATAATACTAAGAATATTAATAATTCTACCCTTTACCGACTAATTCCCAATTTATTACTATCGATATTATCATTTAAAATATTAATATTATTATTTAAAATATTAATACTACTATTTAGAATATTAATATTATTATTTAGAATATTAATATTATTATCCCTATTAGTAATAATAATACTATAATATTAATAATAATACCCTTAATTATTAAAAGTAATTATTTAATAAATTAATAACCTATACCTCAATAGTAATTTTATAAAAATAATTATTTAGTAATATAATAGTAATATTACAATATTAATAATAATACCCTTAATTATTAAGAATAGTTATTTAATAAATTAATAGCCCGAAGATAATAAGGACGAATTTAATATCGTTTCTTAATTACCCTATTTTATATAATTATCCTGCCGTTTTTATTCCGTTAATAATTTTTAAATTACGTTTCCTAATTACTTTATTTTATATAATTATTTTACCGTCTTTAATAATTATTAAAGTAATTATATCGTTTCTATTTTATTACGCTAAAGTCGCTACTAAATTCATTATTAAATTCGCCGTTAGACTTTATCGATTTTAATTTTTATAATTTTTAAATATTTTTATTACTATTAAATTCTTATAATTTAATTTACGAATATATTTCCTATTAAAATACTATTATCCTTTAAATTATTTTTATAAATTAGGTTATGCCGAAGCGTTTATTACCCTTAAGCCTTTTAGAATACCCTTTTTAACGCTAATAATTCTTATATTTTAGAATTCGATTTTAAATAATTAATTTTTTAATACTTTAATTCCTCTATTGATATTTATATTAAGGTAATAATTTAAATAAATAAAATAAATTCGAAGAAACTTTATAATTATTTCGTAAAAATCGAATTAATACCCTAATTCCTCTGTTAATATTTATATTAGGGTAATAACCCGGATAAATAAAATAAATTCGAAGAAGCCTTATAATTATTTTATAAAAATTGAAGAGGAATTTAAAAATCTTTCAATTCGTTAACGCGCTAACGTATTAACGCGCTAATATATTAATATATTAATTTCTATAAATATAATTTCAATAAACCTTTTTTATTTCCCCTTTTATTAACCCGAAATAAATACTTATTTTAAACGATTTTAATAACTTTTTCTCAATATATTTTACCCTATAATCTTTAATAATTATTAACCTATTATATTTTAATAAAACTTATTTTTAAAATATTATATCTAATTTAAATATAATTAAATTTAATTGCCTTTAAGTATTAAAGAACGAAATTTTATAAATTAATTCCGCCGAAAGTCGTAATTATTTATTTACGAATTATATTTAAAGAATAAAAGTATATATTTAATTACACTCTTTATATAATAGAATTCCCTATTCGAAAAATTTAATAAAATTTTACCTTTATTAAAAGGAACGTTATACCCGGTTATATTCTTTATATAATAAAATTCGTATAATATTAGCAATCGTTATTAAAGGAGGTTTTTAATACAAAATATTAATATAACGCTTTTAAAGCGTTATAGTTAAATTAAGATCGAAGATAACGATTAAATAATTACCTCCCTTATTATAATTTGTAATATTTTAAATCTTAATTACTTCCCCTTTTCCTTTAAAATAAATTAATTTTTTTTCTCTCTTAAAATAAGCGGCGGCCTTTTTCGTTCGAAAAATTTAATAAAATTTTACTTTTATTAAAAGGAGGATAATTATTTCCCCTATTATAATTTATAATATTTTAAATTTTAATTAATTCCTCTTTTCCTTTAAAATAAGCGGCGGCCTTCCTCGTTCGAAAAATTTAATAGAATTCTATACCCTTATTAAAAGGAGCGTTTTATTTACTTTTATTAAAGGGAATATTATATTTAATTACGCTCCTCACGTAGTAGAATTCGCGTAGCGTTAATAATCGTTACTCCTTATTTAAAGAATTTAATAAAATTTATTATTAAAATTATAATAACGGATAAGGACAAATTAACGGGTTTAAAACCTCTTTTTAGTAAATAAATTGCCCTTCCTTTATTTATCCTTCCCTTTTTCCTTCCCTTTCTCCTTTTCTTTTTCCCTTTCCTTTTCCCTTTCTTTCTCTTTCTCCTTTTCCCTCCCCTTTTCCTTTTCTTTCTCCTTTTCCTTTTCCTTCTTTAATTCTAACTTTTATTTTAATTTCTATTCTAATTCTAAAGCTTATTTTAATTCCTAATTCTAAATTTAATTTTTTATTATTTCGATATAGATATCTTTTTTTGTAAATTGGATATTCTATATTCTATTTTTTTTTTAATTTTATTTTTATCCTTTTTTCCCAATTTTTCTATTTAATTTAAACTACTTTCTATTAAATTTTTCTAAAACTTCCTAATTTTTTTTCTTTATAATTAATTTCTTCTTTTCATTTTACTTTTCTACTAAAAAGAATAAGAGTACTAATAATTATAATTAAAAAAATAAAGGAATAAGAAAAAAAATCCTACGAATATTATTAATATTAATATTAATATTAGTATTATTATTTAGAATATTAGTATTATTATTTAGAATATTAATATTAATATTATAAATACTAGTATTAATATTATCCCTATCGATAATAATAATAATAACCTTCTAATAATAACCTATTAATAATAGTAATAACCTTTTAATAATAATTTTCTAATAGTAATTTTCTAATAATAATTTTCCAATAGTAACCTTTTAGTAGTAATTTTCTAATAGTAATTTTTTAATAGTAATTTTCTAATAGTAATTTCTAAGTAATAACCTTCTAGTAGCAATTTTCCAATAGTAACCTCCTAGTAATAAATTTCCTAATAATAGTAGCGGCCCTATAAGCCGATTTTTCGAGCCCGAAAAAGCCCGCCGATAATAAATTAATTATTAATTAAAAAACTATTAAATAAAAATAAAATTTACTTCAAAATTTTTAAGGACGCTATTTCTCTTAAGAGTTTCTATTAATTAAAAAGCTATTAAATGAGAATAAAATTTACTTTATTTCTCTCTCAAATTAATTATAAAACCCGAAAGAGTTTTTATATATAATATTTAAAAATTATATCTCTCCTAAAAATTTCTACTAATTAAGAAATTATTAAACGAAAATAAAATTTACCTTATTTCTCTTTCGAACTAATTATAAAACTTAAAAAAATTCCTATATATAATATTTAAGAACTATATCTCTTTTAAAAGTTTTTACCAATTAAGAAACTATTGGACGAGAATAAAATTTACTTTATTTTTCTTTTAAATTAATTATAAAGCCTAAAGGAATTCTTATATATAATATTTAAGAATTATATTTCTTTTAAAAGTTTTTATTAATTAAAAAGTTATTAGACGAAAATATGGCTTATTTTAAAACTTTTAAGGACGTTATTAAAAGGTTACTTAATTTACTTTACGTTATAGAAATGTTTAAATCTATTAAAGATAATAAAATTACTTTAATTTAGCCAATAATTTTAGAAGGAAGTAAAATAAATATTATTTTATTATAATTATTTATTTCTACCTCCTACCCTTCTATTTTATTCCCTTTCTTAAAAATATATTAATAAATAAAATATACGCTTTAATCGGTTTTCTTTAGAATTATTCCTTTTTTTAAGAAAGATAATAAAACCTCTTTATCCGTTTGTAATAGCCGTTAATTTTATAATTCTTCCGTTATTCGGAATAATGCTACTATTTACGGGTGAATAGAAAATACCTAACTTTAATTTATATAAGGTATAACGGTTAATTTAATAATAGGAAGGGAAGGAATAGAGGTTATATTATTTCCTATTTACGTTTTACTAATCCTTTTATATTTATTTAATAATTTTATTTTTTAATTATATTATACGGTTTTTTAACCGTTTAACCTTATATTATAAAAAATTATTAGGGTTATTAAGTGTTTTTATTTATTAACGTATTTACTAATTTATTTCCTAATTTACTTCTTAATTTATTAGGTTTATAATTTAAGATTTAATTTTTAAATCGAATTCCTTAAATTATATTAGGAAATTCGTTAACGTAACGGTATAAATAATAATTTAAATTTAGGTCTCGATAGGATATTCGGAATTATAACGATAAATAACCTATTTGCGAATAAGAAATCCCTAAGCGATTTCGATAATTATACAAAGTTTATTATATAACCGATTAAAAAATTCCTCCTTAATATACATTTTATAATCCCGAAGATAATATCGAATATTTCGGTACAGTATTATTACCCTTTTACTATAATTAAAGCCCGAATTGGTAAAATAAAATTATTTATTAAGAATTAAAAAATCGTTATTAATAATAGCGGCGAAAATTCTATTATTAATAACCGAACCTTCTTAATTAGTATAAATATATATAAAACGTCCTATTATATCGATTATATTAAAGATATTTTAAGAGGGGAATTTTTTATAATTAATATAAATAGTTTATTTTTTTTTATTAATTTTAATAAGGAAGTGCTTTTTATCGAAAATATTAACGTAATTCCTAAAGTATAGAAAATATTTACGAAATCCCGAAATTTTATACAGTATTTTAAAAGGAGGAATTATTATATTAATAAATATTAATTATAATAAAGATTTTATAATATAGTAGAAAATTCTAATTTAAAGGTTAAAAACTATTTTAAATAAATTATTAATATTTAATATTTATTTATAAATAGTTTCTTTACTATAATAATAATATTAAGTAATAGCTTTTATAATTTTACTTTAGGTAAAGATTTTTAGTATTATTAATAATTTTATTATTATTCGAATTTATATATTAGGTTTAAACCTATTTTAATTAATAAATACGCTATAGAATTTGTAAAACGTAATTTTAATTATTCGAAAATAGGCCTTAAATTTATAGTTTAGTATTTTATATAAGGTTTAAAGAGTTCGCTTACAAGGTTTAATATATTATATATTAAACCGTTCTAAATTATTACGAAATAAAGGTATAATATTATATTAATAATTAGAAATTATAATAAATATAAAAAAGGTTCGCTATTATATTATCCGGTCGTTATTATTATCTTTAAGAAAGTCGTTGAGAAAAATAAAAGTAATAATATTAAAAAGGGTATTATTAAAAGTTAAGGTATTAAAATAAATTCGGAAGAAGGATTTGAAACGGTTATAAAGAAGAGTAAATAAATTATTATTAACTATTTTTATAATATTAAAAATTTCGAATATTAAGGAAATTTAGTTTAAAAATAAAGAAAAGTAAAAATAATATAATATATAATATAATAGAGGGATAATAATTTTATAAGGGGTTTTAGGGCTTTATAGTATTTATAGCCTAATTTCAACGTTAATATACCCGTTAAATGCGCTACAAATTTCAGTACCTTATAGCGATATAATATAAATGTACGTTTGTTGACGCTATTTTGGGGCTGGTATAATTTTTCGTAATTTGGTGTAAAGTCCTCTATATAAAAAAAACCGGTTTACGTACGGCTGGTAAGGCTCTATAAGGTTTGATAAGGCTTTATGAGGGGGGTCGATATTATACCCTGTTTACGATTTTTAAATAAATGCGGTCTTTAATTTACGTATGCGTGAGAAAAAGGGGGTGTTTACGCCAGATCGTGGGGAAACAAACACTACCTAAAACTGTATAAAAAGGCATCTAGCATATCGGTACTCCTGACACATTATCTGCTGTTGCAGGTTATGTGTCGAGGAGGATTTTTTCCTCTAAAACTTTGGTTACTTACACATATTTTGCCCTTTAATTGGTACAATAGTTGTTACTTCTTTTCGAGAATAGATTTTAGGGGACTGTATGTGTATGTACGATGATATGCATAGACGTTAATATCTGTCTGTCTGTCTGTCTGTCTGCATCACGCCCAGAGATCTATGATGGAAGAAAGGCCTTGTTCGAATCTAACGGCTCAACGGCATCAATGCCTTGATGCACACAATATAGCGTGGGGGTTCAAAAGTCTTAAAGAGGAAGGATTTTGTGTTGTGCGTGGTATAGAAGAAAACCAATTGACCAGTTAAAACAGTGAAGCGAACCGATCAACGGAGGGGGAAAAGGGGGAGGCGAGAGCGGGGAGAAACGAGAAACGAAGATCAAACGGCACACAGGGATGAACCCCCAAACAGCATGTTGATGTACGTACTTTCTGTACCTAACTTGGGTACCTGAAAATTTGCCGATTTCTCAGCGCTAGGTTCGCCTCTTTGATTTCACTTTTCTCGCGGATGCCGAAGGGTGGTAGGCATTATGTAAGTTTGGCGAGTTTTCGGATGAGATCCTGAACTGATCGGGCAAAAGCGGCACATACAGGATGTGACGGAAACCCAAGATGGTGGACCTGAGGGGTGGTTGAGGAAGAGGCTCTGCGGTTGCACATGTACGTATCTCATACTTTCTCCAACACACTGTAAAACAGTCTTTGGGCGTAGATAAAACCAAAGCAACAACATCATCAATGAGGGGTAGCTTACTACTACCGGTAGAAATATTGTAACGGCCAATCCCGCCGGGGGGGTACATGACGAGCCTTTTTAACGATCACGTCAGCCTTGGTTTCCTCCTTGGGCCATGATTGTACGCCTTCTTGTCATTTTATTGGTTGGTGTGCCATTGGTTGTGCATGTCGCAAGGGTCTGAGACCTGTGTAAATCCATTGGCTTTGAAGCTTGGGAAGAGGATGGTTCTGCGTCTTTTTGTATGGTATGGACACGTGAGGGACGGATAATGTCGAGCTGTTGGAGCAAGAGCCCTTCCTGTTCAAGTTGGGAATGGAGAGACAAATCCGACACATCTAGATCTAGTGTTGTATCGGGCGGGTAGGACCGTGGTCATCGTCTTTGAGTCGTTGCTCCAGATGGGTCTCCGCTTAGCCGTTCTATTCAGTGCGAGTCAGATCGCATGTTGACAAGTTTCATACTGCAGTCCAAATCGGAGTGAGATTTCGTCTGCTTGCTTTCTGATGCTGCCAAATTGTGAAGGTTTGGGATGCTGGGAATGCAGGATGCCATCGACTACGGTTTCGAATTGCCCACGTCAACAAAGCGCCCTCATCATGTGATGGCGAACGTGTCAGGGCGAGATGAAGCAGCTGATGCGGAACAGTCCCGGGGTCCCTGAGAAAGTCGGAGGTGTCGCCGTTGATAGTAATACTATGACATTGCTAGAGTTGATCGGCCAGCAGTCCACCTGGGTTGCAGTCGTGAAATAGGATGTAACCTCGCAAGCGCGATCTAGGGGAGAAAAAAGGTACCGAATTTCAGCTCCAGGGCATCTTTTTAGTTTTTCTGGGGCATGTCTATCATCTGGCCAAGCATCGGACAGGCAGGGCCCGGGTTCGGTCCTGGCGGAATTTGGCATTTCAGTTGTGGTTTTTCGGCGATCGAGGCCTCGACCTTGTATGTACAATGAAACTGAGGCAAGCTGCTGGGCGGTTAGCTACTTGCCTGACGTGGTCGACATAAGAAAAAATGTTTGCCATGCCTAGGACATGATGAGTCTGGAGAAGTGGATGGGAATAAAATTGCATTTCAACGTCGAGGTCTCCAGCATGCTCGGAGTCCATCTGGATGACGGCAAGGACGGAGACGGAAGAGGGGTCGTCGGCTTGAGGTGGGCTTTCTTTGGTGGGGACCAAGAGACTGGGAATCTGGATGTCGTACAGATGCCTATATGCACCTAACTCTTGGTACGTAAGGGTACTTTGCATGAACCACCCTTGCCCTGCCTCGTCGAGGTATCGATCACGTAGCGCTGATATGTCCACGCCACGAATGCCCTCAGATGCCCTGCCCGTCGAACGCAGCCATCACATTTGAGCGCGCTTTCCGTACTCGACTATTAGTGAGGTCACCTTACCCGTTTCGGGCAGGGTTGAGGGCAGTCCACACTGCAATTTCAAACAATTCGACCCAATTGAGGGCCCTTTGTGTTTCGTAAGCCATTTGTTCTGGAGGTAAGGTAGTTGCTGGAGCTCCGAGTTCGAGACGTTCGAGCCTTCCATGTCTCGAGGTCACTGCCGCTCACAGTTCGTCTGCATCCACACGAGCGAATCCACAGTTGGACGGAGCCTCCAACTTGAAGTGAAAGTTGGAGTTGGGACCCCTCGGTGTTGCGGTGCTGCAGCATTGGATGGAAGTCGCGTGCTGCGGGATTAATCGATAACGGACCGCTGAAGCCAGCGGTCCCGGGTTTTGTGACTTGTTGGGGAGTGGGTCATTGGGAAGGTCACTTTTTCTCTGGACCGCTAGAAAGCTGGACCGCCCGATTTCCAGTGGTTCGAAACCCAGCGGTCCAGGGCAAAAAGCTTGAAAATAAACATATTTGATTGGCTTATGCACGTCGCGGCTAGTGTCTTGGCAGAGGTACTTCTTAACCCAGCGGTCCGAACGTTTGCCAAGAGTAGCTCCATTTTTCTGTCCCACTTTCCAGCTGCCAGCCCACTTTGGCGATCAAAAGAGGTTAAGCGTCTCATTGAAACGCTAGGAAATCTGGACCGCTGGCCTCAGCGGTCTATTATCGATCAATCCCTGCAAGTGCTGCCCCAGTGCGACTCCAGTGCGATTTCCTCAGTGTGACCTTGCGGTTCTCTTGACTGGACCTCTTATGGACCATGGCCCGACCTGGGGTCTTGGGGCCGCGCGGGCTTTTGGAACTGCAGTGCAGTGAGCTGGAACCTAGGTACAGTCAACTCTGCAATTAACGATATTGGGTTTACCAGCCAATCTGATCGTTACACCCAGAATATCGTTATACTCAAAGTGCCAAGTACGCCAAGGTTGGCTCTGAACAGGTACAACGGTACGAATTTTTGGTAGTAAGGTACCAAAAGAGTCGCCGACGAGGGGGTCTTGGCGGTCTTTTTCGTATCTCCCACCTATTGAGAATAACGATCACTATATAAAATCCCGCCGAATTCTGATCGTTATCGTAATACGGAAAATATCGTTAATCTGCTGTAATCTCCACCAAAAAAAATCGGTTCCCGCGTATTTGATCGTAGTACCCAGAATATCGTTATTCCTCTGATCGTTAATTGCAGAGTTGACTGTATGTAGGTGACCTGGAAAGAGCGTGGGAACTTCGACCGGATTTCGCACACGGTCGTCACCGCCATTCCGAACCCCCCGCAAGTTCCATTCGCGACCGTGACTGTCGCCAGAGCCCGCGCAGAGAGAGCGCACAAGAGGACCAGAGTCCAGGGCAGTCCTTTCCTTGCGAGTGCCGACGGGAGTCTGGGTCTCACTCTCATAGTCTCGGCGGGGAGTAGCCCGTCTTGCACTGGTCTTGACAACAGCATATCATCCTAACCTTCCACTTCACTAGGTAAACAACAACAAACCGGCATCTCAAAGTCTGTAATAACTCATCCATGGTCCCTGTCCCCGAAACGTCCCGTGAAAGCAGAGGAACAGACTAACAACGATTGTGTGTTTTCTTTCAGCTCCTACCTTACGCATCCCACACTCCCACACTCCCCCTCCCCCAGGTGCCCCGCGCGCGCGTGTCATTCATCTGGTCCGAGTCTAGGTAGAAGGAACCTGGTCGTTTCGCGGGTCACCGATTACACTGCCTTTACCCTGACTTGGACCCTGTCATTTTCACAACTCGGTAAGTTTCCAATCACTTCCACTTTCCGCCCGTTTCCCAAGTCGCCGTCACCTGTCTCGATAGCCTCACCCGAAACAAGCAGTGTGCATTGTACTCAGATATAGAAAATCGTCCACGTCACTTTTCTCATTCGATGGACGATGTAATTGTACCTAACTTGTATGCATAGTACACTATACACTCATACATAAATTTTTACATACAGCACCTCACTGCCGAGACTTAGTGGCCGCCGCTATATACGCTATATACCTGGCAGACCTTGGCTCACTGGGCCCATTCTGTCCCATCCACTCACTGCCTTTCCTCGCCTCGCCTCACCACTTTTTGCGACCGAGGAGCCGCGACGTCCGGATCCAGTCCAAGACTAGTCCAGATCGCCCACGATCTCGTCTTCGCGCCCCCGTTCTTCCTCCGTCCTCAAGGTCGTGGGTATCGGTCCTCGAGGCCACGCACCACCGTCTTACTCCAGCCATCGACAACTCCATCGTCAGCAACTCCAGGCTGTCGATTTGTTTCCTCTTCCATCCTTCCACGCGCACCACGCAGCAGATCAAACATCTGAGCCCTGCTCATCAGTGGGCAGCCAGTTCGCGAGCCGGCCCGCACGTGGATTGTCGGGGACCTACAAAACATTCTTCGTCTGTCTGGTACTTTCACATTTTGGCCGAATCCACGGAAAGCAGCCCGCCTGCTTCTGTCAGGACGACTCACCCCTTTTACTTGTTTTGTTGACCTCCTCACTTTCCGTTTCTCTTTCCGTATGGCGACCGCACCGATGAGAATGCAACCCCTTCGGCTGACCGCCCAAAGAGGATGCTGTTGAAGACGATCACTCCGTGACTTGTCTGCATCTTGACCGTTCTCGCCTTGGACTGACTGTTTGTACAAAGACGAAAACAACTGTCAGCCTTTCGTTTCCCTTGCAAGAATGCTCGGGAAACTCTTTAACCTGGGTGCTGTCTCGGGCGCCGGAGATCCCGTTACAGCCCAGGCAGCCTCCTACAAATCCATTACCTCCTTAGATTCCGTCCAAGAAGACCTACACACTCGAAATCTTCTCTTTCCCGATCCTCAGGACTTGTTCGAACAGCGACTCAACGACGTTTTCCCTCTATCCAGCGTCTCTTCTGTCACTGCCAACCCTTCGACCAACGCTTTCGACTATAATGGCGGTATTGAGCTCGACGTGCGCGATGTTCGCGTCATTATAATGCAGGATGCCTTGGGCTCCCTCGCTTCTTCCCTTCTCTACGACAGCCAGTCGCCGCCGGCCGTTCAGGTCAACAACCCGGTTATGACCGGTCCTTCATCCTTCTATTCTTCCCAGGATGCCCGCCGGAACCCGACTTCTCCACGCAAACCCAGTCTCAGCTATGTCCAGCGTCCCACGGTTATTCAGTCCAGTAGCCCCAAGACACGACAAGGTGCTTTTGAAAATCGAAATTCTCTTCATGGTCGAACACCAGGCCATGGTCACTTCGAGTCGGACTCTCAACGCCACATACGCGAGTATCGCGAGGAACTTGCCACTTTCTCCAGCTGCATCTTCGGCAACTCTGAGCTCATGGCATACAAGGGAACATCGACAAAGGTTCACGTCGTACCGACAGAGGCGAGGCAGACCGACCCCAGTTCCGCCTTTGCCGACAGACGGAGCTCCATTGGGAGAGCGAGTATGAGGTCGAGTCGACTCTCACAGTCCTTTTCTTCCGAGACTATGTCGTCTTATGCCGGGGCTCAGAGCGCTACTACCTCAAATCGTGTGCCAGATCGCAAGAGAGTTCTCGTTACAAGACTGTTCCCCGTGAGTCTACCTGTTGAGGAAGATATGATCAGTCCTCGAGGAGCCTCCTTTACCGAAGAAAGCACAGGTTATCCCTTTCCACAGCATGCTGAAGACGTCAGGGGTAAGAAGAAGAAGGTGCAGCCTAAACAGAAGAGAACCCCCATGTACGCGGTTGCGTTAGTTATCAACCTTCCTCCGTCCTCTCCTCATGCCACGCCTACTATGGCATCAAGGCAAGCCTTTCGGGGATCAAGTTCTTACCAAGAACAAGATTCGTTCCCATCTTCCCTCAGTTCAACACGCCCGTCAGGCTGGACCATGGTTGGCCAGGGTGGTTATGGGTTTGAGTCGTTTGAGACCACTTTCGGCAGTGACACTGAAGACCAAATCGATGTCATCACACAGCATTGGGATATAATCATGAGGACACTGAATCAGCTGCAGTTTGTCGTTGCCAAGGTTATCTTATCGATGCTTCTACAGGCGGATCTTGCTTCCCCTGATCCTCTGCCAGCTTACATACCCCCTCAGATCCCCCAAGGCCAATCGATAGCTGGACGGCGCAGCGGCGATCTACCACCACCCAAACCACCCAAAACAAATGCCAAACATGTTACATTACCACCGAACTGCCTTATTGATAATCGACATATCAGCCAGGAAACAGAATACGCCAAGGCCAGAATTGTCGACGGTATTCGAGCGGCGCGGGTTGTCACTGGACAGAACCGTTGGCCCATCTGGCGCGAGGAAGCTCGTTGGGTGGCCAAGTGGGCTGGCGGAAAAGAGCAGGGCTTCTTTCTTAACTTACTTACAGGCTTTCTGGCGACGCACACCGACTGGCTACAAGCGCTAAGTCCCCCATCCTATCGGCGTCGCTATTGTATAAAGCAGAAGGGGCGCATGGACGCGGATGCGTCGGTTCCCAGTCGAACTGTTATCGTGGCGCAAGACAAAAGTGTTGCGCGGAGACTGCTATTCTTATTGGCTGCGTTTTTGCCCGCATCCCAACAGGTTCCCGGTGTCCGTCCTCACCGGCCAAGCACTGCATCACTCGGGACGTTTTCACAATCCCCCCCATCGCTTATTGTGCCCATCCTTAAGGAAGAGTCGCTGCGGAGGAGGATAAACCGCCGTACAGGTCCCGGTGGGCGAGCATCTCACACGCGAAACCTCAGCTTGCAGTCTCAAGGTGCACGGACTGCCGCAGTCCCCATTACGTTGGCGCACCTGAGTATGGAATCGAGGCACGAGAGGCGAGCCTCCGATGCCAGTTCCATCCGGACGACCCATCTCCCAATCCGGAGCAACGATCCGACCATGCGGAAAAGTAGTGCTGCTACAACTGGAGCCATTACCCCTGAAATGAGCATCCCTCACTTTGCCATGGTCCATCGCGCCGATTCGTTTGCCAGTACCCGACCAAGCAGTAGCAACAGCCTTGCAGCGGACGACCTTAAACGTATTTCACGATCTGGGAGTGGAGGTTCGCAGAGCTTTATGACCGGCGAGCAACGGCAGACCTCGAGATGGGGAAGTGTCATCAGCGGCTTATGGAATACGAAGAGAAGGGGCTCCATAGTTTCAGCAAAGCCTCGCAGCGGCAGCATTGGGGAAAACGTGGCTACAACGCCTCCGATGAGGAAGGACATTGACAGAACCTCCATGCCACCCCAAACACCTGGCCGAAGCTCCATGCGCCAGCCTGGAGACGTTCAGAACCGTGCTGCTCTGGATCAAAGAGGAAATCCAAAGTCGCCGGTTGAAGTGCCTGGAGAACACCGGAGCTTCTCAGGCCAAACAACTCCAGGACAAAAGCCACAGAGAATCCCTGACCCTTCAGGTGCCTTTGAGTCGCCGGTCAAGACGTCCATCACCGATGACGGGGTTATTGACGTTGATATCCCTTTCCCGGACTATCTTGCCTCTTTTGAGACTGCGGTGAGCTCGCCATCGAGCAGTGGCTATTTATCCAATGCCGGGTTTGGCACGGGATTCGAGACCTTTGAGCAGTCGTCGCGCGTATCTGTGGATGGGGACGGGCCGTTGAATGCTGCTGGTTGGTTGCAAAGTTACCATCCGGATTTTGTTCTTCAGGCGGTGCCGGTGCAAGAAGGTCTCAAGGAGCAGATCAAGGCATCTATGGAAGCCGAGCCACCCACGACGTGGGTCCCCAGTTCGTCTGAAAGTGCTACGGAAAAATGGGTGGATGTCAGCTCGGCCATTATCGCCGATAGTACTACATTTACGATTACCCGGATACGGTATCGTCGTCTTGTCAGGGCCAGTTTGGTTAGTGGTCCTAACACGCCCTCCACGATGACGCCGATAGCTGCCTCACCGGCACCCACCCTGCCGACGTCCTCTCCATTTGAACCACCTGTCAAGGATGAGTTTATCGAAGAGACACTACTTAGCTTGGATGATGTCCTAGTTGAAGCTGTGGAAAAAGTCATCACCACCGCCGCCGACATCAGCAAGGGAAGCTCCAACTGCTCTTCGCGCTCAACCAGCAAGCTGCGAGAGAGGAGTGATAGCACTTCATCCCAACAGCACCCAGATGACACCTACCATCGCCCGAGGGAGCTTGCAGTTCCTCAGGAGATTCCAAGATCACAATGCAAGACTGTGATCCTGTCGGCCTTGGAGGAGATCATCCGTGAAGTTGTGGAAGACATGGACCCAAGCTCAGGGCAAAGTACAGCCGGCGACAAAGAAACTATCTCGGGTATAAGCCGAAGGCGAGAGAGGGAGAGCCTGGAGGCCCAAAGGGTTCCAGGGAGCACATTGCGAGAGGCAGTCAGGAAATGGTGTGAGAGTGTCGATATGGGGAGCGAGTGATTTGTCGTGGAATTTCGTTGATACCCTTTGTTTTGATTTGGTTTTATTTCTTTTCTCCCTTGTTATCTTTTTTTGATGCTGGTCTTACCACCCCCGCACCATGCTCGCCCTCGCAACATTCAATACCTACCTTTTCATTGAGCAGCCATAGCATCTACCTTTTCCGATACCTTATACAACATCACCACAACAACACTTAACGCCTTCCGGTTGAATGGTAGAGCGAGAGCAACCATGTTGGCCTGGCAATTTTGGACGCACACACTTCATTACACAGATCCTTTGACGTCACCAGGCTACCGATCAATGTATTACTACAAGCATTTCACACATCATTGAATGGGAGTTGATCGGAACGGAATGAAGAAAGAAGCATAGCGTTGTAAGGAAGGGGGGAAGGAAGTGGGGTGTACCGGCGTTCCGCATTTTAGGAGGGCATGTAACCATGTAGCATGTAGCCTGGGCAAAGGCGAGGCTTGATATTTCGATGATGATATACCATGACGAATCTATCTCACTTGTTGCTTTTCTGTTATTGAAGCTGCAGTAATGATGAGGTACCTTCCATCTCAATGTCAATGAGCCCTTTACGTGCCCCTTAACCTACCACCCGCCATATAACACCGACCTTAAAAACACACCGTAAGTAAAGATGTAGGAAGAGGTACTCGCCAAAGCCGTCGCTACCTAGAGGTACCTCTAGAATATGCCCTTCCCTTTGCTGAATACCCGACAGACAGATGTCAACGTTCATCCGTTACCCGCTACTACAATACATCCAGGCCTTCAAATCACGCCAATAATCGTCACATAACATCACCCCCTATCACAACGGACACTCACCGATAACTTTCGATATCAACGCGCAATGATCACAACAACAACGAGCTTCCTTGCTACGAGACATCCATCTTTGTAGAAGACATTCATACCTAGGTACCTCCCGCGGTATTGCTATGGTGGACAGGCGGGTACTACATGCAATTGCCCAAGATCATCCAGTCAAGATACCTACCTAGGTACCTACCTTGGCTGCGAGGTTTTTTTTGGTACTTGGTTTACGTTCAATTCAACAAGAGGACGCCCCATGGTATATATAGTATGAAGTATCTGGCACCGCTGATTCCGGGCCGGTCCTCATTATTACAAATATAACCTTAGGTACCTACGGTAGTTAACGAGAGAAACACACAGAGAAAGACTTTGATTCATTATTTTCTACCTACCTACTTTACAAAACCCCATCGCAATGGGTGGGACGGAGTAGGAGAACATGTATGGCGCCGCGTACCTAGTAAGGCCCGGTCCTTCAAGGTAGTAAGACTGGAATTCCAAAAACGCACTGCACAACTAGCTCACCTACCTACCGTAGCGGTGATATAAGTAGCCTATCTACCTCTCGTCAAGTTGGGGGGCACCTAACCTAGGTTCAGAATCTGGCATTGGTAGAGAGCCTATCCTAGTTGAGTCACCTACCTACCTACCTCTCGCCTAGTTGCACAGGGAGTAGAGCTTCGTTTGATTACCCAAGATACCTCTACCTCTAGAGGTACCTTTATGTCCGCGTTGGCGACTGTATGGACTAAGGCAGTACTTGTACTGTGGCCAACTGTGGAGCGACCGTTCTTCCTTGCTGCGGCAACGGTTGTGCCTTCGTTCCTTCCGTCCCAGCAGTTGCGATCGATAGAGGTACCTCTAGTCTGGCAAGAATGAACTCCCAGCAACAGCGAGTCCCCACTCTCACGTTCAGTTGGATCCGCTCGAGAAGTTGTCGAGCGGCACTGCACTGCACTCAGCTCAGCTGCAGACTGAAGACCTGCCAACGAACTTCCGTCCGTCTAGGAAAGAGCCACTGAGACACCTTCATTGTCGGCATCCGGCAAGTACCACCCGGCGTACTGGCTGGTTCTTTCTGAAGCCTAGCGGGAAAAGCACACGGGGAATCAGATGTACAACCTCTGTTAGTGAGAGCTGTTCTTGATTATAGCAAAAATGATCCCTCTACTACCCCCCTCTAACAGATGTTGCGAGGAGGTACATCGCCCTTCGTTGCGCGCCCGCGGTCCTGCTCTGTCCGAGACCAAACTTCATTTCCTTCTACGCATCTCTTCCTCCTTCACGTCACGTTCTGGTCACGTTCTGGTCTCAACAACAGACGGAACTCGGCTTTCCAAATTGAATCTTCGCTCTCGTTGCGGTCCTCTTCGTAGAGGTCACTCCTGGACTGAACTGAAGTCATCGCATCGCCACAAAATGTGTACCCGCCTCTACATGCCCGCCGTCTCTCATCAGGATACCAGGTTACAAGGCGGACCTCCCTAGAGGTACCTAGGTACTCATCTTTTGAAAAAAACGCTCACTTCAAATTCCTCACCGGCCATACCTCTATTCATCGTTACTTCGTTCCTGAGTAGAGGCATGCGACTTTCATGAGAAAATCATTTGTTAAAACATAAGAACCAGATGGGTTCAAGCCATGCACCAACGCGTTCCTTCATAAACCAACCCAGTACCTACAGGTATCCAAATCATTTCTCATCAAAATTTTACCTCGTTAACCAACGTCTCCTTTCGTGTCCAAGGAAATTGTTCCAAATCCGGGCAGATTTCAAACGGTGACATCTCATAACATCATCAAGTAAATATACCATAAACATCACCACATCCTACTCCCAATCCCTGTCGCGGACTTCGCGATCCCGTCCCGAGTAAGGAGCCCTGACGTGCCTAATCCGCTCTCCGGCTTCCCTGCAACTATTCAGCATCACACACTTAACTGTAGAGGACCCTCAATCATCGGAAGGCCAGGCTCAACATACTTGTTCCATTCCTGCACTCGTTCCATACCTTTTCCGGGGCCTCCTAGCCCGGCAAGGACCGACGGCGGGAGGTCGTCTTTGACGTGTTCTTTCGTCGCCTGGCCGGATCGGCGCCTGGCGCTCGGAGTACGTGCCGGAATTCCGCCTTCGTAATACGCGGGATACCGAGGTTGTTGTGGTGGTTCGTGGTAGGAATGGTGTCTACCAGGCATTGGCAGCCTGTCGCGATCCGACGATCGGGTGCTCCTACTCGTTGTATAGAAGTCATCTACTTCTGTCAGGTGTCTTTTCATCCCAGGGGGTGGTGGTGGAGCCGCGCTGACGGGAAAGCGAGACGGCATAGGGGCAGTAGCAGCGTGCGAAGGGATTGGTACAGCCACCATCGGCGGAGCCACCATGGTAGAGTAGCCGGGGCCTTGTCTAGTGTCTGCATCAAATCTGCTTGCAAGCGTCCGCTTCTCCAGCGAGGGTGTGATCGTTCTGCGCTTACTGGCCGAGCGGATGGGATCTCTCTCGAACGAAGAGGCGTGGCGCATGTCAGGAGAAGCACCTCGAGGCCGTGACGGAGTGCGCTGCCTCTCCAAAGATCGATGCCGAGACTGACGTCCAAACTCTTGAGGCACGTCAGCCCACCTATCGGAAGGATAAGCGTGTCTGGGAAGTGACGGATTCCGGAGCTTCTCCTTTTCGAGTGAAGCATGGCGTGACATCCGGGGTCGCGACCTTTCCGGTGACGGGGAACGCCGTCTGTCTGAGGGATGAGGGATTATGGCGCTCGCCCAGTCGTCAGGTGTCGGCCTTTCGAAAGCCGAGTGCGCAGGCGGCGGTGCCGTATGTCGGTGCACTAGAGGCGGCGGCATGGCTGCTTCGGGTCGGCGTACATGGTTAACAGACCTCGGAGGACGATCTCTGTCATCCCTTCCTCTTCGATAGTCTTCGTCCATTTCCCGCTCATCAAAGTCGTCGAACGCCCCGGGAACATGGAACCTACGGCTGAGGGGATCATCGCTACGTTTCTCACGCAGACGATCCGTCGCCAGTCTTTCTTCGTGACCTTGGGGTCGACTGTGGACCGCAACCGCTGGCCGTGAATGCCCGCCGGTTGAACGGTACGTCCGCGGAGAGGGTAGGTCAGACTCCAGCTGCATCCCATGAGTGAACGGGTTTGATCGAGGATCGGCGGTCAACAATGTATCCAGCGGTTCATCTCCTTCAAGGATGTTGAAGAAAGGGCACTCGCAGGTTTTCCATCTTCGGCCACAAACTGTGCAGCAAGATGTATTGCATTGACTGTTTGCAAAAAGCTTAGCAACTTGACTTTCGAAAGAAGAATGCGCCGTTATCTTACCAGGTTGTAAAGTTGCATCCGGGCTCGCCTGGAAGGAGTGTTTTCCTGCACCGACTGCATTGAGGCATGGCTGGTGGACATTGGAGTGAGTTGTGCCGCGGCCCACTGCATTCAACACAAACCAGAGTTCGGCACTGGTAACATCGACCAACCTCCCTGCCTCCCTCGTCAAGCCGTATATCCTGGTCTTCGATGGCTGCACCGCATTTGGGGTTCGGACAAACCAGGCTGCGAGGTCGAGCATGCGCGAAGATAGCAGAACGGACAAAGTTCCTGTCCCAATCTTTCTTGAAGTTGGGGTCAAATAGATCGTCCACAAGCTGAGGTGAAATATAATGCTTGCAACACATTGGGGCATTTCTTCCATTGTCCCTGATGGAATCAAAGAATCGGTCTTCGAGGCACGTGCTGCACCAACGATGATCGCAGCCCGGCAGCTTGCGAGTCATTGCTCCTGATTTGCCGCCGCACCCTTTGCAAGAACCGCTTTACATCGAATTAGAATTGTAGCCATCGGGAGAGGGACGGTCCTGGACTGCACTTACAATTTGCTAAAGTCATCTCGAGCGTATGATCTAGATGAGTTTCTTGGAACGTCATCATAAGTATTGGCACGTCTAAGTCCCGGATTGGGATATGTGTCACCAGAGTAATATTGATTTCTGGAAGCTGAAGGTTCGGGATAAAACCCATCGGACTCATAATAGTCCTGCCTTGGCGGCCTGGCAGGCTTGTCAGTTCACGGCACTCCCAACAGGCACGTACGCACAGAAAAACAATGAAACTCACCTCTGAGACCTAGGACGTGTTCGGGGTTCATCTTGCAGGTCATAAACCAATTCTGGCTCGGAATCCTCATCGTCAAAAGTTTGGCGCTGTGGAGCTGCTCTGACAAGTGCGTGCCTCAGATCCCTCACAGAAGCAGGGCGTGAAGGCGCCCGTGAAGCGGCACGGGAAGGACCACGTGGTGGAGAGGATGGTCTGGACCGAGATCGAGCTCTAGAAGGCGAGCCATGTCTTGAGGGCGAGCGACGGCGAGAAGGTGAAGGAGGTCTGGATTGTTCACGAGGTCTAGACTGTGCTCGAGATCTTGATTGAGCACGAACGCGAGAAGGTGAACGGTCCCGTACCGAGGGCGCGTAGCCTGAGGGCCTCAGGTCTCGGTCTTCTGCGTCGGGAACAGGCAACCTACGACTCGGACGCTCATGAACTGAGGGCGGAGCAGACGGCGCATGAGGGATGGTATAGCGGACGAGCTTTTCATCACCAGAATGATCGGTAAGTTGGGTCTCTCTGTCAGATGACGATCTCGGAGACCATCTGGAGTCTGGCATAGAGCGCTGACGGTTTGTTGACGGGCTTCTGTTGCGCGCTACATCGTAACGACTTCTAGACCGTGAGCGAGAGTCATAGGCACGGCTCGCCGGCCGCGACCTATTATTGTCCATGGTAGTAGAGCGGGGTAAAAATATTTCGTCTGCGTCCTCGTCGTAAAGAACAGATGGTCGGCGGAGTTTTGCTTCTGGAGGGAGAGTGTGGTCACGAAGGGGCATGCCAGCGCTATGGGATACTCGAGGGCGTATATGGCGACCTACGTCAATGAAAGATGACGAAGAGTGCGCAGTGGTTGATGTCTCTTCAACGCTCGGAGCTCTTGTACGGCGAGGATAAGGTCTTGTATGTTCAGAAAAGTCGTCTGAGTCCTGGTGCCTCTCATGAGGTGACGGGGCAGAAGATAGATCGTCTTCGGGAGGCCAATCAACGTCAGGAAATGGCGAGGAGAATTCTTCTTCTTCTGGCGTCCCTTGGTCCCTGGTGCGTCTTTCGCGCCTTGGGGTGCCCGGCAGCATGGACATGGGCATGTGCTTAGGCATAGACATGCTGGGGCGGGCATGAACGTGATGGAAAGAGTCCATCCGCTCCCTTCGGTCTATTCGTCCCTGCATCAGCCTCAGGAAGGCAGCATTCGCCGATGTGGACTAGTCGAGAATAGTACTGTGCAAGAGGTGAGGCCTGAGAGGGAGGTCTGGCAGTAGCGGCAATTCGACGGGATGTTTAGACAAATGGCCAGATGGTTGAGCGTGGTTGGGTAGGCAAGAGAATGGATGTCAATGGCGCAAATGTGTTTCCGGCTCAACCCAAGTGCGTGCGATTGGGCTCGTCTAAGTTGTCTCCAATGCAGGCTCGTTGCAGTCTGTGTGCAGTATGGGTGCAGTCGAATGCACGTCTAGTCTCGGGGAGCGAATCGAGTGAGCACTTGTGCGGCTTCGTTGTGGGCCAGACAAGGCCTTGATCAAAGCAACGGATGGAATTGAGGCCTGATGTTGACCTAACGAGAATTGCCCCTCGCGCTGGAGGATCGAAAACCACCCCAGCCCGCTCTTATGGTCAGCCCAGATACCGTTCCGAGTACGTAGCATAACACACCCAGACACAAACGACAGGGGGTACTCTGGCAACGGGAACCAGCAGAGTCAGACACAGAGGGAGAATCCGACTTGAGGTGGTGACAGGGTGAGGGGACTTGAGTGCTTTTTTGGGCACCGGAAGAAGAGAACCTCACAATCTCTCAAACCCGACCAAAGGGTCTCTCGCGAAAACGACGAAGAAAGGGGATTGGATAACAAGTGGCAGGCTGGGAGCATAAAGGTAAGACGACGACAGAAAATTCCGGGAGCATGTACATACGTGTGTTCAACGAAGATGATGGTGGTGGAAGCACAGAAAGGCTCAGCAGAACTGTTCCAGGTCTAGCGTTGAGTTCTCGTCGACGAGGTTATGTCTGTTGCTACCGGTGATGAGAGTGTGATGACTGGCAGCCTGGACAGTAGCGGCAGAAGGACTCGAAGTCAGCAGTCCGAAGTGGATAGGATAGTCTTCAGTTATAAAAAGATATGCGTTACTGGGACGTAACTTTCTGATTGACTGCTTAATGACCGACCACGACAGCTGAAGGGAAATCCAGTCAGGAGACAGACTAGACACACGAAGGCAGCGTGGAGCGAGAGGGGGGAATGGAAGAAAATCCTGTCGCCAGGAAGCGACAATGCCATGCGATGCGATGCAAGTGAGAAGGTGCGAGTGTGAGACCCCGGCAGCCTGGAGGTTTTTTCCCTCCCAATGGAATCTCGACTGATCTTCTCCGTCGTTGTTTCCTTCCGCACCTTGCCTTGCAGACGGTGTCTTCTCTGTTGCAGTTCAGGTGTGTTGTGTTTCAAGGCGGGGAGCGGCTTCTTTCCACTTGACAGGTTTGGCCACCCTACATGCTGCAAAGGCGTGAACAAAAACTGGAATATCGAAAACTCATGAAATCCCGAAACGAATACCTGCACCCAACCATTTGACTTGAGGAAATCGAAGTTGACCACTGGAAGGAGAGAAATGAGTGAAAGGTACAGTAAAAAGCCAGATTCACCAGCATCACCGTTCCTGTCGGCGCAACCACATCTCCCCCCTCTCTCCTCGCCGATACTACCCCCCTTGCAACCCCTCGCTCGCAGCCCAGCAGCTGACAATCAATGCACGCCCGGTGCCTGATTCAGTCCAGAAAAAGGTAATATCCGATTATCATTGCGTCCCAATCATCACCACATGTGATTTCCCACGTGAGATAGCTCATTTGGGCGTTCTGTTCACCTTCTCTTTGGATTGCGATGACTCAACTGTTATCGTTATCGAGATCTGGCTCTCCGGTCTGACTTGAATGGTGGTGGTGAGACGGGAGTCCAGTCAGACAGTCAAGACTGTGACAGCCTCAAATCTCATTCCGTGGTGCCGTGTCTGTGTGTGTGTGTGTACGGTGTGAGTGTGCCGCCGTTGCGAGCGTGCAGTGTTCGAACTTCGGTGTGCTGCTTGAGTGGTTGAGAAAGCAATTCGCAAGCGCCGTCACAAACATGCCAACAGGGAAGTCCCCCGCATCGGCAAAGACAGCATGCGCTGCAGCGTTCCACAGCCGACCACAAGAAGCTCGGACCCTCCGTGGACGGATGCGGGACAAACGACGAGTCAAGAGAACCCCCACCGATCTCCATCCCCGCACTCCCGTCTCCATCGATGTGACCTCGACTCCCGGTTTCCATCCCGCTCCGCAACTGCAGTGGGGAACGGAGATGCTGCGGAGCTCACTTCAGCTCCCGTCTTCCGGGCGGCCTCGGCCTTAGCCAGCTAAGTGGAGCACCGAGCCACTTTCATCCCACACGACATCTTAATCAAAGAGTTCCCGCGGGCCTGGACGAACTCGAGAGTCGAGACTCGAGACGTCGTAATCGCGGAGCTCCGACCGACGTCGACACACATATTGCAGAGCAGACCCGTACCGCATCTGCATACATGAACGTTTACGTAGTGGATCCAGTGCTGGAAACAAGTCAAGTCAAGTAAGTATAGACCTATACTTGACTTGAGTGGGTCAAGTAAGCGGCTATACTTACTTATACTTACTTATACTTACTTACTTAACAATACTTGAGGTCTACCTTATCGCCCCTTATCGGCCGTTATCAACGGTTATCGGTCGTTATCGTACTGTCATAAAACCTTATCTCAACATTAATAAAGCGTTTTCATCTATAAAATACCGTTATCGTAACGTTATCGTATCTTAGCACCCAGTTCAAGTACCCTCAAGTAAGTATCAAGATTTACTTACTTGCCAAGTATAAGTATAGACCTTTACTTACTTACTTACTTACTTATACTTACTTATACTTGATTAAAATACTTGACTTGTTTCCAGCGCTGAGTGGATCGAGACTGAGTGTCGCTCGGGAGGCCACTCGGGGCGATGTGTTACCAAACCACAATTAAATCACCGACGAGGCGACCAACGACTGCCTCCTCTCCCGACGGTCAGTTTTGGATCTGAAAGGCCAACGTACGTACGTTAATGTACCTGCATAAGCGTTGGCTGTCACCTCCGTCATGTGGATGTTTCTCGTCCTCTTCATCGCTTCTCTCCCCCCTACAAAAATCTCAACTGCTTTTATGTGCAACCGTTCAGGCATCGGGAGAGCCATATACAACGTGGAAGTTGTTCTCGGTCTCCATGGTTGAGGAACCGCAACGACAGATCAATGCCATCAGAAAAGATCAGAAATGCAGAGCCCCAAGGAGGAGGAGGGCTTGGGAAAGGTAAAAGACCAAACGGCGGAGACATGGACACATACCTACCTAGCTACAGTACATAGAACGGCATTTCCAAGACATACATATACGCCTACATACATACATACAACCATGTGAAGTAGAGGCGCTGTGCGGTGCAACCACCCATCTGGGCCATCTCCGCAAGCAATGGGTATGTACAGCAGACGTCGCCGTCATCGTCTTGTTCTCCTTTAGCCGACTAGGTCCACGGGACGTTTACTACTCCCTTTACCTCCATGATTTAATACCTAACTGCATCTTCCAAGATGATTCAAACACTCGCGCAGCCCGTCAGATACAGAGACAGATAGTCAAGATAAATCTTGCGTGTGAGTGATGACCAGTGCTTTCATGTATCCCATCCATGTTCTTGATTCCGTACAATGGAATACCCATTCACCATTGGGTTCTAATTCCCCAGGTAGGAAGGGGGAAATCCATATTTTCCTCATCTATCAACTTTCCTGGCAGCTTACGGCTCCACCTTCTCCTTAATTTTGCCTCAATTTCTCCCGATATTTATCTGTCTCTCTCTCTCTCTCTGTGTGTGTGTGTGTGTGTGACGCGATTGTGTATTTCAGATGCTTTCTTTTCGTATTCCATCTACTTGCGTGTGTGTCACAAGCGCATAGAGAAAAGGTGCGTCAAAGAGACACACTGGAATACACACTAGGCGGATAGATTGTATTATTCATTGCTGAGACTACCATCTTGAGCTAGCCGGGAAAGGGAGATTAGATAAGGTTTGATAGTTCATCTAGCCTAGCGATGCGGGCAGTAGAAGGCTATGATTCAAACGCTGGCGCTGGCAAATGGAGTTTTGTAACGCGGCTACTAGAGAGCGGCGTGGCTAAAGGTATACTGAGCAAATGCGATGACAAGTAGGGAGGGAGGGAACCTAGAAAGGTCTCAATCACTTCGAATATATGCTGTTTCGCAATCTTGAAGGGCATCGGTCAAGGACTGAAGAGTTCCTTCACAGATGGTAAAAGATGGGTATTGTGAGGTATCCTGTTTTTCAAATCAACAAGAATGAAAGAAAAGGGGGGGAGATAACCAAATCGTCCCAACGAAGAGAAAAGAAATGAACAAAGAAGCAGACTATATGGTACAGATTCGAACGTCTCTTATGTAAATTGTATGTGCCGTTTCGTTTCCCGATAACCTTCCACCAAGTGCCTGCCACAAGCACCGAGTGGCTCCCATACAGCAACGGGACAAAGCAATCCTTTGCCTGTCATCTCGTACCATCTCATACTGGATCATGACGCTCGAAATCATCGAAAGACTTCTGTGATCGTGAAAGCATCAACCCAAAAGAACAAAAGCCGGAAGATCGAATATCCAAAAATCGACACAAATAATTCGTCGCCCACCGGGCCTTCAGAACGGTAACCCCATCTCCAAAGATTCCCTAATGCGCGTGCAGAAACCTGTCTCTGAGCGTACCAATCTGGTACTGAGGCACTCATGGGTAAACGAGGATTTGTAAGTGATAGTGGTATATGGAAGTCGCCTCCTTTTTCCCTGGCCATCCTCGAAGTAAGCGCCTCCAAAACCAGGACCATAGTTCCATGGAACATGCGTTCCCACAAACAGTCGCTGTCTGAAACAGGACGAGAGGAGGGGTAGAAGTATAATGGAACATCGGAGGAACATCAACCAACCGCAAGGGTCGAAGAGGTGGGGTGTTTTCGGCTTGTCGGCCCGCCTCATCCGCATCAATGTGCCATCCAACACCCAGGTCGTGATCAACCACAGGTAAATCGGCCACTGTCCATATTCTTCTGCAATTAGGGTGTGTTACCCCAGGATGTATGCTCCGGCATCCACGGGCTTTGTTGCGGGGAGTTCTGCTTGGCTCTCCGTTGCTGGTCATCAACGTTTCGGGAAAGAGGCAAAGAGTGATCGCTCTGTGCAAAGACGCGAAGAACAGATGGTCGCTGGTAGGGGTTTCCAGTCAAGGTACTATTGTGTAGCCAGCTACAACAGGAGTATGAAGAAATACCAGCAGGTCAAAAACCCCCAAACCACCGATGTGCTGAACGCCAGGGCCATTGTTTGTCAGGTAAGCTTGGCCGATCAACGTGGACGCTGGTAAGATCTTCGGATCATTCGGTGAGCGTCCTTCCGGAGGCGGAAGTGTTCAAGCGAATGGCTGTTTTGGTCGCAAGCAGAGACTCGATAGTCAATGCAGCTATCAGCTTGGACGTCGACCGTTCCAGACGGGTAAGAAAAATAGATCTATGCCGGAGTTGCATTCGTGAAGGGCTGGATTCACCTGTTGCTTCTTTCATGCCATGTCCAAATATCCTACGTTCAGCCGCGGTTGGTGCGAGTCTAAGAGGACTGAACGGTTGGGATGTAGCGGTTTTGATGGGATTATTCGACCTTTTGCGTCTATGGGATCGGGTGTAGTAAGAGTAGCTTATCAGCCACTCAGGAATGTTCGTCGCCTAACCTCCGCCTCTTTGATGATCTCCGCCGATAGGCTCAAACTGGGTGAGAGTACGGAATAACGCTCGATTTCCATGACGACATCGTTGATGATCTGGTCGATAACGTCGCGGTGCGAGACCAAGCTCACCAGAATACTGTTAAGTGACGGGGACATGGTGGCGCCCATAATCAGAAGTGTCTGTGATACAATCGAGAGTGCTCCTTGCCAGAGGTACGGCATATGTCCGGCGTGACTACGGGCACATGTCAGATTGGAACGTAAAAATGGTGGGAATAGCCAATGCAAAGCCGGAACACGAAAAGGAAAACACTTACTGCGCGCTGATATGCTCCAGTTGCCGGATTGAAGCCTCCAGACACTTTGTGCACGCGTCACGCACTGAGGGGTCCAGGATCGCCTGCTCATTGTCGAGCACCGCGAGAATGTATGGCCGGTAGATGATAGTCCGACAAGCAAAGAAGCGCAATCGCAACACTGTCTGGACAGGATCGGGGAGCATCGTCCGAGTGAATGGGAACTGCAGCGGTAGAGGCAGGCTCTCGTACCACTGGGTTAATTGGAAATCCAACTCGGTCACGATGGGTTCGAGACTTGTGGTAGAAGCCAGGGAGTCCTTGGAGTAGATAAGTTGGCTGACACGATTGAGTAGTCGTCGAAGTGCTATTTCGGCGAGGAAATACCACAAATCATCCCGGCCAACTGCCTCTTGCTCATCTCCCTCAAAGCCACATGGTAGGCCGACATTCTCTTCAAACGCAACTACACCAGAGTGGGGAAGGTCCAGCTCAGCAAGCAGGTCACTCTCGAAAAGTAGCGCATTCCAGTAGATTCTTTCACTGAGTTCCCTCTGATCGACAGGAACCCGGTTTGGCGTCATGAGGAGGAGCTGCAGCTTTGTACTTGTTGTGCACAGAAGGTTCCATGCTTCCAAAGGCCGGACGAGATAGAATAGATAGGCGGCGGCCAAGAGGTGACATTGCGCGGCAAGAACGCTGTTGGAAGTCATCATGCCTGGTAGAAGGGCCCATGCGGCCGTGAAGTATTGGAGACCTGGGGGATCCTCATGGGGCACGATCCTGGATATGCTCCCTCTCAAACTGGCCTGTCCGAGAGCCAAGACAAGAAGCACAATGCAACTTTCTGGTCCTTCCCTGAAACCGTTCGAGAGCGCAATCCTGTAGTGGCTTCTCCATGTGTAAGGGTTGACACAGGCGTACCAGACATTGACACGGTCGAAATAGGCTTCGATGTAGGCGGTCGTGTTGGAAAGGTCCACGCATGGGGTTTTTGTGAGCGAGTGTAGTGGCTCCCTGGCCATTTCAAGTTGGAGGAGAATTTGCGGGTCGTAAGGTCGTGAAACAAGATCTCGGATCATGGGCCATTGCAACAAATGGAGAGCGGCATTTGTGTGCACCTTGGGCATTGTTGACAAGTTGTTGGTAGCGGTAGCGGACCATGTGCCCAGGCCTCCGCTGGGGATGACCGAGACAAAGCCAGCGGCGTCGGGATTTTGCATCATCAGATTGTCGCCACTCAATCCTGTCCCGTTGCTCATCCCCGGGGAGTTATGAGATAGCCCTAGGCCATTAGTATGGCCGGTCAAGCCCATGTTTATCTGCAGCAGACTTTCTATCCTGTTGAGACGTTCAAGAATGAGCTTGTCGCCAGCATCAAGCTTAATACCGGGTTCGCGGTATATGCACTCGGCGCCTAGCTCTGTGCACAGTTTGCATTTCGGTTTTGTGCCGTCACATCGCGACTTTCTCGAGCGGCATACTTCGCACTATCCAGCAAAATGTCAGCGTGTCAATTCACGGCGCTAGACTCTCCCATTGCTCCAGGGCCCAAACATACCGCAATTGTGGCCCTTCTTCTGGGGTAGTCGACACCAGCATCCGTATTTCTCCTTTTCAGCGGATTGGTGCTCTCCTCGCTAGGAGCCTTTTGATAACCATTAGAAACATTGACATTGTCAGGTCGGTTCTCGGATGACTGCGAGAGGTTGCGAGCTTTCTGGGCCGATCCAAGAATGCCTTCCCGGCTGAAGTTGGGAGCACGGGCTGACTTGAGAGTGGAGGGAGACTTGATGGTATTGACCCCATTCGCAGTGGGTGCAAGTTGGGGCGAGGGTATCTCGATTGTGAAGTCTCGATTCGGCAGAGGGTATTGCCTTACAGCGTTAGGAACGGCCTGGCCGGCCATGGTCATGCTGCCCACTACTGAAGCGGGTGAATCGCCGTTGGAGGACGGCGACATGTCGAATTCACACGGTCAGGAGTCGCGTGATGGTGGTGGACCGAAGTGAAAAGAAGATGGTGATGTGATGTAATGTCGACCCTTTGCCCAACACACCTCAACCAGCCAAAGTCAAGACCACCTAAGCATGAACGAAAACTTGCTGAACTGTTAGGATGCAACTGTCTGTCTGTAAGACCGGAGTCCCTCAGATGTCCACCGTGTGTTTCGATTTACCGAATGTGAGGACCGTCGTGTGTATAGGCGGGCCGTTTCGTGTCTGATAGTCGGTGGTATATGGCCCTTTGGTAAGATGCGGAGAGGGAAGTGCTCTCAAGGCGACGCAGCAGGGTTGATGCGGAGGTAAGGAGGGTGGGGGGAAGGGTAAAGAAGAAAGGAGTGATCCAAAGCCGTGGGAGAGGTTGGATTCATATCTCGTCATACGGGACGAGCTTCGCTTGCAGATATGGATGGTAAGCCAGCGGTCCAGCCTACCATAACCAAGTTGAGGTACCCGCGGAGCTACGGCTTGGTGACGAGACTGAGCTTCTCTTGAGTGCCTCTTTCTGCTCTCTGCAGCGCGGACCCCAGACCCCCGGTGGCTTTGAGACAAGCCAGACTGTTCAACTCAGCACCCCATAGGCAGATGAGGCAGAGAAAAGATGGGACCCCTTGACCGGCCCCGGACGACCCCGTCTGAGTCTGAGCCTTTACTGGCCTAGTGTAGCGCGGAATTGGTTACCACCAACGGCAACCCCTGAGAGTCTTGAAGCCCCGGTAGGTACGAGGTGCTGGAAGGAAGGACGGAGATTGTACGGTGAGGTGGAGGAGGCAAGGGGGGAGACAAACGAGGTATGGGAAGGGACTGAATAAAAGACCCCAGTAACAGGAACCGGAACCGGAACAGTGATGCCGTGAGAGACAAAGAGTCTGTATATACCTGATCAACACAGTCTTCACAACTGATGCTGGGATTGAGGTTGGCAGAGTTGGGATGAATGGCCACTCGAAACGTGTAAGATGAGACGAGAAAGAAGAGAGTGAGGTTGAGATGGAAGCTTGGACGTCGCGATGGTTTGGATCGTGCCTCCTGTCCAGTGTCTCTGGGGATGAATCGAACGGAGGGTGGAGGTAAGGAGGTGGGGACAGGCTGATGGTGCGGAGGAAGTGGAAGGTGGAGGGGGGAAGGGCGGGGGAAGACTGGAGTACTGGAGTCACTTCTGAGGTTGGCGACGACGGGAACGGACTCGGAGCCAGATGGTACGGTACTGGGTATTACAGTGTATGGCATATAATATAACAACCTGCACTTGTACGAATAGTACGTTCGAGTACTCGTTCGGCCGCACCTCTCCATAAGGAAGGATATTATGTTATTCAAGATCCTCCGCGAGATCTTGTAGGTAATGTTGATCTTGTGGCAAGCCAACCTTTTGCATGTACACAGGTGCTATGCTGTGGTTGTGTCAGTCCAAGATGTTTCTCTGCAAAATCCAATGCCTGGTTGCGAGATGGAGGACGGGACGTCGTGAGGTTGGTGCCCTGTGAGATTCGCTTTGTATAGTTACCGTATCACAACATCACAGACATCCGGGACCGGATCGACCTAGACCACCCGATCTAGCGTCATCCCAAAAGTCCATCCACTCTACAGTCACAGGAGACACTGAAGTTGAATGTTTGTTTGAACCATTTCTTAAGCATGCGACTCCATTTACTAAGAACCGAGCACCTTTTATTATGAGTACGGCATGTCTTGAATCTCATCAACGTGCGCGCGTCAATAACGAACCGAAGGAACAAAATTGTCCAGAAAGAATGGAATCGTGGAAGGTGAGGACAAGGTAGCATTGGGTGGAGTCTCGAAAATTTGCGGAGAACGGTGTGGAGAAAGTCAGAAGGTTTGTGGACAACGGAACGTCCGTGAGCGCCAGGGCCCGAGCATTTGCTATGCAGACAGTGCAGCTGGAACCAATCATGGTGGTCATATCGCACCCCAGAACACCAGCAGACGAACCCCAGGATCGTTCCCCAGCAGATGAAGGCGGCACGGCCGCACGTGCTTTTTGGGGGAAATCAGACGAAAGAACGGCAGGCACAATTGGTTGCTGGCTGGCTTGGTGCAGGCGTCTGGACGGGAGTCTGGAAGAACAGCTGCGATGCGGGGGAGCGACCCACCTACAGAAAGCTGCCAAAGATCAAGCGGAACTCCAAACTCCAGCTCCAACCGACAATTCCACTTCGAACGTCCCGTCTCCCGTCCTTCTTTCTCTGTCGATCATATCCAACTAAGGTATGTAGAGGCCATCCGTCACCGTTCCCAACCACGACACCTCAGGCCTTCAATGCGTGGCGGGCCATCTCCATGCTCTCCTTCACTCGGCATCATGACATCTCCTTTGATCTTGGAACAAGACTGCTCCAGTCGCGGCCAGCATTGTGCACCACGCAGCCCGTACTCCTGACGATAATGAAGCCATCTGAGTTATGCAAATCATGTTTGACAATACTCGGATGTATCTTGGACCAAGCAGACATCTCGTCCTGCTCACGCTTCTCGGTACATACACACCTACGCGCTATCACTTGGCTGTTTGGCTACCGTCTTACTATCGTATGCATCCTTCTCGATTCGTCCTTGATGTCCCCTTCTCTGCGCCGCCAAGGGGGGACGATCACCAAAAGCGTTCCAATCTCAAAGCGGTACATCTCTGCCATGAGCTCTCGCTGTCATGAAGGCTGTCCCAACGGGCCATGGTAGCTACGTCGGGCTGCGTACCAAACTCCCACAACGCCGACAACACATAATGACCCAGATAGGGGTACACACGCTCTCACTGGCACACCACTTCAACCACACGGGTTTATGCCTACCTTCTTGACGTCGCCATTTGAAACCACATGGAAGCCCACAAGGCTCGCTTGAACCCTGCGCGTCGCAATTTAGCATAAACTCGCCAGCCGAAGGTGTCGCTCCTGTCAAATCTTCCCATCAGCCCAACATCTCCAATTCTTGCCGGGTGCGTGTCTCACCCAGAACACCACACCTACCCTTCCAAGCTTCCACTCCTTCCAGAACTTGCTGTCCCATGTTTCAACAAGCTTCTGGGCGTCGACAATTGTACGTGCCTGGACATGGCATATCTCCACCCTTGGCTCCGGTGATCCGCCTTGTCCGTATCCGCGTTGCCAGGACAGGCCTCCCAACAGTAGAGGCTGATTGACCTGTCAACAACCCAGAGGGCACCCAAGACCGGTCGATATCTCCGAGCTTGGACAAGATATCAGCTCGCTTGACCTCGTCTCCATCCTGTCCTCTTCCGCGCCCACCTTCATTGCTCCTTTGAACGGAACAGAGGTCATGTGTTGGGATATGTCAGAGCTTCTTTGCCACCACAAGTGCCATGGATTGAGCACCGTTCTCCATCAAATATCCAGAGCTTCGACCTTCCTTTCTGGTTGGGGGCTTCGTCCCATGAACAGCGCGCAGGGCTCGCCAAGCCAGTCGCATTTTAGAGGAGCCGAAAATTGATAGACATTGGGTGTTGCCGACAACAGAACAGGGACCCCTCTTTCTACGCAGCAACTACTGTGTAGGCACATTCCTAGTACCTTGAGGTTTTCCAACGGTAGTTCACCATGTGTGACACTTTTACGGTAAAGACACATTGACCCGTTGTATGCCTCATTTGGCCTATAGCTCGGCAGCCTATCATCAGTTGACCATTGCTATTGCTGACGGATTGGTCGCCAAGGGTAGGTAATTACAGACCATTTCCTATACACCAACAAATTCGAGTGGGTATGCAATCCGGAATTCAGTTACAACCACAGTTCCATGGGGGAGCTTTAGATCTTCGACGGCATGCACAGCACAGTACCAAATCACACCCCAAATACGGTCGGTCCGATTACTTGCAACAAACCCCTTGCATCTCTTTCTCGTCATGCGACTGCGGAAAATTGAAGATGCTGATATCCGGTTTCTGAAATGCATTCAACAATATCAGCCCAGCAACCTCTGCTCGATCAAAGCTGACAGATCGATGACAAGTGAAGAGGCTCGGACCGAGACGGCAACTACATCAGGGTCCAGTGGTCCACAGCAAGGAAGGTCCAGTGTTTGAGGGGGAGATTGGAGACTCCTCCATCCGGTAAGCCGGGGGAAGGCGACAGGTAAAGGTGTCGTGAGCATCCGACTCTTGACTCTAGCTCCATACAAGACAACGACACGACAACAGCCCGCACTATATCTGTCCCAAGCAGCAGCTAGACAAATCAGGGCGTGATGATATGCTATTTTCGAAGAAGGCCTGTCCAAAACCGATACAAGATCGCCAGAAAGGGGTCAGAAGCAGCGAGTAAAGCACGGGTCATGCGCGTCTCGCGGGCTGGCTGGCTTGCGCTTGCCGCCTAAAATATATTAACCGGCACATGTCGTCGCGGAGAAGCCAGCCACTGCATACCTCCGCAGTTCCGCATGTCTAGACCTCGATAGCCCGGGCACCGAAAGAAAGCGGGGTCGGAAGGGGGAGTGAAGAGGATAACCTCAAATACACTACTCACGGAATTTCCAAAAGTGCCGTCCAGTCGCCGCCCCGGCCATGTTTCTCCGGTAGACGCGGGGGCAGAACTATTCGAGACCTTAGTACATGTAAGTTCCATTACACGTTACCCACCTCACAATACAATGTACACTAAGCCCCGGGCTATCCTGATGGTCACGCTTAGTACTAACTCTCTATTATGTAACGGTTTGCGGAGGGCCAAGTACGTTAAGCCTTGCTAAGGCTAGGCGCTTGCTTAGACGTAATTGAGATATCACCACACCAACACATTTTGGTTTTCCTGATCCGAGAGGAAACTTCCCGATGGAATGCATAGGTACATCCCAAGGTTCGCAAACAATTCGCTTCGCTTGCTGAAGACGGTGAAGACAGGGCCGCTTCTCTTTTGCTCGCTAGTACTGATGGAAGTTCTACCCGTGCCACGCCCCCTCTAAAGAGGGTGCTCACTAGTAGTACGGCCACACCAGTAAAAGGGCCACGTCAGGGTTAGAGGTGCACTTTTTGGTGTTAGATTTTGAGGGTCCAAAAACCGACCCGAAAAAGTAAATAAAAAAGAGTTTAACAGCGAGAATGTACTATTCTAACTATACTCTTTCTTTCTTTTCGTCTCAAATGGTGGTTGCGATATGTTATTAGGTTTTTCATATCTTGATATTTTGTTAGCATTCGCACCTTTAACCCTCGTGGCCGTATTACTGGTGTGGCCGTATGAGTGGTGAGCACCCACTTTAGTGGGGGCGTGGCACGGGTAGGGGTCGCGGGCGGTAGTACGGACGGTGGGATATGGCGACTCTTGGTTTCGCCCTTGCATTTCACCCCGGGTTATACTCTACCGAGCGTGGGCCGAGGACATTGTCGGCTTTCTGAATTACGGAGACAAGCGATCGCAACGAAACCACTACCGCGGCGTTAACCGCAGCGCCGTCCCTAGGGCCAAGACCGGACGATGCTACACGTCGTTACCATGGACAGTTCGGGCGCGTTTGGTTCGTTAAGCAAAACTTCGATTTGTATGGGAAACCACCCCCCTGCTAACTAGCAAACTGTAAATCTAGGTCAAAGCCCGAGGTCGGACCCCCTTTACCCCCTGTACCCCCCCTATAGCTGAAATGCACCAGGCTCTTGGCCGTACCTCCCCTGCCACGACGTGCAGGCGCCACGCATGAGGCCTTGTCGACTTCCTAATCGGGTATGGTGATGCTGCGTTTTGCTGTTCTGTATCTCCATGGCCAGAGGAGGGAGGATAGCTTTCGTTTTGCTAGTTACGACAAATACCTAATCCCTGTCTCACACTGTAGATTTCTCTTTGTACCTATCTACCCCCCTGTTAGAAAACACCAGAAATTTTGCTTAACGAACCAAACGCGCCCTTCATCGTTACGGTCTCAATTCTGTAGTTGGCAAGTTGACCTGGAGATTTGATAAGTGCTACTGCAATGCTGATTTCGCTCGAGCGGTCTCAGAAGAACCTCGTCTTCTGGTTGTTAGGAACAGTCTCCAAGAACCGATTATGACCGTCTTCGCTAATAAACTAGACTCACCTTTCAGCCCTCTATATTAACCCTTGGTGAAGGTATCATGTGATCGTTTCCCATTCCCGCTGGCTTATGATCGGACGTGCTCATAACTGTATGGGGGTTGAGTTAATTGTTAACTCAAATCAATGTTGACGGTTGAGAAAAGTGTTACTCTTGACTACTACTGCAACACTAGGAAGACGGCACAAAGCCACATTGAAATAAAACCAAACAGATGTCATCCACGGGTCGTTACCACTCTGATCAAAAGCCATATTATATAACACTATTTGGGATGAATCGATGTGGGACTTTATACCTCCAAACTGTCAGGTCAACCAAACATCATCTCTTGGAAACACAGAAACAACTTCGACCCCTCAAAAAATCCTTCCTTCCAAAGAGACAACACAGCCTCAACCTCCCCCTTCTGTTCTGCTGATTACATCAATCTCATCCTCAAAAGATCAACGGTGTCAACATCACCGGCTTTCTTTCCTTTTTCCTCATCCTTGCTTCTCCCTGCCTTCTAGCGGCGCTCCATGAAATTAGGCTAGAAGTACTAGCGCCAGTTCTACAAATTCCACCGTGACAAAACCGCGCTAGTCCTCGCTAGGGATCAAATCGCACTCGCCTTGTGAATCTGGGGCACAAGCGACGATCGTTCAGTTGCTAGCCCCAGTGGATGAGAACTTCACGGTGGCCTCGACTGGGGCTTCATCACTGGGGCTCTTTCGATAGTTCGCATCGGAAATCAGGATTTCCACAACTTCCCGTGCCCTTCTCCTAGTGTGCCTAGGAGAAAGGCTTGAGATGAGGGAAAGGGGAAGTGGTGGTGAATCAATGTCATTCATCACTCTCGACTCTCGAGTTCTAACAACGAAAAATACGGGTGGTCGATCTAACTGTAACTGGATGTTGAACACTCCCTCTTCTGAATACCAAGCGTCACTCGGCCAAGACGCTGTGCTTGATTCCTTCTTCATTTATTCCCACCATGCAAGACAATTGGGAAATCGAGAAACCTACCATAAAGCGGAAATGCACACACCTCGCTAATCGTTGTGGTCTCCCTTTCACGCAGCATATTATCATGTATGCGACCCTAACTTACTTACACACATACCTAATGTACTACCGGAGTCACGGCATCGGGACACTCAACTCGAAGGAGCGCTACACCAACATCACCCTGATATTTCGCAAGATTTAGTTGCATACCATCATCTCATTGGAGAAAAGTCCGATACCCTCTTCTACCGGGGAAAGGTTACAGTCATTCATCACAGTCTCAGTCTCAAGTCTCAGTCTTAGCCTTGGTCTTGGTTCCACAAGGCCTTTTTGCCGGCGGGCGAAGGGACGAGGGGACGACGACAATGACGACGACTGTCTAACATTCTACGTAGGTAGAGAGAGGTAGTACATTGATGCATCCGTGCGCTCGCGGTTATTTTCTCTTCCAGACTCCATAGCCAGACATTGCTACATAAAAGAAATACGATTGCGAGTACGAAGACGATCAGATGGTTGTTACTAGCTTCTGCTGTCTGCGTGGTAACTTTAATCTGGGGTTGATTACTACCGATTGTGATAATGGTGTCTTCTACTCGCTTTGTCCCCTTGCACTGACTCCCAAGTTTCGTCAAGATATACCTTTGCTGAGGTAATGGTTTGTCACCAACACAAAATGGCAAGTGTACGGAGTGTGAAATGGGGAGACGAGAGTTTTTGTTTGGTAGCGAATGTTGAGTGTTATTTCAACCTACATTTGACGAAGCGAATCCCAATGGAACATCGAACGTGTACGTGTGTATATAGAGTTACATAGAGTGGCGTCGTTAAGCTTTCTTGGGCAATTTCACTAGGGCGGTTAACTTTGATTACTATCACATTCTTGATTTTCCGAATATCATTACATACCTAGATCAAATTTGAAGTGTGCTGTCATTGTGTATGGACAGTATGCCGTTCTTTGTTGAAAGTAGGCGGGAGAGATTCGTGAGTTGTTGGTAGGTAAATATAACGTACGGGAGATAGCTTCGTACAAAATCACACCTGGCTGAGAGATTGGATATATCTGAAGAGGAGGATACCTCTAGGTATTTGACGAAGAGGTTCTCGTTGTGGCCGGCCTTCAAGCAAGAAGATCGACATGTTTTCGCTGTTCTAACACGACGGTCATTGGCCTAGATGAACCTCTTCCTCGCCAGTATACTCTGTTCCCTTCAGGTATATGGCGGGGAGGATGCATGGCATAACCTCGCTACCGTTTTATTGCTCCTTCTTCTCATATCATCCAGTACTTTCCATTTGGAGTTGCAGTTACACTGGTGGTGGTTTGTTCATGTCGGATCGAGTGTTAAACGTGGGATGCACGTGGGCGTTGAACAGCTCTTATTAGCTCGCTGAAAAACTGTCCATTTGTGATCACGATCTCCTATTCTATAACCAAGAAGGACTCGAATGAAGATCCTCCATGCATGAAAGGGTTTGTTGACATAGTGTGTCAGTGTTGATTGCTCTTTTTGTGAGTGTCCGCTACCGCTTCTTGAACGGATGTTGGGATGTAGTCGGGCCACTTTCACATGCAAATATGCTGCCCCGGCTCCGGCGGGGAGCCAGATGCCGAATCGGATCGACAGAACAGATTCGGTAAGGCAAGTCAAGCGGAAGCAGGCACAAAGGAGCCATGCACTGCTAGAGGTATGGACCCCTACTAAGAACCGAACCGAACGGGCGGGAGGGTTCTTATGCAGCGTACATAAAGGAGGCGATACCGGATCTGATCAACGGGATTGAACATGTTGCTTGACGTCTACATTATCTCCTCCGCTTTGACATGAAAGACCCGTAGGCGGGACGCATCCACGTATATACGAATACATGTTCTTTTGTCACATCACGCATGGTATAATTCGTTCGGACGAATTATGGAGAATCAGAATTAACCACAACGATCAACTTAGATGCAAAAATGTCTGATGTCTAAAATTCCTTCCCTCGTCCTCACTGACTCGCAATACATAGATAGGTGACGATATCGGGGAATCCAGTTCGGCCCGATACATATGTAGCATATTTACCCATCTAGACGCGTAAATCCAAAAAAAAAAAAAACTTTCCATGGCCCCCTTGCCCACGAGTATTTCCTCCCGTAACGCCATGCTTGCTTCCCTTGATTGTTTCCTACTTCCCAGTCTCAGGTGTTTTGGAGTAAAGCCAGTCTCACTATCTGTTTTCCAAGTCGAAGACATGCTCAAGGCCTAGTTTAGGAGCAGTTTGTGTCCCTGTATAGGAATGTTTATGGTCAGCAAAGGTCCTCGTGGTGATAGGGGGTTGAATGGGCCTTCAGATGGACGGGAGTAACGTGAACAACAGAGTGGTAGTTCTGGTTATTCTGTGCATCTCCTGCTTCCTCCTGCCAGGGCAACATGGACTTACTCTTTGAGCTTGGCGAACATGGGCGGTCCCTCGACCTTTACAGTACCGACAAACTCCGTCAGGTTTCCTGTCTGGACGTCGCGCTTAATGAGCGCAATGCGGTTATCATTCTGCAACGCAGTCACAACAAGGGAGCCGTCTTTGCTGAGGGAGATATGGCGCGGGTGGACACCACCCGCAGGAAAGATCTGTTGAAGGCGGAGGGTGCCGTCTGCTTGAATTGCATAGGTTATGATGGGATCTGATGGAATTTGCCCCGCCGCGTTGTTCTCTGGGTCGGGGATTTCGATGGATTTCTCGTTCCGCGATGAGATTAAGAGGAACTTGTTATCGGGCTGACCATGAATCACGTACATCACATGGAATGGTTAGCATAATGTCATCAATCGGTAGGGCCGTCAGAAACAACTGCGACTTACCGAGATGACGATCTCCGCAGCTGCGGTTACATTGTTGGGGGCCGAGGTGCCAGGGCCGTGGGTTGGGACGAGGAACTGCTTTTCACCAAGTTCAAGGTTGTTGTCCGTATAATTGACCTTCCAGCCGATGATCTCATTGGAAAGCTCGGTAACGACGTAGAAGTAGGTTCCAGAGTTGAGCTTGACGAAAGCCCCGTGTCTTGGGCCGGAATAATCGGGTGTCACAACCGTTGAGGATTCTTTATATTCCAAGGTATTCTTGTCTACCTTGAAGATGCGGATGAGATCCGCGCCAAGATCGGGAACCGCGATGAAGTCGCCAGTAGGGTCCAGTATGACTTGATGTGGATGCGAAGACTTTTGTTGGTCCCCGGCCTTAGGCTTTGGTGTCATTGTAAAATTAGTACTTTGCAGAGTTTTGGGAGCGGCGGGATTCGAGATATCGAGTGTCTGAAGACCTCCTCCCCCACTATGGTGTGGAAATGTCAGACATGGTTAGCTTACGATAGACAGACAAAAAGGGGGGGGGGGGGGGGGGGGGGGGGGGGGGGGGGATGATAGATGAACTAACTATGCGGCAACAGCCAGTCCCCTATGGTTCTGTCCATAGCGGGCTGTATTTACTGGGCCTGGCAGCATCTCCAGCTTGTTACCGACCTGTGTGAGATTGCTGCCATCTTTTGTGACCTGAAGGTTGTAGAGGGCGCCATTACCGCCGGTCCAAACCTCATCGAGGCAGTATATATGGTTGCCGATAAATTCCATCCATGAAGAGATCTTGCCACAGACGCCGACTTGCGTGTTGATGATCTCAAGCTTTCCGTCTGCATACTTGATGGTATTCAGACTTCCAGGCTGACCATCGGCTTTACCCATGGACCCTGTAATGATCAAGGCGGCCGATGCCATGGTGGGTAGGCCAAAGGCGATGACGCCAGCAGCTAATGACTTGTAGAGCATTGTGTCGACCTGTCGACTGGTATGTTGGATAATGTTTGGTGATAGAAAGAGTATCGAGATATGGAGCGGGAGAAAAAGGATATCTGCGGGAAAGCTGGTGGGAGGCGGGCAAGATTTATGTAGGCGCAAGAACCTCAAAGACGGGATGAAAAGAACAATGGCATTCACTTGCCAACGGTTCCCCTTGACCCGGCTCACAAGTAGCGGCGGGATGCTGCCGCGCTTAGATGGGTCACGACGTGAAGAGTCAAAGAAGTCCCATCATTGCCCACCTGTGCAGGCCTCGCCCAGCCTAGTTCTTTTCAGTGAGAACAACGTCTTGGGCCTGGTTCGTGACGAGTGATCCATTCCGCCCTTGCACGCGCAGCATGTCGAGCATATCCTGAATTGGAGATTCCATGGCTGCTCCGCCATGGTCTCATGGTCCCCTGGTACCGACAAAGTTGGGCTAGCTTACCCGATGTCCAGGCCATATCAAGCCGCAGTTTCAACAGTAATTGAAGCGCCGTTCGATGAGCGGTTTGTTTGGTCGGTTGGCGGTTGGGCAATATGGAAGTGAGTAAGCCAGTCTTACAGTGTTGGGTTGGTAGTAAAGCCTCGAGCGGCGCGACGCATTTTGCCTTTCAGCTAGCGCAGGCGGGCGATTTCATTGAACAACGTCGTCTGTTGTGCGCCGTCGGCGTCATTGTCATAAGCATTGTTGGCGTTTCAGTTGGCCTGCAGCCAGTATATTAAGGCGAGTGTAAGAGGTCTTCGAGCGATGTCGAGTGAATGGAAGTCGGAAAGCGGGACGAATGGCAACAGCAGATGCACGAGTGCCAAGAGATGGCGCCTCACAGGAGTTCAGGAACGTGCAGCCACTGCCGCTCCATCAAGTGGGGGAAGATTGGTGGGGAAAGGGTACCAAACAGAAGTGGATCCTGGGGCATGCTTTACTTGACCAATCATTCGAGGACTGTCGTTTGTTTTTGTTAGCATCACCAACCAATCACTGCAATAAGGCTTTTGCGATCCATCGACCGTCTCCAACGTCGCTCGTCGAAGGGAATCTCAATACTTCCAGACTCATACCTGTACGCATTGAACACATCTGTCTTTCTGCCGTCACATAAGTGACAAATGGATGCCTCAGGGTGACAAGAAACGGAGAAGATCCCGAGACTTGGCCACAGGTGTATCGTCCACATACAATTTTTCCACCACCGCGGGACATTCGAAGTGGAATCCCTTTCCAGTCTCGCAGGAATGCGATCCTGGCATATCGTTTCAAATATCATCGATGGCCTACCTGCCCACCTACACTGTACAAACGGCCCGTTTGATTGACGCCCAATGAATGGTGAATTGCCACCAAGCAAGTCAAATACCGCCGAGGTGACAAATAAAACCCGTACTATGCCATGATGGGATCGTTCAACTTGACAAATAAAATCTAACTTCTTCAAAGGACACCACTGGCGGCTATGTGCAGCGAGGTTGGGACCATAACATGACGGCCAGACCATTTCTTTCTTTGGTCGCTCTTTCACAATGGCCTCATACTTCGTCAAACCATGACCAAAGGAGAGCGCCTCCGATAGAGCGTGACTTGATAACCTGGTCCGCCCGTCGCCTAGCCACGCAGTACCAACTTTCCTTTTTCCAAAGTCTACGGGGCTATCGTTTGTCTTTTGTTGATTGCTCTCCTCGATCAAGCGCCTTATCACATATCTCCACCAAACACCCAAACGATGAGTTCTCTTTCGCACAAAACAGGTTTCTTCTGCAAAGTCACAACACGGGCTCGGCCCATCAACCAACACTTTTCTTCGCTCCTTTTAGGAGCCAACATTTTTCGTCAAAGTCATAGTCTCAATGCCACAGAGACAGAAATTGTTACTGTAGTGGCCTTTGAGCAATTCCACTCACCAAAACCACATCAGAATCTCAAATATCCATATCCATTTCAAGTCACCAAGCAGTTGCACTTGTTCTTTACCATTCCCGGCTTCCAACTTCTGCATCATCTTCACACAAACATCCATACTAGTCGTAAAGCCAAGATTACAAGAAGGCAAAAAGACGGAAACCAAGTCCACCAGTGAGACATATACCGAAAACCCCCCACTACCACCCTTCCCCCACCACCACACGTTACATAGAGCTACTACGTACATAAATAATCGACAATGTCCCTTTGGGCAACTACATTGCAGTAAAATATTCAGATCAGACCCAAGATCCAAGAATTGAGACGGATCAGCAACCAGCCCGGTGCTTCGGGCCGTTAGCAGTTGTGGGGTGCATTAGTTTCTACGACAGAAGTGTCATGCTTTGTTCTTGGTCTTGGATACTCGTTTCATTGAAACCGTTACGGGAGTGCGTGGGGGACAAAGTGGGTGGGTTGGTACGTGGGGGTTCCCTTCAAAAAAGGACTTCTGTAGAGAGGCTGAAAGAGGTAGCAAGATGAAATCTTGACAGTCTTCTATAATGATGCAGAGGCGACAAAGTCGGTTGTTCCTATAACCCGAAAAAGAACACGCTTCGTTCCATAAGTACCACATCCCGCTGGAGAGAAAAAAAAAAAAAAAAAAAAAAAAAAAAAAAAAAAAAAAAAAACAGAAAAAAAAGAAAAGAAAAAAAAAAAAGCTGGCGACTACCAGAGTTGGTAGGACAAGGCGTTAACGTAGTTGTTGTATTAATGTTTAATTGCAAGTTCAAATTATGAATGAGAAGAAAAGTTTAAACTGCGATAACTCCCTGAACCAAAAACTCTTCCGCCCTCGTCCGTTCCCACGCCTCATTTTCTCCCTTACACCACCACTCTTGAAACTTTATCTCATACCCTTTCTTCTCTTCTCAACCCGTCGTAACATATCTCGGAATCTCATGTAGACCCCAAAATCTTACTATACGCATCCTCCACCTCGCCCGCCAGCTCCAACAAGCTCACAATAACAATCTGGTGCGTCAAGTTTGGCAGCCGGTCACGGTGCAAACCGATCCACTCGAGCGGCGGCGTGGCCTCGCCCATGTCGCGCAGCTGCGGGGTTTCAATGACTGGCGGCTCGAGCGCCGTGTACTCGTATTTGGACTGCGGCACCTTGACTTCGGCTGTGATCTTGTTGGACTTCTTGTTGTTGTTATTGTTGGGATCTCCCTTATCTTTCTCCTGGGCGTCCCCGGCAGAAGTGGATGCGGTAGAAGATGCCCGTTGTCGTTGTTGATCACCCTGCCTCTGCTTCTGCTTCTGCTCTCCTCCGTCTGTACCGATGGTGGTGCCATTCTCCGCCGGACCCTCCGGCACGCCTGTGACGCGGATGGCCGTGACACCCGGTAACTCTTTACCCCATGTGCGCTGGAGAGTCTTGGAGTGGTTGGCCCACATACCGCGAATGAAGCTGATGCGGCTGTAGTTCCAGCCCACCTCGACCTTGCCTTCGAACGCGCTCTTGAAGATGTAGTCGATCGACCGGCTGTCGGGCCGCTGCCACGTCTGCATGACGGCCTCGACCTGGGGCACCTTGAGAATGGTGCCGCCTCGGGAGCCGGTGGCGCTTTGGACCACATCCTCCACCGAGAGCTCGCTGAGCGTTTTGGGAGCAGCACCCGTGGCACGCACGCCGGCGAGGCCGATGCGCAGCTGGCCTAAAGTCAGACCGAGGACGCTGTGGATCCGGCGGTCCTCGATGCTGGCGGCGAAGCGCGCTTGAGCGTTCAAGGCTTCGACCTTGAATACTTGACTGTCGGCAAAGGTTCCAGGGAAGACACCTAGGTTGAGAGCCTTCAGGGTGACGACAACGTCGGTGTCCAGCGAGATGGGAGATTTGGAGAGTGTGTCGTCCGCTTCGGAGGACGCGAGCTTGGATTTCTGATCAAGGCGCTTGATGACCGCTGCTGGAGCGGCGACCGATTTCCTCCTCATAAACCGTTCGATTTCCTTGAGAGAACTCTCAAAGTTGGCTTTTCGCTCTTGAATCAGCCGTTGGAAGGCCTGATACATAGCCACGCCCTGAGCTGCTGAGCTGGTAGTTCCAAAAATCTGGACCGCGTTGCCGTCGAAGATAGCCACAAGACGATCACCGGTTCCTTGTCGGCTACGCCGCACGTTGTACATAAGGAACTCCATGGATGTGATGTCTGCAACCAGGAAGGCCTGGTAGTCGAAGGCAGCCTTAACCCGGAACTGGCTGAATCCTACAGACGCTTGGACTAGAGGAGTCTCGTTCAAAGCCTGTTCTCTTTCAGGCCACTTGATCGAGGTACGCAACTTGAAATCTCGCAGTGCTACGAAGCCACTCATCCGCCCTTGACTTTCCATGCCGATCATGTCAAACCCAAGGCAGAGATTCTGCTCCCAGTCCGAGGTCTTCTTGGATGAGATCCAGAAGTTGTCAATGGAAAACGTAGACTTGCCCAAGGCCTGACCTAGATCCACGGAGATCTTCAATGCGGTGATGGAGATCGTAGCTGTCCAAGGGAAGGCGGCGGTTGCAGCAACCTGCTGATAGCGTTGCACAAGATGACCCTGTGAAGTCTCCGTGACTAGTTTCGCCACCGGCGATGAGGGCGTTGTCTCAGTGAACTGACGAGGAACCCAAATCTCCTGAAACAGCATAAAATCCTGAAGTTGCTTTGCGTTGATGGAAACCTCCATTGGGCTAACCTTGAGAATTGCAGACAGCCCGTTAGTGCCACTGACGTGCTTGCTGTTCATCAACGAGAGAACGATCGAGTCAACGTTAAAGCTGCCGGTTGACTCCCGCGAGTAGACGTGCTGGACAGAAGCCTGGAGGTTCGAGAAAGCCCCAGATATCGCAAAGAAGTTACCCTGGTCAGCCGACCGAACAGTGTTGGCGGTAAAGTAAACATCGTCAAAACTGGCGGTGGCCGCCACTAGAGCGATAGGTTGACAGCTCAACGAAAACTGCTGTTTCCGGACGCGCAGGCCTAAGTTGAGCTTCACACGACCCAGCACAGCGGTAGGGTCGGCACCGAGAATCCCGTCTTGCTCCTCAGCTGGCTTGGCTTTAGGGGGAGGAGGCGCTTGCGGAGGACTGGGAGGGTTGGCACCATCTCCTCGTTCGCTGACCACCGACTTGATGTTATTGCTCATTTCCACAATCAGAGGCACCACAGAAGGATACAGTATGTTGCTGGACGCGTCGATCTTCACCTCTGCAAACAGAGAAGGGTCTTCCCTGCCGTCATCACAGTATTCGAGCTTTAAGGCGAGGCCTGGGGACCTGAGGGTGGTGACACTGTTCACCCACTCGTCAGACCCGAACTGGGCCGATTTCCCAGCTGTGCTAGGCTTTCCTAGCCTTGAGGCGCTGACTAGATCGCCTGGCGTTCTCTTGCCCGTCAAATGTACAACGGCGCCCGCGAAATCCGCGTCCACAAGGAGAGATTCCAGTCTCTTGCTGCCCAGAATGCTTCGTTTGCGAACCTGCTCCAAAGGTTCAGGCGAGTTTGCTGCTTGTGATGCGGTGGGCGGAGAAGGACTCCAGTTTTGTGAAGCTTGTTGGACATTATTGACCGATAGACTGATTGACCTGGTAAGATGGGCTGCTGGCAAGATGAAACCGGAAGTGAGTCGAATATCGAGCGTCTTACCCACAGCTTGGAACGCTAGCCGCCGGGTGTCAGACAAGGATACGTAGGCAATGTTGAACATAATCTCCGGTAGCAAAGCGGAGTTCGGGGATCGTAGCCTCCGGTCCTGTTCCAGAGAGACCATTTGCAACCGCAGGTTTTCGATGGTGAGCCTAGCAGAGTTCCTGGTTCGAGTGCTGAACTCGATTTTATCCAGTGACAGAACAAGATCCTCCTTATCAGGATCCGGGGGTTCTCTCGGGTGGTTATGGTTTACCAGCCAGGCAAGTTGTATATTGCAGATCTCGAACGTGTAGGTAAACGAAGACAGAAAAACATTGACGATGTCCTGGTCTTCCTCTTCTTCCACCTCGAGATCATTGATGGCGATGCGTGGCTTGGACTGACGGAGCTTTCGCAGGTATTCCAACTCTCTTGATGTATCAAGATCCTTGATCTTGTCGCCCATATAGCCAAGGACATCGACGGCGGTGGAGACCGTGTCAGGAGAAAGATTGATATGGAATTCGTCACTCTTGACGTTGAACATTCGCTGCTCCTTCCCGTCATCATCGTACTTTGATGACGCAGTGATAAGGGCGCCGAAGCCGAGGTTTCCACACGACCTCATGACATCGCTACAGCCCTTCTGGATCTCGAAAGCTACTTCGCGAATGTTGACATGGAACTCGGGATATGCCAGGAGTGGTCCATGCTGTTCCACTCGATTAGACGTACCCAGATGAATCTTGTCGAGTCTGAATGCTACATGAGCTAACGGCTCTATTTCCGAATCAAGCGGGCTATTCCCAAACACCCTCAGCCCGGCAAAGGTCAGGTTTACAGCATAGATCAACAGCTTTGACTCCGTTTGGTGGGGTTCTGGAGATGAGACGCGCATGTCGGAGATCTGATTGTCTCCGGTTATTTCCTTGATGTGCTCTTGGATAGCCTTGACTTGCTGTTGCAGCTCAGCGACAGCACTCGAAACCTCAGGACGGTTCAATGCCGACAGAAAACTATACACTGCTGAGGCGTCGAGTTCGACCAGCTCGAGTGATGCAAAAACGGTCACAGAGTGCTCGGTGTCGGTAGTATGATTTCGGATCTGTCCGTTCGTCGGTGGAATCTGTAGCAGGGATATCCGCTTTGTGACGTTGTTCACCTTCGTTCGTATCTCGTGCGAGTTCTCCTTAATGTCAAAGTCAAAGATAATTTCCGTGCCAAAGTTCGCCGCCATCGCTATTCTGGCAACCGTTCCGTTAACCGTATACGTCAGCGAACGAAGCAACGGTATACTGATGGTGTACTGGTCCATGAACATCGCAACGTTTACCCTGAAGGCAGATAATCGATCAACGATCTTCTTGGGTGGCGCTGAAGCATGGGGAGTCGAGGATGGAACTTTTTTGCTGAGCCTGTATATCTTAGCAACCTCATCCCGCACGACGAGATCCAAAAGCTCTGTGATAGAAACTGGGTCTTGCTTGACAACGAAGCTAAGATGGTGGCTGCTTGCTGTTGCCTTGATAGTATGGCTGTCAATATCTTGGGACTTTTTGAGTTCATGTGAGACAAAGACGCTTGGTCTTTTAAGTACAAGCTTGGCGACTCCTTCGGAATGGCTGCGGAGACTTGATATGACGGAGTCGCAGTTAAGAATAATGTTCGTATCCATTTTCTCGTCCTGCCCGAGCCGCAAGAGCAACGATGCACTCAGCCCACTCCCTATAGAGGAGATCTGTAGGTTAATGGTTTCTAGCGCGATAGACCCATGGCCAATGGCCAATACGCAATGAATGGTATGGTCCTCACGTCGCTTGTTAGAAGGAAGAGACACCGTCGCTGTCTCGGGAGAAGTTGGCGGTTGCCTGTCAAGTTTGTCTACTAGCTCAAGCAGCCTCGTAGCTAGTTCGCACAATTCCCAGTTCAGGTTGATGGCAGCGTCACTGCAGTTGACGTTGAGAACAGTTAACCGCCCTGCTGGTTGGGCATTCTTCAGGCTGGCTTCGGAGCCGCTTGTCCGTCTGGTATCAGCTCTGATCGATAGTGCGATGGCCATTATCTCGTTTTGTTTCGGTCCGGGGTCGAGAATGAACTGAATCTGCTTGAGTTTTACTACACCAAGAACCGGTCGCCCCTTTGTTGGCCCCGATCCAGTTTTAGTTGGGCCAAAGACCGTGTTTATGAGCGGACTATCCGAGACGTTGGCTAGGTCCCAACTGCGCCACTTTTCGAACGCTGCGATGACCTCTTGTCGTAGGTCAGGTGGAGGCGTCTTTGTCTTGTCGAGACACGTATAAGCCAATTGCTCCTTCTCCCAATCAGATTGAACTGCGTACATCTGCCGTAATCGCATAACGAGTTTCCAGCAATCGAAGGACCTCAAATGTTCAGGAGCAGAACGAAGAATGGCAGAAGGGCGAACCAGAAACCCGGGATCGGGGGCATCTTGACCAATCCTTACAAGACGCTTCATGAGATTTCTCGGTATGTTTTGCTCATATGTTGATTTCTCCTCAAAGAGCCTGCCAAAGTCGGCAGCCAGGATGCTTGTACGGTGAATCAACGACGCGAGGTAGTCTATCTTTTCCGAGGATGTAGAGCTCGTGATGGAGCCTATGTCCACGTCCAGATACGTGATATCGCGAGTCCCCATTGAGACCATGATATTTTCAACTGATGCTCGAACAGCCGCGGTGGAGTTGAAGGCATCATGATGCTTCTCTGCTGCTGAGGCTTCCATCGACTGCAGTCGAAGATGGAACGAGCTGCGTGTCTGCTGAGATTCGGGCTTGAAAGCATCTCGCCAGGTGGTTTCTGTTCGAGATGCCAGTGCGAGCCTGGTTATGGAAAGATTGTATTGGTCTTCCTCCTCGCCCAAGGGGTTGATCGTATCAGAATCAAATGGATTGACAAAGCGAATATCGACCCGTGGTATCTTGATGAGGATGTCTTCAACATGGCCCTTCATCTTCTGATTCTTTTGCATATCGAAGATGGCTTTCATCGAGTCTGACTGTATGCTGTCCAGAATGTCTTCCGGATCTGAGGGCTGGAGCGATGAGAGCAAAGTGACAACATGTCGCAGTGCTGTAGGATTGCAGATTGCCTTCACCCCTGAAGGCATCTCCACGATAATGCTTGAGTAAGCATAGTCCTCCTGTATAGAATCTGGATCGATATCCCCGAGATCAAAGGTAAGAGAGCTGTGGTCAGCTTCACTTTCATCGTCTCGTTCAACAGTAATTCTGGCCGCATCCCGGTGATTCATCTTCAAATTCTCCAACGGGAAATATGGCGCAAAGTATTGACTAGAGAACGCTACAGTGTTGTGCATGAGATCTTGCCGCTCAGCATTATCGCCAAACGTACTGTAGAAGTCTGAATGGCGGGTAGAAGGGGAGATATCTCTGATGTTTCCGCCGCTACCCCGAGATTGACGGCCATAAGGTGTAAACGGCGAAAGGCGATCTGCTTGCTTCACTTTCGCGCTGGAGTATCTCGAGTGAGGTCTGACGATACTGCTATCGCTCGTGAAAGAAAGGAACGAGCTTTTGTGTCGAAGGCTCCTAGATCGCTTCGAGGTTGCGCCTGAATATGTTGTCATCCTGTCAGATTCAACCTCATGGGCCATCATAGGGGTCGGTATAGACGGAACACTCTGAGCAGGAGGATCCACAATATCTGGGATAAAATCTTCTGGTGCTTCTGAAAGAAGAAGAAACGGCGTTCGATGGGTTCTTTGGTCCTCCCGACGTACAAATTCTTGCTGTTGCCGCTTCTGATTGGAGAAGTCAGGTTTCCTTCCAATGATTGCCAACGACACACTTGTTTCCAGAAGCGCATCCGTTTCAACACCATGGTGAGCCCGCATCTTGTGTCTCGCGGCGTGCTCAGCATTGATGCAGGACACTTTGACGTTGGGGATTTTGATGTTTGCCCTTTTCGAATAATGCGACCGCGCCCAATCATTGAAGTCAACATTGACAGATCCAGTTGAAAGAAGGAAAGCTGCCTCTTCGACATGGAGCCAGATGCCCACCGACTGGACATTCACACGGAGGAATGTGATGTCGTAGAGAACGATGGAAGCGGCTGAGATTAGCGCATTCTCGTCGTCATCAAATGAAAATCCAAAGGCGTTTCCACCCCTGACCAGCGTTGTCAAAAACTCCGTGGTACACTCGCCGGTAACGGTACCAACTAAGAGATCCCAATTGCATAGGTATGTTGGTTCAGCATGGGGAAGCCCAAAAAGTCGGTGCCCGTAGACACGGATGCCGTCTATGAACAGTTGTGTGTTCGAGCCAGTGGCACTCTTTGGGGTGTCTGCGCCCGACGAGTCCGAGCTGCCCAGCGACAGTTGTAGAGGTGCTACCTCCAAGTCCATTTCCATGTAGTAATTTGTGAACCGCAGATCAGCGCCGAAAGAAGCTGCGTCTATCAGAATGTGACGAGTTGAAGAATAAAGATTTGCCGGTATCGATATCTTCGGCTCGTCACACTTGACGCTTAAGATGACATCCAAGTCGCTCGACTTCTTAGGGGCGGCTTGTTGGTAGTCTCAGCGTCGGGATTTTGGTCTTTCAAGCGGAGCATATCCTGATGTTCGTCCAGTGTCTTGAAGTGAACATCGTCGCCAAAGTAGTTGTCTTTGATCTTCAAAGCATACCGCACAGTAAAGCCGTATACACGCGCAAAGAGAGACTGCGCACTGAAGTTCAGGATGAGCGTATCCGTGTTCGCCGGCGAAGTTATCGCGTGGTAATGATAGGCGCCATCAACCACCACGTTTTCCAGCCTTCCAACTTCCTTGGTGTCCAGAAAGGACGCTTGAGTATTCCATGGGGGAACATGAAGGGCAACGGAGGCGTTGCTCGCAGTGATATAGAATGGAATGGCGTTCTTGTTTGGCCTGTAGATGTCAATGGGGATGGTCAACTTGGACTGAAGAAGAGGGCTGGCCACAATAAAGTACGTGTTATCGTCTAGATCGGTAGGGTTGTTGACGATATTCGCATCGTTGAGGTTCAGAAAAAGTCGGAGGTTCTGTAGTTGCAACTCAACGTGATACTTGAAGGGGGTAAAGACAAGGTATTCAGGCGGTGGCCCGCTAGCCCAGTCACCAACCAAGTCAGTCAGAAGGAAGACGTGATCACGCAAGATGAAGAGGTCCAGATCACTGCTAGTAATTTTAAAGCGCCATTCGCGGAGGGCATTCCAGCCTAACGGAGTAGATAGATCGCAGGAGATCTGTTGTTTCCCTGATTTCCAGAGCAGTTCATGATTAATGCTGCTCGAGATCTCAGTACTCGGCAACTCTAGAATGAGCTGGTTTGAAAACCCGGCAGCGCCAGCTACCATATCCATGGTGTATGACATGGTAGCGTCTTTGGCTACCTTGATGTCAAGCCATCCGTACGGTCGTTGGTGTATAGTGGTAGGCTGCTCTGCCTTCTTCGACCGACCACGGTGTTTGCGTGTGTGAGACGCAACTGGGGGCTTGGTCGCAGGTTCTTTGCCCTTCCATTTCCAATTCTTGGACTCCTCTCGTACAGGAACCCGGAGGGTGACTTCATCTTGTAACTCAATGTAGAAATTAAATTTGGTGGGAACGCGGTACGCGCCAACAGGCAATCGAGTAGCAGGAGTCGCATCCTTGCAAAGATTGGGGACAAAGGTGCGTTGGAGATCTGCTCGTTGCCGGTCCGCCCAAGGACCATAGTTGATGGAGCCGCCTTTGACCGTGAGCTGTATGGACCATGCTGGTGGCTCCTCGCCATTGATGTTATGCACAGATCCTGCCGCCGCTTTTTCAGTTGGAAGAAGGTGAGGACGCCGGACTTTGCCTACAACATCCCATAGAATCGTAAGCGTCGCTTCGGGGCTATCCAAGATGGTCGGCACCGCTGCGTATTCTGATAAGGCCCAACCTGGTCTTGACAAACTGCCGATATCATTGGTCTTGCTGTCGAGGTATCGCGATAATCCCTGCCAGTTATTTGGGTTTGAAGTCGATATGTGACTGGTTGCGGTTCCAATATCCCTCTCTGCATCAAGAGGGAGAGACTCTCTAGACTTATTCCGCCGGAAAGGCACAATGCGACGAAGCCGGTGGAGACGTCCCATTAACCTACGGACCTGTTGTTTGAAAAAGGGTCTGTGGTGAACAGAGATAGGGTCATGCGTTGCTGTTTGCCTGTCTCTGACAGCCTTTTCTGCCTGTTCCTCTTTATAATCCATATTCTCCTTCATTTCGATCACAGGGTGATCGAACTTGAAACGAAAGAATTGGCGGTATGGATCTGGGGTTTCGGTTGCTGAAGCATCGACCTCTCCTTCCATTGAATCCGTCTTGAAAATCAGAATGGCTTTCGTGTTCTCATTTCCCATCACCATGGCTGCCTTTGTACATTCCAACTGCAATGGTAACATCTGCAAGAACAAGGGGAGTTCATGTGAGAATTCTACGTCACGCTCATGCTCTTCGTCATCGTCCGAATCGGAAGACGCCAAAGTAGATGCGCGCCCGGTGCTGCTGTCCCGTATTGGTCGTCCATTCCTATATTGGGTGGCACCTGACCTCTGAGTCTGTTCCGACTTTCTCAGTGTCTCGCGCTTTTTTGACCGGCGCTTTCGTGTTGTTCCTGTTTCGTGGTCTCCCGCACCGTCACCTGCACCGACAGGCTCTGCCCCGGAAGCAGCCGGGACTGCATCCTCCTGTAGATCTGTCAAGCCAGACAGAACCGAATCATATGCCGGGCTGCGGTTGTAGATGAACCATTCCAGGCCGGAAAGATTGACACTGATGCGACAAGGAAGTTTGGGTGTCGGCGGTTGTTCAGGAATAGGCTCGGCGGCGGAATCGGTATCGGTCTCGTTGATTCTTCGAGAGCCTTTTGCTGGGATCTTGACGCCCCGTACCCTGCGCAGCCAGTATTTCCATGTTATGTAACCATTTTGAACCAATATCGTCTCGTTCGAGCCGTGGTACCGAAGGCCGGTAAAGAAGATGCGACCACCGAGCAGGGAGATCTGAAGGGCTTGAATGTCGATATAGACCTTGTACTGGTGCCAGGTCCACGTTCGCAGGGCCCAGGATACTAGAGACGCAAAGACTCGATTGAAATAAAGAAGGGAAAAAATCGACAATGCGCCGCAAATGATGAGAGATCCCAGGAATAATCTGTAGAATTGGCCCAGACAGTGTTAGTAAACGCCCAACTATCTGTCCAGCCTGAAGTCACTCACCCATTGAACCCTCCCTGGTCGTCGAAGAAGTTGTTGCGGATGGACATTGTGAATAAGTATTAAGTAGCCAGATGTAGAGAGCTTTCCCCCTGGCTAGTAGTCAACGTGGATTGGACGATTTTCGTATGCGCCGTGTATTCATGCCGCTCTCCATGGTGTCGCTCTGAAGCAATTCGGACGGAAGCAAAGAGATTGCGAATAGGTGGACGTCGGCTCACGTCCGTAGCAACTAAGCAAAACAGAGCGCAAGAGCAAACAGCATGTCGGGGTTCAACTACCTCTCAGGAAAGAAGCTCTCAATGTGAAAGGCCGACATTGCAAGTGGTACCCGGCTAGGATGGTGAACGTGTAGAGAAGTAAGCTGAGGACTGATAAGCTCATAGGGTAGCTCCAGTCCGATACATATGTCAAAGTCAACTTTTAGGGGTGTCCGTAGGTTGAGGCTACACCGAATGGACCGCGCTCTGAATTCGACAGAGCTGTCTGTGTACATGTATGTAGGGAGACGAACCTTGATGGGCAAGGGGGTTTGTCTGATCGTCGTGAAATCTTAACACTGTGTAATTTATCTTGCTGAACAAGGTTCCATGAGGTTTTCTGGTAGACAGAGCCGTGCATTTACGTGTCTGCACGGCTGTTTCAATAACTGAAAGCCCAGACCCCGTCGGAACTTAATCCATAGAGGTTCCAACTTGCGGTTCTCAACGGCAGGAGCAGTGTGGGGTGTCAATTAACCACCTGGGTTATAGGGCAGCGGTGGTAGTGGATGCCCGCTCACAGCCCAGCGTCATCGTCACCTCCGGTTCGTTGCCCAGACGGACCACGAGGCGCTCGCTCGCTGGGCACACTGCAGCTACGACGGGACGAGCACTCACACGGCCTCCTCCATCTTTACGCCCGCCAGTGACATCGTGGTTCCCGTTATCGCCTTTCCGTCGTTGCATCATTTTCTTCAGGCTGCACCTTTCAAGGTGCAATACCAACACTTCTTCGCTCCACCATGCCGGCGCAACATGCCATAGGTTGAACGGCTTTTACTCTACCTGCGATCCAAAAAGTCGTTGCCGCGAACCCTTCGAGCCCAAAGTTCCCCTCCAACCTCGTCGCCGGGATCACCGAGATAGGAAATATGGGAGGCACCGGCCAAAAGCTTGCCGATGTGGCAACCATAGTTGGAGGCGTCGCGTCTATTGTCGCGACTCTGCTCTCCATGGTGTATGTCTACTCTACCGATAACCCATTGTGTCGCAACTCCAACATCGATGCCCGAACATCATACTGACCCAGCTCTGTAACAGGTCGATATGGCTCCAAACGTGAGTTCTCCCACGTATCGCTCCATGTCATTCATGTTCGGCCACTGATAATCAACAGCAAGAACTATCGCAAGCCGCTTTTGCAACGCTATGTCGTGCGGATCCTTCTCATGTGAGTTCGCATAATAGGAGTGTATTTTAGGCGCATTCTCTGACAAGTTTCCATCTTCAGGGTTCCAATATACTCGATTGCTTCATGGACTAGCATGGTCTCACGAACTGCGGCAGCCTTTGTCGACCCGATCAGAGACATCTACGAGGCCTTCACCATCTACACATTCTTCCAGTTGTTGATCAACTACTTGAGCGGAGAACGAGCCCTCATTATCATGACCCACGGTCGCGAGCCGATCCATCACCTATGGCCGATGAACCATATTCTCCCCCGCGTCGATATTTCCGATCCGCATACCTTCCTCGCCATAAAGCGCGGCATCTTGCAATATGCGTGGATGAAACCACTCCTGGCACTGTCGGCTGTGATCATGAAGGCTACTGGGGTATATCACGAGGGAGACATCAAGCTCACCTCGGGCTACTTCTGGAGCGGCATCGTCTACAACATTAGCGTCACAGTCAGCTTATACTCCTTGGGCCTGTTCTGGGTGTGTATGAACGACGACCTCAAGCCCTTCCGACCAATGCCCAAGTTCCTGTGTGTCAAGGCCATCATCTTTGCCTCTTACTGGCAGGGTTTTGCCCTCGGTATTCTGGTGTTCCTTGGAGCTTTCCCCAATGTCGAGGGCTACACCCAAGATGGCCTGGCAGCAGCTATCCAGGACTTCCTCATTTGTTTGGAGATGCCAGCCTTTGCGATTGCTCATTGGTACGCCTTCTCTTGGCATGACTTTGCCGACAAGAGGGTGTCTGCTGCAAGGATGCCGGTCAAGTATGCAATGAGGGACGCTTTCGGCATTCGCGACTTGATTCAAGACTCCAAGGAAACCTTTACCGGTGACAAGTACGGTTACCGGGTCTTTGACTCGGGCGACAAGATCATGGCACACGAGCAGTCGAGGTCGAGGCTTGCCCGACTCAAGGAAGGCATGCGATATGAGCGGGGAGGCAAGGGCAAATACTGGATCCCGCGACCAGACGAAATCAACCAAAACACTCCGCTATTGGGTGCAAACGGCGGTCCTAGCAGAAGGAGCAACTCCTCATCTCCGCACCACGATGACTCGGATGACATTGTGCTTGATCCAGAGGAGGAACAGCTCTACGCAGGAGCTAGAAAACTCGAGTTCGGTGACTGGAACGTAAGGAGCCCGTTCTTCGCATAGCACGATGACGATTCGCTGACCCAATCACAGTATCCCGTCATTACGGCCAACGAGCCGTGGAGAGATCGTTACCGCTCACCTCATCCTAGTCTATTCCAAAACACTCCGACCGGGAGCTTCTACAACCGATCTTCATCAAGCAGAAGCTCGGTTCCCACGCTGAACCCGAGAGACCCCTTGGAGAGGCGCAAGAAAGAGGCACCAGAAGGCCCCGAGGTTCTTCCCGAAGATGACAAGAAAGGCAAAAGGAAGGCGAGCACAAACAGTAAAGGGGCAGCATCGGCCTCTAGCCCAGACAAGGGGTTGGATCCTTTGGAAATCGCATACGGCCCAATGGTGGGAACCACCTCCAAACTCACCGAAGACGACTTCAAAGTCGACGATGTCAGCCCTCATCACCCGCACGGGGCGTTATCACCGGGACACGATGCTGCACATGATACTGAGGACGATGGAAACAAAACCGCAGTCACAGAAGTGTCCAATCACTGGGGCCATGCTACAGATACCGAGGCCGAAGACGAGGACGAGAGAAGCCCACACTTTACTGTTGGTGGTGAAGAAGAATTCCAGAACGTATGGGGGAGGTGACTACGCGTCTGATATCTACTAGCTGCTTGGGGCGATGTTTTTGCTTTGATATTCTGCTTAGCCCTTAATGAGCTTGCATGAGCTGTTCTGGTGTTCAAAGAGATTGCGGTATGGATCACGGGTTCAAATAGGTTATTGCGGGAGTCGGTATGGGCGTTGGCGTAGGATCCTGTTGATTGCTTAGGTCTAGCAATTTGGAAGTACAGCATTCGTAGGCAATATTTTCATTTCATAACTCATACCTTACTCTGTCCCTCGTATTGCCATACCTGTGGAAACCTCTGGTCTGCTCTACTCGCAGGAAGCATATTAGACTTTAGCTCATGGTGTCAACATAATCGGCATTTCTTAATCCCGGAAGAGCATCGAGGGAAGTGATGGTATCTATATAAAGTCATAATGTTGGAAATTTATATGTTTTTCATCCAACGGTAAATAAATGCATCGCCTGATCAGTACATAGGAGCCACAAGTCGTCAGTTACATCCAGGCCTTTAACGGACGTCTTGGGGTGAAACTCGGATCATAAGTCTCGTTGCGGGGTACAGTGACGACTCTCAGCTACCATTTTCCTACTTTACTACACACTCAACGGCGAGACTGAACTGTTCTGTTCTGCCGGCATCGTATTCGCCAATGTTAGATGAGCTGACAGGAGCTCAAGCTTGAAGCTCTGGCCGGATTACTCATTGTGTGACAAGCGATGTGTTACGTATGCCTACCTATTCGAGCTCGCCGGATGAGCAGCACCAAGCAAAGAGTGAATGATAAAGCAAATCCCATCCTCGGACGCGGTCTTCACATATCAGTGCAAGAATTATCCACCTCCATGTCCTTATCCATAATAGCAAAACCACCGGCAATAAGCAGTCACGGCGGCAACTAGGGATAACAGCCCCGAAGCCGTAGAGGTACCTACAGAGTGGTGGTGAGGCTGTTGAACTGGCCCGGGTTTATTTGATATGCTTGTGTAGAGGTGGGTAGCTGGAAGTCATATTATAAAAACCTGGTCCTCTCCCAGGCGGCAAAGACAAAGCGTTTGTCACTTGTAACTCGGGGTCAAGGTTTAGTAAACAACAAAGGCCGATGATTATTGTCGTATATCACTCCATCCGGCTTCGTTTGTTCGCGTTCGAATTGCCACGGCGAGGACGGGACTGGAAGTGGGATCACCTCTAGCTACGGTTATCTCAAAGGTTGCCGCCGGGAAGTGTGAAGCTGCCTGGTGAACCGGGCCCCAAGCGGGCCAAAGCTCCGACCTCCCAGCTTCCCTATCAGGTGAATGAACAGCTCAAATACCTGCCAGCTTCGGACAGCTTCACTGCCCCTGCTGAAGCACAAGTGACCAGCCCAGGACGTTGAGCGATAGCAGCTTCACTTGCTAGCTTCTGTCTAGTCAAAGGGATCCTGTAGCATTGAGTCTTCGGTTATACCACAAAAGGCCTAATGCCCCGTGAACGGGCTCTCTTCACAGGCTTTCGGAACACCGAAGTGGAAATGAGGAAAATGATGTCGGACCGCGAAAGGTTCATGGTGGGAGATATGGAGTCGATAGGTGAATTAGACTGCTTCTCGGTGGTGGTGAAGCTGTTCGGTGGCGGCCTGGTGCAATTCATCATGGCGGGAGGTTCAGGATCACCTCCCACTTCACTGGCCGAACCCGAATTGGGAGGAGAGGGGCAAAACAGGGCTTGACCCTCGTTGGTGAAGTCAGACATCAGGCGGTGCCGCGCACAAGTGACTGGACGGCCAATCAAACCTTCTCATGCGGCCATTCTACCCCACTACATAAACCCCTCCTCCCCTCCCCTCGCCAATTTTTTCACAGCAGTTTGCCCACCCCGCCCACTTCAGTCGACGACCAGTCCCACAAGTGCAATTTGGCTACAGGCTAGAGTGGCCGCCCCCGACTCCATATCAACGTCCTCGACCCTCTTTTTCCGACTTGCAAACTCACTGTTTTTCGGCTCTGCTACTTTCCTAGTCTGGGGCTGATACTGAGCACTAGCATTTTTTTTGCCAGGTTGGACTGCTTTTCCCGGGATCCTGCTTTGTCAGTTCTCGGCTGGTTCGCTTGCATTTGAGTGAGGAAAAAAAAATCTCGTTCTCTCGAGACTTCTTCCTTTCCACACCACGTCAAACACCCATTTTAGCAGTGTGTGTCAGACAATACCGCCAAAATGGTCAAGTAAGTCCTCTTCCTTTGGCCGAGACCATCGTCGTCATGGTCGTCTACACTTGATACACCTCGTCGTCGTCGCCGTCGCCGTCTTCGACTATGTCGTCGCCGTCGCCGTCGCCGTCGTCGATGGGTGCAAACTTCTTCGACTCTCTCCTACCCCGCCTCGGAGATAAGGACATCACACGTCCGCAAACATGGACAACAAGAACAACAACGTGCTGACCATGCGCCCTCGGATAGCTTCACGATTGACGAGATCCGTGCCTTGATGGACAAGCCCACTAACGTGCGCAACATGTCCGTCATTGCGCACGTTGATCACGGCAAGTCCACTTTGACCGACTCTCTCCTCGCCAAGGCCGGTATCATTTCCTCCGGCAAGGCTGGTGAGGCTCGTGCCACGGATACCCGTGCCGACGAGCAGGAGCGTGGTATTACCATCAAGTCTACCGCCATCTCCCTCTACGGCACCCTCCCCGATGAGGAGGATCTCAAGGACATCGTTGGCCAGAAGTCTGACGGTATGTTATACCTCCCCTCCCACACGCACTACCAGGACAGGAACTAAGACCATCACTACAGGCAAGGATTTCTTGATCAACTTGATCGATTCCCCCGGTCACGTTGATTTCTCTTCCGAAGTCACTGCTGCCCTCCGTGTTACCGATGGTGCTCTCGTCGTCGTCGACACCGTCGAGGGTGTCTGCGTCCAGACCGAGACCGTCCTTCGTCAGGCTCTCGGTGAGCGCATCAAGCCCGTTGTCATCATCAACAAGGTCGATCGCGCTCTTCTCGAGCTCCAGGTCTCCAAGGAGGATCTTTACCAGTCCTTCTCTCGTACCATCGAGTCCGTCAACGTCATCATTTCCACCTACTTCGACAAGTCTCTTGGTGACGTCCAGGTCTACCCCGACCGCGGTACCGTCGCTTTCGGTTCCGGTCTTCACGGCTGGGCTTTCACCATCCGTCAGTTCGCCACTCGCTACGCCAAGAAGTTCGGTGTCGACCGCAACAAGATGATGGAGCGTCTCTGGGGCGACAACTACTTCAACCCCAAGACCAAGAAGTGGACCAAGAACGGCACCTACGAGGGCAAGGAGCTCGAGCGTGCCTTCAACCAGTTCATTCTCGACCCCATCTTCAAGATCTTCTCCGCTGTCATGAACTTCAAGAAGGACGAGGTTGCCGCTCTCCTCGAGAAGCTCAACCTCAAGCTTGCTGCTGATGACCGTGACAAGGAGGGCAAGCAGCTCCTCAAGGCCGTCATGAAGGCCTTCCTTCCCGCTGCTGACTGCTTGTTGGAGATGATGATTCTCCACCTTCCTTCCCCCGTCACTGCCCAGGCCTACCGTGCCGAGACCCTCTACGAGGGTCCCCAGGACGATGAGGCTGCCATTGCCATCAAGAACTGCGACCCCAAGGGCCCCCTCATGCTCTACGTCTCCAAGATGGTTCCCACCTCCGATAAGGGTCGTTTCTACGCTTTCGGTCGTGTCTTCGCCGGTACCGTCCGCTCCGGTCTCAAGGTCCGCATCCAGGGCCCCAACTACACCCCCGGCAAGAAGGAGGATCTCTTCATCAAGGCCATTCAGCGTACCGTCCTCATGATGGGTGGCAAGGTCGAGCCCATTGATGACATGCCCGCTGGTAACATTGTTGGCCTCGTCGGTATTGACCAGTTCCTTCTCAAGTCTGGTACCCTTACCACCTCCGAGACTGCCCACAACATGAAGGTCATGAAGTTCTCCGTCTCCCCCGTCGTCCAGCGTTCCGTCCAGGTCAAGAATGCCCAGGATCTCCCCAAGCTTGTTGAGGGTCTCAAGCGTCTCTCCAAGTCCGACCCTTGCGTCCTTACCTTCTCTAACGAGTCCGGCGAGCACGTCGTTGCTGGTGCTGGTGAGCTCCATCTCGAGATTTGCTTGAACGATCTCGAGAACGACCACGCCGGTGTTCCCCTCACCATCTCCGACCCCGTCGTCCAGTACCGTGAGACCGTCGCTGGCAAGTCCTCCATGACTGCCCTCTCCAAGTCTCCCAACAAGCACAACCGTCTCTACATGGTTGCCGAGCCCCTTGATGAGGAGCTCTGCCTTGCCATTGAGAACGGCAAGATCACCCCCCGTGACGATTTCAAGGCCCGTGCCCGTATCCTCGCTGACGACTTCGGCTGGGACGTCACTGATGCCCGTAAGATCTGGGCTTTCGGCCCCGACACCAACGGTGCCAACTTGCTCGTTGACCAGACCAAGGCCGTCCAGTACCTCAACGAAATCAAGGATTCCGTTGTCTCCGGTTTCCAGTGGGCCACCCGTGAGGGTCCCATCGGTGAGGAGCCCATGCGCTCCATCCGCTTCAACATCCTTGATGTTACTCTCCACGCTGATGCTATTCACCGTGGTGGCGGTCAGATCATCCCCACTGCTCGTCGCGTTCTTTACGCTGCTACCCTTCTTGCCGAGCCCTCGCTCCTCGAGCCCGTCTTCTTGGTCGAGATTCAGGTTCCCGAGCAGGCCATGGGTGGTGTCTACGGTGTCCTTACCCGCCGTCGTGGTCACGTCTTCGGCGAGGAGCAGCGCCCCGGCACTCCTCTTTTCACCATCAAGGCCTACCTCCCCGTCATGGAGTCTTTCGGCTTCAACGGCGATCTCCGTGCCGCCACCTCCGGCCAGGCTTTCCCCCAGTCCGTCTTCGATCACTGGGAGCGTCTCCCCGGTGGCTCTCCTCTCGACGGCTCCTCCAAGGTCGGCCAGATCGTCCAGGAGATGCGCAAGCGCAAGGGTCTCAAGGTCGAGGTTCCCGGCTACGAGAACGTAAGTCTAACTCCACTATATCATGATCATGGGTAACATTTCGCTAACGATGCTCTACAGTACTACGACAAGCTCTAAATTACGTCTACCCAAGGCGTGCGACACCGTTCTCAGTGCTCTGGTCCAGATTAAGGCTGGAGTAACTCGACATTTACTGAGATTTGACCTTTAGGCGTCGGGAAGGATGGATGAGATACCGAGGAATTTTTTGGTAGATTCCTTCCTTTAGCATATTTGGCTTGTCATGTAGTCACGAAAAAATGAATTTCCTTGCGATGACCAAAAAACCATGTACCGAAAGATTCCCTTGTTTCCGTGTTCGTCATGTCTAAGGAAGTTTTCGTGTTCCATGTCTATCGATCTGCACGAGAATCTGATCATGGTGTCATGGCTTGCAGGTCAAATGTTGCAGGTTTCCAGAAAGGGGCTGGTGTATGGAAGATGATTATGGCCCATTTGGTGTATAAATCATAGAAACGCGGCGTTATTCGAGGTCGGAATTGGATATCCTGCAATTTTCCCAATCCACATTCAATGACTTGGTCGTGACTCTCATCAGAAGGAAGGGGTTTGTTCGCTGCAGCCACGCATCCAATCCTCCGAGGTGGTGCGGGGCGGGCGCGCTACTAATTTCCTTTGTAGTCCCCCAACAAGGTCGAGCGCGACGCGCTGTGCCCTGGTAAGCTGAGATGCGCTGCGCTGTGACCTCCCCATTGTTTTAGCCCGCCTGCCCGCTATCCATCGGACCAGGGTTCCTTCCATTCCCGATCCCAGAAAAAAAGTTACGACGCAATAAACCGAAGACGACGATCGCAGCATTCCTCGACCTTGAAGGATTACACCACCACTTTTTGTCGTCTTGCTCATTCGATACCGAGCGCCATATTTCTATGCCTATATTCGGTTCCTGAAACACGTATCAGAGCAAAATGCTCTTTCCCGAAGAAGACGAGGTGCACCTGAAGAGGTGGATCGTGAAGCGCCTCGAAAATACGTCAGTGACCCAAAACCCCAGTCCTTCTTCACATGCCTAGAGGTAGTCCTACCCAGACCTTCGTGATCACAGCTAACAATCTCGCGATACTGTAGATCAGATGCCGATGCTGATGTTCTAGCCGACTATGTGCTTGCCTTGTTGCGCACTAATGGCGAGGTCGAAGAAGTCCGCAGACTCTGTGAAACCGAAATTCCAGACTTCTTGAAAGAAGGTAGGGAAATCATTACCCTGTAGACCGGTGCTAAGAAAAGCTAAAACTAACTCGAGTGTGTGTCATTAACAAGACTCTTCGGTCTTCGTCCGCGATGTCTTCCATGCCATGGCCTACAAATCGTACCTGCCCGACGCCCCTCCAGTGCCGAAGCACGCTCTCCCTCCGCCTGCGTATGCCTCCGCTCCCGCCGCTTTTCCCGCTATCCAACCACCTGGACTATCCTACGATGACGCGCCAGGTCACCTCCCTCAGTTCCCTCCCTACGCCGGTCAATCACGAAAGCGGTCCTTCGACGGACGAGACGAGGTGGATGGAAGAGATGGCCAATATGGAGGCAGGGCATTGAAGCAACCTCGCCGGGGAGCCGGCTTTGGCTTTGGCGGCCGTGGAGGCCGGCCAGAAGCTGGGAATGGTCACCTGAATTCCGCATACCCGCCCTATGCTGAGAACGGCCAGTTGCCCCCGGGCTTCCTCACGAACATGACCGAGACCCTGGCCGCGTTACAACAACAGATGGGATTGCCTCCGGCCCCTGGTTATCCGGGCCCAGGTCCCGGGCAAGGTCAGAGAAGGCGAGCACGGTGTCGCGACTACGAAACGAAAGGGTACTGTTCGCGCGGTAATACCTGCCTGTTCGAGCACGGCGACGACTCCATCTACGTTCCTCCTCCCAGCGGTACTTCTTTTGGCGCGCCTTATGCGCCCCAGTCGAGTGCCATCGAGGAGTACGATCCGACAAACCCTGGCATCTTTACTCTGCCCACCAATCTTCCCCCTCACCCCTCCCCTCATCATGATGGAGGATATGCTTCCAGAGGCAGAGGAGGAAGGCAACAAGGAGGACCGAAACGTCGCCCGAAGGCGCCCTTTTCCGCTGACGGTCCTGTGTTTGACCGCACCAAGTCGACTATCGTGGTCGAAAACATTCCAGAGGAAAACTTTGACGAGGAGCAGGTTCGCGGGTTCTTCTCCCAGTTTGGAAACATCCTAGAGGTCTCCATGCAGCCTTACAAGAGGCTTGCCATTGTCAAGTACGATGCCTGGGCGTCAGCAAATGCGGCGTACAAGTCGCCAAAGGTGGTCTTTGACAACCGGTTCGTCAAAATCTTTTGGTACAAGGAGGAAGACTCCTCTTTACCGCCTTCTGTACCTCTAGGTGGTGGATTTTCTGAGAAGCATGGCGCCGAGGCAGGCGAAGACGGTCATTCATCAGCAGCTATGCCCGAGATTGACATGGAGGAGTTCTTGCGAAAGCAAGAAGAGGCACAAAAGATTCACGAGGAGAAGATGAAGAAGTTGGAGGAAGTAGAGCGCCAACGCGAGGAGCTTGAAAAGCGTCAGCAGGAACTGCTGGCCAGGCAGCGCGAGGAGAAAGCTAAGCTGGAGGCAAAGCTGAGGGCCAAGCTGGGAGGCGGGAGTCAACAAGGTGATGGCAGTCAAGATGCTTCCAAGCCAAAGTCCACTAGCGAGGCGCTGCGTGCTCAGCTAGCAGCTCTCGAGGCCGAGGCGAAGCAACTGGGCATCGATCCCGACGCTATGGACACATCCTTCGAGTCCTCCTCGTGGAATGCCAGAGGGGGGTACTACGGAAGGGGTGCGTTCAGAGGGGCGTACAGAGCCAGAGGCTATGCTCCTCGAGGATACCGCGGGGCTCCGTTCCGCGGCGGTGCCAGGGTTGACCACCATGCTGCGTACGCCATGTATTCTTTGGATAACCGTCCCAAGAAGGTCTCACTTACCGGGGTGGACTTTACTGTGCCTGAGAAGGACGAGACACTCAGGCAGTACCTTTTCGTAAGCTTTTCAAGTGCCGCCATTTCCTTTTCTTCTCTTGTCCCAACATGTAAGCTAACCAAAAAATCTTTAACAAGGGCATCGGCGAGTTTACCGACATCCAAACCACCCCCTCAGCAACCGACATCACCTTCAAAGATCGCAAGACGGCCGAGAAGTTCTTCAACGGCATCCTTCTTAACGGCAAGGAAATCCCAGGAATTGACGGTCAAGTCGAGCTCGCCTGGAACCCAAGCAGCGGCCCTGGTTCCACTTCCCTGGCTAGTACCCCAGGCAGCAGCACCAGCTTCGGTGCTGGCGGCGCGACCGGTCTGAAAGCCCAGTCATCAGGCTTGTCCGCGGCAGCCATGTTGTTCGTGCCCGGCGGTGGACCGCAAGCGGGTACCGGTAACAGCGGTGGTGGTGATAACGCTATGAGCGGTGCAGGAAGCGTCAGTGGTAGCGATAAGGACGTTAACATTGTGCTGGAGCGGAACGGGAACCAGAATCACCACAACCAACATTACGACAACCATAAGCATCAGGGGGATATGGATTACGATGTGGCTGACGAGAATCAGTGGGAGATGTCTTAGAAGGGAAATTTTGTTGAAGAAGGGGAGGTCCTGGAAGATGCTCCTTGAGGGATTGTCAGCAGTGCAATTATTTTGCAAGGAACCGAGAAAATCAAGAGGGTTACCAGAGTATGACTGTGGCTCAAGGGTCTGGATAGTGCTCAGTCATGCAAGGCTTGGATCAGTCCAGGATGATGCTCTTGAGAGCTTGATCATGTTGGTATTGGTGAGAATGCAAAAGCCATCAGTACAAGGATGCAATAACCGAGCATCAATAGAGAGAGAACAAAGCGGATGAGCGCATCCATGCAGGAAATCATATGGAAGAAGCCTTTGGCGGGAAACACCCTGTCCTTCAAAACTATGTTTACTGCATTGTGTTATAACGAGTCGCTCATAAAAGAGATCAAGAAGAGAAACAGATAATTGCAGAATAAAGGCGTAAAGTGTACTTCTAGAACAAATAACTTTGTGGCTGTTATTGGGCATTCTGTATCAATAGTTACCCCAGACAAATATGTTCTGCACTGTCACTGGCGGGCTGTGCTCATCAACAGTCCCCTTCAAACAAGTTATGATCCATCTGTAGTTTCGAACCCATTTTGATGACAAGCGACCACACATATCCATTTGGTGATAATATATATCAAGCATTATTGCCGATCATCGTGTCAAGATCTCCTTACTACATATATTCCCGACTCTACCTCTCACTCCCCGTAGTCCCATAGCTCCTACCCGTATCTCTGGTATCCGTCCTCTCTAAAGTCGCATAACTACGCGCCGTATCCCTCGTATCCGTTCTCTCCAAACCGCTCATATCACCGACCTGAGCAGCCAGCATCGCCGCAGACCCGGCCGAAGATCCAACGGCCGGAACAGAGCCCGGTGCACCAGCAGCAGCCGCCTTCTTGGGCTTCCTAAAGCATGCAAACTCGCTCTTGCTCGCCTCCCTTAGCCTTTTCAACACGGCCCTCATCTCCGGCAGCTCAGCCTGCAGTCTCGTTCTCGCCTCGTTATCCGTCCGGCTGTCCAGCTCCTGGTACACAGCGCTCTGCAGCTCCGAGGCACGGTCGGTCGTGTAGTGGTTCAGCGTCTGGGCGACAAACTCGACGTCGAGCGTGGCCTGCATGAGCATGCCCAAGTCGTAGCGGGCGCGGGTCTTGAACGCCTCGAGAAGCTCGCGCGACGTCTGCTCGAGCAAAAAGGAAAGCACTTGGCTGGTTAAAGAGGCAGCCGTTGTGGAGACCTGCGTGTGCACGAGAACGAGGTCGAGCAAGGCCTCGTAGATATAAGGCCGGACCTCGCGCGGCTTGGTGCCCGGCGGAGGCGGCCAGTTGGAGGCGGTCACGCCGGCGCGGATAATACTGCGCAGAGATTCGATCGAGGGGCGCGTGTAGGATTGGAATAAACGGGCGTCGATCTGCCCGAGGACGTCCCGGATAGTCTTGGTCTCGTCGGTGAGCTTGACGGAGAAGGCGTTTTCGAACTGGGTGTTGAGGTTGGGCACAACTTCGGAGCGGAGAGCCTGGAGGTTGCTGAGGGTGAGAAGCATGCGAACATTCTGGGGGGGTAATTGTTAGCAAGGATAGACTTTCGTGGTGGGGTTTGAAACCACTTACACTATCGCCGGCGTCAATGGTTGCGCCTCCGATGGTTGATACCCGTAGTCCAGAGGGGTTACTGGCAAGGACAAAATCATTCGCGTCCATCGTCCAGTCATCATCTGGCTTCTTGATGGGCAGCTCTGCGTTTTCTACCATGCCATGGAGGGCCTTGTAGAGCGTAGTAACATACTGACTCCGGACCATTTGCAACAGCTTTGTGGCGGGAGGTAGAACAATATCCTCGGCCCCGGGCTTGGTCATGGCCTCGGAAACGTAGAGAATCTTCTGCATCCCAATGAGCAACGCGCCCTCGAAAGCGGCAAAGCTGGCAGGCATCTTTGTCACATCCTTGCGCATAGGTGACCTGTTCCAATCCTCTACGTACTTGATATTCTCGGAATCTCTGTTCCATGCGGCACAAAGAGCAGTCACGCATCTCTCCCTAGTTGCGCCCATGAGATTTCTCAGCTGCTCCAGTTCGGATGGATCACCCTTGCCGACCGGAGCAAGAGAAGCCATGTCAGAAGCCCCGGATCCGACGAGAGTAAGCATTTTCGCAAGGTAGTGGGCTCCGCTGATGGAGTTGGACCAAGGTGGCCAGAACGCGAACTTCTCCCACGCTTCTCCTCGCTTCGGCGATGGAGGCGGAAGGTTATTTGGGTCGAGGTTAATAGGGACTCTCAGGGTTGTGGTTTGAATAGCTGGCCCTGGTGTTGTGGAAGGGTTCGGCGTGTTTGGCGTTGACGGCAGAGGCGAGACAAGCGCCGAGAGGTCTTCAGGCGGAGGGCCTGTAAAGAAGGATAGAACATGATCCTTGATCATGTCAACAAGCTCGACCGTGGCCCTCTGTAGTTCCAGGGAATTTTGTTGGGAGAGTCGATGATGGGCCTGTGATTCCCCCTTATAACCAACAGGGAGAGTTCTCTGAGTATTGCCGTCGATGAAGCCTTGTACTGTTTGCCAAAACTCGACCACTTCACCCAAGATGCCCTGAGGTGACATGAGGTTATTCATGAAAGCCACTACTGTTTCCCAAACCTCCAGGACCTCGGCTGAGTCAAATGTCGGTGTTTTGCTTTCGATAGACTGCCTACCGAGTGCTCTCAAATTTGTCGCTATTGACTGCGGGCTAGGCTTCTCAACATTTGCCAGACGTCGTCGCAACACTTCGATTTCAACCTTGGCCCTCTCTGCGGTAGATTGAATCCTGCTTTTCAAGTATTCAACCCGGCTTTGTAGCCACGTCCATATGGGGTTCTCCTCAGCACCTAGTTCCAGGAGAAGGGTAATCAGGTCCATATGTTGATCATGCGCCTGTCCCGGCGTTGCGTCTGACTTGGCCATTGCCTGAGGTGATACGAGCCTTCGCCACACGTCTCTCTTGAAAGACTGAATCTGCTCGTCGACATCATGCCACATTCGTGCTGCGAGGAGGATTTTGTAGAGCTGTGCCTCCGTAGGTTCGCCTGATCCGATACTCTGGGCGATTTGCTTCGCTTCATCAGCGAATCTTCTCGCCCTATTATACTCCTCAACGAGACTCTCGTGATCTTTCCGCTTAATACTCTCGGCCAAGGCAGCACTGATCTCGACGTAGTCTTTGTAGGTGTCGAGAAAAGACCCCATGGTTTTCAAGTGTTCCTCCTTTTCCCGTCCGCCCAATGCAGGTCCCCAGAAGTCCTCAGCCTTCGCAGAAACATCGAGCAAGGGAGCCTTCACGCCCATGACGCCATACTCGCTCTCCCTTATCAAGGCATTCTTCTTTCGGTTGTCAGACGTCGGAGCCGTGGGGCTTGCCAAACCGCCAGCGGCACCAGGACCTCGAAAGCTACTCCTGCTGGCGTGTCTTTCGTGAGCTCTGGGGCGCGGAGCTGCTGGCTCAGCACCGCGGTACTTCATCTCCTTGTAAACATTGTCAATTGTAGCCTTTGCTCGGACAAATCGTTCGAAATTCGATTCGACGAGCACCTTGAGGGACGCCGACTTTTGGTCAATAGACTGGTTCAGTACTTCTAATCCATTAAGTAACGCCTCGGTACTGTCAGTCGCATGCACCTGGGAGAGGAAAAGCGCCGGAGAGAATGTCGTCGATGAAAGAAGGAATCGGTTTCCTAGATAAAGCCATTGTGTGTTAACGATGGTGTCTCCCTTCCGCCTATTGGCCGCTGTCCTCGACATGCGCAGCCGTCGACGAGATCAACTCACGGAGCTTTGAGTCATCCTGCAACGGAACTCCCATCTGCTTCAAGGTCCGTACCACACTGTCGGTGGTGCCCAAAGGGTCGGGTTCGTCCCTCTGAACCAGATTACCAACACCACTGGCCGACGTTTCGGAACCAGGTATCACACTATGCCTGTTGCTCACCACCTTCTCCAGCGCCTGGAACCTTGACTTCCTCCTGTTGGCCTTTTGCTTCGCCGTCTCATCGTCGGAAACATCGCTGTTGTTGTCCTTCTCGGCCGGCCATTCGACAAGGTTGAGAGAGGAAACTTGATAGAAGTCGAGGATAGTTCGCTCTGTGTCGGCCGCCATGATGTCGGTTCTCCTCGTCCGCCCCTAATACTGAGTCCTGTCGATCCTCGGCTCTCGAACAGTCGCGTTTCGCTATCCTCGCTGTTACCGTGTCCGTATATCAAAATGAGTGCGTCCGTCCTGCGGGCCAGTTGTATCCATGTGTTTCGTGTATCGTAATTAAAACGTGATGTCGTATGTCGAAACCTTATCCGACAGTTTCTTTGGCGTCCCTTGTTTCCTCCGTCCTCGGTCAGTCACCCTGACACCACTGTGGTTGATGGGATTGGGGGCGCTTGGCAGCCCAGGGGTTCAGTGGAGCATTTGCGGGGTGAGCGCTATCGCGTGTCTAAAAAGGGTGCTCGCGCGTCAAGTCTCGAGCTGGAGCTGCACGGGCGGGCAATGCTAGGTGCTGTGGTCGGGTGCTTGTACTCACCGCGAGCGGTCAACAGCAATTCGTTGGGATGGATAGAAGTACCGGAGAGGTTGACGGTGAGGCAGGTGAGAGCCTCAAAACGCAGGCACATGGAAGCGGAGGCCACCGTACACACTACCTAGAGGTAAGTACAGAAAAGGAGGCTGCACATGCTACAGAAGGCTTCCTTCCTTCCGTCTCGCCCGGTACGTACCCCATCTTTAATTAACTCCTTGCAGGGCATGCGGGATGCTCGGGCGCGACTGACAAAGTGGCATATTACATAATACCTACGTAGGGACGCAGTAGCTCGCTCGAACTGTGGGAATTGTTAGCAGTTTGGCGCTGATTTAGTGCGCATCCTTAGCATTCATTAGCTTCGGGGGCGGCCCGGCGATTGTCAAGGAGATACGAAAGTCCGGCTAGCTTGCGGTACGAGTGGGGTTGAGAAGACGTCAGGTTCGCCCTACGGCGAGAAGTGGAAGCAGCGAAGAAGTGGCAGACGGCGGATTGACAGCAGCTAGGCGGGCCAAGCCTTGCATTGACTGGCGCATCCCAGGCTGCGCACGGTCCAGATGAAATGGGCCCAAAAACTTGTACTGGTGAAGGTGGTGGGCTGGCGCGCTGGTTGGCTGTTGCTTTGATTTGCGGGAAGACCTCCATCACTTTTTACCTCATCCACGGACTTTTCCCTGATCCTGATATTTCTCTGTATCCGTCCTCACCTCCTACATTCCTTTCCTCCGTACACATCAGGGTTCTCCGGGAAGAGGTGTCACGTATAATTCTCCAAAATGCTCGCCCTTAGATCAATTGCCGCTCCTGCGCACCGCCAGGCCTTCCGCGCCGCTCCCCGCGCCGTCTCGGTTTCCTTCCAGGTATGATAAGAAGCTACCAAGCAAGCAACAGCACGGGATGGAACATTGCAGATTTTTACTCTCACCTCCCTGTTGTATCCGTGATGCTGCGGTTATGTTGTATAAAGCCATGGAGAAACCCAAGCTAACTCTTATCTCTTGGTCTTACAGAACCGTTTCTACTCTTCCCGCGTTGCCCAGTTCACCGGCCAGAAGGATGCCAGCGTAAGCCGTCCTGCTCCCGCTTTCTCGACGAAAGGAAGGCTTTGCGACAGCGCATGACGACGGGTTGTTGAGTCTGAAAACTAATCAGACCTGGTCGCAAAATGCTGCTGTTTCGGGGTTACGGATGGATTGCTAAACATTTCAACAGGGCAAGTACACTGTCTCCTTGATCGAGGGTGATGGCATTGGTCCCGAGATCGCCGTTGCCGTCAAGGACATCTTCGCCGCCGCTCAGGTTCGTCCAAATCCTCTCCCATGCGCCCTGCACGTCGTGCATGTGCAAGGCTTCGACGCGTGGCTCGCTAACACTCAAAGTTAGACCCCCATTAACTGGGAGCCTATCAACGTCGACCCCATCCTCAAGGACGGCAAGACCGCCATTCCTGATGCTGCCATCGAGTCCATCCGCCGCAACAAGATTGCCCTTAAGGGCCCCCTCGCCGTATGTTGTCCTCTTGGTCTCAATTCGCAGAGATGGCAGCCTTACTGAACCTCGTCCAGACCCCCATCGGCAAGGGCCACGTTTCCCTCAACCTGACCCTCCGCAGGACCTTCAACCTTTTCGCCAACCTCCGTCCTTGCCGCTCCGTTGCCGGCTTCAAGACCCCCTACGACGGCGTTGACACCGTCCTTATCCGTGAGAACACTGAGGGCGAGTACTCTGGCATTGAGCACGTCGTCGTCGATGGTGTCGTCCAGTCCATCAAGCTCATCACCCGTGAGGCTTCCGAGCGTGTCCTCCGCTACGCTTTCGAGCAGGCCCGCGCCATCAACCGCAAGAAGGTCCGCGTTGTCCACAAGGCCACCATCATGAAGATGTCCGATGGTCTCTTCCTCAACACCGCCCGCGAGGTCGCCAAGGACTTCCCCGATATCGAGTTCGATGCTGAGCTTCTCGACAACACCTGCCTCAAGATGACCACCGACCCCACTCCCTACAACGACAAGGTCCTCGTCATGCCCAACCTTTACGGTGACATTCTTTCCGACATGTGCGCCGGTCTCATCGGTGGTCTCGGTCTTACCCCCTCCGGCAACATCGGTGATGAGTGCTCCATCTTCGAGGCCGTCCACGGCTCCGCCCCCGATATTGCTGGCAAGGGTCTCGCCAACCCCACCGCTCTTCTCCTTTCTTCCATGATGATGCTCCGTCACATGGGCCTCAACGAGTACGCCGACAAGATTGAGAAGGCTGCTTTCGACACCCTTGCTGAGGGCAAGGTTCTTACCGGTGATCTTGGTGGCAAGGCCTCCACCAAGGACTTCACTTCCGCTATTATTGACAGGCTATGATACCATAACTTTTCCTGTAATGCATTTTTTTGGGTAGTGGGGTTACTGTAGTAGACTGTATCAAGACGATCTATTCCCTTTGTTTATAAGCTCAAATAACGGCGGTTGTTTTCGTTGACACAGTTGAATTTCACAAAGGCGTTTTGTGGTCCCAATGCCGATACTCCTATGCTCTTTCAAGTCGTTCTGCGTCGTGTGCTTTGAAGCCTGGCTTTGGCTTGGAAGGCTCCTTTAGGTTTTTTTACTTGATGACCTTGCGCATGTGGAAAAGCCCTCTCCATATTCCCTGGAGAGTGCTCTAGCCTTGACAGATACCCTAAGACGAAGCTGATCTGCTGTTTTTAGGAGGCCTCGGTGCCTTGACTGAGTTGGAGTTAAAAAGATGGACACAACGAAAGTCCGTACTGATTTACTCTAGCCAGGGACGAGACAGTTCGCGGCTATATCAGGATGCTCGTAGGAACAACATTTTCTATAATCGATCTATGTTGCCACACTTTGGTTTCGAAGGTGCAGTCGTCACCGCTCGAGTATAGAATGAGCCGTGAGGCGGGCATGCCGACCGAAATATCGCAGAGTACATCAGCGTTGTCATGACGGGTACATACATGCAAATGGAGACAAGCTGCCGATGACCGAGTATCTGGCGGTGATGGCTCATGGCACAAAACCCCCTTACCCCCACAAGTGGGCTCAAACTCCCCGTCCTTACCCGTGGGTGACAGTTTTGGTCTAATGCAGGAGCCGGGACGGGAATTGGGGTCGTGTCAGTCAAGTGTCCCCCACTTTGTCCCGAGAACAACATTGAAGTCATTCCCATTCGTCCTTTTCCCGAGGGGAAGTTTTCCATTCCTCATCCTTGCAGAAGTCAAGTTGAGGGATCAGATCCTGCTACTGATCAGCGCAAGTTTTGTTCGAGTGTCAAGTTCTCCATGTCTCAGAGAATTTTCCCTGTTCTTCATATGCAAGACGTGTAAAGCAGGTCTAGAGTGTGAAACTCACCGAGTTGGAGTTGGGACAGACCCTTCTCTTTAGGCAAAACTGAGTTACCGATACCGGAGAATTAAGTACCTCCTGTCAAGGCACAAGCATATGATGATGGAGATGAAGGCACGAGTCAGTCTAGACCAGCTCCATCATCTTTCTAGTCTAATTCTCTGTTCTTTCTAGCGACTCTGAGAACGGACCCTATCGACCTTCCATGTGCTGTCCCGCCGTTCCTCAAAATTTTGCTGTGGCCGCGCCGCGATATGCCGATGTTTGAGACTCTTTCTCTCGTGCGGGATGTGGGCGGATTGATTGGTTCATCTCTTTTCTGCTTCCACCAGAGATTTTGCTCTCACCAATGAAAACTGGATATGGACACCCTGTACTTCCGTTTGGGGAAAGCGGTATGGAGATGGCATGACGTCGCTCCACCCGAGAAGAAACTGACGATAACTGTGTTCAACTTTTTTTTTTTTTTGCTTTCAGGGTTATACGTGTGCTTCAGGGTTATACGTGGGCTCCAGAACCAAATTGTGCGGGTGCTATCACAACCCTGAAGCCCACACATCGATTTACAGGTCCAGATACCCGGGTTTTATTCCCTTCAGCAACAGGTTCCATGAATGTTTCTAGAATAGGGGCTCGGCACCGAGAAGAAGCCGGCGCTTCTTTCCACCAATTCATTCGGAAGGTGCGGATATGACGGCAAATCACTTGAAGTTCATCACTCAACCGCCACATTTCATGGATATAGACGCGAAGAGCGCGATGCCAAGTCAACTGCCAGCCACGTACATGGCGTAATATTACCAAACTCCTTCCCTTCCGCTTCACCCTTCAAAAGTCAGTGTGTACTCTCATGATTCATCTTACGAAATGTTTCCAAGGTTTCTCCATTATCAGTAATCAGCGTATTTGGCCTCTTCGCGGTCAACCTGTCGACGCTTCTTCAGTCTTACTAACGTAAACAGGTAAGTCGGATACTCGGCAGCCAACGTCCTGTCTCGTGGCGGGCGCACATCACATAAGCGCATCATCCGTTCACGAAATTGTGTCTCGGAGGCGGGAGGCGCCCCATAGTTCCCTAGAGAGTATCAGACATCTCCGTGGAAACTCCTCTCCCCCGACATATCATTACGATCTGATATCTCACGATACAGGCAGGCTGGCTTTGAATGGTGGCAACGAACAGGGTAATCCCGCGCTTCCGCCTTACTAACCAGGTTCGCCATCCAAGCGCAAGATCCGGATCGGAGGGAGCGGCGGTGGAAAACGTCCAGAAGGCCTGGAGGTTGGCCAGGAATACAACACATCGAATTTGGGTGAGAAGTCGCATCATTGATTCAACATGTACCTTGACCTGACCGCGATGGGGAGAAACACAGAACTTGGAACTCGGGATCGCGGTATCAATATAAAAACTTACTATGAAGAATCTCGATGATTCATATTCTGTATGATTCGGATGCCATGCATTTCATCCAAGCTCCAAGTACCGAGTCTCTGGTTCACTGTCTCAAATCAAAACAAGTGTTCGAGGTTAAGTCATGAAAGCTGCAAAATAAGCTCTGTGGCCAGGCCCGAGTTCCAACCCTTCTGACTGCCCAAAGTGCACATCCGCAAACTCCTGAATCCCCAGTGTCTCTTCGTCTGCCCCCCCCCCCCCCCCCCCCCCCTCTAAGGGGATCTCGACTTGCCGAACCCCGCTCATTGACAGCGTTATACCCATCATTCACAGAGCCAGAGAAGTTGCCAATGTTCTAGAGACGTTTGGTCAGATCCAGGACACATAAGAAAGCCCTGAGATTCCAGGAATAACCTGGGCTGTCTTTCTCTGGGAATTTCCAGAAAATCTCCATGTCACGTACCGGTTACGCCAGGGTCTGGTGCTGTACATAGTGAGCTGCCGACATCAAGGCGGGGTGCGAATGGCCAGTCTCCCACGCATGACAATTGGATCATTGAAACAGTAGAACGGGATTAACGCACAAAAAGAAGTCCCGAGGCATTGGTCTCGCGTTGGTTATCAGCCACAGACCATCCAGGGGCCTTGTGCTTTCGAATTCGAAGACCGTTCCCCCCCCGCGCGAGATAGCGCGAAGGTGGCCGGGATACCGGGGGTTTCGATGCTGCTGCTAGAAGCGCAGATGCAGGACGGCGTGGGTCCTCAGCTTGCTAACAAATCGCTCATTACAGTAAACCATCCAATGTCCTTGTTTAGGGCCAGGTCCTCGCCCGTGATCCCCTCTTTTTCACGTTCTGCTTGTTGCAGCTGTCCTCCTCACAACTTGCGCGCCCTAAAGCAGGGCCCACAAGCCTTTTGATCGGTTCCGACTGGTTCCATGTCTAGTGACACGGCCTGTGGGACATGGTCGGGAGAGCTCAAGGAGCCTCCGACTTGACTTGCCCTCCGCGGCCTTCATATTTCCAACTATATAACTACTTCTCCCTTCTCTTCTCCAATCTTCACTCCAAAATCAGCTCCGTCTTCCACTCTTCACAATTTTCTCAAACTCAAAATCTCTCAAAAGTCCCTCGTCTAGTAGACGCCAACGCAACCTCTCCTTACAACTCTTCATCCAAGACTTCTTCAAGTTCTACACCCACATCCAACACAATGTCTGGTTCCAAGGTTGCCGCCCCTGCCGCTCAGGACACTCGCATCAAGAGCATTCTCGAGCAGGGTGCCGTCAAGTTCGTCATCAAGACCAAGGACCAGAAGTGGCAGTGCACCCTTCTCGATCGTGCTACTCAGTAAGCCTCCCTCCGCCATCAAGTACCTTTGACAATGTTCATGGTAGGCTTGATGCTAACTGATCACCACAGCGAGAAGATGAAGGCTCAGAAGGAGGGCTCTTCGGCTGCCTCCATCTCCGGTTCCGAGTCCGGAAGCTCCGCCTCGGGCTCGTCGCACTAAGCGACTTGCTCACAACACCTTTCTTCGACAACTTGATACAAGAACTGCGCGAGAGCCATCGAGAATCATTCGGCGGCATCACAACGGATTTCCAACTTCATGGTCTCCAATCAGCCCATGTTGACAAGGAGCTTCTGCAGTCTATGATCTAAGACTGAGGTTGAGCCAACGCCGCTTACCACGCAACTGTGCATTATCGAGCTATCGAACATGACAGCTGCGGTCTTCGAGACATCACCTCCAGTGCTGCCCATTGAGACCTGCAGAAGACAGCCGATCGAGTGTCATTGACACCCAACAAAAGCATCTCACGGCTATGTCAACTCTCGCCGAGGCTCAACATCATTCTCGGATGGCTCTTGCGCGGCTTTAGCACATGTTACTTGGCTTGATATTTTGGGATGTGACAGCACATTTTGGAGCGAACAAAAGGCGGTCCCCGGGGACATTGGTTCGGCGTTTATGATTTTGGGCTTATTATGATACCTGTTATTTGTTATTTCTTTTATTGGTTCAAGTTGTACGTTGCCTTTTTTTTTTTTGCAAAATGAAAAGGTATTCGTCGACAGAAAGGCATTATCTCTCGCAGTTTTCACGGACTTTTGCTTGCAACCCCCTTTGCGATACGACAACGAAACAAGCCAAGCATTGGCTGTATAACCAAAGTCATTTACACCAGAGATTTAGGGCCTATTCTTTCTCAGCTTGGCAAAGGATTGAGAACTCATGTAACATGGGACAATGAGGGCAAGAGTCCAATTTTTGCCCTTTTCCGATGCCGAGCCTTCGATATCGCACAGCACATCGATAGAAAGCTGAACAACGTCACTCAAGTCAGGAACGTGCAAGAGGAAGTAATGGCGGAAGAAATGCCCTGACAACAGCGGGGAGTTGTTGATTTGTTGTCTAACAGCCTGAACCTGCTGTGGATTTCGGGGACGGATGGATGCTGAGGTGGAGGGCAAGTTGAACGGATCCCCATGGGGGTGGGTGGCCAGGGCAGTGCCTCTGAGTGTTGTCCATCCGCTTGTTCCGACCACTCGCCAACAAAGCCATTCCAATCTCACCGCGCCGGTGCCGAATCTCCGACAACAGAAACGAGAAACCAGAAAGGGAAAATCAAGTTGCCGGGCTGTTTGGTGCGCGCGGTGAACTCGAGTCCCGATTTCCCGCTCCGATCCCCACAATCGAATTTTGCGCCATCCTTAATGCATGGCGCTAGGTTTTCGAGAATGGATCCCCATCGCATTGGTGCTTAATCAAAAGCTTATCTCATTCATGGCCGGGACTCCGCTGTGATGATGCTACTGATTCAGGTAAAGCACTTTCGAAAGTGGAAATCATAGCAGACCTCTCTCAAAGGGAGTTGATCGACAAACTTTACACCACAAAATCGAAAAAGCCGCCTGGCCATGCTCAAAATACACATCAACCCTTGAAAGTTCGTTAGCGCGGTACTTATAGAAGCCTCTGTTAACATCTATAGGCTGAGCCTACCGGAGTCTTGGAATAACAGCTTCTGGTTTGTTATTGCCCCTTGTGAATGGAGTCAAGTTTTGGTGGTTGTGTGTGGGACACCAGCAACTGTCGGTCTTGGCTGGCCTTTGCAATGGTTTGGACCAATGAGCAGCTTTAAAGCCCTTGTCTTTCCCTTGTCCTCTCCGTCATTAAAGATAGTGCAAGTCTGGCGCTAACAAACTTTTAAGCATTGATGTGTACACACGAATCCGCTGGCAACTGTTACTTAAACTTTGGACTGGATGAGACGACGTTGAACAAAAACAAATACCCCTGAAGTGCCGAGACTTCGGGTACGGTACACAAATGCACAGCAAGCCGTTCGGTTTCTTGGCTATCGTAACGTTCGAATGCGCCGGCCATTGAGAAGGGAGTGACGATTATAAGACGATCCTGCGCCCAGCCTATCCTCGTCCGACCTATCGTACATGTAGTGTACAGATCCTCCTCAGATTCTGCCAAGTTGTCTCTCGGTCCTGCCTTTCGACATCAGATAACTGATCAGTTTTGAACTGATCAGTTTTAAGCTTTTCCCTTTTGATACTACACTTGGCCCTTGGCTCTGCTGCGCCTCTGTTCCAATACTTCTCTTAGCTTCGGTAATTCCTGAATCGACCCAAGGCAAATCGGTGTCGAAAGAGGTGTGAATATCTCTCTGTTGCTGCCAAGCCAAGCCACATACCATCTGGAATTTTGCAGATGTTGCAAATTGCCTGCCGTGGTGCCCTCTGATGAACGACACAGCGGGAAGCCATTCAGAAGATAACGTACAGTGCACGATCAGAGTTGCAATACCGGATGCTTCTTGGGCGCACATACCTTATCATACCTTCCATACGTAGGTACGCGGTTCAGTACAGGCAGCGAACGGTGAATTGATGTTCGACACGTTAACAAACAGCATCTGTAGCCCTTCATCCTATCACATGGTAAAGTCATGAATGTTGTGCCTGGAGGGATCTCCAAAGATCAGTGACGAACCAGCTCTTGGCTGAAGCTGAGCGATGGAACGCCAAAAACGACCAAGCGTCCACTTTCACGCCCGATGTGTACATTGGGCCCGAGATCGGAATCGGAATCCTACAAAGTCCCTACGTGCATGTCGAGCTTCCATCCTCCAGCATCCTCGATGCTGGCGATAGCGATAAGGAACTGTCTGTTTGATCAAAATTCCCGGACAGGTAGGCCGCACGTGGTTTCCCGGCGCTAAGTCTCAAAGGGCTCCAGTTGACTTTCATCGGATCCGGCGGTCGGTGTGGCATTCCATTTCATCTGAATTCAATCAAGATGCTCTTTGAGCTGTGACAAGATCAACGCCTGTCAACAGTTGCTTCCGAAGAATGAAAGCCTTATCAAAAATTAACTGGGCGCCGTCAGTTGTCGATAAGGCAGGTAGTGCGTGATGATCTCATTGATTTGACGCAGGACAGACCCCTGTAAACTGCAAAAGTTGAGGTAGCAAAGGCTTGTGCCGGGGTTTGAGTCGATTGACAGGAAACAATTTGAACCTACTTCACTCAAGAGTCGAGGAAGGTTTATTCCTATCGCTCCAGAACCTAGTGAGGCTCCCACTTCGTGATAACGGCGCGAAACGCGCCAGAACCTGTGACCGGTAGGTATCCAAGGCGGTTGAATGCTGGGAGGTTGGTTGTTGGAAGTTTGAAACACCCATAGCCCTGTAGCTCAAAGCCGCCAACTGGAAGATCGGCTCCGGCACTTGTGATGCTGCGCTGTTCGTGGATCACTGGTTGGTTCCTGTGGGCTTGATGCCCCTTGCTTAAAAGAGATCCCGTGGCCAAATCTTCAAGCCTTCGGTTAGAGCCCACCGCCGCTCTTTTTGACAGCCGGAGAATGCTCAACTTCATGTCGAAACCCCAAGACTGGACGGTCAGGGAAGATGGGCAGATAGGGCACATAAAAGAGGTATGGATTGGATGTGGTCCGGGTTGCGCCAACGCACATTGCCTGTGACTCCAAAAAAATCCATGCTTTTTACAATTGTTGCCCGCTGCGAACGGGAGGCGGAGGCAAGAGGCCCTGGCCTGTCCCCCGCTGGAGTCAGCCCTGTCATTCCATGAACAGAACAGCACGCCCCAGGGCTTCATTCAAAGGGTCGGGCCGTGGGCTGCTCCTGCTTTCGATCATTGTGATGATGGCCTTAAACCCGCCGGCCAGCCTTTCGGTCTTTCCTTGATTCTTCCGAGCCTTTTAACCAGGCCTGTCCCGCCTTCTACAATTCTCATCCATCCATCTTTCCTTCTTTCATTCCTCTTCAACCCATCTTCGTCTGTCTGTCGCCTACCGTGACCAGGGCACATCTGGGACCTGGAGGGGATTCCTGCAAGCTTCGACCGCGACAACAAACATGCCGCTTCCTTTAGCGGGACAAGGTGAGACTCGTTGCTTTCTTTCACCTGTCAACTCATATTTTGGCTGTTTACATCGATAAGCCTCAAACACTCTCACGCCCCCGTGTCTTGTGGATTGTCTATGCTCCCATCCTCCGATTCCTGTGCTCCCCCAGCTCTCTCTCAGCTCCATTCCGTACCCTTGTCCACCCGGCGAATAAGGTACCTCTCATGGGTGGGCATCGCCAGTGGTTGCATCACCAGGCCACCTAAACCCGCTATTTCTACTCGCCTATTTCCCCATGTAATTCTGGTCCATCCAGCGCGGGAACTCATTCAGCGAGAGAGAACCCCTGGTGGCAAAATCACTGCACCCATCTCGCGGCCACGCAAGCTTTCCATCCTCGTGCGTTGTCTAGATGCTGCCTGGTCATGCTTGGGAACTCCGTTTGAATCAGTTATTTGAAGATTACGCCCCTCTTCGTCCTGCCCACTGTTGGCTGCCTCCTGACCTGTGCTGTACCATTTTTGCCTCAATTTAGCCTTCTTCAAGAACATAATTCTCCTATACTACACACTCCCGACATGCCCTCGTTTAGTTGTTGAAGTTACCATTTTCTCTCACCTGTAACATATCGCGGGAGCTCCCTCATCGTAGAGGTGCCCGATAGACCTTATCGATTTCTCCACTTTCTGCTGTATATCGTCATCCTCATCCTCCCGCACTCGTTCCAACGAACAACCCATTCTTTGGGCCTACCACGCCCAAACTTCTTGAAAGATGCCACCTATTAACCACGCTGCTGCTATCGCCTCAGTTGGCATCATTGCCGTATCGGTCGCCGCCGTAGCTGCGATAGCCATTTACGAGTCTCCCGAGGTGAGACGCCGAGTCAACGACCTCCGCCAACGCATCGCCGTTGCCTTTCAAGGCTGGGATGACGAGTTCGAAGATGATCCTCGATACCGCAATAATCCTCGTTTCAATCGTCCCGAAGACGCACACGGTTTCTACCAGTCTCGTGCGGATGTCGGCGTCGATGCCGACGAGGAAACCAAACGAAGGCAACGAGAAGAACTCATGTACTGGAATGCCAAGCGGGCCGAGATGATGAGGGAAGCCTGCGGCGATTCTTCTTCAACCACACACCAACGACCAACATCTTCTACTACCCGCGGCTCGAGCTTTGACGATTTCCTTAGTGAGGACACGGCAGCTGGACCTGGGACGTTTGTTTATAACACGGGCGCCGATGTTAGGGGTTCTGAGAATGATGCGCTGAGACGTCGTGGAACCGGCCGTGCCGCCGCCCCCGCTGGTGTCCGAGGATTGACTGCTGCCATGGTTCTGGATCCCTTCAGTGACGAGTTCGGTATCGAGTTGGACGAACGCATCAGCATGGTCGACGAGGAAACCCGCCTCATGGCCCCTAGCCAGGACGAGGCGGTATCGGATCATAGGTCAGACATCTACAACGCTACCCCTACCGGTCTCCAATCTCCCGTTTCTCGCACCCTTTCGCCCGTACCCAGAGTCGCTGTTCCTGCTGCTCCTGGTGAGCTCTTGTTCGACTTCGACGCACAGTCACAGTCAGAAGCCGCCGTCACTGCGTCCGAGAACAACAACCACGAGCGGTCCGGAGCCCCGACCCCTACCACGGCCCGCAGCACGACCAACACTCTTGAGCGTGACTTGAATGAGGATGAGTACATGACTGCTGGGCAGGAAGACCGTTCGACGGCTTATTCTTCGATTCAAGAGTGGGCTCAAGGCTCATCTGGAAACCCCGGCTTTTACTCGCCTCTGCCTGTCACCCCGACTGAGCCCATGTCTGAAGCCGAGATGGTAAGCGTTGGGCAGCTCACACCTGCGGATACCATGTCCCTGGCGGATTCTGGAGAGCACATCGAAAACTTCGATGCCGTTTCTTCCAGGGCCGGGGATTTTGATGACATGAGCGACAGCGATGATGGAATTGCCACTCCTGGCAGTTGGTCAGACGTGGGCAGCGTTATCAGCGAAGATGAGGCTGCCCGTCAACCACAGCACGCTTAATTCGTCGACATTTGGTAACGTACCGGGCGCCATGTACCACATCTGATTCCGGAACTTCACACGCATGGTCATCATTCTATCGGCATCTGGGCTCGGCGTTCTACTGGTTCTACTTACTATTCGTGTACGGTGTCATGAGCATAAGAGGGGGATTTCCTTGGGTTTGGGTAATGGTGGTTGGACAACAGTACAATGGAGAAGGTCTTTCGAAGTAGGCCTCACGGATATTAAGCAATCTGTGATGTGTTGGGCACACTGTCTAAGAACATCAAGAGTATTGATAACGATCAAAGTCACATCAATGGCTGTACAATGCCGCATTCAGGACAGGCGATCATCGTCATATACTAATAGCTGGAAACAAACGCTATGTAACTCTACGCTCAATCCTAAATACGTCGCTAACGTGTGATTTGCATCGCTTTCCTCCCGATTCTGCCGATCAAAACCCATTGCAACTCATTTGGACTCGTCCTCATCATCGCCACCAACGCTTGCACAGTACTCACACCACAGATCTTTGACCCCCTGCCCAAGAAGACCAACCCAGAATTCATCTTCCTGATACTCCCTCGTGCTCCTCAACCTCTCATTGATACGCCTCACCGTCCCTTCACCGAAACTCCCCTCAAGGTACTGCAAAAAGTATGCCGTATGCTGGTACCCCTTATCCCACGGGTCATCGAGTTTCACCTCTCTCTTCCAGTGCGGCGGGCTCAAGTCGCAGTTGAGCCGTACCCAGTCGGCGATTCCTTCAATCAAGCCGCCGGGTGCAGTTCCGTGGGCGTCCCATTGGTAGCAGTGGACAAGCTCGTGGGTGAGCACTCCCGTGAGTTCGGCAGGGAGGCGCGATGGTGGGGACGATGGGATGTGGGCGGCGATGTAAGAGAGGGAGAAGTGGATTTCTTTGTGGTCGGAGTCGAGGTCGGTCTTTGTAAACGTTTTTAAAGTAAGTTTTGGGCTTTTGGCTTTGGCTTAGTTTTGCCTAGAATCGGAAGAAGAGAAACGGGGTGGTGGGTGTATCATATCACAGACTGATGAGAGTAAACGAACGAAAATAACACAAGAATAACGAAAGGATATTCATGGCTTAAGGGTGTCAAGAATGATGCTAATCGAAGTGGGAGGAAGTGTAAAGTACGAACCCCAGTCGTATAAGCCACCCCGCCCATATCCCTCAAGATCACCGTCACCGACCGAGTAGGCGGACAGCTTGTGTGCTTATCGGCTGCCGACCTGTACAAAAGCCGCTGTACGTTCTTGACAGCGTCCGACAAGATTGTGGCTGCGTTGACGGCTCCGAGGAACTTGGAGGCGCCCGGGTGGTTGAGGTCGCGGATCTCAAGGCGGAGTTTGGGGTGGGGAAATTTGAATCCTTCACGGTCACGGTCATCATCATGCCCTTGAGAAGTCTGGTCTGATTCATCAAGGGCTGGCTGTTCTGGGTTTGGCTGAACCGGAACGGCACTGGGAGTCGGCGCGGCCGGTGACAACTCGGGCTCGGGAGGAATCTGTGAGCGGATGGTCATGGTCATGGTGAAGGACAACGAATGCGTAAACGGTTTGTCAAGAGAGCATGTACGCAACGGGGAGTTAAGGATGTTGCTGGTTTGGTGATGGGCCTCAGCTGAACGGTGAACCCGGACTCGCAGGGTGAGACGGCCCCCTGCCCGTGGTGCCTCGGGAGCTTCCGAGCTTCGGCCCCGCCCTGACCCGAAAGTTTGGGGGGGGGAGTCCCTCGTGGAGGGCGGGGCAAGCAGGGAGGGCTTGCCGCTGCGACAGTGGGCAAATCTGTGGTGCAAGGGCAACTGTGGGCAGGCTCGGCAGACGGGACAGAGAGCTGGCAGGCTGGCAGGCTGGCAAAAACGAAGAGGCCCTTGTTTGGCGCAGACGAGGGGGCGCGCCTGGGGAAATTGGGGAAATTTCACAAGGACCTGGCCCCGTTTCTGACGAATCCACGCTTCGATCCACGGCCCACACGTGCACGATTACATACCTGTCCATCATTTTGTTATTCGAAGGGGTCCATGGTATTCCATGCCTATCTTACCAAACACAGAAAGCAGGGGGGAATATCTTTCTACCTACCATCACCACTCACACCACGATCGCAACCCGGACTTCAACCTTTTACTAGTCATTAAGAGACGACCCCTATCGTCTTCGTCGTTTGCTTCTACGCCCTATAACAGACGCCTTTTCCTGGTCGCGCGACTCGTTTTTTTTTTTTTTCTTTTTTTTCTGACAAATTGAAACGACAACCTTCGGTCCCACGCGCGCCACTCCTTTCCCGCCTGCACGAGTTGTTTACTGATAGCTCGGGCTTGTGCAACCCATCGATCTTCCTCCTGTTTACTCTTCCGCCCCCTCTCTCGACCTATCGTCGCCTCCGTCCCGTTCCCTCGCATCACGCGACCGAGTTCGATTTCGACAGCATCGCACATCCCAGGCGATTTTGACGCGAAAACGTTATAGCCGCTACCTCTTTGTCGGAGGGAATGGCGGAACGAATCACTGACGAGCAGGTTGCTGACCTGCTCGCAATCCTGCGCACCGATGCCTCTGTCGATGCCAAAGCCAACCGAATCACCACCGTGAAGGCGAGCATCAAGCAACATAATGTCCCCACCACATGCTTTGCGCCTCTTTTCGAAGCGCTGCATATCGCCTCGACCGCACAACATCCCATTCTCGTTAATGCCGGATTCACTACGCTCAACCACCTGCTTGCTCGCTTGGCCAGACAGGATCCCAAGTTCCTGAGCAAGGAGGCACCGCACACACTCTCAGTTATTGTCGAGAAGCTTGGCGACCAAAAGGACAAGCTTCGTCAAATTGCCCTTCAGGGATTGACAACCCTCTACAAGGTCGCGCCCGTCGACGTCGAGCGCTCTGTGCGCAACATTGCCATGGTTGGCAAGAACCCGAGGGCGAAGGAGATGAGCATGCACTGGCTATTACAGACGCACCAAGAGCAGGGCTTACAGTTTCGAGGCTACGTTCCTACTTTGATGGAGCTTCTCGAAGACGCCGATGGATCAGTCCGCGACGTTGCTAAGACCACCGTCATTGAGCTCTTCAAAACTGCGCCCAATGCCGCCAAGTCGGATCTGAAGAGGCAGCTCAAGAATTTCAAGGTCAGACCTGCAATCGAGCAAGCAATTGTGAAGGAACTCAACAACCCGGCCTCTTCCGTTTCCTCTCAGCAGAATGATATGATGGATTTGGACGAGCCAGTTGTGTCCACTCGCGCCCCTGCGCCCGCCCCTATACGAACTAATTTGTCCGCCAGCGTACCGTCTCTCTCATCCGAGCGTCCGCTTACGCCAGGATTAGATAGCCGGGCCGAGCCGGTTGAAGCACAGTATGTGAATACACAGCGCGAGCTGGACGATATGTTCAGAGATATGCACATGTACTTCGATGGAAGGGAGACAGAACAGAACTGGCTGAAGCGGGAGGAAAGCATGACCAAACTGAGAAGGCTTATTGCTGGCAATGCTGTCTCGGACTTTCACGATTCTTTCCTCTCTGCGCTTCGGCAACTGCTCGATGGCATCATCAAAGCGGTCACCTCCCTCAGAACCAGTTTGTCCAAGGAAGGCTGCGCTCTTGTTCAAGATATTGCGACAGCTTATGGCCCAGGTATGGATCCTATGGTCGAAATTCTTATGCAGACCTTCGTCAAACTTTGCGCTGCCACGAAGAAGATCGCTTCCGCGCAAGCGAATGTCACAATCAACGTCATTCTTGGTAAGGTCAGCTATACCAACCGTCTTATGCAGCACATCTGGATGGCTTGTCAAGACAAGAACGTTCAGCCGAGGCTCTATGCCACCGAGTGGCTGAAAACGATGCTCACCAAGATGGCCCATCACAAGAACCATGTGGAACACACCGGCGGTCTAGAACTGATCGAGAAGTGCCTCAAGAAGGGCCTTGGTGACGCGAACCCTGGCGTCAGAGAGAAGATGCGAGCTACATATTGGACTTTCTCGGGGATATGGCCGGCCCGGGCAACTGTCATCATGAACGACCTTGACCCGACCGCGCAAAAGTTGCTCCAAAAGGACCCGAATAACCCCAATGCTCACAGTAGGACTGAAGCAGGAGGAGCCCGCCCTGGCATGGGCCTCTCCAAAAGTGTTATGGGGGCTCCTAAGCCGAGCGTGCGCGATGCCATTATTGCCCAGAAGAGGGCCATGGCATCATCGAAGAACCAGCCGCCACGGCCTGGCTCAGCCATGGCTCATTTCTCTCCCGTGCCGACTCCGGGGGCCACAAGAATTGCATCGTCGACCTCCCAAGCATCAACTGCTTCAGCCACATCAGCGTCAGCTGTTCCGGCACCAACAAAATCGGCGTTTGGTACTAGCTCTGGAGGCCTTTCGGGAGCACCGATGCGCCCAGGAAGGAGGAGACCGGAAGCTCCTCGACCTGAAGTAGCTGCTCGACCGGCAACGGCGGGTCCATATTCGGTTAGGGATGAAGTACCTCCTGCTGAGCCAACCAGCCCGCCTCCAAAACCTAGGGTCAAGACCGCCACGAGCCCGAAGACAACGACACTTGTCATCTCTCCCAAGAAGGCGATCCCTAGGCCTCAACAAGGCCATTCTGCAAAAAATAGCGAGTCTGGCATTCCGGTTCCGGTTTCTGCTATTCAGAGTCCGACAAAGCCAGTTGGTCTTCTTTCTCCACGGTCACCTCTTGCGCCGGAGTCGCCTCGACTCCCCGTCATCACCTCGCCTTCAAGGGTTATGCCAGACCCTGCTCAGATACCGTTGCCCGAAAGCAGCCCGTCCAAAGATGAGGAGCTCTCGTTGGTAGTGCCCAGCACTGTACTGCAAACTCAGAAGACCCCATTGCCTACAGTTGAGACGCAACAGCCGCAAATTTCAATAGCGCCCATCGAGGCCGTCGAGATCGTACCTGATAGCCCGTTCAGGTCTGTCCAAGTATATGAGGATCCATACACGGCAGGACAGTTTGAACCACAGTCCACTGCCTACACCGGTCCTGTATTGGAACCCAAGCCGGTAAACGAAGGTGCTGCCAATTTCCAGCAATCACAGCCGCCGTCGTACGATGGCGAGAACGGCATGGGCGAAATCCCCATACCATCTTCCCCAGAACGGGTCAGACAAAATTCGCGCCTTCTCGACAGCGGCATTTCCAAAGTCAAGACCAAGTCCCTTGACGTCCACGGCTTCCGCAAACTACAGGGCATCATCCGCGATCCCAAGGGTGGAGGCGCCGGCGCCATCTTCACCGACGACAAGTTCGGTGCCCTCCTCACGGGCCTCTTCGAATTCCTCGAGGCTTCCCCTGCCGACATCCCTCACATCCCCGCCGAGAAGCAGCAGGACGTCAAGGCCCAGATCCTGGCCACCATCAAGCTGCTTCTTAAGAAGATGCGCGACAACTTCCGCCCTCACGTCTCCCGGGGGCTCGAGAGTCTGCTGCGCGCTCGCGCCGCCTACGACAGCCGCTCACACATTGTCAGCGGCATGGAGCTGCTCGCCGATGAGCTCATCACCCTTGGTGACCCGACGGAAATCACCCTCGTGCTGGCCAAGACGCTCAGCGAAGCTCTCATCAATGATCAAGATGCTACTGCCGATGGACAGGACGCCCAGCGCTCTCTTAGTATGGGAATGCACGTCCTGAAAGAGGTCGTTGAGAGCAGCAGCTCATCGTCTTCAGCAGCGGCGACACCGTTCACGCCCACCGAGCAGGAGCTCGATACCCTCGCGGGGTTGGCGGCCAAGTGCCTGGAGAGCGCGGACAGCGCGGTGCGCATGGATGCGGTGCAGTTGTGCGTGGCGCTGCATGCGAAAGTGGGCGATCAGAGGTTTTGGGATGCGGTCAAGAGGGAGGGGGTGAGGGATGACCCCAAGAGTTTGATCACTTATTATATTGTTAGGAGGCAGAGGGAGGTTGGGGCTAATGCCTAGGTGTGAGGTTGTCGGTGCCTAGTGGCACTGGGTAAAATGGGTACAATAATGTTGTTGTTTGGAGACGGTGTGTACATGGCAGGGCAAGAAAGAAAGGGGAAAAAAACACTCATTAGATGTCTTGGAAGGAGCTGGTTCTTATTGGGAGGTTTGCTTCTTCGCTTTCAAGGCTCCGACCGGGGTGTTCTAGGTTTGACGCGCATAAAGATGTTGATGGAGGATACTTACTGTATGATGCTGCTCAGTTGTAATGGAAATGAAAGAGGGTTGAAAAAGAAAGGCATGGGCAAGGCAGGCAGGCACTGGTGCAAAGTTGGGAGGGAATGGATTGGCATAATAAACGGAATACAATTAATTCAATCTAACCTTGCTCCCTTCCTTCGCACTGCGACATGGTGTTCTCTATTCTTCGCGGGCGTTGTACGTTGATTGCTTAAAGATGCGTACGTGTGTGCGATTATCACTTGGAAAATAAACACCTTGTAAGGCAGCAATTTGCAGTGTACTTTTCTTATGATCATTGTTGGCTTCTTGCGCTTATTTACGATATATGTATCATACCGATCAAGCAAATGAATAACATAAGTGCACAAAGGTTGCTAAGACTAAAATGATGTAGGTATATAACTGCCTTCTAATAACTGAAAGTTCCAACCACAGGGGTATTCTGGTCTATCATCAAACAATACATAAATCGCATATCCCTGCGTAAATACTCGCTGAACATAAGCGAGAGAGAAAAGAGAGCAAAAAGAACAATAAAATCCATGCATGATATGCCGCTGAATGATGGTGATGAAACTTAAGCCGAACCTGATTCTGTCCTCATACAGGTTGAGAACATCTTTTTTTCGTCTAACCCCTCCAAGCCGTCTAATTGGTGACAGTGCAAGTCGTATGTGGCTGTGGAAGAACAAAAACGCCAATTTTTGAAAGACAATAGAAGACACCGACAATCGCTTTCCTTTTGAAGCGCTGCGTTGAAAACAGCTTGGGTATCAGGGGATCGTAGGGTGAATTATGGCTGCAGATGTGCCGAGCTTTTTGAGCATGTTGGTCGGATACCAGCAAATCTTCGTGGGAAAGACTTCATAGTCTTATGGTCATGAATGATTTGGTTATTCCGCAGCAGGAAGCAAGAGTGTGGACGAAAAGAGGAACTCGAAGGATCGAGGATCGGTAGGAGAGAAGACGGGTTGCTCTTGTTTCGACTTGATTTGGGCGACTAGAAAATTGGACAAGTTAGTCATCTCGCCAGCGAGAATTAGGGATGAAAGTAGGTGGCAATCTTACAGTTGAGACTGATTGCTTCAAAGTAGGCTTTGATAGCAGGATCTTGTTCCTCCGTCACCAATTTTCCATCCGATTCCCGGTGAGCTGTCCGGGGAAGAGCTTTGCGAATTGTCAAGAGCATCCGCAGCAAGTCGGCGATCACATAACCTTGCTGGGCAAAGCTACCTGGATCTTTCTCTAGTGGCCACATTGTCCTCAGATTTGGCTGCTCCCAGGCCTTGAAAGCCCATGTTGATTTCTCTACGCAGTTGAGCAGGATCAAGGTTGCAAAATACATGCCAAAGTCGATCTTGACCTTGCTGTCTTGCAACACTCTTTGCATACCAGTTAAAAGAGTTTTGCTGGTAGCGGCTGCCTTCCGCTCTGCTGCTGCCGCAAGCTGCAGACAAATCGTGGTGAAAACTTCCTCATGAGTCTCCTCCTTGATATGGCTGATGACTGTATCATCCAAAGTAGACTTCACCGTAATTGTCCACTGGCGCTCTCTGTCCAGAATCTCCACCAGGCCCCAGAGCTCTAGAGACTTCTTGAGTAGCTCATCGTTTGTCGTGCTAGCAATTTCGAGGGCGGTTTGTAGAGTGACCTGCATGAAATGGGACGGCTCACGCTTGATGAGTTCAGGAAGGACTTCACGCATGTACGACTCAAGGCGAGCTGGAACGTCTTGTGAGTCGTTGTCGACCATAATGATTGGGTAATCCAAGGGTTTGTCTGATGGTACTCCTGTGGTAACCTTCCCGTCTGCTTCCCTGATCCCATCACGCTGTAAGACTTGAAGGCGCAGATGCGGAGAAAGCTCCGGAAAGTGAGATGCTTCAATAACTAGGCCGTGGTTGCTGAGAACCATGGCTTGCTTGAACGTATTGATACGGCCTTGCGCTAGGACAATCTGAACACCAGCAGAGTACAGATCCAGCTGTTCTGAGAATTTGGTCCGTACACAACCCGAGCGCCACACACGCGGCGACAAGACCTTGCGACATGTATCACAAGGTTCACCAGGCGAGCAGGTTTTTCGCAATACCCTGCAACGAATACAGGCGCCGATCTTGCGCACCTCTTGCACCTGCTTCCTCCTTGTCGCGTTAAATCTGGCCCGCGAGTGGCGGGCTTTTGAGGTTGTCTCGAGACGGAAACCGCCTTTGGTGAGCGATGCTGTCGCATGAGGAACAGGCTCGCCAGTCGGAATTGCTTGGAAAGCATCGGCTGTGTAGGTGATCTCGCCCCAGGGCTGGGAAGGTGTGGTAGTTGGGATCGATGGCGACACCTCAGGCGGGCTTTGGTGTGGTTGATGGGCTTGTTCGGAAGCCGAAAGACTGCTTGCTACTGCAGCAGCGGCAGCGGCCGTAGCACTGGCGGCTTCGGCGGCGGCGGCAGCTTCTTGACCCAGCAACTGAGGATCAAGAAGAGCGGGGTGTAGTCGAGCTGCGGCAGCTGCGGCCATCGATATGTTTGAAGCGTCGGCATTGACATGTTGTTCCTCTGCTCGTAGTATCTCGTGTATTCTCTCTTCGGTAGTGAGTACTCGTTCTTCATCTGTCGCGGCAACTGGTTCGGCTGTGATATGATCGATTTGTCAGTCTCGGCTTGGGAACGGTAACAAAGGCGGTGTAAGTCCAGACGGTTGCAACTTACGCTTTGGTTGCTCCCCCATAACAGCATGTTCGTCGGCCTGGTGTGGATTCTCGACATTTCCTTGATCCTGGACAACAAAGTGTTCGATAGATTGTGTCGTAGTAGCGCCTGGTACAGTACCCGAGGAGACAGGCGGATGAAGAGGTACACGATCGTCATTCTTCTCGCTCATGTCAATCTGCCTCGAAACCTCGGCCAGCACTCCGAGGGCAGTCCAATCACGCTGGAGGTCGCGTTGTATCATGGGAAGATCCACCGTGGAGCCATTGACGCCATTGACTTGAGCTGGGTTTTGCAAGGGCGGCTGTACCTGGCCCTGGTTGTGTTGGGTCTGTTGTAGTCGGTGGGAGGCGTGGCTCATTCCGGAGAGGGTGAAGATGGCATTAACACGATCGGCTTCGCCTATGGCGGGACACTTCTTGGTAAGGTGGGTAGTTAAGCTGTCGAGACGGCCTCGTGGGAAGTGCTCTCCGCATCTGTGTCGGTGAAGTGGGAAGCAATCAGCATCAGGAGCATCATGGGCGGCAGAAGCAGTGGTCGTCGACATGGTCGGGCTCGGCGAAGGGAGACGGGCGTTGGAGACTGGTGGTGAGAAGGAAGGCAAAGGTGGAGAGCAACGACAACGACGACAACGACGACGACAGTGTCGACATTCATTAACTGGGAAAAACGAAGAGAGAGAAGGTCGGTCACCGCAACTCACGATTTACAAGTATGAGGATAACGATTGCTCTGGTCCTGCAGCTTTGGGCCTCGCTCGAAATACTGCAGGATCAGAGCATTCGGCCGTCTACCCATTATGCCGGAGACTGCACGCTGGACAATCGGGGGGCATCTAGAAAGAGAGACTGGCGACGGCTTGTCGGTGAGCGATTGGCAACTGGCGTTGGCGCAAGCCGGGGAGGGGTCTCCTGCGATGGATGGCGACGTGAAAATACTGCCGGTCTAAAAATGTTGGCGGTCAGGAAATGGGAGAAGCGGTAGAGCGGTAGAGCGGTAGAGAGAAGCAGTTGGCCACGAACAATCCAGGAACCGGCAAAGACGGTGAGAGAGCCCAGGTGGTTGGCAAGGGTCACGTGGGGCTACGTATCTCGCCAAGCCCGCGCTAGCTCACCACCCTGACTTACGTAAGAAAGGACCAGGGGTCCGGATACATGTAGACTCTTGGAGCTCGAGCCGCACAGTGTCTCTGCACCCCGAAGCTCAGCTGTCCCCTAGAGGTAGGTAGAGGTAGAAAGTCACTCCAGTTTGTTACAAAGAGACGGGAAGGAAAGAGTTCATTCTCTCTTCAACAGCTCAGGGTCGGTGGTACAAGAAGCAGACAGAACTTGGGTGACTTGCGAGGTGGGCAAAAGAACCGGCCTCTGCCATGACGGCAGTGAGGTTTAACATGTGAAAATACAACCGCACTGGAACAAGTGACTCTGAATCAGCCGCATGTCGTGATCAAAACGAAGTTGGTGTTACTGACCGAAGTTGCTTTTACGCTGGAGCAGTAGTCTCTAGTTCTTTTTCTCTATTACAGTGGTAACATCCAACACCGGGTTTCGTCGACTTTGTCTAATGTCAACTCTTCGACTTCTTACCCACGTTATAGGCACTTACTTTTCTGGACACGATACTCTAGTCGCCGACCATCTGATCTTTACAGTCCCGCCTTCGGACTATCACGCTTGCCAAAACATACATATGGACTCAAAAGCACCGTCCCCAACCTTACAGGATCTGAGACTCAACAAGATGCCGTCACTATAAGGCCTGGACCCATCGCCAAGTTTGTTCCTGAACTGTACCTGTTTAGAGTTTAGACTAAATGGGCGGGAACCCACACACCCACTTTAGGTTGGAGTTGTTGTTCAAGAGCCATTTCTCACGGATCATTGCAATCCACTCTGCCATCGAACCACACGCCGCCATCATCCTTGTGAGGCACTCGAAGCCCCCGAGAAGCCCGGCTGTCCCTTTCGGTGCTCTCACTCGCTCGCTGGCCATCTCGCAATTCTTTGCCCTTCCTATACGCGACCCCTGGATTTGATAAGTCGTAACGTTTGGATTTTCGGTGTCGTTGTAGCTTATCATCGAGCCACCGTATTCGGACCCGAGTATCAGGGGCACACATCATCAGATGGAAAGATACCTCTAATCTTCCGCTACTTACTTACCCTTATTGCAAGTAAAACCCCACGATCCTCACAACACAGGGTGCAACAAGACACCATACATCACCCCGTCTTGTTTCACTTTCTTCCAGTAGTCTAAACCAATTCACCGACATCCTTTGGTAGCCTGCTTCAACGAACTCCGCATCCCCGTGTTTCGTCTCCGTTTCCCCGGGTCCTCCGGTTGTTGCTTCCGGGGACACAGCACTAGCAAGCACCTGCCAGTTGCCCCCACATCACTTAACTGCTGCCCTGTCTTCAAGATTTGTCAAGTTAACAACACCACATACGCTCATCGCCGACATATGGGATTTCTGGCCTACCGTTACGACCCAAGATACAGTATTGTCTGTCTGCTTTCCCTTCCACTGAACGCCACTCATCTTGCTCACCCCGCAGAGAGATCATTACGTACTTGACGGTGCCAAGTATCGTTGGGTCTCGGCGTGTCTTGGGCACCAAGTTGGCGGGACCGGCACGGCACGCATAGGTCAGGGCCCGAGTCGTTCAGGATGCTCCTCCTTCACCAAACCGGCAGCGTCAAAATCGGCGAAGTGGTCCGCTATACCGTCACTTACACCCCGTCTGCCGACCACATCCTTCCGTCTCCCGAGTTTCTCTCCTTGCGCATCAAGAATACTTCGGCCATTGCTCTGCGGGCTGCCTTCGTCCACGGCCCCTACACTCTTTCTGTTGCGGCTTACCCTTCTCACTTCAACCCAAATGAAAAGTTCGAAAACCCTCGTCGCTATGGCATCCCGGAGTTTGAGCCCATGCTCAAGGCTGGTGCTATCTGGAACTGTCACCTCGTCATACCCGACAACATCCGTCAGTCAGCCGGCGAGGGAACCAGCAAGCATGGTCAGTTTGGAAACCCCGAAACCCATGGCGAGAGCGTTTCGTGGATCATCGAAGTCGCCTCACAGGTGATCTTCTCTACGTCCGCTGCCGTCCACTATGAGGTTCTCCTCGCCAGGGATGAGAAGTCTCTGAACCTCGGTTCAGTCGTTCCGGTTCTTGGAGGCCAATCTCAAACACCGGAGCCAGGCCGGGTCACGGACTTCCAGCAAAGCATTGGCAGTGTCAAGAATCATCCGGCGCAACCAAAGGGGGTCTACTCGCGAGCCATTTCATTGAAGGTCGAAGATACAGGCGCGCTGTGGAACACGCCTCGACTTCCAGGATGGGATGAAGAAGTCCATCAGCGGGCAAAATATCACGGTGTTGATGCCCCCGTGGAGCCCGTTGTACCCAAGGACAAACACCCCGAGGTGCCGAGCAAGCCAAAGAAGCAGAAGAAGGTTCACTTGGTTGTCCTGACGCATGGACTGCATAGTAACTTGGGAGCCGATATGCTCTACATGAAGGAGAGCATTGACGCGGGGGTAAAAAAGGCGAAACAAGATGCCAAGGCGCGAAGAGAAAGGGAGCGGGCAGCGAAACGCCAACAAGACAGTTCTATGTCGACAGAGGATGGGAAAAGAGGAATGACTGGCGACAAAGATGAGTCGCGGGGAGATTGTGGGGAAGACGGTAGCGATGATGAAGACGACGAGGAGGTAATTGTGCGTGGCTTCTCTGGTAACGCCACCAGAACTGAGAAGGGTATCAAATACCTGGGAAAGAGGCTCGCTAAGTTCGTCCTCACCATGATTTTCCCTGATCAGCCCTTCATACCCACCACCAGAGCGGCATCACAGGCCATTGCCCACTCGCTTAAAGCTAGCAAGCAGGACGCAGAGAAGGATTCAGGCCAGAAGCGCCCTCAGTCTGGATCCAAAAAGACAGAAAGAGGCTATAAGATCACCAAGATCAGCTTCATTGCTCATTCGCTTGGCGGCCTCATCCAGACATACGCAATTGCCTACATTCAGAAGCATTCGCCAACCTTTTTCGATCAGGTTGAGCCAGTCAACTTCATCGCATTAGCATCGCCGTTCCTTGGCCTCAACCATGAGAACCCTTATTACGTCAAGTTTGCCCTCGATTTTGGGTTGGTGGGTAGGACCGGCCAAGATCTGGGGCTCACATGGAGAGCTCCAACAATCGCACGAAATGGGTTTGGGGCAATCATCAGCCAATTTGGAGAGAGTACGCATAAGCACGTCTACGGAGAACCCCAGCCGGAGTCGAAGCCGCTGCTACGCATCTTGCCTACTGGGCCGGCACATACAGCGTTGAAGAAATTCCGAAATAGAACAGTGTACTCGAACGTCGTCAACGACGGAATTGTGCCGCTCCGCACAAGTTGTCTTTTGTTCTTGGATTGGCAAGGTCTAGGGCGTGTGGAGAAGGCTCGGCGAGAGGCCGGTCTGGTTGAAACTGCTCTTAGCTTTGGGTGGGCTGAGTTGACGGGAACAAACACGACGGCGCCACGAGCGAAGCCCTGGGCTCCAGATGATGGAGAGGGAAAGCCTGGCGAAGAGGTATCTGGTGACTCAACACCTACAGGTCCTTACGACGCCCACGAGGTACCCCAGCCGCCACCGCATGCCATGCTGGAGGATGATCGGGCCAGTCTTCGATCAGCGGTTGTCCCCTCTTCAGATTCCGAGTACCAAAAGCTGCAGAATCTTCAGAGCGCAACTACCTCAAATAACACCAACAACCCTTTCACCGGTCTAATGAATTTCTTCCGTTCCAGCGAGACACAGAAGCAAGCACCTGCCCCACAGCCTTCAAAAGCCAACAGGATCTATCAACGGAGTCAGATCCTGAGATCAGAGGACACATCGACAACTGCCTCGGCCTCTTCATCTCGATCCCGCGTCACCACTGGCAACGAACTCTTGGAAGCGGGTGAAAGCGTCCTGGCTCCGCCCAAGACCACGGTATTTGAGGCAGCTAGTGACTTGATCAACCCCAAATTGCCCTCTGTTGAATATCTCATCGACCCATCCAAACGACCTCGAGCCATCTTTCATGACAGGATATACCATCCTTCGGATATTCCGCCTCCACCATTAAAGAAGCGACCCACCACGAGCGGCTTCCGACGAAAGGCTACGACGAGCACCGAATCTTCATCGATCAGCTCCGCACCTCAAGCTGCTCCGGTTAAGACCCCAAACAGCGAGACGTCATCCCCTTACAGCCCGACACCCGGTGTCCTGCCCCGGGATTCGTCGCTGTCACGGCACGACTACGATGATACGGAACATACCAATCCAGACATGGACCCGTCGGAGGTAGTTGACGGTTCCCAAATGCAGGTCGAGGAGAAAATCGCGAGAGCCTACCACAGGGGTCTCTCCTGGCGCAAAGTGCTCGTCAAGCTGGAGCCCGATGCGCACAACAACATTATTGTGCGCCGCCAGTTCGCCAACGCTTTCGGATGGCCCGTGATCCAGCATCTTGTCGAGGCACACTTCAGCGATTCAGCAACTGCCAAGACACCCGATGACGAGGTCACAAACAAGGAGCGCGCCAAACCTCTCTCTGCACCTCCTGACGAGCATGGTTCTGAAATTAAGGATTCAGATACCACGATCTCGTCGAAGAAAACGCACAGTAGGGAAGGTTCAACCCAGAGCGAAAGGGATGCTGCGAGAGAGGCTGAGGACGTCGTGTCCGGCTTGCCCAAAACAAGCACAAAGGGTCATCTTTCACCACACTCATCATCACCATCCTCGCCATCGGAGAGGCCAAAACTCGTCCGAAGGATGGACTCGGTGACGTGGAGCGACCGAGATTGGATGGAAAGTGGCGATGAAAGCGACTCGGCGAGCGAGAGCGGTGCCGGTCATCGGGATACCAAGAAGGATTCGTTCATGGGCGGCCTAATGCCGGCGGATAAGAAAGGAAAGGCAAACGCGATGACAACGACACCAAATCCCTCCGCCGATCCTACGGCGGATGGTAGCGGTGGTGATTCGTCAGAAAAGCCCGGATTCAAGAGATCGAGCACGCTGAACTGGAACTGGACCGAGAAAATCGTCGGGAAGGGGGCTGCCCTCGGCATGAGGCCAAAATCACCTAGGTCGTCGTCGACAGGTGGTACCACAGATTTCCAGGGCTTGGGTCTGGCTAGCTCGGCGAGTCAGATCATTTCTGGGAGTGGCAGACCTCAAAGCCAGGGGAAGTCACCTGTCATGCCGGTATTGGTCAGGGAAAACAGTGAAGTTTTACCTCTGAAGGAACAGCACGCAAATCCGTCGGAGACGAAGCAATGATAATGCTGCAGGGATTATGATAGCGAAGTGTGTACTGTAGATTCTGACAATGCTAAGACTACCACCAGCGTGTTAAGAGCAGTTATCAAAAGTTTCACCGTACATATCACTGGGAAGACGAGAGTCTGCTTGCGCCTCATCAACCGTTATTGTTGAGACTTTGTGTGATGATAAAGCTTCCGCAGGAAGGGCAAATGATACTTCGCTGGGAAACAACCAGTTGAAACCCCAGAGCACTTGGTTATATGGCAGAGATAATATTTTTCGATGGCAGGGCAGTGCACAAGGGAATTATGGTAGATATATGGCAGTTACATTCAACGGAGATAGTTGCTGTAGGGAGATGTCGTTGCTGATATTTTCACCGGTTGTCGGTGGTTGTCGGTGGCTGTTGCCGGTGGTGATAAAGATACGTACTTCGCTGTTACGCTGGAGTTTCGCCGAGTGTTGTCGCTGGTGTTTCGCTGATCTCGCGGGTATAACGAATTTATATACTCATTATGGGAGAGTGTTCAGGAACATGCCCGGACAGTTTTCCCATAGTTTCATCTCTTTTCTTGTTTTTCGTATCGGTTTTTTTCAGAGTTCAACCAACGAACTTCCAGGAAGTTGTAGGATGGGAGCACAGACCAGGCACTTTATTATCCAACGATGTTAGTGACTTGTAGAGAGGACAACCAATTACAGTTTACTTATAGTCTTCACACGACCCATCTTCGGGCGAGACGAGCGCGCAGACACAGGGCTACCAAGGGATTGGAATATATTTTCTTTTGGTTGTTGTCCCTTTCTTTTTCTCTTTAGTATCTTTTTGTTCTGTAATGTTGTGATTTTAAGTCGTCCAGTCGGGTATACCGTATAAATTCGCCAAATTCGTATATCGGGGTCTGTGCATATCTGGTTTAGTAATGCTTATACAGCAAGTACCCGTGCCACGCCGTGGCACGGGTATGGGAAGCCGTGCAGGATTTGGTGCGTAGTCGCATCCCTAACAAAACCTCCCATCTGGTTCATAGTCCCGGGTTTAGAGACACTTTGATTTGGAGCTTCTTACTGCTTGTGCAGATGTCCTGTCCGGCATAGAGAGCTTGCCAAAGTTGGCTTACTTAGCCAGTTATGTACATAACGGCACAGAACCGATATACGAGTTTGGGGAGTTTATACGGTAGACATGTGAAACGCACTGTACGTCCGTTGTCGTTGTCGTTGTTGTACCCGACATCTTTTTCAGGAACCAACCGTAGTTACTAGTAGCTCCGAAAAAAAAAAAAGGGTTTCACGGGCAACCACCACCACACCGTCGCCGTCTGCGCCGTGTCGCCCTTGCAGATTTGGAGGAGAAAAGATTCCCGCGATTCCATTCGATGGTGTCGATGGTGGTTGCTTCTGACTGGACACTTGGGTCAATCACGTAATTGGGAATTCTCCAATGATGTGGGGTCTTCGGCGCCTGTATCGGGTGTGGGGGTGTTTTTCATCCAACGTCAACTCGTCTTCGGTGTGATGATTTATTTTCTTTGTTTTTGTTCTACTACCTCTTACTGAATGCTGTGACGATGTAGCATGAGATATGTTCAGTTGTCGCTACATAGGAGAGCACTCACAATCATTCGTCTAACGACATCAAATATGCAGTGGCGTGTCGAGATGGCTGGATGGACGCTTCATTGGGTAGAGTTGGCTGATTGTTGAGGTGGCCGAGCGAAGTGGAGTTTGACCGCTTTTTGGAACAGGCGTCCAAGTGCAAAGTTGCATCTTGTGAAGATGGCTCTCTGGCTCTCAGCATGCCGATAGTTCTGGAAATGGACGTCCACTTCTTTCCATTGGTGTTGTTGCAAAGCAATCATCTGGTCGATAACTCCTGTAATTCCTCACTGCCGTTTCGTCTATCCGCCTTTGTCTTTCCATCTCATCGCGTAGTGACGTGAATCTCCTCTCCAGCTCATCCCTTGATATTCTTGAGGCGTTGTTGTCCAGGGACAAGTTGACTTGTGAAAGCTTGCGAAGCTTTTTTTGGGCGGGGTTCCATGACCCCACATCCGGCCTTGGGGAGAGTGCAGGGGGGTCAGGTCGGGCACTGTCTGGTAGAAGAGTCCAAAATAAATGAGACTTTTAGTGCTGGCGAAGCTCGCTCCGCCTTTCCGCTGATTTTGCTCTTACGGTTACCGTCAGACGTACTGCTACCCAACTCCAGCTTTTGGAGAAAGGCGGCGAGTGGGTGAGGCAAGCGGTCGGCCGACGCGGGATCCCTGACCTTGCGAACCCCCGTCGCCAATGGGACTCACTCCGGGGATCGGCGTCTCTTCACACTCTCGTTTCTCTGCACCTTTCCATCGCTCGAGCTTGTTGGCTTGTGTGTCATTCCGGGCTCGCCCATTGCCTTCGGGGACGTGTTCGGGCGTACTCGACAAAAAAGTTGTTATTTCGCACTTTCCCTCTCCCCGGTGGTCCCGTGCATATCTAGGTAGAGACTCGTTTCTGGTCCTTCGAGGTCTTTCGCCTTTCCCTTTTCTCTCTCGCCTCTTGTTCCCCTTCTCCGATCTTTCCACTTTCCACCACCTTTGTGCCTTCGGTTTTTAGCTTCCTTTCATCTGGAGTTCGAGGCAATCGGATCCAACAAAAAAAAAAAAAAAAAAAAAGGAGACACGCTATAGCACAGATACCTTCTCGAAGGTGTAGAAACCACAATTGACTATCTACAAGATAGCAAAGAAAGGAAGAAACTATACCAGCCGTCAGAGTTGGCTGATAATCTGGTTTCTTCTCACAATCATTGGGAGGTAGGCACACAAGTATGAATCCATCCACCACCCCCCGTGTGTATCATAAGCTTCCCGGCTACACAATTCTCTTACAACCTTCCCGCGGCTTTCCTTGTCTTCTTCCCCGTTTAATATGGCTACGCAACGTCCAACGGACCGTCCCATCCTGACACGCCGCGTCGATATCCCAATCGCAATGTCCTGCCGTTGGTCCCATCCGGCCGGTCCCTTTCAAGGTGTTACCGTCAAAGTTCTTCGCCTCCCCAGGAGCTTGGACAACTCGTTGGCCCACCGACTGTGACCACGTCCGCGACCAAGCCAGCAGTTCTTTGTCATAATACAACTTTAACCGTCTATCAAAGTATAATACTAACTCGGCATTACTAGATTACCTGCTATCATCCATATAGCATAGAAAGCCCGACAATACGACCTTTCCCCAGTCGCACCCAACATACCCGGTCAAAATGCATATCCGGGACATGCTCGCCGATGCCGAAAGGACGAAGGCTCCGTCCTTCTCCTTCGAGTACTTCCCACCCAAGACCGCCCAGGGTGTTCAGAACCTTTACGACCGCATGGATCGCATGTACAACTTCGGTCCCAAGTTCATCGATATCACGTGGGGTGCCGGTGGCCGCATCGCCGAACTTACCTGCGAAATGGTCGCCCAGGCCCAGGCTTACCTCGGCCTCGAGACGTGTATGCATCTTACCTGCACCGATATGGGAGAGGAGAAAGTAAACAACGCCCTGCAAAGGGCCTACAAGGCCGGCTGCACCAACATCTTGGCCTTGCGGGGTGATCCTCCCCGTGAGAAGGAGAAGTGGGAGGCCGCTGAGGGTGGTTTCCAGTACGCCCGTGACCTAGTTGCCCACATCCGCAAGCTGTACGGTGACCACTTCGACATCGGTGTTGCTGGCTACCCCGAGGGTTGCGACGACAACAAGGATGAAGAGTCTCTGCTCGACCACCTGAAGGAGAAGGTCGATATGGGTGCGTCCTTCATCGTCACACAGATGTTTTACGACGTTGACAACTTCCTGCGTTGGGTCAAGAGGGTCAGGGAGAAGGGTATCACGGTTCCCATCATCCCTGGTATCATGCCCATTGCCACGTACGCCAGTTTCCTTCGCCGCGCGAACCACATGAACTGCAGAATCCCCGAAGAGTGGATGGCAAAGCTCGAGCCCGTCAAGAACGATGATGTGGCTGTCCGTGAAATCGGCAAGACTCTCGTTGCCGACATGTGCCGCAAGATTGTCGACGCTGGTATCCGCCACTTGCACTTCTACACCATGAACCTTGCCCAGGCCACGCGCATGGTTCTCGAGGAGCTCGACTGGTTGCCTTCGCCCAACCGTCCGCTCAAGCGTGCTCTTCCCTGGAAGCAGTCTCTTGGTTCTGGGAGAAGGGACGAGGATGTGCGCCCCATTTTCTGGCGCAACCGCAACAAGTCGTACATCACCCGTACCCAGGACTGGGATGAGTTTCCTAACGGCCGCTGGGGTGACTCGAGGTCTCCTGCCTTCGGTGAGCTGGATGCCTATGGTATTGGCTTGACTGGTTCTAATGAGCTGAACCGCAAGAAGTGGGGCGAGCCTGAAACCGTCAAGGACATCGCGAACCTCTTCGTGCGCTATCTTAACCAGGAGCTCGAGTACCTGCCATGGAGTGAAGCCCCTATCTCGAGCGAGGCTGAGTTGATCAAGGATAACCTCATCGCTCTCAACAACCGTGGCTTGATTACCATCAACTCGCAGCCGGCCGTCAATGGCGTCAAGTCAACACACCCCATCCACGGCTGGGGTCCCGCCAATGGTTATGTCTACCAGAAGGCATACCTGGAACTTTTGGTTTCTCCTGAACTCTTCCCTGAGATCAAGCGCCGAATTGAGAACCACCCCGATCTCACTTACTACGGCGTGACGAAGTCGGGTAACCTTCACACGAACGCGCCATCCGAAGGACCTAACGCTGTCACATGGGGTGTTTTCCCTGGCAAGGAGATTGTCCAGCCCACCATCGTCGAGAGCATCAGCTTCCTCGCCTGGAAAGACGAGGCCTTCCAGTTAGGTCTTGAGTGGGCCCGCTGCTATGATGCCGATACCCCCAGCCGTCTTTTGATCGAGGAGATCATGAACAAGTGGTATCTGATCAACATCGGTAAGTTGAATGCGACTCGGCTGGTCCATCAAACTTTATATTGATTTTGAATGATAGTAAACAACGATTTCCATCAGCCAAACACCATCTTCGAGATCTTGACCGACCTGTCCGTTTCCGATCTCGAGAAGGTGTACACGCCCGCACAGACTAACGGTGCCACCAACGGCGTTTCTGAGGCTTCAACAGTGCCTCAATAAAGGAGATAAATCATCATCTCTCCTTTTTCTCTCCTTCTCCAACACACATACATTATTTCAACATTTTCTTTTTTCAACAATGCATGGGAAGCCTACGGGTAGGCTTTCCGACATTCCCGTTACCTAAACGTAATATTTGACCGTTTTTCAACAAAAAGCGCGTTTTCAGAACAACAAGCATGACGTACTCTGCTGCCGGGTTTTGCAGGATACAACAGGACAGAGGAACGAACAACGATTTGATGATTCCAAGTTTTGCCGGAGCATTAAAGGCAGCCTTTGCATACCAAGCATATACAGAGAACGGATAGGGTAACCGGGGAAAACTTTCAACACATCAGGAGAGGGAAAGGGAAAGAGGTTTCAAGGCACAGCATTATATACTACCGGCGTTTCTGCGATGTCGAGCCTATGGCGGGATTTGGACCGTCGGGTAACCGTCATTATTTTGGGTGAAGTTTGATTTTTCAACAAAAAAAATCTGGAAGGAGCATAGGACTCAAAAGGGGACGAGGAGGAACAGTAGAAGGGAAAATTAAAAGCATGAAGTGAAACGAAGATATGTGGACATGTGGGCATGGGCAGGGCGGTGCATATCTCAACGATACCCCGAGTTGGAATGGAAAATGGTGTTAGGCAGGCAGGAATTGAACATGGACTTTTGCATTGCATTATCTCGCGTTGACCTCCCTTTGACGACCACAGGCATCAAATGGTTCCTTCGCAGTAAACCCGAGCGGATTCGAAAAGTAATCAGCAAGAAACAAGCACGGGCACATTTCGAGAGTATACACATCGCACTTACGCATAAAAGTCCTACCATGGTGAGTCAAGCTTACAAGGCCGATATTGCCGATTATGTATCTAGTTGGCCTGTCTTTGCCATTCATGGAAGAATACCTCAGCCGGCCTATAAATGAGACATGGCTAATTTCCCATGATTGTTCTGTCAAAAAATTCACGGGACACTGCAGTTTTGTAGGACCACAGAAGTCGTCAGTCAAGCTCGACACTACACAATACGTTCAGCGGGCAATTCTCGGAATGAAAGCCAATGCATTATTATCCTCTGATTGATACCTAGGGAAGGCTCAATGATCAACCGTCCGCCCGGCCGTCCCTCTTTCTCGGAACAGAGACAGACGAATGAGATGAGAGACAACAGGCGTAATGTGTCAAGGTCCCCCCTCCTTGTCCTTCTCTTAAGGCTCTAAGAATAAATGCGTGGCACGGGAAAGGAGACAATAGGGGGCCCCGAGCCACTACTGTTGAATGTCAATGCCATTCAATCCCAACGGAATGGCATATGCAAGGGTGTCACCACCGACATTTCATAGTAAACCACAGTAGTATGGAACTGAGGTAAGGCCTTACATAGACGGAAGACTGGGCGAGTGGAAATGTTAACGGAAGATCGTGGTGAAGGGGTGTCCCGGGTGTGATTTGTGCGTACAACCCCAAGTCTGTATAGCCTTTGCGAAACTTGACACATGAAACACGACTCGGCAATGCGATCCTTGTTTGTTTGGTAGACGGATGAGGATGGAGGATGGGAAAGCCTTGCGAGTGTTATAGGTGGATTTCTGATGAATAAAATGTAAGCAAAGAGGACTCGTCATATACTCAGGATGGTACAAACACCGGCTATCGCGATCATTCATGGGTTACTGTGGCGACCGGCAGCGAACTCTCTTCGAAGATGGATACTCCTCCTAAGCCCTTGGTGAGTCTTCACTCATGGACGTTGAAAATGGGAGGAGGTCGCAAAGGCGCAAGCTGATATCAGTTGCCATGCTTCGATCGCATCAAAGTTCGCCCGTTGATTGACCCTCCATCCCCATCCTCCTCCTCGAAAAATATCAGACAGCATAGGTAAGATGATGCTAGTAAAGGGTCTTCACAAACACAGTCGTTTCGCCAATAAAACCTGATGAAATTGTATATCTGGGGAATGTTGCAGGGGTGCTTGGTTAGGGGAATCCGGACGGGATGTCGTCAGCTTGTACTCCCTGATTTTGGGGTATGCTGGGAAAAGGAAAATCGAAGATAACGACAAAATGGCAGGCCAACTAGAAAGATTAAAGGGCGAAGCATTGTGTAACAGGCCGAGTGACGATGACGGCTTAATATTGGATATAACAAGTATAAACGGACGGACCTGACGAGCAAAGCAAACAGTCAAAGCTGACGCAGCACAGAAGGGGGGTGCTGACATGACATGTCAACATTTAATCTTCGATGTGGTATACCTTTAGCTACTCGTCAGGTTTGCAAAATCGACCATTTGACTAGCGGCTGAGCCACTAGATTACCACTAGGCAGATGGTCGATTTTGTAGACCTGACAAGTATTCATATTTGGATGTTATTAACGTAGCGTAGGTTATTCCTTTGCTGTATGGGGAAGTGTCCGCCATTGATGTTCGTGGTTGAAGTACCTAGGTAGAGGTAGGAATTCACTTTGACGTTTTTGAGACTGTTAAGACTGGAGTGAAAGCCAACTCCCTATTGGCTGGCCTTCAATTTAGTCCCTCGTTTCTATACCGGGAAAGGGGGGGCGGATAACAGGGCTTTCAACAGTGGTTCAACTTTTTATTGGTTACTTAACGAGGTGTTGAAGCGTATACGTCGGTACTTATACTATTAAGATAATTGCATATTGGGGATAACTGTTGTAGTAGTACGACAGTGCGTCGTATTAATTAGTACGTTGCGCATTCAACGGCCAAAGTCGCTTCAATGACGAGTTTAAATTTCAATAACCCATTGAGTGGGTCCCTATATCGCACGTACTAGCGAATCGCATACACCAAAAAGATTTAATTAATAAAATATTCGTTTAATATTATTTATAAAATTAATTAATTATTAATAGTAATAGTACCTTTACTTTGAATAATCTTATACGTAAAATATCTTATTGTATATTAAGCCTTATTAATTTCAATATATTTTTACCGGGCAATTATAATTAAATCGACATTGAGCTTTAAATTTAATATTATATTTAATTACGTATTATATTATTAGCGTAAAAATATAGAAGATTTATAAAAGGTATAAATAAATATTAAATATTTTATTATATAAAGCTATTATATTATTTCTCGGCGCGGGCTATTCTATTATTCTATTTTACCTAGGGGTTACTACTCTACTATTCTATTATTTTATTATTTTATTACTTTATTACTTTATTACCTAATTTTATTATATTATTTATTATTATTATTTATTATTATTCTATTATTTTACTTATTACTCCTTATTATTTTATTCTTTTATCCTTTAATTATCCTCTAAAGCCTTTACCCTTTTATACTTTAATTTAGGTATTCGTTTACTTTAAACCTTTTTTAGAATTCTATATAATATGTATATATGTACTATAAACTTTCGGCTATCGGTAGTAGTCTTAACTTATATCCGTATTTTATCGTACTTTAACCGGGGTAAATCTCCGAAAATAAATAATAATATCGATATAAATTTATAAATTCTAATAATTCTATTACATTACGTTAATAGAAATCGCGCACTTAAAAAGAATTAGGGGTTAAAATAAGGGTCGGTACCTTTATTTCTTATATATATAAATAATATATATAAAATACTATATTATCTAATTTATAGGTTTCTATCGACGATAAAATTATTTTAATATAGTATTAATGGTATTCCGCCCTACCTATCCCTAAGAATTATATTATATCGGAGCCTTTACGCCGAAGATTATTATATATAATTAATAAAATAATCGGTTAATTAACTAAATAATACCCTATTAATTTAAATATATAAAGTAAATAGGGTATAATATACCTTAGGGTTAATTGGGTACGAATATCCCGCGGATTATTTATTATATAATTAAATAATAAAAAAAGACGGAAATTCTATTTAATTACCCTTAAATAACGATAAATTATATCGGGTAAGTAATAAGAATTGTAATAAATATAAATATACCCTTTTCTTCTTCCCTTATTTAGTAGACTATTCTTTCTTTTCTTCCTAAATTATTAAAAAGTTAGCGGTTATTACTTTCCTTGTTCCTATCTTTACTTCTATTCTCTTACTTTTCGTGGCCTAAAATATTTGTTTATAATCTAAAATATTATTATATTAATTCTATTTAAAGTATAAATTAGTATTAGAATAGGAAGCTTACCTATATTTAATTATATAGTAAAAATTTAGTTATTATTGGTTTAATATCGAATTAACTTTCTTCTTATTTATTTAATATATTTCCCCGTTTAAAGTATTAGTATACCTTTAAATCCCCGAACAATTAGAGCTAACGTAATATTAATAACTAAAACTACTCCAATCGGTAATGAATTAATTATATTAAATAATAAAGTATTTATAAATTATAACGATTAATTATATAAATACTCTTAAAATTAACCAACTTCTAATTATATTTATCTTTCGGTATTATAAATAGTATAGGCGGTATTTCGATAATTAAATCGGAATTTCTAATATTTAATTAAAATATAAATATAATAGCCGGGGGTTTTAATAATTTTACCGGAACTTTTATTATTTAACCCGGATATCGATAATATAACCGGAAATCTCGATGCTTTAATTAAATATATTTAATAAAATTATTTATTCGACGGTTAAATTAAAAGGTATAATAAATATATAAAGTAAATTAACCGGAATATAAATAAAAGTATAAAAATACGAAGTTTACTTCGGTAATTTATAATTTATTATAAAAATAATTAATTATATCCTGGTATTTTTTACGTAACGGGAATTATAATATATAATTAATTTTCTTTTTATAATAGCGCTTAATAAAATTTTATTCCTCTTATCCTAAAATAATAAAACAAACTAACGACGCCCGTTTAATTTAAATAAAATGAAAATAATAGGAGACGGACTTTAATATCTAAAGGAAAATTCTAAGGGGGAACTTTTAAAGTATAAAGGAAGTAAAGTTTAGGTTAAAAAATATTCGAAATAAAGGAAAGAAAGTTTAGAAAATAAAAGTGAAAGAATATAATAACGAAGTAGGGGCGAGGTTACGAATGAAGGGAAATCCCGTTTTTTTATTCTAAAAGAAAAATATTAGGAAATATTAAGTATTTTATTTTACTCCGTTATTTAATATTACGTTATACCCTTAATGCGTAATAATATTATATTATATATTTAAATATCGTATATATTTTTTAAGGATTGTAAGCGGGTAGTAAAATTTCTTATTGTATTTTATACCCTAATTTATTAATTTTAGGGATAGTATCTTCGTTTTAATTATAATAATATTATAATCGAGGGAATAATAGTAAATTAAAGGTATTAAAGAGAAGAAAAAGGAAGTGGGAGGGGATATAAGAGGTTGGTTAATAAAACGAGGGTTTAATATTAGATATTAGGTTATTAATATAGATGTAAGGTTATAGCGGGGGATTTAGGAAGTGGAAGTAAAAGTTGAAATTATATAATAGGACGAAATAATAAATATATAAGCGGGGCGTAGCCGCGACGTAGTACTTCTAGAATATAAATTAAAAGTAGCGGGGCGGCGGCGGTAGGTTATCCGTTATATAGGTATAAATAAACGGAAATTCGTATTTTTTTTTTATAATTGGGTAATTATTTTTACTTTTATATTTATAATTTTATACTTCGATTAATACATTTATTAGAAATTATTGAATTCTAGTATTAATATATAAATTATTATATTATATAAATTAAAAAATAATATTAATATTATTTAATTATTATATTATATAAGAGAAAAAAAATTATATAATTTATATAATTTTATATTCGTACCCTTTATTTTATATAATAATATAAATTCCTGGGAATATTATTATTTAAGACTATTTGTTATTCTTATTTATTTAATAATAATAAACCTTTAGGTAAAAGAAATATTATAGCGAATATATATTAGTTTATTATTCTTAGGCGTTAATACTATTTATACTCGTTCTAGAGTAATTACCGGAAATTTAATAATAATTTAATTATTTCTTACTTTATATACCGGGTAATTAATAATAGGTTTTATCCTCTTATTTTCGTCGGCGGTATTAAAGTACTTTAAAACGATAAATATACGAAACTATATTATTAATTTATAATTAAAAACGCTTTTAACCTTCCCGTATTTAAATTTATAAATATTTCTAAACCGGCGCCTATTATTAATAATATCGCTAATAATAAAGTTAAATTCTTTATCGTATTTATTTATAAATAACGTTCTCTTATATTATAAAATATTAATTTTATATAAACGTTTAATAAATTCTAATAGAATATTATAATTTATATATAATATAAAACGAAGTAATATATCGAAATTTATTCCTTCTTTTATTTAATATATGTATAGAAGCTCGTTCTAACGTTATGTAATAACTTTATTAATAATTCGGAAATATATAAATAGTGAAAAATATTCTAGAATATATTTAAAATCGAATTCGAATTTTAAAATATCCCCTTCGTCTACCGGTTATTCGCTAAGACGCTAATTATATAATTTCGTAATAATTAAATATAATACTTTAAATACAATAAATCTTTTATAATTAATAGGGTTTATAAATTCGTAATAACTAGTAAAAAAATACCGTATACTTTATTTCTTTTAACCTCTTATAAATAATATAGAAATTATATTACGAAGGTTTATTGTACTAACTTCGTTTTTAAATTCGCTGTACTCGTTTTTACTAAATAATATTTTAATTATATATAAAAGATTATATTCGTATATTATTTTATAATAATATATCCTTTAGTAAATATTAAGTAGCGCTAATTTTCTACCCTATTTAATTTAAATTTCCTTTTTAATATTAAATTCTCTAATTATTACTCTATTTAAATTAATATTTACTTCTCTTTCATTATCCAATTTATTATTATCGGTTAATATTTCGCTATCGCTAATATTTATGTTTATCCTTACCTTTTTATTATTTAATATTTACTTTAACGCTCGGTTTAATAATATAATATTCGCTACTATACTACGAAGAGTAATAGCGGTAGTATTTATACTAGGAGATTATCCTTAGGGCTTTCGAAATTATAATATAAATAGTAAGATAAGTATTTTTAAATATAAATAAATAATTAAATTATATAGGACTTTTATAATTTTCGATTTTTTCTTAATAGATTTTTTCCTTCCTAGCCGCGACGCATCCTTCCGAACGTAGAATATAAATTATATAACTTTCCGACTAGTAATTAAAATAAAATTAAATAATTTTTATTTACTTCTTCTATTTTATTTCCCGTATATCGCAATTAAATTTAAAGAAAATATTTAGAACGCAAATATAATATAATATTATATAATTAATTCTATTCCGCTAGGAAATAAATTTCGTAGAACGTTTAAATTGAAATAATTATATTCTTTTTTTTTTATCTCGTCCTATTCGGTAAATTGAATCGAATAGATTCATTTTAATATACTTATCTTGAAGCTAAATATAAAAAAATACCGGTATTATAATAATAACCCTACTAGTTTATTATATATTTATTAAATTAATATATTATTTAATAAATAGGATCTAACTTTATTCGCTAGGAAATAGGAAATTCTTAAATTTAATAACGATTTCGTTAAAAGCTATTCTATTTAAAAAACTACCGTTATTTAAATCGAATATTAAATAAAGAAATTATTTCCCTAGGCCTTAATATTTAAAGTAAGTAGCGTCGCCGGGTCGTAATCGAATAATATCTAATATAAGGAATAAATTCCTTAATATATTTAATATTCGGAAGTTTAATAATAAACCCAATTTAATAAGCTTCCCTTTTTACTCTTTTAACCTAAATAATAATTTTCGGAATTTAATAATATCCCGGAAGTATTGGAAGTAATAGCGGCCCTAATTCTATATATTAAATTCGAAATTAAAACGCTTTTCTTTCTATATTAAATAAAACCGGTACAATTTTTAAACTATATAACCAAAATATTTAGACATTTTCTACTATTATAATATATTGTTAATTAAGGTACTAATAAAGGGATAAATAAAAATAAATTTATTATTCTTAATATTAATTTCTATACCCCGGTTTAATTCGGCTATATAAATAAATAATTCTAATATATTAACGAAATATATTCCGAATAATCTTAATATAATAGGGATTACGCTTAACCGTCGCTATCGAATAGTTTTAGGTAAAAATTAATAAAATAAATATATATTAAGGATTAATCGATATATAGTACGAAAAAGCCCGAATTCGTTTATAAATATTTATAATAATAATAATTATATATTTCTTTCCAATCGGGCCTATTCTTTTATAAAATACGCTCTCGAATATATTCGTAATTTAAGTTCCCCGCGGAGTAATATTATAACGATAATTAATTTAAATCGATAGTCTTCTTTATTATAAAAATAACAAATTATAAAAAATATTATATAATTTATTTATATATTTAATTTCTTAGGGTTAAAATCGTAATTAATTTTAACGTTCCTTATATACCCAATAATTCGTTCGTATTTAATTAGGATATTATTATTTTTAATAATAAATAATTCTTTAATACCGTCCTTAAATTATAGAAGAAAAAGAGATTGGCTAACCCTCTTTATAGTATTAATAAATTAATTTTTAATAATTACCCATTATATTAATAAAATAGGTTCGTTAACTTTATTTTCTTAATATATTAAATTAGAGTAACTAAAACTATAAAAAATAATTCTTTTTATATAAGCTTCCTTGGTTAAATATATATAATATCTATTACTATATATAAATTATATAAAATTTAACGGGAATAATAGTATATTAATTAATTTAAAGTATTTAAAATATTATTTTAATATAGTACGCATTAATTATCCCTACTATAAATACTCCTATAATTCAATTACTAGCCTATCTATATATATTACTATACCCTTATAAATTTTATCCCGTATATATAAAGAATTAAAAAGCATTATAAAAATATATTTAATATTAATAATATAATATTTTTCTTATTATAAAATTCGATTAAAGAGAGTACGAATATTAAAATTAATAACGTAAATACGTATTTTATTATAAAGTAGATTATTCTCGAATTTATCGATAAATATTTTTTTATATTTAAATAAATTATAAAATTTATCGATATTAATAGCGGCTTTAAATATATTAATAAATCTTTTATACTATTCTCGTAATATTTTAATATTTTATAATTATAAAATAAAAATATCCTAAAAAAAAGTTATTTTGACTTCTTTTTAAAATTACCGCTCTTCGACCGTAGGATCCGATATTATTATCCTCCCGGCTTCGTATTCTATAATTAAAAGAACCGTAGAGGTAGGAATATTTAAAGTTTAATTTATATTAATATCCGTTAAAATTATTATAATAGAATTAAAGGTAATAATATCGTCGGTCCTTATTTTATAATCGGTTTTATTATTATCGTCCTTTTTACTATAATTATTACCTATTTCGTCCTTATCCTTATCTTCGTCGAAAATAACCTTATCCTTAATAATATTAAACTTTATTCGCTTCTATACCTCTTCCTCTTTATTTATAATCTCATCCTCTTTTATATTCGGTATAAAAATACCGTCTTCCTTATCCCTAACGTTTAAAAATAATACGGGGGTACCTATACTCTTTAAAATATTATTAATAATATTTAATATTATTTATTTATTTAGAATTTTATAATCGAATATATTAATAAAAGCCTCATTAAATTCCGCTAATAATATATTAATATTTATATCGTCGTTAAAAATATCGAACTCTTCTTCAACCTATATTATAATTTTATTTAATAATCCGGTATTAATAATTATAATTATCGGCTATTAAATAACCGGGGGTAAACTTTAAAAATATTCTATATTTAAAGGTATTCCGTTCCTATTTTTATTCCTTATTTCTATATTTTATTCATTACTACTTCCTTCTTTACTCTTTAATTTATTATCTTCGCTTTCCAATATAGAATTCTCAATAGGATCCCAATTTATACTTTCGGAAGAATTTATATTAAATTCCCGCTTCCTTTTTACTATTTATAATATATTTTATACTACTACTCCGGTTATTAAAATTATAAAGGAGAATATTCCCCTAATATCGTTACTTCGTTAAAATATAATGAGGTTAAATATAAAATAGCCAAATAAATAAATATTATAGACTATATTAATTAGAAATAATAAAATATAAATATTTATTAAATAATTATCGGCGTCGTCTTTAAATATTATCGGTTAATAATATATAAAATATTATAATACGTTATAATAATAAATATATTTTATTCTTTTCTTAACCGTATTAAAAAATTTATTTATATATTTTAAAAATAATAAAATATATTAATATTTAAAATTAAAACCCCTTTCCTAAGGGGGGTGGAATAGATTATATAAAGTAGGGTACTTAATTACGAAATTTAAGGCTATGTTAAATACGTACTTTAAATAAAATTTCGATAAAATGAAGTTAATAGCTAATTTTATATTTATTATATAAAGAAATTCGGATTAGGACCCCTTTATCTCTTACCTCTAAATTTCTTCCTCTTCTTAAACTTTCTCCTCCTTCTTCCTCCTTCCTCCTTTAACTTCTAACCCAATTCCTATTTAAAGGTTAATAATAGTATTACTACCCATTTACTTTAATTTCGTCTAAGAGATCCTCCTACGTTTATTCTTATTTTCTTTTATCCCCCCCCCCCCTCTAAATATTATTATAATTATTACTCTTACGTTATTTTTACTTTATAATTATTATTCATTTTTACTATTTATATTTATATTAATAAGAAGCCTTAGTAATAATAAATATATTCGTTCTTTTATTTCCTATTTACTATACGTCTATTCTTTATTTTATTTATCTATATATTATTTAACCCCGTAATTATATTGGGCATTTTTATTCCCCCCGAAGGTAATTAATTAATTTCGGTATATATAAATTTGATTACTCTATATATTTATAATTTTATTATTTATTTAATTAGTCCTTTTTATAATATTATTTTTTAATTAATTTTACCTTTACTATTAATATAAATTCTTAATAATTATAAACCTTCGGAATTTAAACGGCGCAATCGAAATATTAACTTTAATTTCTAAGATTAGGCTTTATTTTAATATAAATACTATACCTTTCGGCATTCTTATTAATATATTAATTAATTACCCCCGCTTAAATATAGATTTTGGCTATTACACCGCTATAACTGGAGATTTAAATACAAACCTCGGCTATTATACTATAATCGGAGACCCGGACGCAACCTTCGGCTATAATACCGCCGTAGCTAGAGACTTAAATTTAAAATATTAAATAAATTCTTACCCCGGAGGATAAAACGGCGCACCGAGAACTTACCTAAGAAAATACTATAAATTATTAATTTATATTAATTTATATTTATAATATATTAACCTTTTTATAATATAATACTAATAAAACGGTTAGGTTTATTAATAAGAAAAAACGTATTAATAAAAAGAAGAATAATAACTATCCTAAAAAACGTATTAAAAATATTAATATCTTCGCTAATTTTACCCAAATTAATTTCGATAAAAAAATTATTATTAATAAAGAGGGCGTTACCGAAACCTAACGTAAAGATATTATTAAATATAAATTTTATAAACTTAAAATAACGATATACTAGACTAAAATTCGCACTATCTAATGCTTATATAATATAATTAATATCGGTAATTAATAGTCTAAGCGTAAAAGGACTTATACTATTTCTATTTAAAAGATTAATTCTAATATTAATAGAAATTAAGCTTATAACGAAATTTTAAATAAATAGAATAATAATTTCGGTTAATAGCGCCTGTATACCTTAAAGAAGGTTAAAGCGAAGGTTTAATATATTACCGAATATAATAAATTTTTTATTAATTATAAAAATATCGATATTATTAAATAATTCTTTTAAAATCGTTGAAAAGAGCCTAACAGTATTAATAAATTCATCTTTGTCTTCTATTAATTTACGGGCGTCGATATTAAGGCGTTTAATATTAAAATAAAATATTAAGTTCGAAATGAATTATTCTATTTCCTAATTTAAAAATTATATATTAATTTAATATTAAACGTTTATATTTAAATTATAATTATAATTAAAATATAGGATTATTATACTAATATAATTTATAAAAATAACCTCCTTAAGGAATATGATTATAATAACGAAGAATTTATTGAATTTTAAGAAATTATTACCGATAATTAGCCCGAAAAGGCTAAACCCGAAAAAAAAACTTTATCCTCGTCGAAATGACTAAAACGGCTAAAAAAATTGTAGCTAAACATTCTCGCTTTACCGAATTTAACTTCCGTAAGCGTTTTCAACTTCCCTCTTTAAATAAAGGCAATTCTAGTAATTAAAATAAATATATATATAAGGGCGTTTAAATCTATATATTATAATATATAATATCGATAATTATAAAGTTTTATTTATTTTTTATATATTTCTATATTATTATAACCGGGTTTTATTATTACGGGGTTAGCGGGATATAAATTTAATAAATATTTATTGGATTATAAAATAAATATAATAATTTTGTTTTATTTCCATTATTTTATATAATTTTAACGACGCCGATAAAATATAACGAGGGAATAAACTATAAGGCGTATAGGCGAATATAGAATTAATTTAATAAATTACTTTTTTTTATATTTTATATTATTCTTTATATATATAATTATATCCTTTCCTCTTCAATTAGGTCGAAATAGTAATAAAGAAAAATTACAGGTATATAAATATTTAATATTATAAATATTTATTATATTTTAATATATATTGATGTAGGGTGAAATTATTGTCTACCTAGATGTATGAGTAATTGTTTAAGTAGCAGATAGTAGGGTAGGTATAGATCTATACCTCCCTCCCTTTGGAAGATTCGGAGCCTATACTTGAGAAAAGGATAAAAGGGGGAGGCTTCTCCCTCCTTCGATTAAGGGAAGTAAGAAGAAGAATTAGAAAGGAGAATAATTTTATTTTTCACCCAAAAAAAACCTTTTCTACGAACCTATTAAATAACCCCCTTAAGGACTTCTAAGAGACTTAATTAATAAATCTACTCCTATTTAAAAAAAATAATAAGAGTAAAACTTTATTTTATTCTTATTCTTTTTCCTATAGTAGTAAAGTTGAAAATTATTAACCCTATTTACGTTTTTTAAATAAAGATCCTTAAATTAGTTTAATCCTTTATTATAAATTTATAGTATAGGTTCTATTTCCTTTATAGTATAGTTTTTAATTTAAATTAAATTTAATAATAAGGACGAAATAAATTTTAAATTTTTAATTAAATTAATTAATACGGACGTAAAAGACCTTCGGCCGGGGTTTTTTATAAATACGAAGGTTATTCCCGTAGCTTTCGGGATATTATTTTAAATATTAATAATTAAATAGTAAAATATTAATCGGTATTAACGGTAAAGGAATCTTTCGATAAATTTATAGGAAACTTTAATTTCGGATATATATAAATTTCCGTTTTTTCGATATTATAAAATTTTAATTAATAAAGAATAAATTAAAAAATAAAAAAAGATATAAATAATTGAAAATTATAAGAAAATCGGAATAATAGAAGTAAAAGACCTAGAAATTAAAGAATTTACTAATAAATTTAAATAAAAATTATTAGAAAAATACCGAAGGGATTAAATCCGCTCCTTATTATAAATTATCCGTTTATTGAATATTCGTATTTTATATATAGAATTCACTCTTTAGTTGGTTAAAATTATCGTAGGATTCTTTTTTTTAGTAATTTGAAGATTTTTTAATATTTCGAAGGAATTTTTAATTTTATTAAAAGAAGTAAAGTTTATTAGCGAAGGTATTATTAGATAGATTTATTTTTTAAATAGTTTAGAAATAAAGCTATTACGAAATTTTAGGAGTGGTAAGGATTTATTAGCGGTATTATAATATTTAGATCGAGAATTTATTAATAAAGGGGTATAAATTTATACTTCCTTTAAAAAGGATACGAATAATAATTAATATTTTAAATATACGTATAATACCCTTCTTTTACTTTATTTATTATTTATTATTTATAAACCTATATTATTTATTATATTTAATAAAGATATTATTATTATATTTAAGGATATTCCCTTTATTTTTTCTTCTTTATCGATTTTATTATTTATTCCTTTTTATTCCCTTTTTAGTAAATGAATTCTTTTTATTAAAATAATTTTCGATATTATTATTACTATTTTAATTAATAGTATTATTTGTAATATTACCCTTATTAATTTTTTTAATAGGAATAGAGTTATTAAATATTTTAAATTATTTAAAGAGAAGGTTAGGATTTACGAATTCGGTAATAACGAGTAGAAGATTTTTATTTAGTTTTAATAATATAAGAGGGAGTTTAAGGATATTAATAAAAGTATTATTCGTAAATTTAAGCTCCGGAAAATTTATATTTAATTTAAATTTATAAAGCGGTTTAAAATAATTTATAAGGTTAAGGATTTTAAATAAATTGAGAGTATAGTTATTATTTTAAAATATTTCTATTTTAAGCGGGTTTTTAATAATTATAATATTATTATAAACCTTATTTTTATTTATATGGCTTTATTAATTTATTAAATTACTATTAATTAATCCTTCGTTTACGTTAATATTATTAAGAATTTCTATTGAAAGTTTAATTTCGAAATTAAGCGGATTATAGTTTTTTTCTTTAATAAATATAAAGAGGAATTCTATTATATAAATTAAGTAGAATTTTTAATTAAATTAAATAATTTAATTATTAAGTAATTCGATAATATTAAATTTAATGATTATTTTAATAATAAGGAGGAGATTAATATTTACCGTTTTATACGTAAAGCGATTTGTTTTTCCGATAAAGAATTTACTTAAAATATTAATAGGAAATTTATTAAGAAGTCTATTTTTAAATTTACTTTTAAGGCCGCCGAAACTCTTATTACGATTAGGGATAATTATATAGAGAAATTAATTAAATTTTTCGAATAATTGGTTATCGCCTATAAATTTTTAATAAATAACCGGATTATTAATACCGCTATCCCACTTCCTTTTATACCCTTTTAATTTTAACCAATTTAAATTTACTATTTTTAAATTAATTCGGTCTAAACCCGCCCTTATAATAAAGATTATATTAGTAATAAAAGAAGGAGGGAACCCTATTATTAAACGTACTACTATTATAGTAAAATAAGTTATTATTTATTTAATTATAAAAAAAAGGATAGGGATAATTCTTATAATATTATACGGTAGATTGCCCCTAATAGGTAAAAATTTGTAAATATTATTCTTTATATAATTTTAAAACTACTTTAGAACCGGAAACGCCGATTTCTAGTCGAGGAGCGCTCCAAAATGAAAATCGACAACGGGAATCGACTCAAAAAAGTCTTTTACGTCCTTCACGATATCCCGCGACGATTATAGCAACGACGGTATATCGTTATTACCGATAACGATTAATAATAGTAACCGTAAACTCGAAAATAGCGTCTATAACCCGCTCGTAGGATTTTTAATTTGTAACGACCCTAACGTAGTATATATTACGAAGATTTTGGAAAAAACGTAGGAGGATGACGAAATTATAAAGAAATTTATCGCTAAAGCGAATAAATCTTCGGACTACGACGCCGTTTCGTTCGAAAATTGTAATTAAGTTCGTAAATTATTTAACGAATATACGAAAATCCTTACGAAGAAAAGTAGGGTAACGCGCCCCGAAATTAATAAAGTTAATAACGATTAAATTATTATTAGGAAAAATTTTAACGATTTAAAAAAAATAATTTTATAAAAATTATAAAAAAACGCTAAAGAGGCGCCGAAAATATAAACCGGAATTATAAAAAATATTCTTCTTAAAACCGGGTTTATCCTTTAATATATTATAATTATTACCCCCCCTTAAAAGTATTCTTTATTAATTATAACCGTACTTTCTTTATTCGAAATATTATAATCGATATTTAATATTCGAAGCGGACGAACGAAAAAATTAAAATTTAAATTAAAAAAATACTTCGCAATTTAAAGATTAATACCCTTAATATTGTACGAACCGTTACGAAATTATTTACGACCGGAAATTATAAAATTATATTTAATAATATTATATATAAATAATATTAATAACGCTAAATTTAAATTAAAAAAATCTTTAACGAAAAAGCGTTCGTATTTTTAAATACTATTACGTTAATCGCTAAAAGGTTTCCTTAAATAAATATTACCGAATATATAAAAATAAAGGATATTATTTATAAAATATAATAAACGAATTTAACCGCTTCTATTATTAAAATACGCCTATAGAAGAAGAAAATTAATAAAAATAAAGGATTCTTTATAATAAAAATTATAATTATAAAGGTAGCCGAAATTCTCCGTAAAGGATTTTTTCTTTAAAAGGGTAACGTATATATTTACGAATTATTTACTTCTTTAATTAATATTTAATAATATTTTACTTATTAAGGTATAAAATATTTAAAAAAGTTTTATTATAACGTTAATATTTATAAACGTTATAATAAAAATAAATATAATAAAGACCGCTTTAAAAAAGCGAATTACCTATTTAACGAAGATAAATCGCTAATTTTCTATACTCTATATAGAAAATATAGGTATTATACTTTTAAAAAGAAAATATACCTTATTTTTAAAAAAGCTATCGCGAAAGCTATTATAAAATACGCCGAAAAACTACGCTTATTTATATACTAGAAAAACTTTAAGAAAAATATTATATTAAAATTAATAATAGTAAAGGATAATAAGGATATTAATCTCCCTAACGCCCCCCCTACCGCCCGTATTATTATTATTCGTAAAAGGGAATTTAAAAGCGGAAATAAAAATTATACCTATAAACGGATTAATAAACTTTCTACTAAACCGAAATTAACGGCCAAAGGCCCGATAAACGCGTTTACGAATTTTTAAAATTCGAATATTCGGAACGGCGCCGGCTTAATTACTACCGCTAAACCGGTTATTTAAAAGGAAAAAACTCCTATTCCCACTTTACCTACGGGGTTAAAAAATACTCCTTTATAAAGTAATTAATAATTTAATTAAAAATATTCTATTAAAATATAGGGAAATCGTACGAAAGAAAGAAATTACTATTCAAATAAAAGGAGATTTATAATATTATAATGATTTAAAAATTAAATAGGAATTTAAACGAAGATATTTATTATTTATAGGGCGGTAAATATATTGGGGTAGATTATTTAAAAAAAGGGAGGGCGGTTATTTATATAAATAAGAAATAGAATTTTAAAAATTTAAACTTCCGTATTAGAAAAGATTAGGCTTTTATAACGTTTAAAAATTTAAAGGAATTATTAATTATTTATTCGATTTATTCCCCTATTAAAATATATAGAATATTAGAATACGAATAAGGGTTTCCCTTCTTCGAATTCCTCGAAGAAAAACCTTTAATAAGATATTAAATTATAACCGTCGGAAATTTTAATTTCTATTATCCCAATTAAGATTTAAAGAATAAAATTAACCTAAAAGCCGAAAAACTCCTTATATAAGTATAATAATAACGTATATAATTTATTACCCTTAAAGGGGAATCGATTTATATAAATAATATAATATAGGAAGAGAGAAATAAAATAATCGATTACGTATAAATAATATTAAAAATCGAAACCGAATATTAAAGGGCGTAATAGTACGAATAAACCGGTTTGGACTATTATTTTTAAGAAATTTAAATTTATATTAAAAGAAAGGTTAAGAAAACGGAAATAGAAAAAAATTATAATTAAAATTTAATAAATACGGAAAAAATACGAAAAGCGGCGTTATAATAGATTTCGGTCCCGGCGAAGATTAATACGAAGGAGGAATTAGAATTTATATTTAATAAATTCGATAGAGAATTTATAAATATAATAAAAGAATTTATTTTATATTAAAAAAAAAATTAAAGGAGAAGAGCGAAATAATAAACGTTAAAATATAAAATAATAACGAAAAATACGAAGTAGAAATAGTAAAAATAATATAAAGAAAAAATATCTTCGAATTAAATAAAATTTATAAAAGTATTAATAAAAAAAAGAAAAATTAATACGAAAGCTCAATAAATAATATAGCGAAAAAGCGTTAAAAAAGTATTAAAAAATTTAAATAAATTTTAAACCCTCGAAAAATAAGCCCGTACCCGAAATTATTTATTAATAAACTTATTTAAATTCCTAATTTTTAAATAATACGAAAGAGTAAAAAAAATCGAAAATTATAATAATAAAGTAAATATTTTCGCCGAACGTTTTTTCCCGAAAATAAACGTTCCTACGGATTATTTACCCGATTAAACCCTTCCCCTAAATATTAACGATTTATTATTTATTAACGAATTAATTACTAAAAAGGATATCCAAAAAATTTTATTTTAAATAATACTAAATAAAATACCGGGCGTCGATTAATACTTAAATAAATTTTTAAAAATTTATAAAAAATTATTTTAAAAAATTATAACCGCTTTCGCAACTACGAACTTTCGTCTTAAATACTTTTTATAATAGTTTAAAAATATAAAAATAATCGTTCTTAAAAAGTTAAGAAAAACCGCCGTATAATAAAAATTAACCGGCGTATAGAAATTAATTTTACTATTAAATAACGTCGGGAAAATCTTCGAAACGTTTATTACTAAAAAATTTATTTAAACTATAAAAGAATTTAATTTCTTATTAAAGGGTTAAATAAATAATCGGGCAAATTATTCGACCGAATTTACTATCCGTATCGTTATAAATATTATATATACGGTTTAGAAATTCGGAGCCGTTATATTATTAATACTCTTTAATTTTAAAAGCGTATTTAATAAAATTAATTATAAATAATTATTATATACCCTATAAGAAATATAATTTTTATAATAAATTTTCGAATAGGTAACGAATTTTATTAATGGACGAAGAAGTTCCCTCTTTTTCGACGATAAAATATCCGTTCCCTACGTTATAAAAATTAAAATACCTTAAAACTCCCCCCTCTTTCTAATTTTTTTTATCCTTTTTATTATTTTATTATATTATAAATTAATTATAATTAAAAATATAATTATAATCGATTTCGTTAACGATATTAATATTATCGCTATAATAAAGGTTATTGAAGAGAATTATAAAATACTTTAAACGGTATAAGAAATTTATTCCGAATAAATAAAGGAGAAAAATATAAAATTCGAAATGAATAAAACGGAATTAATATATTTTACGCGGACGAAAGTATTAAGAACAGAAATTTTCTAATTTAAGGATATTATATTTCGACCGACGGAATCGATAAAATTTTTAAATATTTAATTGGATTGTAAATTTAATTATTAAATTTATACGGAAATTATTAAAAAGAAAATAAAAATTTAAACGAATACGCTAACCCAATTAGCCGTAAAAATTTAAAATTACTCCTTCGTTCGCGCAAAGAAGATTTATACTAAATATATTCAAAATATAATTATATATAAAATTTTAACCTTTTATTAATTAATAAAAATATATAATAAACCCCGAAGGATAATAATCGGATTAATTAAATACTAAATTAAATATTTAAAAATCGTCGCCGGGGCGTATAAAATTACGTTAGTATAAAACCTTAAAACGGAAATTTTTTACCCGCTATTCGACTTCTACTTTAATAAACGGGTAAAGGCTTTCGAAGAGAAATTCGCCCGTATAAACCAAATTAAATTTATCCAAAGAATAATAATTTAAATAATTAATTATATTTAAATAAAATAGGTAAAAGGTTAATTATTTATTAATAAATTAGAAAGTAATACCGTTAAAATTAAATAAGTAAAAGAATAAATACCGATAAAGAATTTTATAATAATTATAGTAAGACCGCCCCCGGCAACGGGTATACCCGTTTAACTATTATAATTACCGGAACCTTTAATTTTTAATCGAAAAATATAATTAAAAAATATTATAAAAAGAAAATAAATATCGTACTATAATTATTAATTAATAATAACGATAATTAAATTAAATCGGCGGTATAAATTTATAATTATTAATTTCAATCCGAAATTTAATAATATTATAATAAAACGGTATATAATTAATTAAAAAAAGAAAAAGCGGAAGAGAATTTAACCTTCGGAAAATAATAAAAATTATTATTTATTAACGAAAGCGAAAAATTCCCTCCTCGTTTAAGCGAAAACGGAAATAATCGGCTTTAGGGCTTTCCTTTTCTAAAAGAGAATCCCCAATATCGATACCCCTATTTATTCGTATAAATTGGGACGAAAAACGTTTTACTATATTACATTCAAATATTTCTAAATAATAAATACGTAATTTATAATAACCGATTAACCGTAAATATAAAAATAATTCCAATCTATTTAAACGATAAAATTAAAGCCGAAAAAATCCTATTATAAATATTTTAATTAAAATAATTAAATAAATACCGCTTAATAATCGAATTAAAAAAAGAGCGGCAAAACGAATTCGCTCGCTATTTTTAATTTTCTTTTCTTCCTTTTCTTTTATTTTTATTTACTAATATATTAAAATAAAAATAAGGGAAGGATTTCCATTTAATTAAAAATCTATTAAACCGCAAAAACGACGATTTATTTAATTATTACTTCTTTTTATAATTAATTAAAACTTTCAATATTTTATTATTATTAGTAAATAAATAATTCTATTCGTCGAATTAACGAATATATTAACGTATAATATTAATTACGAATTAATATTAATCGAATTAATTACTATTAATAAAAATAGGACCAATAGGACGAATAATTAACAAATTAATTTCTATCGGAAAATTACTACAAAAAGGTATATAAATACTACTATTACTCTAAAAAATTCTACTACTACCGTTATAAAGCAAACTATTACTACTATTATAAAATAAATTATTACTATTATTATAGGAGATACTACCCAAAAGAATACAACCGCCGACTAAACCATCCTTATTAGAAAGGAAAAATTCGTAATAACCTTTTTAAAAATAATCGTTAACCGACTACTTTTTATAATAAATAAATTACTTTAAAATACCGGTAAAACTATCATTAATAAAGTAAAGGCGAATTGTACTAATAAATTCCTTAATAATAATATAAAAGCGAATAAAATAATCGCAAAATTCGCTATTAATTAGGTTTTTAATAACGACCTTCTCCTAAAAAGTATTATAAAAATCGCAAAAACCGCGAAATATATCGATTATATAACGCAAAACCGCTAAAATATATTAAATAACTTAATTAAATTTATTTAAAAACGAATTAAAATAAAAGACGTTAATAATATAAAAAATAGCAATTTATTCGGGTAATTAAAAATATAATAAATTGATTCAACGACGGCCTTTATATAAATATTATAACCTAGGACGGCCGAAAAAGCAAAAAGGGCTTTAATTAATTAAAGGGTATAAATAAAATATAGAAGAATATAAATACAATTTCGGAAAGGTTAGCGCAAAAATAAAATATAATAAAAGGAAAATTTACCCTTTTTCTAATATATAAAAAAATTTATTATTAATAAAGTATTTAATAATATATTCGAAATTAATTTTAATATCGGTATTAACCGTATTAAATATAAAAATTAATAAAAGAAAGTAAAAGGGAAACGAATTTTCGCCTTCATCCTCGTCGGAAATTTTTATTATCTTATAAAACGCCTCAATGCGTTTTTAATAGAGAATAACTATTTCGAATCAATTATTATTATTAAAGGAAGGAAAAGCCTAAAAAAACCCAAGGGATAAGGGGTTTTTATATTTAAGGGAGGGAAATCCTTACGCTAATATAAACCGTAGTAGAAATATAATTATAATAAGGGGAAGAAAAGGATAAAAAAAATAAAGGAAAGTTTAACGGTTAAAAGGTTTAATAACGGTTAAAAGGGTAAATAGGTAAGGGAATAAAAAGTAGAAGGTAATAATAAATAAGAAACGGAACAGCGGATTAAAAAGGCGGAATAATTTAATATTTTAACGTAATAGTAAATAAAAAGGATGAGACGGATATTAATCGTATTAGCGGTGGGTATGTACCGCGATCGTAAAACGCCGAAAAAGCGGCGCGGATAGATCCGCGTTGGGAAATATAGCTGGGGTTTTTATCCGGGGCGCTTAACGCCTACGGTTTTATCCTATAGGGAATCGGAGATAGACCCCATACTATATTGGCGCTATAGATTTAGCTAGGGAATAAGAATCTTACTTTTATTCTTTATATAAATAATACTATAAATACTTTTAATTTACTCCCTAACGAAATATATATTTATATTATTAATTAAAGCGCTTTAAGAAAAATAATCCGTTTATTATTTACTTTGAACTTAAACTATCCTAATTATAATAATTTTAAAAAATAGGAAAGAGATATTTAATAAAAGGGTATTATTATAAATCCTCGTTTTACCTTTTATTTTAAATTCTTTAAGGACCCTAATATAGCGAAGAAATAATAAAATACGGTTTTTACTCGGAGAATTAGGGGTGGTCTATCTGCACTGTTAAAAAGGTCTTAGTCGACTGTAGAAGAAATGTTCAACTTTAAGTAACTCCGCGAAAAAAAATCGTAGAAAAAAAAACGGTATATGGGGATTTTGCTGATTTTTTGCTTTAAATTTAGAATGCAACGACCTTTCAATTCTAGTACGCATTGAGTTTCTCTTGCTAAAAACCTCTTCTTAATAGTAAATATCTTAGGAGGGGTAAAAAGAAGTAAAGATAACATTGGTGAAAACGGACTTTACGCTTGAAAAATCCAGCAAAAATCAACAATTCCAACCATACTCTTTCTATTTCCCTAACCCCAACATTGGTGAAGTTATACCTTATTTCATTTCCGGCCGACAGTCGACTAAGACTTTTCTAACAGTGCAGATAGGCCATCTCGAGAATTAATATTAGAGCTATTAATTATATTATTATTAATATTTTCGATAAATTTTATAAACTTTTAATTAGGCTTTATCGAAGGACTGGTATTTTTAGTTTATAAATTTAAATATTTATAATCTCTAAAATTAAAAATATTACCGATTTTACCGAAGAATAAATTAATTCCTTTTTTAATACGGTTATTATTATTATTAGAGAATTAAAGAGGTTTAGAACGGAGGAAGCTATACCCGGTTATATTATAACGCCCCCCTTTATTTAATTTTCTAACGCTAAAATTAATAGATTTATATTTAAATAATTTAACTAAATTTTTAAAGATAAAAGCCGTACTAGTAAAATAATACTTATAATAATAATAACGCTTTCGATAAAGATAATAGTTAAGAAGGCGCCCGTAATTAAAAAGGACGGAGGCGCTAATTAACCGATCCTTTAGGATATTATTTCTAAATTCCGAAAATAATACCCTATAGCCGCTAAATTTATAAACGTTAAAGTTACTATTATTATTAAAAATATTATTCGGAATAATTTAATTATTATTAAAATTATTTATAATTAAATTAAATAACTTTTTAGTATATTTTATACGAAGGATAGGGTTCTTAAAATCTAATTTAAATATTATAATAATATTACCCTTAATAATAATTCTAAAACTAACCGTTTTATTCCTATTTAATAAAAAGTCTAAACGTATTTTATTATAATTATTAATCCGGCCTATAATCCTTTTATTAATTTTATAAAAGCTTCTTCTAAGGATGAATTCTTCTCTTTATTTAATTAATAAAATATTACCGATTAACGGAAGGCTAAATCTCCTTTTACCCGAATTTTATTAACCTATAATATTTTAACCCTAATAATTAATTAAATAAAATAGATCGATAAATCCTCTTTTATTAGGAACGAAATTACGTATTTAATATTATTATTAATCCTTTACGTCTCTATTAATATAAAAGGAAATAAGAAAATATTTACTCTATTAAATAATAGTGTTAAATATAATATTATTAATAAGGCGTTAATTAATAACCTTAAATTATAGAATATTTTTACCTAAATTATTAATATTAATAATAATAATAGGAAGAAGGATTTCCTTAAAAAAAACTATAAAAAGGTATATTTATTTAATAAAGGAAAGGAAATCTATTTCTTCGTTATTAAATAACCTTTACCTAATTATAATATTATCCTAGGCCTACCGTTCTTTTATAATATAAACGTTTATTTAATTTACGAGGATAATAAGGCTTTCGTTATTATAACGATTAAAGGGGTAATAATCCGCGCTGCGCTAATTAGGATTTATAATTTAGCAAAAAAGGTTTTTAAAAGCGGGCAAAGGATTTAATTCCTTTATAATTACGATAATAATAATAGAAAGAGAAGTGGTAATAAAGAAAGAGAGGGAAAAGAAGAAAGAACGGCGGAAGTAAATAAAGGAGGAGGAAAAATAAGTATTAAAATAATTAGAGGAGGATAATAAACGGATCGCCCCTATATTAAATTTTGCGGTTAAATAGGTTTTAGAGTTATTATAGTAGGAAAAAAATAGTTTAGAGGAATTGGAGGATATATAGAAAGGTATAAATAATTTAATACGGATTTTTAAATAATTTTTATAATAGATGCAAAAGGGGGTAGTTACATTAATTTAAAAATTTAATTTAGAAGGGAAATTTTTATTAGAGGAAGAGTTTAATTTTAAAAGAAGATTAAAAGTAATATTTTAAATATATATTATATATAAATAAATAATTTAAAAGGTTAATCTGGTCGATAATATAATTTTTAATAATTTTAAATTTAAAAGGGATCCTAATTAAAAAATAAAACGATTAAAAATAATTAAAGAGTAAATTATTACTTTATTTAAAAATTTTAATTTTAAATAGGATTAATACGTTATTTTATACTTTATAGAATTAATTAGAGGGTTTCGCCTTATTAAAAAACGTTTTTAAATTATTTTAAAAACGGTTTAGGATATTTTAAATAAAACCGAAATCGAATTATTTATTTATATTTTTTATAATAAGGAGTAAATTCTTATATAGGACTTTAGCGAATGTAGAAGATTTAATTTAAATATTATTCCCTTTTAGTAAATCCGTATTATATTTTATTTTGCTTAATAAATAAAATTTATTCTAATATTTAAAGCCCTTTATAATTAGGTATACGATTTATTAAAGGATAAAATACGGAAGGGGATTTTTAAAGAAAATTATACTATTTACCGAAATAATTGGTTTTTAATTATTAAAAAGAATAGCGGCCTACGTTTTATTAATAACGTTTAGTAAATTAATAGGGTAATTTTAAAAAATATTAACCTATTTTTAAATTATAAAGAATTTAGCGAAATATTTAAAAGGTATAAAATATTATCTTTATTCGACTTTTTTTCTAATTACAATTAAATTTCCCTCGATAAAATTAACCGCGATTTTATTACTTTTTTAATACTTTTAGGCCTTTTTAGGATAATTATTCTATTTTAAGGAGGTATTAATTCGGTTATTTAATTTATAAGGGCGATAATTAAAATATTTTACGATTTAATTTTTAATATTTATTAATTATATTTTAATAATATTTATATTAAAGGGTTTCGGATAATTTATAATAAAGAGTAAATCGGTTCGAAGGGAATTAAGAAGTATATTTTAGAGTATTTTATAAATATCGATAAAGTTTTAATTAATATTAAATTTACCAAAAGTATTATTATAATAATTAAATTATAATAGTATTAGAAGGAAGTAATTTTTATTAAATATTTTTATATATTTAATAGAAGGGTTCTAATTAAGGAGAAAATCCAAAAGATTAACGAATAAATTTATTATAAAAAGACTTTTAGGAAAAAGGGAAGCGGTATTTAAAAAGTCCGTTCCTTTTTAAGAATTGTAAGCTATTATTAAATATAGATCCGCGGATTTAATATTATTACGATCCTTTTTTATATTTTAATAAAGAAGGGAATTATATTTAAATAAATTGAAAATAAATAATTCGTAATAGAATACTTTTAATATTTAATTACTACGGCTCTAATCCTTACGACCTTTATTTATAATAATAAACGCTATAGAATTATTATTTTAATAGTCGATATTTTTTTTAAAGGTTAGGGAGGTATTTTAGAATAAATTGGCCCCGATAATACAAAATATCCGTATAAATTTAAAAGTAGAATTTGGTTAAAGGTTGAAAAATATTATAATATTATTAAAAGGGAATTTCGGGAGCTTCTTTATACCCTAAAGCGTTTATAAAAATACTTCTTTAAAATATATTTCGTTATTAAAACCGACGTTATAATCCTTATATATTAATTTAATAATATTATTAACGATATTTTAAGGGCCTTATTAATATATTAAATTATTTAAATTAAAGTTTTAATTTTGAAATTAAATATATTCTTAATTTAAAGAATTCTATAATTAATAAATTATTTTACAAACCCTTTAGACTTTTTAATTTATATAAAGAAGAATATAAAAAGAATATTAATAATTTCGTAAACGTATAAATTTATACTACTTTTACGGAATTATTTAAATTAATTTTATATAGTAATTAATCGTAATAATCGGAAAAAATCGCTAAATTCCTTTTAATTATAGAAATCCTTACCTATTTAAAAAATATAATTTTAAAACGCTAATTCCATAATAACGCGTTAAAATATATAATTTAAAATAGCGTTCTTTAATTACAGCCTATTAATTCTATTCAATTCCTTAAGCGGATTATCGATATTTAAAAGGAGCGGTAATTAATTATAACCTAATATTATAATAAAATAGGATATTAAGGACGTAAATGAATATATTATTATATTATTAAATATTATTATTAAAAGGGTATATATAATAATATCGAAGAATTAATCCGCTCTTACCCCTAATATTAATAATTTAATCCTAAACGCTTCGAAGACGGTTATTAATAATTTTATTCCAATTCTCATCCTTTTAATAAATAGACTTTGGATATTTAATATCTTTTAAAGGCCGACGGAAAAAAGATTCTTTTTTTAAAGGTTAAAAATAACGCGACCGGTTACGTTAAGGCTATTATTTTATTTAATATTAAATTTATTTAAATAAAATACTTTTTTAAATCCGTTTTTTTAAAATAGGGATATTTTTTAGCGGTTTTAATTAATAATAGTTCTAAATTCTAATTAATCGTTATTAAATATTTAACCCAATGAAAAATCTATAAAAAATATATTATACCCTTTAACTCTAAAGCTAATAAAAATAATAAATAAAGGTATATAATAATCGCCGCCTTATTTATAAAAATAATAAATAATAAAGGGCGTAATTAGAAGAAACTTTTACCCTACGTTTTATTTACTAATTAAATAATAATCCGGGGCAATTATAATTATATTCCCTTTTAATTAATTTATAAATATAATCCTATTACTCCTATTAAATTCGATTTACCTTTATAGCAAGTTATTAATTAGAAAAATAATAATGAATTAATAATAAAGGAAGAATTAATTTATATTATTATTTAAATACGCGAAGAATTAAAATACCGGTTTAATTAGGCTATTAAGAAGGTCACTATAATAAAGGAAATAATTACTATTTACTATAATAAGAGGGATAAACGAAAAATACGCCCTATTAATATTTAAATCGAGGTTAGAAATTTTATTTTAAAGTATAATAACGTTAAAAGGGTAAATATAAATTCTATATAGAAATTAACCTACCGTTAGAAGGGTTTCTATTATATATATTAAATTTCCTCTTTAAATAATATTTATTATTTGAATATTTTTAATAAGATCCTTTTAAAAAAATCAATAAGTGTTAAGAATATTAAAAAAATCGTAATTAAGGATAAAATAATATTAAATATTAAAAATCTGATAAAAAGTTTATAAAAACTAATTAATCCCGAAGAAAGATTTATTCGGGGTTTAATTAATAATGGAAAAATCGTAGAAAAAATTCCTAAAAGACTTTTAAAAACGGAGGAACTTTAGCTAATATTTATTAAAGGAATTCGAACGAAAATCTTTAATAAAAAAATACGCTAGAATTTTAAAAAATCTTTAATCGAAATAATTATTTTAACGAAAAAGCCTCCGAAGGAGTAAACTTTAATTAAAGATTAATTTAAAGTATAATTAAATATTATAAAAGGGGAAGAAATTTAACCCTAATTTAAAAACGACCCTAATTAATTCTAAATTATAAATGTCATGGCCTAGTTTGGCGGGTCACGACCTGGGTGAAGGATAGGAAGGAGGGGTAGACCTAGGAATACGGCCGTGGTCGCCTAGCGATACGGTTCGCGAATGTATAGATTAGATAAAGGAAGGTGGGGCGCGCGCGGCGCGTATATCTCGCGCGCCGTACGCGCGTACAACTCTTTCTTTTTATTTTATTCTTTAATTGTAAATTTTATATTAAACGTTAATAACGTTATAGCTTTACTTCGTCCGTTACGTACTCTTATATTATTTACAATTTATTATTCTACCGGGGATAATATTTAAAATATCCTTTTCTAAATTAATTGAAAGAAAAGCTACGATGTAACGTTATAGTAAATAATTAAAATAAACGATGGGGTAAGTTAAAATGATTCGCCGCTTAATGCCGCGTAATTAACCTTACGCCTTTTTAATAAAAAATATAGAAAATCCCGATTAAGTTACGATTATTAAATTATTACCGCTAGGAAACGAATATTATAGTTCGTAATAATATAGAAGCCGTGTAAATTCGCTAAATTTATTTCGATATTAACGTTTTAAAAGAATATAAATTTAAAGATAATAAATTTCCCCTTTTGGAGGTACGTTGTAAATTATTTAACCTTAACGATTTTATACGTCCCGATTATTAGGGTATTACTTTCCATACCGTTAATTATAATAATAAAAATAACGCCGACGATAAAGAAAATAAAAAAATCGATTTATTATTTCTCTTATATAAAGAATTATATAAATATTACTTCGATTATATTTAATTAATAATTTATTGCGTTTATTATTTTATTAATTAAAAGGTCTCCGATTATAATTTAAAGGAACGTTTTTAAAATCTTTTTAGTTATATATAATGTAATAAAGAGCCTTTTATACCCTTCGCCCTTATAATTATTAAAAATAAAGCCGACCCGAAAGTTAAAATATTCGATAGTTTAATAATTTACGAATAATTTATAATTTTTATTAAGGAGGCTCTTAAGGCTATATATATAAAAATATATACCCGTATTACTTTTTATATAATTATTATAGAATAAATTAATAATTTTATTATTATATTTAATTAGGCCGATAAGGATATCCTAACCTTAGAATATTAGGCCGATCGTTTTAATTCTATAGCCGCTTATTTATTTAAAAAAATCTCTTCGGATAATCCTAATCCTCCTACGGATTATTATATTATTAACGCCGGTTTCTAATAAGCCTTTACCGAAAATTCCCGTTTTAAAAAATAAAATAAATATTTAATAACCTCTTTTAAAATTACTTTTAACGCTATAAGTAAAAAAGTTTTAAATAGAAGCGATCCCGATAATTCTAATTCGGATTTAAATTATAACTTTCGCTCGAAAGGTCCTTTAAATTTATTTAATAATTATTATAATAAAAGTAGTTAAAAACCTATGTACTTTTATTCTAAAACTTTAATTACTACGATTATTATTAAATTATCCGAAGGTAAATGCTCCGCTAAAGAGGAAAACGTTAATAAATTTTATAACGATGAAAAAGAAGATAAAGTTACTTTTAACGTTTAATATTATTAAATTAAAATTAAATTCGAAATTAACGCCGATTATTTCGATAATAACCGTTAGAAATTTAATTATATTATTAATTATTTTATTAGTAAAATTATTTAAGCCCTTTTCCTTTATTTAAATATTAATTACTTTAATTATTTTATAATTTTAAAAGAATTTTTAAAATACCTTTAAGATAAGTATTACGATTATAACGCCTTCGAAAAAGCCTTCGCGGAGTTTAATAATTTCGAAATAAAATTTAATAAACGTTTTTAAATTTTTAAAAATACCTTTTAACGTTTAGCCGGTTAATACCGCCGTCCGCGCGATTAATAAAAAAGTAATTTCTATTATAAAATTATTAAAGAATTTTATTAAACGGTAGAATTTATTTATTTAAACCCAATTAAGAGTTTTATTAATTATATATTATTCTTTAATTCCTTCGACGAAAGTAATTGTATAAATGCTTAAAAAACCCGCTCGTATTTTAATAAATAAGGTTTTTAATGTAACGTTATAAATTCCGGTAATATTGCCGTATTTAGTAAAGAGGTTTCTTCCTTTAAAACGTTCTTGAAAATTAAAGCCTTTGAGCGTTCTATTATTAAGGAAATGTATAAATTTAGCTGTAAAAGTAAATATTTCACTTATTATAAAAAAAGATATATAAATAATAAATATTTTTATAAAGAGAAGTTATTTAAATAATTAGACGTTTATTTTAATTCTATTGCGGATATTATTTAGGGTAAAGATTTTATTAACGTTAAGGAATTATTTAATGCTATTTCTTCGGACGATAATTCTTATAATTCGGATATTATTTTTTCCTTCGAAGAAGAGGGAAATTAAATTCCTTAGAATAAATCTCCCCTTAGGGATGAGTATTAGCCGATATTAATAATTTATAATATTTAAATTTTAATTTTCGTAATTATTTAGGAAGGAAATCTTCTTTTTTAATAAAATATAATATAATATTTAATAGAATTATTATTATTATTTATAATATTTTAATTAATATTGGAGTTAATATTTATATTATTATAAATTTATTTTTTACGAAGAAATTCCGTAAATTATTAAAATTATTTATATATAATAATTTTAACTTAAGTTATATTACCCCCTATCGAAAAATGAAACCCGATATTATCGAAGTCGTAATAAAAAGTTATATTAAAATCCAAAATTTCAAAATTTTCGATTAATGGATTATTATTTTTCCTAACTTTAAATGTAATATAATTATTAGTAATATATAGTTCGTATATAACGACGTTTTTACCGATTTAATTCGATCGAAATTATTCTTCCTTATTTTATAGAAGAGAAATTTTTCCTAAAATTTCGAAATAAGTAGGAAAAAGCTTTTCCGTTATTCTAATTTCTAAAAAGATATTAAAGCCCGAGAATTATTATTAAAAAAAGAAAATAAGCGCCGACGAAATGGATGCGATAAATATTAAACTATACGATTAAAAATTACTAAATTGGAATATCCTATACTATTTAAGGAAATTACCCCCTTATAGCGGCTATTTTCGATTTTATCCCGCTGCCCAACCCGTTCTCTTTCTTTAGAAGCGATTAAATAATACTTCAATTATATAAATTATTAATTCTTTAATTAGATTAATAAAATACCGATAAATAAAGAAGAAAAGCCTTATATTTATTATTGAAACGCCCATCCCTTCGCATTGGAGGTGGAGTTGCGCCGGGCTCGCCCATCCCGAAACCCCGAAGTCCGAAGGCCGCAGGTCGTGCCATAGGCCCGTCGCAGCGAAACCTTCTATTGAGGAAGGCGCGGCGTTTCTGTCTATATTTGCCTAGAGTGCAATTAATTCCACGTGCGCCGAGCCTCGCTTAGAGCGACACCAAACTCCAAAAGGCTTAGCTTCATGCATCAGGACACAGTGTCAATCAAATCGGAAGCAAAAAACCATTGCAATTGAGATGCACCCTCAACCGTCAGCGTCGCGGACTCAAAAAAAGTACCGTTGTGCTCGTCAGATTATTCCGGACAGAATGGTACTGGTTGCATCAAATTCCGACGAGTAGTTATTGAGAAAAATAAAAAAGAAGATAGAGAAAAGGATGCATTGAGGTTTTGGCGGGAGGTCGACGGTTGGCGGAAAGTTTGGCAGCTGGTGGAAGGTTTGGCGGTTGGCGACGAAGGCCCGGCCGGTAAGAAAATTGTTAGTGGACTTAGAAAAAAATCGAAAAAAATTTTGAAAAATCGCCAAATTTTTTTCTAAGGCTTATAACCCTAACCCCAGTAGTAAAAGGGGTACCAGAATGTAGAGGGGAAAGAGGCGAGTAAAATGCACCCCCTGGCGGATTCGTACACCCCCAGTTGAAGGAGAAAAACGACTTTGAAAAAATTTGACGGATAGGTAGGTAGAAGAAAAAAATTTCTAAAAAAATTCGAAAAAATTCGAAAAAAATTCTAAGAAGTAGGAGGGGTATAAAAGTAATACTTATAATAATAATAATAATAATAATAATAATAATAATAATAATAATAATAATAATAATAATAATTTAGAAATAGTTTTTAAAATAATAAAAATTTATTATATTAAGGAAAGTGAAATAGGAAAGAATTTTGAATAAATAGGGGTCGTTATATAAAGAAAAGGAAAAGAAAATTTAAATTCCTTTTAAAAATATTAAGAAAAAGAAAGTAAAGAAAGTAAATAAGAAATAAACAAGAAAAATAAAAAAAGAATAATAAATATACGAAAAATAAAGGAAATAATAAAGAATATGAGTTAAAAAGTAATTTAATTATATAAAAAAATATTTGGAAAATATTCATAATAAATATTAATAAATAAATAAATAAGTAAATGGATAAATAAATAAATAAATAAATAAATTTGATTAATATAAAAGTATAAATAGATTTATTAAATTAAGGAAAAATTATAAAATAACAAAAATAAATAAATATTAGAATTTCAAAACTTTTATATAATTAAAATCAAAACGTAAAAAAGGTTAGGTATTTAAGAAATTAAAAAAATAAAATATATAAGAAACCAAAATAATAAAAGATTGGAAAGAAAATAATGATTTCTTATTATAAAAGCCCGGTTATAGAAAGAATAATTTAAAAGAAGGATTTAAGAAAAATAGGTTAGAAATAAGGAAATATAAACTAAAAGAATAAAAATAATTAATAAAAAATAAATAAACTATTAATAATAAATAATAAAGAGAGAAATATAAATAAAGAGGTAATAAAGTTAATTAACTAATTGAATAAAATAATAAGAATGAAAATTATAATAGAAATTAATATTTAAGTAAATTAATAAACTTATAAATAGAAAATAAATAATTAAATAAACAACTACAATAGAAATAAAACCCAATTTATTAAAAATACAATACTTAATATTATTATACGAATATACAAACGTATAAGTATATAAATCTATTCTATATTAAATATTCTATTAAGGAATTAGTTAAATAAAAATTATATAGAATGTTAATTAAATTTAAATAATTTAAATATTATAAAATATTGATAAGAAATGGGCGTTTCATTGTCTTCCCGGGTATAATAGGCTCCGCCCGGGGAAAAACTATTTTAAAAAATAAAAATATATTATAATTACGGACCGATACCCGCTTCGTAATATATAAAGACTTTATTGTTTAAAATGTAATTAAGGATAGATTAAAGATCGCCCCGCGGATTTTGTATTTATTAATACCGATTTATTTTATAAAATAGCGAAAAAATTTCATTTGGGAATTATTAATTTATACGAATTAGACCGCTTTATTAAAGAAAAATATATTAAGCGAAACGGTCCTTTAAATATAAATAAAGCGGAATTACGTTACTGGATTATAAAAGAAGTATTTAATCGATATTATAATTTCCTAGAAGTATTTAATAAAGTTAAATTGGATACCCTATTTGAATTACAACCTAATATAGATTATTATATCCTTTTTAATAATAGAATCCGATTGGAAGATTTCGGATTTAATCTTTTATATAAAATATCGTTAAAGGAATTCGAAGTTTACTATAATTATATTATTAAAAATTTAAATAAGGGATTTATCGAGTTTAATATAGCCCTTTAGGCCGCGCTTATACTCTTTATACTTAAAGTTAATGGAAGGTTACGATTTTACGTAAATTATCGAAAGTTAAATATTATATTAAAGAAAGATCGATACTTATTATTACTAATTGAGGAAATTATTATTTAATTAATTAAAATAAAAATTTTTATAAAGATTAATATCCGATAAGCCTTTTATCGAATTTATATATATCCGGACGATAAAGAATTTATTATATTCCGAATTCGGTATAGGGTTTATAAATATAAAGTATTACCTTTCGGGCTTATTAACGGTCCTACTACCTTTTAATAGTTTATTAATAAAATTTTAATAGGATATTTAAACGATTTTTATAATGTATATATTAATAATATCTTTATTTTCTTTAAAACCGAAGAAGAGTACGAAATTTATATTAAAAAAGTATTAGAACGATTACGGGACGTTGGGTTGTAAGCCGATATTAAAAAATATAAATTCTATATTACGTTAATTAAATTTTTAGGGTTTATAGTATTAACCGACGGTGTATTTATCGATTTAGAAAAGGTAGTTATCGTTAAGAATTAGAAGGAGCCGATTAACGTAAAGGGGGTATAATCCTTTATAAGGTTCTATAATTTTTATTAGAAATTCGTAAAGGAATTCGGCAAAGTAGTTTAATTTTTTACCCGTTTAATAAAAAAGGATATACTTTTCGAATAGAATAAAGATTATTAAATCGCCTTTAACGAATTAAAGGATTATTTTTTAAAAGCGTTTATATTGGTGTACTTTTTATACGAAAAATTAATACGTATAGAAACCGATTCTTTTAACGGCGTTTATACGGGAATTATATTATAATTATAGTCCGAAGATAAAGAATAGCACCCGGTCGCTTTTTTTTCTAAAATTATATTACCGGCCGAAATAAATTATATTATTTATAATAAAGAATTCTTAATAGTAATAAAGGCCTTAGAAATTTAGAAGGCCGAATTTATTAATATTTATCCTTTCCTAATTATTACCGATTATTAAACGTTAGAATATTTTTCGATTAAATGCCTATTTAATTTACGTTAAATTGGATAGGCGGAAACGATATTATAATATATTTTTAAATTTATTTATTAGCTTGGAAAAAAGAACGTTGTTATTAATATTTTATTTTATAAATTCGAAGATTTTAAAACCGTTAAAAAAAAAAAGGAAGATTAAAAAACCCTACGTTTATTTAAGGAAAAAAAAGACGGAATTTTCTTATATATAGGAGATAAAGGTAATATTAGTAAAAAAGCGGTTTAAATATTAATAACGGATTTATATCTTTTAAATAATGAAGAAATACCCTTTACGCTATTTAATATAGAATTAATTAACGCGTTACTATAAATTAATTAGATAAGCCCCGCTTTAAAAATCTATTGGGTTAAAGTTTGGAATAGGGATTTAAAATTCGTTTTAAGGATTAATAAATTATTTATTAAAAGGGGGAATAGGTTGGCGGTTTTAAAAGGAGATTTACGGAAGGTTATTATTTATAAAGTTTATTTTAAATTTATTATAAAATACCCTAGACGAAATAAAATTCGATGCTTCGTTTCCTAATAATATTAGTAAGTAAATATATTTAATAATATCGACCGGTTTATTAATAATTATTGGATTTATAAAGTATCGAAAATTCTATACGATAAAACCCCCGGTCTATTATATCCCTTAGGTATACCGAACCGTTCGTAGCGATATATCGTTATTAATTTTAAAAATATATTTTAAAATAAACGAAAATATAATAATATAATAGTAATAGTAGATCGGCTTTTTAAGGCTTTATAGTATATTCTTTATAAAAATACTATTATTACGAAGTAAGCCGCTTATTTATATTATTATAGCTTATAGAGGGTATATAATTATTTAAAGGAGGTAGTAAATAATAAAAGTCTTTAATTTATTTCCGTATTTACCGACGAAATATTTAAAATTTTTAATATATATTAGAAACTCTTTTTATTAAATTATTCCCAAATGGCCAATTAAATTAAAATTATAAATTAGTATATTAATTAACGTTTTTATCTATTTATAAATTATAATTAAAATAATTAATTTATCGCTTTATTAACTTTAAATATTATTTAAGCTTTATTTCCTTATAAAAATATTAGGATATCCCCTTATAAAATTATTATAGAATACCTAATATTATTACCTTTCTATTAGGATTACCGAATTAATTTAATTCCGGCTAAAGAAAAATATTCCCGCGAAGAAGTATAAAAAGTTATAAAAATTCTTTATAATTATTAGGAAATAACGTAATCTATTATAAAATAAGTATAAGAAAAATAAATAGCGTAAACGAATAAATATTAGAGGGAATTAAATTTTAATATCGGTAATTACGTTTTTATTATAAAGAAATTATAAGCGATAGACCGACCGAATAATAAATTGGATTTTCCCTTTACCCGTATTCTATATTTAATTAAAATTATATTAAAATACTTATACGAATTCGAATTACTATTAATATAGCGAAGCGCCCGCGTTTATTACGTAGACCGTTTGCGGAAATGCTTAAATAACCCTCTATTAGGATAAATAAATAAAAACCCTATAAAAGAAATAATTAAAAATAAGGAAGAATAGGAAATAGAGAGTATTACGATTTTACGTTTATATTAGGGGGAATTTTAATATTAAGCTAATTAAAAGGGATAGGACTTAAATTTAATATAATATCTAATTGGCGATTTTAAATAATTACTTAATATCCTTAAAGCCTTCTATAATACTAATTTTAATAAATTAAAACCTTTAAAATAATTTCGAATATAGAAGGGCGTTTAAATAAAGGGTATTATATTAAATAATTATAAGGAGGATAATTTATTAGTAAAGGAGACGGTATTAGGAAGGAAATTAAAAAGGTCGAACTGATTACGTAAGTAAAAAAAGGGGGTTAGGGAATTAATTAATAAATAGTACGGGAGGGCGAACTATTATTAAACGATTCGTAGAATTAATTTAATAGCGTAACGGTAGGATTAAGGGCCTTAAAATTATATTATAGGTTACCCCGAAGGTATTCCTCTTTTATTTAGAAAGTAATTGTAAATTATAGGTTCGAACCCTACTTCGGTTATATTATTTTTTTTTTTTCCCTTCTTCTCTTCTTTTTTCTTTCTCTCTTTTCGATTCTAAGGGTAGAATCTTCTTTAAGGGGGGGGGTAATATTATAGCCCAATCTAGCGGGTTACGACTTAGGTAAAGGATAGGAAGGAGGGGTAGACCCAGGAATACGGCCGTGGTCGCTTAGTAATACGGTTCGCGAATGTATAAATTAGATAAGGGAAAGTAGGGCGTACGCGGCGCGTATATTTCGCGTGCCGTATACGCGTATAATTCTTTCCTTTTGTTTTATTCTTTAGTCGTAAATTCTATGTTGAACGTTAATAACGTTGTAGCCTTGCCTCGCCCGTTACGTGCTCTTACAATAAATAGAAAATTATAACGCTAAAAAATATATAATAGGGTTAATAATTATTAATATTTATAGGACGTTATAAATACTATTTTTCTTCGAATTATTAAAAATACCCCCGACCGAATAGCGTCCGAACCGATTTATACCTAATTAATTCTTTAATTATTAATTATTTTCAATTAAGAGTTCCGATTCCTTTTTCTTTTTTTTTTACGTTTTTTATTTTTCGTATTAAATCTTTTATCTTTACCTTTAATTATTTATTTTTATTTACTCGTTTTTATTTTTATTTCTTTTAATCGATTAAAAGAAGTCCTTATTAAATTCTATAATATAAATAATTTTTAAAAGCCGACTTTAATTTTTAATTCCCTAGGAAATTATTATTTAGGGTTAGAGTAAATTAGAATACCCCTAACGCTAAGAATTTAATACCCTCTTAACCGTTTTATATTATTTTTTAATATTTTACTTTAGGGAGATTTTTTTTTTAATAAAAGTAATTATTCGGAATTTTAATTACTTTTAAAAGAAAGACTAAATATTAAAGTAAAAGGGAAATATTAAAGGGAGATTATTTTTTTTTATTATTTACTTATTTTATATTTATTTCATTTATTAGAAATTTTTTTACCGAAAAAATTATATTTTTTATATAGGAGGTATTAATTTAGATTTATAATATTAATTTATTTTTACTACTCTCTTCCGGAGGAATAATAATACCCTCTCCCTCTTCTTTAACGATAATAATAATATTATTTTCTTTACCTTTATTATCTTTAAAATTATTACTTTTAATAACCCTTTTATTAAGAATTTATTAATTAACTCTTCCTTTAATTTCGATATTTTCGACGCCAACCTCGAATTTTATCTTTTTATAAATAGGCTCTTTATCTTCGCTAATTTTTCTACTACCCTTACTATAAGATTTACTTTCTTTATTTAAATTATTACTATTTTTCGAAGGTTAATTTATATTAATAATACTAAAAATATCCTTATTATTATATATAATTTTAATTTTAATATAATTATTACGAATATTTAAGTTTTTTCCCTTTATATTTAATTATTCGTATTTAAATTAAATATATTCGGCCTAATTTTTAAAATTATTAAATACGCGCCGATTTATTCTTTATTAATAATTTTTAAATACGTTATCGATTATTAGAATAAGGCCGCTAATATTATAATTATTAATTAAAACTTCGATAAAAAGCTATAATATAACGTTTTTACGAAATTTAAATTAAAATTCCTTTTTAAAATAATTCGAATAAGTATATTAATTTATTCGTTTTATATTTTAAATATAATTCCCGTATATACCTCCTTTAATATTTCTTAATATGGAAATGTAATTTACGAAAGGAAATTCAACGTTAAAGGACTCCTATTTATTATTATAAATAAAGATCGAGACGTACGATTTTTAAATTTATTCGGTATAATTAATATAAGGGAATTGGTTTTTAAAAAGAAGAAATTAATTAATAAAAGAAAATAAAAAAAAAAGGAGTAAATCTATACGGGGAATTATATATTTAAATAAATAAATTAAAGATATACTCTTTTTTAGTACGTATATAGGTACTATAATAATTTAAGGGCTAATTTCTTTTCTTTTTAATAAAAATACGCCGGTATTTTTTAATATCGAAATTATATTTATTAAAATATTTAAGGATAATATATTAATATTAATTTATTAAATAGAATTCTTCTATTAAATTTTAAATTTATTTAAGAAACTTTAGTAAAACTTATTCGAAGTAAAGCGAATTAGTGAAAAGAGGATAAATAATAATAAAATTTTTTTATTTTAAACGAAAAGACTTCGGTATTTATATTTATAAATATTCTTTAAAATTAATTAATAATAAGTTCGCGGCTTTAATAAATATAAACTTTATTAAAAAATTACTTTTTTCTATTAAAATAGGCGTTTATATAATAAGGACTATTTTAAATAATTAAAAGGAAATTAGGGATAAAATTATAAAGGGCCGGAGCCGAAAGACGTTTACTTATAATAATAGTATATTTACCGAAATTTATATTAAGAAAAAGTTTCTTTTATTAATTAATAAATATTTTAAAGCGTTAAATTTCCTCTTAGATAGGATTTTTTATAATATTCTTAAATTTAATTATAATATTTTGATAAAGGAGGCGAATTTATATAATATTATTTAAAGGAAAAGAAGTTTTTAAACGAAAGGAAGCGGATAAAGTGGAAAAGAGTAGTATAAATTTATTCGTCGGTTAAAAAAGGAAATTTTAATTCTTTTCCTAATTATTTAAATAAATTATTTAAGTAACGAAGACGGGATAATTAATAAGAATAAAATCCGGACGTAGGAAACTATTCGGACGAATAAATATTCGGACTTAAAAATATTTTTCGGGCGGTATAATAATAAAAACATATTTATAATACTAATAACGACTTTAAAATAATATAAACCTATATAAAAAATGGAAAATTTTTATAACGATAAAAAGATTTTAATACGTCGCAAGGTAGGAAGTTTTTCTTTCTTTTTATTACGATTTTTAATACTTTTTTCGTTGAAGAATAGATTTATATTAACCTTTTATAACCTTTTTTACTAAATATCTTTATATTTTTAATTTCGATAATATTATAATCCTTAAAAAAAACCCTTCTTTTTCTAAAATCTTTGTCCTATTAAACGTTTATTTTTTACTTTCGCGTAAATCCGCTCTTCAATTAAAAATAACTAGTCTCAGCTCTCAGACCCACTACCTCCAAACCCCACCCCCCCTTTTCTCACTAAAGTTCGAGGAGGGAGACCCACATTTTGTGGGGTGGGTCCGCTAAACGCCGTGGACGGAGGTTCTGTGGAAGAGACTAAAAAATAACTTCGAATAAAGAAATCATCTTTATGTAAAAGGAATAAACCCTTTTCGTTAAGAATATAATACGCTATAAAACTAAAGGATTATTTAAAAGGATAAGATTTATTATCGAAATTTAAAGACGGTAAATTTACAATTAAAGGGATATTAAAATATACGCAAAGTAAATCTACCCTTTTAAAATAATTAAAGAAAAATAATAAAATTTTACCTTTTATTTAAATTAACGCTTTTTAATTATTATAAACGGATATTTAAACGAAGAAAAGTTATTATTATATTTATTTACTATAAAATTCGAAATTAATAAAATATTATTAGAATTAATCTATAAGGACGTTCCTTTATTTATTAATTAGCCTGCTATTTTTTAATAATTCGACTATTTTATTTAAAAGTAAATTTATTTTAACTTTATAAACCTTTAATATTTTATAAATATTTAAATTTAGACGGAAAGTACTAATATTTATATAATTTTTATTTATATACTATGTAATTTCGGAAATTATATTTATATCCCTTTTTAGGCTTATAGGTTCGATAACGGTAATATAGAATTTCCCGGATTAGGAGGAGATTTACTTAATTTCCTTAAAGTTATTAAATAGTAATATATTTTAATATAGATTAATAAGTATTCTATTCTAATAATTTATAATAATAAAAATAAATAATAATTTATTTATAATTCGATATTTACCTTCGATAATTATAAACGTATAAGGAAAGTTTACTTTTCTTTAATTTAATAATATATTATTATTTATAAATTTAATAATTAGCCTATTAATTTAAAAAAGTGGTTTATTTAAATTGAAATACCTTTCTTATATTAAATTTATACTTGGTTTTACGGTTTTTAGTATTTAGAGGCTACGTAAATCTTTTTTATTAAAATTTAACGCCGAAAATCCAATATTAGGAGCCTGGAATTAATTAATTAGGAAGAGGGAAATTATTAAAGGCTATAAATTTAAATTAATTTAATATATTTCTTCGAATTTATTATAATTTATATATAAATATGCGTAGTTTATAACGTTTTAAATATTTATTATATTTATATATTAATTTAAGTTAAAAATTATTTAAAAATTAAAATAAATTTACTTTGACGAATTAAAATATTTTATAGCGAAGATAGTAAATTAAATTAGCCTTTTCGGTTAAAAATATTTAAATTTTTCGGCGAATATAATATTATATTATTATAAAGAAAAAAGGATATTCCGTATCTCCTTTAAGGAAATTAAAACGCTTTTTATAATATTTTTTAATAGAATAACGAAGGTTATAATTTTTTTAAAGGAAAATTTTCAAAACCCTTCTTCGCTTAAAGAAAATAATAAATTTTTTCCCTTAATCCCCTATTAATATTAAATTTAAATAATTCCTTATCTTTTTCCTCTTTTTTATAAGAAAAAAGTCGTAAATAAGAAAAAACTATTATATTTATATTTAATATTAATTTTAAGGATATTAAATTCTTTAAAACCGTTAGCGAAAGGGAGTAAATTTCTTTTATATTTATTATAAGAATTATCCGCGCTTAAAAAAAGAAGTTCTTAATTTAAATTATAATAATTAATCTTAGCGTTATTTTTAAAAGGGAGATTATAATTAATTAACCCCTATAACCGAAAAAAAAGAGGGTAATAAAAAAATAATAAAACGATTTTATTATTTCGATATAGACCGATAAAGAGCGCTTTTTAATTAATTATTTTATTTTCCTTAAACCCCTTTCGGTTTTTAAAAATTTTCCCTAAGGCCTAAAATTTTATAATAAGGGTAAATTAATAATTGAAATTAAATTTACTAAAACGTTAAATAATAGAATAATTTAATTAATCCTTTTTAAAAATAAAATAAATATAAGCGTTATTTAAGCGGCAATCGATATAGGATATACGGTTAATAAAGCGGGATTAAATATAAAAAAAAGGTTAAGCGTAAGGCTTTAAAAAAACGCTTAATTAAAGAGAAAAAGGAAAAAAGAGTTAATAAACGCCGGAAATAATTTATACGTAGAGGATTAATTACTTTTTTTATTTTATTTCGGATATTTTTTCTTTAATTTAATTCTTATATTTTAAGAAGGAGGATTTTTATTATACGAGTATTTTTACTTAAGACGGTATAAAAAATATTCGAAGGGAAGTATAATATAAGGTAAAATTATTATTTATTTAAATATATAAATAATTATTTAAATAATAAATAGTAAGGTAGGTATAAATTTATACTTCCCTCCCTTTAAAAGATTCGGAGCTTATATTTAAAAAAAGGATAAAAGGGGGAGGCTTTTCCTTCTTTCGATTAAAGGAAATAAGAAGAAGAATTAAAAAGGAGAATAATTTTATTTTTTATTTAAAAAGAACTTTTTTTACGAACCTACTAAATAACCCCCTTAAGGACTTTTAAGAGAATTAATTAATAAATTTACTTTTATTTAAAGAAGATAATAAGAATAAAGCTTTACTTTACTCTTATTCTTCTTCTTATAATAGTGAGGTTGAGAATTACTAACCCTATTTACGTTTTTTAAGTAAAAATCCCTAGATTAGTTTAGTCCTTCGCTATAAATTTGTGGTGTAGGCTCTGTTTCCTTTGTAGTGTAGTTTTTGGTCCAAATTAATATTAACTACTTTATTAAATAATTAATAACGAGCCTATTTATAATAATAATAATATAAAAGTAATCGAATATTTAATAATATCCTATATTATACGAATACGAAAATTCGCTAATATAAATTAAATAAATTAAATTAAACTCGAAGTAAATATTAGCTTCAATATTATAAATTAAATAAAATAATAAAACGAATACGGACTTATATATATATTACGGAATCTAATCCTATTTCTTTCCTACTTTTACTTCCTTCCCTACTACGCCCCTCCTATCCTAAACTTCTACTTCTCTTACTTACTAACCTTATTATATATAATCTCTTTCCGCAATATTTATATTATATAAAATAATATATCTCTACTATATTAGAAAATTAATATAATAATTATTTTTATTTAATATTATTCTTTTATTCTTATAATATTAATAACCTTATTATTACGATAAATATTATTTAAATCCGTAATAGTAAATACCCTACGCGCAAAGTAATTTAGGTCGCGGATAAATAAATAAATTTTATCTTATATTTAAATTAGAATAATATAATTAACGCGCCTTATAATAATTAAAATAAATTATTATAAATAAAGGATCGCTTAATAGCGAAAATTCTATTAATAATATTATTCCGATTAACGCGACCGTAACCGCGATTACCCCCGTTAATATAAGAGTTATTCTTATTATTAAATTACTTAAACGTAGAAAAAGACCGCTTAAGAATAAAAATAAACCTAAAATCGTCGTTACCATTCTTATTCTTATCCTTTAAAGTATTTAATTAAATAAAATTAAAGGACTTAAATTACGTCGAAATAAACTTCTTAATAATAAAAATGAAAAAATTAATAAAGCAATACTTAAAACGGTTTTAAACCCTTCTACTTTAATTAAAACTTTATTATTAATTACTTTCGCAATTATTATTACTATTCTATCCAATTTTATAAACGTAAATATCTAAATTATTATTAATATAAACGCTATTATCTTTACCCCTAATTAAAATAATATAATAATTAACCCGCGTACTATTTTTAATTCTACTAACGCTATTCCTAATAAAAATTCTCACTTAAATAATTATTATAAATTATTTTTAATTTAATTAAAAGAAGCTATCGTAACGAACGACCCTAATAAAAGCCTAACGTTTATAATATTCGCTATTAATATTATAAGAGCCTTAAATATAAATAAAAATAAATTTATATACAAAGCGAAAATAAATTAAAAAATATATTACTAGAAATAGCCTAATATAATTCGATTCCTACGTTATTCCGCTATTAAAATACAAATTATTAATTATAATAGAAAAATAGCTTCATTTAATATAAAATTTAAAAGGATCGACGAAAAGAACTTTTCCGAGATCTTATTATACGCTAGCAAATTTATATTTATATAATTATAATTTTATAAAATTCCTTACCCGCCCTATACCGTTAACTTTTTTAATAAATTCTATCCCTAATCCAAAAACAATACTAATATTATTAATACTCTTACTATTCCCAATATAATTATTATAGCATTTACTATTCTTACCGCTATTAATAATAAATGTAAACGTCTTCGTAATTATTTTATAAAAATTGAAAAAATCTAAAGATAATCTTCCAAATCAATAATTTTAAGCTTATTTATTATTATTATCCTTATTAAAGAATGAAGAAGAGAGAATATTTTAAATAAAATAAATTAAATTATTACGTTAAACGATAAAATAATTATAGGAAATATAACCGAAAGTATTAATAATATCGATAATAAATCGACCTAAGATAATAATACGGAAATTAATAATAATAAATATAAAATTCGGAAGAAACCCCATATTATAGGGGACGAATATAATTAAAAATAATAGTCCAATAATATTCTTATAAAGTAATTTAAAGCGGAAGAACCCTAAAAATACGCCCCCGCCCTAAATAATAATATCGACGCTATTAATAAAAAAGATAATACGCTTATAATCTCCAATATAATTACGGCCCTAAAATTTAGCAATATTTATTCTAATTTACCAAATAATTATAAAAAGGATAATAATATTATAATTAATTAAAATTCTTCTAACTCCCTTCCTAAATATATTACCGCGCCGCCTAATATTTAAATTAGCCCTATAACTTTATCGAATCCTATTATTATCCTAAACGACGACGCTACTTCTAAAAATACCCTAATAATATTAAATAAAAATAATAATAATAATAATAATTATAATATTTATAATCCATTTACTTTACCCGCGGGGCCTAAAATTATTTAAATACCTAATAAATTTAAAGAAATTCCCAAACCTCCAGGATTTTACAAATATAAAGGAGAGCGCGAAATTATCTATTAACTTACCGACCGGAGGTATTTCATTATTAAATTTAAAAAAGAAATTTAGAATCCTAATATAACTCGTATAAAATTTATAAAGCGTTAATATATTAAAACGTACAATTACAATAAAAATACTTTATATTCTAAATATTATTTAAATAAATACCTTATTAACCCTAATATAAATCCGCTATACAATATCGAATATATTAATAATTAAATTATAAAAAATAATCTTTACAATATCCCTCCTCTAGACTAAGAATCTAAAACGTACTATTTCAACGAATTTTATCTATCTTAATAGGAATAAAAAAAACGAATTCTTATTACGAATAATTAACCGAACGAATTTATACCCGCGTCCGCTAATTAATAAATATCTTTACTTCCTTACCTACTAAATAAAATACGCTAAATTATAATACCCCTTTCCTCTAAATAATAAAAACGGAAAGATTTACACTTTTCGGGCATTATTATTTACCGGATAGGAATAATAATTAGAAATATTATTTTATACTAATTATTACCGGAATTATTCAAACATATTTAATTTCCTTTATTTATTATTATTTTTTATTTAAAATAGAGGTTTTATTATTCTTTCTTTTTCCTTTTTCATTATTTATAAATTATTTATATAATAATATCTAATAGGTAAACGGACGAAAGCCTCCCATTATATTTATACTATATATCTCCCTAAATATTAAGGAATAGAATAAATTAGAATTTTAACTTATAATTATTAAATAATATATAATACTATAATCGTAATATACTCTCGTATTAATAAAAATAGAAGTAATTTAACTAGAGATAATTTAATATAACGCTTTCTCCCCTATTATTTATAAATTTTTATTACTATAACCGGGGTATAAATAATACCAATTATAAAAATTACTCTAATAAAAAATATAAAATAATATAAAATATACTAAATAATACTTTAATAATTAAAAGAATTAATAATATACATAGGAGTATTAAATAGAAAACAAGATAAAGCTAATTTGGATTTTATTAATAAAAATTGTATTATACCGCTAATTAATTTGTGCCACGAAAATGTAATTAAGTAAATCCCGGAGTTATAACTAAAACCCGCCGTTAAATACGCAACTCTCCGTTGAACGATTAATTTACCGTTCTACTACGACCTACGTGCGGAAATATAGTGTACGGTTCTTAATAATAATATAATTTACAATAACGACAACTTCGATATATAGATATTTAACGCTTAACGGATTTCGAAGGCCGACTCCCCTGCATACGTGCTTTAACGATAAATTGATTGTTATATGGATAACGACCCGCTACACCTCCTGTTATACGCCCCCCTTTTCCCTGTATGGTTCCCCTGTGCGACGGGAGCCCCTGCTGGACCCTCTTCTTTCCCCGGCAGAGCCCTGAGCACCCCTTGGTTCTGGCCCACCCACCGCCTGAGGAAGGTGGATTGAGTGGGGTACGCAGCAATGACGGGTCGTCTCTTTTGATGAGGGAAGGGGCCATTCGGGATAGTGTAGCCCAGCCCAGGACGGGAACTGAATGGCAGGCAGGCAGGCACAGGCCAGACACCACTCGAATGCTGCTGCTGCTAGGTGCTGCTGCTGGGGAGGTGCGACCGCCAACCCAAAAGTGCCAGTGAGACGGATCGCATGGAACTCGAAGCACACTCCACCAAAGTGACCAAACAACGCCCGCTGTGCCAGACACCTGCCGTCCGCCAGACTTCCACAAGAAGTTCCAGTCCAGGGGCCCGCCGTGCGCGTAAGGCGTCCCGATCGTCCAGTTTCTGTCTCCCACTTCCATTCTTCCAAGGTCGACAAAGCTCCGGGCCATCGAGACCACACATCTGGCCTAGCGAGTCGAGCCTTGCTATTGTTGCCTTTGCTTTCACTTGCTCTGTCTCTTTTTCTCCTCGGCCCGTGAGCGTCGGAAGTATCACGATATTCACGTCCGCTTTGCTCAACCCCTGCTACCCTCGTTGCCTCCTAGGGCTCCGTACCAGTAGAGGACGGTTTTCCCCTTCCGTCACCTTCCATCAACTCTGGCTATTTACTTCCCCGTTACTCTGCGGCTTCAGCGACGCCCACCTCACCGCGACCGCTTCCCGACCCCGACCTGAACCTCAACATCAACCTCCTCAACCTCACCGACCAGACCACAGTCCGAGTCACGGCATATACGCATCTTGTTGCAGCTTAAGCCAGCTGCCGCGCCGAAGACGAACGACAAACAAAATTCGAACGCATTGCTACACGCACTCCATACACCCCGTTCCATCGCAACATTCCCCCCTATCCCGCCTGGTGCTGGGCTCTCCTCGAGGAGGATTGGTGATCAGATCTACACAGAGGCTATCTGATTCACCTGGTATTATAGACGCATCATCAAGACGCGAACTATCGATCGATCAGTGCAACCACGCCGCCTGGATAGTGACAGGACGATTCATTGCTGCTTCTGGAACCCCCTATTCTTCACCGTTACGGACCAAAATCGGCTTCACCTTGGCGGACAGCGTGCGATTGGGAACTTCCTCGATGTGCTATACTTAACGTCTCTGCTTTCCTCGACACTCGTCCTCGACGCCCGTGATCCTCGCGACTGTCCCACGCCCGTCGAAGCTGGTGGTGAACTTGAAATTTTAGTACAGGCCAGGAGTCAATACAGCAACCATGGATGACTATCTTGACGCCCCCATGGATGCGGACGATGTGTTCCCATGCAAGGGATGCGGAGAAGTAAGCTTTCCATTGTACAGCCAAGCGACTGGTTGACCAATGCTGACCATCCTGTGACAGATTTTGGAGGAAGGCAAAGCATTCGAACTTGGTATGTTTTTCCATGCGTATTGGTTTACAGCTTTGTCTGTTTGCTGGCATTTTGATTTCACGTGCGACGATCTTCACGATCGCTCGTATTGTGGTTTTGCTTTTGGTTAATGGAACCCCTTACTGACTGACTACATCGCAGCTGGAAACCGATGGCATCTCGATTGCTTCCGTTGTAATACATGCAACACGCTTCTTGACTCGGATGCGAACCTCCTTCTGCTTGGAGATGGATCACTTATTTGCAACAACTGCACCTATAGCTGTAGTGCTTGCGGTAATAAGATTGAGGACCTGGCCATCCTAACCGGAGACCAGGCCTTTTGCGCAACGTGCTTCCGTTGTAGGAATTGCAAGAGAAAGATTGAGAATCTGCGTTATGCCAGGACGGCTCATGGGATATTTTGCATGAACTGTCACGAAAGTCTAATGGCACGAAGACGCAAGAAAGCAAAAGCAGCAGCCCAAGCAAAAGCTCGAGACACCGACAAATCCCTTCCTGCGCTACCACCAAACGCTGTACCGCCTTCTAGCACAGGCTTCACAACCGAAAAGCTTGCGGCAGACTCGGACACCCCTACCGAACTATCACCACGACCTCGAAATGCTTATGGACGGCAGGACTCTTCGTCGCGGAGCAGTTCGCGCCCTGACCGCTCCCCTGAAAGATCGGCGGAAACGAACAAGGAAACGGTGTTGGCCCCGCCAGCGCCAAACTATAGACACAACCGCAACTCAACCATGTTGTCTGCTGATCTTAATGGGGGAGACGCCGAGGACTTCTTTATTCCCGTCGCGCTCGACCAGAGTCCCGCGCCGTCAATGACCCCTCAGTCTATGGCTGACACATTTTCGGACACAAGTCGGAAGAACAAAGATTACTTTGGTTCAACCAGGTCAAACACTGCCCCGACAGAGAAGAAGGATTCTGTGACGCCGACACCGCACATCGCATTGATGGCTCAGATGGCGCAAGAAAGGCAGCCGTCGACCGATTACGAAAGTCCTCAGCAGGAGCGGCCCCCGCCCCGGAAGCTATCTAGAGCGGCCGATGTGATTGGGAATACCAAACCAGCCCATATCGCCAGCATTCTGGCCGAAGCATACAACCAGCAGCCGAACAACGAGGATTTCAAGCTGCAGAACGTTCCCAAGAGCAAGAGGCTGGTAGGCACCCGCAGCGAATCTCAAGCAAGCAACAACATGGAGAATGGAATCCCGCAACGGAACAAGGAGAGTCCTGAGCCCCCTTCAACCATGAGTCCAGACAGGGTTATGACCCCTAGATCCTCCCAGGATTCTCGTCCCAAGGATGCCATGAGCGATGAGATGCGACCTTCGAGCGACTCTGTGACCTCGCGCTCAGAAGTCTCGAACGCTGGGCGATCCATTCCGCGGAAAGAGGTCCCGCCTCCGGTCTCCAGAAACTGTATGTCCCCGCCCCAGTTCCGTGTGATCGTACCAGAAGTGTTTACTGACGTGTTGCAAGTAGCCGATGGGAAACCTCTGCCGGTTCCTGGGTCGAACAATACTGAAGGTCCTCCTCTGCCTATGCGCCCCCCACCGCCTGAGACGAAGCTCAGTAACACGTACATGCAACCTCGAGCACCTCCTTTGCCTCCTACTCAGCAGACCTCTAAGGACAAGTCTGCGACGAGTGGTGACGTCCAGGAGCTGAAGCCATCCCCCAAGCTGCCTAGGTGGAGCTCTGGGGTTGAGTTCAGCATGGACGAGGATATGGCCAGGATACTCGGAACAGATGAGGGCTCATCGTCGATCTTACGCCGGGTCTCGAATGCAGTGCGACATGGACGGAACAGCAGTGGTGAAACAGGCGCTACTCCTGGCAGAATTTCTCACAGCAGGAGCGTGAGCGAAACCACCCGGGGAACCACTTCGCCCCGTTGGCCAAGAACTCCGATTGTTGAAGACTACTCAACTGCTAATATTAACGATATCACAAGTCCGTTGTCTTTAGCTAGCACGACCCAAGATGATCCCGCCTATTTGAAACGACAACTCAGAAGCTCCGAACAGCGGGTGGCAGAGCTTGAGCGGCAGTTCAACACTGAGAAGGATTTGAAAAGCCTCAACAAGAAATTGATTGAAAAGAGAAAGACAGTTTCGGTTCTCGACACCCAGACTGAGATCATGATCAGGCAGCTTGAAGTACTGGCCGGCTATGTTGAGCGTGCAAAGAAGACCAACGAGTCATTTGACGCTCGCGAGCTCGAGGAGTCGGCAATTAAGGAGTTTGTCCAGAAGCTAGAACGTCTCAAGCATAACATGACTTCTGCGATCGAGCAGCTTATCGCGGAGAGGGACGACTTGGTGGAGGAGAAGAACCAGGCCATTGCCGATCGTGATCGCGCTTTGCTGGAATTTGAGCAGCTCTCCTCCAAGAACGCTCAGTTGGCCGATATGAACAACGATCTTACTCACCAGATCCAGGAGAGATTCAAGCAGCAGATCAACAACGGCGAACTCAAATCCCCCAATGGGCTGGGTATTTACGGTCACGCCAAGGGTGCTTCGCTCAACATGGACGCTTCGAGCTTGCAGACTGCTACGACCATGGTTGGTCCTGATATGGAAGATCAGCTTGTGGAGGGCCCTACGGTGGTTAATATCCGAAAGGGCCAGGTCAAGAAGTTCAACTGGAAGAAGGGCTCCAGCAAGGTGGCGCACAACATCTCAAAGGGTATTCGTGGTGCGGCAGGCGCATTCCAAGGACAGGAAGGAAACCAGAGGCAACAGCAGCCGCAGGGCCCCTTGAATGGAGACAACATTGGCCTTCCTTATGCCATGACAGTTGCCCAGGTCGATGCACCGGCCACAGTCGTTCCCCCACCACCCAACACCATCAAGCCTGTGGCTGTTGAGAACCAGCGGCAAGGTGGTGGCGGTGGTGGCGGTGGATTTGGTTTCTTCGGAGGCAAGAAGCCAAATGCGCAGCAAAAGAACATGTCGGTGACCAATATCTCGACCCCCGCGGTTGCTGAGGCCCCGACCACACTTTTTGGCTCTGACCTAGTTGAGCGGACCGAGCATGAGCGCCGTCAAATACCAAGCGTAGTCACCCGCTGTATCGAAGAGGTTGAGTTGCGTGGTATGGATGTCGAGGGCATCTACAGGAAGACTGGAGGCAACTCCCAGATCAAGATGATTCAGGAGGGTTTCGAGAAGCAGCAAGATTTCGATATCTCCGATCCGGAAATCGATATCACTGCTGTGACCAGTGTCCTCAAACAGTACTTCCGCAAGCTACCCAACCCTCTGCTGACATTCGAGGTGTATGAGAGGGTGCTGGAATCGAACAGTAAGTTGATCTTTATGTATACTTACTGATAAGTATATACACATACTGACCTCAAACGTCTAACAGACATCCAAGACGTAGAGGAGAAGTGCGCTCACCTTAAGAAAACGGTCAATATGCTTCCACCAAAGCACCGGGACTGCCTCGAGTTCCTTATGTTCCATCTTGCTCGAGTGGCAAGCAGAGAACGCGAGAATCTGGTAAGTCTGCTCCGTCGTTAGTGCCTTCTTGAGAGCATCCGACTAACTGGTTCTGCAATAGATGTCACCCAAAAACTTGGCCGTGGTGTTTGCGCCCACCATCATGAGAGATCACAGTCTCGAGAAAGAAATGACGGACATGCACGCCAAGAACAATGCCGTGCAGTTCCTGATCGAGAACAGTGCGCTCATCTTTGAGGAGTAAGGAAAGAGAAGGGAGTAGGCGAGCGTTGTAAGCGTTGTGAGCGTGGCGTGGGCGAAATAAATGAAGAGGAACGACGGATCAACGGGCCTTACCCATTCTTAACCACCAAATGATTTTATACACGCGTTTGTATATACTGATGATATATTTTGGGTTTTCGTTCTCCAATTTGGTGGCCAAAGCGAGCAGGCTGACAATGCGCTTGCATGTTGAAGCAAGATACGACAAGGTGGGAGCAGGGTCGATTGACGTTGCTTTCCTTTTTGTATCTTGTGTGGAAAGCCCATAGTGCCTCTTTCGCACCATACCTTTCTAATCCGGGTTCGGTGGGGATTTTGCTGATCGGTGGTGAGCTGAATAGTTTGGCCGAAAACAAAACAAAAATGAAGTAAGGTGTCATTACACGGTAAAGAAGGAGACAAACGGACGGCCGGGCTGAGGTGGTTGTGCGTGTGGGTGAATTAGGAAGACTCAGTTCAGTTCTTCAGCTTCAGTTGGATGGAAATTGATATGATACGGCTTTGGGGGGGTTGGGGTTAAAGAAATCATCGTGCTTTATGTTGGAAAGAGGAATGAAGACCTCTCATATTTTACCAACTCGTGCCGTACTTGAATATATATTGGCTGGATATTCTTCTCCATGGAACCACAAACCTGGTTGCATTCTCTTCCTCCCTTCTTTCCTCAGCCGGGTATCATTTCCTTTCACAGCTGCAACTTTTTGGTCGAATTCCACCAGCATCCACGCCCCACATGGGCTGGGAGCGGCACAGATCTACTCCGCGGCAACAAATCAAACCAACTCGTCCGCGCCTCCCGCCCCCTTGAGGTTTCCACCGATGTCTCCCTCTGAGGGCTTCCAGATTCCTCCCTTCCTGTGGCACAGCACATTACAACGCAGCCAACAACCAATTCTTTTCCAGAAATCACTGCTGCCCCATAATCCTCTTGGCCTTATCCAACAACAACCCGCTCTGCCTGCCCAACTTGATCTTCCCATCCCTCGCTCCCGGTTGTCTGGCTTTGGCCATCTGCTTGCGATACCGCTCCCTCTCGGCGATCCGCTTCTGCTTCTCTGCCTCGCGCCGCGCAATCTCGGCCGCGCGCTCTTCGGCCGCCTTCTTTTTCTTCTCGGCCAGGGCTAGCTCCTTTTCGTAGTAGTTCGGTTTGCGGTGGCGCTTGGGAAGGCGGGACGGGTGCATATTGGGGTCTATTTCCATGGGTGGGGGGACGTAAGGTTGGTCGTCGGCGGCGGCGGCGGCGGCTTTTTGTGTTGTCGTTGTCGTTGTCGTTGGTTGTTGGTCCTCTTCTCTTTGTTCGGTTGTGTCGTTTTGTGATGATGGCTCGTTGGTTGTCTGGTGTTGTTGTTGCTGTTGTTCGGCTTCGGCTTCGGCTCTAGCTGCTTTGGCGGCTGCACCCTTTTCGAGGAGGATTTGCCGCGATGGGTGGATGGGCGCGGGGGGGTCTACATCTTCGCCCTCTTGTACTTCGTTGTCGTTCTTCTTGTTGTTGTCGTTATCGTCTTCGCTTCCAGTGTGGGCATCCAAAACGGGCCCGACAGGGACACTGGGGGCAGCTGCGGCTTCGGCTTCTTTCTGGGCTTTGATTTTGGCGTATTGCTTCTTGACCTTGGCCTTGGTGATGAGCTCCTTCTTGATCTTGGTGACTGTGGGTAGCAGTTAGGTCAGATTTCTGGGTGTTTGCGGTTGAAAGCGTCATTCTCTATACACAGTAGAGGTATAGGGGTCGTTACCTTTGCGCTTCCATGCTCCATCGGGGAGGTTCTCAGGACCAACACGGAAGCCGTGCTTGGCCTTCTTTTTGTCGGGGGCGCCGGTTGCCGGGTCCTCGTCGCGGGCTCTTTTCGGGGCCATGTTGTTGGATATCAAGCTTGTGTTTATTGGCGACTAAAGGATGTAAGGGCGGAAGAAACCTAGTATTAATTGGTTGATTGCTGACGGGCGAAAGGGTTCTGGTACGGTGGGATGCTGGTGATGAAGTGCTGGGCTGTTGGTCTTTGCAATGTTGCGTCAGGAAGCTTTTACTTTTTTTTCCCTTCTAGCTTCACACTGCACGATAGAAATTCACTGATAAGCTGCCCTTGTTCGTTATCCCTATAGGCGGTAGAAACTGGCAGAAGCACCGGAGGGTTGATGGGTGCGGAGCCAACGACAGGGGTTACTGCACTAAGGGTGTGATCCGTAACGGATTTTTGGGAATTTTCACCGGGTGAAAATGGCCGGTGAAAATCGTGATCCGTTTATTTTGTAACCCAAAGTACCTTACAACCGGGTGAACAACGACGTGTAACCCGGTGAACAAAACCGACCCACTTTTTAACCTTTTAACCAATTAGACCGCTCGCATCCATTTTCACCCGGTGAATAGAAAAAAGGGTGTTTTGCAAGCACAACCCGCTGCAATAGCGCTAAAACCGCTATAACCACCAAACTTCAGCGTTTAAACGCCTAGAACCTCGCAACCCGGTGAAAAGAGCAACAACCCGGTGAAAATTGGCCCGTGCCACCGCTTCACCCATGTACCTTTTTTCGATGAAAATGTCCAAAAAATTCGGTACGGATCACACCCTAACATTTAAAATGATGCCGGATCTAGCCATTTAAGATGCATCATATTTCGAAGACCAGGGACGTCTCGATGCTTCGGCCCTAATAACTCACCACTGGAGTTGATTGTTCAAAAGTCGTTTAAATTTTTAAAGCAAGCAATAATTAATCAACCGGAAGGGCCAAAGAAATGATAAATCACCACATCGGACTTCTCCCGCTTACGATGATGGCTCGGGTAGTATACACAGCAGAGATCGCCGGCTGGCTGAGTACCTTTACGGGTAAGTACGTACCACAGGCTGGTATCCACTCCGCACGTCAACCACTCCTCTAATAAGGTATAGAGAATACCGATTGCAAGCTAAACCTCATATCTTCACATGGCTTGAACACTCGTGAATGTGTCGTATATTTATCTAATACATCAACTGTTGCTGTTCGTTGAATACTCATATATCTTGTCCCCTTGACCGGCCAATCTCAACCCCAAAGGGTTCGGTGTTAATGTTCTATGACGGCAGGATTCGTGAGGCAGCCACGGCCAGTCCAGGGACCATTACGCACAGATAATCCATGTGCGGAAACGCATGAGGTGTAGGCGCGGATGCATTATTGCTCCATCACTGCGATGCCACTGTGTGTTGAAAACGGGAGGTCAGTCCCCACTTCGTACGGGCACCCCCCTTTACAGAATATGCATCAAAAATACTATGCCAAATCTTTGAACTTGAATATCTTGGTCGTTTTACACCCAAATCTGACGGTTTTTGAAGCTTTCGAAATCTGTAAACGTTGTAGCCATGCCTAGCTGGTCTAACAAACGATAGAGGCGAATAATATACTTAATGTTGACCGCTGGCGAGTACTTTAAAAAAATTGCGTAATCGGTTGGTATATTTGAGCGCTATATTTGGAAATTGAAGAAGAATTTTAAGATTATTGGTATAGTTTACCTTTAGAATAATTTGAGATATAATGTAGTAATATTAACGCCGGCTGTTATAGAGGTATGTATTATAGGGATAGTTAACGCAAGGGTAGGTAGTAGATGTAGATATATGTAATTGTATAGAGGAAGAAAGAGGAAATGGAAGAAAGTGTGCGTAGGAGGCCCGCCCTTTATAGGGCGCGACGGGAGCGCGTTAGTTACGCGCGGTTAGGTAATTTTAACCGTATAGGCGGTGAGTAATAATATAATATTTTATACGGGCGGGACTATCCCGAATATAATAGTACATTTTAGGAAACGATTATTATACGAATATAAATACGTAATAATAATATATTAATTATATATAATTACGGTTAGGCTTATAATATTACTTCCTTTTAAAAGAAGTTATATAATTAATTATTATTATATAAAATAATTGAAATTTTTATTAAAAAAGTTTTTATAGCTATTATTTTTAAATATGGTAATTTCTTCCTCCTATTATATTCTTTTTATTATATTTTTATTTTTATTTTTAGGGCCTCTTTTAGCGTTGTAATTATATCTTCTTATATTCCCCCCGCCTCCCGGGCTTCCTATACTTCTTGTTTCCTCCGTTTCCTTTTTTTTTCGAGCTATTATAGTAGTATTAGGGTATTTGGGTTTTCTTCGTAGAATCGGCGTATATATTCTAAATATATTAAAACGTTACTCTTTAATTATTAATTGGGGGCGTAAAGGGGTATTTATATAATATAGTATTTTTAAAAATGGCCCTCTTTCTTATAGCCGTTAATTTTAATAAATTCCTATTTAATTTATTTTTTACTATTATTGGTACGCTTTAAAGTCCGATTATAATTTATTCGTATATTTTTATTTAATTATAATTATTTTGATAATTTATTATTTAATTAACGTTCAATTTTATTAACGTAGAAAGTAGGGATATATTTTATATTATTAGGGAATTTGAGTATAATAGTATAAGTATTGGTATTAATAATTATAAAAGGTCCTTCGAAAAGCGGTATTAATTTAGTATAGGGGCGGTTGGAATTAAAATTAATAGTATCGAATAAAACCCGGTTTCTTAATTTATATACCGGGGCGTCCGATTATTAAATATTAACGTTATTTTTATAATATTATTAAACTTCTTAAATATTTATTATAATATAGTCGAATATTTCTTTAAAATAATTAACGATTTTATAAATTTTAAAATATTCTTTTTATTATATTATTAAACTTTTGGGGGGATAAAGTACTATTAGTTCGACGCCTATACGGGGGTTAAAATTATAATTAATAAAAAAAGAAGAAACGTTAATTATTTTAGAAATTTAATTATTATTAACGAATTCCGCGAATAGTAATTAATCGATTTAATTATTTTATATTTAAATAATATATATTTTTAAATATTATTTTATTTTTATATTAATATATTCGGTTTAACCGTTCGTTATTAAATAAAAAGCGGAGGATAATTTTAATATAACCTATAATTATATTTATAAGGCGTATTAGAATATTAAAATAAATTAAATATTATAATTGGAAATAATAGAATTAAGGAGGTTATATAAATTATATACCCGTTCGATAAACCGTTTAATTAATTCCTCGGTAATAAGAGTCTTATAGGGGATATAATAGCGTATTTTAATAAAATAGTTAATTATTATAATAATATATTTGAATTTTTAACCGCGGTATAAATAAGGGGTAAAAGGGGTAATATAATCGATAAAAATCTCTTTCTACGCAGTAAAAAGGACGTTTAATAGTTTTAATAATTTATAGGAGGAATAGTGTAACGGTTTAATTTTAATATATTAGAAGTATATTTTATAATGAATACGAACCGATTAATATATTTTTAATTAAAAGTACGAATAAAATAATAAGTAGAAAATTTTTTCGCGATTTAAGTAATTAATAAAAGGGGCGTTATAAATATAGTAGATTAATTAGAATTATAATTTTATATCTTTTAAATTAATAATAATAGCGTTATAGTAATGAATTCGCCCTTATATTATTCGGTATTTTATAAATATAATTTTTATTATTTATTTCCGTACTTCTTTAAATTAAATATAACGTTTAAAATCCTAAAGGTAAATTAAAAGGTTTACGAAGAAAATGGGTTTTTTATAAAATTCGATAATAAAATTATTTATGGATTTTTCGTTAAGAACTTCTAAATTATAAAGATAATACGTATTTACGTCAATTTCGGAATCCGCTTCCGCTTTTATATCGTTTAATATTTAAGCTCTATTAACGAATATATTTTAATCGAAAAATATTTTATTACGGGCGAATAAGTATTCGTCTCCTTCGTAGGGAATATCCTTTAATTTACGGTTAAGGGCGTTAAATCGGATTTAAAGGGAATTTAATCGATATTTAATTATAAAATTGAATTATAATAAGAATTAGGATTATTATATATATTAAAGAGAGAGTTATTTATTAACGGTAAATATTTTCAAAATTTTATAATCCGTTAATATTTCGAAAGGTTATTAAGCGCTTTCGAATTTTAGTTTCTATTCTTCTAATATTTTAATAATAATGAATAATTCTTTATTATAAATATTATAATTACTTTCGGCCGTTATATAATATTAGTTAAAATAAATAATTGGGCGTAAAACGCCTTCGTCGTTATATTATAAAAGAATACCGCTATATATTTAATTAGAAACGTTGATTTTAATAATTATTTATTTAAATTAATTATAAATATATAATACTAAATTTATTATAAATATTTTTTTAAAATCGTCGAATAATTTTTAATATTATTTAATTTATTATTATATAATTTTATTAATATCCTTCTTCGTAAATTCGTATAACGGGCTTATTATAATAGAGAAATATTTAATAAATCGTTAATAGAAATTTATAAAATCGAAAAATCATTAGAAGGAGCGCTTAGAATTTAGAACTTCCTAAACGGTAATAGTAATTACTTTTTTAGGATCTATTTCGAAGCTACTTAATATAATAATTAAATTAAAATATTTCGTACGAATAATATAAAATTCGTATTTATCGACGTTGAATTAGAGGCTTATTTTAATTATACGGTTTAAAACCTCTATAATATAATAAGCGTAATTTTTTTTTTATTAAAATATATTAAAATATTATTTCAATAAATAATGATATAAACGTCTAAAATATTATAAAATATATCGTTAATATAATTTTAAAATATTTTTAATAGGTTTTATAAACCGAATAGATAAATTATTAATTCGAAAAGGCCGAAGCGGATAATAAACGCCGTAAATTATTTATATCCTTCCTTAATCCGAATATAATTAAATATAATAATAACGTCGAATTTAATAAAAATTCTTACATTATAAATAGTATTGAACGTTTCTTTAATTAACGGTAATAGGTAGCGGGATTTTATAATAACGTTATTAATACTATAATAATTAATGTAAATACGGATTTTACCGTTAAATTTTTTAACGAGGAGGATAAAGGCCGTAACAGCGGATTGAGAAGGCTAGATAAATTTCTTCTAAAAATTAATTTTAATTTATTTTTTAATTATAATTATTTTAATAAGTATAATACGTCGGGGTTTTATATTAAACGGTTATTATCCTAGTAATAATTCGATTTTATAATTATAAGTATAATACGGCGGGATTTTTTCTATTAAATAGGGAAGGAAAATTTCGATATTTTTATAGTATTTAGTTAAGACTTTGGCCCTAATTTCGTTATCGGATTTAATAAATTTATTATTCCTTTTTAAGAAAATTTTTATATCCTTTTCGGTAATTTTAGTAATGTAAATTTATTTAAGGATTTCTTTATATATAGGAATATCCCGGCTAAAATCCTTTATTAAATTTAATATTTTTATTAAAGCGGTAGTTTCTTTATTTTTATTAGAATTAATATTACCGGTTATTATATTAATAAATAAATAAATAAATAGTGGTAAAAAATATTTATATTATTCCCCTTTATTATTTATAATATTATTTATTATACTTTTTATTCATTCTTCGACGTCCGTTAATTTTGAAATTGTAAATAACCGTTTTAACGTAATATAATTAATAATTAAAGGCTTGAAATTTTATTTCTTGTATATATAATTGAATATAATAACGTTAAATTTTTTAATATCGGCCGTATTAAATACGTTATTAATACGTATAAAACGTTATAATCGCATTAAGTATACCGTTTTAATAGAGATACGGCGATTATTTAAATAAATATATAATTCGTAAATTATAGGGCTCTTAATTTTAATGAAAAGGGCGGTTATATTAAAAATTCTTTATATTTTAGTTCTAATTTAATTAGCGATTAGAGTTATTATAGGGTTATTAGTTCGGTGTAAAGAATTATTGTATTATTTAACTTTAAGGATCGGGGAGAGAATTGGGGTAAATTTATTTTTAAGGGTTGGGGAGGAGGGTAATAATTTAGGGATTAGTATTATTTGTAAAATAATTTAAAAAGCGGGCTCCGGTTAAAAAATTATTTTAGGGGATTTAAGGAGCGGAGGTAGCGGCGGGGTTAAAGTCGGGGTATTTAATTATAATAGTAAGTAAATAATTACTATTATAATATAATTAATAAAGCTTTTAAATATAGTAATTTATTTATTAGAAAAATTTAAAGGGAGGTAACGGCCGTAATATTAAATAAATTAGATAGTATAATTATTATAATTAATTTTAAGTCGATAATATCATATTTATAGGAAGCCGAGAATAATAAAATAATTTTTAAAAATATTATAAACGAAAAAGGTAATAATTTCCGTATAAAAATTAATATAGAATTAGGCAAAGTAAGATTCTTATTCCCTAGTTAAATTTATAGCGCTAATATAATATGGGGTTTATCTCCGATTCCCCGTAGGATGAAACCGTAGGCGTTAAGCGCCCCGGATAAAAACCCCGGCTATATTTCCTAACGCGGACTTATCCGCGCCGTTTTTTCGGCGTTCTACGATCGCGGTATATATTTACTACTAACGCGATTAATATCCGTTTTATCCCTTCTATTTACTATTACGTTAGAATATTAAACCGTTTTACTTTTTTAATCCGTTATTCTATCCTTTATTTATTACCGCCTTTTACCTTTTATTCCCCTATCCGTTTACCCTTTTAATTACTATTGAACTTTTTAACCGTTAAATTTTCCTTTATTCCTTTTATCCTCTTCCTCCCTTTATTACGGTTACGTTTCTATTACGGTTTATATTAATATAAAGATTTTTTTCCCTTAAATATAAAAAACTTTTATCCCTTAAATTATTTTAAATTTTTCTTTCTTTTAATAATAATAATCGATTTAAAATAGTTATTCTTTATTAAAAATACGTTAAAGCGCTCCGTAAAATAATAAAAACCTCCGACGAGGATAAAGGTAAAAATTCGCTTTCCTTTCGCTTTCTTTCGCCGACCCCTATATTTAATATAATTAATACCGATATTAAGACTAATTTCGAATATATTACTAAATTCTTTATTAATAATAAATTCTTTTATATATTAGAAAAAGGGTAAGTCCTCCCTCCGTTACGTTTTATCTTTACGTTAACCTTTCCGAAACTATATTTATATTCCTCTATATTTCGCTTATACTTTCTAATTAATTAAAGCCTTTTTTACTTTTACGTCCGTTTTAGGTTATAATATTTATATAAAGGCCGTTATTAAATCGATTTATTATATCCCTAATTATTCGAATAAATTACTATCCTTTATATTATTAATATTTCTTATTTTAATTCGTTTTTAAATAAATTTAATTAGGTTACTTAATATACTTTAGCGGTTTCGCGTTATATAATCGATACGCTTCGCGGCTTTTGCGATCTCCGTAACGCCTTTTAGGAGAAGGTCGTTGTTAAAAACCCGGTTAGTAGCGAGTTCCGCGACCATTTTGTTCGCCTCCGCATCGTCGCTAAGGAGTTTACCGGCGCGATTCGCCCTCGCCTCATTAGCGACGGCTTTACCGGCACCTTTAAGTAGCTTACTCGCCATAGAAAGTGGTCGGTTAACGATTACCTCCAGAATATAGAATTAGGCGTAAATTCTTTTAGAAATAATATTTTTAACGATTTTATTAATAAAGATTAATTTCTTTAATCGTAAAAGTTTAAAACGCGGGAAATTATTCTTTTTTATAAATAAAGAATTTAAAAAAGCGTAAATAGAATAACCGTTATTTATTAAAGTAATATAATAATTTTTACGCAATTTAGTATATACGTAAAATAATAAAAGTATTAAATTTAAAAATACGGAATTATTTAAAAATTAAATTCGTATTTCTTTTAAATCTTTTAACCTATAATTTAAAATGTATTTTTTAATAATATTAATTCGGGCTTCTATACGTAATTATATATAAAGGTTGAATATTTCCCTAATTATTATAATACTCGCCGTTAGCGGCTTATTCGGCGGGTTAAGTAGGAGCCGGGTTAATAGCGGGAACGGAGGGGTTAATAATAGGGGTATTAACGCTACGAATATTAATAATATTATTATTATTATTATTATTATTATTATTATTATTTTTATTACGACCGCGGTTATTATTATAACGATTATTTTTATTAATAGGGTTTTAAAGATTATAATTAATAGAACGAAGGTAATCCTTAATTAAGTGGCTAAATTGGCTACAACGATAATAAAAGCTATTATATATATATTAATTTAATATATTGGGGTAAATAATATTAGCGAAGTTAATAACGTCGAGGTTTATTTTATTACTACCCTAATTAATAATATAGTTATTAAAGTTAAAAGTGGAGCTAAAGCTATTAATAACGGAATTAGAATTATTACCGGAATTAATATTAATATTATTATTAAATACGCTATTAAAGATATTACGGGCTATATAGGCGTAGTAATTAGTATTATCCTAAGCGTAGGCAATTTCGCGGTATATTTCCAATTATTCGTCCTAAGCGTTATTAACGGGGGGTTTATAATAAGCGCCGGCGTTACGAATACGTTTAGAGACTTTAGTCCTTAAATATTCAACCTTTTAAACCTTAATTAAACCGTAAATAATTATTAATAACGTTAATTCTATTTCGAAATTAATAAAATTCTTATTAAATTAATAATATTCGGTAAAACGATATTAAATATTCTATTTAATATTAATAATCTTAAAACGCTTAATTAAATATTATATAAATTCGGCGCCCGTTTTCTACTTTCAAATATCTTTATTATTTTCGGTTATAATAATTTCGATAAAGTCGTTAATACCGGATTTGAAATCGGGGCTAAATAATATAATTATATATAGAATTTTTTAACGTTCGTTTTAAAATAATATCGGGTCGTAAATTTATTAAATCTAAATAATTATACGCTAAAAGCGGAAAATATAAATACATTTGGCGGGGTCCTTTTTAAAATTAATAAAAACGGAAAGATCGGCGACTATTTATTTATAAATATTATTAATACCCGGAATAGTAGGGTTAGGGTTATTAGGGTTAGAAAATATAGTGGCGGTTTAAGTGCTAAATTTATTATATTAAATTTAGAAATTATTATATTAAATTTTAAAATCGGAATATTCTTTCTAAAAAACGGCGTATAATATTTAGAGATTTTTAAAATTAATAAAAATTACGTTAAATTAATTAGTAAAATTATTATTTTAATTCCGAATAAATATATAATTATTACGGAAATATTAATAGGTATAGCCGAATAATTAAGTGATAAATTCGAAGGCGGTTTCTTTAGTAATTAAAGAAGCGTAGTCGAAATAATCGTAAGGGACAAAATGGGGCTCTTTATCGTTACCGAAATTTACGAGGATTTCTTTAATATTTTCGTTGGAAGTAAATTCGTAGAAAGCGGTATAGGTAACGTTAATGTTAAGGATTAAATTATTATTACCGTTAATAATATTATATAAAGCTTTTAAAATAATAATATTATTAGGATTAATAAAGTTATTAATATTAAGAGCCGGAGCGTTAAAGAGAATATTTAATGTATTATTAGGGGAGAAAATTGTAGGGTTGTTATTATTATTATAAAATATAAAGAGTATTATAATTTAAATCGTTTAATTGTTATAAATTTTCTTATTTATTAGATATAAAGACCTTCCTTTATTTAATTGAATAAAAGGATTAATAATAAAGGAGATGCGCTAATTCGACGATTCGTATACAACGAGTGGGAAGTAGGCGACTTATTTTAAATTACATATAAACGTATTATTTTAAAGGTGTAATTAATTATTATAGGGATAATTAACGTAAGGGTAGGTAATAGATATAAATATATATAATTGTATAGAAGAAGAAAGAAGAAAAGGAAGAAAGTGTGCGTAGGAGGCCCGCCCTTTATAGGGCGCGATGGGAGCGCGTTAATTACGCGCGGTTAAATAACCCTAACTATATAAGCGGTGAGTAGTAATATAATATCCTATACGGGCGGGATTATCCCGAATATAATAATACGTTTTGGGAAGTGACTATTATACGAATATAAGTACGTAATGGTAATATATTAATTACGTACAATCACGCCTAGGCTTGTGACAATATGGATAATGATTTTGAATATTTTTATAAGGTATTTAATTATTAGTTATATAGGAAGTTTTTGAATTCCTTTATTATAAGCCCGATTTATATTTCGATAAGATATAGTATTATTTAGTTATTAAAATAAATATATATATATTAACGAGCGCTATATTAAAGTAATTAAAGGCTTCCGAATGGATTAATAAGAGGATGGCGTATAAAGTTTTTTAGCGTAATGAATTATTACGGTTAGATTAGTTGAAGAAGGTTTTTACGTTTTTAGCGGAAATATTCGTATTTTGTAACGAATTTAGTATTAATAAGAGGGATAGCGTTCGTTATATTAAATAGGTATTAAAAAGTATAGTATTAATTGTAGAGAATATATTTATTAGGGGGAAACGGTTTTATTTATTATTAATAATAAATATAGATAGTTTTCTTAACGTATTGTATTATAAGGGAATAATAAATACGATTAGTTTTATTATTTAGTTAGAGGAGGAGGTATTACCTAAAATAAATCCGTTCTTTAATTATTATAGTATATTGGTGATAAATAATATATTATAGTTTAAGGACCCCTCTATTAAAATTATATATAATAATAGAAGTATATTATTATAGTTCTTATTACCTTACTTTTTAAATTTTAATTTTATCGAAGTATATATAAGGGTATCGCTAGGAAGGCTTAAGGGGACCCGTATAATTAGGGTATAGTAGCTTAAAACGACGGATAAGATAGCGGATAAAATAAGGATGGTAGGATATAATATAGAGGAAAGGATTTCGGAGTCCGGGCGCCGACCGTTCTAGACCTATAGGGAAGCGTATAAATATAAAAGAGGATAACTCTTAATTAAAAATTTGTATTTAATATAGCTAAAGTTTTTCTTTTAAAATAAATTTACTTTATACGATTTACTTTTACCTTTTTATATTTATAATTTTATAATTCTTTAGCCTCTACAATTCTATTAATAAAGGCCGTAAATATAATTAATACGCGTAAAGAGAATTCGTATAAAAAAAGCGTTATTAACTCTCGTTATAAAAATAGTGTAAGCCTAATATAAAAGATATATAATTATTTATATATTATTAATAATATAATTAAAAATCCCGCCGATAAGGGGGTTACCGATAAATACGGGGAAGACGATTGCGAGGCGGCGACCTACGAACTTAAATATAATACCGCCCGAGAAAATTCCGGCCATAAATATAATAATATTAATAATAATAAGTTATAATCCGAATTTATATTATACGAAGAGTTTAAAAGTAATTCTAAATAAAAAATTTAAATACGGGTTAAAAAGCGGTATTTAATAAAGAATTCGTATACCTTTAATTATTATTATTCTAAAAGTTTTTATTAATAAAAGGAATATTATATTAATAAAGCGGAATAATAATTATAATTAGAATTTCGTTAGGGTAAGAACCCTTTAAAATCCGATCGGCGTAACCGTTCCTTATCCGTACGTAACCGTTTATTAAACGAATATTTTCGATCCCGCTTTTATTTTTATTTTTATTTCTATTCCTAATTTCGCGCTTATTTCTATTCCTAAACCTATTCCCGCTCCTTATTTACCCGATCCGATCGATCCGGCCGTTCTAATAGCTTTTCCCCCGCGTAAGAACGTTATAAACGGCAAATATCCTACGAATATAAGCGTACGAGGGCTGCCGCCCCCGTACCCCCGCAAAATTTGCCTTCGGCAAATTTTATATAGGTGGGCAGAAATTTACTTGAAGCGGAGCTTAACATTTACTTTCTCCATTTTTTTTATTATATCTTCAATATATTTTTTCTATTGTTATTATTATTATTATTATTATTATTATTATTATTATTATTATTATTATTATTATTATTATTATTGTTATTGAAATTTACTACCCCCACCCCCCCCCCCCCCCCCCCCCCCCCCCGCGGCGATTTTTTTAAAGTGTAGGGTAGGCGAGAAGGTTTAGGGACTTAGCGAAATTTTTCGAAAATTTTCCTTCTAAATTCTATCCGTCGGTTTTTTTTTTTCAAAGTCGTTTTTCTCGGCCGGCAGGCTAGCTAAGGTCACGTGAGTAGTACCAAACTACTCGTCTCGGCTTACTCATCATTTCGGTACCTACTTTGTTATAATAGGACCCACTTTCAAATGCTAAACCTTAAGCGAGCCGTTAAGCGCTAAGCGAGCTTGGCGAATAGGGATAGGGGGTTTAATCTAGCCAATTCCAACTCCAGAAATTTTTTTCAACCAATCCCAATACGCCAAATCGCGGGTAAACCTCGGGAAGATTTATAGGGATTATTGCAGGGGGGTCACCGTATTATAGAAGAAACTACGCTCAACGCTTTGCTCCGTGTTTTTTCAACACTTCTCAATGTTGAAGCTCCGCTTCAAATAAAACGGCGCGAACGTTAAAGATTTGTAGAAATAATATTATAATTCCTATAAATATTATTATAATTTATATAAAAAATTATAAGTTAAGGAGATAAGGAATTTTATTTATATCTTCCTACGTATAATATTTATAAATTAATAACGAATAATATAAATACCGAAATCGAAGATTAAATCGATAGTATTAAAAATAATAATTAAATTCGTAAAAATATTAATATTTATTAATTTATTAAATAAGCCCTCTTTAAAGCCGATAATTCTATAATTATTTCGTAATATATATATTTTACTACCCTCTTCGATAATAAGGGTTAAAAACGACCCGCGATATAGGAAGAATTCTTAAAATTTATTCGTAAAGAATATATTACCCCCGAAATTTACGAATTCGATATTAGAGAATAATTATTCTTTATACGTTAAAATAATAATAAAGACCTATAAAAATTATAGGACCGATATTAATATAATTATTAATAATTTAATAAGAATATTATTATAAATAAATAATTAGTATATAATTTCTTCTTCCGGTTAAAGAAAGATATATATAATTATTTCCGTACGTATTAAATCCTGATTAATAACCCGGTTAAAATTATTTCGAAGGTAATAAATTAATAAATTAAATTTAAAAATAAAAAATAAATCCCGAAGGACGAATTAAATAGAAGTTATTATAACGAATAGTTTTCGTAATATAAAAGGTCTTCGAATAATAAACGCTCTAATTATAATAAAGATTATAATTAAAATTATAACCGGGACCGTAATTGGGATTATAATTCTAGAGGGCGTAAAAGCTATAAAAAAGATTAATCCTTTAATAAATAGAATAAAAGTAATAACGAATCCGGTTTAAATTATTATAATTATAAAAATAAAGGATATTACGTTTGTAATTATATAAAATATAAAAAAATAAATAATTAAAACCGGCCGAAAGAAAAAGCTATTATTTAACACGTAATTACCGAATAAAAAATTAAATGTAATAACGATAAAGAAAATAATTATATTTCGGATACCGAAAAATTGGTAAAAGGTTAAACCCTATAAAAGAACCGTCGTTCGATAAAATTAATAATTTTAAAACGGCCGGAAGAAACGGGTTAGGCAAAATTTTTATAATATTAATTACGTTAAGGGGTTGCCGATTAGAAGAATATATAAATTTAAATTTAAAAATAGAAATTAATATTATATATAAGAATTTTACGAAGAAATATAAATTAAAGAAAGTAAAAACCGGTATTTTATATATTTTAATAAGTATAAATAGTAGAGAAATACGTTATTACGGAGCGTACGAATTAATATTTATTTTAAAGGATTAAAGGGGTTAAAAAAGAGAATTTATTTAATTATTTTATATAATCCGAAAAGATAATCGGATACCGCTATTACTATTATTTATATTAGGTATAAATTTTAAAAATATTATTGTATATATTAATAAGAACGAATTTAAATTTAAAGGGGTACCTTTTATTAATATTATAATTTTCGCGTATAAAATAATATATAATAATTGAATTTATATTATTAATTTCATTTTAATATATAATTTATTAAAGCCGGATTTTAAAAATGTAAACGAAGATAAGGAACCGCCCGAAGGCGTAGTAGATAATATTCCCCTAATATCAAAAAGGTTTAAAAATATATTCTTTAAAAAAAAACATTAAAGCGTTACCGTAATTACCGGACGCTAAATACGAAATTGTTTTTAAAAAAGAAAAAAAAATACCTAATATCCCTATTTACTTATTATTTATTATATAATTAAAAACGCTATACGAATATTTAAAAGAGAATTTATAAATTGGCCGCATTTATTACTCCTAAAGTTCTATTGGAATACCGATTTTATTTATATTTAAGAAGGATAGTACGCTATAATTATATATTAATTACTGGGGATTAAATAAAATTATTATTTAAAATTAATACCCGTTATTATTAATTAACGAATTAATAGACCGAATAATCGACGTTAAAATAGTTTTTAAAGTTAATTTATACGAAGCGTATTATTAAATCCGAATTAAAGAAGGAGATTAATAGAAAACCGTTTTTAAAATGTAATATAATTACTTCGAATATATAATAATACCGTTCGGGCTTATAAATATATCTATTATATTTTAAATATATATATATAAAATATTCGCGGAATTTATTAACCGTATTTATATAATATATTTTAATAATATTTTAATTTATTCGAATTCTAAGGAAGAATATAACGAATATTTCTATTTAATCTTCGAACGTTTATACGCTATTTAATTTTTCGTAAAAGTATTTAAGTACGAATTTTATAAAAATTATATCGATTTTTTTAATTACCGGATTATAATAGAAGGGGTAATAATAAATCCCGAACGGGTAAAGGCGGTTTAAAAGTAGTTAACGCTTAAATTTTTTTATAATATTTAAATATTTTTAAAATTTATTAATTTTTATTAACGGTTCGTATATTAATATTTTTATATAATAGGACTTATTACTAATTTATTAAAAAGAAATAAAAACGGGCGGAAATTAGGCGCATTTTATTAAATTAAAGAGGCCAATAAAGTATTCCGGACTTTAAAAGAAGTATTTATAATAATACCGATTTTTTATTATTAAAACCCAATTAAAAAGATTAAAATTAAAATAGACGCTTTATAAAGGGCTATTTCGGGAATTTTATTCTAATTTACGGGAAATATTTAACACCCCGTAGCGTTTTTTTTTTTAAAAATTAATAAACGTAAAATAACGGTAATATATAGGTTAATAAAAATTATTCGTTATTGTAAGTAATTCAAATTATTAAATATATTATTGAAAAGGATTTCTAAAGCCGTTATAATATATATAAATTATAAAGCGTTAAAAAATATTATAAAATTGCCGGCGAGTAATTTACGTAAAAGGTTAGCTCGCTAAATTTATTAATTATTTTAATTTAATTTCGAAATAAAATACTAATTAAAAAAAAACGAATTTAGTAAATAATTTATTTAAGAGGCTAAATTATATAAAAGGGAATATAATTTATAATAATATTTTACTAACTTTTTAAAAGAAATTAAATTTTATTTCGGAATTATTAAATATATTTAAAAAGTAATTAAATTCTAAAATCCTATACCGATATAAAAAATAATCTATAACCTACACTTTCGTTAAATAAATTCGACGAATAATATAATCCGTTATTATTATAAAAAATACTTTATTAATATAATTAATAGAAGGAATGTTCTTTTAAATTTTATTACGTAAAATCGTAAAGAAAATAGTATACCGAGAAATCCCTTAAATACCTTTAACGAACCGGGAATTTTATATTATTATAAAGGGATTTTAATTTAAGGATTTAAATTTAACCGAATAGGTAGCGGCTATTTAATTTAAAAGGATTGTAATCGGAAAATATAAATTAAATAATTAAAGGGTTTTTTATTTTAAAGAACGGTTAATAATTTTTAAGGAAGGATTATTTTATAAAAAGATTTTAGGCTCTTATTATAATAATTTAAAGGCCGGTTATATAAATACGTTTAAAACCTTAGAATTTATTAAAAAGAAATTTTATTAAGAGGGTTTTACATAAAATATTTAAAAATACGTTATAAAATAAAATTATATTACAAAATTTAAAAACTTTAATACCGACTTTATAAAAATTTCTAATTTTTATTAATACCCGAATAACCTTTTTAAAAAATTAATATTAATTTTATTATTAATTTCCCGCTAAATTGAGGGGTTAATAAGAAGATATACGACGTTATTTTAATAATTATAAATTGATTTATTAAAATAATTTTATTTATACTTATTATTAAAATATTTAATATAATTTCTATAATATTTTTATTATATAAATATATAAAATGCCGATTCGGTTCACTATTAAGAATTATAAATAATAAGGATAAATTATTTATTAACGAATTTTAAAAAGAATTTACTAAAATATACAAAATCTTATAAAAATTATTTATTATATTCTACTTATAAACGAATGAATAAATAAAATACTTATATTAAATTATTCAAAAGACTTTACATATTCGAATTTTAAAAAGCGATTTTATATTTTAAAGTAAGGAATTCTTAAAAGCGGAATTCGCGTATAATAATTCTACGTACGTGATTATAGGGGTTTCGCTATTTAAAACTTTATATAATTATTACTTATATATAATCGAATATATTAAAGGGCGGAATTTTATTAAAATTTAAGGCGTAAAGGAGCGATTACGGAAATTAAAGGAAATTTATAAAATAATATAACATTATTAAAATTAAATAATAAAAGCGTAGAAAAAGGGGTATAATAAAAAATATATATTAATTAAATTTTAACCGGGCGATATTGTAAATTTATTAATTAAAAATTTCCGATTTAAAAATAGGAAATTAATACTTACGTATATTAAAATTAAAGTATTAAGGAGAATTAACTCTTAAGCGTATTAAGTAATCCTATTAATATAATATAGCCGGATATATAACGTCTTTTTAATTAATTTATTAAAATTTTAAAAAAGTAGAAAAAATAGAAATTATAAAATACTATTACTAGAATTATATGATAAATAAAAGGAGTAAAAAATTAAAGAAATTATAAATTACTAAGGAGTAGGTATAAATTAAAGGTTTTTAATTAAATAAGTAGGGTAGCCTATAGAATATAATACTTAAGAACTTAAAGAGTATTTCGAAAATGCGTAAAAAGCGTTCTCTAAATATTAGAAAATTAAATAGAAATATTATAGGAAATAGAATAATTAATATAAATAATACAATAAAAATTTACTATTTTATAATTATAAAGAATAATAAATATTAAATATAGTACGAAATATTATATATAAAATTTAATAAGTTAATAATTATTATATATCCCAATAAAGACGGGAATTAAAAACCTATTTATTAATAAGAAAAGAAATATTATTACCGGCGAAAGATTTACGTAATAGAATAAATTAAGGGTAGCTTATATTAGAAATAAAATATTTAAGGACTAATAATCCGGTTCTAAATATTTTAATATAATATTAATTAAGAAATGATTATATTAAATTACGAATTAGAATTATAAAGAATTTAAAAAATCCGAATATTAAAACCGGAAGAAAAACCTCTTTAATACTTTTACTAAATTGGGAATTCCCCGTCCAATAAAAATAAATAATTAAATTAGGAGGATTTAAAATAGCCAATAAATTCTTTATTAGGATTATAAAGAATTTAGTATATTAAAGGGAGAACCGTTTTAATATTTTTTATTAAATTAAAAATTCTCCGTCCGATAAAAATAAAATAATTAAATTAAAAAAACCTAAATTAACCGGTAAATTCTTTATTAAAATTATAAAGAATCCAATATATTAAAAAGAGAACTATTTTAATATTTTTTATTAAATTAAAGATTCTCCGTTTAATAAGGATAAAATTAAATTAAAAAGATTTAAATTAATTGGTAAATCCCTCTTTAAAATTATGAAGAATTTAATATATTAGGAAGAGAATTACTTTAATACTTCCTATTAAATTAAGGATTTTCTATTTAATAAGGGTAAAAAGCCGAATTAAAAGAATTTAGAATTAATTGGTAAATTCCTTTTTAATATTTATTCGTAAATAGTATTAGGGGTTGCCTAATTTTAAAATAATTACAACGGCCTAAATTATAGAAAGGTTTATAGCCCGGCTAATAAATACGAATATTAATAGAATTCTTTAAATTAGGGAAATATAATAAATTACCGGCTACGTAAAGTAAATAATCGTCGGTCGACGATATAGCCCAAAATACTTTTAACTCCCGGAAATAATTAATATATATTAAGACTTTTTATTAGCCCGATTAATTAATTAAAATTAATAAATCCTTTCTTATATTTTAAAGATTATAGGGGTTTAATTTTAAAAAGAGGAAAGGTAATCCGGGTTAAATTCTAAAACCGATTTTAAACGAAATTTTAATCCTAATTTAAAATAGAATTTTTATTTTATTCTAAAATTCTTTCGAAATCCTTTATTATTTATAATAAAACGCTTTCTATCCGGGGAAAGGATGCGAAGAAAAAAGAATACCGAAATAGTAAATAAAGTATATAATATGTAAAAATTAAACTATTTCGGGGTCGGTTTCTAAAAATCTAGTAATAACCTTAAAAGGCGAATATTAATTACGAAACCGATTAATTATTATAATATTATAATTAATAAACGTAAGAATATTAATATAATATAAATAACCGGAATAGGCGGGGATTATTACTTCGTCTAATATATCGATATAAATATCGCTAATCGGTTTTTAAATCTTTTAATAAAATTATTTAATATAGAAGCGTCGCCCTTATAAATATTATAATAATTATTATATAATAATATAATTTAAAAATTAAATTAATTAGGGGGGGGAATAACGTTAATACGTAAAATAAAAACGGATAATTAAACGGTATAATAAAATTAAAGCGTAGTATAATATATAAGCGGAAAATAGGGTTTTCTACAAAGCGTAGCGTAATATACGAACGGAAAATAAAATTTCCTACGGATTATAATAATTAATATTAAAATTATAAAGGATTATAGCTTTTAAGGGGGGGGATAATTATAAGGGTATTATTAAAAAGGTTTAAGGGGACCCGTATAATTAAGGTATAATAGTTTAGGACGACGGATAAGATAGTAAATAAAATAAGGATAGTAGGATATAATATAGAGGAAAGGATTTCGGAGTCTAAGCGCCGACCGTTTTGGATCTATAGGGAAGCGTATAAGTATAAAAGAGGATAACTCTTAATCAAAAATTTGTATTTGGTTAGGTTAAAGTGTTTTTCCTAAAATAGATTTACTTTATGCGACCTGCTCTCACCCTCTCGTACCTGTGACTTTATAATATATTTTAATAATGTAAAAGTTTGTATACGATAGTAATATTAGTACGTTAGCGGTAATATATTAAATAATAAAGAATTTAAAACTTTTTTAGAAGGGGTTGCGCGGGAAGTAGGGTAGCGGGTCGATACTATATACGAGTATTACTATTAAGTAAACGTATTATTTTATAATAATATCGATAGTAATAAGGATTATATTATTTTATATAGGGATTAATTTTATAAGTTAATTACGATGGGAATAGTTATATAAGGATATTATTTTATATAGTAGATATATTATTTTAAATATATTTAAAATCGACTATTATTAAATTACGAAAAAAAATCCTATAAAGTGTAATATATATTAAAAGTATTAAAGTTACTATTAGAATTAAAAAAGTATTATTATTTATAATAATAAATTGAAGTATATAATCCCCCTTTTATTTTTGTATAAAAAAATCCTTTAAAGTGTAAAGTCACAGGTACGAGAGGGTAAGAGCAAGTCGCACAAAGTAAATTTATTCTAAGAGAAAGACTTTAATTTAGCTAAATATAAATTTCTAGTTAAGAACTATCCTCTTTTATATTTATACGCTTCCCTATAAGTTTAGAACGGTCGGCGCCCGGATTCCGAAATCCTTTCCTCTATATTATATTCTACTATCCTTATTTTATCCGCTATTTTATTTATCGTTTTAGGCTACTATACCCTAATTATACGGGTCCCTTTAAGCCTTCTTAGCAATACCCTTATAATTATCCCCCTTTTTAAAAGTTATAATCCTTTATAATTCTAGTATTAATTATTATAATCCGTAGAAAATTTTATTTCCCGTTTTAGAAAATCCTATTTTCCGTTCGTATATTGTACTATACTTCGGTTTTATTATACCGTTTAATTATTTATTCTTATTATACCGTTTAATTATCCGTTTTTATTTTACGTATTAGCGTTATTCCCCCCTTTAATTAATTTAGTCCCTAAATTATATTATTACGTAGTAATTATTATAGTGCCCATAGGGGCGACGCTTTTACGTTAAGCGGTTTTATTAAAAGATTTAAAAACCGACTAGCGATATTTATATTAATATATCGGATAAAGTAACGGTCCCCGCCTATCCCAGTTATTTATATTTTATTAATATTTTTATATTTATTAACCGCGGTATTATAATGGTTAATCGGTTTTATAATTAATATTTGCCCTTTAGGGCTATTATTAGGTTCCTAGAAGTTAATTCCGAAACGGTTTAATTTTTATATATTATATACTTTATTTATTATTTTAGTATTTTTTTCCCTTTACGTCCTTTCTCCGGATAAAAAGCGTTTTACTTTAAATAATTAAGGATTTCGAAGGAGTTCCGAAATAGGATAGAAATTTTATCCCGAATTAGAATTAAAGTTTTATTTAAAATCGGTTCTAAAGTTTAACCCGAATTACCTTTCTTCTTTTTAAAATTAGGCCTTTATAATCTTTAAAATATAAGGAAGGATTTATTAGCTTTAATTGGCTAATTAGGTTATTAAAAGCCCCGATATATATTAATTATTTTTGGAAGTTAGAAATACTTTAAATTATATCGTCGATTAACGTTTATTTATTTTACGTAGTCGGTAATTTATTATATTTCTTTCGTTTAAAAAATTTTATTAATATCCGTACCTATTAATCGGGCTATAAACCTTTCTATAATTTAGGCCGTTATAATTATATTAAACCGGGCAACCCCTAATACTATTTATAAATAAATATTAAAAAAGAATTTATTAATTAGCTTTAGGTCCTCTTAATTTAATTATTTTATTTTTATTGGACGGAGAATCCTTAATTTAATAAAAAGTATTAGAATAATTCTCTTTTTAATATATCGGATTTTTTATAATTTTAATAAAAAATTTACTAATTGGCTTTAAATCCTCCTAATTTAATTATTTTATCCTTATTAAACGGAGAATTTTTAATTTAATAAGAAATATTAAAGCGGTTTTCTTTTTAATATATTAAATTCTTTATAATTTTAATAAAGAATTTACCGGCTAGTTTAGGTTCTCTTAATTTAATTATTTTATCCTTATCGGATGGAGAATTTTTAATTTAATAGGAAGTATTAGAACGGCTCTCCTTTTAATATATTAGATTTTTTATAATCCTAATAAAGAATTTGCTGGCTAGTTTAAATTCTCTTAGTTTAATTGCCTATTTTTATCGGACGGGGAATTCCCGGTTTAATAAAAATACTAAAGAAATTCTTCTTCCGGTTTTCAATATTCGGATTTTTTAAATTCCTTATAATTTTAGTTTATAATTCGGCGCGGCTACTTTTTAATTAATATTATATTAAAATATTTAGAATTAGATTACTAATCCCTGGGTATTTTATTTCCGGTATAAATTACCCTTAATTTATTTTATTACGTAGGTTTTTCGCCGGCGATAATATTCCTTTTTTTATTAATAAATAGGTTTTTAGTTTTCGTCTCCGTCGGGGTATATAATAATTATTCGCTTATTAAATTTTATATATAACGTTTCGTATTATATTCGGCGCTTATTATTCTTTATAATCGTAGAATAATAGATTTTTATTATATTATTTACGTTAATTATTTTATTTTTTATAATATTATTACTTAGTTTTTTAATATTTAGAAAATACCTTTTATATATTTTTAAAGTATTTTTTAAATTTTTAAGTATTATATTTTACGGGTTATTTTATTTATTTAATTAAAAACCTTTAATTTATATTTATTCCTTAATAATTTATAATTTTTTTAATTTTTTACTCCTTTTATTTATTATATAATTCTAATAATAGTATTTCGTAATCTCCGTTTTCTTTACCTTTTTAAAATTCTAATAAATTAATTAAAAAGATATTATATATCTAATTATATTATATCGGTAAAACTATTTAATACGCTTAGGAATTAATTTTCTTTAATATTTTAATTTTAATATATATAAATATTAATTTCTTATTTTTAAATTGGAAATTTTTAATTAATAAATTTACGACGTCGCTTAATTGAAATTCGATCGGTATATACCTCTTATTATACCCCTTCTTTTACACTTCTATTATTTAATTTTAATAGCGCTATATTACTTTACGAATTTCTTTTAATTTTTATAATTATTTTTTTACGCTTTAAATTTTAATAAAATTCCGCCCTTTAATATATTTAATTATATATAGGTAATAGTTATATAAGGTTTTAAATAGTAAAACCCCTATAATTACGTACGTAGAATTATTATACGCGAATTTTACTTCCGGGAATTCTTTATTTTAAAATATAAAGTTATTTTCTAAAGTTCGGATATATAAAATCTTTTTAATAATTTAATATAAGCGTTCTTTTTATTTATTTATTTACGGGTAAAATATAGTAAATAATCTTCGTAAAATCCTATATATTTTAGTAAATTCCTTTTAAAATTCGTTAATAAATAATTCATTTTTATCGTTTATAATTCTTAACGGTAAGCCGAATTGGTACTTTACGTACTTATATAATAAGAATATTATAAAAATTGTATTAAGTATTTGAATAATAGGTATAAATAAAACTATTTTAGTAAATTAATTTATAATTATTAAAATAGTATTATATATTTTCTTATCGGCCCTTTAATTCGGCGGAAAGCTAATAATAAAATTAATATTAATTTTTTAGAAAAGTTATTTAAGTATTAATAAGGATTAGAGGTTTCCGTAGGGTCGGTATTGGGGTTTTTAGGTCTTTTAATATAATTCGTATTTCGTAACGTATTTTCGAACATTTTATATAAAACTTTTTTAATAAAATTTTCTTTTAATAAATTTTAGGGTTTTAAATGTATTTATATAATTAGCCTTTAAATTATCGTAATAAGAGTATAAAATCTCTTTACGGAGTAATTTTTCTTTAAGGATTATTAATTATTTTTTAAAATAAAAAACTCCTTAATTATTTAATTTATATCCTCCGATTATAATCCCTTTGGATTAAATAATTACTACCCGTTCGGCTAGGTTTAGATCTTTAAATTGAAATCCTTTTATAATAGTATAAAATTCCCGGTTTATTAAAGGTATTTAAAAGATTTTTCAATATATTATCTTTTTCGCGACTTTATATAATAAGATTTGAAGGAATATTTTTTTTATTAGTTATATTAGTAAAGTATTTTTTATAATAGTAGTAAATTACGTTATTTATTAAATTTATTTAACGAAGGCGTAAATTATAGATTTTTCTCTATATTAATACGGGATTTTAGAATTTAATTACTTTTTAATTATATTTAATAATTCCGAAATGAAGTTTAATTTCTTTTAAAAGGTCGGTAAAACGTCGCCGTAAATTATATCCCCCTTTATATAATTTAGCCTCTTAGATAGATTATCCGTTAGGTTCGTTTTCCCCGACCGGTATTTTATTTCGAAATTGAACTAAAATAACCGGTAAATGTAATAAATTAGCTTTCTACGTAAATTATTCGCCGGCGATTTCGTAATATTCTTTAACGTTTTATAATTTATAAATATTATAAACGGCTTTAGAAATCTTTTTAAATAATATATTTAATAATTTAAGTTAATTATAATGGCGAATAATTTTTATTAGCCCGTATATTATTATTATTCTACGTTTATTAATTTTTTAAAAAAGAATATTATAGGGTATTAAGTATTTCCCGTAAATTAGAATAAAATTCCCGAAATAACTTTCTATAAAGCGTTTATTTTAATTTTAATTTTTTTTAATTGGGTCCTAATAACGAAGGATCGGTACTATTATAAATATTTCTTTTAAAGTTCGGAATATTTTATTAATTTCTTTAATTTAATAGAATACGTTTAATTTCCGCCTATTTTTATTCCCCTTTAATAAATTGGTAATAGGCTTTATTATATAAAAATACTAATATACGAACCGTTAATAAAAATTAATAAATTTTAAAAATATTTGAATATTATAGAAGGATTTAAACGTTAATTATTTTTAAATTGCTTTTACCCGTTCGGGATATATTATTATTCCTTTTATAATAATTTAGTAATTAAAAAAGTCGATATAATCTTTATAGAATTCGTACTTAGACGTTTTTATAAAAAGCTAAATAGTACGTAAACGTTCGAAAATTAAACGGAAATATTTATTATATTTTTCTTTAGAATTCGAATAAATTAAAACATTATTAAAATATATTACGTAAATACGGTCGATAAATCTTACAAATACTTTATATATATATATTTAAAATATAATAGGTACGTTTATAAGCCCGAACGGTATTACTATATATTCGAAATAATTATACTACGTTTTAAAAGCGGTTTTTTATTAATCTTTTTCTTTAATTCGGATTTAATAATATACTTCGTATAAATTAACTTTAAAAAATACTTTAGCGCCGACTATTTAATTTATTAATTTACTAATTAATAGTAGCGGATATCGATTTTTAATAGTAATTTTATTTAATCTTCGGTAATTAATATATAATTGTAGCGTATTATCCTTTTTAAATATAAATAAAATCGGTACCCCGATAGAATTTTAAGAATAACAAATATAGCTAATTTATAAATTTTCTTTTAAATACTTATATAGCGTTTTTAATTATATAATAAATAGAAAGTAAATAAGGATATTCGGTATTTCCTCTTTTTCTTTAAAGATAATTTCGTATTTAGCGTTTAATAATTATAGTAGCGCTTTGGCTTTTTCTTTAAAGAATATATTTTTAAACCCTTCTAATATTAGGGGAATATTATCCGCCGTACTTTCGGGCGGCTCTTTATCTTCATTTATATTTTTAAAGTCTAATTTTAATAAATTATATATTGAAATTAAATTAATAATATAAATTCGGTTATTATATATTATTTTACGCGCGAAAATTGTAATATTAATTAGGGGTACCCCTTTAAATTCAAATTCGTTTTTACTAATATATATAATAATATTTTTAGAATTTATACCTGGTATAAATAATAATAATAGCGGTATCCGATTATCTTTTCGGATTATATAGAATAATTAGGTAGATTTTTTTTCCTAACCCTTCCGGTCCTTTGGAATGAACGTTAATTCGTACGCTTTATAATAATATATTTTTTTATTATTATATTTATTAAAATAAATAGAATACCGATTTTTATTTTTTTTAATTTATATTTCTTTACGAAATTCTTATATATAGTATTAATTTTTACTTTTAAATTTAAATTTATACGTTCTTTTAATCGGCGACCCCTTAATATAATTAATATTACGGAAGTTTTATTTAGGCCGTTTTTTCCGGCTGTTTTAAAATTATTAACCCCGTTGAACGATAATTCTTTTATAGGGTTTAATTTTTTACCGACTTTTCGGTATCCGAGATATAATTATTTTTTTTATTATTATTATATTTAATATTTTATTCGGTAATTACGTTTTGGATAGTAGCCTTTTCTCTCGGTTAATTTTAATTATTTATTTTTTTATACTTCGTATAATTATAAGCGTAGTATTTTTTATTTTTATAATTGTAATAATTTGGGCCGGATTTATTATTACCCCTATTTTATTTATTAAGGGATTAGTTTCTTTTACGGCTTTTACGCCCTTTGGAATCGCGATCCTAATTGCGGTCCTAATTATAATTTCGGTTGCGGTCTTTATTATAATTAAAGCGTTCGTTATTCGAAGATTCTTTATAGCGTAAGGATTATTTATTACGGCGACCTTTATTTATTTCGTCCTTTAAGGTTTATTTTTTATTTTTAAATTCGGTTTATTAATTTATTACCTTCGAGGTAATTTCTACCGGGTTATTAATAGGGATTTAATACGTACGGAAATAATTACGTACGTCTTTTTTTAATTAAAAGAAGAAATTGTATATTAATTACTTATTTATAACGACGTTTTTATTAAATTATTAATAATTACGTTAATATTAGTCCTATAATTTCTATAAATCTTTATTATCGTTTTAACGTATAAGGAATAATTATTTTTTAATATCGAATTTATAAATTTCGGGGGTAATATATTCTTTACGAATAAATTTTAAAAATTCTTTTTATATCGTAGGTTATTTTTAACTTTTATTATCGAAATAAGTAATAAAGTATATACGCTACAAAGTAATTATAGAATTATCGGCCTTAAAAAGGGTTTATTAAATAAATTAATAGGTATTAATATTTTTACGAATTTAATTATTATTTTTAATACTATTAATTTAATTTTCGACTTCGGCGTTCGTATTATTCGTTATTAATTTACGAACGTTATACGTAGGGGGATATAAGTGGGATTTTTTATCTCCTTAATTTACGATTTTCTATATAAATTATAATAATATTTATAAAAATTATAGTATTATTTTTACGAATTTTTAACGTTCGCGCCGTTTTATACGCCTACATTCGTAGGACGTTCGCTACTTATAACGTTTTTACGTAGGGGAGAGGTTACTAAAGCGGCCGGATTAATCGGATTAGGCGGATAGGGAGTGGAAGTAAATCCAGGAATAAAAATGGGCACGAAATTAAAAATAGGAATAGGAATAAAAATAAAAATAAAATGGAAAATATTCGCTTAATAAACGGTTATATATAAATAGGGAATAGTTATACTAATTAGACTTTAGGGAATTTTTACCCTAATAAAATTCCGATTATAATTATTATTCCGCCCTATTAATATAATACTCTTTCTATTAATAAAAGTTCTTAAAACGGTAATAATTAAAAGTATATAAATTCTTTATTAAATACCGTTCTTTAAATTATATTTAAATTTCTTATTTAAAATTACCTTCGGCCTTTTTATATAATATAAATTCTAATTATAATTTATTATTATTAATATTATTATATTTATTGCCGGGATCTTTTAAAGCGGTATTATTTTCGGGTTCGTAGGACGCTACTTCGCGATCGTTTTCCCTATATTTATTAATAACCCCTTTATTAACGGGATCTTTAATTATATTATTAATAATACGTAGGTAATTATACGTTTTTTATATCGGACTTACGCTATTTTTATAGCGAGAGTTAATAGTGCCTTTTCCGCGCGAATTCTCCTTACGCTTATTAATTATATTTACGGCCTTTATTAACGGAATTATAGAGGTTAAAGAATTATAAAATTATAAATACAAAAGGGTGAGAATAAATTGTATAAAGTAAATCTATTCTAAGAAAAAGACTTTAATTTAATTAAATATAAGTCTTTAGTTAGGAGTTATCCTCTTTTATATTTATACGCTTCCCTATAAGTCCGGAACGGTCGGCGCCCGGACTCCGAAATCCTTTCCTCTATATTATATCCTACTATCCTTATTTTATCCGCTATTTTATCCGTCGTCTTGGGCTATTATACCCTAATTGTACGGGTCCCCCTAAGCCTTCCTAGCGATACCCTTATATAAAGTTCGTTATCTTTATTAATTTTAATTATAGTTTTATTATTGTCGTTATATTCGGTACGTAGGCTATTATCCGGATTAATTTCTTTATTAATATTTTCATTAATAAAATTAGTATAAATTATATCGTTGTTATTTTTTTATTTTTATTTAATGGGGGGCGGGCCGCGGTAATTATAGATATTTTATTAAAGTGAATTTTGGGGGAGGGACGAATTTAATAAAAACGGTAATTAGCGAAATGCTATAAATAAATAATTAGATGGGGTTTATTTTGTAATAATAGTTTGGGATTTATAGTTTAGGGTATTGGCGTTTATTATTTAGGAGTTAAGGCTTCTTACGGTAGCGGTAGCGGTAGTAGTAGTAATAGTAGTAATAATAATTATTGGATATAATCCTTTTCGAGATAGAGAAATTCTTTAATCCCTTTTTTAATTATTATATAGATGCTTTTATTAATTTTATAGGTAAGATATTATTATTTAGGGAAGTCGCGTACGTAGTAGAGGAAGAGCCGATTAGATATAAAGGATTTTTAAATATCGAATAGCGCGTTACGTAAATTTTAATTTTCGTTAATTTTAGGCGTATATTAAAATATATTAATTACTTTATAAAGTCGGTAATAAAGGATTTTAATAATTTATTTAACGGTAATAAGGGTAGAGGGGAGGAGGGTAGAAGGTTATTATTATTAATTCGATTATTATTAGCGCGAAAATTAATCGCGGTCGCGGTAGGTAAAGTAGGTAAGGTAGGTTTAGTTATTATATTTATATTACTTATATTACTTATATTTATATTATTAATATTAATAAAGGTTATAGGGACCGTAATTAGTAGCGTATTATTATTATTATTATTTTAGTAACCGTTTTAGAGATTAATATTAAAAATTTGGGGTATAAGTATATATTCAATTTTATTATTATTACGTTTCGACCCTAGTACGTTATGTAATATATATTATTAAAATGGTTATAAATTCGATTGTTAAATTACTTATATACCGGAGGAGGAGGAAGAGGATTTATATTTAGAATTAAATTAATGCCTTATAATAAAAGTTAGACGTTAGTTTATAGTAGCACGTTTATAAATAATAATATATATTTAATCGATAAAATCTCTTAAAATTAATAAATAATAATATTTTAAATTTGGAAAAAGAAAATACAAATAATATTCGTTACTTTTACGGTAATTTTTATATTTATAACCTTTATTATATCTTTATATTTTATTTAAATCTTTATATATTAGGGTAACCTTTTCTTTACTTTGGTACGCTTCTTTACGTTCGTGTGCGCGATATTTTATAAATTCCTTTATTATTGAATTAATTATAAACTTTTTTTTATTCGATTTAATAAATTATTTAAAAATATTAGTAAGTACGGTCGATTATTTAGAATTATTAATAGGAGTATTAGAGCTAGCGATAATAAACGTAATAGGTATAGAGGATTAGCGTAAAGAAGAAAGTTAATAAGGTTATAATTACGATTATAATTATAATTGTACGAGCTTTTTAATAAAAGAAATAATTTTAAGAAGTATTAATATATTTATAATAAAAATAGTACTTTATTACTATTAAAATTCTTTAATTATATAAAAGTAGGTATTAATTATAATAAAATACCGTTTAATAGGCTCTTCGAATAAGTTACGTAATATTTTAATAATATTATAAAATTTAAATAGTTGTTACCGGACATGTACGATTAGATATATAATAGGGTGCTGGGTTAGGTCAATTAAGTAACCGACCCAGCGCCGCGGCTATAGGTACCCGGTGCCGTGGCTGCGTACAGACCTATCAACCGGTATTACCGGCTAGCGGGCCGGAAATGGAGGATCCACCTTAATTTGCACTAATAATCGGGAATAGAGCCTACGCATCGCGGTCGATAAAAGGACCTTTTATAACGCGGCCTGCGGCCCGTTTCCTTTCTTCTATATTTCGCTTTCTTACTTTAATATTATTAATTTTATTAAGGATATTTAGAATTCTAAATAAACCCAACCTACCGTAATATTTAGTAATTACAATTAAAAGATCTAATTAATTAAATTATTTTATATTAATCGAATCCTTTTATTAGGATATTCGATTAATTCGCATTTATATATCGCTTATTAAATACGCGATCGCTATATTTATACCTCTCCTTTTAATCGTCAAATCCTATATTTCGTTCCGGCGAATATCGACCCCGTAATTATTTATCCTCCCCGGTTATAGCGATTTCGGTAATTTAATTACTTATTCCTTCCTACTTTCTTCTTTTCCCACTCTTTTTTAATTATACTTCGGCCCTTTAAGAAGATTTTTATTAATCTACCGTATTTCGTTAATAAATTCTAATTTCATTACCCTAATTTGAATTATTTTACTTAAACGGATTTCGGTACGCGGGTAAAATCCTTTAACGCGACGGGTTTCCCCTACTCCGGTAATTTACTTCGGTATTTAATTTTAATAATATTTAAGGAAAATTCTATATTTATTTCGTAATTTAAATTTACCCCTGATCGCGGCGGTCTATTATTATTTCTTTTCCTTAATATAATAAATTCGAATTTTAATTTTAATTCTATACCCAATTCTTTCGATAAAAGTTTACCCGTTTTCGAATTAGCCCCTTTATTTCCCGATTTTATTCGGTCGCTTAAAATTATAAAATACCCCTTAAATAAATAATGCGTTATTATCTATATTAATTGCGAAATGCGTATTATAAATACCGGTTTAGATAATAATTTAATTATAATTATTTATCCCCTTTTTATTAGCCTTAATAAAATTATTACTTTATTTATTAAGAAGGATAAAAATAAAAATAAAGCGCTTATTTATTATATTTCGGCCCCTTTAACCGTTAACCCTAATAAATTATTTACCGCTCCGTTTTTATTACTTTATTTAAATATTATATTAAATATATCCTTTAAATTCGGAAATTACTCTTTACCCCTAATTAACCTTAATTCCGCGCCCGAATTACCCCGTATTGGTACCCTATTAAATTTATTAATTAATAAAAATATTAACTAATTCTTATTAAAAAGGATAAAATTCTATTAATAAAAAATTAGTAAAGAATTCGACGGTATATACGACGAATTCGAATCTATTATAATTTACGTAAATAATACGGAGACCTCCCTTAGCAATGTAAACGTACGTATAAATACCCTCGATTTTTATATTAATATTAATAATTCCTATATAAATTAAGAAATCGATATTATAATCGAAGATTTAAAGAAGGTAACCGATTATATTAATAATTTATAAGATTGTATTAAATCCTACGAAAATACTGTTATTAAAAACCTTATTTAATTTAAAGATATTATTTCCCGATTGCGTAACGAATTCGATACTAAACGTTAATTAATCGATTATTATTTTAAAAGCGTAATTACTTCTATAAATATTGCCGACGTTTATTACGATTACTTTATTAAGTAAATTAAATTTTTCGAAATTTAATTAATTAATATTAATAATTTACATCGGCGAAATATTCCCCCGGTCTTAAAAAAGGTTTTTAAGCGTACTAAATCCGAAATTATTAATTAATTTTACGCCGCCTCTAATTAAATAAACCTATTCGTCCCTTCGATTAAATATAATAGTAGATTTATATCCTTACGAATTAACTTATATAATTATAAATATTTTAATATTATTAATTAGATCGTTAATAGCCGGGCTATTAATTATTAACGTATTTATTCCTCGGGTACTTTTTACGCTATAGTCGTTAATAAAACCGGTAGCTTTAATCCTAAATAATTTTACCGAAGTAAATCCATTAATTTCGATTTATTTATTAAAAACCCCGAGTAAAATTCGGGCCTATTATTCGAATAGTATTTTAACTTATTATTCGAAATGATTTAAAAGGATAACCCTTATTAGAATAAAGTAAACGTTTAATTAAAGAAGCGTTTACGCAAATTTCTCCGAATTTAGAAGGAGTTTTAAAATTAATTTAAGGACTTTAATAATACGGTTAAATCCGTTAAGAAGAATAAATACGTAAATAGTAATAAATCCTATAATAAATTATTTATATATAATTGTTATTATTATAAGAAAAAGCGCTTTTATAAATACTCCCTCTATAAATAAGATTGCGACGGTAAAGGTCGTAGTAATCCCCTTCGTAATAAATTATATTATAGCCCCTCTTCGTTAAATTTTAACGGTTTAAAGGATTCCGATTCCGAATTTTATTATTATTATAAAATTAAACGTAAAGGTCGTTTAATAAAATCCCGTAGGAGTAAAATTCGTAATAGCGATTTTAAAAATTTTAATTCTAATTCGTCGGAGGATAAAAAACCTTTATATAATAGAGGTAGCGGACGTAAATTTCTTTATAAGGGTAAAAGAAATTTTAACGATAATTCTAATAATAATTTTAATAAGGATTTTAATTTCAATTCCTTAACTAATAAGGGACGTCGTTAGCGCCGCGCCGGGACCTTCGATATTATTAATTCTTCCTTTATTTAATATAATTACGATTTTAAATTTAAGTATGAGGAAATCGGCTAATTTATTCCCTTTTATAATAATTCCGAGGATATTGGTATTATTATAAATAGAAAAACTTTAATTTATACCGATATATTTATATTTTAGGAACGATTATTATCCTTTATAGAAAATAAGGAAATTAAGGCCGAAATTAAGAAATAAATTATATAATATTTTTTTACCCTTTTAAGAAGCGCTGTAATATTATAATAGAATAATAAAATCGATCCTACCCGTTATTATACTTTATATAAAAGAGGTTTCGACGCTTTATTAAATATTTTAATTTAATAATTTATACCCGATTTTATTACTATTACCCGAAAATTTATAAAATATTGTTTTAAATTAAAGGATATTATTAGGGATAAAAATACCCTTATTTAATTCGTTTAATATAAATTGCATTATACCCACGCTATAAATATCTTTTACCGTATTAATGAAAATTAGTATAATATTATAATACAAATCAAAATTAATATAAATTTTAAAATTAAATAATATTTTAGCGCCCTACCGAAAAAGGGTAATTTTGTCGATTATTTTATTAAAATCGAAAATACTAAGATAATTTTATTATTAGCCGCCTGCGAATAATATTCTAATATTTAATAAAAAATTATTAGCGGATTATTTAAAATCGAAATTATAATCCCCGTCTTTAATTCTTCGAATAATATTTTAAACCGCGATTACCGTTCTTACAGCCGTAACCGAAATTATAATCGCGATTGAAACTATAACCGCGACCGTAATAGAAATTGCGATTACAATCGAAATAGTAATTATAACCGCGATTAAGGAGGATATTATTATAATTCCGGTAAAAATAATCGAAGGGATAGGGTTAATTATATAAAGGATAAAGATATTAATTCTAAATTAAATTAGGCTATTTATATTAATAATATTTTATTTACTTTTAGTAAATTAAATTCGAATAACGGCGGTAATATTTTTTATACTTTTAATATATTTAATTCTAAATTAAAATATATTAATTATTATAAAATATTCCCATTAATAAAATTAAAACGTTAATACGTAAAGGTTTACTTATTTTACCGCTAATTTATTTTACCCTTTATAATAATACCGTTTTATTATATTTATATTTATTATTTAGAAGTTTACCCCTTTCGCAACGCCCTTTTTAAATATATTCTTTAATACGAGAACGTTAAAATTAAATATCGGAAGTAATTTGTAAAAATAAACCCCGCTTTAAGAAATAAAACCTTCGTTATTTACGAAGTATTAATTTACGAAGAGAAAGAGATTTTAAAAGGATTATTATTAAATTATATTTATTTTCGTATTATAATGCGCCTATTTCCGACCGCCGAAGAAATTGAAGTATATATTAATTTAAAAGCGGTAAAATTAATTATCGACCGGAAGTTTTTAATAAAATTAAAATATTCAATTTCTATTAAATATATTATTAAAATATACGGAATAAACGGAAGGTCGATTAAATTAACCGAATAGGCTATTTTTACCCTCTATTTTAAAGGATCGGTAACAGGTAAATTAAATATAGTAAAAGTCAAAATAACGGTTTAGGTTATAGACGGTCTCTAACCTAATTTATTATTAATAAATTCCTTTTTATACTTTCGCTAAATAAATATTAATTATAATATAGAATATATTATATTTTTAAATATAAAATTATTAATTATATTATTTTAAATTTAATACTATTCGATTAAATATATAAGGAGAATTATTATATAGAAATAAATAGTCCTATAGCCCGGTAAAGAGGTCCTAACCCCTATTAATTATAAACCGTTACCTAAAGGACGGAGCTTTATATTTAATTTTAAATATAACGCCGCTATAAACGTTATTATTAATTATAAAATACTTCGTATAGTATTATTAAAGAATATAATTCGCGGAATACGGGTTATTTTAAAAAAATAATATATTAATTATATTAAAAAATACGAAGATAGTAGATATTTTATTAATAAATAGAATAATATTAAAACGGCTACGTTCTTTATTTAAATATTTAATATATTAAATAATGACTTAATTCTAACGGTTAACGAAGTTATTATTTAAATTACGGAAATTTATATCCTATTAATAAATTTAAAAATAGAATTATCGCCCGCGGTCGAAGCTACTATGCGCGGATATAAAAAACCATTTATAGTCCCCGAAAAGTATTTTATATTCGGTATTAAAATAAACGGATTAAAAATAATAATTAAAGAAGGTATATATATTTACGTAACGTATAACGGGTATACTATTATTTTAAAGGAGATCGTTAAAAAATTCCCTTCGTTATAGAAAGAAGGAAGGTTAATAGATATATTAAAAAAGGATTATATACGGATCCCCTTAATCGAAGGTTAATAAAATTAGAAAATAGCCGCCCGGCTATATTTATTAAATAAAAAGGATTAAATAATAATCGACGAAATTTTCGACGCTCTATATCGGTAGGGTAAAATATAATAAATTATTCGTATTATATTATTCGCTTATTCCGTTTTTATAGTATAGAAGGAAATTAGGGATAATAAATAAAAAGTACGCTTAATAATAAATATAAAGGTAATTAATAGTTTTATTATCCCGAATAATTACCCCCTTCCCTTTTAAAATAAAGTAATTGCCTTTATACGAAGGAAAAAGTTCGTAATAATAATAAATGCTATTACTTTCTTTTATTAATTTAGAATATAATTAATATATTAGGACCGCTTTACTTTTATTATTTATAGAGGTTTAAAAATTCTAACGGTTATTTAAATGGGTTTTAAGAATACTTTTATTTATATTTAAAAATTTATAAACCGCCTTTTCGCTAATTATAAATCCTATTATCGGGCCTATATCGACGATATTATTATTATTTTTAATAATTAGGAAGAATACGTCCAATATTTGAAAATTATCTTTAGCCTCTTCGTATTTAAAAATATTTTTCTATCGCCGAAAAAGTCTTTCTTAGGTTACCCTAATATAGAATTATTAAATTTCCGCGTCGATAAATTAAGATTATAAAATATTACGTAATATATCGAGGCATTTAAAAAATTCGAATTCCCGAATTAATTAAGAACCTTCGAAATATACTTAGGGGGCGCTAATTTCCTACGCTATTTAATAACCTACTACGCCCAATTATTAAAACCGCTTTATTAAAAGATATCGAACGGATAGAAAATATACGGCAATAATCGAAGATTTAAAAGACTTCCGCTTAAATAACGAGGACGTTACGATTTTTCGTCGACTTAAGTACCCTTTTTTTATAAATAACGGCCTAATATATACCGAATACCTAAAAAAGATACTATATATCCTATATAATTATATACAATCTATATTCGAGTTCGTTTACGACGAAAAATACTATTTCGGCCGGGATTATATATTATATAATTTAAAGGGTTTCTTTATAATTAATAAATTTTACCTAGTAAAATAATACGTCCGGAATTATCTTTCTTATAATTTAAATTAAATAAATTAATCCGCCCCTATAGGAAAATTTTAACCCATCCGCCTTAAAGCCGATAACGCCCTATTAATACGGACCTTTATTATCAATTTTATTATCGGCTTCCCCGAAGCGTTAATAAAGGACTCCCTATAGAAAATACTTAAATATAATATATTTAATACTTTAATACTAATAATAAACGTTATATTTAAACGAACCCTATTTATCTTTAAATACTTTATTTATACAGTTTAAAAATAAAGAACCGCCTTCGTCCGCTTTTTAATATTTTATAATTAGGGAATACCTTTAGGAATTATTTCTAATAGGGATTATAAATTTATATCGGCCTTTTAAAAAAATATATAAACGGTATTAAATATTAAATTATTAATAATTATTATTTACTATCTTTAAAGGGATAATACTTTAGAATGAAAAAACCAAAGTATTAAAATCGCTATTAGATTTTATACTTTTAATTATTTAAACGAAAATTAATTAATTTTCCTACCCGCCTTATAATAAAACCTTAATAATATTTACGTTAATACTATTAAAACTTTTCTTTACGAATATTTATTCGGCTATAAATTTTAAAATCCTTTAAAATCCTTTAACGATTTAACGTAAATATATAACCTTATACTTCGAAATTCGCTTAGGGAGGAGGCTAAATTAGCATCCAACTTCGCTACCGTTAAGGTTAAACGTTTTTACGACTTAAATAAAAAACCTATCGATATTAAAGTAAATAATAAAATATTTTTAAAATTCTATTATAATTATTACTTTCGAAATCGACCTTTATAAAAATTCTCTTAATAACGGGTAGGATTATTTAAAGTACTATATAAGATTAGGAAATTAATTTTCGAATTCGAATTCCCGGAAATTATAAAAAATATTTACCCGGTTATTTCCGTTGCGTATTTAAAAAGGGTAATTTAGGACGAAGATCCCTTTTAATGCGTAATATTATTATTAGGCCCCGTCGAAGACTCTTAAGATTTTGACCCCGAAGCTGGCCCTCGCTACGAAATAGAATAAATCGTTAAATATAAAGTATTAAGAAACGGAATAATTAAATTTTAAATTAAATAGAAGGGATATAGTAATAAATTAAACGAATAGAGGAAAAAAAAAGAAATAAGAGGAACCAAAAAATTAATAAAGGAATATTAGAATAGGAATGGCGGAAGACCGGCGTATATCCCGGTAATCTTTATTATAATTAAGAAGAAAGGTTCGAGGAGGAAGTAATAAATTATTAAAGATAATAATATTTTTTTTGTAAGGGCCGGTATATATTACCGGATATATACGATTAAATATATAGTAGGGTATTAAATTAAGTTAATTGAATAACCGACCCAGCGCCGCAGCTATAAGTACCCGGTACCGTAATTATGTATAGACCTATTAACCGGTGTTACCGGCTGGCGGGCCGGAAACGGAAGATCTACCTTAATTTACACTGGTAGTCGGGAGTGGAGCCTACGCGTCGTGGTCGATAAAAGGACCTTTTACGACGCGGCCTGCGGCCCGTTTCCTTTCTTCTATATCTCGCTTTCTTACTTTAATATTATTGATTTTATCAAAGATATTTGGAGTTCTGAACAAACCCAGCCTACTGTAACAATAGTATAATTAGGTTATCCTTTTTAAATAAAATATATAATTAGAATAGCGTTATACTTTTTTTATTTTTAATTATTTTTAATATATTAGCCGATTAATTTACGTATTATATAGAAATAGTAGGATTTATATTTAAGAGTTTATATTCGTTATAAGTAATATTTATAATATTATTTTCGATTTTTTATATTCGATTTAATAGAGCGAGGCTAAGGGTATTAAAATTATTATCGGTATTAATAATATTATTAGAATTTCTTTCGATAGGGATTTAGTCGTTCGAAACGAAGGTAGGTAATTTATTAAATTTGATTGATAAATAGTTGATTTATATATTTATTATTTATTAAATATTGTACGTAAATAGGATATTTAGAAAATTTGGAATTGGCGGTAGTATAGGGGGGGTTAATATTAATTTATACGATTTTTTAGCGATTATTCGAGGGGATTAAGGAAAAGGTGCGGCGCGAAGTATTATTTTAATAATTTCGATTTCGTTTTATTAATTTTATTATTATTTATTATAATTTTCTTCGTTTATTATACTATTAATCGTATTTACATTTACGTTAGAAATTAATTAAAGATAATAAAGTTGAGGTTGCAGTCGAAGAAGCGGGTAATTAAGGAAGAGGGTATTTTAAATTTAACCTTTAAACTAAATATAATACATTAAATAGGCTGTTTATTAGTAATAGAATTCTTCTTTAATTTAATAATCGTTTTTTTATTCTTATTATTATTTTTGAGAATAATATAGGGGGTTCGAATAGGTATTGGTTTTCTTAGGGTCTTTTCGTTATTTTTATCCCCGTCCTTATTATTTCGCTCTTATTTTCTTCCGCTTTTAAATTCAGTATTAATTTCTCTTAAGCGGGCGTTGGGTTGTAATAGCCGTTTCGAACGTCGGTAATTATTATTATTATTATTATTGTCGTCGGCGGCGCGTTTTTTAGGAAATATAATAGGAACGGGGGTAGCGGTACTAGGTGTAAAGCGGACTTTAAATAGATTAATAGGTTGATTAGGATTTTTTAATATTGATTTTAATCGACGAAGGGTATTTATACGAATTTAGAATAGTAATTAGAATGTAAATACCCTTAGATTTGGTAATATTGTGGGAGTTTGAAGGTTTGGGGTCGTTACGTATAGATAGATTTTATATGTGTGTTTGTAAAGGGGGGTGCCCGTGCGAAGTGGGGACTGGCTTCCCGTTTTCAATACACAGCATCTTATAAAGGCTATTACTGGTCCCTTCCGTGCCCCTTCTGCATAGGTACTTTGTTACCGATATACTTGAATTATACTTTTATAGCTAATATATTATCACTGGCTTTAGCAAACAGAGCCCACGATTCGGGGCATGCCTGGTTTGAGATATAAACGTGTCCCTGTCACGGAAGAAGGTGGTGGACCGTTTTCGCAATTCAAATACGCACTTACGTAGCCGCGGCGCAAGTCTTTGTTCTACTCAACGTTTGAAAAGGCAACAGCCTGCAAGGCCTTGTTTGATCTGCTTTTTCCAGCGGAACACAGACAACTCGTCCAAACAAATCAACCTCGTCGATTACACCGAATAACAGCACTCTCATTACAGCTCTAGCAAAGTGCTATACCATAGTGCTTGACTCGAACTCCGGACCCATCCAGCTCCCACGACCGTCCGACTATGATGATATTTGCGCTCTGCTTCTCCGCCACCGCAACCTAAAAAAATCTCAATCCGGTCCAGGTTATTATGTGCATGTCCGGACTGATCCTCCTATCTCCCCGATAGGTCTTGGATTTACGAAATCCCCCCCCCCCCCGCTGTCGCAATTTCCCGGCCCAACAGAATCGCAATACGGTTCATTGCTGATGGTTGGAATCATGGAAAGCTGGTCGATATAGACTGCCTGCGATCCATCCTGCTTCAACTCTTGGATCGGCACGGAACTTGTTCCTTTAAGAGCACCAACTCTCTTCACCGCAACTTTATTTAATTTGTCTTGTGAATCCCATAGCGTCGCTTCAGGATGACTTTTCTTCGGGAACTGTCGGAGCAGGACCGCCCGATTCACGCCTCACATGCGAAGATACCGGAGCCCGCTAATCTTAAACAACCCCATACCATGACAATCCCGCCAAAGTCATTGTCTCATCGTGTTTCTGAGGAGAGCATACGGACCGAATTCTGCGAGGGGCCAGTCGACAGCCCGTTTAATCCAACCGCTCCCGAAAGGAAGCCTCATATTCCTCTAGTTCATGATCGAGCCATGTTAATCCATCGTTTGAAGGAAAAAGAAAGCCAAACTTGGGTGCCCAATAACAATGTATGTTCCATATGTAGGCCTGGATGTTATGCTCCCCTACTCTACTGACATGGTTATAGCTTGACTCCCGGCTGTATGATCACGATGTACAATCATCGCAAAACATAATTCGAACGTCAGCGTCTGTCGACTCATGTTTGCTTCCCGCGCCCACGATTCCCCAAGGACAACATGGTGGCAAATGGGATCTACCGGATGTTTACGCTGCAGGACAGCTCGAATCTGGATTGAACATCGAACGCCCAGGCTCTGCCTTTCATAGCGGTGATTTTACGCCAGAGGATCAACCTTCCGTCCCGCGAGACAGACGCAGCTCTTCCCATTTTCATGAATCTCATGATTTCAGGCACTTCAAGGAATCATGGACCGCCAGAGACCCTATATCGACGCCCTTTTCACGGCAAGCGATGGGTCACAGAAAGGAGGCATTTGGCTCTCCCTCTTCCTCGCTTTCCTCATCGCTCTCCACAAGCTTTGCCTATAAACTCCCCACCAGTCCTCTGGTACACACGGAAAGTCGGGACGACATTGAGTCGGAGACATCTTCGGATGGCGCCACATCGGGATCGCCTAACATGCGGAGACATACAATAAACTGGATTCATGGTGCTTCTCTAAGTCACGCGGGGATATCAAGGCACACACCCCCGCACAGAGAGCGTGCACTCCCGTACCAAGCACATCAACCTCGCCGCTCATTAGCGTCGTTGCCGGGGCTTTCGATACCAAGCTCTTCTCCTCAACCGCACTTCACTTTTCGTTCAAGACGTCTTTCTCACAGTTCTGAAGGTTCCCCCCTGCAGCATGCATCCATGGTTGGATCGTACGAAGAAAGTATTCTCCGGGGACGAATGTCAACGACACCTTCCAAACCCTTGGAATTTATGGCCCAAATCGGCGTTCTAGGACTTGGGAAGTGTAAACCAAACTTGCGCTGCCCGTCTCATGTCACTCTGCCATTTTCGGCTGTCTTCTACCGCTATAGCAGCACTGTACACGGAAGGAGTAAAACGGAGGATGGGCCAAGCCCTTACGTGGGCCAAATAGACCTGGAGAACGGATTACCGAACCCGGAGGAGTTGCAGCGGTCTAAACGAAAGCAACAGTCAAAGCAGACCGGTCAAAAATCACTAGACGATGATTATGCTACCCCCCAAGATGCTGGTGATGATCAGTTCAGGGGCGATGGTCAGAGAACAGAAAACACCAAGAAAACTTCACGGTCCCCTAAGGCGCCCCCTGGAGGCTCATACCGCATTCCAGAGAAAGGGCAGCTCCAGATAATCATCAAAAACCCGAATAAGACAGCCGTCAAGCTGTTCCTGATTCCGTATGATCTGGCAGGCATGGAAGCGGGCACGAAAACATTTATACGCCAGCGGAGCTACTCTGCTGGGCCCATCATTGATGGTCCTATTGGGGCTAAATGTACAATACGGGATGGGCCTCCCATTCTTCGGTATTTGATCCATCTTCATATTTGCAGTCCCTCGAAGGGCCGCTTTTATTTGTACAAGGACATCCGGGTGGTGTTTGCCAATCGAGTCCCGGATGGTACTGAGAAACTTCGCAACGAAGTCACATACCCTGAACCGCGGTACATGCCTTATAAAGCGTTGCGAACATGTCATCTATCGTCTACTCCGACAAACAGCACCCTTGCCACATCACCGTCACACCACGCCTCCAGGTTGTCTGCTGGTAGACAGGATCCCAATCAGCCTCACATACGTCCGTCAAGCCATGACGCCGGATATACCCACGCTTGTCTCCCTCTTCAAAGACCTAGAGTCGCAGCGTTGGGCGGTGATGCCATGACCGGACTTGAGCTGACAGGCCCCTCGGTTCCGTTGAGTAGATACGACAAGCTCAACAAAGGAGACGTAGGATACGGCGGTATTGCGTTTGGCAACGGGGCAAACGGCCGTCCTGGGTCAGCAGAGAGTCTTTTATCCAAGCGGCTCCGGTCGTTGGGAGTGAAAGGAAATATTATGCCAGACGACGCCACGACAGAGGATGTGATCGACGGACCAATCAGCACTATAAATGAACAAGCGGACAGCCGCGCCCAAGATGTCTATAACTTCCCCGGTCTTGGAAATCACTTCGGAAGTCCGTGATGAGACATTGCAGCCGCATCTCGTAAAACTAGACGAGATCGGATGAGCTGGATTGCACGAAACGTGCCTGACATCGATACATGAAGCTGTATGCCGGGTGTGCTCTATCTCATGTATATAAGGAAGTGTAAGTGTAGATAGATGCAGGTACCCTTCACCAATGACGAGACTATGTGGAGTGCATTCAACGAACCCCGGCTCTTCACAAGCTGCGACCCTGAACAACGTGGTGGAGTACTGTGTTGCGGTTAAAGAAGCGACCATTATCGCCCCACTTTATCGCGATTGGTAGGCGGTAAATCGCTGCAGAACATGCGACGGTAGGAAATTCCCAGAAAGTCGAGGAGGGAAGCTTCCAATTCCAACCCGTTCGATCGCGAAACCGAAAGGTTTCATCCACACCCAAAATTTCGACTTCAGCAGGAGTCATTCATTTCTCAGAATGGGGAAGCGACAGTTCAGAGGGGCAGAAAATGGAGACGGGCCACGCAAGAGGCAACGCGTTGTCCATGAGGCTCCCACGTCCGAAGTTATACACACCAGTCGCCAGTTGAGGCAGCTCCTCGCCTTTGATCCAGATCTTGGCCATTCGAGACATGGTGAGAAGAACCATTATGGCTCAATTCCTGGTTGCCGGCAATTGCTAATTCTATGCAGGACTCCAGTCTTTCAAGATCCTTCTCGATTCTCTTCTTGCCCGCGACGACGAGACCGACAACGCCGAAAAACGACAACAGCACGAACAACGCTTCACGATAATCAAGGAATACCTACAATCTACTAAACCAATTGAGGATGACGAAAGCGCTACATACCTTCCCGATATTATGCAAACATGGAGCCATGCCGGCCAAGTCAACAACGAGAACCTCCTTTCTGCTGTGCCAGTCGTTCTGGCCCTGCTTCTCAAGCTGCTTTCCCAAAGCCTTGAGCTTACACCAATCGGGCTGGGAATCTGCAGGACCTTGTTGCAAAAGCGCCAACAAGAGCTGATATCGCGCAGCTTGTCGGCCGACAAAGGAAAGGCCTTCATAATCTCGCCCACCTTGCGTATGCTCAGGGAGGCGGTATGCTTCGATGGGGGTGCTATTGCTCGGCCAATGTTCCGTGCTAGGGCGTCGATGCTTAAGTCTTTGGCACGGAATATGGGCATTGTTCACATCGGCGAGGAACCAGAGGACATAAAAAAGCCTTCTCCGCGCACAAATGCGCTTCAATTCTTCCTGAGCGCCATCAAATACCTGCATCCCGAAGCCAAGAAGGAACTGCTTGCGCAGAGGGACGTTGTTACTGCCCTCACAAGGGATATCAAGCAAGATCAACCTTACCTGGTGCTAGATCTTCTCAACGGGCTAAGGGATCACGTCCTGCTCGACAGCAAGGTTCCCCGAGAGGCCAAGTCAAATCTGCTCAACTCCACGACATTGATCAAGATCTCGGGCCTATACTACTACCGTCTAGTTAGCGACAATCTGCCCTCGATACCAGACGCCGCCCACGACTTCCTAATGACGGCGTGCACGAACCCGTCGTGTGGTGTTCTGAGACAGGATACCGGACTGTATCCCAGAGAAGCGGACCCTAACGCTGCTATCCCGAGCGCGGACCTTGAGGAACTTGGACTGGAAGCTATTGTGTGGATGAACAAATTCAAGACAGAAGTTCCTGTCCGCAACTTTGTTCTTTCCAACTTGCTTCAAAATCTTCGACCATGGTCAAGCCTCAAGCAGAGCGAGTTGATCACTTCGATCTTCAAGGTAGCGCCCGAGTTGATCGCCGATTTCTTCATCAAGAACAAATCTTTTACCTTCGAGCCGAAGCTGTCCGCGACATGGATCGGATACGCAGCATTCTTGTTCAACACAGTCGCATTGCCGTTACCTGAGTATTTTTGCCGTGGGTCTGGCTATGCCGAACTTCCTCCTCCTACGTCCATCGTCATGGACAACATCCTTCCTCTTCCCCTGAACCAGAAAGCACTCAGCCGCTGCTTAACAAACAAGTCCAGGATGATCTCCTTTTTTGCGACCCGCATTCTCATCTTGGCAGTGCAGAAGCTCGATACGGCTGTTAAAATGCACCAAGACCCAGCTCACAGCTCAAAATCCCACAATAATCAAACCCTCTGGACGGAAGCGGCCCGCCGGTTAGTTGACGAGTTCTGCCAAAGGAGTCCAGGTATCAAGGAGATGATCAACGCGTACAGATCCATTCCAGAGGACGATCTTTTACACCGCGAGGCTGCCAGTCAGCTGTTGCGTTTGTATTACGAAGTCATTCCGCAGGTTGCGCTCATGGCCAAGTTCGACGTCTCCCCACTACTAGAGACAGCGCTCAAGAGATTGTCCACGCAGGAAAGACAAAAGGAGACTGACTCTCAGGAGGATGGCAGTGAGAACGATCCTCGTGACTTTGCGCTTAGTCTCAAAGAACTAGAGAATCTCCTGGCCATTGCAGGATACTCACCGGGCATGAGGTGGTTTGCGGCAACGGAGCAGCTTACCTTGTCGCCGTTCACTACCTTGTTGAAGGTCTATGTCGAGGCTCCCTCCGGCGTTTCGTTGGCACCAGTGCGGCAGGTTCTGCACTTCGTGGCGGCGGAGCAACAGGTGGTTCCGGCGAAGGATAAGGGACATCCTGGAATTTCTGTTCTTTTGGAGTCTTTCAAGGAGCTCCAGACATCGTCTCCTGCCTGTGTTGCCGTCCTCTGGCCATTTTTGGATAAGTGCCTCACTCGTTGCACAACGGCACCGGTCAAGTATCTCGAGATGTTGCAGGATCTCGGAGCTAAAGGTGCGGAGGACGAGGTGCTCACTGTCAGCCCGTTGGTTGCTGCTATCATTGAACAACTGCCCTTTGCTGCAAAGGCGGCGGACTCCAAGAGTACGCTTGATGGACTCAGCCGTTTCCTGCCCCGGTTTCTCGGATATTCCGCGGCTGCTGGAGAGAGCAAGCCTTTGCTTGAGGCGGCGTATGCGTCCATGTCTAAACACTTTGCTAAGGGTCTTGGAAAATCATTAAGTGTGCCCAAGAAACATCCCTTTAAGCAACCCAAAGGTGGCAAGTCGACCGGAACCAAGAGCCAGGACACAAACAACACAACATCGGAAGGAAAGAAGATTAAATCTGGTGATGATATCGCTGCTTTGAATAGTGATCAGTTGGAGCGCGTCCTCGATCTTCCCGACAGTTTGGCCGCCGATAACTCGGCGCTCGTCAAGTGGCAAAGCAAGTCAGTGGACGAGCTCGTGGACGAAGGTTACGCTATTTCCCTTATCAGCCTGCTCGCGTCTGAGCATGCCAGTATCAGGAAGGAGGCCCTTATTAACATCCTCAAGATGGCGTCCAAGGTCCAGCAGTCCGAGTACGAGGAGAAAGAGCAGATTTGGCTATTGCTCTCTGAGCTCGCCGAAACCGCCAAGGTTGCAGCGGCAAGTCAGCCCGTCAGCGCGGTAGCGCCGCTCCCTAGCACCATCATTGCCTTCGCTTGCCACGCCGTCAACGTTTTGCGCGACCCTACACACAGCCTTTATCCCAAGGTCAATTCATTCCTTACAAGGGGCCCCTTCTGGAGCGTGGACAGAGTGCCGCTGGCGGATGAAGTCTTGAGCGAAGAGCCCGCAGCTGGCGATTCTTACTATGCACAGCTCAACTGGCTGCTGGCATACCTGCTGGACGGCCTCAGGACGTCTAAGGATCTGGAGCTGTTCCACAAGAAGAGGGCAAAGGGCCCGCTCTTTGAGCGATTGCTGGCGGTAGCAGGCAACCCGTACATGAGAACGCCGCTGAAAATCCAGGTTATTAGGATACTGTACCGGGCAACCAAGATTGAGGAGGGTAGCACGACGCTCGTCACAAGATTCGGCGTGGTTAGTTGGCTAGAGGAGCTCTTGAAGATGAAGAAGAGCTTGTCGCCAATGGCGCAGAGTCAAGGTGGAGGAGCGGGTACCGGTACTGTTGTCACCACCGAGGATGAGGTTGCGGTCTATAAGGGGCTACTGAAGCGAATCTGGGAGACGTGTGATAGAGAAAGGGTTGAAGGGTGGAGTAAAGGGGGTGTTGAAGGTGTGATTGCTTAGAAGCATATGCAAAGAACGATTCGTCACGAGGAGATTCAACATTGTAGTTGTTTGAATAGATACCACGGAGTGTCGAGTTATTGGCATATATACTCTTTGGAGTGCTCTTTCGGGTCGTTTATAACACACGCTAGAAAGGAGAAGTAAAGGGGCTAATGATCATGAATGGGATCCCAGTCGAGCAAGATCAAGCCTAATGACGGACAGCTAGCAGTAGGACCAGCGACATCGGCGACCAATTTATGTATACCATTCCCAACGATGCTTTTGCCCAACGAAATTGGCATTGCTCGCCGTGTAAAATACGTTAGTAAAACCAGGAAGTTCACCACACTCGGGGCAAAAGGTTGCTTTGCTGGGAGTCAATGTGAGTCCTTGGGAAATCAAAGGCGTTTGGGCCACGATGGTAGCTCACACAGGAACCTACAAGGGCGATTGGGAGGACGACGGATGACATGAAGAAATATGAATGGAATGACAGCGTGGGTGGTGGTGAAGTGGCAGGTCCACCTTCAGGTGGAGGATATTGTATGGTCTTTGTAAGAACCTGAAATGCTTTGAAGAGAAAGAGGGGAGTCCAGCCCGGGCGGGCTATGGCGGGCATGCGGGCATGCGGGCAGCCAGTGGGCAGTCCAGCCAGCTGCTTGCCTGTTCGAGTTTCGCCAGGAAACACCACCCTCGTCCTCCACCTCCACCTACGTGCCTCCTTCGCCCTCCCAGTCGGTCCTCCCGTCCAGCCTGTCCTGGCCCTGAACCCCCATCTGGTTCTGCGCTGTGCCCATTCCAGTTTTACCGTACACTACACACACTTCTATCTTGCCTCTCTTCTCCATTGTCAATTCACGCCCCTTCTGCATCGCAATTTGAACCTAAGCAACGAGAGATTGTCTGGCTTCTTCTATTTTAGCCACCGGCCTTCCAGAACGCAACCCACAAACCCACAACAACAATAACAGTGCTATATCACCTTGTCGAGAACACTACCGTTTACACAAAACAAAAGCATCTTATTCAACTCGATTCCGCCGCCCGCCTTGCTCCTGTCCGTCTCACTTTTGTCGCAGTCCCTGTTGGCCCACCAGCAGACGCAGCCGAAGCAGTGAAGCCGGCGAGCAGCCAGCCGCAGCCTCCATCATCCCGTCCGTCATCTACCATAACCCCCGCCTCCGTCCACCTTTGTCCTCGTGCACAGTCTGCACAACCTGCACCTCTACCGACCCGTTTTCTGCAACATATCCCTCGACTCGAATTGACCTGTCGCCGCGCCGATTTTGCCTCGACGAATAATTATTACTGGACTGTGGCAGTGCGCGGCTAGGACACCCGCTTCCTCCTCCTGTCTGTCACCGACTTGCTGTCCTCCTCCCCTTGCCATCTACGGATGCTGGTGAAACTGCCACCTACAGCCGATGGTCTTTGCATAATATTAAAAAACACACAATACCTTACCATGGCAGCAGTGCAATACTCGGCAGAGTTTCTGCTGTATCTACGGCAATCGCCATTATGCGTCAAGCCTCCTGGGCTTCCTCCCGCTGAGGAGTGGATGGGGTATGTTGTTTTCTCTCGCAGCTCGGCCAGGCGACAGGCGTGCACATGAACCATTACGCAGTATACATGTGCGCTCTGCTGGAAATTCTTCTTGGGCACTGGCTAACCCTTCTATCACAGACCACCTCCGGAGACAAACCGCAACAGTCAGGCCAAGGCCACAAATGACCGCATCAAAGGCGGAGACAGTTTTCTTTTGAACCAAGAAAACAGACGTCCAGCCCTGGATCGTAACGGTTCACGCAACACAACCAGTACGCTTTTTCTTGCTGCTCTCGGGCTGTTGTGTTCGGGATGCAGCCATGTGATCCCGTCATGTATATCTCTTGCTGACCCTAACAGATCCGGAAGACATCATCCTTGGACCTCCCAGAACAAGCTTCGCATCCGCCACAACTTTGCGCAACAACAGAAATTCCGACGCTGAGAAAGGACTGAAAGATGGTGACCGACAAGATCGGACGGATCGATTCAACTTCCGCACACGAACCAATGACTCGGAAAATACCAATGATCGGTTTGGTGCCGGGCGGAACAGCGCATTCCGCCGCCGTGGAGATGATCAAGATAGGGACAGCGAAGGCTGGACTTCTGTCAAACCTCGCAAGAGCTTTGGTACCGAGGGTGCCGAGCGATTCCAGGGTCGCATGGGCGCTGCTGGAGAGCGCTTTGGCGGCTCCCGCGATACCCAGAGCAAAGACGCTTCTGATCGCCGTAACCGGGTCCAGGACATCCGCGACAAAGACGGCGAAGACATTGACACACCTCGCAGGAACGGTTTGTCAAGAGGCAAGGCGGATTCTTGGTTTAACAAGGAGAATACGAACAACAGCGACAACAATGGCGCTTCTCTCTCTGTCAGGGAGCGCATTGACAGGTCCAAGAGCTGGCGCGATCGCGAACCCGAAGATCGACAGAATGACAGATATAGCGAGCGAGCTGGTGGTTATGGCGGAGGAAGATATGACCGTGACCGTGACCAGCGTGTTGAGCGCGATCCGGAATGGCTCGATGAACCTGTTGAGCATAAGTCGCAGGGTCATACGGTCGAAGATTTCAAGAAGTTCATGGAAAGTATGAAGAGCAAAAATGCGCCAAAGGCTGAGGAGAAAGCCCCTGCGCCTTTGCAAACTAATCTGCCCGAGCCCGCCTTTGAGGCAGAGAAGGTGTTGTCTGCGCCCGCTCTTGAAACCGGTCCGGACAAGTTCTTTGCTGCCTATGGTGGTAGCCTTCAGGTTAGCACCCCTACGGCCGAGAAGGAAGCTAGCAAGCCTACATCCGGCAAGGGGTCGCGATTTATGGCTTTCCTCGCTCCTCAGGAAGGGGCAAAGACAGAGCCATCGACCCCTGCTGCTGCCGCCGCTCCCTCGAGCGGACAGCTCAACGAAGGACCTCAACAGAACGAGGCCGAGAAGGAGGCCTTCAATCTTCTTATCCAGAAGCTCCAGAAGAGCGGACTGGGAGGACCATCGGGGCCGTCTGGGCAGGCCGCGGCCAATCCCATGGCTCAGCTCTTCGGCGGTTTTTCGCAGCCTTCGCAGCCGACTCCTCTTGCAGACACCCAGCCTAAGAGCCAAGTTACTTCTCCGGAACCATTTCAGCAGTATGGCGGAGAGCGCCGTGACGACCCTCGATTCCGTGCACCCCCACCGAACCCCTTGCATGATATTGTCTCCCCTCGTCCCATGGCTCCGCCCACTCAGCCGCCTCCCATGACGAGGCCCGAACAAGCGCTGCATGATATTCTTGCCCAGCGCCACGCTATGCCGAACCAGAACAACAACCGGGGCGCACAGAACCCCATGATGAATAACCAGACCGAATTCCTCATGAGGCTCATGCAGAATCACAAAGAAGCGCCTGAACCACCTCGGCAGGAGCTCCTAGTCCGGATGCCGCAGCCCACCAAGCAGGTTAATATCCCCGATCTCAGTGAGCGTGAAGCTGAGTATCAGCGCGAACGTAACGCTGCTCAGCGGCAACAGCAGCAGCAGCAGCAGCAGCAACAACAACAGATTAGGGGCCCGGCACCTCCTGGCTTCTTCAACGAGCAGTTCCATCCCTCGGATGTTGATAATCGTCCCCCGCAGCCGCCGACGCAGATGCCGACGCAAATTCTTCAGCGGCCTCCTCCTCCTGGTCTGGATCATCACATGCTTCCTTTCCCGGTGGTTGCTGGCGGTGCTGGTAACCCTGGAAGCGTTGTAGGTGGTCAGCCTATGGGTCCGCCCCAGAGGCCCATGATTCCCCCTCCCGGCCTTGTCAATGGACCGCGCAACGGACCGATGCCGGGTATGTTCCCCATGAACTTCCCACCCCCTGGTGGAGCATTCCCGCCTGGACCTCCACCCCCGGATGGCCTCGTTGGACCTCCGCCTCCCAGAGGGATGCAACCTCCCCCGGGCTTCTTCGGTGGTGGACCCCCACCCGGCTTCATGGGACCCCCTCCTCCCGGTATGGGTGGCTTCCAAGGACCTGACGGTGGCCCTGCTGGATTTGGTGGCGCTGGCGGAATGCCTTTCCCTGTTGATCGGCGCGGTATGCTCCCTCCCGGATATAGGGGGCCTTAGCTGGACAACCATCTCGGCCAATGGGCAACGGAGGTTTGAGCAGTAGGAGGCTGTCGATATAGTCCTGAGTATGTGAGAGGAGAGTTGTAAGTGCGGGTATGTGGGAACAATCATGCTCGACATGGAAGTACAATGAAGCGTAACAGATCGTCTGGGTTTGTTGGGCTCTCAATATAACGCGTCACCCAACGCAGTGATCTTTTTATCGAGGTTATATCGTGCATTCTCCCATTGTGCAAGCACTGTTCCTTGCTGTATTATCTTATGCTCCTGTAGTTCATGTACTGTGGTTACCATTGCCCGGTCACCCAGCGCATCCTCCATGTCTAGCCATAATCCCTATCGCTTACACTTGTAGCATATCAATTTGAATATAAATGTCCCCGGTGATGTGGTAAATTCGCAATCCCAATCATTCTGTCGTTTAACATAAGTTCCTTCCTGCGTTTTCAGTACTCTTGCTCAAATTTTTAAAAGTGTGATTGGGGCCATCTTTTTGAGAAGGTGTGAAGTTGTTGGTTTGACCGCTTGGCTGTGGATGCCCTTATAGGACTCAAAGTCTGGGTTACCAAGCATCAACCAACTACGACAGCTGATTAACAGTTGTACGTCTTCCGTAGTATAGTGGTCAGTATGTGAGCTTGTCAAGCTTGAACATCAGTTCGATTCGCTCGAGACCCGGGTTCAATTCCCGGCGGGAGAGACCATTCTTTTTTACCTTAATTGTTATTTGGATAACTTCCCTCATATTTCGTTCGTTCTTGGTTTCTAAGGACTTGCTTTTTTTTTCCATCTCTTTGCATCAACTTGTATCGTAACGTCCCTACGCTAGCCACCTACATCTACCGCGTGATTAATGCAATACAAAGACTAAGAATGCTTTGCGTATAACCTTTATAACAGCACGTAACGACACAATACTCCCTGATCTTATTACAATGTTATTATGTTTGCATTTGCGAACCTTCCTAATTGGTATCAATAGTATCGGTAAGGGCTGGGCTTTTGAATCAGCTAGGTACTAGTGTTCCAACCATCATAGATATCTTTTCTCTAATTCACTCTCCGTCTCTGAAGTCAGAAACCCGAGGTCTCCTCATCATCCCACCCCACTTTTCCAGTTACGTACCTTCCCCTGTCCACTTAACCCCGCACGCCATGCCCCTGGGAGTTGGGGAAGCTCCCAAGCTGCACGATGTTCCCTTGTGCGGGACACAACTTCTTTGCCCCGAAAACCGTGGTCACATCCGTTTGACTTGAATTCTGACATATTCACGTCTTTGAGCGCTTCATTTCCTTGCCAGAATGCCACCATCGCGACAAGCAGTCGACGGCTTATGGCGTTGTCTATGTCCTTCTGTCGACGCCAGTTTACTGGCTAAGGCCCTCGAACGCCCAACCCTGTCCTCCACCTCCGCAATTCGATCGAGACCGCGAGTCAGGCGCAAGGATTGCCTGCATCGACATCAAGGAGCAGTGCGGTCGTTCGGTCAACAATCGCATGTTCAAGAAACAACCTTCAACAACAGCTCTATCTCTCCCAATCTATACGTCGAAACGAAATGGCCAGAGAGTCAGCCAAAACCCGGATCCGACACGGTGGCGAACGGAAGTGTAACCGCGAAAGATATTATCGAAGCGAAGAATAACCTTACCAACGTTCTGGCCAAAGCACCGACTCCTGTTATTTACGAAGCGCTCCGTGAGCTGCGCAACCATCATGGGCAACATGGCAAGATCCGGCCTATTATAAAGTTTCTTTTGGAAACCCGGAAGGATAGGCCGAATCCATTCATTTACGAATCCTTGATTGTTGCCAACTGGGACATTACAGGCTCGGCCGACGAACTTGGGTTTATCTTTGACTCCATGGTCGCAAATGGCGTTGAACCTTCAATAGGGGCCCTTCAGAGCGCGCTCAAAGCGCTATCGGTTCATCCTGATTATCTTTTGAGGGCGGACATCCTGCGCTCTCTGGAAGTCAAGGGAGCCAAGCCCGACAAGGAAACCAGGTTCAGCGTCACGCTAGGTCTTCTCCGCGATGGCCAGTTTGAAAGAGCTCTGGAAATGCTCGAGGATCTGGTGCGCAGCAATCAACTTGTACCTGGGTGGATATTCGAGATCTTCATCTACACCCTGACGCGGCGTGGCTTCATCGACGAGGCCGTCAAGGTCATGCAGGTAAGGCTCAAAGCTCGCAACAAGAATAACCAGTCCCATGTGTTGCCTCTGGGAACCTGGTATTTTTTACTCGACGAGTGCAGCAGGGCCTTGCACTACGAAGGAACCAAGATGGTCTGGGACCAGCTAGTACAGGAGCGCATCGTCAATCCCCCTGACGGCATTGTTCTCAACGTCCTCAACACCGCCTGTCGCCACCAAGACGCTGACTTGGCTACGCGGGCCATCGAGCTTCTCGCGGAAAGGGGGGTTCGGCTGGGCTTACACCACTACGAGGCGCTAGTAGAATGTTACGCTTATAACGGCGACCTCCCGAACGCGCTGCAAGTGCTTTGTATCATGGAGGGCGCGGACATTGCTCCCGAAGCCGCCAGCACGCGCTCCCTATTCCTCCTCTTTCGGCGATCGCCCCAGCTGCTGGACGGCGTCAAAGAGATGATGGAGAGCCTGAAGACAGCCGGTTACAAAGTTCCCATCGCGGCCATAAACGTGGTTTTGGAAGCAGTCTGCGAGGAAGAGCAGACGGTGCATAAGGCAATCGGCATGTACCGCGACCTCCTGCAGCTCTGCTCGTCGGGACCGGACCTGCGCACCTTCCAGGTCCTCCTGCAGAAGGCGCAGGACGCTAAGACGGCGCAGGAGCTGGAGTCGGAGATGCTCATGTACACGCTGAAGCCCACGCGGGACATGTACGAGCACTTTGTGCGGTGCTCCGTCGTGGACGGCGATCTCAACACCGCATTCAAGTACATGGCGCAGATGGAGCTCGCGCCGCTGGCGAGAAACACTTCGCGGCGCATGTGGATCAGCCACCCGACTTTGGTCCAGCTGCTCAGGCGCTGCTTCAAAAAGATGGATCCCAGAGCGTGGGCGGTTGTGGATGTCGCTAGGGAGAGGAAGATTGATCTGGAGATTGAGATCAGGAAGTTGTTGGCGGAGATGCCGAAGGAGGATATGGTGTTGGATGAGAGGGCTCAACAGGAGGTGGCATCGATGGGTCCTGAAGATGTGGATACATCAACGGCTGCAAAAGCTCTAGCGGATGTTAACCAGATCAAGGCCTCGGGCTCATTCGCTGCTTGATTAGCACAAATTAATACTCAAATGCCTAGTAATGGAGGAATAGATGCAATTATAACATTTTGGTCGTTACAGTAGTTGCTGGACTGTATAATACATTGGGTATGGAGCTGAAACCAACAATTACAACTCTTGGTTGTATAGTGTAGCGGTTATCACTCCGGATTCTGATTCTCTTCAGAAGATTCCGGCAACCCCGGTTCGATTCCGGGTACGACCTCGTCTTTTAGCCTTTTTTTTGTTGCTACTACGATTAGATCCGCACCAGACCAATCGTTTCTTGTCATGGTTGATTATTTTTTGTTCCCGCCAACGATTTCAAATAAGTTCTAGGGGAAATATAGTATTATATAGTACTAATTACTTCTCGATTACTATGTTAGACATTCTTCTTGTAGCTTTCTTATTACGTAGACTTTGGTTATAGTGTATATTATATTTAATACTGGTTAAGCAGGCCGTATACTGGGGCTATCTTCTATATTTCTTGTTCGGACATTTTTACCCCTGCCCTTTTGTGGTTGAGATCACCGGGGGGGGGGGGGGGGAGATGCCATCAGATAATCGACATGTAGGAAACGGCAAGGAGAAAATCAACCAGGTGCTTCAAGCTTGGGTATCTTTTGCTTTAAAATAATCATGCCCTGTATATCGTAAGTTCCATGCTCAATGAGTCAGATCCCGAGTCTGGCCCAGATATGTCCTAGCCAGGTCTCGTTCTTCATTTTCCTGGAACCCATATGGTGATTGTCGGTAGACAATCGTAAGTCGTGTGGTCGATCCAGCTAGTCTTCCATCGTCCATTTACCGGTGATCCAAGCGCAAAACCTGTTCGGATTTTGCTAAATCCAGTCGATCGAGGTCCCTTCCGTGTTCCTTCGCCCGCCCTTCTTTTCCCTTCTCATTCCCGATGGCAGCAGTCTCCCACGCGCACATCTCGCCCACCGTGTCCTTATTAAAAGAGTCGTAGTTTCGTTCGTTCGTTGTTGGTTGGTCGTCGGGCCTCGCTCTCCGTCCGTATCAACACAGAATGCCACACCTCATGCTCATGCGCCCCTGCCACGGCCACCGCGACCTCCTCTCTGGTGACCACCCCTGTCGCCGCCTCCTCGTCCGCCACGGCCTCCGCGACCACCGTACTCGCCCCTGTTCTGTCCGCCACCGCGACCGCCTCTGTGTCCACCGTGTTGGTTGTGTTGCTGCTCTCTCGCAATATCGATCACGTCGTCCGGTACTCGAAGGTATTTGATCTGTTGTGTCCGACACCATGGCATTTAGCAAATCATCGACTCAGTTACCGTAGGAAAAGAGGCAGGGAGATAGGAAAGGGTAAAAGGAGTTAGTAGGTGGTCGGAAGAGAAACTTACGTTATTTCCCTTGACATAAACCTCTGGTAACCTGACGAATTTATCGCCCTCCTGTTTTGTCGCATAACAAGCGTCAGTGGGTTTTGCTCTGGTATATCCCTAATGCTGCGTTTGGCCGTGGCTTTCCGCTTGTTCCAACACCACGGTCCCCTTCGATGAACGTATTGTGCTTCTTCAATCGTGTTGGAACCCAGCGATGGAGATGGGTAAACCGTTACTAACCGGGCTGGTCTGGACAACCTCCCTTAGCGTCAGATTCATCCAGGTGTCGCACTGAATCAGGTGGCCGTTGAGGGTTTCGCCGTTCTTGAGCTCGACGAGCATGGGGTGGCCTTGCGCCGCGGTGAGGATGCCTAGTGGTAGCTGTTTGTTGCGAGGAACGTTAGTATTCGTTACAATGATACTATAGAAAGATGCTTCCCGGCCAGGATTTTACGCACCATACTTATTGAAAAACTTGCTGAATTAGGTTGTCTGGTGTTGTTGCGACAGTGAAGACCAAAAGGAGAAGTTGACGTGGTGGAAGGGAAGAGCGCCGCGACGGGAAGCCTGCCCGCTGTCCTGGTTGGCGTAGCTGCAGCTTGCCGGCCGCGGCCACAACAACAGCTCAGATACCTATGGATGCAAGCAGTGGAGCAATGACATGCTTGACCAGGATATCAAGGTGCCGGGAATTAACCGGCAGGCAGACGACACAGGAAAGGTGGGGCAGTTCAAAAAGTGAATGAGTATCAAATGCGGGGTCGGACTTCGAGACTCGAACAGAGAGCCGTCGAGGTTCACGGAAGCAGCAAACAACAAGGGTTCGGTCTGCCACTTCTCTGGATCATCGTCATACCCGGAGTGTAGGAGATTGGAAGTAAAGATTTGCAAAAAAGAAAGGCATTGTGGACGAGCTGGGAATCGAACCCAGGACCTTTCGCATGCTCGAAAACATGCTAAGCGAACGCTCTACCAACTGAGCCACACGCCCATACAATTATTGAACGATCGGTTACGCCGCTGTATTTATGGCCCGCAGATTTGCGCTCGCAAGCTAAGGTAAGGATTTTATGAACCTTAATATTTGTGTCTTGCCCGGCCTTCGCATACACCCGGTAATAGAATCAAGGTGCTTAGATAAAAGGAGAAGGAATGGTACGGGCCGAATATTAGTTAGGTGTATTTTACTTCTATTTGAAATTGTGCTCAAAGCAGGAACACAAGTTATGCCGATTCAATTCTGGCTCGGGGAATCCACCGGTACGTCGAGGGAAGTGAAAGAAACGTGGCAACAGGATCTACCGAGTTGTTCATGTCCATTCTGTAAATATAGGTCCATGACAAGCTTACATGGTATAAGATTCTCACGTTGTGAAGAAATCCGCTCATCTTAGGTGAAGTGTCTCTGTGTAAGACGGAGAAATGCTACTCACTGTCGGCTCCTTGTCTATTTTAGCTATGTAGAGGCCACGCCGAATTTTAAACTGATGATGTGTCTTATTTCGTATGGAAGATATTCTATGATACAATACAAGCGATCCAGGAACAATTTGTCAGAAAGACATGCATATTTGCTTAGCAGACAACTCCGCGTTCGAGTGTTTGTCCCCCAAACCCGGCCAATTCAGTTTAATATTGTTATGCAAGAAAATTGAATTGCTTGCCCAGTTATGAATGTTGCCTTTGCCTTTACCTGCTCCGTCTTGGTCTTCTCCTAATCCAACGCACTAGGAAGCTACGTATACGAGTGCAACTAGTTCTTGTCGCCTGCAACTTTAAAACCTATTAAACCATGAACAGATGAGGACGTACTACCCTCTACACACATTTGTCAACTTTTGATCACTTGGTTTCCTAAGGCACACCTACCGGCTTGGGTAGGACCAGCCACATAATCATCAAGTGGCATAGTCAATGACACTTGGATATAGACCAAACATGGAAGCTATTTGCCGTCCTTAGGATTGTTGAATCTTCGCAGGACGCCCTATAACACTTTATGCAAAACTTGGGTAGGCTTAATAGGAGACAGCTTGAAGTGACATACTGGTTGATCGTTTCGCTTTGCCAATACCTGTCAGCCTCCCGATAATGCCCACAAGCCTTGAGAAGGATGTTGACCAAAAGGCTTGGTCGGTAAGTAGTAGGGAAGCAATTCGGTCAAACCCTGGTTCATTTCTTGATATGCAAAAATAGGCTTCTCACTTCACTACCATGTTCCGTTGTGATGTTATCCCAACTGACGCTAGCTTCCATATCCACCACCACTCGCCTTGAGCTCAAATTGAAGACAGTATACGACGAAGCATCCTGCTATAAGAGCAAAAAGACAACCATTTCGTGGAAAAGCAATAGCAACTGCAAGAAAAAGAGAGCAAAGAAACTAAAAGAATTGGACGAGCTGGGAATCGAACCCAGGACCTTTCGCATACAGATGAGTATGCTAAGCGAACGCTCTACCAACTGAGCCACACGCCCGTGATCTTGTTATTGAAGATAATTCAGCAGAAACTGCGTTAATAAGTGATGGGAGATATTGTTACCCTTCCTATGGGACGCTGGTGTAAATAGGAATCTCGATGCAAATGTGAACTCCGTGGCCGGTCGGTTCCTTGCACCACGTCCATTGAACAACATGCATAATGCCGTCTGATGTGCATCCTGCGCCGAGCGCATGCAGGGGTACCTGTTGTAAAAACGAACCGAGTTAAGGAACAGAAATGTTGGGCAGGAAAGCGAACGCCTATATCTCCAGTAAACCGAAGAGGTTGCGTTAAGAGTGCATGGGTACATGTTCGGCTGGGATAGAACCCAGTGGTAAAGCCCTCAACGCTCATTTGACTTTTTATTCGCAGGAAGTACCAAGGTCTGATCATGATGATACGGGTGAAGGAGATGGTGCAGCCAACATTCGAAGACATATCCGGTATGATGAAAGAAACAAATCGACAAAGCACGGCCTGACCCGGCCGACGAAATCCACACACATGATCCGATTGGTTGTGTCGAACATGCCATTATTGCCCTTGGTGCCCTGCACCTGTTTAGGGTATTAGATCCCAAACGCACACACTCTCCGGTAGATGTGCACATCACCACCGGGGCATCTCTCTTCTTTCTTTTGTAACGTGATTTATATTTAAGCGTTCTCGCGGCTCCTGCGGTAGCTCGCCTGTGCCGAAGGAACAAGAGTTAGCACAGTGAAGGCTTGGGGTTTACTGCAAAGAGTACGCCGAAGCACGACTTGCCTCCTGTTCGACCTGCAGACCCTCAATGACGGGCGCAAGCTCGCTCAGAATCTCGTGAGCGCGCTTGTGATATTCCATCTGGGCGGCAATAAGCTCCGCAAGGTTGCGTAGTGGCTCAGGGGTATCGAGGACCTAATGGACGCCCGTTCGTCAGCTATACGGGAAAGAAAAGTTGGAAATCAGAAGGAGCCACTCACATTCTTCATGACAGCCACAGCTTCCTCGGTCTGGGTGACGAACTCATCCTCCGCCTTTTCAATCTCCTCTTGCGCCTCAGGGCTCAACTCATGCTCGTCGTGAGTGGGAGCAGCGGTTCCGGGCAGTCTCCAGGTAGTGCCCTTGACACGGGCCTTGACGGCGTCAAGGTTAAGGCGGGCCTTCTCGACGTTCTGACGGGCACGAGTAGCGAACTTGAGGTTGGTGTTGAGTGTGGTGTTCCATCCGGCGAGGAATCGGCTCTGGATCTGCGCGTCCTGGGCAAGACGAGCCTCGCCAACGCTCTCCATGGCTAGAGCATACTTCTCGAGGGCCGTGGCCAACGGATCCTCTCCAGCGCCGGTGTGCTGCTGGTGCAAAAGCTGGCTGCTAGCCAAACTGGCACGAGCGATAGCATGGTTGAAGGTCTTAGGCTGCGGCTTGGCGCTGGGAGGAGCAGTGAGGGCGGCCTGCGCTTCGGCGGTCGAGGTTGCCGAGGACAAAAGCTGGACCTTTTCGCTGACGGTGCGGCCGAGATCCTGGAAGGTCTCCTTGATGTTGGGAGGGTAATCGTAGGGCTCGTTGGAGTATTGGGAGCTGGGAGACGCATCGCGAGATCAGCAACTCGATATCAAATAAAGACAGGATGATATTGCGACTTACGTCACAGCGAGCATCTTCTGGTGAACAGCCTTGATCGCATCGACACGCTTCTCGAGCTCGATATACTCGGCGGGCAATTGAGTCTATCGCAGAGGCTGTCAGCGATCGCAAGCCGTCGTGATTAGCGATGTCTAGTTGCTTCTAACCTTATCCTCGGCCTGACCCAGCTGCTCCTTGGTGAACTGAACGGTGCGCGAGGCGATAGGGGCGATTTGACCACCCCAAGAACTGCAACAGACAAGCAAGTTAGCATATCGAGCTACCCGTGACTCTTCGAACCCAAAAGATACAAAGGAAGAGTATGGCGGGGCAAGCTACTTGCCCAAGGTTCTTCTGGAAACCCTTGAACATATCCATGGTGGGCTATTGTTTGATGGCGACGACAAGATTGATGTTTGGTGATCGGTTGCGATATTGGAATGACGACGATGATGGAGGGATGTGCGTCGAGTATTTGATTGTTGGCTGCCTCGTGTAATTCGAATGGAGCTCCCGTCCTCTTTGGTGAGGTGAGGTGTGCTTGGTGTGGTAAAGTCCAGGGGATATGCTGATGGACATCGCCTAGAACGGACCCCACCGATACCCCACCGGTCCTTGTCTCTTGGAGACCGTGCACGTGGGATACGATACCTTGAAGGCTGGAAGGAGATGATTGGATGACGATTGTGTCAATCGTTTCACGTACGTTTTCGTATCATGATGAAAGGGCATAATCGCCCACCGTGAAGACACACATGTGAGACCGGGACAGGCGTCCTACTTATATGGTAGTCAAGGATCAAGAAATACTGGTTTCCATTAACACATGGTTTTCTCACCCCATCGGAATACGGTACATAGCCTGAAAACATCATCCCAAGACACGCTCAACTTGAACCTGCCCCTTCATCACTTGTCTTGGCATGTACTTAAGCCCACATCTATACAGCCGTCAGGTCTGGAGCTTTCCCTCAGTCTGCTGGTTTTGTGGTGTCTTCCCAAGATGGGAGGATATTCCTACACACGTCTTCATAGTCCCCCATCATCTGGTCGTTCAAAACCGCATCCGGCGTTGTCCAGAACATGGCCCAGTTGCTCTCCGGCAGCTTGAGCACGCCCCTAGACCGCTCAAAATACCATTTGTTGACCGGGTTGTCCTTCCTGCTTCTCCAGCAGACTCCTTCAGGGAAAGCATCACGAACCATGGCGTTGAACACAATGTCTGCCACACCACCGGCTCCTTGACTCTTCCGTAGCACCGCGAACTTGTCCAGATACGGCACTAGTCGGCCCTCCCGATAGGCCGTCTCCTCGTCAAGCCCAAACGGCGTCTCCCATGTGAGTATTGCTCCTCCTTCATACTCGCCAGCTATGATGATCCCCGCTAGACTGTCTTTGACTCTGTTGAGGTAGTGTTCGACGTCGAGCTTCCTTCCGAACGAGTCGTTGATCAGATGTACCAGCCTAGGCAGGTCGATACACGTATCGGTCAACCTTAGTCTCGGAACACCTGGCTGTGGTGGCTGCCAACGGGCTACCCGCGGATCAGGAAAGATGGTAACCGGCAGGCCTCTCTTGGCCAGCGTAGTCGTAGGCATCCGTGACAGAGCGATCTCCTCATCTGGATGCGTGGGTTTGATGCGACCGATGGGAAGCGAGGATGAGTAGATGGGCCGGTCGGTAAGCAGATTGTGGATCAAGGGATTACGCCATGTCCTTGTCTTTACTTCACCCGCGAATCCATCCGGCTTGGCTTCGTCGTTGTCACGCCGTGACAGATTGATATTTGCAGCCTCAGCAGGACTGGTCATGACCACTGATGCGTTTGAAGGAAGTATGGCTAATGTGCTCTTGGCGAGCCGTAGGTTCTCCAGATGTACGGTAGCCCGGGCGCTGACACCGCTGTCTTTCGTACCTGCCGAAGTAGGCTGAGTTTTCTCGTAGAGAGCGTCTCGGATGTTCTTGAACTCGTCCTCCAGATTGATGAAGACCTGTGTGCCATGACCTTGTCTGTGGGATGGGATGCCTCCCAGAGGATCGATGACGATGACCCGATCAACCAAAGCCCTTCGGAACGGCCGACCGTCGTTGACTTTTTCCGCCAGCTCGCGATAGTCCGAATATTGTCGACCAAACTGCAATCCGGCAAAAAACGTCGTAAGGGCGATAACGATGTCATTGGCATCAGCTTTTGAGTATTGAAGAGTGGCGTCGGAATAAGCTCGTGGGGGGACGACCAATATGTGACCATTGGCAAGTGGCGTAGTAAATGCCTTTCCGAATCCCACGTAGAGAGCGTTGGAGGGTACAGACGATGGGATCTGAGGGTTTTCCGTCGACTTCCATATGCCCGAGTCAACCAGCTCAGCGCCGGGGAACCCGTACCGACCAATTGCCCTCAGGAGTCTGTCTGTTTGTTCTGTGACAGTTTCGTGCCAACTAGAATCTTGGTTTGGTTTGATGTCGTCGCAATCAAGGACAATCACACTGAGGAGACCAAGATCTCTCAATCTGGTGAGGGTTTTAGCAACACCATCCAGGAGAACGTCATCCCACACCTGTGGTGCCCTCAGCTTCACCACGGCAACATGTGGTGCTTCGTGTGTCTTGACTGGGGTTTCCTTTACTGGTCCCTGAACAAAGGCAGGTCTACCGGCGACAGAGGCCGGACCCAAGATGCCAATGGTGGATGGTTTCTTCTGGCCAGCGCTTGTCAGGGCTGCAGGAGAGCCGAAAGTCTGAAGATACCCTCGAGCATCGCGCTTTGTCGCCGATGATTCAAGGACGGAAATCAGAAACTCCTGCAAAGAGCGTCAGTGATGGAAAATGGGAGCGGATAAGAATAGATCGATGACTGGAGGTGATCATACTCTGTCACTGTCCCTCTTTTGTCTCGCTTCAGAAGACGATGGGTACGAGCTCCTGGGTTGGGAAGGTCCCGATCTAGGGTTCACTTGGCGTTTCTCCTCCGCTTCGGCTTCTTGACGTTTCGACTGGGATGCCGTTGTTGCGAAAGAACGGATCAGCGACTTACGTGTTCTCGCAGAGCAAACCTGAAGTGGCAGTGTGAGAACGACAGAGCAATGAGGATCGAGGGGCAAATGAGAGCTAACCTGCTTTATGGATGTAGTGTTGGTCCATGCATTGCAGGAGCTGCGGCAGGTTCGCACAAACATGGCTTGCGAATTTGTTGTTTGCGTGATGATAGGTAAGAGCTGGCGGACAGTGACGAAATCTTGGTGATGAGCTTGACAGAGCCCGCGATACCCTTTCCAGGCTCGCCCGACCTAAGAAACCAGTGCGAGCCTGAGAATTAGAGACAAAGTCATTCCAGGCTGTGTTCCGGTATCCGAGAAGCTCAAACGAAATCAGTCAGCACACAATGTTGGGAGAGAAAAGGCAACCGTCACTATCTTGTACTCGATGCGTCAACAAGGGACGGCCGGGGCCGGTGCCACTGGGAGGATACAGCGACCGCAGTTGTTGCTCCAAAAGGTTAGAGGCGCTGTGTGACAAGCAGAAAACCCCACAAAATGTCGAGCGGGACAGCTTCCAGATCTCTTCGTTACTCCGCACTGGAGGATGATAATCAGATCATCTGATAACAAAGTTATGGCCCCTTGCCTCCATGCCTCGAGGTTGTTACCTCGGCCACCCGATTCTCAAAAGCCTAAATCTTTGTAAGCTATAGCAATTATGGATATTTACTCGTTTTCATACGGCAAGCCGTTCTCCATCCTGACCGCGCCGTAGATTCCAGCAATGTCACCCTTCTCCCCAACATGGGCTTTGAGCTCAGCTAGGTGAGCATCGCCAGTTTCCACATTTCGCAACCGCACACCCGCCTCCTTTGCAAGGCTCATCGCATGGCCTGCGTCCTTCCTCGCAAGATCAACTGTGAAGAGGGGGTAGTCCCTCTTGTAATAATCTCCCGTGAGCATCCGAGTCGAGTAGGCCGCATAGGGACCGGGGAACATGCCCTCAATCCATTGATGCAGGTATTCGGTGCCCAGCCCGGACTTCTCAGCCAGGACATGACCCTCGGCGATTTGCTCAACCATGTTGAGGATGAAAGTGTTTCCGACCAGTTTGAGCGTCAACGCCTTGCGGTAAGGCTCATCGCTCATGTTGATCTCGGCCTTGGATGTGACGCCCTTGAAATACGGCCTGGCTCTGTCCACAGAAGCCCTGGGCCCGGCCAGAACACCAACAAGCTGACCGGCGTCGGCCATGGCTGGAGCACCGAAAACGGGAGCGGCAACAAACTGAGCTCCCGCATCCTCGACTTGCTTAGCAATCTTCTCGGTTGTATCGGGATGAATGGTAGAACACTCAACAATGAGCTTCCCCTTGGCGTCATTTTTCAGAATTTCAGCGATGGATGCCTCCACCACCGCATCGTTGGAAAGGATATTGAAGATGATGTCCGCCTTGCTCACGCCGTCTGCAATGGAGTCAACAATCTCCGTCTTTCCAGCACCCAGCTTCTCACTGAGGTCAATGCACCGCTGCTTCGTACGGTTGTAGATCAGTAGCGGCTGGTCGAGATTTCCCTTTTCCACAATGTTTGTGGACATTCCCTACGCATGTGTTAGCTGCGCTTCTTGTTGAAAAGTTGAGATTTGCAAGGCGAGACTCACCCGTCCCATGTTTCCCAGTCCGATCCAAAACAGCCTCGGTGCCATCTTTTCGGTTGATGCTGGTGCTTATTCCTAAGAAAAGAAAGTGTTTTGATCGTTAAGGTCGAATCGTATACCAGACTGCTCAATGAAATTGAACCACAGGAGAGCTAGTTGGAACAGCGTGGAGGTTGAAGGCCTTGAAATAAGTTTGGATTTCTTCAAGTATATTGATATGTCTGATGGATTACATCTTGCTTTATAAGCCCAATTAACCCGAGATCCGGCGCCTTTTGGTCGTTGTTTCTCTAATAGCCGAATGAGGGGTTCGGACAGCTGGCGGTGGTGATGTTCAAGAGCTTCACCGTTCCGGGATTAACGCGGAAGTAACCAATGATAGCACGAGGTGCAGCCACCACGTTCCCAAATATCTGTCACATTGCTGCTCGAGGATACTGGGAATCCAATGTAGAAAAATAAAGGGGCAGACGCGAGAAGAAAAAGAAAAAGACGTTGTAGGTGTTAGCGACGAAGCTTATATAAAGTCGCCACGTCCATACAGGTACGGGCAAAGTATATAGGCCGTAATTTACCTTAGTCAGCACTGCAAGCTCAACGGGCTGTAGCGCTTGAGAGGGTGATCTCTTCGCATTTTTTTACTGACTGCAGTCAAAAACTAGTACTTTCGGTAAACAGGCTGTATAAACCAATACTAACCAGCGCTAAAAGTAATCTACCAAGAATCTACTTGGTTAGCAAACCCCACCCAATCAGAATCGTAATCTTTTACGTTATTATAAATCTAGACCATTCAAAACTAGCCAGAGCTCCAGCGGGGGCCTTATAAATAGCCTCGAATACTCTAATCTTTTATAATATTAAATAGGCGTTTCTACGCTGTATTTAAATAATTTTTAATATCGCTACCCCCTTATTACGTTCGCTCTATAAATTTTTTCGAGGGTAGTTTCCGAAGTCGAATTTAAATAGATTAAATATACGGTCGTAAATAAAAAGGTAATAAATCTATTATATTTATAAAAGAAGTATAATAATTATTACCTATTTAATATAAACTCCTCCTAATTATATACGCAATCGATTTTGTAGTCGATTTAATAATCGATTTAATATATTATAGACTCCTAATTCTCTTAATCTCTTTTAGTTTTATAAATTGGTCCCTCTTAAATTAATTTTTCTTAAATAATAGTATTATAAATAATACCCTTATTTACCTAAGGAATTAATAAAAGGAAGAATAATAAAGTTAATATTTATAAAACCCGTTAGTTTGCGTAAATAGAGCGCCGCCTTTTTAAAATCCTTATAATTATTATTATTAATAGTAATACTAATTAGAATAGCTTTAAGGAATTAATATACTATTTTATTATCGACGATTTTATTAGTATTAGTTTTATTGTAATTATTAAATAGGTGCGTAATAAATATAGTACGCTGAAAGCTAAATATCGGCTATAGTTATTTATATAAAATCTTTTTAAATTCGGTCGCAATTACAATTCGGGTTTAATTATTATATTTAATAGTATTTAGGACCGCCTAATTTAGGTAAATATATTATTAATACATCTTTTAATAGAAGTTTATTTATAATTAAATAATAAGAATATTTTAAAGTTAATACTTTTCGGTATAATTATCTTCTTAACTTCGAATTAATAGAACGCGTTTTTTAAGATAACCGTAGTACGATTGGCGCCTCTATTATAACGCTTTTTTAAATCGACCCACTATTATTTAAAGACGAAAAAATCGAAGCGGAAATAAATAACGACGAAGATAAAGGGAATAATAATTATAATAATAAAGGTTTACCTATTTTTATTTATATTCGTATTTTTAAGAGAGTTATTAGTAGAGGGGTCGATCCTAAAAAGAAAAAGAAGGTTTTATATATTAAGGCGCTTTTTTAAAGATTCGAAATTCTTATATATTTTTTAAAGACCGAATTTAGTTCGAAATAGCTTACGCGCGTAATAGAGATTTTCAACGCTAATTAATATAATAAAGTTAATAATAATATTATTAAAATAATATAGGTTAAATAGGAGGATTCTAAACATAAAGTTAAAAGATTTTATTTACTAAAATTAGAAGTAAGATAAAAATATTTTAATAAAATTGAAGAGGAATTAGAAGGGGATTAATAATTACCCTATAAACGCGCTAAAATTTAACGGGTTTATTTTTATATTTATTATATTTACCCCTCGTTTCCCCTACTAAAGTATATTAGCGCGCGGGACTTCCCGCTTTCCCTATATTCATTTTTTTTCGCTATTTTTACTATAATATAATAAAACTTTACATTTATTCAATTTTAATACAAAAAAAATGTTATAATAGTTTTAATCTATTATATTTACTACTTTTTTTATATTAGAATTAATAAAAATTTTAAAATAAAAGTGGTAGTATTAAAAAGGGAGGATTTATAATATAAATTTCTAACGGGTATTAATACTTTAATATAATATAAATTAATAAATATCCTTTATATTAATAAACTTTTCGATTTTAAATAAATATTCGAATTTTCGATTATTTTTAGATTTTTTTACACAAATCGATATAATTATATATTTTATATAAATAACCAAAAATATAGCCTTTTTACGTTTTTTTTTCGATTTTTATTAAAAATCCTAAATTAGTTATATTTAAGATTTTTTTATTTATTTAGTTATCGAATACCCCGTATAACCCTCTCTAATTTACTTTTTAGTATATAATATACTTTCTTTTCCTTTTTCGATTACCCTCTCCTTTCCTCTTTTTATATTATTAATTTTATTCTATTCCCCCTTCTTTTTTAAAACTTTATAATAATCCTTTTATATTATTTTCGCAATTTTATTATAATAACGCGCTATTGTATTATTAGCCCTACCGGTTAATTCTTTACGAATAAAATCGTTACTACTATCGGCCACCCTCTTATTTTTATAAATATCGATAAATTTATTATTATTAATATTAATATTATTATATTCGATTATAAAATTGAAGATACTAGCGGTAATTAAGAGTATTTAAATAATTACTTCCTTAGGGTAATATAATCGAATAGTATAATAACAGAAAGTTAATTTAAATTTATTAATTACCCTCTCGATTATAACCCTTATTTAATTATACTTTAAATTATATAATTTTTTATAATTTACCGGTTGTAACCCCGCCTTCGCCGATTTTTAAAAATAATATCAAACGCTATAATAGGGGATTAATAATCGATAAGAATAATTATAACTTGCGTCAATTAAGTAAAAGTAATTTAAGGGGATAATAAATCCCTTCGTAAGTATATAATTAAATATCTTTATATCGGCAATAAAACCCTTATACCCGGGTAATAAATATATAATACGACCGTTAAAATTATAAATTATTATTACGTTTATTAATAAACTACCTTTGCGATTCCTTTATAATATTTATTCGTTATACTTAACGGTAATGGGAAAGTGTAATTTATCGATAGCGCCTAATACGTTTTTAAAAAAGGGATATATTTTAGGGTTTTATTCGATAATAAATAGTATTTATAATTGCGGTAATTGTACCTTCGATTAAGTAAAACGAAAGTATCTTCGAAGAATATTATAGAATACTTTAATAATAGTTTAATAAATTAACGTTATTACTAAATTTATAATAGAAGAAATAATTAATTAATAGATTATAAAGGTTCTTTTGCCAAAGATATACGAAGCTATTCGATGAATTAAACTTTACGTTATTATTATTAAAAATATTAATATTTATTTATTGGTATTTAACCTCTTCTTCGGTATAATATTACCATTATATTATAATTATATATATAATTTAAGGAACGTCCCTATATATATTCGAATAAAGGATTATAATCGACCGTTATATTTTATTAATAGCTCTTTAGTAATAAAAACCCCCTTCAATAGATCGAAATTAATAAGGATATAAAGTTTAAATTATATTATAAATAGTATTATAATTAACGAAGCGATCGTTACCCTTACTTTACGTATACGTTAGAGGATAGCGTTCGATTTAGTAATACAGCGTAATATAATTATAGTATTAAGAGTATTATTACGGTTAGATTTTATAGAAGGTATATTATACTAGTATATATATTAAGAAAGGTATTGAAATATATTGGGTATAAAAGGTAGTAAATATTATAGTAGCGTATTAAGTTCGAGATTTTTAAAAATTTTTAGAAAAAAGTACCCTTCTTCGAATTAATGGCGGTTAGTAGTATATACGAGCTCTAGTTGGCTATTTTACTTATTGTGGGTTTATTGTACTGACCGACTGACCGCAGTCAGAATCTGGTATAAATACTCGGAGAGGCCAACGGATCACAATTCTGACTGCTGTCAGCAGCTGACTGCAGTCAGAAAAAAAATGCGAAGAGATCACCCTCTGAGGTTACAACGGCTGGGGGAGGGAAAGTGCAACTGGGGCTCCAGGGCTCCTGCCACTGCAGGTGTGCGTGCCCCTGTAGGGATGGGTGTAGCTGCGCGCCAGGGCAGCGCCGAGTTGCGAGCCTGCCGCTGAACGCATCGCCCTGCCCGGTCTTGTGAATCCGCCAACGACATCATCCACGATCCGACCAGGTACCCCAACATCAACAACGGCGACATCAGCGAACTATCACGAACCTGCTCGATATCCGAGGTCCATATTGACAATTACTGTACCCGACACGTATCAAAACAGAAATACCCAATTACCGGGAAGATGGCGAACGGGTTTGTGCCCCCACAAGTCTTTTGAGATGCGCTTGCGACTCCAAACTGACATTCTGCTTTCCGGCGCGACGCAGATGGAGTATTATCATCGGCCTGGTGGTTGTCGCCGGCATGTGCGTGGCCGCCTGGATCTTTTCACCCAAGGGTGAGAACCAAGTGTATGTACTTCTACTTCCCACTTCCCTTTTCATGCTTGCCTTATGCCTTGCGTCTTTCCGAGCAGCTGTACAAGCAGGGACTATTCACCAAGCAAGAACACCAGCTAACATTGCCACTCACAAACTGCTGCGCAGACTATGGCGATCATCCCTCATTCTCGCCTTCATCAGCTGTTACCTCATGTGGGCTATCACGTTTCTTGCGCAACTACACCCCCTCATCGAGCCCAGGCGTTCCGATTTGCGCAAAGAATACATTCACCACTAAGCGACGAGAGATGACGGCGGCAACGACGATGACGAACATGACAAGAAGAAGGAGATGCTTGACGAGAGCCTAGAAATTGCGACGAGAACCACACCCGACCTGGCTTGTGCTGGGCAGGCAGTAATGACCAGAGAAAGAGAAGAGACAGGAGGATGGGAATGGGCAGTTCCGGTAGACGATAACTGGACTCGCGGCATTGCTGAGGTTGTATGAATACCCAACCTACACACTTATACACATTATCGGAGAAGGCGGGCATGGCGTTATGGGGTAAATTATGCAACTTTTCAGAACTTGGTGCATTATCAGAAACACTTGGAAGAGAGAGAAGGGGCCTGATGCTTTGGGGTTCTCGAGACGGGCCACCACTTTGGTCAAACGCCATTGACAGACGGGAGATAAGGGAATAAATGATTTCACTTGGTACACTTCGCTGTAGATATGGATTATGCCATAGTAAACGCATGGCGGAGGAGAGACATGATGCTACAGTCCATCCCAACCGGAGATCCTTAACCAACAGCTAACCTTCCCAGCCAATCCTTCGCATATATCAACAAGGAACCCAACACCCTTCCTTCCTCTGCCATGCTAGTATGCTCCCCCACCGAATCTACTCCGTCTAGTCCAGCTGCCCATAAAACGGCTCTTCCCATGGCCCACCGGCTCAGCGCGCCTGCCGTCGCCAACAGCGTCGCCACACCGTAATTGCAATCCAGCAGAATCTTGAGCGCCTCGACGTTGTTCGCCACCACGGCCCAGCCCAGCGAGCGCGCCGCCGCAGGGACGTCGTACTCCCAGATTACCATCAAGATGGGGAACAGTTTGGTGGACGACGAGACGAGCAAGGCCGTCGAGACCGAGTTGGGCCGGCTGAACTGTGGGAGGATGTTGAGCAGGTGCAGGGGAGAGTACCAGCTGGAGGTGAGGAAACGGATAGAGCCGTGGAAAGCGAGGGTTGAGAGCGTGCAGAGGAGGACTTTGGGTCGGAATCGTCAGCATAGTGAAAAAATACAACTCCACGGGGAAGAGAGAGAATATGAAAACGTACGGAAAAACATGTACTGTAGCACAATAGGTTGTTGGGCCAGGCGGCCAAAGTTGCTAACGGTTTCGCTGTTCAGTGTGCTGGAAGATGTGGTGCCGTCTACACCTACACCATTGGGGACCGATTGCTTCTCGATGCGAGCCCATGTGAGGTATACGTCGAAGAGAAGGAGAAGTACTCCGAGGCGGATGATAGATGGCTGTGCTCAAATGTTAGTGAGACGAACATTTTAGTAAACCAAGGTAAGGTAGAGATTCAAGAAAAACACTTACAGCAAATTCATCCTCGTCTTTCATCAGAGTGTTGTGAAGCAAATGTCTATAGACCTGTGATTGTTCGTAATAAAGGTTCAGCCTCTGATTCTCATCAGATTGTCAAGGTTCATCATTCCTCTTCCCAAGTGGCTTTCTTCAGCTTTGCGTGTGTGCTCACTGGAGCATCTTCTCAACAGATTCTGAAGTACCAAATCGACATTGTCTAATCGACCAAGTTCTTCAACGATCTTGTTACATACCTGCGGCTTAATCAAGACCAGATCGATAAAAAGCACCACAAAGTCATGTTCGACATATTTATCACAGAAGCGGCCGCAGTTCTTGCACACCGTCAACCGGATGTTGTGTCCGGTCGACTTGTCACCTGCGCCCTCCCTCCATAGCGTCTTGACGGGGTGTCGACATTCGATGCAAATCGGCATTTGATGATGGACCGATTCGACCCGGAACTGAGAATGAGGGGTCGATCGAGAATGAGCTGCGCTCAAGACTTGGGAGATGTTGTAATGATTGATGATATTATCCGTGATACTCGACGATGATGTTCTTCAAGGTTCTCGTTGTCGTCGATGATATGGCGAGTGAGGTGAGTTTTTGGCGTTTGCAGTTCGTGGGTGAACCAACGACCAGGTGAACCAAAACCAAGGAGCGAAGAAGAATTGACTGGAGGGTTGGAGAGAAGAAGAGGGAGACAGTCCCACATACTGGCCAAAATACTGACAATTGGTATACTGGTTGATGTGTTGGTACATTTACCTTGAGCGTGGGGTTAGGGTTTAATATGTACGTTTTCCCCGTCCTGCCATTCAGGGGCTCGGGATGTTGAGTGTATGTAGCTAATATCCTGTCTAAAGACCTTTATTCGTGAAACTGCAAGTACGCACCTTTTTTTTCAAGAGTGACCAGTTACTAGTACCCGAGATATCTACCATTAGCTAACCAAATGGTCTAGAATAAAGATTGCTTCAAACAGCCCGCTTCCGCTCTAGTTCTTTGTATATACAAGACCGCCAAAAATATAAGATTATGGGAAAACCGGCCAACTTCGTGAGGGCCTTTGTGAGCGAATGAGTCCGCCATTATACTTTAATAATATGCTTATCGTGGGTATCCTCCATCATGACCCGAAGCTGAACATCACCCAAGGTCCTGTGCAATTGAGCGCGTTTCGGTCCAAAGCCATAATCAGTCCGCCTTCTTGTCCCTCCCAGCAAGACTGCCGCTCGGATACCTTCCTCTGAAGGTCGCACTCCCGCCCATTGTAGCACTCCTTCCGGATGCACCCGTTCCAAAGTTTGACAGCTGTCTTGTATCATCAGACATAGGATCGAGGATGCCTCCTCGACCGTCATCACTATTAGTGTCGGTAAGCTCGATAAGGTCGCCTTCTTCCTGGCGAAGAGGCGGTCGTCTGGGTGTGGCTGACGAAGGAGTCCCCAACCCACTTGGCAGTTTGACCAATGCGCCTCGTAACCAGTTCTCAACCGCCGCAGCCGCTTTATCAAGGCCAGTGGACCCTTGGCCGTTTATTGTCGAAGCATCGCCTCCTTCTTCAAAAGGGCTCTCCACAATAGTTGGGTGTTCCTCAGCGCCTTGAAATCCAATGCGGGCAGTTTCAGCGCCCAAAACAGCCATGGATGGAAGGGAGTCGATGTTCAAACCCGGCAGATGTTTGTTTGTCCATGTGTTGAAATAATCCTTCTCTGGTCCTGGTGCTCTTACGTTCCGCAGCGAGCCTACGCCCCCAGGGCGTCTCATCCATGCCGGCCGAGCGTCATCTCCAGTTATATTCGGGCGGCTTCCCAAGAGACTTGTTCGGCGGGAGGAGACGCTACCAGGACTCGCAGGACCAGCCTCTCCACTTAGTGTAATTCCTGGGACATCCATCGACGTCCTGGGAGACGTCAGGGTGGAAGTGGTGTTCATGCTCTTCCGTCGACGTGGGGGAAAGTATCCCAAAACTTTGCGTTCTACACGTGCAACTTCAACGGGATTAGGAAACGAGTCGAGTGATACCCAGCGCACGTGCGTCCATGGTCGTTCGTCATCAATCGTTTGTAGCTTGTTATCACCGCCTCGATCGTCGTTTGAGGTTCCGAAGAAGTCGGTTCGATTATTCGAGATATCCCGTCCAAATGGGTCTGTTGCTTCAGGCGTACGGGCTAACAAATCGACATTAGCTCCAGGAAACAAGGGGCCTTCACATGGGCGCCCCTTGATCTCGCAGGCGTCGACCGGGATAGCAAGCCATTTGCGTAAATGGATGTTGTCTCGGGACCATAAGCCGTTGGCCTTGCGGAATGCGTCTTCGCGGCACTTGTACCGAAGCACAACCCCGGCATAGGTATCGGTTGGCTGCACATGGTGGATATACACAAGGTGCTCTGCTGTCTCCTGACTTTGCGAAGCCTCTCGCAAGTCCTCATCCGAGCTACGCTTCTTAAACCGCCTGGAAAAATCCAGCCCCCCATTGACACCTTCATGACTTTCGAGTACACTTGCTGTCCTAAGGGCCCTGAGACGCCCCTCTCGCTCGGTCATCGACCCTGACCCAACGTCTTCTAAGCGTGGCCTCGATTCGTTTGGTGGTTCTGGGCCCCAGCTGCTGGAGCTCTTTTGTTTCCCAGTGGAATTGGTTGACCCGGTATGATATGATTCGTCACCAGTAAGCAGTGTTGTGGTAAACTCCTGAACAGAGGCCCAAGTCGAAGCCCACGAGCCACCAAGCAGACCACGGCTACCCCTGGGGCTATTTGCACGTGTAGAACCCGCCGCAACCTCAAGTCTAGAATTATTTCTTCCGGTAACATCTCCTATGCGTGGGGCGGGGATCGGCGAGGCGCCTCTGTCTGAGGACCTGCTCGGACTCGAGTAGAGGGAGGACGAGGTTCCATCGTTGCGGTTGCTCGCTACGCGGCGGTTTCGTGGGCGAACAGGGTTATCATCCGCATCTTTTGAAGCCGACAAGAGGGCACTCGAGGAGAGACGCTGCGAGAGACTCATGACTTTGTGCTGATAGATGTGTCCTCGCTGGGAGGGCGCAAACCTCGGCGCCTATGGTTCGTGGTTTGAAGGGAGCATCAGAGAGCAAATGTTCGAGTGATCATGGAGAGGGTGCCCCTTGCTGTTGGGCTGTTGTTATTCGTTTGTTTCTGCGTAGCTGCTGGGAACTAGGTGTGGGCGTAATGTCGCGACGCTATTATTCCACGCTTCGTATGTTCGCTTCCTCGAGATGGTGTTTTAATGGCGTTTTCCCTTGGTTGGTTAAGTCGATGGTGACGGAGTACTCGAAGACGAGGATTCAATCGTTTCTAGCTAGAGGTACTGTAGGTCGTGATATCGGATGGTACCTCTAGGACGCTGGTACAGGATGTGACGAGTCTTACGTCGTTGTCGATTAGGTGATTAGTGGAATTGCGATTCGCGGAATCAACACGCCATCAAGGAATAGTATTATGTTCTCGAACGAGGAACGTCCACAAAATTTTCAACCAGAAACAAAGCTGGAGGGTGAAAAGATTCAAGAGCTTGTGACGAACTGGAAGTGCAAGTGGAAGCGGGAACGTGCCTTCAATTCGTACAGCTGAGGTTTCCACCCAACGCCAGTCGTGCCACTGTGTTCCAGTCGGCGACGTCCCTGTGGCCGACTGCCTTTCAGCGGCATCCCGCCCTGTTTGGTGACGGATGGAGGCTCCCAGATCCCGACTCCCGTCGGCCAATTCAGCGCCAAGCATTATAGCGGGGTGAGCGGGCCATGCCTTGCCAGTCCTTTCTCCACAAACGTGTTTTGGCTTTGTTGATTCACAAATCAGGTCTGTTTAGCTTCATCTTTGGTACGTAATGACAAGTGAGCTTGAGGTCGAATAAACGGCTCTCAAAAAAGACGGAGGATAGAATCCCGCTTCCGTTAGTCCTACGTGGCTAATACGGACGTCCCATCAAATATCGTGGTGAATTACCAAAATGGGTATACTACTAACCACTATGGTGATTACGTACAGATAATCACTTGCTATTCGAATATGAAAGTCATAGCGATGAAACAATCAGATCTTGAAAATAAACCGTTCGGTTATGAAGCATTCAGTTGTGATAAGACCGAAAAGGGGTAGGCGAGCACGGGCCAGGTGTCGCAGAGAGCCGCTCGCTCCCCTTGGTTAGACCCACTCTTCGACATCGTCGCGCCAGGGGCACACGGGCACGTGCAGACGTGAATGCGGGGCGCCTAGTCGTGGCCCACAGCCCCCCTTCCCCCAAACCCTGCGGTGCCTGAGAAAAGTAAACAATCGTTGGCTCCATCTTCGATTTCGTCGCATTCGTCCGGGCAGGCGCGGGTGTGTCTTACTGTAGAGCGACGACGCCGAACTTCAACAACCACACGACGATCCCCGGCCAAAATCACACGACGACGCCAACATGAGGGTGACCGAAGTCATTATCGATGTACGTGCTTTTCCACCGCGCCATTGGTCGCGATCCGATCCAACGTGCAATTCGGCCGACTCGATATTGTGACAGAACTGACAGTCCCCGCGCGTATAGGGCTTCAAGTCGTACGCCGTAAGAACGGTCATCTCCGGATGGTAAGTACACGAAATTATCGCGGCAAACCGAAGGCGTCCTCTCGAATGCGCAACTAACCGGCCGCCACAGGGACGAGAGCTTCAACTCAATCACCGGCCTCAACGGCTCCGGCAAATCCAACATTCTCGACGCCATCTGCTTTGTTCTCGGTATCACGAATATGTCCACAGTCCGCGCTCAAAACCTGCAGGATCTTATCTACAAGCGAGGCCAAGCCGGCGTCACTAAGGCCAGCGTCACAATAGTGTTCGATAACAGAGACAAAAAGAAGTCACCGATCGGATTCGAAGAATATGCGACCATCAGCGTCACCCGTCAGATTGTGCTCGGAGGCACATCCAAATACCTAATCAACGGCCATCGTGCGCAGCAACAAACCGTACAGAATCTTTTTCAATCGGTCCAGCTCAACATTAACAATCCCAACTTCCTCATTATGCAGGGTCGTATTACAAAGGTGTTGAACATGAAGGCTGTCGAAATCCTGGCCATGATCGAGGAGGCAGCCGGTACAAGAATGTTCGAGGATAGGAGGGACAAGGCGCTCAAGACAATGGCAAAGAAGGAGATGAAACTGCAGGAGATCAAGGAACTTCTGCGGGATGAAATCGAACCAAAACTGGAAAAGCTACGAACCGAGAAGCGCGCATTCCTCGACTTTCAGCAAACACAAAACGACTTGGAGCGCTTAACAAGGCTTGTGGTGGCACATGATTACGTAAGGTGTCAGGAAAAACTACAGCAGTCAGCATCCGATCTTGAAGCGAAGAAGCAGCGACAGAAAGAGCTCGAGGAATCTGCGGTCCGACTAAAAAATGAGATATCCCATTTGGAGGAGGACCTACAACGGGTTAAGGCACAGCGCGACAAGGAGTTGCGGAAGGGTGGCAAGGCACAAGCACTGGAGGAGGCGGTAAAGAAACACGCCAATGAGCTGGTTAGGCTTGCTACTGTGGTGGATTTGAAGAAGAGCAGTATGAAGGAGGAGCAGGAACGGAGGAAAGCTGGAGAGAAGAACGTTGCCGATCTGGAAGCGGCGTTAAAGGACAAGACCAAGACATACGAGAAGATCAAGGCAAAATTCGACGCCGCGAAAGACGCGCTGGAAAAGCAGAGGCAAGATGCAGATACGAAGGAAGAGCTGCTACAGACCCTGCAAACCGGTGTGGCATCGAAGGAGGGGCAGGAGAATGGCTACCAAGGACAACTACAAGACGCGAGAAACAAGGTCACTGCTGCAGCAACGGAACAAGAGCAAGCAAAGATCAAGATCGCCCATCTGGAGAAGCGAATAAAGGAGGAGGAACCCCGGGCTAAGAAGGCCAAAGAGCAAAATGCTGGCTTGCTGAAAGATCTCGATGGCCTAAAATCTCAAGCCCAAAGACTCGAGAAGGAGCTTGGGAAACTTGGGTTCCAGCCAGGGACGGAGGAGGAGATGTACAAGCAAGAAAGTTCGCTTCAGCAAACTATTCGCAACCTACGACAGGAATCCGATGCTCTCAAGCGCAAGGTGGCAAATATCGACTTCAATTACCAAGATCCGGTGCCGAATTTTGACCGTTCAAAAGTTAAAGGACTGGTTGCGCAACTCTTCTCATTACCCAAAGAGTACATGGAGGCTGGAACAGCACTGGAGATTTGCGCTGGAGGTCGTCTTTACAACGTCGTCGTGGATACCGAAGTGACCGGTACACAACTATTGCAGGGCGGTAGATTGCGAAAGAGGGTAACCATCATCCCTTTGAACAAAATCTCCGCTTTCAAGGCCTCTGCGCAGACGATTGCCAACGCGCAACGGATTGCGCCTGGGAAGGTGCATCTCGCTTTGTCCCTGGTTGGGTACGATGAAGAAGTATCGTCGGCGATGGAGTACGTTTTCGGAAACACGCTGATCTGCGCCGATGCAGATACAGCCAAGCGGGTGACATTCGATCCAAATGTTCGTATGAGGAGCATCACAGTAGAGGGCGACTCCTACGACCCATCGGGTACACTCTCAGGTGGAAGTGCCCCGAACTCGAGCGGCGTCTTGGTTACTCTACAGAAGCTGAACGAGATCAATCGGCAGCTAAGAGAGGCTGAGGCCGCCCTCAATAAGCTGCGTGCCCAAATATACAAGGAGAAGACGAAGCTCGACCAAGCAAAGAGGATCAAGCAAGAGCTTGATCTCAAGACCCACGAGATCAAGCTGGCAGAGGAGCAAATTGGTGGCAACTCATCATCATCAATCATTCAGGAGATTGCGAACATGAAGGAGACAATAGTCCAGCTAAAGCAGTCGATTGTGGAGGCCAAGCAACGACAAGTCGAAGCCACAGCCGAAGTCAAAAGAATTGAAAAGGACATGAAGGACTTCGACAATAACAAAGACGCCAAGCTTGTGGAGCTCCAGGCCTCAGTCGACAAGCTACGTGCTTCCTTGGAAAAGATGTCTGTTGCCAACAAAGCGCTACAAAAGGAGCTTCAGGAGGCGCAGCTCGACTCAGAACAGGTTGCTGCGGATCTTGCGGCCGCGCGGGAACAGGTGCAAGATATCGACGTTGCTCTCAAAGCCCAAGAGGAGGAAATCAACGACATTGTAAAGCAAGGAACCGTTCTACAAGAGACGCACGACACCGTTTTGGCACAGCTGGAAGACGAACGGACCAAGCTGAACGTGTACGACGACGAACTTGGGGCCTTGGAAGAAGCTATCCGGTCCAAGAACTCTCGCATCGCCGAGGAGGGACTCGAGCTCCAGAAGCTGGGCCACCAGATAGACAAGTTCCACAAGGAGCAGCAGCAAGCCGCGCAGACGGCCGCGCACATGGAGCGCGAGCACGAGTGGATCGCCGAGACCAAGGAACAGTTCGGCCGCCCGGGCACGCTCTACGACTTCAAGGGCCAGAATATTGCCGAGTGCAAGTCGACGCTGCGGAACCTGACGGAGCGCAGCCAGGGCCTGCGCAAGAAGATTAACCCTAAGGTGATGAACATGATCGACAGCGTCGAGAAGAAGGAGGTCTCCCTCAAGCACATGATGCGTACCGTCATTCGCGATAAGCGCAAGATCGAGGAGACCATTTTCAGCCTGGACGACTACAAGAAGAAGGCGCTACAGGAGACGTGGGAGAAGGTCAACGCCGACTTTGGCCAGATTTTTGCCGAGCTGTTGCCGGGCAGTTTCGCCAAGCTGGATCCGCCGGAGGGCAAGACCATCAGCGAAGGGTTGGAGGTGAAGGTGCAGCTTGGTAAAGTGTGGAAGCAGAGTCTTACCGAGTTGAGTGGTGGTCAAAGGTATGTTTGTTGTTTCCTCTCCCTTTTCCAATCTTGCATTCGTTATCAAACGAAACCTTTTCACTAACCATAATTTACGATGATTATAGATCTCTAATCGCCCTTTCCCTCATCATGGCCCTCCTCCAGTTCAAGCCGGCGCCCATGTATATCCTCGACGAGGTCGATGCTGCGCTTGATCTGTCGCACACGCAGAACATTGGTCGTTTGATCAAGACCCGGTTCAAGGGCTCGCAGTTTATCGTCGTCAGTTTGAAAGATGGCATGTTCCAGAACGCCAACCGCATCTTCCGGACCAGGTTCAGCGAAGGCACGAGTATGGTGCAGGCGCTGACGCCGGCGGATTTGAAATGATCGGCATCGGATATAGGTATAAGTATTTTGTTTGCAGGTTCGTACGGGAAAAGGAAGAATTTGCTTGCTGTATTGATGAGATTATGGTTCAAGGTAGAAAGCATGTTAGCCGACGGAAAAGGTGCAGGATGGCGGTCTCCTTTTATTAGTGAACATTTGGGCGTTGTAGGGTCCAGCTTTCGTTGAGCAATTGAATTTTTGGTTTCCGAGACCGCAATTTGAGGGAAACAGGCAAGAAAACGGGTAAACGTGGCTACGAATTAACGAACCAGAATCTACCTCTACTCGTCTGGGCGGGAAACGCCCTCTTTGACAAATTAGGTATATGTATATATGACCTGTATCCGAGATTCTGCTGATTCTGGGGTTGATATGCCATGCTTTGCTCTCCACAGTCCCGTAGTTCTGAGTGTCCCCTTGTCTTTTTCGCTATGTATCTATTCCACCATGAAATCTAAGTCTACATAGAAAGTCTAATGTATCCCATCTACTGACGCTCTAAAAGCCTCTACCCTGTTACTAAGCTTACCACCACCAATAGTCTCTTAAGAGTCTCAAATATCCGGCCGGTCACTCTCAAACATGCGAGCGTACCGATGACTTCCTTTGCCCAGGACTTCGATATCCATACCGACTTCGATCCAGCTTTCCATCACCATATCGTTGTTGGGAGGGCTGGTGACTGCTTCAGCCTTGGTAGTTGTAGAAGGGTCGCGGAACAAGGGTGTCAGTTGCATGCCGAGGCATCCGACTCCCTTGATGCCCGGATCTACGTCTCTGTACTTGCGGAGAGATCGATCTGGCTCGACGGGGTGACGGAAGCCCGTGTCTTGGTCTACGTTGGGCATCTTGCAGCTGTTGAACTGTTAGTCGATGTATATGACAAACGAAATCCCTGCATAGAACCCTTTGCCAAATCAAGGTGATAGATGGACGGGTGAGGAAGCGTAGCACACAATACTTACCGTACAGTTCGGCACGACACGTGAAAATTGGTCTTGTCTTGTCTCTTGTTAGACGGACTGGGGAGAAGACGGATTGCTTTCCAAGTCTCTTCTTCATAGGCTTCGACGCCATTGACTGTGATGGGTGAAATAATTTGGTTAGTATTTCCGTTGAATTTTTTTGCTAGCGTTGTGTAGTCGGGCCTTATCCTCGGAGAAATAATGCCGGGTTTTCATCCATTGGGGATATTGCGCCGAGATGGAAAGTCTTCCTTCTAGGAAGCTTGCCCGGGCAGCATGCCCCCTACCCTCCATGACAGAGTATTAATCCGCTCTACTAACCAAGGACCTACCGATCCCTGAAAGACGGCAGATGGCTTAGGGTCCTTGGGGGCTTCTTTGAGACTTAAGGTGTGTAGTGTCTGCGCTGACTTACCTATAATGTTGGCCCTGAACCTCAAGGGATCGAGCGATTTGAGGTTGTCATCCTTGGCAATTTTGGAATCCAGATCCTGGACACTTGAGAGGTTGAGCAGATGAACGGGATACTACTCACCCATATTTGCTGGTTAGTTAACATTCTTGTTTTCGGCATGTGTTTAGTTCACACAGAGAGATATTGACCAAGGCTCACCGCATCCTGCCAGCCTGTAACGGGCTGATAGCCGGCCTCCTCCTTCTTGGGCGCACACCGATACACCTCCCGCAATCGGGCCGGGTCGACGCGAAATACGCCGAGCTTGTTGCTCACTCCCAAATACAGTCTAAGTTCCGGGGGAAGGTCTGCCTCCATATTGAGCGCAGTGACTGTATCCTTCCAGATCTTCACTGGCTCCCAAGTGTACCTCCTGCCCTCAATCTCATCATCAGAAGGAAAGGAGACGGGAAGAATAATCTCCTTCTCGGGTACGGCGTGAAGGCCCCGTGAGAGTTTTGCGCCTAACCATGCCAGAGTTCCACGTAGTCCTAGCTCCTGCCAGGGAAAACGAATGACGATGAACGAGTCACCCAACGCGGCAGCGGCAGATTCAGAGGACTTGGTGTTGGTGCCGTCCAATGGCAAAAGCTGCTGGCCTCCTCCCCGCGCCTTGCGGATGTCAGGGACATAGAGGTCCACATGAACTGTGGCCAAACGGGGAAATTGTCTCTGCGAGATGAATTCCCACGAGTGCTTCTTCTTTGTCTCGTCTGACGTGTCCAGCCCGACTGGGAATGGACTCTTCAGCTGGGCAAAAGTGTAAATGCGGTCATACTCGAGACCAGAGGGTACAACTCTGCTTTCGAGCACCTCGATGCCTTTGCAGGACTTTACGGGGAAGACCCACAGACTCTGAATCTTGCCGTGGCCATCCTTGCATGCTTTGTTGTCTCTTCTCGAGTGTCTGGGTAGGTGGCTCTTTGAACCATCTAGCCCTATCTTGGTGTGTGTCTGGAGGAGTGCCTCTGTCACTGAAGGCAGCGTCGGAGGGAAGTAGATGAAAATGGGGAGGAGAAACACGAGTACGGTGACAAAGATTAGAAAGATGCTGCCGGGACCCACAACCGGGCCGGGCCGCGGCAAGTCAGATTGGTGCTCCATTCGGATACATATGGGGAGAGCGAAAAATCCGAAGAGTTCAGGAGGTCGTTTCTCTGTAGTGTAGTTGCTCTCGGCCGTTATTCTGCGAGATGCCTAGGGAAGATAGTTTTTCGAGCTCCAATTGTCGGTCAACCGTGCCGATGCGATGTAGCCTGGAATGTGGAAGTTGTAATATGTGAGTTCTGACCGCCACCGTGAATGATGTTGTAGGCAACAATTTGGAAGGTACGTTGAAGAAGGGTGACCGTTGTTTGAGCGGCCTTGTTTTACCAAGCGAGGAAGCTCAGGTGCGAGCCGGTGACTCGGCCTTGGCTCGCCACCAAGGTTCTGTTCTGACCTTCCCAATATTGAAATTGCTGAAAGTCAAGAACATCCCGATTCGTTGCAGTGCAACTGAAGGAAGGAAAGCCCGTTCTAAACTACTGTTGAACCTTCTTGGATAACTCATGGGAGGTTTGTTTTGGGAAGGCGCCCCCATTCACTCCCCAGGGTTGCAAGTGAAGTGTCATTGTGGGCGTACGGCCCGCCAGAACGCTTTTGGCAGGTGTCACGTTAGCGGCAATATGAGTGAACGCCCTGCGGCTAGACGGTTCCTGCATCCTTCGTCAGTGGAACAGATGACTGTCCGTTCACTGCATCCCGTCCTGTCGGGCATTTACTGCAGGTACAACCGCAACGCACAGATTATTCAACTTCGGGCGGCGAACGAGATGCATGCCTAGAACGGTGTTGATCATGTTCAGGATGAGAGAGTTAATCAACGGCTCCCCAGACTAGAAATGGCCAGATGCTGACGAAGCTAGCGTGATATAGGGCTGGAGTGGAGGGTGGTGTAACGTCCTTCCCTGAATGGTCGGTCTACTCAATCTTGGACGCAGTGACCGTAGATCACTTCTTCCATCCGCGCGCTTGACCTCGCTTTCGCGTCAACACTGGACATTACTGTTACCTGTACAAGTTTTACGAAATCTGTCAGGACATCCAATACTCCTCAAGCCAAGTTTGCGAATAGTGGAAAGGGGCGTTTGGAAAGGCCCCTGAATTCGGCACAACGCACTGAGCGGAACCAGCACAAGGAAGACAACAACGGCGAGTGTTATTCCACCATCCGCAGGCATAGCGCTTGACAGATGCCGACCCAGGCCATGCAGGCCTATACCGATATGGAAGTTGACCGTTATTTCTGCGTAGAGGCATTATACTCGCTACATCATATAGAGGTACCTTGTAGCCTCTGTATGATCCGGGATTGTCGAGCCATCCATCCCGTCGTCTCTTGATCGTAGGAGCTTGCGTAGCAATGGAACCTTGCTTATATTGGAGCTTACGCATCTGAACGGCTTCAATGTCCTTTTGATGGTGCTGAACACGGAAGGTGACGACAACCTTGCTGATAAGGCAAGCTAGAAGAATGAGACAGACGAACCTCAGTCCGATTATTTGGTGATGGGGCTCGTATCCGCCCGCCCATAACTCTTCTGGGATGTCTGCTATCAAGAGCTTGATGTCATGATGTTCCTGCAGGATCAGCAGTGTTGCTCGGTGTTTCTGGCTCAGCAACGGTTCCAAATGATACCGACCGATGTAGTATCCCGTCGACCCTCCGACCCAGCAAACTTCATTGTCAAGTACCCACTATGCTTTCATGGAAACTCTGAATTCGGATGCAAGAACGCACATGTTCTGGGTCCTCTGGAGTTAAGATTTTGTTGGAGTAAACAACTTGCAGATGATGTCTGATAACGGAGCCTTTTGAAAATGATTACTTCACTTCCTAGCCGACTACAGACGATCAATCGAGTTTTTGGAATAGACGAGGGTCAGACTGCAGGGCTGATCCAGACGTCAACCCATCCACCGACTCCAATCGGTCTTAGGAGTCGCGATGTAACGCAAAATTTTAAGCTGCAGTAGGTAATGAGAGAAGAAAACAAATTGCCGACGGGCTGAGACAAGACGGAACCAGTTTTAACATGTGATGAGGCTGCGCAGGATACTATCCTGAGGCCGTCAATATCTGTGAACGTTCCCATGTCATAGCGAACGGGCTTGGAATGCTAGGCGTGTAAGAAAGCCTGTCTTATTTTGCGGTAATATTGAAATAATGTGGAGGGATTAGCGGAGTTGATATGGATTCGTAGCCGCTCAACACGGAGCAAGTGACAGAATTGGGTAGGTATATGTCAGGTCTTTTAGAGGTGGTAGGACAATATGCGGGCGGTGTGACCTTTTGTAGAAAGAGCCTCCATATCGCCTTAAATGATGAAAAGGGCACGGATATCATAAAATTCAGGTTCAGGTACTTTTTCATGGTGCTAACGTTGATTTGCCAAAAGTTGCGTGGCATCACTGTGATATGCGAGATGATGACGCTATCCAACACAACGAACAAAATTGAAGAGATGCGGAAAGATTGGGACAAAATAAGCACATGAATATTCGACAACTCAGATCGCTGGGGGAAAAACTTGGAAAGAAGAGACAACGTCGCCCAAATAAGCCACGGCCCGAAGCTCGACAGGAGCACACGGGATTTGTGCCGACGGACGGGAAGTCGTTGTGTCTTGGCTTGAACTTTTGCTCCGGTCTTCTTGGCTAGGGGTATTGACCGGACGGCATCCAAATGCCATGGCCCTTAGCGCACTGATTGTCAGGCTCTTTGATGTGCGCAGGGCAACGAGTGCTGACTCCATTCCGATGCACGCTCATCCTTAGATCCAAGATGTCGGGTTGCTGGGCGGCCTCAAAGAGTAGCTGTTTCCGACACCACTGGGCCGGGGCTGCCGTGGTTCTTGGTGACGCTATATCGAAAGAGAGCGGCTTGTAAAATAACAATCTCTTGGTAAGTCGAATTGTTAGGCTGACCCATCGAAAAAAAAGAAGAACGGCAATTTGAAAGGCAAGTGGTAAATGATGTAATTTATGAAAAGGAGCAGCTAATGCAACTCTGGGGAATACTCAACCCTTGAGCCGGCCGTCAAAAAAGTACCTTGTACGTAAGTAGAAGGCGCAATGTACATTGCTAGACAATATGCAATTCTCGTATTGCTTTGCATTCCCTGGCCGTTGGAGATGATGTCTTTATGGATTCGACGAGGTGACCCTATGACGGAACACATTCCGCCCCCTTGTCAGCCGTTGACCCAAGTTTTCAGCTGGGGTGGAAGTAGAGTGGATAGTATTCGTTTGAAGTTTTGTTGTCTGGTTGTAAATTTTATTGTGCCAGCCGTCCCCGTCATTGTCGTTGCTTGTTGGTTTGGACCCGGCTTTCGTCTCTATGGACTCGCCGCCCCTGCAGATACCCCTGGTAAGAACAGACGTTGGACCCCTGAGGCTTTCCCCTGGCCATACAGCGTCTGATGAAAAGCGTAGAACATGCCTTTTCCGGGCTGTGTTAAGACACTTTGTACGTACCTCACCATACCTACCGACCACATGGCACCGCAAGGTCGTGGCCATCTTGCATAAACTTGGCTCGACCCGGAAAAGAGATGCTCATTTCGATCTCCAGTCAGACTCCATTGGACGATTCTTTTTCTAGAAGCTTTGGAGAACATCTTGATCCGCCGTAATCTCTCGCCCGCGATGTGTTCTCGAATCGAGCTAGAACACCGAGGCTCGCGAGGGTAGGCTGTGGTATAGGTTCGTTATGTTCCATCCGGACTACGATCGAGATGGCCCGGAGGTACTCATAAAGAGACCACCTCCCTAGATCCTGGGAATTCTGTCAATAAGGGGCTACTAACTATAATGAGCAATCCCAAGACTTGGGCCTGCACCTGGCTGCTGGTTCACGATAACCCAAGCCATTCCGTACCACTCAGCCATCCTATCATCTGCCGGCCTTTAGCGAACGATTGCTGTCCTCACCTCTGGCCACATTCCAAGCCAGCATATGTAGTTGTCTTGAAGTCTGCTCACAAAATTTCCTGGCACCTGTCATCCGGCAAAGAACTGGGTACCACATCTAGTTGACAAGTTATTGTCCGGACCTGGTACTGGCGCTCCCGGGAACCAAACAACAAGCCCAGAGGCGCTGTTTCTTAGGGCGCGTTTGGTTCGTTAAGCAGAATTTCTGGTGTTTTCTAACAGGGGGGTAGATAGGTACAAAGAGAAATCTGCAGTGTGAGACAGGGATTAGGTATTTGTCGTAACTAGCAAAACGAAAGCTATCCTCCCTCCTCTGGCCATGGAGATACAGAACAGCAAAACGCAGCATCACCATACCCGATTAGGAAGTCGACAAGGCCTCATGCGTGGCGCCTGCACGTCGTGGCAGGGGAGGTACGGCCAAGAGCCTGGTGCATTTCAGCTACAGGGGGGGTACAGGGGGTAAAGGGGGTCCGACCTCGGGCTTTGACCTAGATTTACAGTTTGCTAGTTAGCAGGGGGGTGGTTTCCCATACAAATCGAAGTTTTGCTTAACGAACCAAACGCGCCCTTATTGGCATGGGTAAACAGGATAAACGACGGATACCGTTTGGTCGCGCTGCTCATCTGCCCCAAATACCAAAAGCCTCAAACTTCAGCGTACAGAGTAGGTAGGTAGGTCTTGTGAAGGGAAGGTAGGGTAGCTCCATGTCTTTAGCACCCGGATGTTATACCTCCAAGGTCATGATCACTGACCTCTTTGGTCACAACACCGGCGGCAGACACTATCGGTGTGCAGCACATTGCCCAGTACGGTTTCCGCGGGGATATCCATGGTTAGAGAAGAATTTGCAATTCGCGCTGGTGGAAATCACCGAATTGCTGGCTCACTTGCGTAATGGTTGTCTTGTCTCGAGACGCGCCGTCCAGAAAGAAGCAAGGTTAAAGGGGTTGGGCGTCGAGCGAGTGAGTTTGCAAGAGCTGCTCCCCGCCAATGCCACCCCAACAACAGCACGCCTGCTGCCCTCACACAACCCACTTGGACTCGGGCTGGAGAGGTGCCGTGCCGGTATTGCCTGTACACGGAGGACGGGATGATGGGACTATGATGGAAGTCCGTTGTCCTCTCCCTCCTGATCACAGAAACCGTATGCCCATCTCGATCTCGATTCAGCCCCTGCCCGAACTTGTTCAGTTGGAATGCCCCTTTGCGTTGATGGGAAGGCCAACGTACCTTACAAATCCAAGACGGGACTTGTCAAACCTCCATTGTCGCGGGCTGCGCCGTGATCGGCACCCCGTACCCACGGACGTGCTGCTGGCAAAGCGGAAGGAGCCAAGACTCGACCATGAGAAACGCCAGCCCAAGGCGGGCTAAGTTGGTGGAGATAAGGTAAGTATTGAAGTGGATAGCAGTAGTGAAATTACGAGCCTGTGGAAGAGCATGGCACCATAACCCCACACCGTACAGGTTCCAGATCGCTGTGCCACCACAAGCGGCAGCCGCTCCGGAGGACGCTCCATGGCTGCCATGACCCATTCCGCGCCAGTGACAGCTTCCGGTTCCTGTTGTGTCCACCACGTCTGATCCACTTTGGAGACATGCAGGACCCATCAATTGACCCGATTCCAACCACTGGCTCGTCTGCTTCTCCGATTTCCGTCTTTTCGAGAGAGAAACAACTTGAACAACGACAGCGACCGGAATGGCTCAACAACACTGATTGACTGACTCAATCCCCGACTCCCGGCTCGTTTTGACCCCCGCCGACCCCCAACTGTGAATGGGTATCATCCTATTTCAGCTCTGTCCAAGACCCACGCAGCAATGCTACCACCACCATGACGGTGTGTCGTTGTAAACTCCTCCTTCTCCTCAACGATTCAGTGATTAATTCGAAAAGATAGGTATGTTGACGTCTTGCACGGACTCGGACAGGGCGGGCTTGCAGGGGCCGCATGGAAAGGCCATATCCGTGTCTGAAGGACTCCCTTGGGAGTGGCATACCTGCAATGTATGGGACGAACTAAAACTAACAAAGGCGACAGGAGGTCAGTTCTCACTTTCTCGCTCTCAGGCCCATGAGCCGTCACAAGTGTCAGTCTCCGACGTCGACCCCTGGTCACAGAGATTCAATGTGCGTCACAGTTAAGGACCCACCGCACTGGTGCTGTGCTCAGTGGTGGTGGAGCAGCATGTCAAGGGGAAAATGCCGACTTCTCATTGGCCATTCATCAAACTTCTCTCTTTTCTGTCGTTGCTGCTGTGTGGTGCACCGTCGATTTTCCCTCGCAAAGCCAAAAGCTCACCGCGTGCATGCCGGCTCGGCGTCCTGGCAGGAAGACGACCGTCACAGTTCAACGGCTGCTCCGATCTGCTTTTCAGGAATGTACCAACTGGTCCACTGTCTCGACGTCAGCCTCTGTCCCTCCAGCCATCAAAATCACAGCTAGAGCCCATGCGGCAGCAACGGCTTCACATCCTGACGGAACTCGACGTTCCTCGGTACTTGGCAGGTCCGACAAGGTGGTGAGAGCCATCTCCTCGGTACTGTACAACAGATAGTTGACTGTTGACACCGCCCAGCCGCACTGAAATCCTTCCCGCCTGGGCTACCCTCACTTCACTTGGATCCCTGTCCTATCGAGCTGAGCTCACAGCAGAGCTACCTACCTTGCAGTACCATAGCACGCACTGTTGGGTGCTTAGTCCTTTGGTCGACTGGCACTGGCAATGAGACTGACTGACAATTTTGCTACCCAACCCTGTTGGCTCCCCACCGCGCCGGCGTGGGTTTGACGGGGTCATGTACTGTCCAGGCGAATCACCCATCTTTCCGTGACAGTGAGTGGGCAGAGAGAAATCCACATCTCAGCTGTCAAAGACACCCTCAAGACTCTCCGGCCTTGGTATAGTTATGGATCATGCATCATTCGCTGCTTTCTGCTTTCAGTTCCTCTCTACGGGAACCTCCGATGGCCTATAGAGCACAGCTCGATCCCTCAACCCTGCTTCAACCCCATTGACCATATGGTTGAGGAGCCTGCCTGTGGGAAAAGAAACAAGGGCAGAAGACAATCGAAACGCAAGGCCCGAGGAGTGGTATATTTACCGCGGCTTCACTCGGCCTAACCCGGACAGGAAGTATCTCTACAGTGAGAAGTGAATTAACTACACTCCTAAGCTTCATCCATGCTGCATGGACAAATCTCAGCTCCTTAGAAAATGGAGGTAGTTCGGCTTTCGCGGTTGAGCCACAGGGAATTCCTAAATGGACACTTGAACGGTCAACACCGTTTGCCTCGGTCCTGGGTGTAAGTTCCTGCGGCTTTCTTCGGTAGTCATTTTTACCGAATTTACGCAGAGATACCCGTCATCGAACTTGTATGCTTGTGAAACATTTGACTTGAGGAAATCCATGTAGGGAAACCTTTCCGACTGAGATGGCTGAATGTGGCTAAACTCGGGCTTTTTTTTTCTGACGGGGGAGGGAAACAAAAGATGATAATGACCCCCCGCGTGCAGCTTTTGACCCCTTGTTGTATCTGCTCGGGACCCTTGCTGATCATGGACAGTTTATCCTGGCCCTTGGACTTTCTTCACCGGCTGCCATCGACTGATCGACTAGCAGGATCAAGGGGACGAGTGAGTGCATGCGAGGCTACTGACGCTTCTACCTCTTACTCATACTACGGACCTTTCACTAGTCGTGCCGTAAACACTCGTCGCCTGCTAGGGAATCCCACCCCGATTTCTCTTTTCCCACCAACGATAGCCTCCTCCAGGTCCGTCTTCTTAATGAGAATTGTTACATTTCCGGACATATCGAGATCTGGGGGTATAGTCGGTCTTTCCCGCCCCTGGTCGAGCGGCCCAGCAACCTCACCGTCACCCAGCTCACCCCTTTAGACACCCTCGACAAGTCAGTACAGAGGTGATTCTGTCTACTTGGATGTCTCTCCAAGTCACCACGGTGCCCAGCTTCTTACCTCATCAGATTTCCATATTAAACAGGGCAAGACCTATACCTCCTGGTCCATGTCTTCTTCTGCAACCAGTACTTAGAGCTACGGGGATACCTTCAACCTCTTATTCCACCAAAGATTACTTGGTGGGAACTCACCCGCATACCCGCCCTCCTACCAGTGGTTCATCGGACGATCACACTTCCACCCAGACATCGACACCCCTCAAGCTACTAGCACCTTCCTTGAATACCATGCCATCGGGAGGGCCCTGAGAGCCGCTACATCCCCGCCAACAATCATACTTATCGACTTGTCATGCACGGCCCCTCCGTTACTTACCTGCTGGGAGAAAATTCTTGCCACTGGCATGCCGTCTAGCTATCCTGTAGCTAACTGTGTCCGAGAAGGTTCTTCCTAGCTTGGCGAATCTCTCTTTCGGTTTGACCAAGGATATGGTTCTTGACCCTACGAGGATTCCGGTCACTTGCCGTACACGTCTTGCGAGCTTTTTGGGTACCTTTACATTACCCCAAGTTGTACCCCCGACCCACGCGGATCACGAAGCTTGTAATCTCGGGGTTCTACAACAAGGCTGCCCCGTGGCATTTCATATACCTCAGATCAACCAACATTATATCGACACTCTCCTCTTTTTTCCTCTTTTTCGTCATTCCCCACATTGTATCACCTACCCTACCTTGACTGGATGGATGTGTCTCAAGCAACAAGCCCCTGACGAAAGCCTCCAACCACGATCAACTACCGACATCTCAAGTATTCACACGAGTCTTGCTGGTTTCCCTTACTCGGCGTAAGCTAAATCAGTCACGGGCCTTGCACACGACGAGTTCAATGTGGTCCGAAGAGAACACATCGAACTAGACGCGGAACCGGGGCTTTGGATAGGTTTCTCGTGTACGGATAAAGATCGTCACATCTGGACGATAGGTATCACGGCCACCACCATGAGCGACTATTACCGACACTTCCTTACCTCGATGGCAGGTGTTGGGGGGCACCCTCCTCTAGGCCAACATGACGCTTCTATACCTGTGCAGCACGCCCCGGTAATGGGCTTGGGGACAGCACCGGCGTCTCCCGCATACCAGAACATGGGTGGATATTTCAACGGTTATCCAGAGCCTATCATGTTCAGCGCACCTAAGGCACAAAGAAGCCGTCGAAAGTCTGCGCCCGGGTTGGATCATATCAAACACCGGCGCACTAGGTCAGGCTGCTACACATGTAGAAGCAGGCGAGTCAAGGTATGACACACGAATCGTGAGAGGGTAATGGCAGTGCTAACAGGCCGTAGTGTGATGAAACCCATCCGATTTGCGAGAGTGCGCCAACCAGACATCCTAACGACCATGAGTCAACATGCTAACCTTATGTTAGGATGCAGAAAGGGAAACCGAGAGTGTGTCTACCCCGAACCCACACCACCTAAGGGATCCCAAAAGGACTCATCGGGTCAAAGCCGACATGAGAGCCCTACGTCGTCGCGGGATGATGATGACGATGACGAAAATGAACCAGACGGGTCCCTAACGCCGATCATGGATGAGGATGAGGAGGAAGGCGAAAGCGCAACAAACCAGTCCTCGACCCGGAACATGCCTCCACCTCAATCAAGCGCCTCAGCAACATCACTAAGTTTCAACCATGGAGCCCTCAATGCTCGGCAAGCTTCAGAAGGGGACATGCGAGACGGCCATATGCTCCCGGATGGGGCATCTCTCCCACACGAGCTTCAGTTCTACCTCAACTACTACCGCGAAAACATTACACACTACCACTACTCCGTGGTGAATGACTGCGACAATTTCTTCCAGGAGATGTTGACCGGATTGGCGGTCCAGGACGAAGCCCTTCTTTATGCTGTAGTAGGATTTGCGTCCTACCTTAACACCTTGCAAAATCCAGTGGGAGAGATTAATGACTTTTTGCAATTCTACAATCGCAGCGTTACTCTACTGTTGGGGTTTTTGAAAAGAAAAGAGCGCCATACCGACTTGACGCTGCTGACTATCCTACAACTCGCTACAATCGAAGTGAGCACCGCATTAAACCGCATTAAACCGAGTACGAATATGGGCTGACGAGGCAACAGGAGTATCTGGGTGACTGGGTCAACCTCATGGGCCATCAGAAAGCTGCCTTGGAAGTATTGACCGAACTTTACACGCCACAAACGGTCATGGAGACGTCCATAGGGCGCATGATCCTGACTTGGTATACACGGTTTGATGTCTTCACCAGCATGATGGGCAGCTTTGAAACCATGCTCCCTCGGGAATGGTTCACGGATTATGTGGAATACTACGAAGCTCGAACGGCCGAAAACCCGACCGAACTCGCCTACAAAATCGAATTGTGCTCAGGACGGCTACGCTTGATATCAATGGAGATGGCCTTGTTGTTTGGACGAGGTGCCAGGCAGGAAATAACGGAAGAGGAGTATGCCACGGAGCACTTCCGACTATACAACGCCCTCCACGAATGGAAAAACACCTGGGATCCCGCCTTACTCAATCCAGAACTCCTTGTAACGGATTTGTCGCTGAGCAGAGGAGCCACAGGGACAGACTCCATCTTTCAGCCACTCACACCAGGCTTGCTGTTTCGGCCTCCCCTTTTCGCTTCGACAATCTTAACCTGCGAATGGAACTCCATCGCCCTGATGCACGGAAGCCAGGGCGCTTCAGACCCTTCCACCGAGACCATGGGGAGGTTAAGGGAGCACGCATATATAATTGGCCAGATTTGCGAGGTTATCGAGACATGGTCACTTAGCCCGGCGGGGAGTCTGATTATCATGCAGCCGTGTATCGGTATCGCCGCCTTGTTTCTTCCTCAAGAGGAACCCTACCAATTCTGGATCAGGAAGAAGTTTGCGTTACTTGAAAGAATGGGGTAAGTCCGGGAAACTACCGTTTCACAAACTACCAGCGAGCGCATATGTGAATGTTGCAAAATACACAAGCGCAAACATGTCTCTGAATCCAATTCCTCCGCATCTCTTTACCTACAGACATACTGACTGCGTTCATCTTTCTGACCAGGTACATTGCACCCTCAACAATGCGGCTTAGAATCGCCGAGCTCTTCCGTGACGGAAGCTGTCTCCGCTGGTGGTTACCAAACGACGAAGGGTTCACGCCCATGCTGCAAAGCATCCGAGCCTTTGCAGACGAGCGAAACGCGACAGCGGTGTCGACACAGAGCGAGAACCTGCGACAGATACGATCCGTGTTTTCCAGGATGGATATTCGATCAACAGCCATGGGCCAAGGCCAGCACCAGGGCCAGTTGACCGATGGGGTCAGCAACACTATGCTTTTGGAATGAGAAGAAGAAAAATCTGCAGATTGAAAAGAAACAGGAGGATCTCTCCTCATCTCGAAAACGTCATGAAGTCCGGCACTCTCATAGAGACGGTCGACTTATACGAAAAGAATAATTTGGGCTACGTCAGATATTTGATTTGCGTAAAATGTTGGAACAGAGGGGTTGTTTGCATTTGGGTGGGCGGTTATGACTTGACCTTACTAATTTGAAGCTCTCATGGACGCAGCGGACTAGAAGATATACCGAACAAGACATAGATACACATAAAAGAAAGCGAGGTCTCGCGAGGACCAGTGGGCAGTGGGATCCATAATACAACCAGCGACTTCATTTTCTGGATCGATTCGAATAATGTTTGAGTACAAATCAACGTGGAGAACATGCAACTCAGTGTTTACCTTCCTTAGTGTCCCTTTTCGCGGAAATCAGCATATATACATGTACATATCGTCCCAGGAGGGCCCACGCCAACCATACATATTCCTCCCAAACGTTGCCATAATCTGAATAGAACCCAATCAACACTTTATGCCAACCACCAAAAAGCAATACATGGATGCGGCTCTTTTTTGTTTCAACCTGGCAGCAGTTCGTGTGAATGGCTGCGTTGATCTTTCCCGAGCCGCTCGTACATGTAAAAGCGATTGGCATTCAGCGTTCCATCCCACCTTTCTTGAGTTCAGCTCTAGCTCTAGTTGAAAGGACTCTCTTCGTTGGGGGCGGCTGGGAATCATGAAATCCCGGAGGCAACGGGAAGGCTCGCCACTCTTTCCACATAGTATGTGCGGCTCTGCAACGTTTTTGTGCTACATACACATACTACCCGAGGGTACGTACCAACAAATCTCCGATGTATCAACAAAGGTGCCGGAGCTTTTCCAGAAATCTCTTTGCGCATTGATGGTTTTTTTTTTTTTTTTTTTTTTTTTTTTTTTTTTTTTTTTCAAGTTTTCTGACAACACTTGGTTCGTTGGGTTATGGGCTTTTATCGTTTGTTTCTATAATGTCACTTGCCACACCACCGTTTGCTTTGAAACACATCTTGAGAATTGCTTTTCCTTACATGCGGTTACTTTGATTGACGATAAAAAACGTTGCTGCGTGTATCCCTTCTCGAGTGAAAATTCCTGGAATCGAAGACTGAACGGTTGGAGTGTTGTACTGCAATCAGCGTTTCTTGAAATTTCTCCTTTATATACACATTTCGGTTTTTTTTCTTCCTCGATATCATCACCTCGAACAGTTAGATTCTCGTTTAGATCCTTTTTCACTTGATTTGTTGCGGTTGGCGGTGGGTGGGACGGTAGATCGGCGGAGGAATATAGACGCCCACTGGTAAGACGAGCCAGCTGTAAACAAAAGAAAAGGGGTAATGAATGAATGGGTTGGGTGTAAGCCGTAAAGTGGAGTCGTACAAACACATCATTCATATATTAGTGGCCCCTCGGCGACGGGAATAGACACTATCACTGCATTCGACAACAAAGTCATTGTTGCGCTATTGTGCTTGTCCATAACATATGGTCATTCTTTGGAGCGTACGTACAAGTCATTGACGGTAGCAGATCGAAATGATTATTTTCGAGAAAAGTGTGATATAACGGTGTTCGTAGTAATAAATTATGCAGTCAGGTCAATATGAAGCTTTTGCGAATGAGACCAGCCCATCTGCCCCTTTCACACCTGCTCTTCTTTACTGGTCGTCGCTTTCATATCTCCCTAGTATACTTCTTACGCCATGTTATGGTAAGAGCCACAAGTATTGATACAATGGTAGACCTTTCACGCCGACTCATCCCAATGACGGACTACCTAATTCGCTTTTGCGACCGATTCAACAGGAGACGCCTTAGCCTTTTCATCTGCCTTTTCCTCCTTGGCGTCATCCTTTACCTCCTTCTCTGAATCCTTCTTTTCCTCGTCCTGGGCGGCATCCTCACCAGACGGTGTCGAGTCGCTTTCAGCAGGGCTTAGCTTCGTTTCATTTTCATCATCGTTTTGTTTCTCCACGGAACCAATGTCGTTGGATTCCCGTATCGGTTCCGGCTCCGTCGGTTGGTCTTCGCTTTCAACATCTGCAGCAGAATCCTTTGTGGGGATCTTATCCGACTCTTGATCGTCCCCGATGGGATCATCATTAGCGGACCCGGAAGAGGATGCTGGCGTATCAACATCGCTATCTTCCGACTCCGAAACTGATGTTGGGATTGCGCTCGACGCGCTCTCATTCTGCGCAGTAGCCGCTGATTCCGAGCTTTCCACTTCTCCATCATCTTGGTCCTTTACTTTGTTGTCATCGACTTCTGCCGTCTCTGCTTTGGTCTTGTCGGGTGTACTCTCCTCCGTCGGCTGATCTTCAGATGCATGATCGTCCTTCGTTACAGTCTTCTGAGCACTCGTTGTTTCCTTCTCCGTCTCCTTTGGTGTCTCTGACTTTTCCGTCTCCGGCTGTTGCGATTCTATAGAAGGCAGATCTGATGTTGTGTCGAAGGGCGCCGAAGCTTCAATTACTGTCGTTTCGGCGTCGCTCACTGGCTGCTGGGACATTGGTGGTTCTTCAGTTCCATGGTACACAATGACGGGAATGTTGTCTGTCTCCATCTCTTCTTCTGTGGCTGGCTCCAATTCAGGTACCCTTCTATGCGTGACCTTGGATTTTCCTCTCAAGTTCGCTGTGCTGCTGGAATCTTCCTCCTCGGCTTCCGGAACGGTAGTCACGGCGCTGCCAACCGAAGGACTGCTCTTGATATGCCGCCTCGTGTTGGTCCTCATTGCCGAGGTATTGAGACCATCCTCATCAACGGATTCCCCAATCGGTGCTCCCCGGCTTGCTATCATCGGAGGCTTTGCAAAAGTGACGGACCCTCCAGGCTGATGTGTCTTGGGTTTCTCCACCACCACCTGGGGAACGTCATCGTCGGGCGAAGAAGTAGTCGTGCTCTCCAGGCCCTCGGCCTCGGGAGGGAGCTGGAAGTTCTCGTGCTGAAGAGTCTTGAAATGGTCGCAGACGGTTTTGAAAAATATATAAAGACCCGTTTGGCCCTCAACGGCCCAGAAAACGCTTCGATGTTGAAACCACGCATGGGCAAACATGCGATGCAGACGGCGAAAGATGTTAACCAAGTGCCTCAACGCCAGATTCTTGTCATGTGTGTCAACGAAGAAACGGCTAGGGAAGTACTTGGGATTAGTCACAGTATTAGCGGCCCAGTCGAGAGTATGACAGCAGTAGTCGATGGCGCAGCAGCTCTTGGGTGCATCATGAACGGCGCAGAGGAACTGCCACTCGCTTGCTCGCATCTCGGGGCAGGTGGCGGCGCTGCAGGGCGGCTCATCGAACAGGAAGCCAACGATGAGGTTGTTGCATTGTGTGATCAAAAAGCGGCAAAGCTCATACAGCCAGACCGTCTTGTCGATATGAGCAGGGGGCGTCGCAAGAACTTTGGCCGTCTCCCTTGTGATGGGGGTTGTGTTACCGGCCGTATGATGCCAGTGGAGTGCCGCCAAATGCTCCTGGAGTTGGAAGGCCGAGTCGAGCTGCACGTCGCGAGACGAAACATGTTAGTTTTAATCGTCGATAGCTGAACAACTTCTTGGGCAGCTAGATCTAGAGCCAGACGGACCTGATGCAAAGGAACCAACGGAGGACCGGCAGCCATATCGGCGGCCTTGGTGCCCGGATGAATGCGACGATGGGATAGTAGGTCTATGGTAGGCATCTCGTATTGCTGCGCCTGGCGGTTGGCGATTGGGCCCATAGCTGGCGACTTGGGACCGATCTGGATTTCGGGAGCAGGCGGCGGGCTTGGAAGCCGAGGAGAGCTTGGAGGAAGCGACATGATGGTGCTTTGCTACTTGACCGCGATGCTGGATAAATGGAATGGGGGAAGCTGAGACGCGAAGCTGGACAGCTAACAAACGAGGCCACTGGACCAGGGGCAGCTCGGCGCGTACGATTCCCAGGTGTGTCAGTCGCCCGCAAAGGTTCCTCGTGGCTCGACGCTCCGATGTCGCGGATCCTAGGGAATTTTGATCGGTTCGAGATGCCCGTGCAACAGATGAGTCGAGCTTTGGTTGGTCGTGTCGTATGCGGGCGAGATGGAAGACGAGAAGGAAACAAGTGGAAGTTGGCTGAGGTCTTGGATGTTGACAGCCATCCAGTTCCAGCCAGATCTGGGGTCCACGGTGCTGTCAACCTCAATGGGGGTTTGGGAAACTGCTGCCCCTGTGCTGGGCTGGAGCCGAGCGACATGGAGAGAGGGGGCGGGCAGGGGGGTAGGCCGGGCGCCAGTGGAGGGTGGGAATGTGGGGAACTTTTCATTGTGCCTGGCGCTAAGATCAAGGAAATGTCCAAGCTCCCCCTCTTTCCTTCTGGTTTTGTATCAGCGGTATTGTAAATTACGGGATCTGTACTGGACGTGCGTCATGCCTTCTGTATCTGTAACTTGAAGGGCGTGGGCCAACTTTAGAATGTAAATACATCCAATGGGTAAGGTGATTTAAACCAAAACACTAAATCATACCTCACGTCAACCTTTTGTATAAATTGGTGACCAAGAAACCCGGTTCAAGCTCATTTCGAAATGGATTACGACGACGATGCCCCGCCCGATCTTGTCGAGGCCCGCGAGGTCATAACGGAGGAAGAGAAACCAGTCAAAGTTCCCATCTCCATTGTAACAGGTCTGCTCCCTGCTGTTGATTCTGAATGGTTGTCGACATATGCTGATACAGTCTCAGGTTACCTCGGAGCGGGTAAAACTACCCTATTGAACTACATCTTGACTGCCCAGCATGGAAAGAAAATTGCTGTCATCATGAATGGTATGGCTGAAATACCACCCATCGTCTTTGTCTGCTAGGATGCTGAGCTGACATTAAAACATACAGAGTTTGGAGACTGTTCGTCACCTTTTTTCCTACGGTCCCTCAACGCACCTTTGCTGACGCTCTACCAGCCTTGGACATTGAGAAATCCCTCACTGTAAACAAGGACGGCGAGTCTGTGGAAGAATGGATGGAAGTCGGAAATGGGTGCATTTGCTGCTCGGTGAAGTGAGTCCTCAAAAGCCGGAGGTATTTGCACGGCGATTATAATACGATGACGCTGACCCAACTACGATCCTCTCAGAGACACCGGCGTAAATGCCATTGAGTCCCTCATGGAGAGGAAGGGAAAGTTTGATTACATCTTACTCGAGACGACCGGACTTGCAGACCCGGGCAATCTTGCCCCCCTCTTCTGGATGGACGATGGCTTGGGAAGCACAATCTACCTGGACGGTATTGTGACGCTGGTGGACGCCAAAAACATCCTGCGAAGCTTGGATGATCCAGCTGGTAAGGTTGAGGGGCATGAAGAAAGTGATGAACACGGTCATGGGCCAGTCATGACGACGGCCCATGTCCAGATCTCGCATGCTGATGTTATAGTAATCAACAAGTCGGACTTGGTTAGTGAGGAAGAGTTACAGGCCGTCCAAGACAGAATCAGGTCCATCAACGGGCTCGCCAAGATCCACATCACCAAGCAGAGTGTGGTCCCTCAGTTGGAAGGATTCTTGCTCGATCTGCACGCTTACGACCGCGTGGAGGAACTGGACAAGGCCAGTCGGGGTCACAGCCACCTCGACAAGGTAAGTGGCTTCCTTAGGTTACTAGAACTGGACTGACAACATGAGTATAGACGATATCAACATTATCCGTCCCTCTACCGGCCCTGACATCAAGCCAAGTTGAGAAATTAGATGCTTGGTTGAGGTCTGTCCTTTGGGAAAATGTCCTTCCTGGACATGAGAACGTTGCCGGCACGCCAGCTTTTGAGGTCCATCGACTAAAGGGCCGCTTAGTGCTTGAGGATGGTAGCGAGAAGATGATCCAGGGAGTAAGGGAGATCTTTGAGATTTTCGATAGTCCAGACAGCAGCGAGAGTCAAGCCGCGGGTAAGCTCGTGTTGATCGGGCGTCATCTGGTCGATTTTGATTTCCCAACGAGCCTCAGCCAAACTCTTGGTCTTGCGCAAAGCATCTAGTCGTCGAACAAAATCGACGAGTATTTGGAAATCGGATAGCGTATACCGACAGGCATTTTCTTATAGATCTTCCTCGAGTTACCGTAACATTCCAGATGCCGTAGACTTTTACCGTATCTATTCTGCTTTTGATACATTACGTGTTTACTTTAAGCTCCGAAGGCCTCGACAGCAGTTTGAGAAAAGGAGAGACAAGGCCCGAAGCACGAACCACATGTCCTCAAGTACCCGTCTGGGTGCTGTACTTCTATCTTCAAAGTATCTGAATCATAAAAGAGCCTTCCAGGCTTTTGAGTTCAACGATCTTGGCCAAAATTGCTGCCTTCTTAACAGCCCCAAACTACTCGTCTGGGCTTGAAACGCCTCCAGACCCCATGTGGCCTGGCACAGTAATTAGCAAAACGTCAGCGATTAGCAAAAAATTAGGGGGTACTTACTCCACTACCAAAATTATAAGTAAATGGAAGTACCTCATCAAGATTAGACGACGGAATAACCGAAGGAAGAGCCAACTCAAAATCTTCTCAACATACAATACAAAAAATAGGAAAGTAAACGCGTCAGATTATAGTAGCTTTCTTTCTTTATCCAAAACTATTCTTCTTTTTTTTGTATCATTAGTTTTCATTGAGAAAATCCAAAATTAGTTTCCTACCAAAAATTTTGCTAATCGCTGTCGTTTTGCTAATTGCTGTGCCAGACTGTAAGGCGTTTCAAGCCCAGACGAGTACTCCCTTTATGTCTTGATCGGTACCTAATCTTGCATTTGCAAATACACACGGTAAGAAAGCGACGTAGGATACGAACCTTAGGTAAGTTAGAGGTACAGACACAACAAATACCAAACGGAGGACCTGTGTATCTAATAGTCAAGCCTTAGGTACGTACCTCTACCTCTGGGGCTGCTCTACCTCTAGGGGCTCTGTAACATCCCCACACCCCAGTGACCACTCACTGCAGCGAGTGCGTGCCGCCCGCCTGGCCTGCAGCTCCCGCTCGTTTCCAAAGCGCGACCATCCACCTGCATCTGCAAACATCCATTCACTCTGGCAGTGCAGCGCACCATAACAACACCACCTCAGCTATTCGTCACCTTCTACTCGACGACACAACTTGCTGAACGCAACAACTGAAAGACGACATTCGTTCCTGCTCCCTTGCGCTCGACTTCTTCGAGACACTGGTCTACCAACCACAGAATATCATGAATCGGCCAGGTACGGTGGCAATCCCGCCCTCTTCATTCCAATATTCTCGTCGACTACCCCGCTGTTTGCCTTGCTGCTCCGTCTCCTCGAAATCCGCAATCGCCGACCACTGCCACGACCATGGTCACCGCCTACGACTCGCCTTGCCGAAACGAATGCTGAAGATTGGGCTGGGTCGAGGCTACTGGCAGGCGTGTGGGGGAAGCTGGTGTCGTTGCTGTGGCGTCGGCTTGAGCCAGTGGATATTGCCGTCAGCATGCTTTGCTTCTTTGTCCTGTCCATAATCCGGATTGCGGTGTTGGCAGGACTCGCTGTTGGGGGCTAGCTACCGCGACGAATTGACCTTTGCGACCCGTCACGGCACCGCTCACCGATCTCTCACAAAGTTGTTCTTGACGGTTGCGGTTTCGATCTCCCTCACGGCAGCAACGGCGCAGTTTCTCCTACCCCATCCAAACACACCCTTTGTTATATGTTTCCAAATTAATGCGGTCACCACTGGTCTATACTTACTAACATTGTCTCGGTTTGATAGGGGCAGTTCCCCAATCTTTGCGCGGCGGCATGTCTGGATTCGGAGGGCAACAACAACAACCACAACAGTCCGGGCGCGGCGTAGCGAATAGGTTACCAAACGGCAAACTAGGTCAGGACTACAACAGGCTTGGAGTACAATTGGACCACGACTGACGATGGGTCTGGATATAGGGGCTGTGAGCGGCGGTTCAGGCTGGGCGTTTGGCTCCGGCATGCCCATGGGCGGCAGTCCTGGTGTTCCTCCTGGTACTGCTAGACAGTTGCCCGGCGGCAACGTCAGCTTTGCGCAAAGTCTTAGCGGGTCGCAGCCAGCGACACCGTTGGATATGTCGTAAGTCTTCTTGTACACCCTCGAGGACTACCGTGGCTTATAGCCTTTTTCCTTCGGCTTTCCCCTCCGCGCTCCCAAGTCGTCCCTGCAGCTGATGCATTCCTCTGTACTAACATTGCCCAGCGAGTTTCCCACCTTGTCCAATACGCCAGGCTTATCAACGGCGAACCAGGCTTCAATGTGGTCCACGGGAGGTCGTAACCTAGGGGCAGCAGTTCACCGCGGTCTTTCTACACCGCTTTCGCAGCAAGGGCAACAGGATGACTTCTTTTCGTCTCGACAACAATCAACCCAAGGAGGTTTCAGGTTTGGGAACCAAGGGAACTCAGGTCAAACATCTCAAACACCGTCTAGTGTTACAGACGATTTTCCTCCGTTGAACAGGAGCGCAAACGGCGAACTAGGCGGCATGCCAGGCTTGGGATTCGGATCTGCCCCATCCATTCACGCCAATCGGACAAATAACGGCTTGTTGAACGCACTAACAGGGAACACGCGCGCCGCAGACGGGCGCTCACCGACAGCTATTGGACGCCCGCAGGACCAAAGGAGCCCGGTCAACGAGGAGGAAGGACGGCAAAACCCGCCAGGATATCGAGAAGATGGTATGGCTTCACGCTCCTCGGTGGGCGATGCCGCTTCGGCGCAAGCAGTGGGCGCTCGGAACCCTCTCGGCGCAATCGGAAATGATCCTCCATCTGCTAAGGGCAAGGAAGAGGAGAAGGGCCACGCCAGTGAAGTCCAAGATCCTTTGGAGGGCATGGCCCCCATCGACAAGTATGGCTTGAAGGGTTTGCGCACCTTGATGAACAACTTTCCCGACTACAACTCCCTCATCATTGGAATTGATCCTTCAAGTTTAGGCCTGGAGCTGAACTCGGCTGAGTATGTGTGATTGGACCTTTTTGTGAATGTACGTATGAAGCTGACTTCCTTTAGGCTGTATTCCACCCAAATCTACTCCGTACTGGACGACGTTCCTCCCAGGCCAGCAGTGCCAAAGTTCAAGATACCTGAATGCTATATGGTCAAGAACGTACAACCGATCGAGGCCAAGATTCAAAGCTTCAACGAAGAGACTTTGATGTGGATTTTCTACAGCTGTCCCGGAGATATCAAGCAGCAACTGGCTGCGACTGAGCTGTAAGATCACCTTCAGCACCTTCTGTTTGGTCATCGTTCCACAGCTGACAGATATACGCAGTTTCACGCGAAACTGGAGATGGCACAAGAAGCTTCAAGTGTGGCTCACCAAGGACGATATGGGCAACACCGCTCAGTTGAGCCCTGCTCATGAACGTGGCTACTATATTGTGTGGGATACGGTGAACTGGCACAAGGAAAGGGTTAGTAGCTTGCAGAACTCAGTCTTTTGCTTGTTTGTGGAATATGCTAACGACCTGTTCAGAGAGAGTTCACCCTGTATTACGGGGACTTGGATACCAACTCTGGCGGCCCGATGCCAGCAATAGGAGCATGAGTTTCGGACTGACCGAGACGGAATCCAAAAGGCATCCGTAGGTGGGGTTACAGGGAGCGGTGTATACGCGCTCAACACATCTAGAAAACGTGTTCTTCGCAGGGCTGGACATATCTAGCGAGGATAAACCGGGCAGCTCCTTTGAGTGGTCACATGGCTAGGATGTGATTAGATGGTTTGAACCTGCCGAGTCCAGATTATAGCGCTGCTAAAGGTTCATAGCGAAGGGGCTCATCTCAGATGACAGATGAGTAAGAGATCCCTATGGATTTCGGTCAGCGAACAGTTACATAAGAATATCAGCCGTAATGGACAGATGGCTATCTGCAAAATATGGTCAAGAGAACTTTGCTTGCTATACCAGTAACTTCCTACAGACAGGGGAATTTTGAACGAATGCCGATTTTCGTTCTGGTAATTACACGGGAGCTCAGTCTTGTTACCTTCACACGTGAAAGTTGTGTAATCTATCCATATCCATTCATTGTTACGCTGCGTTGGCGGCTTGGCATGACCCCACTGTACCCAATCCATGGATGTCACTACTTCCACTCCGAGTCCTTCCAGTACCTCCCGTCATCACCACTCTCACCTGCCTGCGTGTATAATCTGTAGGCAACTGAACCACTCACACTCTTTCACAATCATTCTACTGTCAAAATCATCAACTAAAAGCCGTCCTTAACTATTCGTATTCCGCCAGGATAATAATATTCTCCTTGTCAAACACACGTTGTCGACATCGACTGCCCTTTGGCACGCGTTACTTCCCCGAATCCTGTTAGTCATCGGCATCGTCTTGCGACGCGCATCATACGTCAGGCATTAAGGAGCAGACCCCTTTGCGACGGGAAATTAGCCCAATATAGAACAAACCAAGACAAAAGAAATAAACAGCCGTTCTCATCCATCGCTCGAATCCTACGACCCCGCCGACTCTTCCGCTCGCACGAAACCTAATAAATCCGCCTACGCATCGCGCCGGAGACGAACGATTTGGAAAGGGGCCCACTCTACAAAAACAACAGCCCGAGCCGAGTAGAGTGCAACAATGGCGGAGGAAGAGATCAACCTCCCTTCTCTGGTGATCGTGCTGTTGGTCACGGGCCTGGCAGTGCGCTACTTCTTCTTCAGCGGTGGTGGAAATGGAGCATCCGCGACAAATCGTCAGCCAGGCGGAGGCGCGGCATTATCGCCGGAGGAACTGCAAAGGCGAAGGCAACGAGAACGGGAAGCGGCGGTCGAAACGATACAGCAAATGTTTCCTCAGGTGGACAGGCGGACTATCCTGTGGGATCTGCAGCGCCATGGAGGCAACTTGCAGGCTACGACTGAGAGGATTCTGGCGGGGAGGACGGAGACTGTGAGTTTGACCCCTCCTTACTCTCTTTTTAAGGGATTGCTATGGGAGAAGATTTCGCTAAGACCAAGTGACTTTGTTCATTTCTAGCCCCCAATCACTTTCCAACCTCCACCCCCTCCCATCTCGCCCGAAACAACTGCCGCGCAACAGCAGCAGCAGCAGCAGCAGCAGCAAAGCGCATCCGCGACTAAGAGCACGGAGAAGACCCACCCCGATCTGATTACTAGGTATAACTTGAAGGACAAACTCGCCAGCACCGAGGCCGAGCCTGCGACAGCCGCTCCTTCCAAGACTGGGGGTTGGAGCTCGAATCGCGAGGAGAGGCAATCTTTGCTGCAGAAGAGGAGGGATCAGATGATTATTGAGGCGAGGAAGAAGATGGAGGCCAAAATTGCGGCGGAGAAGGCTGCTGCTGAAGCTGCTGCTTCGGGCGGGAACAACTGATAAGCTTTCGCGGGCTTGATATTGGCTTTGTGGTGCTGGTAACACGGTATCAAAGCGGAAAAGTTGATAGAAGTGAGGTGGTTCGAGGAGATCTGGTTTTTTATGATTCTTGCGCATGCGCCAGTTTGGGATGTGTATGGATGCAAGAGACGAACTGGGCATCATTAGGTTGACCATGTCGAATATAGGCCGGATACCTAGACCGGAAGCGTCCTCTGTGATCAGAAGAGTATTTATTGTTTGGTGTTTCAGCGTGCTTACTTAGCCTGTTATATAGGACATTCGCATTCACAAGACTACAACTGTAGTTCTTCATCTTGCGTCCTACATGCATGCAAGCATCAAAACGGCGCAAAACGTCCCAAGATTCTTCATTTATGGGAGAACAAACCCTACATATCATACAAGTGGCAGCACCCGGCATCGACGTCTTTCAGCTGTGTTTGAGAAGCCAGATTGTCAAGCATGTGCCTTCCAATTCAAAATGTGAAAGATTGGATGCTTTTGGCCCATTCAACCAACCACTCCAAGTCATCATCTCTAAGCAGGATCAATCCGACATAATGAAATCAAAGCAGGAAACTACATCCAGTCAGAAGTCAATCTCGTCGACGTCTCCACAGTCACGCCCTTCTTTACTACGTTCTGTCTTCTCAATTTCGTCGCTTCAGCACCACATATCTCTATCCAGTGATACGGTGTTGGCGCCCATCCGCCCGAAGACTGTCTCTGCTCCGACTACACCTATCCCTAAGGCACCACCATCAAAAGAGGATGAAAACCTCCCCATCGACAACATGTCGGAAACTGCAACCGATTATTTTGTGCCCGAAGTGATCTCTCCCGTGAGCACACCGGGACGTCGAATTGTGCCCTTTGCACCAACAACGACGCCCAAGACACTGGGAATCGATTGGCGATATGGAGCGCAAGGTAGGTACTCCAAGCATAATCCGGGCGATTCTGTCTCGTGTATTTCTCTTTGTGCTTGGGTGCTCTGAGCTTCTTCTTACGAGATTTATTAACTGTTGCTGTCTCTCTCTCCTCTCCACAGGCACAAGTCTCCTCGTGAACGCAGCCGAAGAGTCCCGCCGCAGCGGCCACGGCACCTATAGTACCAACTTTGAGCGATCAACTTACATCACCGGTCTCCAGAACTTGCTCAATGGTCTCCCCCCAGACCTTCGCGATGCCGAAATTTCCACACTCCAGCACGCCATCCCGCCGGCGGTTGTAACGAAGATTGTTCAGCAAGAAAATATTAGCAACAACCCTGAAGGATTCAATGGTACAAGAGACAACAAGAACAACAAACACAACAGCCACAGTAACGGCACCTACAAAGAAAATCTCCTCCACAAGTTTCTTCTCTGGTTTTTCATCTTCATCGACGGATGGGTCTGGTTTCTCTGGCCCAAGATCTTTTGTCTCTACGTGAGGATAAAGCAGCTCGGCCAGGATCACGGACAGGAGGTGGCGGGCAGCTTGGGCAGAGGGGCGTTGTCGGTGGCGGGCGGGTTAGTCTACGTTGCGAACCAGGAGCCGGTGATGGAGGCGGCGCAGGCGATCTCCAGGTGGTTTTATGAGGGGGTGTCGGGCGCTGTGGCGGATTTCGTGGCGATGAAGGTTGCTGAGAGGGGGGGTTTGGGCAATAAGATTGGAAGAGCAGTGGGAGAAGAAGGGGGAGAAGGGGGACAAGACAGATGAGACCGAGGAGAAACGGGAGCAGGAAGAGGATAGAGAACGCGAGAAGAAGGCAAGTGGGAAGAAAGAGGTCATGGAGGTCAAGTTGAAGGCATCTTGGTGGGACGGATACTCGTTGTGGTGACCGGTGATGACTATAGGAGAGCAAAGAGGAATATTGACACAGCGACAAGAATTATGGAAATAGCGGCTTAAGGTTGATAATATTCTATAAGTGGTAGCAACGCAATCCAACATACTATTTTCAAGTGTCCAAGTTGTCATCCCTCGTTGTTGACGCTTTTGGTGATGGTGGTTGACCCGACGTTGCGGGATGTGCGGATCTCATGTGGGGCGGTAGCGGGAACCAGTCCTAACAGATTTTGCTGACAGATGTACCAGAGCCCGTTAAGCAGTTCGATGAGTTCCTTCCCCGAACCTTTCCCCGGCCCACCACCAAAACAGTTCGAACTCGGGGACGACCGGAATGGCTTATTGTAACTGAACACAAAACTCATCATGTAATAACCAGCTTAAGGGAACCTGCGAGTGCCTCTAATGTATGACAGAAGAAATACACTTGTTGTATCTTCTCAGACACATACATATGAATGACAAGGACTGGGGAAGATTTCTAGGTGGGCAAAAGGGGTCCTCTTCGGCCCCATGTTTGCGGAGAGGATCGGATCATGCCAGTGTCCCTGATCAAGTACTAGGAGGTACTCTTCGCCTATCAAAAGCCACGAGAGTACGCTCAGGTACAGGCTTCAAAGATGGGGTTGAGTGCGGAGTAACTGTTGATAAGATAAAGGCGGCTAACTTGACAGGGATCATAACTTCACGACTCGACCTTAACGTACGGAAATTTTTTGCTGTTGCAGGTATCGGGCCCATCTCTGTCTCTTGCCTTTTCCCACCTTTTCCGCCCATCATTCCCATCACCCCCTCGACCCCGACGACAGTTTGACCGATTTCCTCCTGGTTGATTGTCCACCTTCTATCTTCTCAACCCACGATCAGCCAATCCTTCAAACTCAGTCGTTGACGGATCCGAGTTGTGTGTCGCCATCTTATCAGTCCAGTCGCGTCCGCAGTAGCTGTCGCCAACATGAGGACCAGCGTATTGCGCCAGGCCGGCCTCTGCCGTGCCGCCTTCGCTGCCCGCCATATCCAGATTTCCTCCAAGTCCTCGGCCGCCCTCTTGAGCCAGATCACCCGCGTCGCCGCTGTTCAGTCTCTTCCCTCGGCCTCTCCTCCCCGCTTCTACTCGGCTGAAGCTACCGCCCAGACCGACAACGCCGGCTCCGACGGCCTTATTACCCGCTTCGCCGACCTCGCCTCTCTGGGCGTTCATGAGAATGTTGTCCGTGCCATCACCCGTGGCATGGGTTACGAGAACATGACTGAAGTCCAGTCCATGACCATCAGTCCTGCTCTCAAGGGCAAGGACATGTACGCATGCACATCCATCTCCAATTCTTTGCTTCCAATTCAAGCTAACGTGAAGCTTGCAGTGTTGCCCAAGCCAAGACTGGAACTGGCAAGACGCTTGGTTTCCTCGTCCCCGTGGTCCAGAAGATTATCGCCCAGGAGCCCGAACTCGCCTACGCACCCAACAGGTTCGGCGGCAAGAGAGCTCGTTCTGATGACATCCGCGCCATCATCATCTCGCCCACCCGCGAACTTGCCGAGCAGATCGGAGAGGAGGCCCGCAAGTTGGTCAGGGGAACCGGTCTTATCGTTCAGACCGCCGTCGGTGGTACTCAGAAGAGGGAAATGCTGTACAGGACCCGCCAGCAGGGCTGCCATATCCTTGTTGGCACGCCCGGTCGCCTGAACGATTTGCTTTCCGACAGCGGCAGCGGTATCGATGCTCCCAGACTCTCCACCCTTGTTCTTGATGAGGCCGACAGAATGCTTGAAGTTGGTTTCGACGAGGAGCTTCGCCAGATCCTCCAGTTCCTTCCCGATCGCAAGGTTCTTCCCCGCCAGACTCTTCTTTACTCTGCTACCATCCCCAAGGATGTCGTTGGCCTTGCCAGAACCTACATCGACAAAAACAACTTCGAGTTCGTGCAGACGGTCAAGGCCGATGAGGTCCTGACCCACGATCGTATCCCGCAGTACATTGTGCCCGTCAAGGGTTTCGAGAACATCTACCCGGCCTTGCTGGAGCTCGTTCTCAAGGGCATCAAGGAGTCCCAGACGAATCCCGACGCTCTTCCTTTCAAGGCCATTGTCTTCTTGCCTACTACCGCTGAGGTCATCGTCGCCAACCAGATCTTCAGGCGCCTCAAGTACAACTTCAGGGACATTCCCAGGACTTGGGACATCCACTCCAAGCTCACTCAGAACGCCAGAACGCGTTCCGCCAATGATTTCAAGGACGCTCGTACCGGTATCCTCTTCTCCTCCGACGTTACCGCCAGAGGCATGGATTTCCCCAACGTTTCCCACGTCATCCAGTGCCACACTCCCCCCAACAGGGAGCAATACATTCACCGTCTCGGACGTACCGGCAGAGCTAACAAGCCCGGCCAGGGCTGGCTCATCATTCCCGACATTGAGCTCCAGGTGGCGAGAAACAAGCTTCCCGGTCTCCCCATCAAGAGGAACGACGAGCTCCAGTGCGCCACTGTCGACGCCGCTGATACCGGTGCCGCCAAGCACCCCCACTTCGAGCACATTGCCGACGCGGTATCCAAGCTTCCTCATGAGGCCTTCAAGGAATGCTACCAGTCCTACCTCGGTGGTGCCCTTCAGGGTGTCGATCGCCAGAAGTTGGTCTATGCCCTTAACGACCTCTCCAAGTTCGGCTGGGGCTTGGACCAACCTCCTGCCGTCAAACCGGGCATTGCCGCCCACCTCGGCCGTGTTCAGGGATTGAGAGTCGAGAGCAGGGAGGATCGCCACAGGATGGGCGGACCCGGCCACCGCCGCGACCTTCCTGGCCGCGGCCGTCGCCAGTCTGATGATCCCTTCGACAACGTCCTTGACAGGGCCCAGTCTTTGGATCGTCGCCCTTCCCGCCGCGAGCAGGCCAGCTTCTAAACTCCTGAAAAAGTTAGACGGAGCTAGGTTTTGAAACAAAACCTGCACTTTGGCGAAACGAATGGCATGAGGTGTTGGAAGGGTTTCTTTTTTCTCCCGATGAAAAAGAGACGATGGATGAAAAGCCAACTCAGCTTTTCTTCGCAGGAACCGTGGTATTTCTTTTCCGTAAACTGTTCGACACACATTTGATACCATCACATCTGTACTATAGCATAATTGTCTACACGGGAAAGCAAGGCCGTCGGAGTTTCTATTTTCTGTTTCCATACACACAAAACATCGGGGTGGCAAAGTCCTTTGTCTGTGGATGGCGATGTCCTCACGATAGACAACAAAAGTAAGGGGTGGGTGGTACTACAGTTGTTCGCTGTTAGTTCCGTGGTCACGGGAAAGAAATGGACTGGGACTGATGGAACATACATTACACAAAACTCGGGACTGGCTACAGGAGCTGGGGGCTGGGGCGTAAATTTTTTTGTTTTTTTCTTGTTTTTGATTTGTATAGGGGAAAAAAAATTGGGGCCATCTCGACTTTACATAGAAGAATCTGTTCACAGTTTGTTGTTTAAAATTGCATTTCAAGTTCTAGAACAGGCCTCCTCTATAATCTTGCGTTGTACGAGACATAATCCATGGGTAGTCCTTGGTCTCTTGTATCATATGTGGAGGTGCCTGTATTTTCATTCTGTAGGTATATATTCTTATAAGCACTTCTCATCTGGCCAAAAGCCTGCATATCTACTAACTACCACCAACTCGGCCATCCCCACCTTCCAGCCTGTTTCTCGTTCTCATGGCCCTGCCTACATTCCCTCCCCGCCCCCCTTATTTGATTCCCTAACCCCCTCTGTCTCCAGCTACCGGTACCGTTGTTGTTGTTGCCCACCATCGTCACCCCACCACCTCCGGCCCTGCTACTCATACTTCCTCCACCTCCTGTATTCATCGCCCCTCCATTATTGAAGTATCTTGTCGCTGCTGCTACCCTACCACCCTGACGGCTATTGTTATTCTGTCTGCCATTGACACTCCCACTCCCACTGCCATTGCCAGAGCTTGCAATATGGTGAACTCGATCGATACCCCCACCAAGCAACCCCCTGGGACCGGAAACAGAACCATTATGTGGTCTCATCCCACCATTAGATCGGTTATACCGAGATGGTAGCGTTTGCGTCGTGAAACCGAGATCAACGATGCTATCGTAGGACTCAGAGGTGATGTCTCGAAGATCATTATTGTTGCCGGCCCTGTGGCGACTGGGGTTTAGACCAAATTCCATGGCGTCGAAGTCGACTGGGCTAGCTATCCGCGTGGTCATTGACGAGGTCCTGCTCATGCTTGTTGTGTTGAATGGTTGCTGCTCCTCTGTGAAAGGAGTGGCGCCCGGAATAGGGGGTCCCCGAGGAGGAGGTGGTGGTGATGGCGGTTTCGCGATCGAATTACCCTTGTTCTGTCTAGTTTGGGCTGATGTTGCTGATGGTGCAGTTACAGATGATGGTACGAGATGTGAGGAGTGTGGTAGCTCTGTTGGGCGTGATCGGTTTCGGAGACTGTTTGTACTTCGTCCAAAGGATGGGCTTGACTCTGTATGGACGCTAATATCACTACTACACCTGGTGTTGGCACCGCTGTCGTCATTCTTCTTTATGATACTGCCCGTACTCTCAACAGATCCAGGTGTCTGTGTAAAAGGAGTGTAGTTCAGGTTCGCCTGTTTAGGGTGCAAGGAACCTGCGAGGTTAGGTGTCACTCCCTCTTCGGTATCACTCAATCCCTTCTGCTCGCTCTGTTGGGCCTGTGATTGATGTTCCTCAACTCTCAAGGCTTCACTGAACGGCATTGAAGCATTGCTGGGAGGATGTCCTATAGCAACCGCGTCCGCTGCTTGAACATGCCACTTGCGATTCACTGAGCCGTGTGCGTGAATGTCGGCTCTACGACCAGAGCAATCAGCTGCGAGACCAGCGGCTGTCTGCATAACATCATCCTCTGAGTCTGAGTCTTCACCTGGAAGAAACGGGAGTGCCTTCTTATGGAGTTGTGATGTGCCTTGTTCGAGGACACCGCGGTTTTCTTCGGCGCTCGAAACCCTGGAGGTTTGCGCTCTGATTTTAAGACTCGCCTGCCTTCTTGGGATAGGGGGTGCTGCCCGTGTAGGCGCTGGAGGAGGCTTAACAGTATTATCGCTACTTGACTCCATTGTTCTCGTCTTGATCAATCCTGATGTTGGCCTAGTTCCTGCCCGAACGGCGAGTGCACTCTGGGTTTGTCTCGGTATACGAGAAGGGGTCTGAGATCTTGGTATCGGCGTTGCTTCTGGATCAGGTAGAATGATATGTGCTCCACTGGTGGCACCGCTTGTTCCACGCACGCAGACAACTTGTGATGATAGAGGGTGGTGTATCGCCCTTTGATTCGACGGTAGAGAGCGCGAACTGAGTATGCGATGTATTACATCACTCGTTGTCTCTGCACCCCAGTAACTTGCTATTATCTCAAACAGGGGATTGGGCTGCAGCACGTCGCGCGGTGACCAGAGCGATGACCGATCTTGTCGCTTGATGGCGGCAACCGCTGTGGTTTCTACCATGGTCTTCAAACTGACGATGCCGTCCACCGTAGTGCTGCGAGGAACCCTAGTCCTCTGCGAAAAGCCGGAATGTTGGTATCGGATGCGGACCTGTAGGTACTCAATCTTGGTACCACCTAGGCGATACTCAAGGTCTTCGATGAGATCATCGGAACTCTGTCTTCTGTGGCGACCACGTGTGTGGTTATTTTGGAGGGCGGTAGGAAGCAACCGGATATGCGCCAAAACAAGCAGCCTCGAGCCGTAGTAGAGGGTACTCCTTTGTAAGCAATCAGAGTAATGCCCGTTCAAAGGAGAATAAGAGCCATAAGGAGGGGAGGAGAGGGTGAGTGGGGGGCCGGAAGAAGGGTTTGATTCAGGGTTGAAAAGGGCCATACCTCGCGCAAGCTTTGTCATCTATAACTTCAATGACTTCACTGTTGGCCGTGGGCAGAACTTCCACTGATAAGTCGTAGAGGCAACCGTATCGTAACACATCTGCATGTAGAGTCGAGGTTTGGAGTTAGTACTTAGGAAGTTACGGTAACTAATTGATTTGCCCCAGCCTAGGCTAGATGTACAGGGCCTTTCATCCTACCTGGAGAATTTGGGTTGTCATGGTAATCATCTTCAGCTGGAGAGGGAACATCAGAATGACGGTCCGGGACCCTGACATTGCAAGTCTGTGCTGAGAGCTGCACCGCCGCCTATAGCGTTGTAGCTCCATTGTCGAGAGCCTTGATTTCTGGCGTGACTATCACCCTTGGTACGAGCATGGATGGCTCTTCCGCAACTTGATCAAAAGGGACTGGGTGCCAGGCGGTTGAGGAGCCTCTTTGTGATAGTTCTCTGGCTTCGAGCATGGAATGATGACCCTCTCCATCATAACTTGCAATGGATTCGTCGTCGCCGTCGTGATTGTAGAGGTGATACATACTCTTCGAGGTTCGAAGACGTGACGATGACTGACCCCCCTCTCGCCAAAGGTTGTGAACCTTTCGAGGTGTCGGAGTCGGGGTGTGAGGCATCGATGCCTCGCCATAGGCATTCAAGATCGCATCTCTCTTGTTGCCACACCTTTCGCGCTCGTTGGGATAGTCTTTGTGGTCTGAAACCAGCTGCCTCGCTCTTCTGATAAGAAAGTTTGGGCTCCTGGTTATGTTGAAGGGCGATGGGCTCAGTCGAGAGCGCTGGATTTGTAGACTTGCGGAAGAGTTGGTTCTGAGGGAGTCAGATGTGATATCAGAAATCCTACTGTGGTCTACATAGAAGTTAGAATCGCTGGTCAAGAGTGGGATGCCAAAGTGGATTTCCACATGTTGTGACAACCTATACGAGACTATTTGGCACGGCAGAAAATCCCTTACAGTTCGGCCGAAAGGCACTGGCATCATTCACTCTCTCGTATTGCCTCTGTCCTGCCAGCAGGTTGACCATGGAAGCGGAAGTGTACTCAAGTGCCTTGTTCTCTCTCATCTTTGGCACAGAAAGGGGCATATTGGCCCTTGGTGACTCTGGTATGCTGCCCATGCTTCCATCAGAACTGAAGCTTTCATCACTGCAGTTTCGACTTGCCGCTGGTGGCTGGCAGAAGCTCCGGCTTGTGGTACTTTGACTCAAAGAGCGCTTGACGATCTGTAGGGGTTTCGGTACGACCTCATCTTCAAGAGAGCGAACATATCGATGGCTGGTACGATCTCTTTGCCTGAAGGACCCTGTTGTGGGGACCGTAGCCATGGTTGACTGTGACAGCTGGAATAGCCACGGACGAAAATTTCTGTCGGGAGTTGGTACCGAGACGATGTCCACAGTCGGGCACAGAGGATTCTCTTGATGAGCGGGTTGAGGTGGATATTACGTGGTATCGTAATGAGAAATGTATCCGAAATGTATTTGCAAAATGTATTGGTAGTCATGTATGTCGATTTCTCTGCCCAACGCCAGACGTCGTTAGTAATGGAACGTCGGCTTTGATGATGTTTGTATAGAGGTATATTAAAATTAGGTCAAGTGCTTGAAGATTCTGACCGAGGATGTCTGCCCGGCCTTGTGTCATTATTACACCCTCTTTCCCCCAGCCGAGGAAAGCGAAGTGGGAAGGAGCGCTCAATTCGCACTTACTCCCTCAGCCACTTTCCCAAGTTCTGCAAATTTTCACACCTGCATGGCTCCCAGGGAAGGTGCACCTTCAGTTCGCAGAATACCACATCCCCCCCTTAAAATCATGGGTTTGGAACATCGCCGGTGGCAGTCCACTAAGGTACAACACCAAGGGTTCTCAGAAGGTTCTGTTTCGTGCCCTCAACATCTGGTTCATCCATGTTTAGGAAATTGATCTATCGATACGAATTAGCAATAAATCATGATTTTCGGCTCAGTGGATTCAACCCAGCATCATGACTTACCACTTCGTCTGGCGCCACAGCATTGCCAAACAAAACCGGCTCTGACAAGCTAGTTGCGATGCCTCTTTTAACCCTTTCTTCCCAAACACCATCCCAGTTCCACTCGTCAGGACGCTTTGGTGCGGCCGATGTCGACGTGACTGGACCTGCCTCGGTCTTCCCGCTTGGCGTAGGACTGGAGATGGTCTCGTCTATCTTCGCCAGAATTGAGCCAGTGTCAGACTTCACTGACTTGTGGGACGGAGTGAAGGCCACCTTGGCAGCTTGTTGTCGCCGGTGAGTGCGCCACGCATGCCAGGCCCCCGGATTACCGGCTGCTTCCAGTGGAATTGAATCAAGAACGTTTGCATCGTCAAAGGTGCTACGGATGTACCGAAGCACCTCGTAAGTTGAAACATCCCGTCTGGCCACTGGCTTGTTACGGTCGGAGACTGCATCTGCGCTGGCCCCGGGCTCAAAGGTAGACTCCGATGTCTCCTCCGTTTCCCCGGTGTTCTCAAGCCGGTTCTCAGATCGGTGTTCGGCCTGTGCCCTGCGAGTGTCCGGCGGCGGCGTCATCTGCAGAGACGCACCAGGCGGCCTCCGTTGACCGCCACTGCCATGCTCAGCGCGGGACCGACTCGCCCTGCCAAACCAATGCGGGAATCCATGACGTAGGCTAAAGCCTCCGGGGGGAAGGCGCTCTTCGTCGGAAGCACTGACCGTACCGTTGTCCTGGACATCGGTGCTATACATGTACGTTGTGAGAGGCGTGATGAGAGGATGGAACATGTCTGTGGAGAAGGTAACTAGGGGCGGCAGGTTCGGATACGAGTCCGGGAAGGAGACTTGGAAGCGAAGGACGGCATTGGCGTATGGACCTACAACGGAAGGAACCGAGACATGAGACGTCAGCACCTTACTCATGAACAAACACTCCCTTTCTTCCTCATCTCCTCGGAGATGGACAAGACGGCTTGGCCCTAGTGGACCTAGCCATTGGCTCGCCTGAGTGGCCTTTTCCAATAGTTACAGCAAACGGGATTACCTTTGCGCACAAAGATTACGCCCGACCACAAGTTCGGGTCACCGGGCGTGAGACTGACGAAGACGCCATTTGGACATGCTTGTTTGAGACCGGCACTGCGTGAAACACAGGTAATTAGCCCGTTGGCTCCGATGCGCTATCCATGAACCGGCCCGGATTCCTGGTGGCTGTCATGCTGTGCTCGGGGCTGTGCGTGTGGCACCTACAACTCGGCAAGAAGATGCTGTCGTCTAACGGCGGGCAGGTTGCCCATCCGCGAGAATGGCATGGATGTTGTCATTGGCCTCGGGGAATTACCGCGTTACCCGATGAGACTGATAATGACCAGGATGAGGTTTCTCCTCGCCGGGGATCGTTTGTCCTGCTGTTCGTGGTACTTGGACACTCAACATGCCAGGGAGATATTCTCGCCGATATCCCGAAATCGCATGAACCGAAGCAATTCGGGGTTGCTTGCGATAGGCTGCCCCGGTAACAAAGTCTAGTGTCGGTCTAGGTATATAGGAAAGAGAAAGGTCTTGTAGGTCCAATACGACAATGGTGCTGGGCGTGACTCATAGAAGAATACTGAGAGTATCGTCAAAGCGGCGTGAGTGTAGGAAGAGATGATGGTGAGCGGTCGTGAGGCGATCGAGAAGGTGAGGTTGGATTGGAGCTATGAACCTGCCCCTGGAAGGTCGTCTGCCCCTGACAGTGAATGACAACTGAAGCCTGCCTGAAGCTTACTGGAGGTACAACCTTGTACAGTGTAAGCTAAAGGTAGTTGACGAAAGGGGTTAGGGTTAATGATGGTCTTGCAGATGTACCACTCTCGCTGCACTGTACTGTCAGGTACTTTGCATGCATTACATGGGTTTTAGCGCTTCCTTCCAGTGCGCTGTGTGGAGATCTCCCGCCTGGCATTTGGTTGTCAAGTCGACAACACGAGACATCCGGATCGAAATGACAGACCTTCCGTCTCGACCAGACATTCCCTCCTAGGCTAGACCACAAGGCGCAACAGCAGCTGAGCAGACCGACAGAGGAACAACTGTATGGATCCGGATTTGCATTCACGGCCTTGAAATGCCAGGTACAGTACGTCGCCGCGGCGACCTCCCGGGTTTTCGGATTTTCGGACCCTGGCGTTGCTGGGCGGGCCGGCACCGACACGCTACCTGAACCAGCACCGACAAGCACTGGCATTGGCATTCATCATCGTGATCTTACCGCGCCCTGATCTGCATTTGTGGAAAAAGAACACGCGGAACGTCAGAAGCTCTTGGACACCAGAGTTCTTTGCCTTATGGACAGTGGCCAATGTCGACGCTAGATAGTATCAGGTCTAAATGGTAATCTAAACGAACGGCTTCATTGATCCGAGTGGACAATTGGGGGTGAGATACGTCAGGAGTTGTCGTTGTCAGGAACAGATGGTGGATCTCCCCCGAGCATCCGGGCCCGGTCCTTGCTCGCCGCCTTCCAGGAGATGCGGTCCAGGTCGGGAATCCCGTCTAGCTCCACGTGTCGTCAAAGTGGACCCGAACGCCCCTCTTTTCCCGGGTTTCTGACTTTCTGGAGATGGAATTGGGTCACTGGATGGGCTTCCAGGTGTCGCATTCGCAGACCGCAAACCCAGACACTTCACCATCTCCGTCGCTTTGTTGCGCAGGCACCATCCAAATCTACGCTAGAAGCATATTGGATACCAAAGCTTCCATCACGATTTCCGGCGATTGGGTTGGCGATGAAGGGGAGATGCCAGCGATCGAGACCACACTGTAGTTGTCTCGAGACCCAAAACACTGAGCTCGGCGAGATCCCCGGCTCCAATCAGGTCAACCAGCCAGCCACCGGCCTAGTAAAGCCCCGACCGGCCTGTTGTTGTGGTCGTTGTGTCTTGAAACCCCTCTTTTTTGTCTCGTCGTTTCTACTTTCTGGTCTTGCTGTTGTTCCGTTATTGCATTGTACGGGATACAAGAGCTCATCGAACAAGAAAAAGCAACGAAGCCGGTCACCACGAAAAAGAAGGCAGCTTCACTTGCCTTGTCGTCCTCCGGTCACTTTGGCCTTGACCGCCTCTTACAACGCAACACATTTTACACAGCCCAACCAAAGCTCCATTACGTTGTCGTCATGTCATGTCATATCATATCATGCTGAAGTCAAAGTCCATTTCCCGTACACGATGCTATTTTCAAGCTGCCATGCACCATCCAGAAAAGGGGTCAACCAATCTGACATCACCATGCTAATCTTACACCCCGTTCAGGACATCGCATAGGGACCTTTCACACCCGGAGCCCCATTATATCCTTGTCCTCTATTACCACTCCGTACGCTTTTGAGAATACGATGCGCTCGAAGCACTGCTGCTATCGAAGTGACAGCAAGCAGGGTTGATAAGCCTGACTGGCTAAGTGATAAAAAGGCCCGGGTGGCTACACGCGTCCCTTGTCCTGGACCAGCGCGAAGCCGTACGAAGGCCCGGAAGAAAGCTGGAAGGTCTCGATGTGGCTGTCGGACGGAGAAAACAAAAACATCCGCGCTATAGAGCCTGCACAGTAGCTTTAACGTCTGCCCCCAAGGCGGGCCTCGATCTTCTGGCGTTCTTGCTCCTTCAGTTGGGCAAGCTCTTCCTTGGTGGCGTCGTAACGGGCAGTCACTTGGTTGAAGGGGTTGTCGGGGTGCTTCTCGAACTCCTTCTTGATCTTCTCCTTCTTTTGGTTCAGGCGCAAACCCTGACCACTGCCGTCCTTCTCCATCTCAGCAAGTCTCCGTTCCTCAAACGCCGCATATGCTGCCTTGAAGCGCCTCTCGGGATGCCGGTCAATCTTGTCGTTGTTGGAAGACGATGTCAATGACAAGGCATCCAAAGCATTGTCAATACCCGATGCATTGAGGGCAGAAAGAGGACCGCTGCCATCGTCATCCAGCTGTGACAGGTCAAGACCCCTTGTCTTCTTGACCGCCGTCTTCGCGTTCTTTGGCTGCGAGCGCCCTGGGGTGTTCTTCTCCTCCTCCCGCAGAAGTGCCTCCTTCTCTGCTTTCTTGCGCGCCGCCTCGGCCTTCTTCGCTGCCTCGGCCTCCCTAGCAAGTAGCACGTAGTCAGTACCAATCCTCGGGTCAATTGGATTCGTGAATGCTTTGGTCCATCTGTTCGAAAGTGCGCACATTGCACGTCGCCTTCACAAGTCTTCTAAGCACCCCCACCCAACCAACGTATCCGTCTCTCTCATACTGTAGCGGGAGCGGAACGCAGACAACTCGCAGTTGCGCAAGGGGTTTGTGAAAATGCATACATGACCAAACAGCCATACAAAAGCACATTAGGCATTTGGCCGGCATCAGATCATGTCCGGCATGCAATACGACGCTTCCCCAAGGTTGCACAGCGGCCCCGCGGACATCTTCCGATAGCGAGTCGGAACGCGTTCCTGACGGAAGGCAAATGTTTCCTTGGGAAAACAAGGGTAAGGGTGCCTCGCGGGGCGCAAGGCAAGACTTGCGAAGGAATGTATGGGCCGAGATATTGGAAGGCAAGAGATGTCGCACGAGGGCACGGAGTTTGCTGCTGAGCGAGGATACCCTTTTCCCCCTACTCCCTCCCCCCCTCATCATGTAGCTTCGGAAGGCCGACGACAAGGGCCAAAAGAACGGACCGGTAAACAGAATCGGCAGCGAGAGCAACATAGGACGGGACCGAAAACTGTGAAACTTCAATATTTGACTTACTTCTTAGCGTTGCTCTTGGCTCCCTTATCCCACTCCGCGGCTTCGGCAGCGTCCTTCTTTGCCTGTTCGGCAGCAGCCTTCTGGGCCGCAGCGTCGGCCTTGCGCGCCTGGCCGGCCGCCTTCTTGCTGTTGTCCTGGCCCTTCTTTCCAGCCATCTTCTTTTCCTGCCGTGTTGTTTGTGTCGTTGTTCGAATCCTTCACTGTTCTCGAGCCTTGTCGGTTTTATTGAACCTGGTCACTGGCTGCTGGCTCCTGATTGCGTCGCGCGGACTGACCGATGAGGGATCAGCAACCTGCTGGCTGCTTGGGTGTGGTTATCTTGGGTTTGGGGTGGCAGGGTTATCGAATCGATTTTTTGCGCGTGTGGGCGTGACGACCTGGTCGGACGGGACTATCGATGCGTGTCTTGAAGCGGTTGCTGAGCGAAAATGTCTTGCTGTCGGCTTTCTAGTGCGTGGATAGGTCCCGCCTCAGCTGGAAGATCTACGCGCGAAAGAAAGAAAAACAAAAAGTTGGATGTTGTAGTCGTCAAGATGTCTGTCTTCCTTTCTTTGTCAGTGGTGGGGTTAGAGTCGCAAAAAGAAGGCCAAAGCCAAGCAGAAGCGCGCAACGCTTGAGTGCTTGCAGTGCGCGTTGAGGGGGGTGACGTTTTCGATGACAGCTGCCTTTTGGTGGGGCTAACGAACCACGACGGTCTAAGACGTTCCATGCCGCCTTCTACTGTGACGCATTCGCCGAATGATACGTGCAGTATACCGCATCCTCTCATTCGATTTGGTTTTATCCCTCCCCCACTTTTCCCCTAACAACATCTCCCGCAGCGTTGCATTTTGACCCATAAAACTGGCGGCGGAGCTCTCGGTGGAAGACTCAATTGGATGAAAAGTCTGGGGATAAAACCAAATCGAATGAGAGGATGCGGTAGTACAGCCACTTTGCAGTCTTAAAGTTACATACAGGAACGTAGGTAGGTAAAGGTACGTAGGTAGGTACTTAGGAAAGCTACTTCCTTTTCCTAGAGGTAGTGCCGCCCTGCATGCAGCATGGCTTGTTGGTGCATTACAGTAGTTACAAGCGTTACCATACGTTCAGCCCCTTCTGACTCGCATTACCGTATGGTAAGTTTTCTTCTCGGCCAGCACTAGGGTAGCGTCCCAGCTAGGTAGGCACGTGAGAATCTTCAACGCGACACCACCTCTCCTGAATCTGCCTGTACCATCTTTTCCCGCCCTCTTGTGTATGATCTTCCATAGGTCCCATGAAGGTCCTTTGTTGTACGATGTCCTCACGGGTGACTTTTGCAGGCCGTGTCTTTCCAGTTTCAAACAATAATGTTGGCTCGCAAGGTTTGATCCGAGTCGTTGAAGTCACTCAGACCGTGTTTGTTCTCAAAACGTGACAGTATAGAAATGCCGCAGTATAAATCCTTACACAAGGCTGGCCCAGATTCATCCTCATGCACAGTACGGCCTTTTGCACCCCCTTTCAACTTTTTTATTGTTAGCGAGCAGCGCTAATTTTCAGGGCGTTAATGCGCTGAAGAAATACGTCGTGGTGGCTGTACTGCAGATATACATGCTCAAGGGCATGTATATATTATACTGCGTTGGGGAAGAAAACTACCACCTATAACCCTAACCCGGGGCGAAGCTATCTAGGGGGTTCGGATTTAAAGACTATACTGCTTTGGAAACAAACACGGCCTTTTCTATACTGTGACAGTATAAATGGCGCAGTATGGAGGCTTCTATACTGCCACGTTTTGAGAACAAACACGGTCTGAGGCGGCATATCGGCAAGACACACCGCGACTATCGGCATCAGGTCAAGCTGGCACAATTTTCTACTTGATTCGAAACGAGGCTGACGATAGACATGCCATTCGTTCGAATGATGAGGACGATATTATAGGTACGGGTCTTGCGCCGTACATGAATGTCGCTCCGCTTACCAATTCTTGTCCTCCACCTGTGTGGCTGGCTTGCTGGCCTCGCGGGCCTATGTTGTTGTCTAGTGCTAGGCTGGATGCCGAAACATTGCACTTTTGTGCCTGGCCAGCTGTGGTTGAAGTTGCAAGTCGACTATCAGAGTTCCGTACAACCTCAGCCTACCATGCCGAGCATATAGTCTAGGGATTATGTCGGACTCGGGAGAGGATCGGCAAGGTCCGCCTATTCTCCACAGAGACAGAGCCAAACACCTACTAACCTACCTCTCTCTACCTTGAAAGAAAAGATGTCAACAATTTGGAATGGGCGCGTCCCTTTCCCTTTTCTCTCAAGCATGCATTGCCGAGGCGGACAGAGGCCTCAATTCTCGTTGGTTCATGATCCAATATCGGACGATTTTTGCTGAGACTTTAGGCCCCGTGGACTGGCTGGATCCGTCTTCTCTTTCGCTGGTTTGTTAATTTTGCATGATTTCATGATATTTGCTTGTCTATCGCTCGCTTCGGAAGCCACTTGCGCTCGGGCCGGGACGTCTTCGTTGCGCGAGAGAACAGACTTCCGGGAGGTCACTTATCTCCGGGCGGGTCAATATTTGGTTCAGCTTCAATGGTTTAGAAAGTTCTTCTGTTTTGTCAGTCTGGCTAGTGTAAAGTGTTAAAACTTCCACTCTATTTTCTTAGCTGCTTGGCTTGGGCCAAGCTGAGTGGACGCAATCTCCCTCCGATATCATAGTCCCGCTGTCTGGATTTTTTTTTTTTTTTTTTTGGTTGATGACTTCGAAACTTCCTGACCCAAGATGAACAGCCGACGATGGTATCATGCTGCGAGTCATTAGAGCCGACGACTAACGTGATGGGTATTTTGGCTGAGGCATAGTGTATCTCGGGCGGTGTGTCCGAGCCGCGCCTATGTTGGGTGGGTTACACATCGCAGGTCATCTGTGGTCGCAGTTATGGTTATCGTAACAATGCGAGTAGTATCCGAAGTGGTTTCGTCCAAAACGGGATATTGGTAGGTTGGTTTGCTTGCATTCCAAACCGCAGTTGTTGTAAGACCCAAAGAAGCTATAGTTAGAGTGGAGAACACACGATGATATCCTAAGGGAGCCTTCTTTTTGGTACCTTCTTTCACGGGTTTGGTCTTCAGTTGTTGGCTTCTGCTCCTTCGATGCTTGAACCTCGGTCATGTTTTCAAACTAGCTTTATGAAAAAAACAATGCGATTTCAACATGTCAGCAAAACCCCTTCTTTCCTCGCATGTCGATGTCAGGGATTTCTTGCTACGTTTGGTCCTATTTGCGCTGTAAAGACGATCTTGTGGGCGATTGTTCCGCTGTAGGCATTGGGAATTGTCGCTAGAGGTAGCTTAACATACCTTGCCCATTGGTTATTTTATATTTCTCCTTGCGGGTTTTCATTTGGCTACGAGTCTCACTTCGCCTAGTCCCAACGACTCTAACTCGCCCATAGTGCACAGTAATCTACCGTGTGAGTGGCACATGGTACGAACCCCCTCGCCAGGTCTGGTCCTGGAGGTATCTACAAGTGTTCTTACCTCGCCCGCCCTGGGAGACTGCTACATGATATTCCAATTCAGCCGGCCACAGGGAGGTGTGGTTACACAATGGGGGGCATGCTGAGCTGCAAAGCTGTACCAGAACTTCGCGGAGAGTGGTTCAAACAAGGGACTGGTACCCATATTAGTCCTCGAGACTCTCGATTGGTACGTAGTAGTCCTGCTCAGAACTGCTTGGGGAACCTGGACAACGTTGCGAGAAAATAAACATTTCCTGCATAGCTTCTTGGTGAGCTCGTTGGATACCGGGTGACATGATGCTATGTTTTTTGCTACGGGTGATCCCCAGCACCTCTGGTGTAAATGACCAGGTTATAAGCGTCCATACGTGAAGATTGACGCCAAATAGTAGTGTGACAGGGTTCATAAAAGTTAGTGATGACCTTTTTGATGGGCATTAGACAAGTGCTTACGGCTCGGTGTTTGGTGCCAATATCACAGATGATCTTTCTTGCCGAGTCTCAACGTCCGTTGGGCTCATATCATGACTGCATGACCAGTAATCATCTTTGAACCCCGTCAGGATAAATCACGACTGCATTGACGTAGCTAGGTCTGCTTGAGCCTCCCAATCACCAACAGAAGCAGCATGGCTGACACTGGTCAAAAGTCTTAGTTTCTGACTAGTTGCTTGCTACTAGTGTGAACGCACCAACTTGCAAGGCTGATGTACGGTTTATAAACTTCCATATTTGGCGGAAACGCCGGTCGTGAATGGTAGTGAGTGGTTCAGTCACTGCTGCTTGGACTTGATTACGCGACGGCCCGAAAGGCGCTATTTGCACCAATGTGCGGATATCCGTTGGCTAAATTTATATAAATTTGTAGGAAGCTGTTCCAATGACAGGTCACCTACGTATCTAGTTCATGTTAATTTTTTGCGTGTGAAACATATAGCTGTTGGATATCGAGTTCCTTGCCCACAATTTGTTCTCGCGATGCATTCAAAGCTAGTTGTATGGATATGGGTTTAAGACAAGCCAAGCCAGTAAGATATCCGCATGATGCGTGTGGTCCAACGACTAGCAGTTTTCACAGCTTGTGGACAAAAGGTGTACAGATGTAGTGTTCGAATCCTTCAATCAACGTGCGCTTGTCCTGTTTCTGGCATTCTGACGGCACCCGCGTCGGCCGACCGAATGATGGCATATAGTGAGGAGGGATGACAAGACCCGCGTTCAAAGTTCGAACCATGGTGAGACTTAGCTTGGAACGCTGAGACCGCCATTGGTGCCTTGTGAAATGGCCCGCGTTTCAGAGCTGTTATCCAATGCCCGGTAGTATCTCCTTTACGGACCAGTTTTAGATATAACATCTGGTAGAGCCAACTCAGGGTAAAGCTTTTTCGGTAATGTCGTCCTCAAACTCGTCCTGTCACACATAGGCCGACCGGTGCCTAGGCCTGGCTCGACGGCATGTTTTCTCTCAAACCGTTCATGAGCCTTGAGCACGTCTCTTCAATAGTCTCCTGGCCACCAAAAGCCAGTGAGCACGTTGCTCGTATGCGAGTGGCGCTCAGGTTTATAGCGCAAGAGATCTCGTCAACCTCCAGATGTCATTTGCGGATGCAAATCCTAGATGTAAATCGGCGTCTTAACTAGGTAGATGATGGGCACGGGCAGCTAGACTTGCTATCTCACGATGCCTGCATGCTCCTTCGGGAGGCGGACAGAACTTGCACCCCAACAGCCACTGATGCTTGACCGTACCAGGAGATACATATTGCCGATCTATATTCACCAAATGGCTGCCTATCGTAATGATTCCTCGCTAAAGCTGGCTTTAACCCGCAATGAGTAGCCGTTCTCGCTTGCTGGTGACCATAGAATGTCTAGGGTTGGCTGACGAGACCATCTGGGGCTGCACCGCAACAAAGTCATTGGACCACACCATCATGCAATTCGCTGCTAGAATTTGGATTTACAACAGATATTAGGGTTTGAACGGTCCGCAGTTAGCCCTTGAACAGGTTGAATAGCGAGCGATCTGTTCTGATAGCTTTGTCGCCATATACGTACTGTGGGATGGATTGATGATGGTGGTGCTGATGGCACTCGGATGCTGAGAGCTAACAAAAGGGGTCGGGAATAGGTATAGGTATGGTCGGGGAAAGAATTCACCGAATGCTTGCACGTCCAGGGCAATTGCGGCACGGGGGAGGCCCTAGCTCCTTCCCTGCAGTGACGTACACCTGCATACTGTGGACGTTTGGGCGGGGAAGCTTGTGACAGGCAGTTGCGAGCTCCTAAGGTACCATGGAGCTGCGTAGCGCAGGTGCCACTGGCTGTAGGCCACCACCCAAATTTCCTATCGTCACCTCAAGCTCCTAAATGTAAGTTCGTGACTAACTTCTTAAACCCAGCACAATGGAACCTTTCGCAAACGACTTGTCGGTTCAAAGGGTATCAAACTCCAGTACGCAAAGACTTGATCGCCATAACTCTCGTCTGTTGTTTCGTTCCACCATGATGGACTCCACAATCACATCACGATTCAACACTTGCGAGGCCGATTTACCTAAACTCACCAGCTCTTGGCCTTTATTTCTACGCTGTTCCGACACGGCGGTGATGTTCCATCACATAACAGTTGTGGACAAGAACACACACTGGCGAAACCTTCTTCCAGCTCGGTGACAAGGGCACGAGAAACACCATGGCAGCTGAAGCTCTAACCCGAACGAGGCAGGGTCCGACTTCAGCCCTTTGAAGATTCAAACTGAAACCGATTACTGTTGAGATCAGCGTGGCGTTGATGAGAATCATGTCATAAGCTACACTCACTGCGGCCCACCCACATAGCCCAGCCACGCGCAAAGCCTTTCCATATCCTCGGGGCGACTCGACCCTTCATCATACGTACTAGCGCGAACTGGGCTGACACTTCGAACTCTCTCTGCTTCGTCCGCAGTGTCTACTATATGCAAGTACCGTTACCGAGCGCCTGTCACTGTTTCGCCGCTGTACGCCGGTACCTGTCAATGATGCACCTAGTTGTGTAGTCGCAGAATGTCTTGCATTTCGGAGGCCTTTTATTCACACTCCCAACCAAAAGTAACTAGCGCTTCTCCACAGCGTTTGAAACGACAGAGCCTTTCACATTCATGCGTCCAATGTGTCCTTCCTTATATCAGACCTCATATGAAGCGGGTATGTATCCCATAACAGCTTCGACTTTGTATATTCACGCTTACTGATTTCCAGAGTTTGGTATCCAGGTGAAACGTGTCTGGTCGTGTGACCCTACCTCCTCGGAAGGATCAGTATGCTGATTCCGTTGGAAGTCGACCCAGAAGCCCCTCACCCCTCTTCTCGGCAGGAAAGCGAGGGCGGGATGAATAGGACTCCCGAGGACACCCTCTTGAGGCAAGGCCATGGGGACGGGCATCCACATGGGCCACTGAGAGACGTATGTTTCTTCTAGAAGCAGGTTTCCATGTTGCGTTGTTCTGTTGTGTTATTCAATCACCGCTAAGTTAAACGGCCCATGAGATCTTATGTTATCAGTCAGTTTGCTCATCATAAGCTTCTAGAATCAACCCAGCTTTTGCGTGGCGAATGGGGTCAAGCGCACATCCGAAGAACAGGAATGAAAAAAAAAAAATATGAATCATCCGGCACTTCGGATAGACTTTGGACTTTTGATACATGTCCGGTTTGTCTGCCGCGAGTGCCGATACTTCTCCTACCGTAAGGACGACTTTGCTATTATACGGTACGGCTGGATAAACTGTCCAATCACGAATGGGTCCTCAGATTGGACGATTTTTACTCCGAACATGGCTCCGTGGACTGGCCAATGGAATGGCAAAGATCAACTTTTCCATGCCACGCGTGAAACGCCAGATGGGAACCCACTCTGCTCCTTTCTGTCGGTAACGGAAGGGTTCCGTCAACGATCATTGGAGGCTTGGCACCACGAGTTTGGGCCTCCAATGCCCACCACGCGATGATGGGTTGAGGTCGAACTGCCCAAAGGGAGGCACGGCTTGGTGCACACCACATCTGGGTCTGCCATGCGTCATTTGTGTAACCGGGGGACGCAAGCCGGGTTCCGTCTTCAGGTCAAAAGCCTCGACAAACTTCTGGTGTACAACCTGATTTCACGGCCGATTCCCGCCCAGACGGATCAAACTTTGCTACCATACCCAGCCTGCACGAAAAACACGGCTTTGCCGGCTGGTTGGCACGGCTGGGTACCGTACAAGAAGGGATTCACAAAGTTCAGGGGCGGGGTCGGACTGGGTGTAAGTGCGGTAGCCTTGTGGCAGAGGTAGACCGGTAAGCTGCAACTGAGACCACCAACGCACCTCCTAGGAAGATGGTACGCTGGAAACAAGCAATGAAGTGCCTCCCTTGCCTTGCCGGTGTGGCCTGCTGAAAGAATGGCAACTCACCGGTAAGTCCGAGCTCATGCATTGCACTTTATTGACTACGAGCGCGGGACTCTCATGAATTGCATTGCTGTGTGGGCCTGTCAATGGCAAGGTTGACGTTGGGACGGAATAACCTAAACAACTATGGCACGAACGGCGAAAGCACCGTCACCCCGCGTCCTTCTTCTTCCATCTTGACCCTTGACAGAGAAGTAATGATTAACGACAACACAGATTGACTCTCACTAAAGGGAGGGATGGACAGAACAACGAAACCATAACCGTCACGCTATGCGCGGTCATGATTCCGGATTACCGAAAGATCAGCCTCCCTCGTGTCCTGTCAATTTTTTCCCAAGCACGGTTTCGCATACGTGACATCTGGTTAATACTCCCACCGAGTCGCCGATATCTCCACTACGTTCCGCTCCGGGTTCAACTGCGATGGTTCGAGTGTGCTGATGAAAGAAAACTAAGGACCCTGGGAGATGACCGCGACAAGCGCTTGCCTATAGGTACGTGCCCCATATCGCCAAGGACATATGTACATATGGAAGTTTTCCAGCTAAGCTCCAGGTCCGGAGCTCCGCCAGGACAGCATGCCAAGCTTCACCCACCGCCCGGTTACATCGACATCGCATTTTTCTTGAGACTGAGAGTACCTTTACAGTACTAATCTACGGCCAAGCGACCGCTTCGCATACTGTGACACACCGGCTGCGGCGTGCTGAGAGAGCTGATGTTCCAGTGCAATGGATCGCATCTGCTCGTCCGGCGGGATCCCGGACGGATGCCGCGGTAGCGTGCTGTACAAACAAATTACTTGGTCTTCAGCATTCAGACCAAAAGTTTCCTGCAACGACTGGGTTTTCGTTTCGTGGCATCGGCCCATCTTGATCTACAACACATATTTGTTCGGACATACACGCACGCTACGGGGCAAACAGAACAGCGTTCACCCAGCCATTAGACCCTGTCTCGTCAGGCATTGACGCAGCATACAATTGTCTTTTCGAACCATAGACGGAACTCCCTCCGACGTCACATGGCGTATAATGGAGATACGGTTAGCTCTTCGCGCATAGGCAAGATGATCTGGCTCCGAGGCCATCGGCGCTTGCTACGGCATCGGCTAAGGCAGCTAACAATACGCCAGGAGATGGGCTAGGCATGATAGCCGTTACATTTTAGCGAGACCTGCACAGTTGGAATCTCACCAGTGCGTAGTCAAATCTTACCTTCCACATAGATATCGGCCAAGATCAATAGGGCAGCAGGAGAGACCAAATCAAAGCGCGACTGTGCACCTGCTTACGTCCAAACTACTGCACGGCGGGAGTACCCAACATTGCCAACGGTCTCGAGTCCAAACTCAAATCCCCTCATTTCCAGTCTCTAGTGGTAATTTACCTGTATGTGCGTTGCTGCTTTACGCAAAGGACGGAACAGGCAAGCCGGAGGGAGGAAGTTGAGCACAAATGGTTCAGTTTGAATCACATCTTGGCTGGATCATGGGCCTAGCCGACTAGGGCGATCATCTAAAGACCTCGCTGCTGATCCGTGATGATTTAAAAAATGGCACAGCTAGGGAATACCATGTCGGCCCCTTGTTGGCAGATGTAAGTCATATGGTATTCCAGGGTCTTGGATGGTGTCATTGCTCCAATGAAGTGAAGGTCTTTTTCATCACTCGGTTGACACAAACCGCCGGCCAAATTTCCTGTGCGATTCAAGCCGCAAAGCACCTAGTCTTTTTCGATTCAGTGCCTGAAATCGGCACGATATTGCGCTAGTTTAAATCCCAATGACGGGTTTCTTCCGAGAACGCTTTTCTCTTTTCGTGTTTTTGGTCTGGATTTGCGAGCAAGCTGTCACACCTTGGCCCTCCCGTAACGTAGCTGAGGGTTTGGTTTATGACGAAGCGAGCCAGTTCACCGTTATCCTCAGCATCCTGCTTCTTCAACAGTTGATATGACCTATATGCATTGCACATCAGTCGTCTCTGATTTGCCACAGCGTAGCCCTGTTTCGCGCTCTTCATTCACCAATTGGGCGTATATTAAGTACAGTCCTGAGGCTGGAAGCCGGCGTGATGAATTTCCTCGTCCATTTCGCATCTTACAAGTGGCACAGTAATATACTTACATTATACACGGTATACTTTTCAATGCATGCAACAAAACACGCTTCCCTTCTCGCACCACCGTGTCACATATGGGGCTCCCTGATAGCTGATCCCCCAGCCTGCTCCTCCACGCCCTCAACGCAACGCCGGATGAAGTCCCGCGTGAGTGAACTTTCCGTCTCCCGACTCGTCCGAGCGGCCTCTTCGTCTCGATTTTTTTTTGTGAATTTTTCCCTCTCTTCCCGTTCACCGCCTCCTACCACCGACCAAGGTCGCAAACCTTTCCTCGGTTCGCAACAGCATTCCGATGTACGTATCATGCTTAGGTTCGGTCTCGGCGCAAACGTTGTAGAGGTATCTGTCCACTTCCTTCGTCACTCCAAGCAATTACCCACGCGAGCCGCGGACTATGGTCCACCACTGAGCTACCAACACGCTACACGATAACCGGAAGGGCTTGAATCGCTACATACAAACTGAGGATCCAGGGCCAGGAAGAGAGCAAGGCCTTGCTTCCTCCAACTAGGTAAAGACTGCGACATGCCCCAATCTCACAGCTTGTCATTTCTTCGTCATGCAGTCAGGAAGATTTTCGCTGCCCTTTGACGAGATTTTGCGGGTAAAGTGTGCCCGGCCCTGCTAAAATATCGCTGTGATCTGACATCTAGGTACACCATGCCTCGACGGGAATGGTCAATTGGCGCCTCACTTTCTAATCGAGACACTCCCACTCGTTTGTGCCAATTGATTCAGTTTCCTGTCAATCTTCCTCCTTGCCCCGTTACCTACCGGTCCGATCACACTAGCCCACAAAAAGCCATGCACTCAAATGCCGGCGGGGGATCTTTCAGGTCTGTCTATCTGTGCCCTGTGGCCCAGTACATACGACAGATATATACAGCTACAGCTACTACGTACGTAGGTAGTTGAATAGTTATCAAACATACACTGTACTGTTCTGAGGCGCGAAAGAAGTACCCATCAATGGCAGTTTGTCTCGGGTGTCGCGAGGTGGCTCACCAACTTGCCTTTTTAGCTGGATGATCTTTTCACCTTGCTCAAAAGTGTGAGAGGTAGGTAGCCCGGCCTCAAGTCAAGACCCCTTCACCCTATGGTCCCGAGTCTATGGTCCGACTGCAAGCCCGGAGTAATGTATACCTACCTCCTCTACCCAGATGCGGTTGAGACGAACGCTGTATGGGCGTCTACCTATGCGTACAATGCGGTCCAAGCGCGAAGCATATCCCCTGGCTTCTTATCAATATTACCATATCTTGGTGCTAATATCCCCTTACGATAGACTTTCTATTATCATTGCTGATTTTTTTACCCTCGCCTACCATACCTCTTGTGTTTCTGAGATTATGCTGAAGATTACTGGTCAAGACATGTTTCTTCTGGCGGGCATACTTATTTTGTGCATCCCGACTCGTTCAAACCTGTTCGACCTGATCAGCTTACCTGTTCGACCCATTGTCCGAAGGTGATGCAGCCACAGCTCAGGTGGTGCTGATGATGGTGGTGGTGGTGGTGGTATTAGTGGTGGTCAGTCGAGGGCAAGTAAGAAGTTCGTGGGATAAGGCGGTCTACCGGCCCGCTGTGGTGCGAGGTGTTTCTCTCTCCCAACCCAACGAGCCAACCCTACACTTCTGTCTGTCTGTCAGCAGAGCAATAAAGGCGTGTCCCATCACCATGCAGCAACCCAGCCCAGCCCGAGGGCTGTTGGGAGGTGAATGAGTTGCTGGGGTGAGCGAGAGACAAAAGGAACCCCATGTCGAGTCTAGCTATCGTACCGCCTCGGGCGAGGCTTCCGGACCTGGAACATGAGTTGAAACCGGGAAAGCTGAGTTGGTCGCGGCCTCATGAACGGACGCAAGCAACCGCTGGTCGATGCCTTCAGAGTCGTAAAGGCAAAGGTCCGAAAGGAAGACAAAAGGGACAATCCAGGACCGCTTTGGGCCATAGTGGTAGGCCAGTCACTCGGGTCTCCGCGGTCGGGGCTACAGGCTATAGTAACCTACATCACACGGCTTTCGTTCCTTCTTTTTGAACGGGACCGGCCCATTCCCCATACGCGGCATTGGAGTTGATGGACGTAGGTGAAAACCTGAGTGAGCCAAGAAGGGTCACGACTGACCCTTCTAGCAGCCTCAGGAGTTCAGGAGCTCAACAACATCCACCCCCAGAGATGGAAAAGCATTGGCTGGCCTACACACAGCTGCGAAAGCGGCCATTTTACCTTTATGGCGGGTTCCACCCATCAAATTTGCGCGCATCTGATGAGGGTGGAAAAGGGTAAAGTGATCTGAAGGTGGCGAAAGAAGAAAAGAAGAAGCCAAGAAGAAAAGAGAGAAAAGAGAAACAAGATGATGGAAGTGGTCGAGACATTTCAAAAACAAGACAATTAGCATCTACCCGTCATCACCTCCAGTGCCCGTACCAGGTGCCGCCCATGATTTCTGCCAAGGGTACCTATATAACACAGCTAGGTAATGTACCTTACAGAGCTGGACGTTGGTGATCTCTGCCGAAAAGTGAAAAGGCTGTTGGGAGACAGAATCTTACGGGTACGGCGCTGATGTATGTACTTCCAGTGGTCCAAACATATAGCATGCTACCTTTCAACAAACACTGTGCGCCCTTCCGCGGGCCCAGCGCCGTTCATGGATAACCCTGCATCGAATGTGCCTTGACGCCGGGGCCTTGTTCCTTGCCTTGGTACCTGACCAGCTCCTAGTAGTAGTCCGGGGTTTTTAGACAGAAAAAAAAAAGGTAGGATCATCTTGGTCTATTACACCAGGTCGCCATGTACATTTCCTTGCCTCTACAGACCGCTGTTTCAACGTTTCCTAATGTACGCCTGATTACGGATACGTCCACCTCGCATCGCATCGCATCGCTGCTCCTTCTTTCGGGGGAGCCCTGTTTCCCACAAGGAATCCCAACAGCCATCATTCATGTACGCAATATGCTTGCCAGCGGCGGCGTGCGCTTCCTCGCAAGGGGTCCACACACGAGCATCGTCCTCAACGGATGATCTGGTGACCATCTTTTCTTTCTCAGCTGTCCTGCGCCTTTGGTCGCCTTCTTTTTGGCAGATAGCCGCCTGAGATGATGCTTGCTGCTGGCTGGCTCGGTCGGGTCCCCTGCCCTGCCCGTCATGTTAGTCGTTATGTGACTACCTACTTACGTATATAGAACGTAGTCCCTGGATCAACATCTGCTCCTCGTCCTCTTATACAAAGACGCATATCCGTCTCACTCCCCATCCCAAGCTTACCTCTACTCACTCTGTTTCTCATTTTTCTCACGCCCTTTCTCCAGCCTCGACGCACATACAACAAGTTCTGGACAGCTTACTACCTCTACATATACACACCCTGCCCACCCTTCTTCGGCACTCGTTCGTCACTTTTCTGATCCTGCTGGACTTGTATATCCCAACCCGCCTTGAAGCTTGACGGTCGCTGCCGGCACTGGCCGGCCATCTTGGAGCCTCATCCTCCAACAACAAAGTAGTTACAGCTACCCTTTTTGGCAACATACTTTTATGATCTCGAGCACAACAAACGCAGCCAAGATGGTAGTTGGACCTGCCCGTACAGTGGCCGCTGCTGGTAGACATGGAGTGAGAAAAGCTTCAGCCAAGCGGTCACCACCACCGCCGTATCCAAAGCGGCAGTTACTTATTCTGGGTATGTTCCTTTTCTAATTTCCACATGTTTATGTGGCAACGACCCAGGGAAAGTTTAAGATGCGAGGGGAATCGGGCAGACGGGGGAACGAAAAAGAGAATCAAGACTAAGTAAAACGTAACAGCACTATGCCGTATATGCGAACCCATCGCCTTCATGTCGATTTTTCCATACGTCTACCACATGGTCAAGGACTTCGACATCACCAACGACGAAAGCAAAATCTCCATGTACGCCGGCTGGGTCACGTCTTCTTTCACCCTGGCCGAGTTTCTGGCGGGTTTCCTGTGGGGACGGCTGAGCGACAAGATCGGCCGGAAGCCGGTTCTTCTGACGGGAATGGGCGGCACCGGTCTCAGCGTCATCTTGTTCGGCTTCGCGCCAAGTCTTCCTGTCGCCTTGCTTGCTCGTGCTTTGGGTGGAATCTTGAACGGGTGAGTTTCTTGCCTTTGCAAGCTATGGGAAGAAAAAGGTCTCGGGAGTAAGAGAGCTAAGCTGACACTACATGTACGGTGGGGAAACAGTAACATGGGCGTCTTGCAGACCACGGTTGGAGAGTTGGTGACTGTGAAGGAACATCAGCCGCGGGCATACACTGTGATGCCGATTGTGTGGTGTATCGGGTACGTTATATCAAACAAAACTCCATGAACCCAGAAGAACGTGACTAACATCCTTTCTCAGATCCATTGTTGGTCCAATGATTGGCGGTACACTTGCGAAGCCAGTAGATTGGATCCCGACTGTCTTCCAACCCGGCAGTATCTGGGACCGGTTCCCGTATCTGTTGCCCAACCTCTTCAGCGCCATGTGTGTGTTCTTTGGGCTTACCGTCGGCTTCTTGTTCTTGGAGGAAACGCACGCCGAAAAGAAGTACCGACGTGACCGCGGTGTCGAGTTCGGCAAGTATCTGACGTCTTGCATTTTCGGAAAGGATGGCTTTTTTCAACGACTACTACGACTTCGCCGCCGACGGGGAAAGAACGGGGAGGAGCAGCCTTTGCTTGGTGAGACGGACGAGTCGCTTCCTGGATACCGCACCGCGGACGGATCGCCAGAACTTACTTCGGTCGAGGGCCCGATTATGCCGGAGCCGCCATGTGCGCTTGATCTCGAGTCGACGGGAGAGATTGTGGAGGCCCAGCCGGAGAAGAAGCCAGAAAGGACATTTACCAAGCCGATCATCTTTATCATTATTAACTACGGCCTTCTTGCTTTGTAAGTTTACTGGGGACGAGACGTGTTAACGAAAGCCTTATTGACATGTTTTATAGCCACACAATGACTCTCGATTCTCTTCTTCCGGTCTTTCTCAGCACCGAGCCCACCGGCACCGAAGCGAGCTGGTCGCTACCCTTCAAGTTCGCGGACGGCTTCGGCTACGACACACGAACCGTGGGCATCATCCTGTCGATCCAAGGACTGTACTCGATGATCTCCACCTCCTTCTTCTTCCCGAGAATCACCGGTCGTCTGGGGGCGCTCCGGCTGTTCCAGATCATCTCCATGTCGTACCCGCTGCTCTACTTCGCCACGCCGTACTTCGTCCTGCTGCCCAGCAGCGTGCGTATGGCGGGCGTTTACCTGCTCATCATCTGGAAGTGCACGCTCGCGACCATGGCGTACCCGAGCAACGCGATCCTCCTGACCAACTCGGCGCCCTCGACCCTGACGCTCGGAACCATCAACGGCGTGGCGGCCTCGATCGCCAGCCTGTGCCGCGCCATGGGACCAATCGTCTCTGGATATCTGTATACGGTCGGGCTGCGGGTCGGATACTGCGGCATGGTGTGGTGGTTCACGGCCTTTGTGACGATCGGCGCGTCGTTCCTCAGCTTTGGAATTACGGAGCCCAGGGGAAGGTTGGATGAAAAGGAAGAAATTGAAGAGGAGGAGCCGGCTGTCGTGAGTGGAGATTTGACGACGACGACGACGACGACGACAACTGAACCGGCGGCGGCAACGACTGAGCTTACTAATGTGGCTCTGACAACAACAACCCCGAGAGACTGATACCCGTACGCCAAAGGAAACTGGCTTACACAAACTTTTATTTTATTTTATTTTTCAGTTTTTTTTTTTTTTTTTTTTTTTTTTTTTCCATTGCTTTATCCGAGAGCTTTGTATGTTATAACGGTCGGCGTTTTGGGGGGCGGAATCTAGCCGGACTATTACCCCAGGTTTTCATCCTTTTTTTGTCAGGAAGACACGCATGATATCTTTATAGACTCTGGAGCGCGTGTTTCTCTCATCTCATGGTCTTGTCTTTATCGGTTCGGGGTTTTAGGTGTTCATTGGGCATCTTTCTGCACAAATCTAACAGGTCATTCGCTTGGTATATATCCGGAGTTATTTGTAAGGGGACCATCAGAACAGATTTGGGCAAAGGGAAAGCAAGGAAACTCGGAGTCGGTCCCTTTTTCTCTCTCAAGGAATTTTTTCATGTTTCACAAGCATATGGAGTTTTCTCAAATGTATTTCTTAGCAGATGTCAGCAACAACTGTAGACTATACTACCTTACACAACTTCTTTGCACGTTTAATCTTGTGAGGCGTGTGTCATACCTTGGTGAGCATGGGTAGGCTTATCCGATCCTATATCTTGCCTCTTAGGATTGCCAACTGTTCTGTAGAAGCCATAGCATGTTTCAGCCTCTCGGATAGGTGCTGCTATGCGGATCAAGACAGAAGATACAATCCCTATGAGTTTATGACGGACCCGAGCAATAATTTTGCTGTATATGTCTAAGAGGACACCGACAGAGAACTCTGATTGGATCCCAATGGTCAATTTGTGATATATGTACGCAAGTATGGCATCCTTTTTGCGGAGAGGACCTGGACGTGGGTGATGAGACAGGATATGAGTCGTCGGAGTGGGGGTTTAGGGTTGGTGATTCGTTGCAAGCTAGGGTCCTTATCAATCTCAGGAGGTATGGGTGTCATGGGGTGACTGAAGCTAGCCTAGTGACGTGCGTATTGTAGAGCTACCGGTAGTGTAGATAGAGCGAAGTAAGGTACATATCCGAACTTTTAGACCGACCTCTCCTCTGGGCGCAATGGAAAGTGGCTGGGCTTGGACTGCGGGTGCTGCTGGGGTGGATGAGCAAATACCAAAATCTCACACCGCGCCACTTTCGGACAGATAGGTTAACTTGAGGTCACTATAGCTCGATCATGAAGATTCATCCTACGTCGGAGCTCTGGTCTGGCGGTTCGAGATGTCTCGCTGAGGATGCTGTTTAGTGGACTCTCAGTCCCTCTAGGTGTTCTACCACGATTATACACACCACTCAAAAGTTCATCCGCTGTCCGACGCTGTGCTTCTTGACACACTTGTATTTCTACTATTCCAATGGACCGGTAATTGGTACAATATATCGGATATATGCACGTCTTGAGTTTGAAGGTTGCCGGGTTCGGGCATAGGGCAGCTATGAGTAGTTCATCCGTTGTAGGCTCTTCTTAAACGCATAGAGCAGTCATTAGGCAAGTGGAGGTCCACCTAGATGCACTATCTCAGGTACCTCTGTAGTACCACCCTGCGATTTGCACTTCATGGCTCGGGGGTTTCAGAGCCCAAGTACGACGCGCGACCGGAGAGGGTCCTATCAACAGCTCTCCACTGACTATCGACTGTCCGTTATCCACCTTCCCTCAGTACCTACTAAGCCCATTATCTACAACTGCGCCGTTGCCGCTTTCCGCGTGCCGCAGCCTTTGGTCCCCTTTGGTTCCTCTTGCATCTCATCGCAGCAAATGTCGGCCAAGTGGAAGTTGCAAGCATGATACTACCGTCCGTCAATGGTGTGTGATTCGCGACGACGAAACCCCGACGTACCTATTCGATTCGACCCTGTCCGCGCCAGCAAGGATTAGTTACAACTTTTTTTTTTCTTGTCCCGAACAACAAAACAACCCTTTGTCCCAAGACGGGAATTGAAGGTGACGGTTGGGGCATCACGAGGTTCGCTTCTCTTGGGTCCTCCGTCTTGGTTACCACTACGCTACCGTCCGATCGACCTCACCTACCCCATTCAGGCCAGGCCACTCATTGTCGGTCAAGCTTCGGATCCGGGATACGAATTCCCCAACGAAAATAAACAACCAAGCAGCCAACCCAACAGCCCATTAGCAGCTGGAGAGGAGGTTAGCAGACGCGCAACCTGATCCACGCGTGCCCACGCCGCCTCTCACACCAAGAGAAACCGGACCGCACTGCGAGCCCGGCCATACAAGGACGGCGGGACTGGGTTGGAGGTGCTCTATTGAGAGCAGCCTGGCATGATGCCGGCGCACACTCCTCCGTCCCCGGACCACCACCCAAACAAGCGTCCGCGCCAATCGTCCCCAGAACGAGAGTCTCCGGCTTCGGTTCCGTCTGGGGAAGCTCCGTCTCCCGCCAACGACCTTCTGCATGATGGGTCTGCGGCCGCTCATGGAGGCCAGGGTGGTGTAGCCGGAGGAGGAGGCAAGGCCGGCCAAAGCAGCAGCTTCCGCAACGTGAGCGCTTGTAATCGATGTAGGCTTCGAAAGAACCGCTGTGATCAGAAGCTACCAAGTTGTGCCAGTTGTGAAAAGGCCAATGTAGCCTGCGTTGGCTACGATCCCATCACCAAGAGGGAGATCCCGAGGAGGTCAGATTTCCCGCCGCTTCGTTCCCCAACTGATCGCCTGTCCATAAGAGAAGAAATTACTGACTCCTGGCTCGTTGCAGTTACATCTTCTACCTCGAGAAACGAGTTGAGCAACTAGAAAACCTCCTCAAAGACAACGACATCGCTTATCCGCCAGCCGAAAATCTGGACTATTGTTCAAAGAAGGGAGACGGGTCACGCCATGCCCACTCGAATCATATGGACACAGGAGCGCATCCCTCACAACTAGAGACGTCAGATAGCACCAACAATCAAAGGCCGCAAAATGAGGGAGATGATGTGGTCAGACTACAGAAACTGGTGTCCAAGTCTGACCTTGCCGGCGTATCTGCCACGGCAAACCCTCGCTATTTGGGATCGACCTCTGGCATCTCGTTCGCACGCGTTGTCTTTGCCGCGGTACAGTCGTCGGTAACCGATCAAAAGTCCACCTCGGACAAAGCTGGCATCCGGCCCTACAAGCCTGCGCCCAACAATGGCCCCGCCACTGCTGGAACGTCTATGAGAGACTCCTTCTTCGGTCTGCATACGAAACCGACGATTCACCCGGCCACTTTCCCTAGCAAAGCTTTGGGCGAAAAGCTAGTGTCATTGTACTTTGAACATGCGAACCCCCAGATTCCCGTGCTCCATAAGGGCGAGTTCATGGATATGTTCGAGCAAGCTTATGCTGGCGAGAACCGCGTACGGGGGCCTCGAGAACTCTACATGTTGAACATGGTATTTGCGATAGGCGGCGGCATCATTGTGGGAGAGTCGACCAAGGCCAGTGGATCAGCGGAGGCGTCAGGCAAACCCGATGACAACACACGACAGTGCCAACCAGAAGAATATCATGCTAGTGCCATTGTTCATCTTGAGGCTTGTCTTGGCAGCAGTGCGGGTGGGTTGGAGGAGTTACAAGCCGTCCTGCTTCTCGCCAATTTTGCCCTGTTGAGGCCGGTTCCTCCCGGGCTTTGGTACATCGTTGGCGTCGCCGTCAGGTTGGCTGTCGACCTTGGCCTCCATTACGAAGACGGTAAGGACATCGAATCTGGTCTAGGAATGGGGGACCAAAGTGAAGCGTTTTCGAGGGAAAGGGGACGACGAGAGTACATGCGTGATCTCCGGCGGCGTCTGTGGTGGTCTACCTATTCCCTCGATCGCTTGGTCAGCGTTTGTGTTGGTCGCCCCTTTGGCATTTCAGATCAAGTCATTACCACAGAGTTCCCTTCTCTCCTCGATGACCGGTTCATTACGCCAAGCGGCTTAGTCGAACCACCTCCCGACGTAGCTGGACCGACTTACAAACTCATCGCACATCACTATTTCCGTCTTAGGCTTCTCCAGTCGGAAATTCTTCAAGTCTTGCAGTTTCAGCAGTCCCAGCTTGCGCGGGCCTCTGGACTGAACCAGAAGAACCCTTATATGCATACTTCTCTTCCGTCGCCGTTTTTATCCCAGTTTGAGACCTTCAGAGCCTGGCGCATTGATATCGACAGGAGATTATGGGAGTGGAAAAACTCCGCACCAACAAGGCAGCAGACTGGCGTCCAGTTCTCACCAGAGTTCTTTGACCTCAACTATTGGCAGGCTGTCATTATGCTCTATAGGCAGAGTCTAAGTGTCCCAGCGTTGTTTGAAGGTGAATATCACACTTCAAAAGAGGTCAACAGCCCCACAATGTTCAACATGGAGCTTCGGGAGGATGAGGACCGCGTCTACCTCAAAGTTGCCGAGGCAGGTCAGCGTATCTTACGTCTCTACCGCCAGTTACACCGTGTGGGCTTGGTAAACTACACATATTTGGCGACCCATCATTTGTTTATGGCAGGGATATCTTATCTTTATGCGATCTGGCATTCGCCAATTGTCAGAAGCAGACTTGTAAGTCCACCACGATTCTGGTCGATAATTATTTCCTTTCGTGAATGCTGACTTCAAATCCCCCCCCTCATAGACCGTCGAGGAAGTCGACTTTACCATTTTGGCGGCCAAATCTGTGTTCACCGACTTAATGGACAAATGCCCTCCGGCGGAGGCTTGTCGAGATGCTTTTGACCGTACCGCCAAAGCAACAATCAAGATGGCGAACTCTACTGGCGGGTTTGGTCAGGGCCAGGATTTATCCGGTGGATATGGAAACAGCAGTCACACACGTCGTCCTGGAGGAAGCGTCGATTACCGTCTCGACTGGAGCTCACAAAGTGATTCAGCTGCTTCTAGCTTGCATCAGTATAGAATGCAACAACAGCAACAGCATCACCAGCAGCAGCAGCAGCAGCCACACCGACATCATCAACAACAACATCGTCACCGCCCACCAATGCTTCGAAATCCTTCGTCGCAGTACAGCGATCTCGGATCCGACGCATACTCTGTCTCGTCACAATCCCAACTCTCCGCCTTCCAACAGGCACAACAATACCGCATGTCCGGTGCGGCGGCAGCACAAGCAGCTGCTGTTGCCGCCGCGGCTGCCGCTGCACAGATCAAGAGCGAGCAAGAAGGCGGCTTCTCGCTCATGCGAAACCTCCCAGCGCCGCCTCGAAGCAACGCAAGCTCCATTGTAGAAGGAGGAGGCGGAGGGGGGCCGATGGCTCAAAGCCCAGCGGGCGAAGGTTCCATAGATCCATCGCTGATGCCCTCGCCTAGCGCCATACAGCAACATCAGCAACGGCAAGGACAAGGACTAAACAATGCCTTGACGCCTCCGGCCCAAATGGCTGGATCGCCGATTACCGGCGGCCCCTCTAACCCCCAACAACAGCAACAGAGGGGAGGAACACCGGGTTATCTGCAACAGCAACAACAAAACCAACAGCAAGCGTACGCAAACAGTCCCGGTGGACTAAGCTTCAGTGACTTACAAGGACTGGAGTTCCTTCAGGGTATTGACGGCGGCGGGGGCGCGCCTGGTAGTGGTGGTATGGACGGTAATGGAGGAGGAGACCTCTCAGGTGTGAACATGAACATGAATCCGGCCGAGATGGTGGGACAGATGGACCTGGGTTTTGGCATTGGATGGGAAGGAAACCATCATGATTTTAGTGATGGACAGCAGATAGATCTCTTTGAGGGATTCTTCTTTGGTGGACAGCAGGGTGGTGGCGGAGGAGGGCTAGGTAGCGCCGGTGGTGGTGCTTAGGGAAGCTGGTCTAAGTGAGCAATGAAGGCTAGTGAGGCGTTTGATGATATATATATACCATGCTGAGGGATGGAAGGGAAAGTGATGGGGGGGGGTAACGAGACTGAGGGGGCAAATGTTGGAAAAAGAAATGAATGGCGTAGCATCTATTGTATGAGAAATATGGGCGGTATTTGTTCTTTTTACTTACGGATACTACAAATCCGCTTCGAGTTAAATAAGAAGATTGTACGAAAGCGTTAAAGGGGGGCTAGCAGGCAAGTAGCAAATACCACGAAGAGTTGGTTGGGAAAGGGGTACGGGGGTTAACGTTTCCCTTACACCGTAAACAGATCTCATGATCCTGACAGACTGTTCCGCCATTCATCCTGTAAGTGGACGGAAATGTGGGGGCTCAGTTCAATCAATTCACAGTGACAACATGTACCTTTCCATTCTTTCCAACCAGCGTGTAGTTATCGTAATGCAGTATTAACCTTGATATGTGCCAGCCTGGAAAAATGGCGATGAAGAAAGTTGTTCCCTCCGCCTTCAGCCAGGCCTACTTCGGTGATTGTTGACCTTCGACCTGCCTCACATGATCAACGTCCAGTCCGGCCGCAGGAGCAGTAATAAGAGTGCAGTCGCCCGTGCCCATATCCGTGGCCGTAGGGGTAGCGCGAGCCTTTTCCTTCTTCGTATTCCACAACGGTCTCCCATCCTCATCAAACTCGGCCCACTGAAAGAACGAGCAAGCCTCCTTCCCAGGCACGTTCCCGGCATGACACATCCAAAAGTACCTGCCCCAGTTCTCCCTCTTCTTCTGCACGACCCTCAGCACCGTCGGGATCCCGCAAGCGCATCGGGGCGTGTACCGCGGATGAAATTCGGGCCGGTAGTCGCGGTACGTGACGTTTATGCGCCTCCGGCCCGCGATCGGGTGCGGGTCAATGGCCTGCGCCGGCGTCACGCAGTGTTTCCATCCTTCTTGCATGTCGGCGTGCATCACCAGCAAAGAGTTGTGCGGGAGGTGGATGGAGATTTGGCCTTCGTTTAGATCCTCCTTCACTTCTTTGTTGTCAGAGTCTCTGGGTAAGATCCTCCGCACCCGAAACTCGCGAGCCACGCCCAACGAAAGAGATCCGATCACCGCCCTCGGACCAAGGTACGTCAGCTGGTCGCTGTGCCAGCCCACGTTCTGCTCCGGCCCGTCGTACAGATTGACGAATGCTGCGTTGGGCGACCACGGCTCGGGCGATTGGTACTTGAGCTTCTGGCCGTTGTAGAGCGGATGAGTCCGGATGCGGGTTTGGATCTCCTCGTTGACGGCCGCCTGCACCAGCGGCCGCACTTTTTCCAGCTGAGGCGTCAACCGCCGGATGTCAGACAGACGGGCGCCGTTGTAGAAGTAGGCAGATTTCTGCTCGGCTAGCTCGTAGTCGCTCCCTACGAAGAAGCCGGACGTGTGAGGGCTGGAGACAACGTTGTCGAAGAGCTTGAAGGTGGTCTTGCCAAAGGTCTTGGCTTCTGCGAGGAGTTCGACCAAGAGTGCGTTGGCAACGTCCGCGGGCAGGAAGTTGTGGATGACGGTGCAGGGCGTGTGGGCGCTGATGTCGGAGGGGTCGTAGAGATGGAGTGTTGCTCCTTTGCGGGATAGGAGTTTGGGTTTCTTGGTGTTGGTGGTACTGCTACCTTCGGCAGTGATGGCAGATGGTACCGCAAAAGATCGCAAGGAAGCTTGAGAAGTGATTCCTGATACTTTCTTCTTGGCCACTGTTCCTGTTCCTGCAGATGGGACGGCTCCTTTCAAAGCCTCTGTCGCGGCTTCGACGGAACCATCGTGGGCGATCAGAAAATCCAGCAAGGTGTCATGGTCAAAGTCTGGATGGAGTGACGCAAGCATGGCCAACTTGGTATCTGTTGAGTCTCCATCGCTGTCGAGTAGATACTCTATTCCTTTATTGGGCACGTTGACTGGAGATTGTTGAGGTTGAGCTGTCGTCACGATGTTCTCGTCCAAACTTGAGTCGGCCTTTCTCTTGCCTCTCGTTACGAATCTATCCATTGCCACGACTTGATGAAATGGGTCCAGATACCCGACATGTTTGAATTTCCTTTATCATGGCCGAGTTCGTGATGGCTGAAAACGGGCAGAACTGAGGATGAACATCAAGTCCGAGTGGCTGACGCGTCGTTGAAAAGAGAATGAAAGAGAGACGTGATCGGGAAGTGACACAAGACGCGCTGTCACGGGGACTGGCTGGTCTTTTAATGCTGAGTGGCCGTCCCGTCTTTAACCCGACGTCATAGGCAAGCGCCAACCTACAATAGTCTAGCGGATATATCCTGTGGAGTTAACGCTGTTACAGGGGTTCCACGCCCCGCGCTCATTCTGCGAGCCAGATCCCAGGCGCTTTTCCGGGGTAGGTGGAATGACAACCGAGGCTTCACTTGTTCCCCCAGTTTCGTCCAGTTATTTTCCTTCCTATTACAATTCCGATATTCGCAATTCTGTTAAACACAAGTCCGACGTCGCGCCTCACGATCACTCATACTCGACGAACCTTCGCAAACCTCCTATACGTCCCAGCCGCCGCCGTCGTCGCCCCCGCCGCAATCGTAACGCCGTTCACGACTTTCGCGAGGTCCATCACCTAGGCCGTGCACCACTCCTACCGTTGGCAAGAGGTCGCGCGCCCACCTGTAACTCTACACTACAAATTCACGGGTAATGGGCAACACATAACAACTCCGCGTCTCGCTCTCTCTCAACATGGCGTCCATGCTGGAATTTCGTACCCCGGGCTACAACCCCTACGCCGTCAAATACTCGCCCTACTACGACTCGCGCCTAGCCGTCGCTACTGCCGCCAACTATGGCATTGTCGGAAACGGTCGCCTCTTCTGCCTTGGGTTGAGCGCAGCCGGCGTCCAGTGCGAAAAGACCTTTGAGACCAACGATGCCCAATATGACCTCGCCTGGTCCGAAATCAACGAGAACCAGCTCATTGTTGCTTGTGGCGATGGCTCCATCAAACTCTTCGACATTAACGTTGACAATTTCCCTGTGATGAACTTCCATGAACACAAGCGAGAAACGTTTTCGGTCTGCTGGAATCCTATAACCAAAGATAGCTTCATTTCGAGTTCATGGGATGGCACCGTCAAAGTGGTATGTACTTGTCCTCCAACCTACCTAACTCATAGCGCCCAACTTCAAACAGCTTGCGCACATACTTACTTTTTGTTTCCATTCTTCCAGTGGTCCCCAACGCGCAACGCCTCCATCAAAACCCTCCCCATCGGCTGCTGCACATACAGCACCTCCTACTGCCCCTCGAACCCGGCCCTCATCTCCGCCGTCTCCGCCGACTCCTCACTGCGCATCTTCGACCTCCGCACCCCCGTATCGGCCAAGTACCACCTGACGAGCGTGATACCCGTGCACGCGCCAGCCACGGGCGGGCAGGGCTACTCGCGGCTCGCCGACGGAACGATCTACTCGGGCGCGGTGCCCAACGAGGTGCTGACGCACGACTGGAACAAGTACAACGACACGGTGATCGCGGCGGCGGGCGTCGACCGCGTGATTCGCACTTTTGACATCCGCAACCCGGCCGGCGGACCGCTGGCCATCATGACGGGCCACGAGTATGCGGTCAGGCGCGTGGCCTGGAGCCCGCACGCCAGCGACATCCTTGTGAGCGCCAGTTACGACATGAGCGTGCGCGTATGGACGGACGGGTCGACGATGCCGCAGAACGTAAGGCACGCGGTGCCAAGCGGGCGCGAGCCCGACACCGTCCGCGCGGGAGCCCAACTGGGCCTTATGAACAGGCATACGGAGTTCGTCACGGGCGTGGACTGGTGCCTGTTTGGCACGGGTGGCTGGTGTGCGTCGGCGGGGTGGGATGAGAGAGTCCTACTCTGGGACGCCGCTTCTTTGCTACGTGGTTGAACGGGCCAAATTTGTGGAGAGGTATAAATAAGTGGCAAGTGAGAAAATGCCATCGAGTATCAACAGGTTGCCAAGGTGTTCTCTGAGCAAGGGAGCGGCAAATATTGGAAACGGAAAAGTTTTCGCAGCGGCCGGTGCTGAGAGGCTGCATGCTAGAAGTGCTTCACATGCGCAACGATACCCAAGGACTAAATTAGGGGAAATCCCACATATCATGGGCAAGGCCAGAGATGAGAGATAGGAGTTGGAGGAGTGCGTTCCATGTTCCATGATTGGAGCTCATGAAGACAGACAGCTGTACAGGGGGAGTATCAACTTGACCATTCCTACACCGAGGGCGATTGACTGGGAAGGGCTGGTGTATTCAGACACAAAACAGAGCGTCGTTGCACGGTTTGGAGAACAGGACTTCCTCCCCAGGATCAACGGCGAGTACATCATAGGATCCGCTGACACTATCGCCATGCGTTAGGGTGATTTGTACAAATATGAGTAGAAGAACAGCAGTCACTTGTAGTATAGACTAAAATGGTTGAAAGAGGTTTGAACAAATAACTGGTTGCCGATGCGGATCTGGAAGCTGTTCTTCGAACTCTCTGAACGAATATGATCAATGCAGGTTATGGTCATTTGTCTAGGTTCTTTTTAGGTTGATGCCATCACAGGGCCGAAACTATTCTATGTCATTCGGGTCTTCCCTTCTCCTTTAGTTTCCCATCCCATCAGAATAATTCTTTCGATGGCAAAAGTACCATCTCAGCAATCCTCAAGAAACTCACGTCCACTTAGGCTTCCCGCCCCCTTCCCTCTTGATCCCCAGAGCTCTGACCAGCGGCTCCAACAACACCACTCCCACCACACACAAGATCGAGTTCCACACCTGAATGACATACCACACCCACGCTCCCGGGCTCGAAAACAAGAACTTGAGGAAGTCATTCACCTGGTAAAAGTCCTCCTGCTTGGTGATCAGGTATCGCTTGCTGCTGCCGCCCCCATTGACATCATTGCTGTTGTCTTCGCCGCTTGCTCGAGCTGGAGAAGCTACAGGAGCGTTTTCCACAGCGATCGGGTTGCTAGGGTTGGGCGGGTGAACTATGGGAGTGCCGTCCTCCGTCTTCTCCGGTGTGGCGTCGCCGGCGGCTACCGAGGCATAGCTAGGTCCTTCTAGGGAGTCCGAGTAGTCTGAGTGGTAGTCACTGTCGGTTTCATGGTTTTGTTTTGAAGAATTCTTCCGAGTCTTGTTGCAGGGAAGACGACGGCGTAGATTCCCAGAGTTGCTATTGTTGTTCTTGAACTCGTCTTCGGGGACGAGGTGGAGAACTGTGACGAGGCGGACGGGGGCTTTGTGGAAGGGGAAGAACCAGATGGAAAATGTTTGGGCGATGTTGACGTAGAGGAGAGAGAGGCGTTGATCGAAAACTGCAGATTGTTGTCAGTTTGTTGGATCTTGAGTATTTCTGGTAGTATTCTACAGGTGTTAGTGACTTACCGGCCGATTCAACCTCGATGTCAATCTTGGGACTTAGGATTTTGTACCTGGAAATTTCATCACTGTTAGTCTGCCGCTCTTCCTAGCAACCTTCCCAACAGACCAAAACTCAAGGCCAATTTGCGGAGATCAACCTACCACTTGTAGACATAATGAATAAGCTCTCGTGAGTTCAGGAAGCCGTATCCAGGAATGTAGATTTTGTCGAAATGGGGAACACGGCAGAAGGGGTGAACAAACGACGCCGAAGGGGTAAAATAGCGGTTAAGGGCTTCCTTCTGTTCTCGAGGGCTTCCCTGCGTAAGTGCTTTGATGACACCGCGAACGTCCTTAACTGTAGGGTTTGGTCAACATACTGAATCCTGTTATGCTTCTTCCGTTGTCCGGGTCTTTGACTTACCTGGGTGCTCCATGCTGGGTAATGCTGTTCGGAATTCTGGTTCTGCAGTGGTGGTAATCGATGACGGATCGCTCAGGTGTTTCGATCCGAAGTAATAGTGTGGTGAGAAAATAGATAGATAGTTGCTGTAACTATCACGAGTAGTAGGGAGATGAAGTTGATCGGAAGCACAAAGATCACAGCGAGGGTGCTTCATTAGCGAAGTTGATATAACGACACTGCTGGTGATGTCATTGACAGAAACCGTGGAGAATTAGGTGTATCCGTTCGTCTGAAAGTTGCCAATTGCAGGCACCTTACAGGGATCTTTAAGCCAATCTGCCGCCATTAGTGACGGCAGGAACGGGATGAACAGGGGCACGACAGCGGCACTTGCCTGCCCCCCCTTGTGTGGTGTCAAGTCAAGCCGTTAAGGGCAGCTGCATTGCAGCGCATGTGAATACAGTACAGCCAGGGAAGTGCCCCTACCCATCACTGTATGCGGTGACGCCACATGAACGACGGGATAGACGAGGAGAAGCAGAACAAAGTTCTACCAGTACCGTAGCGGGAAAACCTGCCTGGGGACAGGCCTTATTTCCCTTACTAAGGCTTTTAAGACTTGTTGTTTTTATAGGCCATGTTGAATCTGTAAGCGTTGTTGAGCTGAGGGAGGCCTCTGATTGGTCGATCCAGATGTGCACCAAAGTCCCCGTTACTCCTTCCCAAACTTCCACTTCCTTATATCAAAGGAAAGATCGAAGCCCACTTTCAATCAATTGGGCCAGTGGCTCAATGGTTTTTGTCGTCGCTGTCTCTCTTCGAGTCGCCAGTTCGATTCCAGATGGTGATAATAGTTTTTTTCCGCGCGGAAAGTTTCACGCGGTTGTGAATGCCCTCATCCGGATTTTGAAGCCAAAGTCCGCTACCGCTAAATAAGAAGACTACTAAGAAGACTACTAAAAAGACTACTAAGAAGACCCCTATAACGGCTTTATAGAAGGCGTTATAGGGGTCTTCGGTTTTCTTATTTTACTCCAAAATCCGACCAATCAGAAGCCTCCCTCAGCTCAACAACGCTTATAGATTCAATATGGCTTGTTGTATATCTAAGGGACAAATATGCAACAACGCTTATAAGCGGTTATAGGGCTTGTTTCGCTGCCTAGGTTCCCGCTGCGGTATGTATGCGCCTCACTGGGGATACTCAGATTGTCTTTCAAGGGAAGGTCGTGGAAGGATGACTAGTTTTGGCCGGACTATTTCGAGCTAGTCATACAACTCCAGACTATAACTTCCCGCAGTTGGAATTAATCCAAACAAGCAAATGACAAAGTAATGGGAATCGAGGATCACATACAGAAGTTTACATTCCATGAACCGTAAATCTGGGAATTTCCAACATCCTTCCATCCATCCAAGATCCAGAAATTGACAGTGTCAAGTACCGCTTACACGCCGAGAACGACTTGCCCAATACCATCCAGGGGCACCCCTTCAGATGAACACGCAGGGCGTCCCTTACATTTTGCGCCCAAACCCTATAAGTCAAGAGCCTCCCTCAACACAATTCCCATTTTGTCGTACCATGTCATGATCATTTTTCCTCATCACCATCACTCCCTATGCCGGCTAATACTCCTCGACCTCCTCACCTCCCTCAATGTCTCACCCCCACCCGCAAACTCATCCGGTCTTATCTCACGATACCCGGAACTCCTCCTTCTCCTCGGCGGTCCTGGCGGCGACGACACACTACTTACATCCTCTTCCACCACGATCCGCTCTCGCTCATGAGGATGCGACGGCTCTGACGCTTCCACCACAATCGGTCTTGGCGGTGACCGTGATTCTGCCGCAGCCCCTGACCTCCTCGATTGCCGCTTTGTGCTCCTCCTCCTCTCGTCGATGATGATGCGCTCCGCAACTGGTGTTGGCTGCGGTTGTCCCATCGACCTCGACCGATGCCTTTCCTCCAAGACGATGTCGTTGCCTCCATGTCCATGTCCTCCATGCCGATGAGCATCGCCGGATCTACCACGGCTGCGATGATCCGCCCTCCGAGTCGTTTTTGAAGTCCTACGAATCTCCACGGTCTCCCCCCCATCAAATTCGCCGGCCGAGGATGTGGACCCCCGCGACCGTGACCGGTTTCGTCTGCGAGATTTGTACAAGACACGGCTGCCGCCCGTCTCGCTATGATATGTGGAGGAGCGATGGCGGTGCCGCCTGCTTCGCCGCGTCACTACCGACTCGGTCCCGGCTCCAGACTCGCTGATGGCTGTTGAGTAGCCGCCCAGGTTGATGAGCGTGTAGATGAGAAAGAGGATGAGGATGAAGCCGGCGACGGCACCGAGCGTGATGCCCACTACGGCTCCTGGGGAGGGACTGGAGTCGAGGGCTCCGTAGTAGGCGGGGATGGTGGACGTTTCGGCGTATTGGCGCGCGAGTACTACGCGGGTGGCTCGTTCTCGTTCGAGGGTGAGTGTGGATGGTGGCGGGTTTCCTGCGACTGCAAATGCTGCTGCTGCTGCTGCTGCTGTCCTTGCTTTTAGGGAGGATTCGTTCCAGCTTTCATGATGCAGAGTCGATTTATAGATTGAATTGCGCTTGGATGGTGACTCGGGTGACTTTGCGATCTTGAAAACCTCATCAACCATGCGATCCAGGGCGCTCTTTTGCGTTGATGCGTCGCGGCGCTTCGCAGCTCGTTTGGGAGGTATTGGCGCCATCTCCTATCGTTCACCGGGGTGCAAGAAAGGTGAAAGAGCTCCGGTTATTTTGATGGTAAGCCTACAATGTAATTGTTCGTCTCGTTCTGACAATCAGTTGTCGTCTGATGTTCGGCCAGGTGCTTCCGTCCGGTTCCTGCGTCCGTGGCGGGCGGGATAAGCCGAGACACGCGCAACTACCACAATTAGGTGCCGATCCGCCTCTTGTCGCAACAATCTCCGGAAAGTAGCGCCACGACTTGGGTATTGGATAGATAAATGTTGCCCCGACTGAGACTGATATCAGTGAACATGAAATCTTCGGGACGAGTCCCCTAGTTTCCTGCTTTGTTATTGACGCGATGATCTGGCTGTTGTTACACCTATAGATAGGCGATGCCAGACAAACTTGCTCGGTTGGTCGCAGCTGTAACTCTTTGGTTTCACAGCTTGTGTAAGAGCTGTTGGAGCTTTCAGCCCGGGTGGTTCGGCCTCGCACCTCAAATCTGCCACGGAAGGGTTGACAACACGCGTATTGTTCTACCTCTGGCGTGGCGCGGCCTAGTTTTCCCGCTGGATGAGGCTTTGTTTGTCACAAAACGAAACTGGGAAAGCTTTAACGATGAGTACATGAAAGGGACAGGGCGCAAATTTTGAACCAGCAATGGAAGCTCAAGGTATCTTCGCGGCACCGATATCGTGAGGTGGCAGAGTGGAGAGCTCTCAACCTGTCGTGGGAGGCTGGGGATGCGCCATCGGACCGGGGTCATCGTCGATTCGGCAGGGGTGAGCCGAAGCGCCAAGAAATACAGCTTAAGGAACTTCAAGGTACCAAACCGATGACATCTACCAACTCTACAAGTTTGCGACATAAGGTGGTATCAAGTGGTTGAGCTATGATATTCTAAAAAGATCAGGCTTTTAATATGATTGTCAACCGTATCTTCTACTTTTCCCAACTCGACCTGTTATGGTAACTCCAGCAATGCTGTAACGGCAATCACACAAAGCCCCTCATCCCCTTGAAAGCAGGAAGGCTCGACTTCTTCTTCTCGGGCTTATCTTCTTTCTTATCCTTGCGCTCCTTCTTGAGAGCGTTCGGAAGCACCCCTATTCCAGTTCAGTTAGTAGCCGCTTAACGGGGGGAAAAAATCAACAGGGCGAAGATCAGAACATACCCTTTCCATGGTGCCTTTCAGCAACCGGACTGGTTCTCGAAGACGTCCGACCTGACGTATCACCGCTTCCTCCTTCAGCTCCGGGAGGAGTTCCTGGGCGGCGGGCCGAAGTTGGCGAAGAGACAGAGCTTGTTCTTGTCGCAGGTAATATCGTCGGGGTGGAACTGCGGAAAATGCCTTCCATGCTGTCTGTGTCAGAAAACCCTCGATTTGTCGTCCGAGAATTAATCGGACTGCCTGATCGAGGCGTCATCGCTTCTGGTCCACCGTCCAACGGAGTCGATTGGCCGTCACTCAGCGAGAGTATTCTGCTCGAAAGCTCTTCGTTTGTAGATCTCAGCTCAAGAAGCGAGGCCTCCATCTCCGTGCATTTGCGTTTCAGTGTTTCGCATTCCTTTTGTAGCTCCATCTGCTTCGCCCTGCTCGTGGCCAAAGCTGATTCAAATACGGCTACTACGTTGTCGACGCTCCTGGCCCTACTCTCCTTGACAACCTTGGCTAGTTGATCACTGAGGTCCGCAATTCGGGATTCATAGTGCTTCCTCACTCTCTCAATCTGCAGCTCGTGCGCGGTAACTTGTTGTGACAGCTGCTCTGCCCGAGCTTCGGCCAAGGAGGCGCTCTCTATCGCCTGTTGCATTTTCATTTCCTTGCCGTGATATGCACGCTCCGATTCGGTGAGACGAGCTACTTCACCCTTTAGTCTGTCGATCTCTTCCGTACTGATGTCGATTGCCTCGTTGCTCTGCCTATACGCCAGCATTGTTCTCTCGGCCGCCTCAGCAGCGCTGCGTAGTCGGTCGCACTCTTTTTGACAATCTTCGAGCTGCTGCTTCAAGGCAAGCTCTTCTGCTGCCCATTTCTTCTGCTCCTCGCGCAAAGCCCGTAGCTTGGTGGACAGATCGCTCTCCCATTTCTTTGCAATGTTTCGGCGGTGGTCAAACTCTTTCTTGACTTGTGCTTCCCCTCGTTTGGCTTCATCAAGTCTTTGTCTCAAGCTTCGGTTGGCCATAACAAGGTTCTGCGTCTCAGCCTCGGTGGCAGCTTCCCGGACCTGTTTACGACGCAGTTCGCCCATGTGCATCATGTGTTGCTGCTTGATATAACGCTCGAACTGCAAATCATTGAGAAGTAACAAATTCTGATGGTAGAGAAGCGAAACACGATTGTTTACCTCACCACTGAGTCCTTGCTGGTTAAGTGAATCGGACGATTCCTCGACCTGTCCTTGGCTTTTATCCCCTGCCCCTTCCTGGGTCCCGAGGGGCAACGAGGGCACACTGACATTAGCTAGTGATTGGCGAAGCCCAGATATGCTGGCCTTGTACGTTACAAGCCTATCATGGAGTTGGCTATGCGGTTGTTGATGAGGTAAAAGGATAGGACTGTCAGCGACTTCTTGGCCAGCAAGGGAAATCTGGTCCGAAGGCAGATTTGTGTTATCACCTTGCTGACTGGCAGTGTCGATGATTGGACCATGCAAAGAAGGTTCTCTTGATGGCTCAACTTGTGACCGTAATATGCTGGGCGTAGACTCTACCCCTGATGGAACACCTCCAAGGTCCGAAGAGCCATTCAGAATGGCTTCCATATCATCTTCACCAAGTTCCTCGCCCACCACTTGGTCCAGACCCACGGGTAGTGGGGTGATATTACGAGCATCGGAAGAGTTGAGTCTCGACTCTAAAGACAGAGCCATGCACTCAGCAAGAACTTCGTCCGCCTCACTGTTGAGCCATCGGCTCATATCAGTCTTCTCCGAGTCGATCGTCAGGTTGTAAAAATTTGGATGCAAAAGATGGTGTTTGCGAAATCTCTCGGACCTGTCCCGGATCTCCATAGCCTGAACATCAATATCGTCATCGTTGTTCGCATGACGCAAGTATCGCTGAGGCTTTCGGATGTAGTCTAGAAAGTTGATGGGATATAAGCCATAGAGAACAGAGAAGTAGCCCGATAGGTAAGGAATCGAGCTTCCGTCGTGATCAGGATCGAGAAGCACCCTCTCCCAGGTAACTTCTTTGGATCCACCTTCAGGGCCGATTTCCGTGTGCTCTTGCGCAAAGTAGCTATCCCTATCCCAAAACAGCAGTCTGGCGTATATATTGAACAGCTTGGGCAAGAACGGTACGAGCGAGCTGGGTATGTAAGGCAACACCATGATCAACGCCACCAGAGCCATGGTGACAGTGGCTGTCGACTCGTCCTGTTGCAACGAGTTAAGAATGTTGTTGAATAGTGGCGTTTGTAATACAACATGAAGATGTGGAGGTTGACTCTGAACAAAATCGCATAGCAAGCTGACGGCAAAGTTACGATAATCTCTCTTGACGAAATACCGATCCAAGCAAGCCATGAAGCCCTGCCGAGTGTTAGTCATAAACAGTATGCGCAAGGAGAGCCGCGAGGATGCAAACCTTTGGGTCCTTCTTTCCAAAGGCCATCAAGGCCTTCTTCACCATGCGGTCCTTGAAGTCCGCCACCGGGAAAGAGTTCATCTGGCTCGCACGAGCGTCCATCCATCTGCTCAGTAGACGTTCGGTGAAGGGAGAAAGGCTTGCCTCGGACGAGTTTGACGATTCATCGAACCGGTCAATCATAAGCAGGTCTAGCGTGTTCGTGGCAACCTCACGGGCCAGGCCTTTTTCTTGGCCGACATATTCCAACACAGGGTCAAGAAGTCTATCCCACCACTCAAATATTCTGGCAGGCGTCTTCATGGCGGGACGCAGTTCCCGAAGGATCGCAAGAAAGGCCGCATATTTTCCGGGCTGGTTCTCCACGTTCTTGGTGTAGATGGAGAGAAGCTCCTCGTTCAACCGGTCTGCAGCTCCATCTTCGGCGTGCTCATGCCGTTCCAGATAGTTGCGAATCAAGATGTTGAGGTCGTCGGGGAGAGGCAGGTTTGGTGTCTGGATGAAGCTAGTGAGAGCCCTGGTGAGATCTTTGGTAGACCTGTTTCACGTTGATGGCTTGTTAGACTTTGCAGCAAACAAAGAGGCGTGGCATGATCGATGCTAGACAGCAGTTATTGAGTTGAGTGTTCGGGCGGACTTACCCAGATGAGGCCATCGTGATCAATGGGGTGGCGGGCACATCCAGTTAAGGGTCCAGTCCCGTAGGGTTAAGGTCGCGAGCTTCCGAGTTCTCGTTGGTCACAAGGGTGCCCAGAATTCTCGCAAAGCCGTAATACGGACCCGCTCGCCCTTCGAAGCGGCCACCCAACAACGGAGGATTTTTGTGAGATCAGTCGATCGGAAAGTAATATCAAGGTGAGAGGTTTCTGAATTCGAGCTGAGTATATGTGTCGGAACTTGGACGATGATATGAGAGATGGGATGGCAGTGACGGAATGTACTTGACCGAGGCTGACGAATCGGCTACGGGCTATCACAATCTCGGCCCAACCACAAGGCAGTCACTTCCCCAAAGGCACCCAGACTGTCCCGCACTATCTGAGTCTGCTCGAGGAGGCTCAAAGCTGGCGCTCCACAACGGTCCCTCCTTTTCGCTTATCAGAACTGTCCGCTGGTGAAAAACGTCCAGGCCGACAGCTCTACAGCTTGAGACACCTGTCAGGGTGTAGAGGTACCTTGGTACCTCTTACGAAGGAGCCGTATCGGGTGATCTGTGGTGAGGTTTTGCGTAACCCCGGCGGCGGTACTTGTAAGGTAGGCAGAGGTAAGGTAACCCGGATGGCGGCTCAGTTAGTCAGTGAAGCTCAAACTTCTGACCCCTGACAATCCAACGGCGCGACACGGCAGTTATCCTCAGTGTCTCGATAAACTGGAACAGGGGCTTGGAGGCTCAAGATACGATATGGCGTGTTCTCGCTCCAACTGACTGGATGCTCTGAATAGTCAATTGCGCTGCCGCGGTTTGGCCCGAATCAAGGAGCTTTGGGGTGTCGTCGTTCAGTCCTGTCTTTGTTGTTCCAGGGGTCGTAATGTTTGGTCGCAATAACCTTACGAGAGTGGAATCCATCCGTTGAATCGTGCCACTGCCTGCCCTGAGGTGGCCCGCTTGTACCGTAGTGCTGTCCCACTCCAATTTTTAACAGCTGTCCGGCAAGCGGCACCTGCCCGAAGAACAGACCACGCATCAGGTCGTCCGGTTCCACTTACGGGGCAGCCGCGATGGGAAAGGACCCGCCTGTCAGCAGGTCACCCCTGGTCGCTTCCGGGTTTGGTGCACCTCGAGCGCGCCAAGACCTTGTGGTTCAACGCTACCCCGCATTTTCAACGCACGTCAGGTCCCACCAAGTGGGGTTCTCAAACAAGCTCCCAGGACCCGGAGCTGCAACAAGTGGTACGACTGCCGCTACGGCACGCGCCATTCCTTTCACGGTCCAAAGTGAGGTTCTATCCCATTCGCCATTGAGGTTCTCTACCGCACAAGAGCTTGCCGGCCGCGGATGCATACGACTGTTTGCGGACAGAGGTGCACCTCGATGACTGCTACTCCAACAAGAGGGAGAGGACGATCTGGGCATTCATTTGCCAATTCTGGGCCATCACTGAAGGCTCGAACCCTCCCCCCCTCACGTGGGGTGATCATCTGGCACGACGCCTTCCTTCCAGTCATGGCTTCCGTCCCCCTCAATCCCCTCATCGAGCTCTGTCCATTGAGGTTGAAGTCTGTCCCGTGTCTCATTTAAAGGAGAAGCTCTCCGTGCGCCCCGCGGCATCCGTCTCTCTCTCTCTCTCTTGTTCAATCCATCTGACAAAGGTGATCCCATACATAACAAATCCATAAACACCCTCACTCGATCTTGAGAGAACCCCCTCTCCGAGACATTCCACAGTTCCCCGAATCCTATCATTGTTTCTAGTTCGCGGGCAAGTAGAACACCAGATCATTGTGATCCATTCTCCATTCCTCACTTCTCATTCAACCACCACAACCACCGCAACAACAACGTCGTCAAGATGGCACACAAATCGTCTGCAGTGGCCGATGAGCCCATTGATGTGCTCTTCGCCCTGCATCCTAAATTCAACCTCATGGACTTTGCCGGTCCCCTCGAGGTCCTTACCACCGCCCTGCACGAGGCGAACGATCCTTGTAAGACACCTAGGCGTCTCATCATTGAGTCTGGCCCGTCTTTGTCAAAGAGAAAAATGACTGATATTGGGTTCACGAAACAGCTTCCAGGGCCTTCGAAGTCACCATCGCCTCCGGCGAGCCGACCGTTCTCTCGGACCAGGGGGTCATCGTTCAGTCCCAGATTACTTGGAAGGAGGCGCACGAGCGCCTGTCAGAATTCGACGTCCTCGTTATCGTCGGCGGCAATGTGGACGATGCCCGCCTGAAGTCTAAGGCCGAACCTATGCCTCTCATTACCGCCTACACTGAGATCCAGAAGGCTGATCCTACCCACGAGCGTACCCTGCTCTCCATCTGTACTGGATCCGTCTTCTTGGCCGAGCTCGGTGTCCTTTCTGGTCTTGCTGCGACCACCCACCCCGACTACATGACCCAGTTTGAGAACCTCTGCAGTCACTCGGCTGTTCGTGACGGCGTTGAACGTACTGATGTCATGGAAGATGCCCGATACGTGGTGAACAACTTGCGCTTCGACATTGGTGACGAGGATGAGAATCCCTACGTGCGACGCAAGTCTGATGCTGGCCGTCGTCCTTCCAATGCCCGGTAAGTGCTGATATCTTTACGCGGGGAGCTTGCGCTGTCACCCGGAAATCTACTGACACATACCAAAGAAAGGGATCCATGTCCTTCAAGAGCGCCACTCGCCGCGAATCCATTGTCCGTCGCGCAGCAATGCGCCTAGGTGGGCTGCGTGTCATTACGAGTGGGGGAGTGGCCGCTGGCCTGGATGCAGCTCTGTATCTGGTCAGCGTCATGGTCTCCGAGGAATCTGCTAACGAGGTTGCCCGGGTTATGCAGATGACCTGGACCAAGGGTGTTGTTGTTGATGGTCTTGATGTTTAAAGCGAGGCGTTGGTGGTTACACAAAATGGTCTATGGGTTTTTTTTTTTTCGGACCATATGTACTTATACCAGGATGAAAGGACATCCGATGACGGAAATGACTGAAACGAAATAAAAATTAATACTTCCAGCTCTTTCATCCGTCGTGGTTCAAGATGGAGCAGGCATGGGTATGGGTCTTGCATCCCAACTTTAAAGTTTAGTGTCCGGATCCGCTGCACCCACTTTCATCGCTGCCGGAGCTTCAATGCTCCACTATGCGGGGAACATAGCCCAACAGCTCCCTTCACAAGGCCGCCAGCTGGCGCCGGTCCGGGGAAAATGCGGAAAATATTATCGAAACGGGGACCGTCAATCTTTCAATCGGCCGGCTGCTCCAGATTCTCGGGTGCTGTGAGTACGGATCCCCGGCGCGACCTCACTCACTGACAAGGCGCGTTTCCTCACGTCTTCCACATACCCACCAGATCCGGCACAATGGCCTCCATAGCGAAGACTGGTGCTGAGGCACTGAGGAATGCCCCCTTCAAGTTGGGCCAGAAGCAGATCTTCCTGTAAGAAATTATATTTACCAGATTGCGATGCGATGGCGCCCCGTCATACCTGCATTTTCCGAAGAGATTCCCGTTCCGTTCCCTATAGCTCGTGCGATCGCAAACATGACACCACATCCATTCATCCGTCTCGCTTTCTCCCAGACCCAAGCTTTAGAGCCGGCCCTAACAAATTGATTCTCTACCGTCAAACAGGCCAAACCACGTCATCACATTTGTCCGCCCGCTGCCCAAGCAGCCGCCCAACCTCGCGACCTTCGTCGTCCCCCTCGAGTTCAACAAGCTTGACCTGCGCGACTACCTCTGGAATGTCTACAACGTCGAGGTGACGGGCGTGCGCTCCTTCGTCAACCAGCGCCGGCACGAGAAAAGGCACGGTGACTTTGGCAACTGGCGCCGCCCCAAGTCGCAAAAGATGATGATCGCCGAGCTGGTCAAGCCGTTCGTCTGGCCCAAGTCGCTCGGCGAGGAGGCCCGCGAAGGATTCGACTACAAGGCGTTCAAGGCCCAGGAGGCGGCGCGTGCGCGTCACGATCACATCATGGGCCTCAGATCTGCCGGCGCTTTGCCCTTGCCAAGCCAGGAACCGACTCAAAGGGATCGCCAGGCCATTAAGAAGCGGCAGGACAAGCTGCTCTCGGGCGAGGAGACGTGGACGCCCGGCAAGGTGAAGTCGTTCCTGAACTCGCACGTCGTGCCGGAGGAGGAAGGCTGGGCGGAGGTGGAAGAGGACGTGTCTTTGGATGCGGCGGCGGAGGCGGAGGCGACTAAGGAGAAGAAGCTATAAATATATAAGGGTCGCCGGAGATGTACTCGACACTTGTCCCACCAGATCATTGGACTGCTTTTTTGGGAAGGGAGAGTCAGGAACAACTTGGGGATGATGAGGCAAAGGGAAGGACAGGGAGAGCGAAGGAAAAACGACAGTCCCCTTCCTTTTCACGCAACGGAAATGAGTAATCTTGGAGCGGATGAAGAAATTTGGCATTGGCTTGGAACCTGATTGTATGATATATCGCACCTGTTGGACAGGGAGTCAAACATTTGCGGTTTTACTGTGTAACAAAATGTACAATACGATATAAAAGAAGTAGAATCGGGGCGAAAAAGCACTAGAAAGGCGTTCCGGCTGTCTTATCTATATGGTACTGCTTCCCTCACCTTTTTGTTTGAAGCATCGAGCCTCGTTTTTCCTGCCCTTTCTTCTTTTTCTTTTGCTTCCTCATCTGCAATACCGTCTACCCAATAGCTTCGGTGTTGAAACAACAGACACTGGTCACCCCAGCTCCACAATCCTGCCGTCAAGTTCCTGGCAAAGACTTCCAGGGCCTGATAATTGGGCGGCAGGAGGTCCGCCAACAGGCCCCGAAGGTTAGGTTTCCTAGAATGGACGTCCGGCACCGCTACAATAACTCTGGTCTCAATAGGACTTCGTTTCTTGACACCATCCGGGCCTGCAGTGCCACCACGTCTTTTCCTCGCGAGCAGAAGCCGTTCCCACGGTTTCCTCCATGCGGAGTCCAAACTCACAATCGGCTCTCCGTTCGTGGTCACCTTCAGCCATATCCACTCGCCCACCAGTTCGACTTGCCACTCATCAAAGATGCCCTTCGGGCCCGTGAGAGTGTCGGCAGCTCGCGCCGAGTTTGTCACCCACACAGCGACAAGACCGTCCTCCGAAAGGTGTGACGCGACGGGAATCTGCGAGAGGAGGTCCCTGATAGAATCCGCGTCACGAACTGGCTGGTAAATGCGTTTTCCCTTTTTCCTCTTCGCAGACCGGTTGGGCCATGGCGGGTCCATGATGATCAGGTCAAACCCCTTGGATGGCGCCGTCGCGAGAAACTGAGATCGCTGAGACTCCACCGTCCCAAGCAGGTAGTGAGATGCCTTGGGAATGATGTAATGTGAAAGATCTGACTCTGTCGGCGTCGTCCCACCAAGGGCATCATCGCCAAGCTCGTTAGGGCCTCTTCTCGCTTTGTCTTCTGAGACATCGTCAGCAGCATCCTCTTCTTCGTTAGACCCCCGTTTTCCGTTGCGATTGACATCCTCCGCCTTTGGTAGGCAATGACGCGGTAAACACCATTCCCGTCCTTTGTAAGAGTTCTGAATGTCTTTGAGCGCCGCTTCGACAGCGAAACGGGTCATCAGTTCTGCGATATGAGCGGACGCGGTCGGAGCAGCGGACGGTGATTTCGATTTGGGTTCTGGAGTCTCAAACGGAGACGATGGAGGTTCTGATGAGATCAAGGACCGAAGCTTCACCCCCGATGTTAGCGCGCCATCTTCTTCAAGTTCGCTTGGGAGGAGCTGAGCTTCCTCGAGCGAGCGAGGCAGATCAAGGAGGAACACAGTCTTGTTGTCATTGTGATATAGCACCGACGAGTGAACCATGTTCTCACTTCTCACTGAGCCGGTGCTGTGAGCCTGGGCGGGATGGGGATCCGTTGGACGAATGTCCTTGTCTGGGGATGAGGGACCAGACCCGGTTTATCGCTGCACCCCGCAAAAACCTCGAGCAGAAACAGGGACGAAGCGCGGAGGAAGATCGTGATTCAGGTCCCAGATCATCCAAACAGTGGGAGTGTTGCAACTGCCCTGCCAGGTCCCGTCCAGTCGCAGCTAGCGATGATGCTGAATGTGGAGCCTCAATCACGGCGGATGGATGCGGGTGAAAGGGTCCTCCAGAATTGGTAACAAAGACAGGTCGTACGTAACAATCGATAACAATTTCACAAGCCGAGGACAATGGCGGCCTTCTGGACGTCTGGGCCGCGCTACACTATCGCTTGAGGGTCTCGTGACCAGCACAAATGGTTCCAGGTTGTTTTGCAGATTACTCAGCCCCGCAACGGTTCCAGGTTTCCAGAATGGCTTCGGCAATCCTCGGCTGGCAGGGACCGGCTGGCGGGGGAATTTGGGAATTTGGAGGTCAAAGTGAGAGCACCTGCACCCGAAGCGGTGTTGGAGAGAGAGAACGGTGGACTTTTTGAATGCGCCCTCCAATGTCGCTTTCCCCGGCTCCGCTGCAAACCGTGTGATGTAATAATTCCAGTACAGTAATTACCCCTGCAGTTGCAAGTGGGGCGTGCAACTCGATTTCTTTGCAAAAGGGGGGGCTTTGCAAAAGAGGGAGGAAGTGCACAGGCCACCCTAAAGCCTTCTGGCCAATGGGCGAGGGCGACCAGCGCGAAAAAGGGGGTCGCCAAGCCCCCGGTATGCGGGTATAAGTTACCGCACCACCAAAATCAGACCCCTGCTTTTGCAAAATCCGGCCTTGAGCCGTTGCAATAGCAGTTAGCAATCCTCCCCCGCAGACGGAATGCGTGCAGCCAGATTCCTTAGCAAAAGGGGGGGTTTTAGCAAAAGGGGGGGCTTGCAACTGCAGGGATAATTACTGTACCTGTATCGAACCCTCCGAAATACCTTCACTTTTCCTGTATCACGACACCATCACCAACATCTTTCATTCCTAGACTCAGTTCACAAACCAGGGCTTTCTTCACATTCAATTCCGAGAACCCATTAGCCCCCAATTCCTTCATCCTGGCGCCGCAACTATAGGGTTGTGTTTTTAGCTTGTGATCGCAAAAACCAAAAAAAAAATCGTTAACTACCGTCGCATCGCCGAATTTACATCTTTTACACGAAAACTTTTCAGCCGGCAATGCGCCTATAGAAAGCGCATTCTTTCCGAATTCTCAAGTACGATCCATTGCAGGCGGTATTGTGAGCCCCTTCGAGGCCCGCGTCAGAGGGAATGCCCCCGGCGCTCATCAGTCATGCCTCCATGCCGGGCAGCACATCAAACGAACCACGAGAGGTAGCAGTCGATGCGTTCCGGTTAGGAGGAAGGATACAGAAAGAGAAGGGCGAAGCAGCTGTATGTCCGACAGACGATGAGGCTGCCGTACCGCGGTCAAAGAAGGATTCCGACAGTTCACAGAAGAAGCGGAGTCTGGATTACGTCTGGAGATCGGGGGTAGCGGGAGGCTTGGCCGGATGTGCGGTATGTATATCAAGTGTGGTCGTAACTCGTCGCATTCCACGACGCAACTCAAAAGGACGGCTTTGACTGATTATTTCCTCTGACAGGCCAAAACCGTTGTCGCACCGCTTGACCGGGTCAAGATCCTCTTCCAGGCTCGCAATCCACACTTCCTCAAGTATGCGGGCTCGTGGTGGGGCTTTGGGGAAGCCATCAAAGACATTTACCGGCAGGATGGACCGATGGGTCTCTTTAGGGGGCATTCGGCAACCCTTCTCAGGATCTTTCCGTATGCCGGCATCAAATTCTTAGCCTACGAGCAAGTCAGGGCACTCGTCATCACCCGGAAGGACCAGGAAACCCCGCTACGGCGGCTTATCAGCGGCTCGCTCGCCGGCGTCACCTCTGTCTTCTTCACATACCCGCTCGAAGTCATCCGAGTACGACTAGCATTCGAAACGAAACGAGAAGGCCGGTCCTCCCTCCGATCCATTATCCGGCAAATATACAGCGAAAACGCCATGACTATACCCGAAAACGCGCCATCTCTTATGCGAAACATGGCCGCGGCCTCAGCGCACGCGCCTTCGCTGATTCCGCGGACTGGCCTCGTCAACTTTTATCGCGGCTTCTCCCCGACTCTGCTCGGCATGCTTCCCTACGCCGGCATGTCCTTCCTCACACACGATACGGTCGGTGACATCTTCCGGCACCCCAAGCTCGCGAAATGGACGACACTACCACAACCCGATAATGCCCCGGCTGGCAAGGCTGCTCCTCTGCGCTCATGGGCGGAGCTTTCGGCCGGTGGTATCGCGGGTCTGGTGTCACAAACGGTGTCGTACCCCTTGGAAGTCATCAGACGCCGGATGCAGGTTGGCGGAGCGGTCGGCGATGGTCATAGGATGACCATTGGCGAGACGGCCAAGCTGATCATGAGGGAGCGTGGGTTCCGCGGCTTTTTTGTCGGTTTGACGATTGGATATGCGAAGGTGGTTCCCATGGTGGCTGCGAGCTTCTATACTTACGAAAGGTTAAAGACATATTTTGGCATATAAGAGATGGAGACAGCTCGCACTTTTTTTATATCCTGTTTCGGTAGGCCGAGGTAGGGGGTCTTGAAACGGTGCGGTCAGCAAGACTTGGGTTTTACTTACTACAACGGGGTCATTCGTACTTTGGGGTGTACTCACGAGACACATTTTCATGGCGTTGGTTGGCTTTTCTGCTTGATAGGCATATGAATACACAGATACAGATATTCTTGGCTTAGACTTGAAGAGATGTCATTTTTCGTGCTTGACCAACTTGAGCATTTCTGTATCTTCTGGAGAGTATTTCATTCTTAGCTACAAGGCGCTTGTCGCTACCTCGGTCCGCCAGGCTTGCCCTATCACCAATGATGGGCTTGCTCATATACAAGTAGGTCGTCGGCAAGCCACCAGACCAACAGCATCATAGATTTTACTACAGGCTATGAAGCTCAGCTAAGCCTACTGTTCAGGTTAGCACATTATACACTCCATTTACGCTGCCTGTGCTCCTATCACGTAATGTTGAACCATCTCTTTTAAGGACGTCATACTGGGTATGGCTCCCGAAACACAACCACCCGGATGGCAGTGCTAACCTTGCGGTAGTTTCTACACGCACGAGCAACACGAAGGCAGTCAGAATAGACGGAGATAATGGACGGTCGGTCATTTGGGGCGCTAGGTCTATTTCGAGCTGGCAATCGACCCGAGTACATCTATGCGGTTCGATCAACTTGAGGTCGTTTATGCGGATGAACACTTATTCCCTGTCCTTTGAAGTTGTATTCACCATTTTCAGTTTCTTCTGCTGTCAATCTTCTTGCGCTCATTTCCCTTTGTTTCTTTTGTTCTTTGCACTGCTATCTCCCGTACCGGGGAAAACAGACAAGCAGCTCCGGGCAGGGTGCACACACTTCTTGTCCTCTACCTATTCTGAAGTCCGAAGTACTTGATAAGATCGCGAATATCTTGATACAGATAGGCTCTTTTTGCTTTACGGTATCATTACGTCAAACTGTTATCGAGTGTCCTGTATATGTACATCGTGACTGCGCCACTCGCCGACGACGTCTAGGATTGCTAACATTAGGAGCAACCCAGCCACGACAATTAAAAGCCTCCGTCATCATCGAACGCTTATAGAGCTTAAAGAAAGTCTGCATTCAGACTTCTGGAAATTTACATCCATCTGCCTACACCTGCCTTCCTATCTCAATTCTCGGTCACAGGTCCCTTTAGCATAGGGGTAGGATAATGTGACATTCAACCTCCCTTACATCCTTGGCCTTTGAATGTTTTTTTACGACTTCGTTTCTTCTCATCCGTTTGTTATGAAGGATTTTGTTCCTAAACGGCGGCAGTGGAAGAAATTGACAGCATCGGAAAAATGTTTTCAGAATGTATAAATTCTTACAAATGTCGTCAGTGTACCTTACATCTGTCCGATCCGTATTGCACACCCTGCACGCATGCCTGTAAATCTTGCCGGGACTCGGCATATACATGTACGTTTTGCTGGGTATCAGCACATCCAACGGAGCGCGTCCCTACATACATGAGCATGAGCATTGTAGCCAGCAGCAGACATGAGACGGTTTTTTACCTAGCTATAAAACGTCCGTCCCTTCGTCGTCGCCATGGTGTATTACATCTCTCTTCCATCCCTCTTGCTATTCAACTTTTCTTTCAAGGTTAACACCACCTCACCTCTATCAAAATGGACCGCACCACCCCCTTTGGTTTCTTCAGAGATTGTCTCAAAGCAATTATTGAAGATCGCCTCGAACGAAGGGGTCTCTTTGTTGAAGACATTGAGATGTTTGTCAATGTCATTATCGTCATTCTTTTCGACGAGGTCTTTCCCGAAGAGGACGACGATGAAATCCCGCATCAACTTCACCGTCTCGCCGCGGCTATTGCTCACGCCGCTTATGAGGTTGGCCTCATTCCTTAAAGGCATGTTTCTCTCCCGGCGATGCTTGCTACTTACCTGCCGTCATTCTCGTTTCCTATCTCTGGTCGCGCGAAAGCAGTTGAGGTACTGACTGAGATGAACTACTCGCAGTGTCGCCTACACCCACCATCAAGGTAAAATCAAACGCAGAAACTGTCCTAATCTTGCCCCTTCATTCTGTGTTGTTACTGACTCTCTCAAAAGGGTTTCCGAAAACATGAAGGCCACCGCGGCTTTAAACAAAAGAAGCCCAAGGCACCTTTCAAATGTTTTCAAGCTACCTACGAACCAGTCGTCGGGGTGGGGAGATTTTACACTTTCAAGGATTTTGCAATTCACATTAGCACATACAGTATAAACTCGACTGATCTGTTTTGCGGGTTACATGCTTGACATAAAATTGCTGGTGTTAAGTATGTAGACCGCGAAACAGAGCAGTCGAGTTTATACGGTATCGCATTTCTCTGCGTTCTTCTTCATCGATGGCCAGAGCCAAGAGGGAAATTTATATAGAGGCGCATGTAGTTACATATTCAAAGTCAACTGTAACCGTAACAGTGTTCCCCCATTTTGATAATGGAGACCTAGTTCAAGACTCAATATGGCCCAATTTCTGCCTTTGCAAGGTCCATGTTGACTCTCATTCCCAGAACACATGAATATGCCCAAAGACAACATAGTCGCTAATCTTAAGGCCGTAGGTGTTAATGCTAGACCCACCCCTGTCCATCGGTCGACTGTAAAGCACCAGACCCTTTTGAATGTGTTTCCAGGCCTGTAATTGTCTGGAGTCTGGACTCTCAACTTTATCAGTCCTGCTTTCAAGACATCGCCCAACTAATCACGTGAAATGAGTTCGAAGTGCACAGGAAAGGATTGTCAAGATGGTGAGTGTATGTGATCATAAGTCTTTGTTCATTAGACACTTTCAGGGTAGGTACTCTTAATTCTTCCTTTGACCCATGGCTGAATTCTAGCTATCGCTTTTATGCTTCATATGCATTTTTGCCCTGCCCAATAATCATTATATCATAATATGTAGTAAGAAAAGGAAAGAAAACCATTGCATCAAATCAGAGAACCCTTCTTTTAGGCATGCACGGCACCACTACTCGTGGGCGCCGCTTCTGAGGACTTGTTCTCAGCGACAGTGGTGTTGTTGGCTTGAGCCTGAGCAATCATCTCATCCTCATCGCTCATGTCATACTCGCCCGCCAGTTCCTCGAGCGTCTTCCTCTTGGTCTCGGGGATCAGGAAGGTGGTTCCGACACCGAGCAACATGAAGAGGGCGTAGATCTGGAGAACGTGGTTCATCCAGGGGTTGGGGTTGCCACCGGGGACGGCGCCGCGGGTGCGGAGAGGGGCGATGGCACCCTGGCCGATGATGGAGCCGATCTTGCCCATGGCGGCGCTGATACCGTGAGAGGTAGACCTGTAGCGGGTGGGGAAGACCTCGCCGGGAACGATGAAGGTGGTGGCATTGGGGCCGAAGTTGAAGAAGAACTGGGCGAGGACGAAGATGGCAAGCAGGGCGTTGGGCGAAAGCTTGTTGTAGGCGAAACCCATGACCACGAAGAGGACTGTAAGGATACCGAAGCCCATGAACTGGATAGGCTTGCGGCCGACGGTATCAACAGTGAAGACAGTAACCCAGTAGCCGGGGACGGCACCAGCAAGGACGATGATCATGTTACCGACAGCGGTGTTGTACAGGATCTCGTAGGTGTTCTTGGCGCCGGTGGTGGAGTAGCCGATGACGTCGAGGATGGTAGCGTTGTTGAGCGAGACACCGTAGTAGGCAATGTCGAGGAAGCACCAAGAGAGAGCAGTACCGGCAAGCAGCATGGCGTTCTTGCGCTTAGAGTAGTGACGGAAGAAGTCCCTCCAGCTGGCCTTGGGGATCTCCATCTTCTTCTCGGCCTCCTGCTGGCCGGCAATGCGGGTGATCTCATCGGGCTGACCCTTGGGCTCGCCCTTCTTGAAAGCCTCAATGTCATCGGTGCCCTGCTCAATGTCCTTCTGGACGTCGAAAGTGTAACGGGGAGTCTCGGGGATGGTCAAACGGTAGTAAAGGGCAATGCAGCCGGGAACGGCACCCAGACCAATGACTGTGCGCCACATCTTGTCAACGGCAACGGCACAGTCTCCAGTGCAGGAACCAAGATCGGGAGCAACCTCCAGCGACTTCTTGAAGCCGAGGGTGACGAACAACATGACAAGGGCAGCAGCAAGCTGGCCAAGACCCTGCATGGCGAAGACGGCACCCATCATGGCACCTCTCCACTTGGTTGTAGCAAACTCGGAAGTAATGATACTGGAAAGAGGATAGTCTCCACCGATACCAACACCCTATATTACATGTGTTAGCTTGATGTTTCTCATAGGCTGTGATCTTTTGGAGAAGTGCTTACCATGAGGACACGCCAGAAGATGATAATGCCGATGATGTTGACGGAAGGAGAACCGGAGGTCAAAGCCTGGGCGAGAGTGGCGAAGATGATGAAGAGCAATTCCAATCCGTACATGTTCTTGCGACCGAAGATATCAGCAGCGGCACCGAAGCCAACCTGGCCAATAACTGTGCCGGCAGATGTTGCGAGCTTGATGGCGGTGTCGGAGTTGTGAGGCATCTTGCCGACGCCGGGGAAGTAGACAATGCCGACCATGAGGGTCAGAAGAGAGACAGTGAAGATGTCGTAAGAGTCTGTGAAGAAACCGACACCGGCGACGGCAACGGCGCGGACGTGGTACCAGCCGAATGGTGCCTTGTCGACCTCGGCGAGGGCGAGTCTTCGCCTCTCATTTGGGTCCTTAATGTGAAGGAAGTCGTTGTGGAAGTTGTGGTAGGCATTGTTGCCTCCGGCAGTCTTCTTAGGGGCACCCATGGCTTGTTGTTGTGAGGGGAGTATCGAATACTCGAGACACTAGGAGTGCTCAAGGCAACAAAGCCGGAATTGGTGAAGAGACTGGTTGGTCCTAGGGAACCAAGGAATGTGAAAGGGTTGAAGAGCTTGAGGGGGCTGATGTCGAGAAGAGATAGAAGGGAGGGATGAAGGTGGCATGTCGTGGGAATTTATCTTATAGAAGGAATAGGCCGAATAGGACCACCACGTCCCGAGGATAATTCCCATGGGATGGCGTAAAAGACGGGCGATCCCCGAGACACCCACCCTGTCCCGCGGGATATCCAGATACGTAGCTGGAAGCACCCACTCTCACACCAATGGCTGATCAATATTTTTGCTTTTACGAGCTATCGAACCCATTCTGCTCAGTATCCCCTGTGCAGAATCTTCCTCCCAGCCGACAGAGAACCTATCTTTTCGCACACGTGGGTAGTTTCCAAATACAGGCGAGCCGTTCAACCTCGCCGTACCATAATGCGGCCAAGCAAAGACGGTGGAGGTAACTACGGCAAAACTCTGAAAGCTTCGATCACTTGGCGACTATCGAGGCACGCGAGCACTTGCGGTTTTGCACTCAGGAAGCGTCTGGATGCCTGGGCGCCCAGTTCGCCGCTGGCTGCTAGGTAGCTGGAGCGACAGAACATCGCATCCTGAAGGCCAAGACGTTGACTGCAAATGCTCAGCAGTTCGAGTGCTTGGCTGATGCTTGGGCAATGCTTGGGTGTCCAGTCTGGACGAGGCATGAAGCTCGTGGGCTCAGCGTTACACCTGATTGGTCAGATCCTCAAGGTGTGGGGGCTCCCAAGTCTAAGGTCAAGACAACAAGCTTCCCTCGGCTTTTGGACAAGATCGGTATTGGTCTAGGAATATCATGGAGGGCAGCATGGGCTTGGAGAATTGACGATTGTTTCATCGAAATCACTCCAATGAGTTCATCGCATCAATGGTCTTCGAGTGTCGTCAGAACACAGGGAGACTGGCTGACTGGCTGACTGGTACTATCGAGTCGAGTCGAGGCGAGTCAAGCCACAGACCTCAAAGTCTGGACCGGTCTGTTGCCCGTTCTGCCCCATCCAAGACCCCGACCTTCTCCTTCGCCTCTAACCTCACTTGGCAGCTTGGCACATCCACCGGCATGGGCCACTGCAACCCCAGATATGGACCCCAAAGGAGTCGCTGATTCCAGAGGCTCTTCCCCACGAATCGCATCGAGAGAGGACACACGTGTGGGCAAGATGCGCCGTGGTTCGCCTTTCGGTCATTGGCTGGCTTGGCTGAGTTGGTTCTTTTAAGGTTCTGTTGGACCCCTGTCACGGCAGCCGCAGAACACAGCCGACACTTTATTTGACCTACCCACGTGCCCCAAGGACTTGGTATCCGCAACCCCAACATCCAAAAGTTCAGATGAAGGACTCGTCCGTAGAGGTAGCCGCGCACACAAGGGACAACATGAACGATATGCCTTTCGTCTCATCTTTACAAAGTTTCGTCCAAAGCCCGTGCTTGTTCATCATCTGAAACTGGAGTAGAAAATACGTCTTGGTATGATATCAAGGTTAGAGACCGGCTTTTGTCGTTATGTATAAGTTGAGAGAGCATGAGAGCCCCGTGCGACTTTGATACGTATGTAGTAGTACGTTTCGATTGTCAGGCTTTCAGCACAAATCGTAAGACGTTGGTGTGTCCGCAATGACTCGGCCAATCACAATCCTGATTTCAACCACGAGATGAGAACATCAAACCACGACCTTCTTCCCTTTTGATATCAGCCAGTTTTGGAAGTTGATAGACTTGATGGAAATGACTTCAGTTCCGTAAATTCCGAGAGTCCTTTGTCGATAATGTGGTGTACAGCTGATACAAATATTCCCGATGATTCCCGTACTCAACCCGCGTCTGCCATGGTTGATCTGTCAAACCAAGTGCCTGGTGCATGCCATGCCTTTCATTTGCATGTAGTGCGGCATACGTCGTCGACGAGCCGTCCCGGTGTCAACGAACTTCCGGGACCATACCGAGAGCACGCAGGCCCTCTGTGTCACTCCATTGGCTCTGTTGTTCGAGACAAGCTTTCTCGTCCTTCGCCCAAGCTTTCCCTTCTTGACACAAGCTTTTTGTTCTCTGCAGAAGCACTCTCCCGGTGTCTTGGGCGTGGGGGGTGACATCACGGTACAGATCGTCCGGCGACACAAGCAAGGGAGGGTGCCCAAGACTGTCAAGCATTTGCCAAGATGGGCAGAGTGAAGATCCTGCAAGGCATGATTGTAGTGTGTCACGGCGACGGCGTGTTCGTGTTTTGTGAGAGCCAAGATCCAGGTAGTGTCTTGGTAAGGCTGTGTGGCGGCGGCACAACTTGCAGCATTATATAACCCAAGGCGCTTGAAAAATGACAAGCGGATGGCGTATGTGTACCATTGCCCCCGTACCGTCGGTTTTGGGGCAACGTTGGTAGAGCGAAATCAGCTCTGTTTAGCTTCCTCCGATATATCTTAAACCTCCATAATGTCGTCCTCCTCTTCTTCGGCTGCTGACGGTGCTCCCCCTTCAATCTCTTTGGGCTCAGCTTCGTCTCTCATCAGCACGTTTACTAGTCGCTCGCACGCCTCCTTGACAGCGTCATCGTCAACACGAAGGTGGGTTTCCCGAATAATGGGGTAAACGCTGACGCTCCTCATGAAATCACGGCCAGGCCTCGTGGTGGTCAGAAGAGTGAGAGTTTCGATGTGTGTCAGAATGTTGCTGCTGTCGGGATCGCGCTGCTTGTCTGGCGGCAACAGCTGGAGATCGGTGAGCATTTCCAATGCCTCGTCCTCGGGATAAACTTCGCCGCCCATGATAGGAAGCAAAATATAGGGAAGGATATTGACGTCATCCTCGTCCAAAAACGCGGGGTGTGAAGGAACGTCAAAAGCAGCGTTCTTGATGATGCTGGCCACGCCCTTTCGCCTGATATCGGATTTGTGCTCGGTGAAAACCTTGATCTTGTTGATAGGAATGACGTCGTCGTAGTCCTGTCTGTTGACAAAGTACTGGCGAATCTCGTCATGTTTCGAAAGATCGGCGAAGACGTAGGAAAGGTAATCGTAGTCGGCGTTCTTGTTATAGGTTCCGTCGGCGCCCTTGACGAAAAGGTCCATCAGTTGGTTAATGACCCTGTCGTCAGACTTGAGCTTCTCGGGAGGGGTCTGTTTTCGGTCCAGCAAGCTCTTGAGCCCATCCCACTTGGTCAAGTTTGCCAGCAACATAGCCATAAGGTTGGCGTTGGTCTCATCGGGGTCCTGGAGGGGCGATCACAGCGGTTAGTCCCTTCTTGCGCCCGCCGTGGAAGCTCAAGAATAGCTGTACATACGACAAGGAGCCCGAGCAAAATCCCAATGAAGCGGTCGTCGGTCGCGACATTTTCAAGCACATCCTTCTCGGCGGTCAAGTTGATGAGGCAACTCAGGGCGTGTTCGGCGATTTTCTGAAGAGTGTACCGGCGTCTTAGCTGAAGCTGCTCGGGCGCAAACAGGACAGGTCTTTTGGGCCTACCGGGTGGTCGCGGATCAAGAACTTGAGGTGCTTGACGGGAGTGAGGTCGTCGGTCTTGAAGAGGGAAGGCTGAGATGCTGAGAACGGCACCAGGTTCTCTGTTGCGAGAAGGCGGATTTTGGCGTTCGGAGAGGCAATGAAGCCAACGAGCTTGAAGCGATTTTAGTGATTAGTTTCCCGCTTCTTGACTCTTGAGGCTGCAATTGAGTCCGGGCAGAATTACCTCTTCAAGTTCGGTCGGCATGTTGATGTTGTCGGTAGTGCTCGGATGTGTTTTCGGATATAGCTTTGTATGAGCTCGCAATTGAGGTTATGATAGCGGAACGTCAATCTGATTCCACCTAGGCCGAAGCTGCGAAAAATGTGAATACTGTTAACCCTACACATAACGATCAAGCGTGTACCCAAGGGTTTGATCGTTATACACCGGAAATCGTTATGCAAAGGTATTCGGTCACAGGGGGAAAACCACGGTGGAGAAAGTCGTTAAAGGTAGTGAATAACAGGTTTCTATGGTGTTTTGGCTATAGAACTGTTACTGAGGTACGGTTAAGGGTAGCCTAGTTTTTCCATGCCGCTTACTCAACTCCTCCCAGAACAATAACCTCTGCGCCTTCTGAGCAGGGGGTAACAGAGAGGGTGACACTATAATAGACCTGTCAAATAGGGGTGGGGTATAACGATTTTGGTGTATTACTAAGCAAAATCTTGATCGTAATCGTAATACGAAGGTTGATCGTTATACACATATAAAAACCGTGCGTTTCCCAGATTTTGATCGTTATACACCTGATATCGTTATACACCCTGATCGTTATGTGTAGGGTTAACAGTAGTGTACAAAGGGACAAAATTGCAATTGCAACCGAGGGAGGGGCACAGTGACGAAAATGCGGGGGAGTAAATTGTTATCACTGCCCCAAGCTGCACCTCTAGGGGTGGACGATAAGCGATAACAGATGCCATCCCGCTTATCATTTTCACCGCCCTGACAATCAGAAAACAAAGTGTGTCCACACAACAGCAAAGTGACCAACCACAAGCGTAGCGCAAGCCTTTCAAGTGCCAAGACTTCCCCACGGCGGGAACAATTTGTCCAAGGGTCGCCGAAAAAAATATCCCCAGCGGTGCAGCGAGTCCAGCGTGCAGCCAATTCGAAGGCGGATCGCAAAGACTACCTTTAGAGACAACTTGACCGGGAAAGCTCCGTATTATCAACTCTTTCCCCAATTCCACAATCCTTACCGCCATTCAAAATGCCCAAGACAACAGCGGCCACGTCCAAGAGGCGCCACAACCCCCTCGAGGCCGATCTGGTCTCTACCGGCGTCCTCAAGAACAACACCGGCAAGAAGAGCAAGAAGACGCGCGCCGACGACGATGAAGACGAGCAAAAGTATGTCGACGCCAAGGCCTCGCGCAACATTTTGGCCATGAGCCGCGACCTCATCGAGGAGGAAGAGAACCTTAAGACAACACAAAGCGCAGCCTCCGGAGCTACCCCTTCGGCCTTCGAGTTCGACCCATCCAGATTCGACCGTAACGATGACGAGGACGACAAGTTCGAGAACGACGAGGCTTGGGGTGATGAGGAGGAGGAGGAAGTAGAGGAAATCGAAGTCGACGCCACTGATCTCGAGACATTCAACCAATTTATCACACCCACGATGAACGAGGACCCACTCCTAACACACGGATGGGATGGAAAGCCAGAGGGAGCAGAAGAGCAGGGACAAAGTGTGAACTTGGCCGATCTAATTCTGGCCAAGATTGCAGAGAAGGAAGCCGGCGGTCCCCAGCAAGGCGGGTACCGTGATGAGCCTGGCCCGGTTGATGAGGATTACGAGATCCCGCCCAAGGTGGTGGAGGTGTTTGAGAAGTAGGCTGGCCTCTGTTTCTGTCATCCTCTTCGCAGAGTACTGACAGACTTTTTTTTTTTTTTTTTTGCAGGATCGGCATGATTCTTTCTCGCTACAAGTCTGGGCCGCTTCCCAAGCCCTTCAAGGTCCTTCCTCAGATTCCTCATTGGGAGGACATCCTGCCCATCACACAGCCCGAGGCTTGGACTCCTAACGCCTGGTAGGTTGCTACTGCTGCCCTCGACTGGCCAGGGAAACATTACTGACACTGTGGGCTATTAGCTATGCGGCAACCAGGATATTTGCATCTGCCAAGGAGGCTGTCCTTCAACGGTTCATGGAAATGGTGATCCTGGAACGTGTTCGCGAAGACATCCACGAGACCAAGAAGCTCAACGTCCATCTTTTCAACTCACTGAAAAAGGCCCTTTACAAGCCTGGCGGTTTCTTCAAGGGTATGTTACTTACCGCGTTTCTGGTATATCGAACATGGAGCAATCGAGCTAACTGTCAACAGGTTTCCTGTTCCCCCTGGCTGCTTCCGGCACCTGCTCTCTGCGCGAGGCTCAGATTGTTGCCGGTGTCCTGACCCGTGTCACCATTCCTGCCGTCCACTCCGGTATGGCTATCAAGGGTCTTTGCGAAATCTCATCTGCGCAGGCTTCTCAGCGCCTCGACTGCGTTAGCGCTACAAATTTCCTCCTCAAGACTCTCATTGAGAAGCGCCACGCCCTGCGTAAGTTCAAATACCCCGATGTACCAATGAAGTCAATCTCTAACTCCATTCTACAGCCTTCCAAGCGCTTGATGCTCTCGTATTCCATTTCCTCCGTTATCCTGCCTTCGCCACCGGCGGCCACATGGCACCCAACGCCTTACCAGTTATCTTCCACCAGTGCATGCTCTCATTCGCTCAGAGATACAAAACAAACAGTGAGTTCTTTATTTTCTCCCGGCATCGATTATACTCCCCATGTCTATGGCGCTCAAGTACTGATTATGCATTCTGTGTAGTCACTGAGGACCAGCGAGAGGCCCTTCTGGATCTTCTCCTAACCCACGGCCATGACAAGATCTCGCCCGAGATTAGGCGAGAACTCCTGGCTGGCCGTGGGGGCGGTGTCCCTGTTGCGCAGCCCGGGTTTGATGGAGATGACACGATGATGGACGCTTGAACGAAAATAGTGGTCCGATGATGACTTATAGACGATGACCCCTGGGCAGGCAGCGGGGATATATGGTTAATTTTATGCCTGGTACACGCATAGAGATGGGAGTTCTGTTCTTTTCTTTTTCCTGGGTGGCCTTGGAAAGTCCTGCAATAGGGACCCATTTCATGATTTTAGGCCACGCTTGGTCAATGGCTACTCATGGCGCCGTTCGCATGAATAGGAAGTGGTTATGCCAAGTCAGTTACTCAAGTCAGTCACCATGTACCCATTACCTACGTCTGAGTAGCGCTGACCCACCAGCAGAAAAGCTTTTGGCGATATATATTGAAGGTACTTCACAGCGCAGAGTCTCAAAACATGATGATACCCATTACTATTCCAAGGTCTTTTAATGCGCGTGCCTGCAACAACCCCCGGCGAGATGTCTGAGGAAGCTGCGCAGGACCTCCTGCCTTGCGTGCTTGCCTCTTTGAAGCCCTTTCCCTCCTACTCTACGCGCCCCGGCCTTGCAGTCACGATCCTCTGCCGCGCTGCTGGGTTGACAGAACGGTAAACAGTGGCACCTAGACGGATCATGCGGTTCTTCGTCTACTTGACATCTCACGGTTTTGGTGGCATCGTTTTTCGCATGAACCTGATATTTTCCTATTTTGCATCCCCTCAACTTCAGCATTCTACCTACTACTCGTCCCACTCATCCCTGATATTTCCAGATTCCTATCTTTATCCGTACACAACTCAGCATATCTGCTCAATAGCATGATTTTGGCGCTGCGCCCGGGCGCCTCACCTACTCGGCCCAACGCCACTTCAACCAGGTTGTGATGGCATTCCCCCCCGTTAAGCAGATAAATGCCATTGATCACAGCCTAGTTGTACGACGAAGCATCTTCCAGATTCCAGAGTCCATTGATAGCGCGATCACGTTCACAGATCGGTACAACTCAAATTCACGTACAATGAGCTTCTCGTGGCCACCGCCTTGGAACCAAAATGGAGATCGCAGAAGAAGTTCTTTACCGAGCCTCGGTGGTACAGTGTTGGATGGGTCATTGAGCAGGGCGCCATCGACCAGCGGGGCACTGGCTCGAAGCCCCAAAGGCAACTCTCCTCGAGGAGTTTACGGCCTTGACCCCCCTCGGCCACCCAAAGAAGGATACGAATGGGTTTGGTATCCGGAGGGGTACTGGGCTGAACGCGAATTTCGACCGATCGAGTTTGCGGCAAGCAGTAGCCGAAGCCCTGAAATCAAGGTGTGGAAATGGAGGAAACGGTCCGCGAAGAATGAAAGCTTAAGCGGAAGCCTCGAAAATGATGCATCTACCAGTTCACCCAAGACAAATCCACCAGTGCAGCAATCACCGGTGTCAAATACTACCTCACCTAGCTCTCCTCTAAGCCCGTTTCGCACCGAGGAGGCTCATATCCAGGCCCTACAGAGCCCGGGTGTACAGCTATTGACCGGCCCCAATATATTAACGAGCACCAGCCTTGTAGAAAGCGAATGGCTCTCACCAAAACATAGCCTCCAAACTCCTAGGTCCTCGGATCCGCCACCGCCAGCTGAAGCCAGGCCAGAAACTCCTGCTGATTCACGCGAGCGTCTTGGATTTCTATCCAAGAGAGCCATTAGCGCAATGGCTGTGCTGCAGAAAACAAAGGAGGTAGGATTCCAAGTGACAATGGTACATTTAGACATCTGCTGACCATGATCGAGGACCGCAGAAAGCGAAGAAGTACTCTGGATCAGGACCAGCATGTGAACGGCGCTCCGACCCTATGACTGATTCCTCGAAGGCAAGCTCTGTCGTGCATACCAGAGGGAACAGCGAGGACCAGGGGAGGAAACAAACTCCCGACAAGGAGGAAAGCCGAAGGGCATCTCGACTGAGTTACATCAGGTTTCCGAGGCGGGCATGGTCTGAAAGAAGATCCTTCCACTCAACAAGTGGCAGCACACCAGCTGTAGCAGAATCGGTAACTCCTGCAAGCAGTAACTCATCTGTATCAGCGCTCAGGTCTGCGTTCTCGGGTATGGTTGCTGGCTTGATATCATCTGTCTTTCTGGCTAGCCACTAATCTCTGTATAGTCATACCACCCGTGAGAACTGCCAGCCAATATCCAGGAGGAGTAAGTAGCTGCATTGTGTATACACTTCATAAATGCGCTGTGTTCCTTATCAAGGGCTCTCTTCCTTTGTTAACAACATAGCTGTTGGCTACGTACCACAAATCCCACCATTTGCTAACTACGAAACTACAGGAGGCTATCCGAATTCACACCCCTCCGCTGAAAGAAGACACAGCTGATGGACGACCGCGCGGATATTTCTTCAATGTATCGATACCGATTGACGCAGACAATACTGGCTCGTCTGCTTCAAGCAAGGAGACCTCCTTCACAACCACCACATTGCATAGGTCATTGCCGCCCACGCCATTGCGACACCCACATGAAAGGATTGAGGAGGAACAGAGCCCCTGCCGGAATGTCCCTCGTAGAGGTGACTTTTCATTGCCTCCCACACCCGGTTTATCTGGGTTACCGCCCTCAGGGTTATCCTCGTTACCAGCAACGCCCGGGACACTTTCATCGCCAACCACACCCGGGACGCTCGATAAGAGAAGAAGAGAATGGTGGGACGCTCCAACGAGATCGGCGGAAGCCAGACGGGCTGAGCGAGCAGAACGCTTGGCTGATGGAAGAAGCCGTGGTGACGGAGAAGTTGGACGCTTACGCAAAAAGGGGCAGTTCAAGTTCGAAATCCCTGAGCATTTACCAAGTAGCCCGATGTGTCCAGCAAACCCTAAACACAAATCCCAAGGGAAGGGTGTCTGTGTGGTGAGTGTCTGTTTTATGTGCAAGCATACTTGTTGGAATCCTGAGTTGAATCATCTCTTCACAACTCGGCATCCTGAACTTGTGTGGGTTTCAAGAGAGACGCTAACCGCGGTATCAGTATCATGGTCGGAGAAAAAGTACCAGCATGTCCGATGACAGCCACGATACAATGAGCGAGTCCAATAGCCCAAATACCGCGAAGAATAGCCCTGAGCTATCTTTGAAGCCTTGAGGCATTAGAGAGGAGTTGGGGGCAGGATGATGGGAAGATCGAACGAAAATTACATAGACACAGAGGAAGTGAACGCACTGAGAGGGGAACGAGACTGGAGGAAGGGATTGACCGCATTCCTATGCACAAATGACCGCGCGTAGTATCGAGCATCAGATTATCCATCTAGTTCGAACTAACCTGGTTCACACGAAGTAGTTCTCAAAGGATGAACCGTTTCGACATGTTATGGAAGACAGTGAATTGGAAACAGTCATACTTTCATATCACTTTCGTTGGTTTGCTTACCCCTATTCACCAAGATGCAGGGTTAGGGATATGTGTGAGGTCTCACAGCTTCGCTCGCAGTTGCAACGGCTTCAACCAGGTTGCACTGCAATGATAAGATAAGGTTGGTAGAAGTGGAGCGCGCCGCGTCCAAGTCCGACCACCGACCGCCCGCAATCGGTAATCAGAGCGTGCACTTCTGGTAACCAGCGCGTACATCCCCACCCATATGCTGAGTAAGCCGCACCAGCCACTTAGAATACCCGCGCGCTTAGTACGGCCCAGTATACTACATCGCTGCCCAACCTCGTCGTCGTCGCATATCTTATTAGCGACTATTAATATTACTATATAATTGAATAAAATTATCGCGAAGTCCTACCTATTATTGCGCAACCTTTTTATAGCAATTTCTTATTATCTTTATTATTATTTTATCGAATATCTTCGAATTCGTTATATTCTTTATTTTTTTTTGCATTCCCGTCCTAAAGCACGCGTACGTATACGCTTAATTTAGTATAGGTAAATAAACTTTTAATTCTTAATATAATATAGAAAGCCGATTATAATAACGTATATTAACGGCTCTTTATTAAAATCCTTAATAAAAATAGTTTTTACTCCGATTCGAACCGTTATTTTAGACCGGGCTATAGCCGTATTCGAGGAATTATAATCCTTCTCGATTTATCGAAATCACCGTAAATAAAAATAAAAATAGTCGCGGTTATAGTTATTATAATCCCTTAACGAGCGTCCTACGGTTAAATAACGGTTTTTAATACCGTAAGCTAAATTTCTAACGCTTTTACCGTATTTCTAATTAAAATTAAGAAAATTATTTCGAATTAAGCCCTTTAATATTTATTATAAAGCCTTCGAAATTTTCTTTACCTATTACTATAATCGAAGTTTCGTCGTTATATAACGAAGATTTTATACCAATCGGAAGGATAAAATTATATAATATAACCTTTATTACGACCGTAACGGTATATATAAATCGATTAGTACGGGAATTTGAAATAGGTTTACGAAGGTTATTAATTATTAGTATTAAATAAAAGTAGTACTTCGAATTAAAGAAGGGAGTAAATAATTTATTAAAGAAATAAATAAATAATATAATTATTTTTTTAATCCTAGCGAACTCCCTACTAACGCTAATTACCGTTATTAATCTCGTATTAATTATAAATAAATTATTATTACTATAATTGAGAGGTTATTTAACCTTATTAGAATATTATTATAATAAATAGTTTATTATTTAAATAACTAATTCGAAAACTTCAATGGCAATAATGAAGTTAATTTTCGTTATATTAATGGGGATAATTTAGTTATTGAGTTGCGCGGTCGTAAATTCGTTATAATGCTATAAGAGGTATTGAATATATAAAAGCAATTATAGCGTAAAAGGTACGGTCCTTTTATTTCTATTAAAATATTCATCGATTTATTAGAACGGTATAAAAATAAGTACGGCGTTTAATACTTTATCGATTACAATAAGAGTATCCCTAATTAGTAATAAATGCGTAGAGTTTTTTGGATTTTTGAATAGTATTTAGAAATATAAAAGAATTACCCGTATATTATATTAGTTAATAATATTTATAAAGTAAATATTTTCTATTATTATATAAATAAATCTATTTACCTTTTTAATAAAAATCTTTTACGCTAATTCCCTTTTTTTTTTATATAAGTAAACCGCTTTAACCTCCCGTTATTTAATATTATTAGCGTAGATACGCTTAATTATAATTTTAATTTCGTATTTAATCTTTCGAATAGCGAAATAGAAAAAGATTTCTAATAATATTTTAATTATTTAAAGTAATTTTAAGGAGATATCCCCGACCCCGAGGTCTTTATTACTGATTTTGTTAAAGGGTTTAAGAGGGTAGGTTTTATTATTTACCCCGAAGTAAAATAATAGTTTTATATATAATATATTATAAAGAATATAAATTATTATATTAAAAAAAAATAAGTATAGGCTTTAGAGCTTAGTTTTAATAATATACGTATTAATAACGAATTAATTCCCGACCCTACTTTATTTATTTTACTGCTAATATATCGGGATTTATATAACGATAGTTTAAATCCTTTATTATATTAAGGATTAAAATAAAAAAGTAATTCTCCCGATAATAACGGTAATAGTATCGATAAAAACCCTATAGGCGACGACCCGGATAAGGAAATTAATATTGCCGTTATTAACCGTATTATCGAAAAAAAAGGAAAAGAAGTAAAGGTTAATATTATCGAAGGAAACGCTCCCTAAATAGAACGCTTACGTATAATCCCTTTAATATATCCCCGTTTAATATTAAAATATAACCCTAATCGACGGTTTTATTAAAATTCCTATAAAGGGTTCTAAAATGCGTAGAAGAGGGTTATATACGTTAACGACGAAGGTTATTTCAAACGGGTATAGTAATTATTAATTAACGAATTTCGACGTTAAATTCGTAAGTTTATTACCCTTTTTATTATTATTATTATTATTATCCCTATAATAAATTATATACCTTTTTTACCCGTACTTTTTTTTTTTTTATATATTGACGCTTAATAGTACTTATTATTTACTTGCGTAAATATTACTTATTATAGATTAATGAATTTAGTAACTATATGGTCTCTAAATTTAGAAATTATAGTATTAAAATTACTAGCCGTATAGAATTTATATATAGGGTAATTAAGCGCTTCCTTAAAAACCGTTTAACCTCCTTTAATTAATTATACGACCGGATTTATAACGTTTATATTATTTAGTAGGACTATTTTAATATTAGGTATAAAAAAGTATATTAAACCTTTTTATATAAATATAAGAGGGTAATATTTTTTAGCGAATTATTATTTAGAATCTCCTTTCTACTTTTTAAATTAATATAATAGTAATATTATTATATATATAATAATTAATTGAACGAATTTATATAGGATTTATATATTAAATATATTAAAAGATTTATAACGTAATATAATTTACCCTATAAACACTTTATACTAGAGTTTTTATAACGTTAACTTTAAGAGGGATTAATTATTTAAAACGTTAATAAATATTAATAATTAATTTTAGATAGTAATAATAAATTGGAGGAGGATGAACGCTATAATTATAGTAAATTTAATTTATTTCTATTATCGATTATTTTTAATATTTATATTTATAATAATTTAAAACCCTATTCCCCTTTTTAACCGCCGGCGATAAGCTATAATTCCCGACCTAAATTTAAAGGATTATTTATATAATAAATTAACGTAAAAGGTATTTAACCCGGAAGTTTATAAAATTATTTAATTTAAAATTAGTTGGTTATATAATTTTCCTACGTTATATAATTATAATTAGGAGGATAATACCCACGTATTATTTTATAATAAGGAAGTACGTCGGTTAATATAACGTAATATAAAAAGGAGAGCGCTTCGCTGTTAATATTAATTTTATATTAGAGGGATTTAAATTATATAATAAATTACCTAATAGGCTATTTAATAAAAGCTATAACGTTTATATACTTAAGAGGATATAAACCGTATAATTATATAGGCAATTATTTGAATAATTACGTAAGCGTTTATATAAATACGAATTAGCGCGCCGCTACCCTCTCCCTCCCCCTTTCTCTATAAGGCTTTAATTCCTTTATAAAGAATTTACATACTTTCCCCTTCTCCCCGCCCCCTTTATACCTAATAGTAATTTAATTATAAAGTATTAATAATTAGTAAGTAACTACCCTAATATTATAACGGCCCACCTCCTTTGAATTAATAATAAGGAGGATAATAAATTATAGGATTACCTTTAGTACCTTCTTAAAAACTTATAGGCACGCCCTAACCTTTTAATTAATATTTTTATAGTAAATTTTATAATTAGGGTAAATAAATAAATAATTAGGGTAGATTATAATCTAGGGATTTTTATACTAATTAATACTTTAGTTAACGCGTTGGGTATAAATTTAAGTCTGGGTATAGGTAGTAATTTAATTAATACTTTGGGTATGGGCATTAAAGTTAGGGTAGGCCCGTATACCTTGGGCAATTAATATAGCCGCTAGTACAATATTAAAGTATATAATTAAATTGGCAGGAATTATATTAATATCCTTAGTAGTAGATAATTAACCTTTTTGGGATCTCTGAATAGCTTTACGTAAATGAGTAACATCGATTTAGCGGTATGCGCGGTACACAACGTTGTGCCTTAGTGTTCTGGGTAGCTGTTGCGGCTTACTCATCAAAAAGTGGGGATGTACGCGCTGGTTACCAGAAGTGCACGCTCTGATTACCGTTAGCGCCGACCGCCCGGTCAAGTGAGCCCATCACCTAAACCTACATTCGTCCCGGACCTTGCTGTAATTGTCAACTATTGAGCCTTTCTTTGTTCACCAAGCTGCACTATTTTTCTGTGATTCTTTGTGGCACAAAACGTCGGCCCCCAATTGAACGAACAGAACAACAATTAGCAATCTTTTGTCAAGCGCGACATCCCTACCTCGAGGCCATCGATCGACTAACCCACCCGCACCGGCCTACAATTACATAGTCGGCAGCCAAGCGTGCCAACGCAAATTCTCAAGATGGCGTCAGTCGACCACGATCCTCTATTGCTCCTGCGGGGTTCTATTGCATCCAGCAGTGCCATCATTCCGACGACGTCCGCCGACACATCTTCCGACAACAGCGCCGAGGTGCCGCTCTCCCAGGCCACTCACCTGCTGTTCACCCATCCAACTCGTGTCGCCATTCCCATCGATGCGCCCACGCGCTTTGTCTCCAATGGCAGCCCAGTCGACCTTCGCAGCATCTACTTTGCGTGGCTGAACCACGAAGTCGCCATTCCCGAGTACAACGCTTCTGCGACAAAGCTGAACGAGGAGCTGGGCGGCGCCGGCGCTGTCCATAAGTTTGCCTTCGTCGAGCGCCTTGAGCTCATAGCTTGGTTGGAAGGTGGAAGCGAAGAGAGCGAATACATCAAGCCGCTGGCAGGCGACAGAGATGGAGCTTCTGCGACGGGCGCTGCTAGCACGACAGCTGCCTCCAAGGCCGCTCCTACTGTTTCTGCGAGATCTGGTCGCGGGACACTAGATCCTAGGCTCGCTCAGATCTACAACGGCGAACGGCGCATGGGGGATCGGAACAGTGTTCTCAGGGGAATCAAGCCTACGGTAAGTAGTCGAATTTCTGGGTCGAGAGGCGGGGGAATGATGCGCAAGTGGCAGTGCAACTAACTCGAGACTGCTCAAACCAGGACTTCTCTCACGTTCGCAAGCTCGCGCAAGCCTTCATGTCCAAGAAGCCCGGCCCTACAGCCATCACGAACAACCCTTCGCTCGCCATCAATCAGAAGCCCGCGCGACGACCCGACCCCATCATTCTCCTTTCGCCCTCCGCCTCGTCGCTTCTCCGCATGTCCAACATCCGCGACTTCCTCGAGAACGGCAGATACACGCCCCCCGATCACAACGCCTCCATCTCGCTGCTGCACGTGTCGCGCATGATGAAAGATATCGATCCCAACCGGCCTATGCGCTTCATCCTCGTCGAAGGACCGGAGAACTTCAAGCCCGAATATTGGAACCGTGTGGTGGCTGTGTTCACGACCGGCCAGGCGTGGCAGTTCAAGAACTACCGCTGGAGCCAACCAACAGATCTTTTCCGCCATGTTTTGGGTATCTACGTCGGCTGGCGAGGCGAGCAGCCACCCGAGAGTGTCAGGGCGTTCGGTCACCGGGTCCTGGCTACCTCTGTCGACAAAGTGCGTGATCCATCGCAGGCGGGCGCCGAGAACCGCTGGCGAGACAGGGAGGTGGTGGAGCAGATTTGGAAGGCTATTGAGGGGAACATGCGCTCCAAGGGCTGGCGGAAGGATGCTGCACCGACGTCTATTTAGAGAACAGCCGGGTGCGATGCTTCCTGTTGTGAGCGTGGAGGAGAAGAGAAGAGAGAAGAGGAGTAACGCATTCAGGAATGCTGGGGCCTGCCAAATCTCGCGGTATACTACTACGGATTAACAATCCCGTCCGCTTGTGGTTCCTTCCCCTCTGATATTATCTCTTCCTGGTCTTCAGAATTTCTCAGATAAAGCGTGTCCGCATTGTATATGGTCTTCATGTCCGTTTTTTTTTTTTTTTTTTTCGTTTTATTAGATTGATAGGACATCATCATTTAGGGCGTTCAAGTGGCGTTTGTTCAGAGGGCCCGGTTATAACGTGTTTTGGTCCCTGGGGCAAGGCCAAAGCGGGAGTTTAAGTTAGGAAAAAGTCGATAACAGACATCGTTTTTGCTAAAGCTTTGATCTTCTCATACCCCCCACAGTTACTGGAATCAGAACGAAACCCCGTTGACTACTGGTGGAAGTCCGAAGATGGATGTTCCAAAGTTTGTTGGAGCTATATGGTCACAGTGAAGGAAGTCTTTCTAGAATGTTGGAGCTGGCACGAATTCCAAGGAGCTGGCTACCTACCTGCCCCACGACTCATATTATCCTCCCTTTTCTTCTTGAAATCACCGCTGTCAAGTATTGATTTCGATCCGCGTATCCTCACTTTGAGTCACGTAGTAGGTTTGTCAAGTTGTCCCGTGCAGTGTACCCATCATGTCTACAAAATCGATCGTCTGCCTAGTTAGGGGGTTTCCTACGTCAGAATGCTCGATTTTGCAGACCTGACGGGTAGTCCCATTTACAGGGTCAGACCAGATGGACTGCGGTCTTTCTTACTGAGTCTAGGGTGTCGCACGTGGGAAAAGGTTTTTTTTTTTCTCTCTGGTGAGTACTCTCCGCACGCCGTACGATGTCGATGGTGTTTTTGCCATTTGTGTCTCATTTCTTTCTTTCTCTGTGTTGGCGCCCTTGATTGGTAAAAATGCGCATCATCGGGCTCAAGTCTCGGCCACCATTTGCGTCTGTCTGGTCTGTCTGTCGATGTCTTGTCTCACTGGCTCGTGTCATCTTGAGCGTTGCCGTGTTCTAAATCACGAGACTAGCATTGCATGGTACTACTCGAATAAACATGTGGTTGTGATTCATGGTGGCTTTCGAACAGGCAGGAGGACAGGCAAGTATGTACGGAGGAGTCTAAAGGACTTTATGAGGTTGACGAAGAAGGATTGGGCACTTACCGCCCTCTGAGTTATTGTCTCAATATTCAGGTTCTCTCACCGAATAGTCGTCCCCCACCGAGATGACAGCCAGACAGAGACACTGACGCTTACACCTACTCACCCTGTGAGGAGTGTCACCCAGCCTCACTCAGATTACTGGGATGGGTTGTACCCGGACTACCTATCAACTGAGTCACTGAAGATGGTTCATATCTTGTCCATTTTCGATTTTCGAACTCGCATCCCCGCTATGCCGATACCCGTCGCTATGGTGTCGATAACCATCGTCCGTCGTTTACGAGTCACTAGTGTCATACGAAAGACAAAGACAGAGCTAGAACCGGAGACGAGCACAATATCTCTCCTCTTTCACCGAGATCTATGTTCTACTAGGAACGTTGGGTCAAAAATATGTAGCGCGAACAATCACGGCTCTCTTTCCTTCCATTTCGTGTCAATTGCTGCTGAGATCCAGTCAATTACTCTCTGATATCTACTTGTATGTTCTACTGGTAGGTAGTGCCACGAAAAATCTAGTTACACCTCTATCTCCTACATCATAGACTTCATTACACCAGCACAATTATCAGCCTGCAGCGACAACCGAACGGGGTTGGTGACGGTTGCTTGCCTGCCGGTCGTATGATGTTCATGTCGAGGGGGCGCGTCCCAAGCACCAGTGTCCTGTCTTGTGGATGAACTAGTGTACCTAGAACAATGGCCGCATGAGCATCTCTTCAAGTGTACCACCGCCGCGCCCATACCAGCCTCCTAAAGTGCCATAGTAACGGCATGCACGACACACACATGCTGTATCACCATTCAGCACCCAATTTGTAATGCAAGTTTTGTGATGCTGTGTCAATGTGCGCACAATCGGCAGTAGGCAACTGTGTGATCAGGGAAGGACGAGTCCATCAACCGATCAAGCGGTAGGTAGGCGATGAAGTGGAGATGTATTGCCGTTATTTCCTTTCCCACGTGGCATCCATGGACTACATGGTGCTTCTTCCGACGTACATTTGTACATACTGTCCAGTATAGTATCAACGCCACGCATTATTTCAATCAGCCGCCCTTCGGTTCCGTCAGTTTATCGGTCAAGTTGTGGTTGGGCCATTTTGAACTGCCCTGTCAAAGTTGCCAATCGTAAATGATGTGTGCCATCGGCCTTTGTTTCTTCTTCTCCTCAATAACGAGATGGGAGTAAAAAGTCTAAGATGGGTGGAGAGTACCGAACGTACACATGATTCATTCGAGCCCGTTCATTCTTCCAGAGGTGGGAAGCGTGGCAGTGACTGATTTACCATACAATACAAGTGTCTACCTAGTTAGGGTTCCCGGTGGTCATCAGGACTGCTTGGGTGAACATATTGGGTGCGACGCAATCATTCTGGAATGGTAATGAGGCTTTCTGATTCATGTCACTGTCACTCTTCTTCTTCTTGACATACATGAGAGAAAACAATCATGCTCTTCTTTATTTCTTTACTTCTTTTTCTCGTTTTTTTTGTAAACTCGGATGATCTTGATTGCAAGCCTCATTAATTCACCACATTCCTTTGACCCAACCATGGGATATACCCATGAAGAAGTCCTATCTATCTATAATCTCCAAAAGCAAAGTCTAGAACCCGAGAAAAAGCAAATCCGATATTACAAGCAAACTTCAATGCCTCTCGACCAACCGTCCTCATTAATTCCCCTACCCACCCACCAATCATATCCCTCCCCCTTCCCTACCACGACTAGAGTCACAGAATCAACTCTCTTTGCCCTAACCACGTTTCTCACACGTGTTTCTGGTGAAGCACAACATGGCCAAGAAAAATCGGTATCGGTTGAAATGGAGGGTTGGTTGCCCCTGGTGAGCCTTGAATCTTGACTAGTTGATTGGTTGGTTGACTGAATGAATGGCTTGAAAGGTTGGGTTTGTTTCCCGTTGGTTGGATCATGACCCTAGACAAATGCCATGCGACGAAAAAGGGATTCCCGACACACCACACCTAGTAAACTCATCATGCCATGTGGTTATTCCCGGCCTTGATGGAATTAGGTGGTTGTTGGTCGCTTCGCTCACCTTCCTTTTTTCTTTTTTCTCTTCTTTTTCTCCTTTTTTTCTTCTTTTTTTCCTTTTCGTGACGTCTACATGTCTAGGTCTCCTTGCTTCGTAGTTCGGCCGGCCCGCTCGGCCTTTCTGAGCGTATCTTCGTCAAACCATCTCTTTGAGAGTCACCAGGCATCAACCTGTCTGTCTCTGGATTCGCCGCACTCCATGTTATGCCTTTGGCCCCGCATCTTCCGAGGGTGCCGGGAACAGAAACGAGAAGCGATGAGACAAAGACGACTGTTGCTCTAAGTTTCCCGTTCCCATGCAATCGGCGCGGCCTTCCTTGGCATGTAAAGGTAGTTAACAGCGTTAAGCCGCCTTATCGCGAGTGTTTGAAATGTCCAAAGCTTTCCATAACCGGAATTCACAAATGAGAAGACAGTCCGGAACTTTGGGTCATCGGTAAGTCGGTGTATACTACTTACACCGCTTCCCCGATTTCGAAATATTATGCGACAGTGTCTCTCTGGATACCACTATCTATATTTTCAGTAAAGATCGTCCGACATGCTTTCATGATCATGAAACGAGTCATCGCCGTTTCATGGAGAACTCATTGCAGAGGCAGCGTGAGCGTGACCGAACAACGTCCTGCAATCTGCACCTGATCGCCACCTGGTGATGAATGAGGACAATGGATCAACATTCGGCTTGTCTCGTCTCGTCTCGTCTCGTCCAAAGCACAAGGGCAATGCAGGTAGCCGAGCGAGCCCTGTTTAATCACCGCGAGACAAAAAGTCTATGACAATCAGCCGCTTTCTGTTCTGTCATTTCTGACTTGTTATGCTTCGTCAACAGAGCCTCTGTTGGGCATCTCATTTGCGCCTTTGTCTGTCTACCTAGTGCTCAACAAGGTAAACAGTGATTCATGGCACCAACCCGCGCAGCGCCGCGCCGCCATCTCGGATAAAAGACGAAGGGCATGTGCGCAGGTTATCAGCAAATTTAGCTGTCAGATTTTGTTTGACGACGCCTGGAAAGGCTTTCATGATACTAGTCCTATCTTGACTCGCATATCTTAGCCGACATTTTCCCCGTCAGCAACAAGAGACGAGCTGCGCGTAAGCACTAGATGCAACAACAAATTATCATGATCGCTGCCTGTAGGTTGAAGCTAACTGTGGCTTTGGTCGGTGGCAGCCAACAGCCATTCAACAAACATGATGGAACTTTGCTATTGAAGGTCACTTTTTCGTATCAGCAGCCGCTCCTTCCGCCTAGCAGTAGAGACGTCTTGGAGAGACTGTACATTCAACCCAAGCCGGGCTACCGTAGCCATTTTGTCATTGTTGAAAGATGGATCACCGATTGTATATGTCAGGTCTCGCTTGGTTTTCCCCTAGCCCAGCCATCCCACGTGTTGGTCGTGGTAGCACCCGAGGTTCTGGAACCGTCCAAGAACACGCCACCCGGCCACGTGCGATGCCATGCGTACGGGAAAACGGAAAAAAAAGGAAAGAGAAAGAAAATTTTTGTTTCAGGTCCGAGGAGATCCTCGTGCTGTGCTGAAAGAAGAAAAACAGAAGAAGGGCCGTTGAAAGCCATGGGTTCCTGCGATTGTGTTTTTTCTTTGTAGTGCCGGTGCTGTCACTTTCTGGTTCAGCTCGGCTGAATTCGTGCATAGCTGAACTGCTTGGATGATCCCATTGCCAAGACTCCACGATACTATCCGCCAATCCAATGTCCAGTCATAGACATTGAGTATACCTAGCGTCCTAGCCTGTCAAACTCGTGTTTGTCCCAACATGTCGGAACCGCTGGAGACTGTCTGTTCAACGATCCAGTCAGCCATCGAGTGCCGTTGCCATGGAATGGTGTTCGAGTGCCAGCATTGCAAACCCGGGAGAGCCCGTCCAGAGATAAACGTGGCGATGCCTGTCTATTTCGTCATGGAGTCAGGTACGATTAGTGAGAAACATGCCGAATTTGCGATACCGGCTGTCGCGGGTGTACGCTTCGGGGTCTTCGCCGGCATTCGGCCTTTCGTTGTATATCAGCCAATGGTCTTTCCAAAGGAGTGCAACGGCGTAAGGTCCGGGTACGCGTCCAGCGCTTTTGATTGACAAGATTCTTTTTCCAGGTGGTTGCTTGCAAAGGCCCTTGGTATTTCGTGGCAGACGTGGTTACAGTTGCATTTTGCTCTCAGGGGGTGGCGAGATTTCCCACTGACCAACCCATCAAGAAACACCCACCGAGATTTGTTGAACCGCATGGCCATTGTGGTGTGTGTGTTTGTGTGTTACCAAGACAAGACTAGTTAGGCATGTCCGGAAGGTCGAGACGGATAGGGAAGGAAGAAACGCGATCATGATGGAGAACGGCGGACAACAAAACTAAAGGCAATCCATGTGACGTGCTGCCCGTTTCACGGAGTCGGCGACATGTTCCGCCTCCATCTCTGCCTCTTCATGCTGGCATGTTGCTGCTTTTTTTTCGAGATTTTCAGGGTCGGAGGCTCGCCCGGGATTGAAGGCCGGGATTCGGAGGAAGCGCTCCAAGGTCCATCCAGTTTCCACGTGGTCGTGTGTGTCAAAATGCCCCTTTCTCGAAAAAGCGGGCTCGGGCCATGTGCTTTTCGATCGTTCGGAAGGTTTCTGTTCGCCTCACATCTGTTTCTTGTTCTTTCCGTCCGATCTGGACTTTCGAAAGAAGGATCGTCCCGAAAACACTGGGTCAGTAAAATCACAGATTGGCCGGCTGGCCCGAACAGTTCCTGGCTGGCTGTCCCCCCCACACCACACCCGCCCGTCAAAAGTTTACCCCGTTGGATATAGTAGACCCGTCCGAGAAGGGCAAAGGTCATGAAATGCCGTGGCTTCCTTCTGTCACAGTGGGAGGAAGGAAGTGGCAAATCGGGTTGCAATCTTGAACGTGTGGGGTCATGGAAAACAGAAAAGGCTTCTAGAAACAGAGCAAAAAATGGCCTGTCAGCAACGGGAAGCATGGCATGGCATAGCATTGGCAGGCAGGGCAGGGTGGAAAGAATGAGATGGGATGGCACGTTGGTCGGCCGAAGGGCCGGAGCGGGCAAGCTTGCCCCGGCAGCACCTAGGCCAAAAGCGACCCTGATTAATAATCTGTTCGGTCGGTCGGTGACCGATACTCACGACAATGTAATGCTCCGTCCCTAGAGGTACAGTAGCCATGTTGCTCACCTGCGCATTTGTTTTGAATTGTGTTCTTGAGGAACCCCAGAGTTTTCCAGTGTTCTCTTGGCAAATCGCTGGAAAAGGGAAGAGGCTCGCTTGATAAGCTCGTCAACAAGTGGATAGTGGATACTCATCAATTGGGGCCAGCAACGCGTAATGATGATGCTGAGCTGTGGACAGAGGAAGAAAAAACGTGTGCCACTTTGTGGTTCTCTTGTCAAAATCCTGAGACTGCCGAACCTCCAGATTTGTGGAGTCAGAAGGAGACGTTTTGGTCCTTTCCCATTTGAGAGCAAAAAAGGGGAATCCCTGTCCCATCGGACTTTGGACGTTTTGAAATCTCTCTCTCTTCCCTGGTCGGGTTAATTATAGTTTTGACCCTGAACACGGGATCCTGTTTACCGCGCGGGGTTCGTTTTGGAAGCTGAGCAGTTTGTTGTCGTCGAGAGTCGTTTGGTTGCCCAAACAGCTTGCCAAGATTTCACCTTGCCGCTATTCCCAAATTTATGCTGATACGAGATAACAGCACAACGGGGGCGGGGTTTTCCCGATCTTACAGAATGCAATATAGCTCCCGCCATCTCCCCAACCTACGAGAGGATCTGTCTGTTGTGAATATCAAATCTCTTGAGCGGTAACCCCGCTTCTCCTAATGCCACCGCGTTACGTCGCGGACAGATTGCAACACACAAACCACGTGCGAGTGTTAAAGCGGAGATAAGCACATGCAGTAAAAGATCGTACTGAAATTCGGTAACATGCCTTTGCAACCACCGAGCAACCACCTAACCACAGGTGCGTTCGTGTCGTATAAGCAGCGACGCAGACGCATGGTAGGACTGAAATTTGGAATCTTGCAGCAACATTGCATGGTCTGTGTTCGCCCTGACCGTCATCTTGGTTAGCATCACCATGGGCAGCTGCGCTGACAACAGGTAGTATCGAGACTGGAGAAGAGCTATTAATGTGCTCCTTGAGCGATAAGAAGTTTATGCCTGCTTTAATGGTGTTTAATCAAGGTAGGTACCTAGCCTCCAGGATAGTAGAGGCAATTGGCGGTAAGAAAGACGATCAATTCATCTTCTTTCATGCTGTACCTCTCTTTACCACAACTTCCATGCCGGCTGCATAACAACCTGCCGTGCCAATCCCCTGTTCACCGCACCATGCGCCAGCTCTGCCATGCGCACCAATGTGCTGCCTTTTTGTTGCAGAACCAACTGCAAAATGCCTTGTTGTCATTGGCTGCCAGAGACTGAGGCGTCTTGGTTTCGGGATGATTTCCACGTGCTGTGAGCTCTTTTCCACGTGAGTTTCAGCGCCATGCAGTCAGTCCTCTGTGTGTGCGTGTGTGTGTGTGTGGGATCAACTTTTCCAGGTTCGGCTGACAGCATGCTTCTGCACACGTGGAGGGGCTGCCGCCCGCCGTCCAGCCGTTGGCAACGGGCTGCGCAGTCTCATGGCGCACAAGGCAGAATGTGAAGGGAAAGTCTATATGTGAGGGTGTAGGGAGGGCCCAGACCATTTATGAAGTGAGCAATTCGGAGGTTCTTTTCATAGACACGACCGACCAGAGGTTGTGACATGCTGAAAGTCGTTCTTCCCGCCGTTGCCCCCATCGATCTGACCGGGAATTGGAAGCAATTAAGCAAATCAAAATGAGGGCACGTGCACTGCCTGAACCAGCCGGGATAGGCCTTGCACCGTCTTAAAACCATCGACAAATTCATGATTACGACATTGCAAAATTTCTTTGAGCCCACAAAATGTTGGGGCAGGGTTCCATGCTGGCACCGGTTCGGCATCTCACGCCCGTGGTCAATAGTCATTCCCTCGTCTGGCTCTCAATTAGCACACCGATTCCACCATTGGCATCATCGTCATCGCCGTCCTTCTCCCGCGAACGAGATGTGTGTGTGAGACTGCCAAAGATTTGCTGGGCCGCACTGGGGAGTTCCCTTGTTTCTTGGGGGGTTGGGGGTTGTTCCTGAGGGTTACGTAAAGCGGTCACATGATGGATGAGATCTGACATTGTCGGGTATTTTTCATCAATTGCCCGCCTTCTAGTGAGATCCGTTGAGAAGAGGACCAGTCGATGCCTGATAAGACATCGTGTTTCGTGCATAAGTGTGAATCGACAAGACAATCGAGTGATCTCTTACCGCCGGCGCGCGTACGTTGTGCTGGGTGTGGCTTGTGCGAGAAACTGCCTGTGCAACTGGCCAAGCGAGACCGGGCTTCACAAAGCGAACAATGGAAAACGACACGGTAGAAACCTGTGGCTGGATGACAGGTCCAAAATCACACAAGTCGTGGATGGCATTTCAGTCGTCAATTGGAATAGTCAACGGTCGTTGTGCCAATTGAAGTCTTTGGGGAAGTGGCAGGAACGCTCCAGGCCAGTTGCCCGATGCCGAGGGAAATGAGCTACGGTTGCCCATAAAGCGCATGCGTGCAATTAGTGGCTCATATTTCCGGTGTACTCCGTATTCTGCACAGTATCAATAATTGCATGCAAGACCTGCCATCTGAAGCAGCATGGCGTGGTTTGCAAAAGATCCCTGGAGCCACGCGCAGATCTTGCACCCTGCAACGAACTTCCTTCCACTTCTCGTCCAAAAGATTTCGCCAATAAGATTTTTTTTCCTCCCACAAACGCTTCGTGTCCTCCACCATTTTGGCAATTTGGCCACACGAAAGCTCATCAGCATTATCAGGGAAATCCCATCCTCCATCCTCGAGCCGTCGTCGCAACGTTGACCGCCCTTTTTCGGTTTCCGGAGAGATCTTGTTTCTTTGCCAATCTCTTCAGTGCTGTGGCTCCTTCCTCCTCGTCCTCCTACCGTCTGCCTCACCACTCAATTTACACCCACCTGTATCGGACTGACTTTTGCAATCTGCCACTGATCACCTCCACGCAGCCCGTTCGGAGACATAGTAAGGAATTGATCTCAAATACTATGACGATCCTCTTTGCCGCAATCCATTCCCCGAGTCTGCCGCCTCCGCGGTCCACGGATCTTTCCACGTCCAAGTTTCATTATGGTTATCTCGCAAGCGAGCAGAGACTCTGTGGATCTGACGGAGCCAAATGCGCAGTAGCGTGCTCTGGGAAAACAAACTCCACACCAAAAAGAGTCCGACTCCGCGACTCCATCCCACTCGACCGCGTGCCAGTGGCCTTTTGCGTCGCATCGCCGTTTGCGAATGCCGAGATAAACCAACAGGCAAAAACGCGTGGGCAGGCAAACGCGGTCACTGGGAAAAGGGTGCCCGTGGTGATGGTTTCGCAACTAACCGAAGGCCTGCTGCCGCCTGCTGCCGCCTGAATCTTGACGCACGTGTGTAATTCCGTATCGGGATATGTCGACCGTTGAGGTCGTCAACCCACGGTAACGACCATCAGCTTTCGGCTTAGCAAGAGCCTCCCTCGTCTCCCGGATTCCGAGAATATCAAATCTTCTGTATACCTAGGTAAAAGGCAGTCATCACTGGTGCAGTGTGCAATTGTGGTAGCCTCGTCTTGTCCATCTTGGCCCGTTTAGTTTTCGTCTCAATTCGCGAAAACTGAAGAGACTGTCGCGGTGACCCTTTGGCATCTCGGCTGCATACCTTGCAGCCATGCCATTGCCACGCGACACGATCCGCAAATGCGGCAGCCGCAAACTGCCAGGACCTTGAGCGGACGGGACGGAAGACGGGAAAGGCTTCATTTTTTTTCTTTCTTTTTTTCTTGTTTTTTTTTTTTTCAAAATAGATTCAGTCTCCCTCTTTGATTTTTGTCATCATCGCGGGGAACTGCTAGGGTACCTAAGGTCGGTATATAGAAAAACATTCACAGACGCTCGGCTACGTGTGCTTTTCGTTGCCCTGGGGCTTCCACTGTGTGCGCAGCAAACCCCCGTGCACATACACTAATTGCCCCGCTCAATAGTGCGGCCGACAGGACTCCTGCGCCGGCCTGAATGCGATGAGGTTGCTGTTACTGTGACAGTAACCTCACAATCGTAACACCCGGCCACGTCCAACTCGACACTGCGTTGTTTGCAATCCCTCGGCTTCACACGAAAGTGTTCTTGCTTATTACATGGGCTTTTTACCGGCTTTAAAGTCGATAACAACCTTCCATTTCTACCACGCAATAGACAGAGAAAGGGAGACCAGTCTTTGCGCAAAACAAACCCGGCCAGCGTGCAACAATAATCTCACGGCTGTCGCTTCGCCATTGTCCCGTCCTGCGACTTCTAATTTAGACCCAGAATAAAGACAACAAGGCATCCCCAACTTCCTTCCAACCACGGCCTCAGTGCTTCTCCGTGATAGGAGCGCAGATCCGGCCGACTGCTTCACCCAGGGGTTCGCTCATAACAACACCGACGCAACGGGTGCGCCTCGCTGTCTTTTAGCATAGGTGATAGGTGCGGTCACCTCGTGCAAGGTGCCTCAGAACTCCTCCTTCTGTCGGCGTCGTCCTTTCAACGCAAACCTAAGGTATCTCTAGGTAGAGGTGCTCTTGGGCGGCCCTCCCGCGTGCCTTTTCGGCTTCCACTTACAGGCTCGCTCGCACAACACCAGAAGCAAGCTGCGGCGGGCTTTCGTCCCACGGCAAGTGACAGGCAAGACAGATTCAGAGATGTCACACGAGGGCGTGATCCATCAATCTTGGGCAATTGGCGGGCAGGTAAGGTGTTTTTTCAAACCGTTGCTTCCTGTATCCTTCTATTCCCCTTGTTTCTTTTCCCAGCCCTTTGTCCAGGTGCTCGGGCAGGCTGGGAGCCTGCGGGTTCATGCCAATGGAGAACCAAGGCACGGAGTTCTCTCAGTCCCGTCTCACTTTTGGTGGCATCCACCTGAATTTCGCAGTTGTCCCCATCTCGATACCACCGGCGTCCCTACCTTACCCTTTTACTGGCTATCCCCTTGCTCTTCCCTGGTTTTCTCTCGAGTGGCTTTCCTTGGAGGGGAAACTCACGCTGGGACCATGCCCCTTGCTCTCTGAGACGAGACCGACGGGCATGCCCCTGGCCTGGTCTATCCTGAACCTCCTGGCAAGCCCCAAGGCCGGCTGGGATCCTGGCTTGGGTGCTGGCTTGCGAGCAGTGGTGGGCAAAAGTCGAAAAGTGGGTGAGTGTCGCACTGAGAAGAGAGAGAGGGCATCCACTCCAGGGCCACTTTGGTTTCTAGCTGCTGCTAGCGCAGTGCTCGTGGCCTCCTCGTGCCTCGTCGTGGAATTGCCTTTTCGGAGTCCCCTTCTTTGTGTGTCGGGTTTGTGGGTGTGTGTGCGTGCCCGCCAGCCAGAGAATGCCCCCTTGTCACTCCCGCCCACCGTACAACTCGGCGACTGCACTCCCTCCTGCTGGCTGCTGCCCCTCTGCCCCTGCACCAGAACCGGTCCACTCCATTGAAGAGGACGGGAACCCACCCACTCTTGCCCTCACAGCCAGCCTGCAGTGTCGCTGCACTCTTGCTGCAGTGCTGCACCCACCGTACCTGCTCCACATCGCATGTGCCCCACTGCACAAGTCCTGGCTGGTTCGGTGCTTCCAGTAGCATTTGAGCCCGGCATCCCATTGAACAGCAAGCACTGGACACTGGATGGACCCGGTTCTGAGCAGCTCTGACCAGTCGGCAGCCGTGGCCGACCATCCCTCTTTTATTTGAACCGACGCTTGCCCATCCCCGACCAGGCCACGCCCGTCCTCCTCTTGTTACATCTACAAACTAACCCGCTCGCTGTTAGATGGCCGCAGGCTCGTCGTCGTTCCGCTCAACGTCCACGGCCCATTCCGAAAATTCACCAGCACCAGTACAAGTAATCGCATTGCAGCAAGCAGGCAACCGAAGTGCAGGTAGCACCGTCGCCAGCACCTTACCTCCAAGCAAATCCGGCAGGAGTGCCAGCGGCAGCAGCTGCAGCATCAGCACTATTAGCAGTAGCGCAAACACCGGCAGCGCACCACCATCCACCACGTCTTCCTCAGGAACCGCTTCAAATACCACCACCACCTCTTCCTCCTCCTCCTCCTCCTCCTCCTCCTCCTCCTCCTCCTCCTCCTCTCACTCCTCCTCGTCCTCCACCGTCTCTGCCCTTACCGGCAACACAATCGCAAAAGCGAATTCGAATTCCGCCCGCGATCCCGGCTCCCAACAAACCCGACAGCCGACGCACTTGAGCTCGCCGTCTGTCAGCTCTCAGCGCACTGGTGGCAGCATCTTCGCACTCGCCGCCGCCGCCCTCGACAAAACCTTGGCCGGTTTAGGAGAGCCTCGAATCCGACCTCGTCAATCAAACGGTCGTCTTTCTGCCGGTCCCGAGTCCACCGTTGGCGGTCCTCTGCAGCCCGGCCCGGACAACCTCTCCCGCTCCAGGCCCGCTTCCAAATCATCTCCCGAGGACGGAAAGCACTTGGCCTCCTCGCCAGTGCCCCGGGATCCCAATCCTCCTTCACAACCGTATAGCGAAACCGACCCGAACAGACCTTTACCCGTACGCGTTGGCCGCGTTGATAACAAGATGCATCAAACTTCTTCGAGATTGTTGCGCATGACGGATGACGATCGCCCGTTCACTAAGGTTAGCATTGTCTTTCTAGAGTAAACAAGCAAGCAAAGTCTATAAAGACATTTGCCTTGCGACACCCTCTGAAATCTTCTGCCGCTAACTCTGCATGCGCAGGATTTCAAAGATCTCTTTGCGACGCTGATCGTCTCCCTTCTTCCCCTTTCCGCCCATCGCGTCCGTCTGACCAAGGTGGAACACACCTTCCTTTCCGAGGATGCTATCAACAACCTGGGATCCCTCAAATTTTCGCAGTCCAATCGCATGCCGGACCCTAAGGACCCTACGCGCATCGTGACGACTACGACCACTACAACCTTCTCCATGGCCAAGGATATGGCCCGCTCGATATGTCAACGATTCCTCGAGGCCAGGTTTATCGAGTCTGCGGATGGCAGATACCAACAGGTATATAGCATGAAGGGGTCCGTATGGCAGCTTACACCCAAGGGTATCTCCATCTTGGACCGCTTCTGCACCAGAAATGGGATTCAGCAAAGGCAGGTCTCCGAGCTTATTGGAAACTCGCTGCCTTCGATAGTGATTCTGGAGCGCGACTCCCAATCTGACAAGGTGCTTACTGATCGCGGCCTCATCGAAGTCATCTTCCGCCGCTTTATTGGGCCTAATGGGTTCAACGTCAAGCAGAGCGTGAGCTCTGCCGACTCGGACTCTTTAAGTGATTACAGGGATGGTCTGACGGGTGTCAAGATGGCTGCGGAGCGCAAGATCAATGGGAGAACCTACGCAAATACATTCACTGGAAAGGCTGCTACGGACTGGTTGATGGACTGTTCGACCGCGGTGGATCGTCGGGAAACAGTAGAGATTGCTTCCCTCTTCGTTGAGTATGAGCTTATGGAGGCCGTTCAGCAGGACAAGGCCCACATGCAACAGAACCCCGGCCACCACCTCTTTCAGCCAACCAAGCATGCCATCTATCAGGTGGCAAACAAGGGCAGGGAGCTTCTGAATGGAGCCCCAGCTCGCGGACGGGCTTCTGAGAGTGACGGTCACTCTGCCTCTCGCTCCGTTGGCATCGCGCGGGACTCCAACACCCAGCGCCTGGACAAGATTCTCAGCGAGAACTCTTTGCGCTTGCTTTTCCGCGAGAACCTCCGGGAGACTCACTGCGAGGAGAACCTCACGTTCTACTTAGACACCGACGAGTTCGTCCGCCAATGCAGAGATGCTATTGAATTGGCGCAAAGGAGCCCCAACAGCGCGGCTTCGTTGGATGGAATCAAGGAGATCATGGCCCAGGCCTACGGCATCTACAATGCCTTCTTGGCTCCTGGTTCTCCATGCGAGCTCAACATTGATCACCAGTTGCGTAACAACCTCGCGACACGTATGACCAAGGCAGTGGGCCAGGACAACACCATGATCGACACGCTGCGTGAAGTCATGGCCCTCTTTGAGGATGCCCAAAACGCTGTCTTCAAATTGATGGCGAGCGTAAGTCCAGTGCTTCATAAACAAGTGCCCGTCGGAATCATTAGCTAACAAAGAAACAGGACTCTGTACCCAAATTCCTTCGCAACCCCAAGTATGAGCAGACGCTCAGGAACTTCGACTTCGATTCCATCACGCCCAACCATGGCCAGGGCCGCACTGTGGAGCGCAGCCAGAGCAGGTCCAACCGCAACAACTGAAGTTTACATGCGTGTGACCGAGAGTAGAGTTCGAGAATATTTCGAACCCCTAACCCCAAGTCTTGGAATAAAAAAAAATACCCGATTCCGACACGTTCAACATCTTCCCTATGATACGTGGAGCGGGCTTCACTCCGTGTTACTTCACTTGTCCTGGTGGCTAAAATATCTATTAATGTTGTTACATCTTTCCGGTTCACTTTACTCTTCTTTGGAGACATACGGCGTTCAAAGGATAACTCGCGACATAGATGGGGAGAGAGCTGGTCAACCTGCATATAGTCTTCATTTACTTTGTGTCATCTTTCGGGGAAGGTTTACGAACTGGTCAAAGGAAGGGGGGAGGGATTGGGGTTGGTTCCTGACGGCAAAGGAAAGAGTGTGGGCACAAGGCAACGGATGGTCTGTTTAAAGGGGGAAAGGAGGGGGGTGGGGTGATCAATTGCATCAAGTTCCAAAGAACGCATATTACCCCTCGGGGTTTGCACAGATACTGTCCAGGCCCAGGTGAATAATTCTACCACACCCCTTTCACGATAAAACGGACTTCCATACTGGGAAGATTCCGTGTGTTAATCAGCCAGTGTGTGCAGAGGAAGGAAGAAAAGCTGGCAGAGCCAAGCTGAAGACAGAGAAGATATGCAGACACAAGCGGTGAACAAGCAAGTTGTCTCGGTTGATTGCGGCGGGTTGCGAAGCGGCCACCAGTGTTGTGGAGGGGCCAGTTGATGGTTGCTCAATCCTAAGCCTTAGACTAGCAAAATTAAAATGAGTTGAGCAGTTTTTACCATATATAAGTCTATCTTGGAATTTGTTACTCAATCGTCAGGAATGTATTATAGTGGCAAGTCATCGTGGTAAGGTTGTGCCATGTGCCATGGAATGGGAGTTGTGGCGGAGTGTCTCTCGGACAACATTCTTGGGAGCATCGTGAGCCGCCTCATACTTTCGGTCTCCATTTACCAGCAAGCCGTATTTCATTGGTTGTCTGCTTTTGTTTATTCTCGCAACTCTCTCCAAAAGCTCACAACATGAGTACCAATCAAGTCTTGCTTAGGATTGCAAGTACTGTTTTTGTTTACATCCCCGCCCGGTTTCCTCTATCCCTGGGGTGATTGTTGAGATTCTCCCAAAATCCATAAAGATGCGAGACCTCTGCTCACTTGGAGGAGGTTTGGTCTTTCGTTATCATCAGCATCATTCGGATATTCCAACACCAGCCTCCAACCTCAGTCACTCTTTAGACACATAGCATACTCCTTTCCAGTCACTCTTTTAAACTAGCTTTACGTTTATCACCCTTCGACTGCTCCTGAGAAGACCCAGATCCTCTTGCCGAATATACCACAGACACTCCTTCTCTTCAAGACCGTTCGTCACAGACAACAAACAAACAGACAAAATGCATCTCTCCACGCTCTCCATTGTCACCTCCATCGCCGCCGCCGGCTCCGCCTCCGCTTTCCACTGGGGTACCAGCGCTCCTCCCGCAGGCTTTGGTGCCGCCGCCGCCGCTACTGACGCTGTCGCTCCTGCTCCTGCTGGGTTTGCTGCCGCTGCCGCTGCTGCCTCTGAAGCTCCTGTCGCTGGTGGACCTCCCGCTGCTGGAGGCCCTGGAGCCAGACGTCCCGTTGCTGTTTCTGACGAGGATGTCGCTTCCATCACTGCCGAAGATCTCGAGGGTGCTGACTCTGACGCTGACGTCTCTGCCACTGCCGCCGAAGAAGATTCTGACTGTGAAGAGGAGTCCGATGATGAGGGCGAGGGTGCCGCTCCCGTTGTTGGCTCTACTACCATCGACTGCCCCTTCCCTACCAACTTCACCTGGAACGGAGCGCCGGTTGTTGTGACGGCTTCGACTGTCTTGACGCTGCCTTGCGAGACGGAGGCGCCTGGTGCTACTGTAAGTTTTTCTCCCGCCTCCTATCCTCCTCGTCCACATGGAAAGGAAAAAAAAAATACTAACAATAACAAATAAAAAAAGGCCGCCCCCTTCCGCCCCCCTCCCGTCCGTCCCCCCCACGGCGGCCCCTGGGACCACAAATGGAACCACGACGCTCCGGCCTCCGGCTCCGCCGCCCCGGCGCCCAACTCCTTCTCGACCCCTTGCGACTCGTTCATCACCCAGACCGCCGTCGCTACGGCTACCAACACGGAGATTGTTATCCCCGTCACTCATGCTGAGCCAACATGGACCAAGGCTCCTGTGCAACCCACACCTCCTGTGACTGCCGGTGCTGGCGTTGTCCGTGGATACCCTGCGGTTGCCGCTGCGGTGGCTGTTGTCTTTGGGGTGGTTGGGTTTTTCTTCTAAGCATGCCCGGTTTTGTTCTGATGGTTCTGTGATGACATTGTGGGTGAGATGACGTTTGGATGTAAATTTAACATCGAAGTATCCTTATGCCTCAGGGGTGTTGGTTCTCTCTGTCCTTTTTTTATTTTTATTTTTATTTTTATCTTTATTTTATTTTTATTTTATTTTTTCATTTTTTTTTTTTACAAGTTTTTGCTTCATTGGGTTTTCCGCTTTGTGTTTCTTCGTTGTTTAGATTTTTTTTCGCGCGCTTCTGAAAGTAATTTCGTCCGTTTCATCTTCCACATCTCCCGCTCTTTGTGTGATTATTTGCATTATGTGATACTTTGTTGACTTTTAGTAAATTGGGCATTTTTTTTTCTTCCGCCCTCATTCATGACCCATTGTCAGTCCTCAATTAGAAGAATCTTCCACGTGAAGATATACTAATGTCATCGCGAGCACCGAGGCCGGTGAGTGAGGGAAGAGGGGAAACTTCGTTTCGGTGGGTGCGTGATTGGTAAGTTCTGGTCTTGCAAGTATTCCAGGCCATAATATGTAGGCCCCTCGTCTGCGTGTGCTGCAAGAGGATTCCTTCCAAAGAACAAACTAAAATGGAACAACCCTTAACTTGATGGAAGTTCCCGAAAATACCTAGATTTCAGTTGACAGCTGAACTAAGTAGTATGTATGCAACCAGAAGCTCACAAAATTGATTAGAAAGAGGTATAGAAAGATTGGGGTGGAAATTTAAGAAGGTACTTGAAGGGTAGACACTAGACAGGCAACATCTGCCGATATCTTGATTAAGGATATATAACTCTCACATGTGAATCTGCTGCGATGAATGAAAAGAAGAAAAACATGGTAAAAGGGAAAAGAATTACGAGTGGCATTCGTCATGGAAGGTTCCGGTCTGACAGCTTGCCCGATCTGAATGGGAAAACTCGCAAGAATGGCAGTCACGAGAAGAATCTGGCGGGGAAGCTCCAATGGCCCCTTCCACGCGAGCAGCTCCTTCCCGTCCCTGGAAGTTCAGTGCAGTAAAATTCTCGCACGGCAGGTCCCAGTTTCCCGGCAGCAGGACTTTAGCTCGGACCTTCCTCGACTTGGACCTTATAAGTCCCAAGTTCTGGCCCTTCCAATAACTTTCCAGTAGCTTACGTGGTAGGTATGCTGGGAGCCAGAAAATGCGTGGTGTTTTCGTAGGGCTGCAGCTGGCTGGGGGTTCAACTCCTGGCTTGGGCGTCTGAGCTTTTTGCCTTTTCCACGCCTTTCTTTTTATTGTTTTTCTCTCCCTTTGTTGAATTAAATAGATTGCTTCGGCTTGGGTAAGATGTTATCGTCGTGGTATCTCTCATGAGTTCCTTCCTCGATAGATATGCTGGAGACGAAGTCTAGTGATTCAATATCGTATATATGTAGCGACACCGTATGCACAAACATTTACACCAATGATCCTGTCCGAATGCACACCATAACCACTTAAATCTCTTTACACCACCTCGCCAACACCTGATTCAGCTTCACCGACGCCGGAATCTCCTCCAGCGCCACATCCACCCTCCACATCTTCCCTTCCAGTCCGCCGCCGCTCTGTCCCAATGTTGCTCCAGCACCCCTAGCGTTCGCACCACCGCCGCCCAGCGAACCAGCAGCAGGCACAAGCAAGCCCAGGGTAACCAGCCTCTCCCACGCGATACCCGCGATGCCGCGGCCCCAGACGCGGGACCCGCCGCCGAGAGCGAGCAGGCCCGCGCTGGCGCTCTGCACACGCACGCGGCTCATGAGCGACGTGTACTCGTCGTAAGCCATGGCAAAGTTGACCGTGTCGGTGTGGGCAACGATGTCGAGGCGGGCGGCAGCGATGAGCATGGAGAGGTCGAGGTCGGAGAGAGAGGAGAGGAGGTGGAGCTTGGAGTCGGGCGGTTCTGTTGTCAAGGTGGTGGTGGTGTGAGGGGAGGGTGTCGTTATAGGAGGTATCCTGAGGGTTGGAGAAGAGGGAGAGAGGGTTGATAAGGGCAGAATGCAAGAGGTCAGGAAAGCGGGGACGGATTTGGTGCTGTAGAAGTGGGATTCGAGGTGATGTTGGAAGGACGGGGTTTTATGGAGGGCCTGGTTTGAAAGTTAGCATGTAGGTTCTGGATAGGAAAGCATGAGAGGAATGCCCGAAAATGTAACTTACCACGACCTTTCCATTCCACCACTCCGTGAACTCGGCATGACCCTCTAACGCCTGATCAATGCCCTCGGCGTCCATATCCTCATCCTCTACCACCAACCCCTGCTTGCAGATCTCCCAGTATGCAGGCAAGCTCTTCGGTAAAGACAAGTACACATATCGATGGCTGAATCGACTCTTGACTCGCTTTTCGAGACTTTCGACAACATCAATTCTGGTTGTCAATCCCAGAACAGCAATAGGCGCCTTTCTCGCCTGGGCAATATCAAATAAGTTGTACAGCAACGTTTGCCTAGCATGTGTGGCAAAAAGATCAAACTCGTCGATCAAGAAAATGATGGACTTGGACGTCACGCCATCTTGTGGTGGTGCCATGCCAATCTCGGCAGGGTGAGACAGAAGCGCCAGCAGGGACGCCATGGTGTCAGCGTGATTGTGGGTGGTTTTAGAGATAAGCTCGTCCTCGACAGACATCTCTTTGCCGAGCTGGCGCCAGATCTCTCGGAGAGCGAGTTTGTCATCCGTGTGGATGAAGCCGTTGAGCCTCACCACATGGAATTCATCCTTATGTTGCGAAAACATGTCGGTTATGATGGATTCGACCAGCTAGAAACGGCAGTTCGCGGTTAGACTACTGAAATACTGCTGCGTGCGTTCGAATCTGACAAATGAGGAGTATTGCTGCTTACCGTCGTTTTTCCACTTCCTCGAGCGCCAATGACCATCATGGAGTTACCTTCACCCGCCACAATAGTCTGCTCCACTAACTGGCAAGTCTTTGCATACGCCTCTTCTTGACCGCGCAGCTTGATCCGCCGTCTACCCGTACAGCGCTCGACCAGGACTCGCTGCAAGGATCGTAGATGTCGCTCGAAGTTTGGAATATCAGGCACCTTCTCCTCTGGTACGACCTTAACAGTGGCCATGGTTTGTTCTTCTCTGCGCGTCGCAGCTGACGATGCAACAGTCTTCTCCTTTACCTCCTTGTCTTTACCTTGCTCCACGCACTCGCGGCAGAACCAGTCTCCCTTGGGAAGACGAGCGATACCGTAGCACTTTCTGTGAACGGCCTTGTCGCAACCGTCGCAGAAGACGATCTGGTTACCGCGTTTGGAGTCCGGCTTGGAACATATCACACAGACTTCGTCGTCGCCGCTTCCTTCCGCTGCTGAATCTACCTCTTCTTCACCCTCCGCTGCCGCATCCTCGTCGTCCTCCTCGTCGCTCACGGTCGGTGTTCCGGGGTCAATGTCCTTCTCTTTGTTTGACAAGTCCCCAAACGCAGTTATTGTCTCATAATTCTCGTCATCTTCACTGCCCACTCCTTCCTCAGGCCTGCTAAAAGCTACAGACTTGCGCCGTCGATCACCATCATCGCCCAATCTCTTCTTCCTGGGGCTCAGTATCCCTTTCAACTCAGGCTGATGGCTCTTCTTCCCATCCTCGTATTCCAGGTCTGCAAAAAGCTGGTCATCGATGTCGTCGTCGGCTTCCTCTTCGGAATCGCCAATTTCCTCAACCATGTCTGCTGATTTCTTCTCTGTTGTCCGTGGTTGCCGCCGAGAGGTGACCTTTGCAGGTGCAGCAGAACCGGTATCCTTTTCCGCTGCTGCGAGTCGGTCAGCTTTCCTCGGCCGGCCACGTTTCTTGGGTTGAGCTGGATCAGTCGCCTCTGTTGCGTCCTTCTGTTTCCGTTGCCGCCCTCCCTTTTTCTTTTCTGGCTGCTTCTCCTTCGTTGGCTGTTGATGACCTGTCGCCCCGTTAAGTTTCAGCTCATCCTCCGAGTCATCGGGGACATCATAGATGTCGTCAGACTTGGACTTCTTGCTTGTGCCTCCCCGTCGCTGTTTTGCCTCCTTCGGCTCTTCCCCTTCTGCCACCCCTTCTCCGTCACTGTTGAGCACCTTGGCAGGAGGCGGCGAAGGGTTCCTCAGGAGTTTGTCGCCCTTTGGACCAAGTTCTTTCCACGTTTCCTCAAACACCAGTTTCCTAGCTGGCGGTCGTTCGACGATGAATTTCTTCTTGGCGTTGGCATTGGCGAGAGGGGTCTGAGTGGTGAGCTTTTGTTTTGCCGCGCTGCGGCGAGCTGATGTTCTGACTGCAGTTGCTGGCGTCACAGCAGTGACCACTGTTGGTGTTGTAGGGAAGCCTAGGGTGACAGGGCTGCTAGCCGCGAAAGGATCCAGCGCTGGGCCGGTTGGTGATGAGAAAGCTTGCTGATCAAAGACGTTGCTCAGTCGCTGTCTTTTGGATTTGCTGATGGCACTGGCCATTCCACCACCCGGCGTCATCGATGTTGGTGCCCTGTTCTCATCGGTGGCTCCTTCGTCCTGCAAATGAGCTCGGGATCGTTTCATCCCTGTTGTGGGAGTGTCGCTGGTTTTGGGAGGCATCGTTGCCGGCGAAAGGAGTGTGAATACTTTCTGCTCTTTTTGGACCAGCTTTGGTGTATATAATGCGTTGAAAAGGAGAGCCCAAACAGTGACTTCGTTGAGTTGCTGGGTTGAGGACAATTGGCTTGGTGACTGTGTGCTTTTCTTCAAGTTCTACACAAAATGAAATGAGGTTGTGAGTGAGATGCAGTGACGGTCAATAAAGATTCCAGACGCGTCCCGCAGCCACCAACTTGGGATGCCAAGCGCGTTCCACTTTACCTACGGTGGGCCATTTATGCTATTCGCACAGTGATATTCACAGCGAGGTAGCATGTCCCTGGCAATCACTTCCACTTCACGGTGACAAGACGAGCAAAGAGTCCTTTTTCAAGCAACAGACAGATCGATGCTCTACAATTATTGCTAAAGTTGACTGGAAATGTCACAGCCGCTATCCTCAGTATCAATACAGGAGGAGGAGTGAACCACCCTCTGATGGAAAACGGAGGTACAAGTGAACGTGCCGAATGGGCCCCACTCTTTAGCCATTCTGCCCAATCCAGTTGCGCATGACGCTGCATGTATATCACTTTTCTTTTCGACAATCTCAAAGGATTGAGAACCTCTCCTTCCACCAAGCATCGCAATTAGCTGTGACAGTTCAGGTGCGGGCGAGCCTATAATTCACTGCAACCTTCTTCTGAAATGCCCTCAGCTGGTTCAAGTTCTGCACATTGACGCGGGAAGTTGCAGTCCGGAGGCGTCTTGAATTCGTGCCCCACCAAACCTCCCTCCTTTGTCGCGGCGCCGCGTTTGACCTCGAAATGGATTTCTTCGTTGAGGTTCACACTGTCATCGACCATCCTCCGAATCACTTTACGTGCCACGGCCCCCGAAACACCAATAGTCTGCCTAAACGACTCACCTGGGGACAACATACAAAATGCCGCCATTTGATGCTCACTGTCCATGGGATTCGGACGATGAACAAACCGGAAGCGACGATGAGTCGACGACCAGCGAAAATACGGAGGTCGAGGCCAGTGACCACCATGAGGTTCCTTACATAAAGATCGAATCGGAGGATGGGGGGTTACCTGATAGCTCGAGCGATTCCAGCAGTTCTTCTGACTCGGAGGACGAAACCGATGGACCCCAGGTCAGGAGAGCCCATCTGTTGAAAGAGTCTCTTTTACCAAAGACAGGCAACGGCGAGTCTGAGGTATCAACTCAGCTGCAACGTGAAAACCTCGAGCTTCGCAATAAGCTCTCCAAGCTGCAACAACAGATCATCGGGGTGACGCAGGATCGACGCGATGCAGAGGCTATGTTGGAGGAGAAGATACGTGAGGTTGATGAGTTGAAGGAACAGCTAAGGTCATCATCCAGCACAAGTGGACTGGCACGAGACGGATCATCAACCGGTCAGCAGACAACTGGCAAATCTGCCGCGCTTCAGGCGAGAGTGGCCCAATATCAAGAGCAGATCCGCCAACTAACGGAACAGCTGGAGAAGAAGGAAGACCAATATGTGGCGCAACTAAAAGAATTGCGCTTGAACAACCGTCTGGCGTCTGACGCCAGCCAGTTCTTGTCCCCTTCACACAACTCCACGCCACTTAGAGAATCATCATCCACTGGCCAACAGGCAAATGATGATAAGATGCAAGAGACAAAATCAGACAGAGAGATTACCAGGTTGACCGCTTTACTTCAGGCGAAAGAAAAGCAGCACCAACAACAGCTCAGCCATCTGACTAAACAGCTCGAAAAGAAAGGAGACCAGTACATAGAGCGATTACGACAACTACGCCTGAGCGCAAATCTCCCGCCCGATATTCACCAAATCAAATCAGACCTGGCCGCCGAATACAGCGCGAAGGAGAAAGCCTACGTAGAGAAAATCAAACAGCTGTCTGATGAGCACGCAGCCAAAGAAGATCAGCTAAAGAGCGGGCTCGGGGCTTTATCTTCTGCCTTACATAGAAAGGAGTCGGAACATCAGAAGCATATCAACCAAGTGAAAGCGGAAAGGCAAAAATTTCAGGAAAGGTGCACCAATCTTCAAGCCGAGCTCGAGAATGCGATTACCACTTTCTCAAAAGAAGTATCAGAACTCAAGTCCAGGGATCCTTTCGAACCTGTCCGCAAGTCTGACCCAGAGATTCAGGCGACCTGGAAGGATCTCACCAATCGGATCCGGCATTTTGTTCAGACGTACTGTCTGGCAGTTATTCCACATGTTACTGCACAAGAACTATACAAGAAGCAACTCCTTCCAGGCATTCAAACGATCTGTGCAGACCCAGTTTCTATATTGGTCGATCCTCGGCTTTCTCCCTCCATACTGCAGGGCCTCGTCTGGGAAATGCTCTGGACATTCGTGTTCAGTAAACGAGCGGAAGGCTGGGCAGGGAAAACGGGACAGGATTTTGGTGAAGCCTACGAGAGAGCCTCGGGTGAGTGTTTGCTTCAACCATCTATCGGTTACATGCTAACTTTGGTCAACAATAGCGCACGTCGCTAGCCTCCCCAAAGATGTCAACTGGGGGTCAACAGTTGCCGCCCTACACGTCTGGAAATCCCGGTCCTTTGCGTTTCTCAAAAAGCTTCGTCCTATCTCTCCCGCCGATATCACTGCTCTCGCTTACTTTATCGCCTCTCTTCTCGCTCCCGTTACTGCTCCTACCGCTCCCGAGCAACCACAACACAACATCAACTTTTACTATCATCCTCACCACCACAGCCACCATGCTCAACAACCCCACCACAATTACCCTTCTCTCCCCCTCCTCGCCGACCTCAAAGCCCTACTCACCATCGCTCTCTCGCTCGACGAAACCTTCCGTCTCTCTCTTGCCAACTACACCATCACCTTTAAAGACCCCGCCACATCCGAGTTCCGTCCCGCCATGATGGAGATCAAACCCATCGGCTACACCTCCTTCAACGCAGCCACCTCATCCCAGCGAGATTCCTTCTCTCTAAATGACAACTGCGAGAACGCAAAAGCCAATGCGGACAGGCTAAGGGTAGACTTTTTCGTCAGTCCCGGTCTACTGAGGGCTGGCGACTGGAGAGAGGGAGGGGATTATCACCAGGAAGTTATGGTGGCCAGAATGGTGGTTGTGTGCAATGCCGATAGTCTTTTGCGTCGGTCATATTCTACAACGGTGGCTGTAGGGCCTGGGAATGGGCCTGGGACGCGGGTGAATGAAGGCGTGCAGACACAGGTGGATTTGATGAGTAAATGGCGGTTGCCGTTACCTTCCTCTCCTGCGGTAGGGCTCGGTCAGGTTGATGCTACTACTGCAGGTGATGGTCACGTTCAAGCAGGCACCGGAATTAAGTCTCAGCAAGCATACATTCGCACCTACCAGCTCACACCTATGGTCACCGCCTCCGGCCATGCGTCTGTTGAGCTCACGTCCCATATCCACAACACATCATCAACTACTTACAATCACAAACCCCACAACAACAACAACAACAACGATGCTCTCCAGCCTCATGTTCTTCCCAAGGATTCTAATGACCCTAACCATGTTGGCTATCCCATCAATAATGCCAACGGCACGCCACCAGCGAAAAGAAAAAGAGTCCTCCATCACGGCAGCCGCCAAAACCCCGGAGATCCTGTACGAGACAGTTCTGAGGAGGTTATCCAGCTTACCGATAGTGACAGCGAGTACCTCAACGAGCCCACTGCTGACACCAGCGAGGTGACCACCAGAGGGGCCAAAAGGAAGAGGCGACTGCAGGTTCTGAGAGACGGGGTGGCGGCTATAGTAGGAGCGACCACAACAACAGTAGAGGCATCAGAGACGGCAACATCTACTACGGCAGAAGCAGCACCTGGAACAGCGACGATGTCCACCAGTACTGCCAATAATGAAACGGCGACAACAGAGACCAGCATCATCTTCCCCAACTTGCACAATGTTACTTCAAACAAGCCGAATAAAACCAGTCCCCTCTCAGATCTCAACGACGATGTTACGGCCAGCTTGGAAAAAGAGAACACCGCATCATCCGAGGGTGTCGCTTTACTAAACCAGCCTGATCTGTCCGACCAGCCCTCCAAACCCGACGACCCAATACCCCTTCTCGAACCCTTAACCCGAGAAGGAGACAATTCAGAAGATGGAGACTTGAGCATTCACTTGTCAGACGAGAGGTGGAGAGAGAAGGTTTTCAAGAATGACCTGGTAGTCGAGATTCCTGGTCGTGGAAAAGACAGGGATTTTGCCGAGTGGCAGAGGGTTAGTTGGGAGGGGGGACTGGAGTCACCTCCGTCAGAAAGTCTCGATAGGGGAATACTAAAGCCCACGAGGGGTGGTTTACAACCGACGAGAGGAAGGGGAAGGGGAAGACCAAGGAAGGACAGTTATAGAGGGGGAGGCACGAGCAGGGGTAGGGGAAGACCTAGGCTGGTTAGGGAGCTGGATTGAATGTAGAGGGGAAGCATATTATGTTCATGGTTAGGTAAAGTTAATTTTCGCTGTCGATCTTTGCTTGGTGTTCATAGCTTTGCTGATATGACAGCGATCTGATTAGTGTGGGGAAGAATCGATCAGGGGTTGCTACAATCATCAAGATCACAGGACGTGTCCGAGTAAATTCAATCGTACTTTTGCGTGGGATGACTACTATACGACTACACAAACGGGCACAGAAAGATGTATAGTCCGTCATTTTCCTATGATACAGATTTTTGTATCAAATCCGTCCAGTGCTGTTTTCCAGTTCCCAATTCAGAATCACAACATTGTTTGTGATTTCAAGCCCTGACGCCCAAACTCCATGCTCCAGCGATTACAAACACAATGTCGAAATCAATAAGTGCCAAAGACGAAGGCGAGGAACGAAACAACATTCGTTTAGACCGAGTCGTCAGTCTTGACCTTCTTCTTGGGGCGCAGCTCGTGGCTGTACATGCGGAAGAACTCGGAAGGCTGGGTGGGCTGCTCGCCAGTGACCTCGTGGAAGGCCGTGGTGGCGACGTAGTTGGTCTTGCCCTCGCGAACCAGGCTGTAGTACTCGAGGAGGTACTCCTTCTCGGAGTCGTCGATGTCGGCCTGAGCCTGGAGGACACGCTTGGCCTCGCGCCTATTTCATGAACAGTTTGTTAGCGATCAACACACATGAATGTTCTTCAGGGTAGTAGGAAGGGTACGCACTCGGAGATGTTCTCAAACTCCATCTTCTGACCAACAGCCTGGCTGGCAGCCTCAGCCAGCTCCTTTCCAGCGCAAAGCATGGGGCCAGTGACAACCATCATCTGGCCGCGGTGGCGGTCGTCGAAGCCATGCTTGCCCTTGCCGGCGAGGACGTGAGCAGCGACGTGGGCAATGTCACCCAAAGCAACGGGAGCAAACTTGTGGTTCTCGCCAATGGGCAACGGGAGAGTACCGTCCAGCTGGGCCTGCTGGGTGTACAAGAGCAAGTTCTCGGCGTAGAAGCCGGCGCGGATGACGCAGGGGGAGTGGCCGAGCTCGACATCAGGGTCGCCCTTGGAGCTCAGGACGATGGCCTCAATGTCGATGAACTCGCGCAGACGGGGCTGCTTCTCGCGCTCGGCGTAGTCGCAACCGGCAGCAGAGATGAGCAGGACGTTCTGGACACCGGCCTTCTTGGCGGCCTCGCACAGCTCGATGGTGATGTCGACCTTGTCCTTGTGGGCAGGGGGGATCACGCAGATGGTGTCACAGCCGACCTCCTTGAGGGTCTTGACCATCATGCGCTCGCGGCCGGGCTTGTGGGGGACGATCTTGGCTCCGAGAGACTCGAGCTCCTTGCACTTGGGGTTGGAAGGGTTCAGGGCGAGGCCGGTGATGCTGTCGATTTGCTTGGCGAACTTGCCCTCCTTGAGGAGGAGCTCGGCGATGAGGAAGCCGGTCTGGCCATCAATGGCGGTGATGCAGACGTTGCGAGTCATGGTGGGTGGTCAGATAGGGAGAAATAGTCTGGTAGATGTTGTTCTCACGATGTAGACTTGGGGTAGTGGTGGGTTGAGATGGAGGTGATGCTGGGCTTGTGAGATGCGCGCGCGCCATGTATTTATCTGTAGGCCACTTATCCAGTCTTCCAACGTCATCGTCATCCATTTTTTCAATACAATATGCACAGTCCATCTGCGTCGTTCGCTGCTGGCGCGTTCGTTTGCTTTCAGCAGAGTGAACTCGAACTTTCAGTTGGAGAAATGATGCAGTTGACGTCACGACTTTTCGATGCGTGTAGGAAGGAAGGAACGCGCCTCTTTCTGCGGTGGGCGGCCAAGAAGGTTCCCGTTACCCCGGAGATTCTGCTCCTGGGTTCCCCTGCCTTTGTTTTGACTCCCGTTTTGTGTCCCATCGTCATCGTTGTCGGTGTTTGCCCGCAATGGAGGGAAATCCTGACCCTTTTGAGCGAACGAGTTTCGTTTCTTGTTGCCGGATTTGGTCGGTTGCAAACAACAAGGTGTGATCAATATTGTCTCAGTCCGGACATAGATGAGGGTTTGCAATCAATTGGAGACACATTGTCGCATCCAGATATATGGAAATGTATGGTACTCTCCCTCTCTGCCAGTTGAAGGTCAATGGCTGTGTTGACGATATCCCCAATTGCAGTGGTCGTTAAGGTTCTCGCTCGAAGAGAAATTGTCAGGGATGAAGCTTTCAATTGACGGGAGACCTGCAAGAGCGGCCCGCTCGCTGACACCCACCCAAGATTGCAAAGCAGAAAGAAGTATTTTTGTTGGTTGGAAATAGTGCCAACCAATGTTACGCGGGGATGTACTAATAAATACTAACTTCAATACGGCCATCTACACTTTAATACCGCTTGGATTGTTGGCGCGGCACTTCTATAGATATTCAGACCTGTACGAAATCTTATCAGGATGGGGTAACATGGCGGATTGCTCATTCAAAAAGCATCAAGAAAACTTGATATGGAGTATTGAAAGTTTGGAAGGTGTGTTTAAATTGAACTCATAGCTCATTTGAAGAATGAAAGTAAACATCTAAAGATACCTCTATCGACCCGGGGTATCAAGCTAACAACCCACTAAACCAGCATTGGGGTGTCTGTACCCCCCATCTTGGCGCCAATCTCAACATCAATTGAACTTGGAGGTTACGTTGCAACTTTGACGCGTCCACAACCTCACATGAGCTCACGATAAGGCTGTCGGGCGCAATGTCACGTACGACTTACAAGGCCAGCGCGTCCTCACTTCAACCTCCATCTTTCATGTGGATTCTAGTTGTACTATTGCAATCGTGTTGACATGGAAAGAGTAAATGGGCAAAGCATGAGTGCCCCTGTGCACCTTCCCAACGCTATTCGATCGTGGTCTCAGCTCCGGGCAGTTTGCTGAGATGGACCTAAATGGAAGTCACGATAGAGTCTTTTAGGATTTTATAGTGACGCACGAAAGTTTCAAATTAAGTTCTCATAACGTCTTTCCTTTGGCGGTCACGGCGTCCTCTCCTCGTTTTCTCCAAATAGACGTCTCGTTGCCCCTCTTCTTTAGCATCAATGACTTCAATCAACAGCGCCACCGTCACCTTGTCCGACAGCCGATGCCGAAAAGACGAAAAGTTGGGAGAGGGATAGTGAGTGAGAAATCGACATGGCATCACAATGGCAGGCTATTATTCTATGGTCATGGGCTAACTCTCAAGAATCAAGGCAGCAAGGATGCAACGACACTTCCCAACTACCATGACCATCGGCTGCTCATCTAGTGGGCGGCCTCAACCAGCTGGCTTGCCTTGTGGGCCTCGTCAACACCCTCGACCCCGTTCACCTGCCCGTTCGCCGTGGAAACAGGAGCAGGCGTCTTGCGGTATGCCGGCGGCAACACTCCCTCAAGCTCTGCCTTGATCTGGAGGCCTAGGGTTTTTGAGTGCCAGCGGTGTTGTTGACTAAACCCACCCATTACAAAGTAATTATCGAGCCCCTGGTGCCGTTTCCACATACCCCGCACCTCGCCCTCGACATCAAGACCCCAGGTACCCTCCAACCTGGCCGCCACCTCCTTGGGTCCGATCATGTTTGCGGCCTCGGCTTCGGCCTGAGCCTCTTCTCCCCCGAGAATGTCCGCCGTCACCTTCCGGACATCTCTGTCAGCAAAGCCAGTGCACCACACCACCGCATCTGCCTCTACCACGCTGCCGTCTGAGAACTTCAGTCCGGTCTCTGTGAACCCAACTGGCTCAACAAGTGCCTTCAGACCGACTTTGCCCTCAACAATCAAGTTGGTGCCGCCAACGTCCACATAGTGGCCACCCGCTCGCTCCAGCAGGTTGTGCATCAATGCTGATGTGGGATGGGCACTGTCCATAACCGGGAACCCGGCCTCGGCGAGAGGCTTGTACCGGTCAGGTTCTTCAGAAGCGAGCATGCGGAACAGCCCGCGGGCCAGTTGCCCGTCTACAAACGTCGGCATTGTGAGGAACATCCGGTCCGCCATCGCCACCCCAAAATCGTACAGACCGAGACTGCGAGGGTCACAGACGTACTCGACGGGGACGATGTAGGTGGGCGATCGGACATTCATGGTGGCTTGAAGGCCAGCAGCATGACAGTCTTCAAGAACGTCAAAGGCCGTGTTGGCGGAGCCCACAACAATTACCGACTAGGGCTGTTAGCAAGGGCGGATGCGAAATGTAATGGGGATTCAAGAGTGAACTCACCTTGACACCCTTGGCCTTCAGATCCCTTCCACTATTGAAAAACTCCGAGTGAATACTGAGACCCTTGTACAACTGGGAATCTGGCATTGTGGGAATATAAGGAATATGGGACGAGATGCCAGTCGCCTGGACAACATGCTTGGCAATGGCGGTCCGTTGACCACCCGGCGTTTGGAACTTGATGGTCCATCGCTTGCTTGATCCGTCGTATACGGTCGACTTGATCTTTGCCGTTGTGATCATGTTGAGGTTGAAGGCCTCCACGTACTTTCGAACTTGGCCAGCCAAATCATCACGCGTCAGCATGTGCTTGCCGGTAAGCTCTTCGGCATAGTCTGTTATCGAAGGAGAGTCAGCCACCAGGTTTGCCAAACACCATGGCATCACCATCGCTCGTCACTTACCCATAAATGGCAGGTGGCAAAACGTTGTGGGAATGTGGAACTTCATGCAATCGTATCGGTTTGCCCAGTTGTCACCTGGCCGGGCGTTCTTCTCGGCCATGACGCTTTCCACGCCCAAGGCTTTGAGCCGAGCGGATAGGGCAACAGCACTGAACGGATTCCTAGGTCAGCGTGATCACATTGCTTCAAACACGGGTCACACTTACGCGTTTCCACCTCCGATGATAAAGACCTCCGTCTCGAAGCTTTCGACGCCTTCTAGTTGCTTCCCCGGAGCTTTGAGCAGCGTCTCATCTTCGGGCTGCAGGTCAAGGCCCTCAAGCCGCGTGCTCAAAATCCAAATCTTCCACTCTAGCGAACCATCGTCTTTTTTCAAAGGCAAGAGGAGGATTCTGCCACTGCAGGATGCCGCCGGGGAGCATGTCTTGAATGCTACACTACAATCGATGAAATGCTACACCAATGGACGTCGTTAGTGTGACTTTGTCTCTTTCGATCTTATCGGACTCGATATCCTTTAAATGGACTTACCAACACCGGAGTAGCCGGAATAAACTGCGCGGCCCCTTCGAGTTGGATGCCACTCTCGATTCCCCTGAGCCTTTTGGTTTCTAAGAGGGCAGCGGCGACTACACCAGCTCCATTGAAGGTACGGAGATGGTAGGTCAAAGCCAACGAGTCCTTCCAGTAAGCCGACCCGGGGAAAAACAGGCCTTCCAGAGACCTTGCATCTTCTGCCACTAGTGCTTCATTCATGGCGTTCACTACGGCAAGAGCCTGTTGGGTAGCCTCATCACCAGCCATAGAGGCGGGGTCTACTGTCCCTGGGGCAATGATTGGCACGGGATGCTTCTTGAACATCTCACGCAGGTCAACCTGCGGTGGGTACTCATTCTCATGAGACGTGAGTTCGTTCACAACTGCTTGGCTGTTAGGTTATGCTGGAACAATGACAATTTATGAGGCTTCGGGATGGTGTTGTGACCGTGGGCCACTCCCGCCTAACTCTCGATGTTGGGGCAATCCGTTGGGGAACCTTACTTGAAGCCATGATTTTTCTCTCTTTTTTGGTCTCGGTTGGGTCGTGATGAGTCTGGAGCTCTATGTGAGTGCGGGTAACCTCACTTTGTCTCTCGGGTGCTACGTTTGAGGGGCATAGATGGAGTAGGAGGGGAAAGGCGCCAATATGTTATCCTCGAGAAGGAATCGAAAAAGCAAGCCCGATGGCCTGGATCTGCTTCTTCATGGCAAGGGGACAGAAAATGAGTCTCCATTGGCAGGGATCTCGTATACCCTGGGGAGGTGGCTAGAGGATTGACCAATATTGAGGCTTCACCAACAAAATTGAGGCTTCCGGGACCATCGATATCCTCGAGTGCGTTTTCTTCATGACCCCATACAAGGGTTAGAAGAGTCGGTATGCACTCCCTATCACTACAACAGCATCCACTACTTGTCCGATCCGCCCATTCTAACGTCGAAACAGTTTTGTATTTCAGTTGGAGCCTCCAAATTTACGAAGCTTTGATTCCATATTCTCATGACAGCAGGGGAAGCATGGTGGTGGCGGCCATGGTAAACTTACAAGATGCTGCTCGATAGCGAGAATAACAGAGGACGTTATCGATGGACCGCTAACAACTATGGCAACCCCCTGTTCATATGCTCTCCACCGTAAGTCAACACTATCCGCGGCCCGCGGTGGAGGACAGGGGCCAGTTTTGGCTACACTAAAACAAGCATAGCACTCTCCGTTAGTTTGTACCGGAATGGAGGCCTTTCTTCGTTAAACCGCCGGCATGTATTTGGGACATTGAGACTCCAACATATCACTGAATGAATGTGCGAAGTTTCTCCCATTGGTTCCCGATGCCCATACAGTTCACCATGGGTGAGAAATCCAACGGATATTTCGGGTGAAAAAAAGTACAGGGCACGGAGATGGGATTCTAGCCAGCCCTCGACCGTACGAGAATGACGGGCAATCGAGCCACCGATGGACATTTGACGGATGAACAGCCGTCCTAGACTCGGGGACAAAATTCAACTTCGAATCCGCTGTCAGTGGTTCCGAGATACCGATCGTCAGAATCCGCCCGGTGTTATTTTTCGATGGTGTTCAAGACAATACTTATGATACGTTCACCAGGCAGTTACTCCGGACTCTCTTAGCTGGACACGGGCATTACCTAAAGAGACGAGTTTCATGTCTTCGTAGCTCCAAGGACTCCCACGCCCTATGGTGTGAGGAGTACGTCGGTTGACCGACTTGGTCGAGGCCTTGGTATTGACCCAGTGACCGGGTACCGGGCCCATGAATGCCGCCTTGGCGGCCATATCATCAGTTTTCGAGTGTGGCATGGGGGCTTCAGGGCCCCTGAACTTTGCGGTGGCGTCTGTTCCGTTACCACTTCCTCGGGCCTGTCGCCGCAATTCAGGAGTGCAGTGGTTACAGTACCACCTGCACGACCTGCACGGCTACAGCAACCTCCAGTCCATTCAATAGGCAGCCCTACTCACTGACCTTCAATAGGCATTGCTGTTGCTGTATGACGATCGGATCGTCGTTGTTCGTCTCACTTTCATTGAGGGCGCGCCTAACGGTTCCTGCTGGCTGACGCCATCATCTCCAGCTTTTAGCGATGAATGTCGTTGGGGAAAAGTCTACCCCTTACCATGGAATATTCCACAGCTCAATCTTGATGACTATCTCAAGTCCATCTGGTTGGCTATCGCAGCCTCCAATGCTCGGGCTTTCGTGGGGGAGAAAATGGGACGGGACTCCATCTTGCACAAAGCCTTTGGCCTCACCCACGCGAGCCCGCACCAATTCCATACGGGAAGTGGGCGGCGTGGCACGAGTAGGGACCACTTGGGAAATTCATCCACTGTGGGTTTTCCCTAGCGTTCCCGTTTAAGGCAATTCTCCATAAAGCTGGGATCATGGGCGTCCTATTGACTTGGCTTGGGGAAAGCAACCCCTTGGTTATGATTTTGCTCGGTGCCGATCCAAATACTCGCCTTGCCTCGACCTTTCTTCAAACGTCGATGGCATCACGTCCTTCCTCTCTCACCACACGGAGCACAACTCTGAAATCTACGGTTGGATGCGGTCCAGCCCCCGGCATGGTCTCTGTGGATTCTTCGGTGCTTCTTATTAGCTTGGAGCCGCAACCGAAGACGAGAAGAAGGATGGTTCCGCGCCGTGTTGCAGACAACGGTTGAGGGTTGTCTCGCACTTTGCTTCGTGCTTGCCTAAAAAAGAAATAAAAGACAAGTGAGAAGATGTCACGCTCGACCGAAAACTTTTATCACGGCGTTCCGGCGTGTCGGCGACCTTCTAACTGGACTTGGAATCAACAATCAGCAAAGATTGGCCCTGTTCGTCCCTGTGTTTGTCTCATCCAAGCTGCTCCGTTCTTGCCAACTGAGGTCGTTTCTTCAACTTGAATGCAGTAGAGTAGAAGCTTCATGATTCGGTATATTATACTTGGAACTGCCCGTCCAGTGCGTCGGGGCTGGCGATTCGTTGACTCTCGTATTTCCCCTCGTTTACGTTATACAGGCTTTTTTCCTCTTGGGAGGTTTGGCTCTACTGAATCTGGGCTATTCTTGTTTCTTCGCTACCTCCTTCCGGCAGCAGTACCCGTCCATATCTACCTACGCAAGCAACACTCTGTATTCGTGCATTGGGCCTGTGACGCTATCCGAAAGCCGCCGCTATCATGTCATTAACACAAGATCAAATCGATGCGATGCTGGCGCTTCCAGCACTCGAGCCTCCGCCAGGCATAACCGCAAACTTCGACAACCCACCAAATCGAAACGGCCTCGCTTACTTTGTCACGACGTTCTGCCTAGTCATCTCGACATTATGTCTCTTCATTCGATTATACGCCAGAGTATGGATGGAAAAAAGGGTGCGGATAGAGGAAGGGTTGATGATTTGTGCATACGTGAGTGTCACTATCCCCCTCAGTTCACTCTCACCGGAAGACACCACCATGCTGACCATCGTCTTGATGAGCAGGGATCGTATTGGGGAACCGTTTGGGCAGCATACGAAATGATAAAAACACCTGGTTATTATGTTCACCAATGGAATTTGCACAATGGGGATCTAGTTAGGCCATTATGGGTGAGTGTCCCTCGTCTATCCAATACTTGAAGGCGTCCGCTATCCACGCCTCACACCAACTAACACCATCCCTGACACTCAGCTTATTCTCGTTTACGGCTGCGCCTACTCCTTCGTCCTCCCTTTCATCAAAACCGCAATCCTCCTCGACTGGTGCCGCCTCTTTGTCCCCGCCGATAAAAGAAAGAGTCTCTTCTGGTGGGCCTGCATGGCCGTCAGCGCCTTCCAGTGTCTCTGGGGTCTTTTGTGCACCATCTTGCTGAACATGCAGTGCGTGCCTCACCGGGCTATCTGGGAGTTCTGGGTGCCTGCCAAGTGCTACGACCTGCCCAAGGTCATGCTCACGTCGGCTAGCTGCCAGGTCGCGACTGATTTCATCATGATGTTGTTGCCGCAGGGGATTATTTGGACGCTGCATCTGAACTGGCAGAAGAGGTTAGGTGTGTCGATCATCTTTGGGGTTGGTGTCCTGTAGGTTTCCCCCTTTTACTCTCATCTACCACCTCCTAGGCCAACAGCAATCTAACTAAAAGAACCAACAGCGCCTGCGTAGCCGCCTGCTTCCGTCTCGACCAAACAATCACCTTCGACAAAGAAACAGACCTCATGTACTTCATCGGTCCACTTTTATTCTGGGCCGACGCCGAAATGACATGCGGGTTTTTCATCTTCTGTATCCCTTGCCTGCCAAAACTCATCAAGGAGTCTTCGCTCCCACACACGCTCAAATCCATGCTCGGTCTCAGCAGCAGTAACAAGTCTTCCCACGGTGAAACTACTGCGGTCGGCACCGGCACCGGCACTGGTTCAGGTCTGTCTAAATATGGCAATGGATCCAGACACATGGAAACTATCGACGACGATATAGATAGACATGATCTAGAATCAGGAGGACGAAGTCGCATGAGTCGTGTGAGTGTCAGGAACCGCGGTGTACCACTGTCAGATATGGAGAAGAGTGAGTCGCAGGAGCAACTTCACAATGGCGGAAGTGGACTGGGCGGTGGTGTGCATGTGACCAAGACAACGGAGGTGACGATTACGTGCGATTCGAGGTTAAATGTGTCAATGACGGATTTGGATACGTTGGAGGATGGGTGTGGAAAGCAGCAGATAACGCCTTGGACGGTTGGTAAGTGAATGGGAGTGAACCAACGTGAAGAAGCGAAGTGATATGATTTTTATCAAGACGGAGACAAAGTTGTGGTAGAGGCGTGAGCTCGGTATATCACACGTACACTTCCTTTTGTTGTTTCGTTTTTCAAAATCGTTTCGTTTTAGGTGTTGCAGGGAGTTTACTCTTGGCATAGAACGGGTTGCTGATGGCTCTTTGGGTAAGAATCTCATTTTGCGTCGTTCTTTTTTGTCGAGTTCGCCTTTTCCTTGTGTCAATTGGCGCGGGCATTTTCATTCATGTTATTTTCTGTCAAATCATGTAGTTACTAGGCTGGACTGTCATGCACGTTGGACGCAATTGCCATTTATGGTATAATGGTACCGTAGAATCTCGGGTTCTGCGTTTTAGATCTAGTATAAGTATTCATCATGCAGGAGCTCGAGAGAGCGTCCACGTAAATAACTCTCTTGCCCCAGCCGAAACAAAAATCTTTATTACTAAACCAAAAACAAAAGAAAAAAGGGGGGAGACGGATGAAAAGAAACAAAAAACAGATGCTGAAGACAAAAAGCTCAGACGCCCAAGCTAGGAGTTGAACCCCCAACCAGCTGCAGCCCTACGAAAACACCACGCATTTTCTGGCCCCCAGCATACCTACCACGTAGGCTACTGGAGAGTTATTAGAAGGGCCACAACTTGGGGCTTATAAGGTCCCAGTCAGGGAAGGAAGGTGTGAAAGGTCCTGCTTCCGGAAAGCCGGGACTGGCGGTAATCACTGCACCGAATTACAAGGTTTCACGGGAAGAAATTTCGCTGAAAACAATACAGATGGGGAAGGAGTCGCAAGAACGATTCAGGTTGCCCTTTCCTACACATCAACACGATATACGACGCCCGCCACAGCCTCTATTAATGAAAACCGCAAGGCCCTAATCCAATTTTGTCCCAATTACTGGTCGAGAGCTGACAAAAGACCCTGGAGTCCAACCATGGCTCCCCACGCACCTGGATCAGGCGGAAGCTCCTTGTTATCATCCGCACCAACACCGACATAAGTAGCCCTGCCCAGTTTTGGCTTCAACTTTTTGGTTCCCTCCGAGCCCTTGACAGCCGCCGCGACACTCTGCTCAAAGGTTTGGCCTTCCTCCATAGCCATAGCAAAGGGGATCAGAGTGTCCATCACCGTACGATCACCAACCTTGGCCGGAGTATACTGACGCAAATGGTGGATGGCAGTCGACAACGCTTTTCCCCACAGAGCGGGCACTCCCTGTTCCTTTGCGAGTCCGATATTCTCCTGAAGCGCCGTCCGCAGCGAAACGAAGAAGATACCGAGGATACCGCCCAGTGTTCCGCCCATCTTGCCCTCGACGATATCCTCTAGCTCGTTCAGGACCTCGACGACCGAGCCGTTGGCGGCAACTTGCTTGGTTTTCAGAGCATCCAACAGAGCGTTGGCTCCGGTTTGCAGAGTCAGACCGCAGTCGCCATCTCCCATGACGGTGTCCCACTTTGTCAGGTCTGGCTCGGCGGCGGACACTGCGTTGCAGGCGCTCTTGATCATACGCTCCAGCAATGCTGGGTCAATCTTCAGGTCCGTGGAGGGGTCAACGGGCCTTTTGACCTCTTTCGGTGGTGGGACGACCTGCTCTGCCCGCTTACGGCGTTGAGGATAACTTTGGTATCCGGCCACAGCTTCCCAGGCGGTATCTGTTCGGACATCGAAGAAGCCCTTGATCTGATCGACAGTGTAGGCGCTGTTGGCGGCCGCGGCAGTGATGTTAATGACCGAAACCGAGAAGGCGGGAGCGTTGAGTGACGTCTCCAAGCATCCAGAGTATACTCGAACCGGCTCGATGTTCCAGTCCTTCAGCAGCTGCTGGAGGATCTCATCTACGAGTCCGCCGAGCTCGAGGTTTGACATGCCGCCAAAGTTGCTAACCAACAAAACCGTCTCGTCACCGGGATTGAACTTGACGTAACCTCTCTCAGGATCTGTCTCGTCCAGGCAGTACTTGAGAATCTTCTGCACAAGGCCCTCGGCCGAAGGTGCTGGTGATAGCCTCCAGTAGCCAGGTTCATTGTGCGGTCCAGTTCCCAGCTCCAGTTCGCCCTCTGCCAGGGCTCCGTGTTCGGTCCTTCCCGGGACGTGACAATGGTCGAGAGTAGCAGAGATGCTGACAATCGAGTTGGCAAATGCAGTGCCAAAGTCGTAAAGCTCATCGAGAGTTGCCCCCTGAGCAGCTGTCGCACCGAGAACCTTGAGCACACCGATCTGTCCGGCAAGACCACGTCTTCCGACTAAAGAGCCGTTCTTCTTCCCGATCGAGACGTCATCGCCGCAGATGAGCATCTTACACGGATTGCCCTTTGCTTTGGTCTTCTCGGCCGCGAGTCCAAAGTGAAGACAGTCTCCTGTGTAATTCGTAATTACCAGGAGAGTGCCCTTGTCGGATGGCACTGCCTCTACCGCGGCCAGAATTTGCTTCGTGCTCGGTGAAGCGAATACGTCTCCCATCACGGCTGCCGCGAGCAAGTTGGTCCCCACGTAACCTGCCCAGGCAGGCTCGTGGCCGGATCCTCCACCGCTGACAATGCTGACATTGGACCGAGGTGCTTCGGAGTCGTATACGACTTTGTTGGCTTCGTCCAGGTTGAGTCGAGGGTTGGAGGCAACGATGCCGCGGAGAGCTTTGGGGACGAGTCCGTCCAGTGACGGGAAGAGGTGACGGGTTGACATGGTGAGGCTGTTTGTGAATCGTAGAGAGAACACACAAAGCAGACACAAAGAAGGAAGTGTGCTTATGAAGATGTATGAGGTCACCGGTGGGATATGAAAGTCCTCAGGGTTGATCACATACGAGTCTCTGACCTGACATGGGTCATAGAGGTATCGTCCGGTGTGTGCCTAGCAGGCCTGGAACACTCGTGTGATACTTCTTCCCCTCCTCAACCCACCATACCGTTTGCATCATTTCCGGTCCAGGGTTCTTGCTCAATTGCCGTGAGTAACTCTGGATTTCCCCTTCAAGATTCTAGACATGTACCAAAGGAGGGGCAATCAAACAGGGCTCTGAGAGTGGTGGTGGCAATACCTAGTTGGAGCGGGAAGAGTGACAAAGTGACCCCCAATTCTTCCGGTTTACCCAGAACGGCATCACCTACGTTCTGGCTAAATGATAAATCCGAGGGTGCTTCGTCTATTGTCTTGGCTTCATCCGAGGAAGCTATTGCCGGTCATTAGTCACGATGTGACAAACTTGGGAATTCGAAGTTATAGGTGCTTATATGGTTATCAAGAACAAAGAGGACGTCTTCAGTAGTTTCGCAGGTCAGTTCACCGTCGAATTTGCAGTGATATCCACAGAAAATGGCTTCAGAAACACAACAACCTCGCTGGCGCATTGCCGTCGGTTGTGATGTAAGTGCTCTTTCCAGCTTCTCAAACTTCTGAATTCCCCTTGATCGTTTCAGTTTGGCAGAGAAGCATCACTAACAGCTTCTTTACCAAACCCACAGGACGCCGGCATCAACTACAAAGACAAAATCAAATCCGACTTCTCCTCCGACCCTCGCGTCGCTTCCGTCATCGACGTCGGCGTCGCCCACGACTCCGAAGACAAAACCAAAGCATACCCACACATCGCCACCGCCGCCGCCAAGCTAGTTGCCTCAGGCGAATGCGATCGCGCTTTGCTCATCTGCGGTACAGGGCTAGGAGTAGCCATCGCGGCCAACAAGATCAAAGGCATCCGGGCGGTCACCGCCCACGACAGTTTCTCGGTAGAGAGAGCGGTCCTCAGCAACAATGCCCAGGTGCTTTGCATGGGGGAGAGGGTGGTAGGACTAGAGCTGGCACGGAGGCTGGCGAAGGAGTGGTTGGGGTACGTCTTTGACGAGAAGAGTGCTAGTGCGGAGAAGGTGAAGGTTATTCATCACTATGAGGGGCAGGAGGGGGGTGTGGGAGGGGATGTTAATGGGAGGGAGGCTGACGAGGTCAAGGGGTGCTAATTTTCCCACTGGAAACTTTCTTTTTTACTTTTGGATGGGTTGTCTTTGTCGTCTTGGATTTGGGTAGGTAGGAAGCATTTGATTACACTTCGTTCGAGGTTTGCTCGACAATCGCGAACAAACGTTGGGATGATCATGGCTTACACAAGATGAAAGCCAAGTACTTTCTTGCTCAGAGCCACTCCGCCTTCCCCAGATTCCGGTTGAATGCAATGTCAATCCGTTCTCCATTTTGCCATGAAATCCAGACCAGTTTGATCGTGGGGAAAACCCACTCGTCTGAGTCTGACAGCTTCGAGAGTCTTGTCTTGTGTGCCCCTTCCGGATATCGTAACCCGACCCCCAAACCAAGTGGGCTCGGGTGTCATTGCCCCGAACTTAGCTAGATGACCCCAGGACAAACGCCAAGAAGATTTTGACATCTGCAGAGCGACCACGAGCTTGTGACAAAATGGAAGTTTGTGGAGAGCGTTGAAACCCCCCCCAGGATCTTGTTGGATTAACGACACTTGGCCGAGAAAGGTCATCCGCTCGGTTGGGACTTGAGACGATGCAAACGACTTTTTGAATGGTGTCGGCAAAAAACGAGGAAAAGTGATGTTCGGGGGAAGAATTGGAGACAAACGAACGGCTAACGGCTAACGAACCTATAACGGGTGCGCTTATCCGCGGGGTAAAAGGACGGTTAGCTCCGAGTGTTCTTTTCCCTGATCATCATCACCACCGGCGTTTTGCCAAGACATCAAACAGTCTGTGTCTCTTCAGGTGTCCGTCATCGACTTTCCGTCCGGAGACGAAGATATCGAAGTGGTAGCAAATAGTGATTACAATCACAACATCCCACGTATACCCAGATCGGTGATCAACCGAGATCAATTCGAGAATCACTCTGCCACCTATCCAGAAGGACCCCTCACACTCAGATTCTCGAATACAGTTTCGTAACCAACCCTACCACTCAAATTCAGCAACACGTCACTTGAGCACGTCGATAGTGAAGAAATATAAACACCAAAATGTCGTCCTCGGTACCTCCCAGCCCTCACCGGCGTCGTTTAGTAGGCGTCTCAACAAAAATGTACTTCTCCCACGCCCGCACCACGCAATTCATCGCCTCCTTCATCGATGGCCACCTCCAACATCACACCTCTACAAACCCCAATTTAGCCGCTTCCCTCGCATCGAAAATCGACATCTTTATCATCCCTGATTTCCTGTCATTGACGTCAGCTGTGGAGCAATCCACCCGTCGTCAGACAACAGATGGACCAAAGGTGTTGGTCGGAGCACAGGATTGTCACTGGGAAGACTCCGGCCCGTTCACGGGGGAAGTCTCACCCTCTGTCCTGGCGGAAGTAGGATGCAGCATCGTCGAAATCGGGCACGCTGAACGTCGACGCTTCTTTGGTGAAACGGACGCCATAACTGCAAAGAAAGCGCAAGCGGTGGCGAGAAACGGGATGATACCCCTGATCTGCGTAGGGGAGGGAGAAGCTGGTGGATCACCCGGTCAAGTAGAAGAGGCACAGGAAGAGGTGGTGAGGCAAGTGGAAAGTTGTTTGGAGGGCGTTGATGAGATGAAGGAGGTCTGGATAGCGTATGAGCCTGTTTGGGCTATTGGGGCGAAGGAGCCGGCGGGGAAGGAACATGTTAGGGCTGTGGTGAGAGCTGTAAGGAAAAGTGAGGTGGTAAGAAGAAGGGAGGGGAAGGGAGGGATGACGAGAATTTTATATGGGGGGAGTGCTGGGCCGGGATTGTTTGCGCAGCTGAAGGAGGAGGATGGAGTGGATGGGCTGTTTTTGGGGAGGTTTGCGCATGAGGAGGGACAGTTCTGGAAGACGATATGTGAGGTTGCTGAGGTTGATGATTCGAAGGGGAGAGCGGAGTAGATTGTTGGTTATGATTGAAGTTATAGTAATGGTTCAGGAGTGATAATTTAATAAATTACTGTCCTGATGATTCTCGCCAACTCTCAGCTAAGGTACTGTGCCATGATTGGAAGCGCGAATGAATCTTTTTAGGGGTTAGAGTGCCAGTGTTAATCCCAACCCTTTCTTTGAGCAGAGGTAAGAAAGAAGGGGTCGTCACTAGAGTGCAACGCAGAGAGTACAAGGTAAACCGGGATTTCAAAGGCTTCTTTTCTCCTTGGATTTATCGTGAGAGATATCTGACAGGCTATTCTAAGCCTTGCCAGCACTTCCCAACCAATGCATATACTGCTCAATAGCCTCTTGCATCGCCTTCGTGCCAGCCTCAATCACGCTCGTCAACGGTTTCCCTTCCATCTCCTTCTGAACCCTCGCATAGTGGTTGTTCATGCCCTTGTTGATGTTGACCTTGGTCACGCCGCCAGCCATGCACTTCCTGAAGATTTCCTCATCAAAGGGATCCGCACCATGCAACACCAGCCTGACCCTCTCGCCCACCCGCTCATTGATGGCCTGCAGACGGTCATACTCCAGCTGAATGCCCCTAGGGCCATACTCGCCGTGGACGTTTCCGAAAGCAGGGGCCAGCATGTCAATGCCCGTGTTGACGAACTCCTCAGCCTCTTCAGGAGTGGTCAAGAGACCTTCCAAATCCGCTGTCTCCGCCACGCCGTCCTCGCCGCCCTCAATGCGACCAGGCTCCGCTTCAGCAGCGATCCCGCGCTCATGGCAGTATTTCACCAGCTCGGCCGTGAGCTTCAGGTTCTCTTCCTTCTCGTAGTGGCTCATGTCGCACATGATACTGTCGAAGCCATCGGGGATGTCGGCGGCGCGGCGAACAAGCTCGGGTGTCTGCGCATGATCCAAGTGTAGGGAAACGGGTACGCTGGCGCTGTGGGCAGCATCAGCGGCGGCTTTGACGAGAGAGTCACCCGCGTACTGGATGGCCCATGGGAAGAGAAGGACCATGGCTGGTGATTTGGCGGCCTCGGCGGCCTTGACTGTCGCGATGATGGACTCGATGTTGTAGCAGCACATGCCGGGCACAGCGTAACCGCCGGCCTTGGCCTTGTTGAGGATGGACATAGTCCTGTTCTCGGATAGGGGTGGGCGACCCATGGTTGCTGTTGGAATTGGTCTTGACTGTGGTGTGGTGTCTCACAAGGCAAGAAAGGTGAAGAAAGTGAAAACAAAGCAAGATGAACTGATGGAACAGGCAAGTTGTTGTGGTCTGCCTGCCTCGTTATGCTAAGCTACAAGACGCTTCCGCTTCTGTCACTGACAAAAGTTGCCTCACCTTACTCACAAGCAAGATTGGCTAAAAAATAGGCAGTACTCGAAAGAGCCGTGATTAGCCAGCAGCCGAGTCTCGGGAATAGTTTATCCTTCGAGAGTGTTGCCAAGTTGAAGGATGTCATCGACATGTTCCAGAATGGGCAAACCGAGGCGGGCAATTGTCCATTGGGATGACATGACCCCCAACTTTGACCCCAAATTGCCAAGCCTAAACCCCGACTTGACCCCGATCGAGTTTGGATGTTATGCAACTCTTTTAGCCTAATGGTGACGCAGTACGTACCTTGCGGGACACTTGCTTGAGGGGGAATTTCCCCAGCTGCTTATTGGCTTTCTGCCATGGTCATGGAGAAAGCGGATGATCATATGGTTGAAGATCATCTCCAGGCTCAAATCCTTTGACATTTAGGCGGGGGTGGGGGAGAAGAGGAGGAGGAACGGCTTATAGCCAAGTCTCGGTGTAAGACTGGTGGATCATGCCATGTTACTGTTCATCCGAAAACGGCCTGCTGGCATCGGGCTTTTGACAAAACGAAATGACGTTCTTACCGTGGGGGAAGGTTGGCTTTCCCTCAAGTATGGGGAATGGAATCTCTGTAGAAGAGTGATGGTTGCTTGGACGACAAGCTTGCCATACCCATCACCACAACATATCGACCAGAGCCTACCTTTCAGTGACGCTTCCTATCTCGAAGCCACCCAGCACTCGGTCATCACTGTTCATCTGCTCGGAGACTGCCCATCGCCAACTCAAGCAAAGCATGGCGGACATCAAGCAACCCGTGGCCTTCATCGGCCTCGGAGCCATGGGCTTCGGCATGGCCACCCATCTCGTCAAGCAAGGCTACCCTGTAACGGGCTTCGATGTCTGGCCTCCAACGCTCGAGAAGTTCTCATCCGCCGGCGGTCTGACTGCCACCACCCCGGCCTCAGCCGTGGCCGACAAGTCGCTTTGCGTTTGCATGGTAGCCACCGCCCAACAGGCCCAGTCTGTACTCATCGACGGGCCAGACGCCGCCGCTCCCGCTCTGCCTCAAGGGGCTGTTATCCTCCTCTGCTCCACCGTCCCCTGTGACTATGTCCAGTCTCTAGCCAGGCAGCTCTCCGCCATTGGCCGTCCGGACATCCATCTGATCGACTGCCCTGTCTCTGGCGGTGCCGCTCGCGCTGCCGATGGCACTCTTTCCATCATGGCGGGTGTGCCCTCGGAAGAAGCCCTGAGCAAGTCCAAGCCGCTTCTCGAGGAGCTTGCCGATCCGGCCAAGCTCTATATCGTACAGGGCGGCATCGGCGCTGGTAGTAACATGAAGATGGTGCACCAGGTGCTTGCAGCTGTGCAGATTCTCGCGGCAAGCGAGGCCATGGGCTTCGCCACTCATCTGGGACTGGACCTGGCGAAGACGAACGAGGCCGTGCTCAACTCGGATGCGTGGAACTGGATGTTTGAGCATCGGACACCGAGGATGCTGACCAACTATCAGCCCATTGCGAGTGCGACGGTGATCATTGTCAAGGACACCGGCATCATCACGTCCGAGGCCAGGAGGAGCGGGTTCCCAACGCTGATGACGAGCGTCGCCGAGCAAGTGTACTTCTCAGCAGTAGGCAGGGGATACGGGCCAGACGACGACAGTGGGCTGGTACGGCTGTACGCCGAAGGAAAGGGCAAGGTTGGACCGGTTCAAGGGACTGCTGGTAGCGACGAGGAGAAGCTGGCACTGGTTATCGGGCTGTTGAAGGGTATTTTGCTTTGCTCGGCAGCTGAGTCTCTGGCCTTTGCGGATAAGGTCGGGCTGGACCTCGACCAGGTGTACGACCTGTGTATCAACGCGGCGGGAGGAAGCCAGCCGCTGAAGAAATATGGCCCAAGTATCATCAAGGCCTTCCGGGAGGGGACGGCGAGGCAGGGTTGGACTGCTGCTGAGGATGAGACGGGTCTCAAGGAGGTCGCGGATGGTCTCTCTGCGGCTGTCGAGGAGGCGCAAAGACTCAAGGCGCCCGTCTTCTTGGGCAGCCAGGCTTTGAATGTCATCCGACTTGCGCTACAGTCGAGTCCAGCTGGAGTTGCGGCGGGAGCTGTGGTGAAGGTGTGGAACTCGACGAGCAGTTGAGGTACTGTGTAGATAGAGGTAGTTTGAGATTGGATGAAAATTGAAGTCGAAGATGATGTTAACAACGGCGGACCCGAGGCGGTTTGCTCTTTCCTCCACAAGATTGATCTGTGTTCCTCAAATGCTCCTTTCCATCTCTCACTTTCATGCCTGTGCCGTGCCACCTCCCGTCGGTCTTTCATCCCACGCCTTCCATTCGTGAGCTGGAGGTCATTCTTTCTATTCCCTGATAAGTTGACGAGGGAGAAAAACCCGAGCGGTTAACTTCACCTTCGAATCTTCTGCCAGTCAAGAGCCGTTCGGAGCACCATTAGCTGGAGGATGTCTCATTTTGTTGTTCAGGGCAGTTGAAAAGAGGTTCATTCGTTCAGGTTCTGATTCCATTCTCAACTCTTGGCTGTCGAGGGTCGGGTTTGCTTATAGGTGGGTCTCAGGGGTTTGCGCCCCAAATCCACAGCGGCAGCTGCCACTGTAGCCACTAAAATCACCCCCCGCACTCCCCGAAGCTTGACTCCTGTCTTCTCCTCACGGGAACTCGCGTCTCCAAGCGGAACTCTGGCTACCTAACTTTCCCAAGACGCGTACCTCTACATCTTCCCACCCAAGAGCGCGACCAGAGCATTCCAACAGCTTCAGCGAAACAACGTCCTGACCAGTTTCTACTTTTCCCCAGATTTCAAATCTTCACCTACCGAACGAAACAATCTGCGCCGAAATGGAGGAAGCTTTCCGCCCTCACTTCTTCAAGCACGGGAAGCCAGATGTAAGTGTTGTTTTCCACTTCATCCCCCATCCAACATTGAACGTGGGCTAACGGGTTTCTGACCACAGGCCGATCCAAAAGAGAAAGAGAACTGCCATTGGTGTCAGGTCCGATCTTTCGCAACCCACGCTAAACTACCCATATCCATCGTGAACCGCGAGGACGATGCCTTTCTCAACCCAAATTTCCGGTTCATCGACCACTCGGTCGTAGGCGACAACGTTCCCGTCGCCGATCAGTCCTTCCGCATCGGCTGCTCATGCGCCAGTGACGAGGAATGCATGTACTCGACATGTGAATGTCTTGACGAGATGGCACCGGATACCGATGAAGAAGAGGATCCCCATACTCGGAAAAAGCGATTCGCCTATTACTCCCAAGGAGCCAAAAAGGGACTGTTGCGGGATAGAGTCTTGCAGTCCCAAGAGCCCATTTACGAGTGTCACGAAGGCTGCGCCTGTTCGAAGAATTGCCCAAATCGAGTAGTTGAACGTGGCCGGACGGTGCCTTTGCAGATTTTTAGGACCAAGGACAGGGGATGGGGCGTCAAGTGCCCAGTCAATATCAAGAGGGGGCAATTCGTCGACCGGTATTTGGGCGAAATCATTACTAGCGAGGAGGCCGACCGGCGACGAGCAGAGTCGAATATCGCCAGACGGAAAGATGTCTATTTGTTCGCCCTCGACAAGTTTTCCGACCCGAACTCTCTAGATCCCTTTCTGGCCGCGCAGCCGTTGGAGGTTGACGGCGAGTGGATGAGTGGACCTACTAGGTTCATCAATCACAGCTGCGACCCCAACATGGCCATCTTTGCGCGGGTGGGCGACCACGCTGACAAGCATCTTCACGACCTCGCGCTGTTCGCCATCAGGGATATTCCCAAGGGGACCGAGCTGACATTCGACTATGTCAACGGCTTAACCGGGCTGGAGAGCGACGCCCATGACCCGTCCAAAATCTCGGAGATGACAAAATGTCTCTGTGGAACGGCCAAGTGCAGAGGCTACCTGTGGTAAAGGGAGGATCATAGCTTGGAACGCGGCAATGTTGTGCCCATCAAGATCACTTGACGATGCGTTCCACCCGGCTCCATACCTTTGTCTGGTGACCTGGACTTGTCGTCTGGCCTACAACTCACAACTAATGCAACCGTTGCAGGAAGCAAATGTACACATGAAGCTTCCACCACTGAAAAAAAAAAAAAAAAAAAAAAAAAAAAAAAATGAAAGAAACTGTAAGTGGGGGTTACCGCTAACGCCGTCCTGTAGAATCTTGTGGAAAATGGTCATTGACAACCATGCGAAAATGCTTTAGCCCAAGCTATACCAACGATGAACGGATGATATCTTAAAAAAAAGGTGGGCTATGTAGCCAGCACATTGATGCCAGAAAAGACGCACCTAGTCAAAGGGATCTGCGACCCGGATCGTCAGGTCAAGGAACTTGAGACGGATGACGGGAGCTCGGGCTTTTAGATACCTCTAACTACGTACAGAGCTCACCCCTAGCTCCTAGGCCGGCAGTGTTACGGGGCGGGATCGCATCACAATGACAATGTCCCCCTCAAACGTCATTTCTCAGTGTCATGAACTTGTCTGGAAGTTCGCACACATTCGTCATGAAGTTTGTTTAGTCCCAGCCTAGCACATTTCTTAACAATCCACTTATCCATACCGCCATCCCTGCCTTTCCCCAACCCCGAAGCTGTAAAGGGATGACTGAAATCTAGAATATCCGCCTCTTCTTCAAATTCCTATACTTCCTCGATATTATCAGAAGCTCAAACATTTCCAACCAATCCAGTGCTCAGAAACAGTCCGAGACACCGCCAACCACCAACCACCATCCCCGGCGGACCCTTCGAGGGAGTGAAACGAGACGCCCTCTCACCGCGAGAACGCCCAGGAGCGCCCTAGCAAGGGATTAACGGCCCCAGGCTCGGCCGGCCACGCTAGCAACCCGCGCATCAGTAACTTTAGTCAGGGACGGGGACCCTTACAGGGCATAGACCCCGCGCAACAGATCTGCCTGCGGGGGCTCACCCTAGCAGCAACAAACACACCACAGATGCCTGGTCTGCCTGCCGAGAGCGAGGACGTGCAGCATCGATCGGAGGAGCTTTTGAACGGACAGAAGCAAGGAACTTGCCGGAGATTGAAAGACATCTTTGGACCTTTCAAGAGGAAAGGGAACGACGGTTCTTCACCTTGACAACAACCAACCCACGGTTTTGGCACCAGCTTCAACTCAGACCTTCATTGCTTATTCTTAGCTTCTCCCTCCCAAGGACACAACGCGGCTCCAGACATCGATATCTGCCAAATTTTTCAAGGGGGTAAGGGAAGATCCGAAGGTGACTGACTGGCCGGGATCCATCGAGTAAGACGTTCGAGAAGGACGGAACGGGACGAATACGACGCCTTATTCAGGGGACACATCCACTCCCGGCACGGCTTGTGCATACCGCCTTGTGTTTCCCTTTTTTTTATATCTCATTTTTTTCAACCGGCGCAAAACTCTCAAACGGCCTACTGCGCGTTACGAAACCGACGACATTCGTTGGCGCCTTCAAGGCCAATCGCCAGCTCGGGCCGTCATGAACTGGCTATCCACGCCGCTGGAAATAATAATCCCGAGCGAGCGAGCGGTGGCACCTAGGCAGACTTTGGAAAAACAGTTAAAAAGTTCTTGAAGGTCAGGTCAGATCGTATCAGGCTAAGGAGAAACAAGAACGAGAAAAAGGGTGGCGGGAAAGGTGAACAACTTATATCAGTTGAGATATACAATATCCGAGGCGTGAGAAAACGCGGAGAGCAGGAAAAAAAGTTGGATTGGATTTAGCGGCATAACCAGAAACACTTGTCACCAACGAAAGAAGAAAAATCAGAAAATGGTGTGTATCTCAACTATCTACCCACGTATCCTGTTAATCCGAATTTTCGATCATATCCTAAAGTCGTCCCAAAAATTCTCATGTCTAACTCATACTTCTTGTGTTTTCTTTTAGGGTTGCTGCATATCCAGAACCTCCGATGAGGAGGGTATGGTAGGCCCATACCGGGCCGGCGGCCGGCGCTCATCCCGGATCGGCTCAAGCTCTTCCCGAGCCATCAACGCCCGTCGAAGCAGGAGCATGGGCGGGGGAACCAGATCCGGCTCAGAAGCTCCCGAAACCGCGGCCGGGACACCAGCAGGGTCACAGCTCCGCGGCATAGGAGGAGCGGGAGTAGCCAGTGACGATCGGCATCCCCTTGCTTCTCATCCCCCTTCAGGGATATCATCATCTTCCAACTATCAGCAACGAGAACAAGAACGACAAAGAAGAAGGGCAAGTCGTCGTCAGTCTTCTCAGCAACAACAGCAACAAAGCCGTGGAGGAGGAGACCAGGAGCACAACAACGATGACAACAACAACAACAGAGATCGCCGCAGCCGGCACTCCCGTAACCTCTCACAACACATCAACAAACCTCTCAAGCGTCACGAGTGGATAAGTGAGAACCGGCAATGGACTCGCTCAGCTTTGGATCGCGAAAGAACCGAGTTCTTCGACACCAGAGTAACTGGCCGACAAGAGATTTGGCAAACCATCCACGCCGCTCTCGAAATCCTATGGCACCAAGCCCAAAAAGATGCCGCCATCGCCGCCTCTATCGCTCAACAAAACGGCGACGGGACACTTGCGGCACCAAGCGATTACGAAGGCGAGGACAGACATACACAGCACAGTGATGACGAAGAAGAAGAAAACGACAGGTCAATAGCCCTAGCCACCGCGCAAACCATCTTGGGCGCCGCCGAAATTACCCTGCCGACTGGCGACCTGGCGCAAGGGGGAGCGTATGATTCGCTGGGGAATTATTATCAACTGCCGGAATATATCGTTTCGGATCCGATGAATATTGCGACTAGTTCCCCGGCTTCGGAGTCTGGGTTTGACGAAGACCATGATGAAAATGAACATGGTGGGTATGCGGATGCGGATACAAAGGGGACCATGTCAGTGGTGGCTGATGAGGAAGTCACCGCAGAGGGCGGGGAAGGAGCATTGGAAAGTGGTGATGAGGTTCCGTCTCATAGTAGGGAGCAAAAGGGGAAAGCGGTGGTAACGAGCGTCGTCAAAAAAGACCCAGTGGTCGTTCGCGCAAGACTGAGCGATGGGTCGAAGGACGTTAATGTGCGAATCGACAAGACGGATTCGGTGAGGGTGTTGGGGAGGAAGGTTGCTGAGAAGGCCAAGGTACGTTCCCCTTCTTTTCCTCCACGCTTCTTCATCAAGCAATAATACTGACAAGTTACGCAACACAGCTCTCCTCCGACAAACAAGTTCGTATCGCTTTCATGGGTAAAATTCTCAAAGACAGCAGTTCTCTCATCGACCAAGGCTGGCAGCAAGGAAACATCGTCAACGCCCTGGTTTTCAACCGGTAGGACCGGAATTGTGAATCAAGTGGAACAGGAGCGGCAGGAGAAGAAGAAGAAGAGTCATTGCTTGACTTTGACAAGAGAGTTTCTGCCATTGGCAACAATCACCCTCATCCTCCGCCGCCGCCTCCGCGTTCTTCTTCCAGGACATGGAGAGGACGACGACACCCTCCAGGGACGGCTACGGCTAGTTCCAGTCGTCAACAACAGCACCCTCCAGAGCGAGAAGAGCAGCGGCATACTTTTGACCATTGGTCATCGTTACAGTTATGGCGGGTTGAGATCATGCCTCAGTACCGATCCATCACCTTAGATGTGTGTCCCAACCGACATTTTGTCTTTCAGGACAATCACAGCTGTCCTCCCCCTCTTCTTCGCCTTACTAAACTCACCCCTCACACACAACACAACACAACACAACACGGCGCCGGCGCCGGCGCCGACGAGAGCAAACTTACACGTCATTGCACCTTTGCCGTCACAAACAAAATCATTTATACCCCCTAATAATACCACCCACCTAATACCCGTCGGACTCCGACCACTTTCTGTCGTTATCTCAACAGCACACTATACTCCCACAGACGGAGGGACGCATATGATAATACCAGACGGCTACACAGCCCTTTTTCCTTTTCTCTTCAAGGGCGGGGAAAAAATTATGTCACGGCAATGGAAGGGACAGAAAGGAAATTGGAAAACGCATACGATTGATTGGATGGAAACTTATACTATACCCCTTTCCTCTCTCCTTTTGAATTATTTCTTCTTAATTATTGAACCTGGCGGACTGAGTTCCGAGGTCAATCTTCTCTCATTATACAATTTTAATCTTCTCTTTTTTTTTGTACTGGGGGAGGGGAGAAGAGGATCGAGAAGAGATTGGAAGTGAAGGTTAGCAAACGGAGTAGGGGGGGTTTTTCAACTATATAATGCTGCATGGAAGATGACTTGGAAAGGAATGATGATGGCTAGGAAAACTGGGGGGGGGGGGGGGGGGGGGGGTGAAATGATGGAAGGTATGGCTAGAAATTTGGATAAGAAACAATGACTTGAGCATGTTTGTTGAGTCAATTTTACAAACTGTGATCAGATGCGCAGACGATGAATATCAATTGCGAGTTAAATGTCTGGTGTGTCTTTTGATTTCTCATCCGTAAAACTGAACCTATATTTATGGTTCATCCTTTGCTTTTGTCTTCCTCACCATAACACTATAGGAATGTGTCAAACCACACACAGTCTTCTCGTAATCATTGGACATGAGGTAAAGGATAGAGATAGGAAAGATGGACAAGTAGGCTCATCCTCATTTTCCTGATACATCAACTTGAAGAGCTGAAACAAACACCGTAGCAAAACGTCCGCAACCAACTAAAACGTGAAAAGAGAATCAAGTGATGAATTAATCGCTATACAACCCAGCCAACCGCCCCATACATCATCTTTTTCATCCCATCTATTACGGAGATAAAATCTGTGTTTCTTAAGCGGCAGAGCCGATCTTGTTGAGTGCCTTGAGGGAGCCAAGGCTGAGGGCCAACCCTTGCGATCTGCTGCGTATCCTCAAGAAACCAGTAATGGGGCCGTCTTCGCCCTCCTTTTCGATGCTCAAATTTGCTAGGGCATCCTCGCCTGTAGAGAGAAAGTAAGTAGCAAGTTAGCATAGCTGTCACCCAATGTTGACTGACAGGAAGAAATGTCAAAAACTTACCGAAAACGCTTCTTGCGTAAAGATTGGCACTCAAGAACTGGCAGTCGCCCTTTAGACTGGCCTCGGGCGTCAAGCAGTTCATATTTGTTGACGCCATGAGCAGATCCAAAAACTCACGCAGGCTCTTCGCCTTGCTGTTGATGTTGACCTTATTCTCCCACTCAAACTCGGTCCACATGGTGCGGAACTGGGTCTCAGTGCAGGTGGCCGGCTGGATATAATCCATGATATCGACGTGCAGGTCGTTCAGGATAACCACGTGGGTATCAGTAGAGTGAGCGCCCTCGTACACAACGTTGCCAAAGATAACACCGGTATCCGTGGAGGAGACCTTGATGGTGCACTGAACGTTGTGGAAGTTGTGAGGACCGAGGTTCTGGCTCGTTGGCTTCTCCACGACCTTGAGGTCGCCAAGAGTCGCGAACTCGACAGTGAGGTTCTGGAGAGTCTCCGTAGTCTGGTTGACAAGTAGCACATCTAGTACAATGTCAAACTGGTGAACCTTGACATAAGCCTCAGCATAAACAGGATCGGAGAAACCGGTCAGCTGGACGACACGGCTAAGCTTGCCAGAGAGGTCCTCAGCCGCGCTGTTGTCACCGCCAGTAGCGCGCTCGAGATCGGCGTCGAAGGCATCAGCTCCGTCAGTGGCATTCTTCTTGGAGAGCTGGCGGATAAGGCAGACATCGTCGACCTGGGTGGCCGTCTTGGCCTTTTGGTGGGCCTCCTTTGCCGCGCGCTTCTTCTCCTCAACCTGGACCATCGCCCTGAACGCCTTCCTGGTATCCTCAAGGTAGACAGTCTCCAACTCCTTGTGCTGAGTGAACTCGGCAAGGGAGCGCACACAGCTCATGATACGATCCACGGAGTCCTCGTCAATAGGAGCCTTCACAAACTGTGACTGACCAACACGAATAACGGAGATCATGATGAGCATGGCCTCAGCGCGGAGGGCATTGGTGCGAGCCTCTTCAGAGGAGATCTCGGCGTGACGCATGACAAGCTTGGTGAGTGTCGAGGCGAGAACGGTGGCAAGGTAGTAATCACCGTCAAGGATGAGTTGCCTGAGAGGGGGCTTCGAAGAAGCCTTGACAGCCTCCAAGCGCGCGGCGGCAGTAGACTGGCTGGTAAGAGCAGTCTCAGTAGCGTATGTGCCATCAGCAAGAACCTTGCGTGAGCCAGTGGGCGCCGCCCTCGAGCCATTGATCTGCTCCTTCTCCTTCTCCTCCGCATCACCATCAACATTATCCAACAACCGCTGCTCGGACGCAAGAATTGGGATCTCGCCCAAGCTTGCCCGGATTCTCTTCCACGCGTCCCTGATATCCTTCTCTTCGAGCGAGTACTCGCCAATAATCCAGAGGATACCGCGGTAGATCTTACCGGCACGGACCTCGCTGAGGGTGTCTACCAATCTCGCGATAATTGCTGGCCTGAGCTGGGGGAACTTCTCGACAACTTCCTTGACGAAGTTAATAACATCAACGGCAGAGTTGTTGTTGAAATCGGCGATAAAGTCCATGAGCAGGCCGACGACACTAGCGGCGACCTCAGAGAACTTGATGGCGCACTGATGGATGGAGTGAATGAGAAGCTGGCGGTACTCGTTGTTCTTCTCGTACTCCTGGTCAACCGTCTTGGACAGCTCCTTCTTGAGCAAAAGCACGACTTCCTCCACATTCTTGCTTGAGACCATCTCCAGAGCAATCTCGAGACCCTTCCTCCGCACATCAATATCCGTGCTGGAAAGAACGCGCAATACCTCCATGGTCAGGTCGTCCAGAACACCGGGGTTCTTTTGGCGAAGCTGATCGACACGGTCCAGGACAATGAGCTTGACATTGTTGTCGGCCTCCTTGATCGCAAGCTCAATGAACTTGCTCGCAGCAGCCTTGACAGCGACAGGGTTGTTGGTGAGAGCCGTCAGTGATGAGGCAGCTTCGTAGATAACGGTCGAGGCGCTAGCTTCCAAAAGGTCGAAGATGAGACGGAGGTAGCGCGCCTTGTTCTGGGAGTTGACAACAGCATCTTTCCTGATGAACTCGAGTTCGGCCAACTGCAAAAGCTCGTCTGCGTTGGGAATACCGTCGAACACGGTGCTAAGGTAGAGGAGGGCCTTGTCGTGGTCGATGCTGGCAAGGGCGGCGAAGCCATTCCGCTTGCAAGTTGGGTCGCTTTCGCCTTCGAGGAAGGAAGAGATCAAGTCCGCGGCATCGGGAATAAGAGATGGGGAGTGCTGGTGGATGGAGGCGATAGCAAAGACGGCGTTCTTTCGGACATAGGCATGGCGATGTTCGAGACAGCCGCGGGCTGAGGAGAGCAAGGGCTCAAGGAGTTCGGCTTCCCGCAGCTTGCACAGGAAGCGCAGAGTGTTGCCTCGGATGTACTCGTTCGGATGTTGCAAGTCGTTTCGGATACCGTTACTGCGAAGCAATGGCTGGTCAGCTTGAGGGGCCAGCTTGCCCGGACGGACATGGGAGTGCCTTACCATACTAGGATGAACTCCTGCTTGAGCTTCCCTTGGGCATCAAGCTTGGGGCAGATCTCGTAGTAGAAGTATAGGAGCTTCTTCAGGGGCTTGGATTTGGAAGGCATTACGAATCGAATAATATGCATGAGCAATTGGGGCATGGGGTCGCCATTGAGCATGATGGTAAGGATGCGCTTCATGGTATCGATCTTGGTCTCGTCGGTGCCCTTCTCGAGCTGGGTCTTGAGCTCCTGGACGGTAGGAGTGCCGTCAAGGGCATTGTCCTTGACCAAGCTGTACGCATTTTCGAGGAACGACATGTTGGAGAACTGGCGGCGGCCGGGCCGTCTTTGATTAAAGTTGAAGATGAATTTGGTAGAAAGTAGCTGGCCGGGAGTCCTGAAGAGGAATCGGGGTCGGAATTAGGGAGGGGTTGGCGTGGTAAGTGGTTGTTGCCCCGTTAGTTGTAGGTTAGGTGGTGCTTGCTAGAGGTAGTAAATGGACTGGACTGGAGTGGCTGCCTCGAGCTCCTGAAGAGTGACGATGAGCTGGCCTCGTAGTGCTGGATGCGGTTTCCTCCCCCTGGACTGGCAGGTCGCGGTTGGCGGGGAGTCAAGAGACGGCTGCGCAATGGAAGGGTACAGGTAATCTGGAGTGCGCCGGCGAGGTGAGAGAGCGGAGCATCACCTGTGCTTCTTGTTGTTGTTCAAAGTCGAAAGAGCCAGCGTGGATAGGTCGGTCAATAATATCGAGAGATGTCCCCCCTGGGAGATGTGGCATTCTGGCCGGCCGCAACAGCACACATGGGAGCACGGACCCCTTCAACGGACACCCTCGCGGCCTCACCAAGCCTCCATCTCCTGCTCGGTCAAGTCTGCCAACTGCCAGCTTGTCAGAATATTATGAGGATCACGTGTGTAGCTGCCCGCCATCAGCTGCCAGAACAGGCTCGTGAACCCGAAGTCAGCCTGGAAGCCCAAACAATGCCCCTGGCCTGCTCTGGCCAAGCTGGGGTCAAATGTGGGGCCGTCTGCCCCGCCAGTGTCACTGGAGTGTGGGCGCGCGCTGCGGCGCGACTTTCAAGGTTGCCCATCCAACTGAAAGCGACAGGAACCAAGAGCCGGGGGCTTGGATATTCTTCTGTCTTGACATTTTGACGGAAGCAACAACCAGCCATGTCAGCCGCCAACGAGCCCTTCTATCTGCGCTACTAGTATGTGAAAATCTATGCGCTCTCAATTACAGATTGAGAAGGATATGCTAACGACAAGCCCAGCTCTGGCCACTCGGGCCGTTTCGGCCACGAGTTCCTAGGTGTGTTCAGCCCATGATGCTTTGAGACGCAAGCTCCCTCGATCGCAAGACCTCGATGCTAAAACTGTCACGACTATAGAGTTCGACTTTCGCGTTCTGGGCGACGGACGTAGCGCCACTGCCCGATATGCCAACAACTCCAACTACCGTAACGACAGTCTGATCAGGAAAGAGAGTACGATATACTGTTTAACCTGTCGGGGAGGGTTATATGCTGACGGAATCGTTGGTAGTGTGTGTTAGCTCGCTGGTCATCGACGAAATCAAGCGCATCATCAAGGATAGCGAGATTATGAAGTACGCCAAACCCGCTCGCGCGTTCGTACAAACGGCTCTGAAGCAGATGCTGACAGGTCAACAGGGAAGACGATGAGAAGTGGCCGACAAAGAACAAGGACGGAAAGCAGGAGCTTGAGATCCGCCTCGGAAACGATCATATCTCCTTTGAGGTGCGTTATGACATTGCGGAAGAACAGCTTCGCAAGAACCGAGACTAATATGGGATACAGACTGCCAAGATTGGATCCATCAACGACGTTACGGACTCGGCTGACCCAGAAGGCTTGCGCGTCTTCTACTACCTCGTCCAGGATCTCAAGGCCCTGGTGTTCAGTCTTATCGCCTTGCACTTCAAGATCAAGCCCATCTAACCGCCTCGCCGACCCGATCGAATACCCCGACTTTGATATTCATATCCTCAATGCAAGGAGAGGTTCTTGTGGCATAATGTGGCGTTTTCTGAAGGCGTTCTTTCTATCTGTTAGCGGCGCATATGGGTTTCTTAAAATTGGGTTACACATGGAATTCAAAGACTGGCTTAATCATCTCAGTATTGACGAACGACTCCACTGGCCTCCGAACCTTACAGTCGCCATGGTCTTTACGGTTGCCCATGTCGGCTATTGACTGTCTCCAACCAAGCTGTCCGGGGCAGGATATCCGATGCATTGCCAGGCAGAGATCGAGTGACGGGACACCAAACACCAATATCTTTTGACAAAGCACTAAAAAGCATGCCGCTACGCAGGTTTGTGCGACAAACATACCTATTCACACTTGAGAAGATATCCGCCAAGTGCTCTACCTAATGAATCATGATGGATCAAGTGACAACAAGGCTGGGCAACCAACATATAGCTGTAATAAGGTCCGTACATGGTAGAGGTGAGAAGTCAATCAATCCAACCTCGAGCTAGCTTCCCAACCTTGCTCTTGGGTTGTTATTGGCGGTAGACCGGTTATGCTGTGTAACTGCTTTGTCCGCTTTTATCGAGTACGATATCGCGGGCTAGACTTTCCTTCCGAGACAGAGTCAAGGCAAAAGAGCTCGAGTACATGGTAAATTGGAATATGTAGTACAAACACTTTTCGGAATTCGATTCTTCCCGGCGTCCTTCATCATCGACGGCTGGAATGGACAACGGATCGGGAACTGAAGGGTCTCTGGAATCTTAGTTACCTCGGTGGGGCTACTGACGTGAAGCATCCCCATTAGGTTGCTTCCCCACACACCGATAAGCTCTATCGTTGGAACCCCTGAAGTCTCCGCGGCATCGACACCGCCAAACTGCATGTCGTTGCGGTTGGACACCATTTTGGCTCGGCAGAGCTTCTCCCAATCCCGGAGCGCACAGTTCAACATCAACCCGCTTGGCATCACGGCGTGCGCGGGTGGCAGCTGCATCCCAGGGGGCATCCTGTATGCCTGTGTGTTGGTTTTGGCGCCGAAGAGGTACAATTGCAAGCGACGGACGGCATGGCGACCTCTACGACCCAATGTGTGGGAGGCCGATACCGCCAGCCAGTTTTCGACCTTTGTCTGCCCGGCCGTCACCCACCCACCTTTTGGTTCGTCAGTCATCACGGGCAATTCCCATCCAAAGTGGAAAGTGGGAGCGGACCTCCAGCTGGGGACCATTGTTGTCCTCACTAACAGCCAGACGAGCATACGTCCGTGGGAGTCTTGCTAGAGCGGTACTTCCGTGTTAATAACTGTTGACGGCAGAGCACCATCACTCGACCCAGAAAATCGTCATTGCTCTCATCTTTCTTTCCCGCGACTATTATAAGCTGCATCTCACTGCTACCGCACCTACCAAGCTGGCCGCCCAGCAATATCTCTTCCCGCTGTCACCTGCCACTTGGTTTCGCATCTTGCACATTTTTTTGGGCATTGGATTTTGGGTTGCTTGACATTTTTCTTCTTTGGGGTTTCGAAGCCCGAGGTCCTTTGAACAAGAGATCGGGCCAATCCGCAACGACAAAAACGAACAACTGCAGTCCAATCTGCCAGCGCTTGTGTTGCTGTCGTCTCCTGCTCGACTGCTTCATCTTGCCTGTGAGGCCTGTTCGTCCATGCGACCTGAGTGGCGGAGCGCTACACGTCTGCATATGTACACTCACACTACAGCCACGCTACAGACACCACTGGCACCGCGGACCGGACTCCAGTCGTCCTAACCTATCCACTTCCTAGCTGCACAGAAAGGCCCTGGTCCTCCACTCAGATATCACTCCCGCCATCAAGGTTGTTTGAACGGTAGTGACGGTCAGGTCGCACTACAGTCACCCCCGTCACGATATTGGTTGGGCCCGGGACGACTTGTCGCTTTGGTTCCAGTCTGGGGATCTATCTAACTACAATACACTTACAAGCTCCCACATTAACATCCAGAGTTTTCAACTTTCATCTCTCATCCAACCCGACACTTTGGAGTGACTCTTTGTCATCCCCACCTGCCGCTGTCATCGACATTTCCACTGCATCATATCGCAGAAGCCCTGCTCCACCCGCAAGAGACTCCGAGACGCAGGACCGTGACGCCTGCCGACGCATCGCATCCGGCCTGTCAGCAGCACAGCAATCCACATCGCAGTTGAGCTTGGACACCCGGGCAGGTTGATATATCGAATCGATACACACAAGCCCAGCATGCCTAGGGCTTCTCCTCCAAACGACTCACTCGATCCCGTATCGGCACATGCTTACCCGTTTTCATCATGTCCTGATAACGATGACTCCCATTCGCAGCCGCATCACCAGTATTCCTCACCACCCATGGTATCCACCGTAATGGCACCGAGCACCGCCGATGATGCGGAAGGACAGCGGCCGACCGTATTGTTACCGGAAACTCAGCCGGAGATGAACCGCAATGTGGATCTCCATCATGGACCCGGGCGCATGCGGGATCCAGATGTCCGCCGAGACACAGAGGAGGCCTACAAACAGCGGACCGAAACCGACAACGAAACATCCGGGGCCGCTAGTGACTCCGCACTTGCTGCCCGTCTAGAGCGAATGAACCGCGCTATGACAAGCAGCACAACTACGTCTACTACGACGAACCGAGCACCAACTATTACGTCGAACATACGGCCATATTCAGACCATGGGCTTAGGCGGTATCGGAAACAGGATGATGAGAGTGCTGCGAAAAGTGCGAAAGCTCTTGGTGAGGTAGAAGAAGTCGATTTGGCTGGCAATGACGAGGCATGGTGGAACGACTATGGACTGGCAGGGCTCAGCTACGAGTACTGCCAGACCAGACTGACACCGTCCACGCCATCATCCCTTCTGCGCCCAGGCAGCAAGTTTTCAGGCACGCAAAAGTCGGAGAGATCACGATATGACGTGGAAGTGGAAATCAAGCATGTTGATCTCCGCGAGTCCTTCTTATGCGGCTATTTGCGGATCCAGGGTACGTAGCGGGAGGGCAGCTTTTTTTGTGTTACAACCGAAAAGGCAGAAAGCAAGGGGACAATAGATACTAACCGCGAGCCGCTTTGTCTAGGTCTTACCGACACCCACCCCACACTAACGACATACTTCGAAGGTGAAATTATTGGCCCACACTACAGCTTCCTAACTCAGCATGAGGAATGGGGAGCATCTGACAAAATCGATATCTCGCATTGGAGAAAGTTTGAAGAGTTCAAACCATACGCTAGAGCCGCTCCAAGAGGAAGCGTTCAAATAAGGGATGTGGCATCGAAACCTCACATCTTCATGCGATGGAAGGAACAGTTTCTGGTCCCGAACCACCGTGTCAAAACCATTAACGGGGCCAGTTTCGAGGGCTTTTACTATATTTGCTTCAGCCAAATTGAAGGGACGATAGAAGGGATCTACTTCCACAGCAAGAGCGAAAAGTAAGTAGTTTCCGTTGTCTCTTGTTGATAATACGCGTTGGGGCGGCTGCTAACCGTGTCTTGGGTCACAGGTTCCAAAAATTGGCGCTAAGACACGTTGAAGATAGAGGATGCTTTGGCTCAATGGAGTTCAGATGAGACGACGCAGGGACCGTCACATCGGAAGGTCGGTAATATTCCGCGGCCTTGATAGGGCTGAGACCGACTCAGGCCCTCGGGGATTTGGCCTCTGAGACTGTCCAGAGAGACATGATCAAGCCCACACAAACTACGGCTTTGGGCGAGCTAGGCTTGATAAGTTTCACTGAACAAGTCTCAGCCAACAACGGCCGCTCGCCAACTACCAAGATGCCACGATTGTCTTCGTGGGTTCTTACTTGCATCGGTCGGCTTTTTGTTTTCACCCCATCATACGCTATCGGTTGCTTCATATCTTGCTGTTATTGCTTATCTGTTTTGGGATTTGGGTCTGATATCAGTTATTATCATTCATGTCGGGTGGGATCGATATTCTTTCAGGGGTCGCGAGCGCTATCTTTTTTGACGGGATACAAGAGTTGGACGGGAGAAGATACTTACACCACTCACGCATTGTTACGGGGAGTCGGCAAAGGGGTGGTCTGGGGTTCTAGGATTGGGGTTTGAGCCCCATATGTCGTGATGAGGCTCTTCACTAGACGTCAGGTGGATGAAAGACGTACGCATAAAGCGTAGGTTCAGTATGAACGCGGACCAGAGAGCAGCGGCTGACCTTCAAGGTACCCGCTGCAAAGACTCGAATGATTTCTTGTACATGTCTTAATTCTTTTGGGGGTATCTAAATGGAACATGACGGAAAGAACGTACACACATAACCTATATGTCTATAAATGCGTAGCTGTGTGCAACGAAGCTGGCTAGGCATTGTTTGCTGACAAGTGATTTCAGTTCTTGAACCCCTTGAAGTAGGCGTTGCGGAAGGGGTTCAGGTCGTCCGCCGTCTTGCCCTCCTCAACGGCCCGCTCTGCCTTGGTCTGCTCATATGACTTAATGGCCGCAGGCTCGACTTCGGCGTCGGGAACACGGCGGTATGTTATTAATCGTCGGGACCCTAGATCAAAACAGTTAGTAAACCTGCTAACAATACCATCATCGGTTGCAATATCTGCTCGACTCACACTTATTAAAGTCCTGCACGCAAACAGCCACCACCTCCATATACGGATGTTGAGGCACCGGAATCTCCTGGTCCTGATCATTCGCCGTGGGCATCCAGAAACTCAACCTGCCCCATCCACCAGCGTCTGCGCCGAAAACTGCAAGATATCATGCAGCATCAACAGAAAACTATACGGCTTTCTGGGCGGGATGAAATCCGGGTCCTTGTACATCTCCATCCCCTTGGGAATCACCCACGGGCACTTCTCCGGGTCCTTCACGCCCAGCACCTTCAACCCTTCGCGGACTCCATAAGGCGGGTCGCACACCACCGCATCGAATATCCTCCCCGTCTTTCCATCATTCTTCTCCGTGGTCAACACAGACTTGCGTATAGGCGTATTGGTAAGATCAGCAGTAAACATCCCGCCCAAACAATCCGTCAAGCCGTATTGCTCAAAGTTTCCCCTCAACGTGCGCTTCTTCTCGTCACCTCTGATAGACCGTCCATCAATGTCGGACCCGAACGTCAACGCGCCAAACTGGGCGCAGGCAATCGGGAACGAACCGGTTCCCACAAACGGGTCGTAAATCAATTTACCGGGACCGGCAAGGGCGATGTTTGCGGTGACGAGGGCTAACTCGGCGTCCATGGAGGTGGTGGAGATGTATCTCCTCTTTTTTAGGTCAAGCTTCTTGGGCAAGGTTTCGCGGGACGAAGTACCGAGGTAGCGACCAAAGTAGTAATACTTGGGATCGGGAATGCCGAGGGGGTGGAGTTGAAGATCCAATCTTCGAAGAGGATGAATTCTTGGTCGGGGTTTTTCATCTTGATGGGGCCTGCGAAACCGAGGTAGGAGAAGGAGTTGATGATGGACAACTTGGAATCGTTGGTGCGGGAGCCTTGGTAGGAGTCGATGGTGAATTTGAAACTGCACTCAAGGTACTGGGACCAGAGGTCGGAGGTGCGGGAGCGGACGGAGGCGTGAACTTCGGGGAGGGTAGAGCCGTGGCCCCAGAGTTCGTGGATGGAGATTACGAGGATGGAGCGGCTGATGAGGCGTTGAGCGGCGGAGGGCGAGGGGAGGGAGACTATGCAGAAGGGGGACTGTAGTGTTTGTTAGTGCATGGTTCTTTTCGAGGAACGGTACAGGTTTTCCATCTGAGGAGTCAAACTGGGATGAGCCTACCTCTAGACTGTATGAAATGACCTTGAGATCGATTCCCTCTATTACTGCTAGGGCCTCGATCTCGGGGAGACGAAACGTCTCGTGAGACTGAGAGAAGCGGATGAGATATTCCATTTCGGGCATCTTTGTGGAAAAGGTCGCGGTGATGATGATGATGATGACGAAGGTTGGAGTTATGTGGTGTTCATGTACGACGCATTATCATCTCAAAGAAAAATATCCAAGCGGTTGTTCGCCATATGCTGATTTCCATAAAACTAATCTCGTCCGACAGTTCTGTTGTTACAGTGAGATTCTGTCATGAGTTTGAAGTTGTCGAAGTTACTCAAAATCATATGCAGGAAGGGGTGTATGATATGATTTTCTTTAAAATGGGGTAGATCAATGGATAAGGTTCGTGACTTGCAGATCTTGCAGGGCTGTAAGTGGTTATCTGCCGTTTGCTGTGGAGTTTGAGTTTTTGTGAACACGGCAGGGGTGTAGGCTTTGCCCCAGCTTTTCAATTTCCACTACAGTTGAGCTTCTTGGCTCCATACAGCACATGAATCGCACCTTTTGGATGAAGCACGACGACAGGGAATTGGGTTTCAACACGGAAGAGTTCGAGAATTCATCACAACCACTATGCTCTCCTTTCCGACATCTTCGGTCTACCAGTCGTCAAAATGCTTCGTCACGTACGGTGTGATGGCCCATTTGGACCCTAACCAGCCACCATCAAAAAGCAAGCCATGGTCAACATTTGATGGGCAGGATTTCATCAACAGGGTGCGTTGGGTTCATTTACTGCCTGAATGATTTTTACTAATGCTTGATTACAGGTTGAAGTTATCGTTCCTCAAGGAATCGTTGAGAAAGTTCAAAAGATTTTGAACGAAAAAGCAGTACCTGAATATAAACGGGTAGTAATGTCCTTGCACGACATTGTCTCTGGTGATTTCTATACGAGGTACATCAAGGAGGGTACGTTCAAGAATGTCTCTTGTGTGTACAAGTTCGATGAAGCTAATAAGTCATGCACTAGGCGATGTCATGATGCTGTCAGAGGGAAGGAGGGGGATTGACAACGTGTTTACGCTCAGAAACGGTACGCCGCATACGAAATCCACGGATGCGTGGACATTCTACTAACACAGGAACCAGGGATTTTGACAATGTTTTTGGACAAGGAGGCGTATGAAAGGGCGGGAATTGTTGGCAAGCCTGACGGAGTCAAGGGAAAGCGTGGCTTGAAGCCCCGATGGGGTGAGTTCTCTTTTCATAAAGTGTTTGTCTGATGACTACTGACTAGATGGTGGTTGCAGTCGTTGAGGTTGACCTCACGAGCGCATCGATGGTGCCAGGCAAGAAGGGATTTGACAGACTGATCTATGCGAGTAAAAACGCGTTCGGGACACCGATCACTTGGCTATTCTGCAATCTTTCTTCCACCGGTAAGCAACTCCGCCATTACCCAACCTACAGCACACCCTCTAACTTCATTTCAGTCCCCAATCCCGACCCTCTCGCGCCACACTCTCCAACCTGCTGTGCGGTAGAGCCTAGTGTCCAGCAAAATATCCACGTCATGCTTCCGATCCTGAAGCCCCCGGTTGAGGCAATCGGACTAGAGGGCAGAGAGGAACTCGAATATTTCTCCACTGAGCTCTATGAGTGGCTATCACTCATTCGACTGCAGAGCCCCCGGGTTCTGGCGGGCGACCAGATTGATCCGTATCTTTGCCGATACCAAGTTCCTGGCGACGGCCTGCAGGGAAAGGTCTGCAAGCTTACTTGGCAGGGTTTCCTTTCTCCGTCCTGGTGTCGACAGATGCTCCTCGATCTCGTTGCTGAACTCCCCTCAAAATCATGGTTCTCGTTCAGCACTACGACTTTCTCGAAAGGCATGGCGGGAGATAATTCGGAGGTTTCTCTCTTCCGCCCTCAAGAAGCATCTGGGGAGTATGTATTGTGGGAGATCAAGAGCCATGAGTGAAGAGTTCTTGTTATTTCTTCGTTGGCAGAATGTCTCATTCCTGTCTGGTTCCTAGGATGGCATCCTCCACCAACTGGCGCAACGCCTCCTGTCCCTGGACGGTATCGAAATCCTCTCTCGAGGCGAGCTCTTCGATCCGCCTGCGAAACTCGGGGTCCGGCTCTCCAGCATCTTCCGCCTCGTTCATTATACCAATCTGTACCGATAGGCCCTCGGGAGCCGGGGGAAGGTCCGCGGGCGTGGTTCCGTTTGTCGTGCCATTGGCGGCGGTGGAGCTGCTGGTCTCGCCCTCCAGGCTCTTGAGGTATTCCGCGACCTCGGGATAATCCTCCTCAGACTCGATCTTTTCCCTCGCAGTCTGGCCCTCGTCGTTCACGATGGTGGTGTCTAGCTTGAGCTCCTCGACTAGGACCTTGGCAGCGGCGACGGTCTCGACGACAAAGAGCGCTGTCTCGCCATCTTCGTCCTTGAGGTCCACTGGGACCTTGAATTCGCTGACGAGAGTTCGCAGGAGGTCGAGGTGGTTGTAGCTGGCCGCGGCGTGGATGAGGGAGTAGCCGTGCTCGTCTTGACCCGAAGCCAGGGAGGGGTTCTCGCGGAGGAGCGCGATACACGCATCCGGGCTGTCGGCGGCGAGGAGATATGGGTTGTTGGACATTTTGGCAGGCGGGTTCGGTCTTGGGATGGATGGGGCTGGCGATTTACGGTTATCGAGATAGAGCCTTGTGTGTGTTCAAGTTAAGTTGGCGAAAGTCGGACAAACAGACAGAGGGACTTGGGCGAGACCTGGGGACAAAATTTTAGTGGAGACATGTCAAGCCCACATGCGGGGCGCTCCAATCGAATCCTAGCACTGCAGTTGCTCCCTCGAACCCCTGCCCTGTTCCCTCTTCAACTTCGGCGTGTGACGCACAACGAGAGACTACACCCCTTGCCTACATAGTTAACCCGAACCCTGTCGATGCTTCGCGACCACTGTAAGCTGCGAACACAAATGTCGAGAGAGAAATCGACTTTTGTTAATAAAGTGTTTCCTTTTGGAAGATAAAAGGCCTGTAAAAGTAACGATGTATCGAAAGTATGTTCGTGTTGCCAGCGAGATGGTCGTAGAGTGGAACAGCCGGAGACTTTACATGGTCATGGAAATGAGAGGATCTACAAAGTCGTCTGTCGAACTCTGCAGTTAAAAACAGACGTCAAGTACGTCAACATCATGGCGACTGTACAAGTCAGTGAGCGGTGGCCCGGTGGACCTAAGAACACAGTGCCCATTTTTCTTAGATAGCAATCGTTTCCGTTTAAGGATCCTGAAAATGTGGCTTTTGTTCTTTGGTTGCACTACCTCTATTATCACCTCCGTCAGATTGTATGACTGTTCCCCGGCGAGGCCAATATCGTAAGTGCACACAGCCTACCGGTTGCCAGGAACCCAGCCCGTTTTCGAGATTGAATTGGCCGAAAAGTAATCAAGACCCAGGGCAGCCAACTAGCTCATGAGGCTCACTAACAAGGGGAGGGGGGTGACTAACCGTTAGATTCGCATAGGGCTGGAAAGTACCCTTTCGTTTCGTCCCATCGGCGAGCTCCTTCCATCCTAGATGCGTTTTTCGAGACAGACCCTGCAACAGCCTTTCCTGCAGCAGGCGGTTCAGAGGTTCGGCCGAACACTTGACCCACGAAAGGCAGCAACGACCTCGAAGAATGTGAACTTGCCTCCCATTATAAAATCTCGTTTACCTCTCAAACCTCGTCACCATTTCTCTACACTCTTAAACACAAAATCCACTTTTAGGAACAGTGGCGTTTTTGAAAAACCTCCCCATTGCAAGGTCGAGGCCGGAAGCTTCTGTCTGTCATACCCACTCCAAAACTTCTTTTCGCACCCCCGCTATAAACTTCCCCAACGATACCCAGCGCTTTCACTGGCGCCAGTCTCAACTTTCACAACCTCAACACCACACCACAACCCAACCATGGACGAACCACTCACCGATCTCCGAGGCCCATTGGCCGCCAAGTACACTGCTTCCACCGATTACAGCAAAGTCGCAGACCAGTTCCAGGTTCCTTACGTGCCGCAGGATGTCCAAGAGGTTGCAACCCTGGTCAACGGGCTCGAGAACGGTGCCAAGAAAAAGGCCAGCTTCAAAGTAAAAAAGACGACCTATGAAGTTGCAAAGTCGCGCGACAACATCCGTGTCGACTCGTGGCGCTTCCATGACTGGGACTACAAGAAGCATGACCTACCAACATATGCTCGTGGTCTTTTCACCACCAGAGACAAGCATGGGACACCCGAGATCACCACCCGTGGCTACGACAAGTTCTTCAACGTTGATGAAGTTCCGGAGACCAAGTGGGACAACATCAGGACGAGGACGAAGGGTCCTTACGAGCTCACCCTGAAGGAGAACGGCTGCATCATTTTTGTCAGTGGTCTCGCCGATGACACACTACTTGTCTGCAGCAAGCACTCGACTGGCGACCGTAGTGATGTTGAAACCAGTCATGCCAGCGCTGGCGAGCGCAGGTTGGAGGAGCAGTTGGCACGTGTCGGAAAGACCAAGGCCGATCTTGCACGGGAGTTGAGGAGACGGAATGTCACGGCTGTGGCAGAGCTCTGCGACGACAGCTTTGAGGAGCACATTTTGGCCTACGGACCGGACAAGGCAGGCCTCTATCTGCATGGCATGAACCTCAACCTTCCCGAGTTCATGACCTATCCCTCACCTGTTGTCCAGAAGTTTGCCGAGGATTGGGGCTTCATCAAGACTGGTCTGATCGTCATCGACACCATCGACGAGGTCAAGGCTTTCCTTGAGGAGGTGGCTGAAAGCGGCGCCCATGATGGCCGCGATGTAGAGGGCTTCGTCATCCGTTGCAAGATGTCTTATAAGCCTGGCACTCAGCCGTTTCAGGATTGGTTCTTCAAGTACAAGTTTGAAGAGCCGTATCTGATGTACCGACAGTGGCGCGAGTGCACCAAGGCCCTCATCGCAGGGAAGCCGCCCAAGTACAAGAAACACGCCAAGATCACTGAGGAGTATCTCCTATACGCTCGTCAGCGTCTACAGAATGATCGTGAGCTGGCGAAGCGATACAACCAGAATCACGGTATTATCGCTCTTCGAAACGATTTCCTCGCTTTCAAGAATCTTAAGGGTGCCGATGCTGCTAACTTTGAGAATTTGCATGGAGGAGGAGATGCCGCTGACGTTGAACGCGATATCATCCTGGTCCCCATCGCAACTATCGGTTGCGGAAAGACAACAGTTGGTCTTGCCCTTAGTCACCTGTTCGGCTGGGGTCACGTTCAAAACGACAATATCACGGGAAAAGCCCGCCCCCCTCGCTTTACCAAGGCCATTCTGGACATTCTCGACGAAGGTGTTCCTGCAGTCTTCGCCGACCGTAACAATGCGGGAAAGCATGAACGCAAGCAGCTCATCACCGACGTCAAGCTCCAGCACGCCCGCGCCCGGCTTGTGGCACTTCACTTCGTCCACAATGATCTCGAAAGAGTCCGCCAAGTTTGCCGAGATCGTGTCTTTGCACGAGGTGATAACCATCAGACCATCCAAGCCGCTACGGATATGAACAAGGTTCGCGGCATCATGGAGAGCTTCATCAACCGTTTCGAGCCATGCGATCCTGAGCAGAAGCCCGATTCGGAATTCGACGACATCATCGATCTTGATCCCGCCGCAGGAAGTAGACAGAACTTGGAAACCGTCATTAAGGAGCTTCACCGCATGTACCCCAAGTTTATGCCCAACATCCCCTCTGCTGCCGAGATGGACGAAGCTATTCAGTACGCCCTCGACGGCTATAAGCCTGATCTGCGCCACGTTATCCCCGACCGTGGCAACAAGAACAAGAAGGAACCCAAGCAGAATGGCCAGCAGCAGCAGCAGAAGCAGCAGAAGAAGAAGCCTCTCGAGTACATGTCCGTTGATATGATGACTAAGGATGTTCTAAGCACTCTTGAGAAGGCGTTCGCCGCCGCCGGCCCCGAGCAGTCCCGCTTCTTCAAGCAGCTCCAGGGTACGCGCCGTGTCCAGCCCAAGTTCCACGTCACTCTGATGCACAGAGCTGCTTCCAAGGAGAACCCTCAGCTTTGGGACAGGTACCTGCGCATCAACGAGCAGGAAGGAGGCAACTCTCCGGACGGCAAGCTGGGCGACATCGACGTCCAGCTTGAGCGTGTCGTCTATGACGACCGTCTCATGGCCATCGTTGTTCGTTTGATTCCCAAGCCTGAGGATGAGAATGTCAATCCCGATAACAGCGAGCCCGCAGAGCCCAAGTGGAAGTGCACCAACCGTGTGGCGCATATCACAGTCGGGACGAGAGACGATAGTGTCAAGCCGAAGGAGAGCAATGATTTGCTTGCCAAGTGGTTGGAGCAGGGCACGGGAGCGGAGACCGGTATCTACGACCTGTTGATCGATGGTAAGCCCACGTTGCAGGGAGTGGTGAGGGGGGTCCTCTCGAGATAGGAGATCGATGGGGGTTCGTCTCCCGCGGCGGATGGTCATGGTAGCCATCCGCGCCGTGGACGTAGACGTGGACATCACCGTGGCCGAGGTCGTGGCCACGGCCGGGGTAGAGGTGGACATAAGGGCGGTGAGCCTCGAGGTCACTTGTGAATAGTTTGTCAGATGTGCGATTAAGGATTGCAAGATAGGCCATGGAAAAATTACAGGTTTACATGCAAAGGGAAAATATTTATGACCACTGTGGAGGGAGAGCATGAGATTTGCATCTTTGAATTAAACTTACCACATAGCTAAGCTTCTAGCCTTTAAGCCTGAAGAATAAGCAACCATATCTGTACATTAACCTATAGAAGGATCATGGTATTGTCCACCTTATGCGCTGAAGCTATTCGTGACCTCTACAAACTTGGCCCATTGCCTCGCTGCCTCGCCGCTCTTGATAGCCCATCTCGCCCTCCTAATACCTTCCTTCCAGCGTCCACCTCCTGGACCGCGGTCCTTGATGACTTGTCCATCATCACCACGTCCCATATCACTCGTATCGGCCTCGCAAATACCCGACACCACGAACAGGGCTGCCGTGTTCATCAGCACAAAGTGCAAGATGGGATCATCATCCGGCATCTCGCCATTCAGAATCTTGCTCAAAATGGCCGCATTCTCAATCGGCTCCTTACCCGGCGACACCTCACTGAGCGGATGCGCTGGCAGCCCAAAGTCGCTCGGGTGCAACAAGAAGTGGTTCACCACCGGCTCGCCCTCGGGGTCCTCCTCCGTCGGCTTAATCGTCCAGCAAAGCGTCGGTCCCGCACAGCTGATCTCATCCAACTCCTCATCACCACAGACCACCATCGCCTTGCGAGCTCCGCCCATCTTGAGCGCCTCGGCAAACACAGGACCAAGATCCTTGCGCGCGCACCCAATCATCCTCGCCTCAACCAACTTTCCCTTACTTCCCTTTCCTGCGTAAACAGCCGGGTCGAGCACATCCAGTGGGTTTGCCAAGGGGCCGACCAAGTTGAAGATTGTACGCCAGGGCAGCTGCGTGCGAATGGGCGCGACGTAGCGCATGCCTTGGTGGAACACGGGCGCGAACAGGAAGCCGTAGTTGCATTGTGAGTAGAGCGAGCAGACGGTGTCCGGGCGGATGCGGGAGATCTGGGGAGGACGAGGCGGGACGCAAGCCAGAAGGTCGGCGGATCCGGACTTGGAGGTCGAGGCTTTGTTGCCGTGCTTGCCGACGAGCAAGAGGGAAGAGGCGAGGATGGAGGAGGTGGTGCTGATGTTGAAGGTGTTGTGGGAGTCGCCGCCTGTGCCTACTATGTCGCACTGGAAAGGGTGGAGGTGGTTAGTATAGGGTTCTGAAGGATGGGATGGAAGGGAGTTGTGTGGTTTAGATGGGATGACGTACAAGGCCACCTTCGTAGGCTCCTTCCGCTTTGCCGCGCTTCTCAATGACTTGACGAAGCTCTTCGAGATCGGTCTGGGCAGCGGCCTTGAGCATCACCTGGGCCGTCTTGGATAGCACTTCGGCACTCCGGTCGAGGCCGGTAAAGTGCAGGCACATGAGCAGGGCGCCGGCCTGGACATCGGAGATTTGGTTGGTGAAGAAGTAGGAGATGGCATGGGCGATCTCATCTGGCGTCACGGGATCGGGGTGTCCAAGGGGCCAGAGACGGGTGAGTAGCTTCTTGATGTTGACATCGGGACCGTCCTCGGTCGGTGCTGCCGCTTGTTGTTGCTGTTGCGCCGACATGGCTCTGGAGGACTGGATAACGGTGGAGTTGTGTTCCGGGATCAAAGCAGTTGTTTTGCCTAGTATCAGCTGTTGTCAGGCTAGGTCAGGGAGGCCAATTGACTGATACAGGCTTCTTGGAAGCTGTGGAAGAAGAAGAGTCTGGCTGTTGTTGACTCATTTTCGTGGATCCGAACCAAGCGAGCACAAGGGAAATCGGCAAGGCAGCGGGAATGCCATGGTTTAGAATGACAGCTTAGTTTCTACAGTGTGCCGTGTCCGCAGTGTGTGCTTTGTTCTCCCCAATGATGGCATCCCGTGCTGTCAAAGTGCCCCGCGATAACGGACACCAGCGGGGCAGACATGCAGGGATTCAGCAACAGGGCGCCGCAGATCGCAACCGCAAATGGGCCTCAATGGGATGGCAGAAATGGCAGGCGGTCAGTTGCTTCCGCATCTTGGCATCTTAAAACAGCCCCGGCAGGCAATCTTTCCAGAGCACAGGAAGCGGGAGATCGGATGGTCAGTGCGTTCCGGCATTGGAGACGCGGCGCCAAAATTTCGGGACTCTGTTCGCCAGCAGTCCGGCCGCGATTACGGGGACTGGGACTTATCACTCCGGGGGACTGACGGAGCACGAGATTGTTCACAACTTTCACAAGTAAGTTCCGGCCCCCGGAGATGACAACCAGTCCGCGTGCTTTTATGATTGACACAATGTGAAACAAAAAGAATGTCCCTCAGACTAAGTCGCCCGGCCGTCCGTGGCCTGGGTTCTGCCATCCAGTCTTCCTCCAGAATCTCGTCCAGGTCGGCCGCCGCCCTGATCGTGCCCTCCACCTCCACATCCGCCTTCTCGACGGCCTCATCACAACGCGCCGTCGCCGCCGGCCACCTCAGGCTACCCGACGACTATGTGCCGCCCACCCAGCCCCCGAGCGCTCGTCCCGTCGATACGCGCAAGTCGCAACTTCTGCGCACTTACACCTCGCTGCTCCGCTCGACCCCCCTGATGCTCGTCTTCCAACACAACAACCTTACTGCTGTTGAGTGGGCTGCGATAAGGCGAGAGCTCACCCTTGCCTTGAGCAAGGTGCCCGTGACTGAGGGTTCTCCCAACATCACCTCCAAGATCAACCTCCAGGTTGTCCGCACGCGCATCTTCGACGTTGCGCTCAAGACCGTCGAGTTCTTCGACCCTTCTACAGTGGCACCCACCACGGCCACAACAGCTACGGGCACCAAGGTCCCCGTTACATACAACCACGATCTGTCGAAGCACGCCTGGAAGGCTGTCAAGGAGGCTACGAAGAACCCCGAGGCCCTTGAGAAGACCGTTTACGGCCAGCTCGCTCCTCTCCTCGTCGGACCTGTCGCCGTCCTCACCCTGCCCACCGTGTCGCCCGCGCATCTGGGTGCTGCCCTGAGCATTCTCGCCCCTAGCCCCCCGGCCTTCCCTGCGCCTACCAGGAAGAAGAACCCCGGTTATTATGATCTTACCTGCCAGTCTGCTCTGCAAAAGCTGTTGCTAGTTGGTGGCCGCATCGAGGGCAAGGCCTTCGACTACGAGGGTATCAAGTGGGTTGGTGGCATCGAGAACGGTATCGAGGGTCTGCGCGCCCAGCTCGTGCACATGTTGCAGAGCGCCGGCATGGGTCTCACCAGCGTTTTGGAGGGTGCTGGCAAGAGCCTCTGGCTTACCATGGAGAGCCGCAGGAGTGTCTTGGAGGAGGCGCAGAACCCCAAGAAGGAGGGCGAGGGCGAGGAGAAGAAGGAGTAGAGATAATCAGCGTTGTGAAGTTGTTTGCGAACCAGTACTGGAGCTTGAATTACTCCACACACGCCAAAGGTCTGGGTGCTTTACATATCTCGGGCTTGCCGGACCTGGTGATGCGATGCTGGTACTACTTTGTGAAAGATCAGGTAGAAAGGATCTGTTGTACGATACAATGTAACAAAGACATATGTAAAAGCGCAATCATCGTCCTGTTGTTGCGATTCTGGCAGTTGGGCTGAAGAACTTCCATGAAACATCGACACTGGAGTTCTTAACAAGAGGACCTTGATGATCAAGTGAGGTCCAGCTAGGCTCGACCCCGCTAATGTTAAGGCCCGGTGTAAGAGAGGTGGTCCCTGCAGTCGTTCGCTACACCCCTGCTCTTGCTCCCTTGTCATTGCCGCCGTCTCTCTTCGTCCCCTCCCAATCGTTCTCAGAATCCAGACCATCAAGTGACCCGGACATTGCAACTTAAACCACTGGTTGGTATGGGTAGCTGCTGTCCAACACACAAACCCACGAAATTCACAAGATTCGACCGTTGGGAAATTCCGTACGACTACAATCCCGTGCTGACACACACAGAATTGCAGCGAACGGTGGCCGCATATAGCGCCTCGACATCTTGCATTTGCATCTTTCACGATGATCATGATCTTGGCCGCTTCTCACTAAAAAGGCGTCGCCGAGCTACCGACTCCTTCCCCTCCCGAAAGCTTCCCGTTCGTCAAACCCCCATCACAAGCTATCTCCATCACATCTCCGTCCCCGCAGCCTTCAACTCCACCCAGCCTCTCATCAGCCCATCCTTCGAGATAGCGTTCGGACTTGGACATCGTCTAGTTCCGTCTACGATTTCTTGCTCGGAGAGCTTATATACGTCTGCTTTTTACCCTCAACGGTAATCCGCATTATCTTGACACCAAATCAAAACCAACTGCGGGCAGAGCACTAATCACTTGCAAAACCACGACGTCAAACGACCAGCCACCGGAACGAAGACACGATAACGAGTAACGAGACCACAACCCACGACACGATACGATACATACCTGACGTTCTAACGATACCACACGAACTTACGAACCGAGACGAGCATTCCAACACTCGCGCACACGAGACATCTCAACCTACCTGCCACACAACCTTATTCACGAGAAAGCTGAACAAAGCAGCGACAAAAACAAGCCATAAACACAATGGACTTCGCACCTTACCAAGCCGCACCACCCGAGCATGGGCGCACCATCTCACCACCCGACTCCACCTCCTCCCCACGCACATCATGGGACTACGGCCGCCGTTCCTCCTACTCTCCCGGCAGCGGAAACAAATACCAACAGCGACCGGCGCAGGTCTCGCCGCCACCACTGCTGCACCCGCAACCACATCGTGCTTGGTCGGGCGAGGGCATCAGCAGGTACCAAAGTCCGGGTGCTACTCCCGGCGCCGCTAATGGCGGCAGTGGTAGTGGTATGGGGTTTAGCAATGGAGGCGGCGGTGGTGGAACAGGAGGAGGCATGGGTGACTATTTCAACGCGCTGGGCGCTCGGGAAGGGATGGTGTCCGAGTTTGATACGAGCTTGGGGCTGAGGCTGGATTATGAGGCGTGTCTGGCGTATTTGGCGGTGCCGCCGCTGGGAGCGATCTTGCTGTTGATTTTGGAGCGGAAGAGTGATTACGTTAGGTGAGTGATGGACCGTCTTCCATCTGTCGGTGTTGAAGCAGAGCAGAACAGCTAACGGATGTAGGTTCCACGCATGGCAGTCCAGTCTGCTCTTTACAGCGTTGTTTGTGCTTCATTTGTTGATTTCCTGGTCGAGTTTCCTTAGCTGGGTGTTGTTTCTGGCGGATTTGGTGTTGGTAGGGTGGCTGGTTGTTAATGCTTATAGGGACGCCGACACGTTAGACAGGTATGCCCCCGTTATCTCCGCAACCAAGTGACCACAAGCTGACTTGTTGTTCCAGATACGAAGTACCGATTTTCGGGCCGATAGCAAGCGGGATATTGGACGACGAGTAGGCTATAACGATGATGATGATTGGCGTTAAGGAGATCGGAAATCTTCCCGCGTTGTGGTTGTCCTGAGAGGGCTTGATATTTGGTACTGGACGAGAGGCGTCTATGCGGCCTATTCGTTCTCTAATGTAATGCGCTGGTGCATTGTTAGTCCGATAATGGCGGTCTGGAAGTAATGGGATGGATGTGAGCTGCTGTTCATCATGGAGAGTCTCATATTCTCATGTGCCATCAACTTATTGAGGTTCTTGAAGCGTGAAATTGGATGAAGCATCGGTGAACTAGTGTTCGGAGAGGGACCATACGGCCCCTCCCCTTCCCTTGGCTAAACAGGCTGCGTGCTCCTATCTGGCTGCGTGCTCCTATCTGGAACGTCTGCGTAGGAGCACTAACAAAAGGTGCAGAGTTTTTGGCTAGGCCTAACAATTTTTTTGCGGATGAAAAGTGCAGTTTTCGTCCGTGCGATAACAGTCTGTTAGTGCTTACGTGGTCCAGTATGGGGCCTCCCTGCAAAAACACTAACGTTCTTAACCGCACTTTTTAGCGTGCTAGGAGCTATTAGTAAAGTAGAGAAGTGAAACCGTGAACCTGGATGGCCGATGCCGCGTGGTTAGTCAGCTGTGGCTGGTTCACTCTGGGGTCAGAGTGGGGCCTTGAGCTGAAGTACTGTGGGGCGTTAGGTACCCGGTCGTTACGTCGCGCTTTTGCCTGCAGCCCAGCTCCTGGTCAACCACAGCACTCGAAGCTCTGTGCCCGCCGCAAGTCGACCACGCAACTGCCACCACCATCCACGCCCTGCAACTGCAATCACGACCGACGGTCTTCCCACAACAACCACCAACGCAAACCCTCGGGATTCTCCATCACCAACCCCTACTACTCCGTGTCGCCTTTCTATCCTTAGTGAAGGATACGCACAGGACATCAAAAGACCGTACCTCGCACCCTTGCGACTTTCCTTACCGATACCCCACATTCGCAATCGCTTGCGTCAACCATGTCGACCCTTGAGGAACTCGACGACCTCGATCGCCGTGAGCGCGAGGACAAGAAGAAGGATCAGGACAAGGACAAGAAGAACAAGAAGGAGGGAGATGGCGATGCCGAGATGAAGGATGCCGAGCCCGAGGCCGAAGAAGATGACATTCTTGATGAGGAGATCCTGAGTCTGAGCACAGAGGACATCCTGATGCGGAAGCGCCTCCTCGAAAACGATGCCAGAATCATGAAGAGCGAATACCAGCGGTTATCACACGAGCGGGCGACTATGAAGGACAGGATCAAGGAGAACCAAGAAAAGATCGCCAACAACCGGTAAACATCCCCCTCCCGTCTCCTCTCACTCGGGGCTCGTGGATGCCCTGGGCGCCGGCAGCCGCCACACTTTCTCTTCTGATGCTGACCTTCATCAGACAACTCCCATACCTCGTAGGAAACGTTGTCGAACTTTTGGACCTTGACCCGACCGCCGAGTCCTCCGAGGAGGGCGCCAACATTGACTTGGACGCCACGCGCGTGGGCAAATCCGCAGTTATCAAGACATCAACCAGACAGACCATCTTCCTGCCTCTGATTGGCTTGGTCGACCCCGAGAAGTTGAAGCCCGGCGATCTCATCGGTGTTAACAAGGATTCGTACCTTATTCTGGATACGTTGCCCGCCGAATATGATAGCCGAGTCAAGGCTATGGAGGTGGACGAGAAGCCTCAGGAGAAGTACACAGATGTCGGTGGTCTCGACAAGCAGATCGACGAACTTGTCGAGGCTATTGTGTGGCCGATGAAGGAGGCCGAGCGGTTCAAGAAGATTGGTATCAAGGCGCCCAAGGGTATGTTACACCGAGAAAGAGCGGGAACTCGCCACTTTGGTATTGGTGCTAACTTCCAGAATAGGCGCTTTGATGTACGGACCTCCCGGAACAGGCAAGACTCTTCTCGCCAGAGCTTGCGCCGCTCAGACAGATGCCACATTCCTCAAGCTTGCTGGTCCTCAGCTAGTGCAGATGTTCATTGGTGACGGTGCCAAGCTCGTAAGAGACTGCTTCGCCCTTGCGAAGGAGAAGGCCCCATCAATTATCTTTATTGACGAGTTGGATGCCGTTGGTACCAAGCGTTTCGACAGCGAGAAGTCTGGTGATCGTGAAGTGCAGCGAACCATGTTGGAGCTTCTCAACCAGCTCGACGGTTTCGCCTCTGACGACCGCATCAAGGTTCTCGCCGCGACGAACCGTATCGATGTCCTCGATCCCGCTTTGCTCCGTTCCGGCCGTCTCGATCGCAAGATCGAGTTCCCTCTCCCGAATGAGGAGGCCCGCGCACAGATTCTCAAGATCCACTCTCGTAAGATGAAGGTCGACCCCGGTGTCAACTGGGGCGAGTTGGCGCGCTCCACGGACGAGTTTGGTGGTGCCATGCTGAAGGCTGTGTGTGTCGAGGCCGGCATGATTGCCCTCCGTATGGGCAAGAATAAGATCGGACACGAACACTACGTTGACGCTATCTCTGAGGTGCAAGCCAAGAAGAAGGAGGTGAGTGATCGATTTCCTAGAAACCTATCTCTGTCATATGTAGTGTTTACTAACCTCGCATCTAGACTGTCAACTTCTATGCTTAATCTTATTGCGATTTTTTACCGTACTCTGAAAGCGATGACCGACCTGATGCGAATGACACAAAGGTCATGGACGGTTCATAGAGATTGGCATGCAATAGAGCTAGCGTTGGGTTGGACTTGTCTTGTATCTTAATGAAGCGTTTTAACTTTGACGACTTGCCATGCCATCCGAACACTCCTTGAGTCAAAAGGCTATTACCTGCTGATATACCCTGCTTTACTGCCACCCCTGTCTTTCTTATCTCTCATAGACTCTCAGTGCGTACTAGTGCCCTTCTTTCATGTTGCCTTCAACCTGCTCGGGTATCTCAATTCTTAGGGCTATACCTGCGCTTCGCTTATCCGTACTTACCTCTACAGTCGACTCTACAGGTTCTCGGACTAAGTTTATTGGCACACAAAGTCTCGGTCGATCTGGAACATCTTCATCCATCTAATTTTGACTTGGTAAAGTAGTTTGCCCACTTCCACCGATCAAGATTTCAAATATCTTCCACCATTCATCCCTCCATGCTTCTCCCACAATGTCCATCTACAGTCTCTGCTCATATCAAGTGTTCCAAACCACAGACCACTATAGCCCTACCTACTTGAGAACAGCCATACCGGATTCATGATTCAAGTGTCTAGCCCCATTTTGGGTCGGATCAGAAAGTTACAACACTGAAAAGAGGTCAATCATGGATATTGAGCCACTTTTTTCAAATGTGTTATCCGGGTTGAACCTGTTCTACTTACCAATAATCAACATCGTAAAATTATCAACGTTGTCAATATCCTTCACATCCAAAGCCCTATGACCAAACAGCCACTCTGCATCTTACTTCCTCCCACTATCAGGCACATGGATGATTGAATGCTTGAAACGGATCCTTGTCATATCCAGGGCGAGGAGTCGTCTGAAAGAAACCCTCGGAACGTCACATGCATTAGCGACTAGCTTCCCACACGACTATACCTTTTAACATATGGAGAGCCACATATCACGAATTATAACCTTTGGAGACAAGGATCTTTGCACCCCATGGAGCCCATTGTGATAATGTTTCTTCTTGAACTCACTCCGCCCACTTCTGATGCTTTTATTCAATGAGTTCTTCTGGTCGCTTCCAAGGATTGAACTGTTTTTGTACAGCATGTTCTTGGGCTTGTGGACTATAAGGGTTGGGGTATCATCAATGTTTCAAGAAGCCTCTTGGAGTACGGTTGACGTTTGTAAAAAAAAAGACCATCGTGAAGGATGTTAATCCAGTCATGGTTAAACACTCTGCTTGATGAACTTTGCAAGTTCGATCTGAAATTATTCCCTCACATTGATTGTTCCATGCAAGTACCCCTGATTATCATTCTAAGTGCTGACATCTGTTCTAGCACCTGACAGTCCCCTACGTACATGGTGCCTCTGAATCACAGGGCGTGGCAGCGTCTTCGAGGTACATCGCATGACTTCTCGGATAACCCTGGATCTATGAGAGCTTCAAAGGGGATGCGGTTTGTTTGCGCTGATTGGATGGAAACCCCCGTTTTCCAGAAACTCCTGACTTTAAGATACCAAATTTCCAGATGTATGGTACTTGGTTTGTCAGTCAATCGGTGACGATTTATTGCATTTTCAATGATCGCGATTTTTATGAATTTGATCCAGAGACCAGAGTTCGTGTCAGAGTTGTAAATGAAAAAGGTTATTGGGAAACTTGCGGCATCATACCCCAGGAAAGGCACCGTTCTGCGGTCCGCTATTCTGAGAGGACAAAGCTTCATATGGGACAAGAAACAATAGCTGTCTTGTCAAACTTGTCATCGTCCTGTCGCTGAAAGTCTGGATCGTGATAGCTTCTTTGACATGTCTCTTCTTCTTGTCAGGGTTAGGGGAATACAAGGAGCCTTTGATCATTGAGCTTATCGCTTTAGCGTGACTTGGCGCCAACGGTCTGGGCTCAACACCAGATTGTCTTAGGACGCCAATATGACGTCATTGTTTTTACACTGTAAGATGCTGGACATTCTTTTGTGGCCTGTGACACGATGATGTGACGCGCAATGAAAGAGCAAACGATGATGCTCGCCTTCCGTTGGTCAAAGGCAGAAAAGAGATGAGAGACCTCACAGGAGACCAATGGAAAAGACGGGAGCGAGCTTCGACTGACAGCAATCCGCGCGGGAGTCCAGGCGGCGACTCTGCCAATTACGTCACTGTATCGGAGCTTCCCCTCCATCTCACTCGTCCACCTTGCCTTCGCAGAGCATGGCAGCCAGGAAAGAGACGATAGATTGCGCCTGCCAGTTGTAGATCAAACGGGGCTGTACAAGCAAATTTGAAACCGGTGGCGCGAAATGAGTGCCTATCACTTTTGTTTTCTGTAGACATGCTTGTGCTCCTGCCAAAAAGGTGACACTGGACAGCTGCCACACGGTGGTGCCAGTTGTGGCTCGTTTGTTGTGTTTCGTGAAAGAAGCAGGACGCGTTGTGCTGGTTGCGCTGCCTGGCACCAGTTTTGGGCAGGAGTGACGTCCATGACCGCCCCTCCTCGTTTTCACCTGAGCTTGAGATCTTCCAGTCCCTTGGTTTGACCCAACACTGCTGCCGCTTCCTTTGTCTTCTGGAATCCAGGACCACAAACTGACATCAAAACAACTTCTCTGCCGATTTAACCTTTTCCTCCGTTCACTTCATCTTCTGCTTTTCTCCAGCAGAACACCAACTTTTGATACCCTACGCACATACACACACCATTTGCGTGCATAATCTTGGAGCGACTCACCGCACCTCTTTACGTTGCGCACCCCGACCATAGCAACGCACGTCTAGCCTTAATCCGCGATGAGGATCGCAAAGACTTTCCTCTCCTTGGCCCTTGTGGCCGATGCTGTCTACGGCAGCTCGTGGTTCTCCAATGCTGGTGCGTCATCTCGACTTTTTTCCAGCTATTTTGACGCATGCTAACTAGCTCCTCCTTCACAGCTTACAACAAGTGGCACGAGACTGAGCTCGAGAGATGGCTTTCCGACCACGACGTCCCCTATCCTACACCCGCTGACCGCAAGGAGCTCGAGAAGCTCGTCCAGTCCAACTGGGATAATCAAGTGGTCGCTCCCTACAAGGAGTGGGATACTGCCAAGCTCACCGACTACCTGAAGCAGAAGGGTATCGAGACCAAGGATTCGGCTGGTGCCACCAAGGACTCCCTCATCAATCAAGTTCAAGGTGTCTGGTATGAGTCTGAGGACAAGGCCCACAACTCCTGGCTCAACGTGAAGGACTGGATTCTGGACTCTTGGACCGAGAGCCAGCTCAAGGCCTTCTGCGACCGTCATGGTATTCCTGGTAAGCTTCATTCACTTGTCCAACGCATTTCAAAAATCATAATGCTGACCATATAACAGTCCCCCAGCCTCGCAAGCGTGATACCCTCCTCGAGAAGGCCCGTTTGAGCTATGAGACCATCGCTCAGAAGGCTGGCGAGACTGCTGCCTACCCTGGTAACTGGCTGTACGAGACCTGGTCCGAGTCTGACTTGAAGGAGTGGCTTGATACCCATGGAATCCCTGCTCCCCAGCCCACTACCGTAAGTTGATATGCTGAAGTGTACAAATGACGATCACATGCTGACCATCACCGCAGAGAGACAAGCTTATCGCTACTGTTCGCCGCAACTCCCGCCTTGCCTACCTGCGCATGCAGGAGCAGCAGGCCAGTGCCACCGCCAGCGCCCAGGCTGCTTATGCTACTCTTACCGACAAGCTTATCGACGCCTGGAGCGAGTCTCAGCTCAAGGACTTCTGCGACAGGAACGGCATTCCCGTCCCTCAGGGCACCAAGCTTAACCAGATCCGCGCCCTTGTCCGCAAGCACCGCGCCGATGTCCTCGGTGATACCCTCTCTGCTACTGCTGCTTCCGCCTATGGCGCTGCTACCTCTAACATCGGTTCCAACTACGCCAAGGCTACTGATGCCACTTCCCAGGCTGCTGCTGATGCTTTTGACAAGGCCATCAACGCCTGGTCTGAGACTCGTCTCAAGGCCTATCTCGATGCTCGTGGTGTCCCCGTCCCCCAGGCTTCCAAGACTGATGAGCTCCGCGCTCTTGTCCGCAAGCATGCCCACAAGGCTGCTTCTGGTTACACTGCCTGGACCTTTGACGACTGGACCTACGACAACTTGAAGGATTACGTTCTTGCCAACGGTGATGCCGCGGCTAAGAAGGTTGCCAACCAGGCTGGCGTTACTCGCGACCAGCTTCTCCAGGCTGCCCAGTCTGGTTATGCTTCTGCTTCCGCTGCCGGTGGTTCCTCTTATGCCTCCGTCACCAGCTACCTTGCTAAGGCTACCGACTCTGCCAAGGCTCAGACCTTTGAGACCTGGAGTGACAGCGAGCTCAAGGCTTACCTTGATAGCTATGGCATTGTAAGTTTCTTTCGACTTCGGCTTTTACAGAATTTGATTAACTAACATCTTCGACCAGCCTGTTCCCCAGGGTTCCACTATCAACGAGCTCCGCGCCCTGGCCCGCCGTCAATGGACCTACTTCAAGTACGGAACCTCGACCCCGACCGAGACCGTCTTTGCTAAGATCGGAGAGCACGCGAAGGCCGGCTGGGACTGGGTCTTGGGCCAGCTCCACATTGGTGCCGATGCCGCCGAGAAGCAGGCCATCAAGGCCGGCGACAAGGTCAAGGAGGGCGCTGATGCTTACCAGAAGCAGGCTGAGAAGGCTGGCGAGAAGGTCAAGCAGGAGCTCTAAAGTTCATCGCACCGATCTTGATACCCCTTCTCTCCTGCAATGAGAGATACCCTATTACTTTTGCCAAATGGCACAGGTACACTTACGACTTGTATGATGAAGTGATGAGACCTTTCACCTTTTAATTTGGAGGACGGAAAAGAAATGACCGGGATGGAGAATTGATGGGTTGGCTGTAATGCAAGCTAGCATTGGTCATTGAAGGATGGATTGATAATGAAGGGACAAAGGATCATAGGTTCAAGGTAGTCCTGGAGTTTGTCATTATTTTAATATCAGTTCCCCGTGACTATTTAAGCATACGTTGTTTGAAGGATACATCTAATATCAGTTCCCATGACTATTTAAGCATACGTTGTTTGGAGGATACATCAAGCCTTTCGAACTGTTGACACTTGTGAGAAATGATACTACATACTTGTCGTATGGGCGCACAATCGTACCCATTATAACGTGATGGCGTAATGCTACAGTCTTTTATACCGTTGGGGCTGCCCGGTCTTCTTGTACTTCCCCTCGTTCTAAGAAGAATTGTCCTGATGAAACCCTCGGCTGTTGAGGACGGCTCAATCATAGACTGGAACGGTGCTGAGCCTCCAATTGAAGTAGGTTGCGGAGCTCTAGGTCTAGTGTTGCCAAGATGAACAGACAAGCAGCTTTGTTTCCAAGTCCATTTGCTTGATGGAGAAATTTCATCACCACCTTCCTAACAGTCGGCCTTTATACGGGAAGTAAGATACACACAGATAATATTCTTTTCTTCCATATTTCCCTCTATCCACGCTCCTTGCCTATTCTTCCCCTGAAAACCGCCGTCTGCTGCTACATCGCCATATGCATGGAACTTTCTCGGATGGCAGGACCCGGGCATGCAGAAGTTCTTTGCTTAAGGTCCCGGTCCCGTTCCCGCTCCCGCTCCCATTCCCGTTTCCCATCCCGATGCTGCAGAGGTCGGAGGTCGAATGTCGGAGGTCGAAGGCCCTCACCTGGCGAAATTTACGGGCGATGTTTTTGTATGGATGTTTGGAAGGTTACGCATCGTGGAAGTTACTCAGGTGTGGTAAGTCAGAATGGGTTACACAGCATATTTTTCAATGAGGATTTTGTATTGGTATCTGAGATGACATGACTAAGGAAGGTGTCTATGTATGTGTACATGTTGGCTTTGTCATCTTTCCAAGTCATCATCAGACTGGTTGGTTCTGGGTGTGGTTTCGGTGACTTGCCATGGAGGTGACTGGGCTGTTGACTGTGGCTGTGACTGTTGACTGTGAGTTGTGACCGATGGGTTGCTGTGGTATGGTGGTGGAAATCTCGCTTGTTTGACGAATTGTATGCTTCTTCTATGGAAGTGTATCTGTCTAGTCTAGTCTAGATAGTTCCACTGGGTGGGTTTTGAGGTACCTTTCCTGGTCTTTGTGTGCGTTTCGGGCTGGCAGGTGGGATTTGACCTGGACCACGAGTGAATGAGTGAAGATTGATTTGTGGAGTGGTAATCGATAATATCTTCCTCTCCGCCTCTCTCCACGCCATATCCGTTTATCTGCCATCTCCTCTACTTCTATCATCGCCTACTATAATCGTCGTAAAACCCATGATGATGGTGATGGTCATGATGGCCATGATGCTGATGCTGATGCTGATGTTGCTGTGTATGTGGATGGGAATGAGTGCTTGGTATGGTCGTCGTCGTATATTGATGGGTATATGACGGATACGACGGGTATGCTGCTGCTAACTGGGACTGATGATGATGTTGGTGCTGCTGATGGTGGTGAAACGCTGTCTGGGATGCACTGCTAGTACCACTGGTAGTAGTAGTAGGAATGGTCGTAGCAAGTCTTCCGCGGGCTAGCCAGTCTCCGATTAGGTCGTCCGTCGTAGTGGTGGGAGTGGGTGCTTGATGATGAGCTCCCACTCCCGCTAATTGCTATTGGTGATGGTAGTCGGCTGGTGAGTATTGTGTTTGAGGTGGTGGAGGGGCGTCTTTTGAAGGCGTGTTAGTTTTGCTATGCTGACCAGGGGGAGACTTCAATGACTGGTGGGCTCTTACATGATGAAAAAGTCGGCTCTGGTGAAGGTGATGGAGTTAGATAGACCAAATCTTCAATATCCTCTGCTTCTTCACCCCAGGTGTTAACTTTGTGTTGTTGCTGACGACAACCGTATTGGTGGTTTTGCTGTTGCATACCCTTGGTGTTGTAGGCGAGGTCTTCGTCCTTCATCATTCCCTTTTTAGATGCCCGCTTCTCGAACCGGTTAATGTCCTTTGGATCCACTGGTCGGCCCCGGAGAATGAACCGTGTCTGTTTTGGCGGGTTCTCATTCTCTCGTCGCCTTTTGGTCTTGATCATGGCCATGTACTCGGACGCCTTAGTGTACTTGGTGTCCAGGTTCCACTTTTTGATCTGCGTCTTGTATTGCTTCTCACTAACAAGAGTTGTTAGCTTTTTTCTGAAGTGCAATGTTGACTGCGATCTCGGGACTCACGTCGCCTTGAAGTTATGTCTTGAATGCATCTCATTCATGACATCTTTCAACTTCATCGTCGTATATAAATGAGCTATTAGGTCCCGATACGGCTCCCAATCCTCAGGCTTGGTCGGCCTAAAGACCGTACCGACAGCCATCACCGGGGATGGGGACAGGGATGATGACGATGTTCTGTGATAGTCTGTCGTGGGGGAGTGAAAATCGGCGGTAGGGCTGAGGCCTGAGTAGTGAAGTTGGAGGTAGAGTTGTTGCGCCAGCTTGAATGAGGACCCCGTCCGGGGATTTTATCAAGTCCGTCGGTGGCAATTGTTGGGTAGGTTGAGCTGGCAGATGATCGTTTGCTGTGCTTGGTGATCCTAGTTCTCGTCGACCAAGAGTGGATATGTTCCGGAGGATATGTTACGGACGCTCGATTGTAGAGTCTCTCGAGGAAATTTGTGAGCTTCGATGTGATGTTGACAAGATGTTTCCCAATGTTACTTCACAACAGCAATCGTAAGGAAGGGAGAGAAGCATTGGTAGGCCCCAGAGCTTATATCATTATGGACGTGATGGTCGAACATGGATACTACTATGTCAGACCGGAGCGTACAAGGCTACCGGCTATCACGATTGGCAACCGGGTTCAAATTCTGCAAAATCTGCTGCTGATGAGCTCTGATGCTTCGGATGGCCTCCCATTTTGGGACAGCAGAACGGATAGCAGGATGGCAGGATGCCAATGATACGACAAGTCGGTTGTGAAAAAGACATGGTCACCGGTCGAGAAGGGGGGGTATGAAGGCAAATGAAAGGGGGTGGCAAGCCGAATCTCTTCCAGGTGGGATAGGGCTCTCGGGCTATCGCAATCTTTGAAAGGGAAAGCCGGCGGAGTGAGCGATGTGGTGATGCAGATTGATCGAATTCGAAGAAGAGGTGCGGAACGACGTCGATGGCAATTGGGCAACTGAAAAATGCAGACCCCGGGGGTTGGTCAATTCTCTGCTTACACTCGACATGTTTGGCTTATGCGAAAACCGCCTCTCTGGGCACAAGGTTTCATTGACCAACCACAGCACCCGCACCGTTGCTCTTGCAGTGCATTTCCAGCGTAACGGGCCTGCTCAAACTCTTCGGACACTGCCGAGGAATAACACCCCCGACCCACATCCTTCCTCTGACCCCCCTAACGCCGCTCTAGAGTGGAACCCAGGGACATTCTGGTGGCCAAATAAAAAGTGGTTTTCTCCCCACAACAACCATCACCAAGCTTCCAGATCCTGTTGAGTTGTCGGGCCAGAACCCGCGTCCGCCAGAGACCGTCAATTCATTGTTTTCATTCGATGTCGTTTTTATCCATATGTACGGCGGACCCCACTCTGAGCTGAATCGCGAGCCCAACAACAAAGTTGCACATCATGGGCTGTGCCAGACTGGTGACTGGTTTGTGTAGACGACATCGGAGATCATGGCTGACATCTAGCCGAGTGTTGCTTATCGTCAGGTTCACCTCAATCGTGTATGTCACGCATCCGTTAACCCGGGTCCTGCCATCTTGATCTTGTGCTTCCCGAAGTCAACTGTCATCTCGACATTAGCTCGGGGTTGGATTAACATGGTGCTTCTTGGCATTGATATTAACCAACCTCCTAGGCTCATTCAAGTCAACCGAGGAGCGGTGCCTCCACGAAGAACTTCTCGGTGGTTTCAAAGCTCAAGCATGGTTTCTCTTCCGTGAAACGACGACATCATATTCCGGTTTGGGATCCTCCGACGTTACGCACAACCTTCACAAACGTGGGTGGCTTCATATGATCGACGGCACGTCACGAAGGCACCCACCATGGGCCATGCCGCCACACCTTATTATAGGGCTGTTCTCGGGCTTTATGCTCCCGGTCAACTCGTCCCTTACATGCTCACGGTCTACAGACCAGCAAACCTCAAGAGCCGTCAAACCAGGAGATTGTGGAACTACACGTCTCGACCAGATTACTGGCTTGTGTTCACCAGATTCGCATATCTTTTCAACTATGATACTTTCGTGTTCTACCGATCATTGATAATCACGAATTCTCAACAACTCAACAGTCCAGGTATGGTCGAATCAAATCAAGCCCTACCGACTTTGACAGATTGCGCTGTAAGTGATGCCTGGAAGCTCTAAACCCGAATATTTGGGAGTTCTGGAAGTTATAAAGAGCAGAACGGCCCGCCGTCACGATGTATGGCTGCAGGGATCTTGTGTAGGACATCACCGATCCGGGCCAGAACACATGAGCCAAGCAGAGCTCCGGTCCAGACCTGCGTAAGGGGGGTACGACTTTGACGACATACGAACGGCTCTCAAGGCATGAAGTTCGTCGGATTCATCTGTTCACAGAATATGGCTATGATACTCACCCTGACACCACAACATGGCTTCAAGAAGTCATCAAGCTACTCGCGCCTGGAGGTACGTGTGCTCGTAAGCCGGCTAGAGTACCCGTCCTCCCTGTTTCGCTTCTAGGTAGGAGCCCTTCAGTTCAGTGGCATCTCTGTCGCGCTTATCAGCCGGCGGCCATATTCATCTCCAGCGCCTTTGATGACACCAGCATTTGGCATGATCGCCATGGTTACCTTGACCTAATGTTCGAGCATGCAGATGCTCATCAAGGCGGTCAATGGGTTGTCATGTATAAACTAATGGATTCCTTTAGAAGCCATGTTCGTCGAATATGCGATCTGACACGACGTGTTAGTAAGCTTCCACTGTAACACACAAATTTTACTCAAGTGACCAGAGTCAAACCTGCTTCTAAGAGTTAGGTTCCAAGGGTTTGCTAATAAACGTCTGGTATAACATAGGATGTCCGAAAGGCTCTATCCGCCATAATTGCCGGAGCCCAACGTCAACTCGTATGCATGGGTGTCACCGAGCTTTATATCGGCACCCTCGTGCTCAACTATGGGCACGACTCATTATCAATTAGTGATAGAACTTAGTCGAAAAATATACTACCTACCTATAGTCCCAGTTGCGACAAGCAACCCATTCGGGAACTGAAGCGCGGAGCGAACTGCACCATGGGACCAATCATACCTTGGGTATCACAGAGTTAAACGCTCCGAGTCGGGGGCTTAGTCCGCACAAGTACCATCCGCGTCTCGCTTCTGACATATATATCCAGATCACACCCGCACCTTACTGCCGCCAAAGTCACCTCCTCGAACCTTGCTGCCGGACTCCAAAGCCGGAGTCTGAGTGGTGCTGTGGTGCATCCTCAAGATCAACTTCTGCAGGCAGCCATCTTCAAAGCGACAAGCAAAGATATCCGCAATTGACTGCCGTTCACCAAACAGGTCACCAAACAGGACATGAGCAGTCCGACTCAATGCGCTACGATATAATCTTACTCGCAGGTGGAAATTTTCGCAGACCCCCTTGATATCAAGAACTGGACGACGCCATCGTACAGGCACCATCACCACCAGAAGAAGCAAGCAACCGAATCCATCCCGCTCTTACTTGCCGAATATTTGCGTCTGGTCACCCCCACATAAGCGGACGGGAGTAACATCACATCAGTCATCAACAACAGGTCAAGAGGTTACACTCAAAAGTTGTAGCCGCAGACCAGAGGGAAACGCCACGCCGCAAAGCTGCAGTGATGGGATTCTGGAAACACCATCGTCACTTACTATTTAGCATCTTCAACGAGCTCGCTATACATCGATTTCGAGGCTAATTTACTACAGGTCAATTTTCCATCTCTCGCTGCGACCACGCAATCCAATCTCACCATCCCTCCATTTCGACCGCCTTTTTCCCGTCTAGATGGTAAACCCTCTTAACTTTGATGACAAAGCCCCTTTACCATCACCAGACACTCGACATTCATGGTAGCAGTAGGATTCAAACCCCAACCCACCTCATGTGCGGGATGCATATGTTGAAAGGATTCACCGGGGGCATGGAGATCTTGAATTCGGCCCAGCGATCGACGATCCAGACGAACGTCACCGTGCTTGTCTGACACTTTTGTATGCATGGTCGGCTCCTTCGTTCCTTCCGCTCCTAAATGGCGCCCTTTTCGTGAATCACCACTGAGGTTTTCATCCGTTCAATTCTGAGCGAACGATTGGACGAAACGAGAACGACGAAACGGGATTTATTTTAGTATCTACATATTTTGAGTCAAGGAACTCATCACGCAAACACATTCTACTGACTTGAATGTGCTCCTGAATTTGGTCTCAAGCAGATTCTAAGTCGAGGGACACTTTGAAATTCTAGCAGGTGTGTTGTTATGTTGGTGTAAGCCTATCACAATGCTGCAGAAGCCTTCGCCGGTTAAAGAAATTCATGGTGTACTGTCCATGTTCAATTTCCCTTAGGCTACTCCTGCGGCGGGCTAAGAGCTTCTCAGTTGTCCATGTATCGATGTATTATCGGAGCTTGCTAACAGCAACTAGGTAAGTCCGACTCCTCCCTAACGCCGTAAGTCCGTCTGCGAAATTCCATTGCTTTACCAGCTTGCATTGTTCTCCTCATTCTTTTGCCTCCCTTGATCATTTTTAAAAACCAACAAAATACCCAGAACTCCTTTGAACCCTCAAACCGCCGCAGTGACACCCTCCGAAAGCTCGCGATTGCTTTCGTACACATCGCCAATATTTTACTCATGGACCACAAGGATCCAGCCCTAGAAACAAGGAAAAATAACTGTCAGTTGATGTGACCTTTGGGAGTAAGTGCCCTCTTTTCGAACATGTGTCCACTTACCATAACGAACAAGGACGCCTTTGTCCATGTGCTCACAATCGAGAGCCATTTTGCAAGCGAGCGCCTGGCCTCTGACCGTTCCAAACCGGAACTCCATGATCCGGTAATGTTTGCGCTCCAAGGGAGCCGCAACAGCCGCCTTCACCTCCGGCTCAGGATCCTCTGAAACCGGCTGAGCACGCTCACGCCAGTTCATCGAGGCTTTGGCACGACCGGTGCGCCTCGTTGGCGTCTGGACCGATGAGGGAAGCGGAGGAAGGTGGCCACCGGTGGCTGCTACGTTACGGTATCCCTCCCAGAGCACCTCGGTGCTCTCCAAGTCGAAGCGGCACTTGGAGCGGAAGAAGGAGAGGAGAAACTCCTCGTTGACAATGTCGGATGGGCCCTCGACTTGGATGACGCGAGTGACGTTCTCTGGCTCGGCGAAGGGTGCGGCCTTGATCTGATTCCAGACGATGTTGACTGGAAGCCGCCCGAGGATACGTCCGGGGTTTGCGACGGCGCCGCCCCAGCGAATGGAGGGTGTGTCCTTGGTTTCGAAGCGGCGGAGGAAGCGCTCTGTAAACAAGAACTGGGGTTAGTGTGTCTGAGTGTCTGGGGAAAGCCTGGAAAGAAGAGTGCTTACCCGCTGCTTTTCTGGTAAAGAAGGTGATGGCCGCCGCGGCGTGGCTGTGACAATCTCTCCTTGGCGAAATGTGCAAAGAGAAAACCTTGCCAATGTCCCGGATATCGTCAAGGATATCCTTGACCGTGACATCGATGGGAAGGCCCGTGATGTAGAGAGAGCAGTTCTCTTCGTCTGGGATGTCTGCGGGCTTGTTATGAACGTTTTTGTAGTTTCCCAGATAGTTCTCCGAGAAGCCACGGGCCTTCCGCGCCTCCTTCTCCTCAGCTGTTAGGGGACGGCCATTGAGGACGGCGTCCATGGGCCTAAACTCTCTTCGACCGGAGCGGCCCGCGCTTTTGGAGGAACCGGCCTGCCCCTGGGAATCGCCGTTCTGGGAACCGCCGGGCTTGGAACCACCAAAGGGAGAGCCGTCGTAGTGAAACTCGCCGAACTTGAAGCCGATACCCTTGGAAACACCGGCCTGAGAATCGCCAGCCTCAGAAGTGCCAGCGGAGGAAGCAACAAACTGGGAGTCGCCGGCCTCAGAGCCTCTAGCCCTGGAAGAACTGTCCTCAGATGCCATTTTGAAGGAGTGGTAGGTAGGTATATAATCTTGGATGCTGATTTAACTTGTTAGCTCGCAGAGGAAACTTGATGTCAACTTCCAAAAGCTGGTTGGTGATGGTTGTGAGCAGGGGAAAGCCACATGTTCATTCGAACGAGAAGTTACTCCTCCACGAGGGGAGGTTTTATACCCCTCCTCCCATGGTTCCCACAAATTCGAAGGCGATCGTGAATTGGTGAATGAAAGATGACCACAGAAGCGTCCCGAATATTTGACGGATGAGATGAAAGCTCTTAGTCGCTTTCACTGATGGTGAACCGTCATTCTCTGAAGTTTCTTGTGGAGTTCCTGCCGCGGAGAGAAGGGAAAGGAACGTTCCTGGGGTTGCGAATTTTGTGGTGGGATGAAAACGATATTGAAAACGCATTCACCGGAAGTTGGATTGTGAACTTTTCAAAGTTCTCCACGACAACAACACTCCAACTTGAGGCCGTCGGACTGCTGATGAGCGCGAGGCCAAATTTCCGCCCCAAAGAACACCAGATCGAGCGCTACTTCGTCAAGGTTGTCGACACGGTTACCAATGCCATGCACCAAACGCCTGGAAGGATGGATCCGACGGATCCTTTAGCCGGCTTGGGGCTCACCAGCCTCGATCACGAGAACTTCAACGCCAAAGAAAACGAGGAGTCTTGCATCAGAAAAGCTTTGGAGGAGATCTACCTCGAGAAATCACAGACCTCAGGATGAGTGGCTCGCCGAGCAAAAATAAATCGCGGAGAAGAGACCGTATCTCATTGTCTCTATCCCCTTCCCCTCTGAAGGATATCTCGAAAATGATATCCCATCCAAGAGTAACCCTCCCAAACAATGATCACCATGCTTCAGAACAAGCAATGGGACTCCATCATAATACTTCAACGATCCCACGGACAGATTGGGGAGACAACTAGCCTGCGATGCCAGTCGAGACACCAGATCATCCAGTCCAGACAAGGCTCCTCATCCATTACCGAGTGTGCGGGCAACCACAACTCCTTCTTGCCAACTCAACCCCCCAGCATCGAGAGTCCAACCAAGCCATGCTTCAACCAAGCGAGCCCTCGACGAAACCCAAATCATTCATGCCCCTGGTAAATGACGAGCGCAACTACACAGAATGATGAGAAAGAATGGTGCGAAATGAAATGCATAAGAACGGGATAAGTATCATCCTTTTGTGCGCCTTAACCATGGGCGGCTGTCAGTAATGACTACCATTTGAACATCCGTGAACATCATAAACAGCATCGCACCCCAAAGGGATGTTCAAATCTTTTATACCTCCACACAGTGAACTCTCTCTCTCTCTACTCACCATTTCCATCCTTTGAAACAATCCTGGTGTATGACTTCGAGTTGACATACCGCTTTGTGTGAGGGTCACTCGCTAGATCGACGTCGTCAGTGGTGATCTAGCCTTTACTTGTAGGATTTATGCTCTCCATGTCACTCGGGCTAAGTCATGGTTGGCTTTATGACTGAGCCAATTGACAAAACGTTTCTCTTGAAGACAAAGTTTCAGATGGGGTTGAATTCTTGGACTATCTTAGTGAACTAATGGCGGAGAGCTAGAATTCAATATCAGAGGAAAGGATACCTACTTGGGAATGATTACACCAAAGAGCGGCTATGAAATACAGGCACGAAGGGAGGTAGAACAAAAAACACATAATGGAGGCAAACTTGGGAAAATGGAGAAGATGATTATGAAGGGCTCTATAGGTAAATGATGTGATTGAAAAGCTCATTCGAGACAAATCATAGTCGACATTTTTATCGTTTGATAGCGTAATGTAATTTATGACCATCAAAAGTCATAACCTACAGAGTCAATCACCAGAGTTCGGCCCGTGTTAGGCTAGGTGACGGCGTGGCTCAGCCGCTGGTCATCTGGCATTCAAGCCGCGGACTTATTACATTCGAACGGTTGGCTTATTGTTTTACATCACCATCACATTCCATTGACTGTGCGGAACGGCAGGTCTATATATTTCCGCCCGCCTTCTATCCTTGAACATTAGTTTTTCTTCTTCATTTCTTTATCAATCAATCTCCAATCAATTGTAGAGTTATTATCGCATGATTGCATTCCCTCTCTCCATTCGCCGCGAGGGTACATAGTCCACTTCAATGCCGTAGATGACTTTCACATGCCGGACACTGATCGGTACCTGGATCATCCACTTTCACTTGATTGACAGTATCCAACGTACCTGCATCTCCAAATATTCTCCGACGACCTTGATGAACAAGCAATTCACTCACCGTGCAAAAGAGTCAGTCGATATGGATTAATGTCGTTGCTTGGCATCCCCTGAATGCCAAGGATTAGTGGAAGAAACTTCAAGGAGCCAGCCGACGTTGCTGTCTAGTTCAAGCACTCGCTCGGGACCTGATCCTGACATCCAGCTTTCTTTATCCCCAACCCACAATGCCCCGACTCCTGGATTATCGTTGTTCTTCTTCAAACATAACAGAAAGGCGCCACGTTTTCCCGGGCAAACATTCTCAGGCGTCGTGGCACGCGACACATCAGTCACGCAAGCCAAGCTAGAAATGTCGGCAGTCGAAGGCGGTCCCGATGCGGCGACGTTCGTAGGCCCGTAAAGTATGAGGTCCCCCCGCTTGCCGGTCTCCGCGCGGCACCACATCTCCCCGGTGGCGGGAAACACGCACGGAAGCTTTCCCGCAACGACCCATCCCCCTGGAAAGCGTTATACCCCAACCGGTCAAGACGCCCCGGAAGCGAACCAATGATTATTCCCAAAGTTCATGTGGTTAACCTTATTGAGTATGACCGACTAGTCAAGAAGTGGTTCTCTTTCACCATACCCGTAGAAAATCCGGGGGAGGATTTTATGCTTAATTCCATGACCTCCCACCCTCGAATGCCGCCGATCGTTTGTCGCCATCTGTTTCTCTCACTGTTGTCAATATCAGTTGAGCGGACACAGCGACAAGGATAATGGCAAGGTCGATCGAGGCCGCTCCAGAAAGAGTTGAAGTAGGGGGAAAGGAGAAAGAGGGGACGGGACCTGATAACAGCAAGCCGAACTCGGCGGAGTCCATCACAACCGATGACGCTGGGACTGTCGACGAGATCGTTCAAGAAGAGCCATCATCAGCTCTTCCTTTCTCAAAGGCACGATGCATTGCCCTCGTAGCGACGGTCGCGGGAGCTAGTTTCCTGAATGTGAGTAACTGTTTGTTGGATATTGCTGTGAACTTTTGAACTGACTTTATTCGTAGACTGTATCTGGTCAGGCGGTTGTCATCGTCTTACCGACAATCGGACGACACTTGGACATTCCAGATTCTCGGCTGCAGTGGGTGGTCTCTGCGTATAACCTTGCATTTGGCTGTTTCCTGCTGCTTTGGGGCCGCATTGCCGACATTTACGGCAAGCGCAAGATCTTCATCTGGGGGTCTGCTTGGGTGGCCATCACTACCGTCATCAATCCGTTCTTGCCAAACGAGATCGCGTTCGACCTTTTTCGAGGTTTGCAAGGCTTGGTTAGTTCAGCATCTGACACTTTGGAAACAAGAATACGTACTGACATATATCTCGATCAGGGGGCGGCGGCGAACGTACCTACAGCCATTGGTATTCTAGGAACAACATTTCCTCCGGGGAAGGCAAAGAACTATGCCTTTAGCTGCTATGGTATGTTCCACCACCGCGTGTTTGCTGTGGCACAATAGCTAACGGTTTATCCAACGACGATAGCAGCTGGAGCGCCACTCGGTGCCGTGTTCGGCAATCTGTTGGCCGGCCTTATTGCCGAATATGCGTCATGGAAATGGGTATTCGGCGTAATAGCCATCCTCGCGGCCATCATCACGGTCGCGGCCATATTTGTGATCCCGCCACCCAAGCATACTCTTCACCAAGACGGAGCGTCAGTTAAGGGCTCTGTAGACTGGATTGGAGCCGTCTTGATTACGGTCGGTCTTCTCGTCCTCTTGTTCGCCCTCACCGAAGGCAACGTGGTTGGATGGAGGACTCCGTGGGTCCCGGTCCTGATCGTCGTTGCTGTCGCTCTGGTAGTCGTCTTTGTGCTCTGGCAACGATATCTCGAAAAGACGGGCAAACAGGCGCCGATCATGAAGGTGTCCATGTTCCACAGCAAGCGGTTCAGCGCGGCGATGCTGATCATGGCCCTCTTCTTCAGCAGCTTCAGTGGATGGCTGGTGTTCGCGACCTACTTCTACCAGGACTATCAAGGCATATCTGTGATCCAGACGACACTTCGGTTTCTGCCAACCGGAGTCATGGGTCTCATTTGCGCCTTTGTCGTTTCGCAGCTGCTCTCGCGAGTCCCGACCTATATGATGCTAGCATTCGGAAACATTTGCGTAGCCATCACCTGCGTTCTCTTCGCGGCGCCGATCCCTCCCCATACCTCCTACTGGGCGTGGGCATTCATTGGCATGATCTTGTCCGTCATTGGCGCAGATACGGCATGGCCGTGCCTGATTCTGTTCACGAGCCATTCGCTCCCCCAACAGGATCAGGCTCTGGGTGGTGCTCTTGTCAATGCTTGTGGACAAATCGGTCGTGCAATAGGACTTGCCATTGCAACAGCTATTCAAACTGCTGTGATGGCGCAGCAACGTGGCGTCAGCGTGGAGGAAGCCGGGTATATGATTGAGTGGGAAGATGCGTCTCTGGCCGGCATCAGAGCCGCCAACTGGTTTCATATGGCGTTGGGGCTCTGCTCGCTTGCCGTCGTCTTAGTCGCTTTCCGAGGCTCTGGCATCATTGGAAAAATTCCTGCAGGCAACAACCCGAATAGAGATGAACAGTCAGAACAACCAGAAGCTGGACACAGAGCAGTGGACGAGGAGATGGGAATCAGCGACTCCGATGACGCAAAGAAGATACCTCGATAGTGTCATTTTTGTGTTATTGTTGTTTTCTGGAATTCGGCGATGGCTTCACATGTTCGTTTGGTTGGGTGGCGCCTTGACGTCAACGGAGAGACTTTGTGTATATAAAGACGATCGGCAATTATTGGTGCAATCTTGTCCGGCTTGGTCGGACGAAAGGACTGTGTCTAACGCTGCTGCGGTTTTCGGAGTAAAGTTTGACGTCAAGTGCTCTTGTTGCAATTTTCGATGACAGATGGAGTGGAAAGATGAAGAGATTCCCATCTACGTCGAGGACGGAAAGTTAGGCGACGACGGTTACCACGGAAGAGTAACGGGAAGGCGGGATGACGGACTTTCAGGTACGGCATCCCCACCTTCCGGGATTTTGGCTGTCATAGCGTTGCGGTGGCAGGAAGCACGGCGATAATGGATCGTGATGAGAGACGGAGACTCGGTCGTACGTTCCTCGCTTCTGTTGCTTCTGGAAAACGAATTGGAGGTGCGGCATCGCACTTGACTTGAGCCCGGTGCGGTTGCCATTATGTCGGATCCCGTTGTTCCTTCCGTCACTGTCACCGGTTGCCCGAGTTTCAGGATCATCCGTGACATCTGAGGTCATCACCAGTCACCAAACTGGCAATCATCCACGAAGCAGGAATGTCACGGAGATTGGTTCCCATCAACACTATCAGATCATCTACCCGTGTCGGACATAACATCATTGCCCAAAAGAAAAGATCGGCATCTCTACGTCTACATCTTCTCTACAAACATGTACGAGTCCATGGACCGCGACACATGTACCGATACCGACGACACAGAATGGGAAAGATGATGGAGATGAAGTCATCAACGAAAACCCCATTTCGGAAAATCTTGACGAGTTATCCTCGTCACGTCACTACAGCCGCCGGGAATTTCCTACTTTGGACAATTTCACGATTTTCCTTTCCGTCTACGCCCGATATCGTTTTAACAGCAGTTTAACGACATCATCAACGACAAACTTGGCCTGATTAACCCCCATGCCTTTGGCTATTCCAACATCCCTCATCACATCAATCTAACCCATGTGCTGACTCCCCCAACCCATTGCCAACGTCCTCATTGGTATTCGCTTTCTATCACCCTTGCTGGCTCTGATCTAGGACCAGCGTTTCGACACTTGCAGCAGTTTGTGGCGAGTCAAGACATGCAGTGAGGACAGAAGACGAGTAGTCAGCAGCATAGCACAGCAGCTGAAGATCACCGCCTCTCTTTTCCGGTCGCTTTCCCTGCGCGGCTATCAAGGGTAAGCCCGTACGAGATTTCCTGTTTCAGAAACTTGCAGTTGACACCAGTTGACACATCCTTTACCACCACAGTGGCACTCCTTCGCGTGAAACTCTCTTGTCCTCCTCACTCTCCGCGCGGTTATGCTGGCCACAGGTTATATTCTCCTCCGTTTTCTTGTTGTGACATACCGCCTTTCTGTAGTGTGAGCCTGCCCGTGGATTAGGCCGCACACATCACATATCTACCAGACCCAGCATGAAGGCTCCGAAACTGAGACCTACAGTATGGTCTGCATAACGCCAGCTGTCGACGAGGATAACGACATGATCGCAAAGCGCACGTCGAGTAAGGGAGAACTTACCTGACCTCCCGTTCGAGCGGTAAGTGATTACAAATTCTTCCTACTGTTATTGCACTCGCTACCTAATTGCCCTCTCCTAGGTACTCCGACGATCACCGACATATCTCTCAGCTCGGACACTCTTACCTATTTTCCTCAGCTGTGACCGCCTAAGCGGCAAATAGCTGACATTCATCCAACACCGAGGAACATGCATCACCGTTGAAGATGGTTCAGATTCGGCCATCTCCTCGGCCGACGCGCCGGACATGGATTTTGACCATAGTGTCAAGATGCGAATGCTGGATCAAGATTGTTGATCGGCAATAACCGTCAAACCTCTCTTTTCACAAGTGCCGAAACGGCTAGGCACATGCCCTCCTTGACTCAGATTCATCGATCTTGCTTTGCTGTCAACAAGCTCTACGGCTCAAACGGCCGCAGCCCCTCCCAGTGTTTTGGTTCATGTTCCAGATAGACGGGAAGCCGCTTGACTTCCCCCGCAAAAGAGGCTTGACGCTTGACTCTGATCTACGACCTCCACCTACGTAACTACCCGCTCTGCTTATTTTTGAAGTCGAGAAAGAGAGCCAAAAGAGGTAGCCTACTTCACATTTGCGGCCAACTAGCTGAGCTGTCAAGGTTGACCGTTGACCGTTGAGTGTCTCACCTCATACTCGACCCCTCACCCCGGAATCTACTCTTTCATCGCCAGCATCACCATTGTTCGTATCAACTTTGCGAATTGTCTCAGATTCCACCCCGAGTCGCCAAAAAAAAAAAAAATCTCAAGATCTGAAAACAAACATGACTGGCGAGGTGCCGAATTGCCGCCGCTGACAGCACCGCTGGATAGAGTTAGGCTGGTGGAAGGAAGATGCGACCGGCGGAAGCGGCGGTGACGGTTACCTAGACAAGGAAACCCAGTCAATGACTTCAACAGGCCAACTTGAAACTGCCAGCGACAGACAGAAATGGAAAGAGAGTGAGAAGAGAGAGGCGCGCGGGCAGTGAGCGAGGGCGGCAGGCTGGGCTGCGGGGTGGCAGACGGTAGGCGGCGGCGATGGCGGCAGCGGCAAAGTGAAAAGTGGCAGGCAGGTGGAGGCGATATTGTGTGTTAGTCGAGGATTTCTGGGAAAGGAAGGTGCGAGAGCCCACCTGGCCACTGCCACTGCATTTCAAGCCCACCAAAGTCAACGAGAGACAAAGACGACGCCGTGGAACATGTAACGTTGAGGTTGGCAGTCGAGTCGTAGATTACGATGCCGTGACACAGGGAAGGTTTCAGTTCACCTATCCAGTTGCCGGTAGCTTTTCTCCACTCCCATCTTTTTCTCCTCACTTTCTCCAATCCCTCTCCTCCACTTAGTTTATCCTTCTCCTCATAGACATTTATCAACTCCTTCTGCACCGCTTCTACCTACACGGCACTCCTATGCCTCTTACTGCTCCCCGTGCCGTGTCGTTCCAGGGTTCTGTAACAAGTGGGATTACAGACACAAGCACAACACTGCACAGAAACGACGGGAGCAGATACTACCAAAGGAGAATGATAAATTACTGGAAGGAAGCAGGGCGAGTGAGGGGAGCGTCTAGGTTTGGTGTTCATTTCGCCGAGTCAAAGTTCAAGTTCAAGTCCGTAAGGGCCGAATCGAATAAACAACAAGTTATTTTCCAGTATTGAGTTACACTGTTCGATATTCCATTCTGCGGCCGTCTTGTGCTCTTCTCACCAAGAACCAACGAGTCAGAATGTTTGGACACAAAGGGGCGGATAAACTACCTGATAGCTCCAATAATGCCGAGTTATGAACACCCACTCATGTGAACGCTGATCCCCGAGTTCTTACTGGTCTGTAATAGAATATTAAGGGTCTCTGTGCTTGTGCTTGTATGATGGTCGCGAAGGAAGAGGAAGTTTGACTGGAAGCGTATGTGAAAATCTTTTCTGGTGTTTTTCAGCTCATGGTTGGGCAAAGTAAAGGATGGATCTTCACTGCAACTTATTTTTTTCATGACCGACAACTCTTATCAATCAGTAGATTAGATGGTTTACGGAAACACGAACGACCACACCAAACGCTCGTGACTGAATGACTTAGGCGGGTTAGGCAAGAGATCGACTCGTTACATGGTACACTACTCGTTGTGGTGGAGTTGTGGTACCTTATGTACTGCGCAGTTGACGAATCCTCATTCATTTGAGCGCGCGAGGTGGTGGTGCGGAAGTTGATCTGGTTACCGTAGTTTGCATTGGGCATTCTCTTTTTGTGACCGGTCGAAGCTGGAGCTGAAGCTGCACACTCTACCCCAGACTCTTCCTATCCTGTAATTTTTATTGATGGCCTCGGGTAAGGTCCACACAGGTGATGGAAAATTGAAGTAGCTAGCCTTGACACTCAGCCAGCCAAATTAATGTAAAAGCTGAAGTATAGGTAAAAACCATGGCATTGCTGTACTGAAGAAATATTCCTTGATTCTAATACCCACTTGCTCATGTCCTATTGCTAGGTAGTTTAGAGATATTTCGGAGTGTTTGTACGTAGAAGGTGTAAAAGTGTAATTGTTTCGGACTCTTGGCTTGTATCACAAAAAAATGCTTTCGTCCTTTCTTCCACCTAACCCTCGTGTATTCGTATATCATCGAAGCCAAGAATAATAACAGGTAGTATAAAACAGTAGGAAAATGGTATCGTTGAACATTAAAGAAACAAAGACAAGTGTTTGTAGCCTCCCACCCCATGGTTTCCTGAAACTCCTGATCCCACCACACATAGCGCCACTTTAATGCTTTTGTATACATGAAGGAACGGAAATCAGCGGACGTGAAACAGAAAAGATGGAAGGCACGACATTGTTTAGTCGAGCTCAGGGGCGGGCATGGCGTCCATGGTCCGCAACTCTGGCTGTGAGAGCTTCGCATATCGGTTCTCCGCCAACAGCCTCTTGGTAGTGATGCGGTCGGGATAGTTACGCATGAACATGTTGGTGAAGTGAGTTCCGTAATGGACACCATCCTCGGCTTGCTCGGGGTCGGTTCGCATGCCACCGCAACCCTCGTTGATGGGCTTGATAACGGCTTGGAAACTCGGCTCGTGGAAGTAAGCCATAACGAAGCGCTCGCGCGTGTTGAGCCCAACCTTGTGTGGTGTCGCGGTTAGGTAGTTGTTGGTGAGGTACTGCATCATGTCGCCGAGAATAACTGTGTGCACGCCGTCTACAGGAGGGACGTAGAACCATCCATCTGCATCTTCCTTATGGCCGGCCGCGGACTTTTGCCAGTTTGCAAACTTCTCATCTTCCCGAGGGCGGCGGATGAAGAGACCGCCGACGTCGTCTTGAGCGGCAATGACAAGAAGGCCATAGTCCGTGTGCGAGCCGATGCCTCGGCCTTCCTTGCCCTTTCCGTTGGTAGCGTTGCGGGGAGGGAAGCTGACGAGGAAAACAAAGTGTTAGCTTACAGGTCTTGACGTGTGAAACGATAAGCAAACGGCCCGTTCCTCCCAGGAGCTGAGGGTCGGGTGGTATGACAGGAGTAAGAATCTCATGTTTGACGACTTACCGAAGGACCCTTGTATGATGCCAACCATCACGGGTGTATTGTGTGAGTGTTCCGGGAGCAACACCCAACCCAAACTCGGCCAGCTGAAGAATCTTTTCTCCCTCAAGTCCCAGGTTGTCGACGTATCTCATCATTGGCTCCTTCATCTCCACATCGGGCCATGGGCAAGGGCCGTGGCAGGGCCACTTCGCCCGGACGCGCGGCTCCTCCAGGTCGAGATCCTTAGTGATAGTGAAAATCTCCGAGTAGTCAGCGATGCCGTCCGTCACCTCCTCGCCGGATGCGATGTAACCGGCATAGCTCTGCGAGTCAACACAAGCCGCCTTCTCGGCCGCAGGCTTCCGGAAGAAGCGCTTGCTGGCGGCCTTAGCGTCGGTCCATAGCGTCTTCTGAAGATCGCTCTGGGCGATTTGGATAATTCCTTCGCGGCGCCAGGTATCAATGATGGCCTTGCCAAGAGCGCGATCACTGGCAGATCCTGTGATCTTGTCTGGAAGCACAAGGGTTTCGAGTTGGGCAACTTGGGCCTTGTAGCCCGGTGGCATGGTCTTGCCCAAATCATCGCGAACGCGAATCTTCTCAGCGGGGACGGCGGTAATGTTGCTTGGTGGCTGGATCTTTGGCTGCTTGCGGGCAACGTTGATGTTGAATCCAGGTGGCATGGACATGCCACTGCCTGATCCAATGTCAAGTGACCCAAGCGCGGCGGTACTAAGGCGAGCGCGGCTGGTGGCCAGACGGCGGCCCAAAGGCAAGAGAGTGCGGGTAGCGAGGCAACTCATTTTGAGGATTTTATAGTAAAGCGTGACTAGATAAGTGATAGGCGGTTGCGAACAAGATTCAAGGCAAATGTGAGCGTGATACTGGAGCTCTAAGCCCAGATTAGTTTGATGTCTGCGATGCTTTGCAAGAGTGATGATGCTGATGATGGTGGTGATGGACGATATCTGAGGTGGTAGAGACCCCTTCCTTATATGTTCGGGTCCTACATCTATCGCCCGCGACCGTTGCGCTCCTGCCTCGGTGCAAACAATGCCAGGCGACCAACAGGAAGCCGCAATCGGGTGTTCCAGGATCCCATCTCCCAACAATGTTGGAGATCGTACATGGCAGGTGCGAAGATGCAGGTCAGAAAGGCCGAACGAGGGAAGGTGGGTGAGGTGTGTGTGAGGGTAAGTGTCGGAAAGAGCTATCATCGGGGGCCCCTGTCTTCGTTTGCAGGACTCAGAATTGAATGCGGCCGCCTCGTCGCACAGGGCAATCCGCCGAGTTTGAATCGGATAAAGTTGCCAAAGAGAGGGGGCTGCATGACCATCATGATCTCTCGGACCCAGAGACTGTGGCCGGCATACCTGGATTGCGAGTCACCCATCCCCAAAGACATGCTTGAGACCCACCGCAATCGGACGAAGTGTCCTGCGATGAACCACGTTTGGAACAAGTGCTTCACTGCCAAACGCTGAACCTGGCCAGGCTGGTTGAAGCGCTCGACTGCCGGTCCCACGCCGAGCCGACCTGCCCCGTTTTTGGCGCAAGCTGTGGCCTGTGATACACGGAGTCGCGCAGCATCTCGTGGGGAGGCAGAGCTGCTATGTATCTGTGCTGCTGTGTTAACAAGCTGAGACATGAGATTGACCGCTGCCAGACCGTTGCTTGTGCGGTTTTTGGGTAGATGCCTTGTCTGAAAGCAAAGGGACACCGTGGCAAACCCACGAAGACAACACGATACAAAAGAGACACTCTGGAGAAAGGTACAGATACAGAGTTGCCTTTTCCTGCCCAATTTTCCCGGATTCGAAGCTGGCCTTTTCATACCAAAGCCAAGGTCCCGCAACAACAAGCACAAGGTGTGTATGGCAGAGAGAAGGAGGAGAATCAGTTCTTTCCTATCTCGACCTTGTACACAATGTAGTTGTGCATGCGTGATTCATCACTAATTGGCTCTAGACGGCGCTTGGAGTGGCAAGCAGATGATAATGTGGGAAAGAATGGCCTGAAAACGTTACAAGACCCTCGTCCAGCCAGCCAGATGCAAGAACTCGAGTTGACCAGCGGTTGCCTGACCACAAGACCGTGTGTCCTACTCACCTCAAAAAGTAGGTGTAGGGTTCATCTTGACCAGTCATGGCCTGCCTGGTGCTAGTAGGCCTTTGAAAACTCCGCTACCAGGTTGTTCCTGCAGTATCTCCCACTTACCATACGGAGACATGGGCGTTGAGGACTCTGAGCCGGGGTTGCCGTCCTCCGGGAGGGGGCTGAAGTGGTTGAGAGTCCTGCATGTTGTAAGCGGAAAGAGAGTCCGAACCGGCGGCGATGAAATTCTAGACCCGTCGCTGTGTTTCCCGACGAGTCCCCGAGTCCTGGCCGGTTCGCGAACCTGCGATCTGCCATGCGCGGTATTAAGCGGTTATGGACTGGCTATTGGCTTCCATCTGATATGGTCTTCCTCTGCCCCCTTCCTCCCTTCCGGGTCCTTGCTTCTCTCTGCTGGGTAACCATGGCATTCGATAGGTTTCGGAATCTCAAGATATCTTCGATATCTCGGCACGCCCTGGGAAGCATCGTGAATGGCTCGGGCATTTTGTAAGCTCAAACCCACCCACTTAACTATTAGAAAAGAGCATGCGTGAGCATGACAATGTCACCAATGTTTTTCTAGACGATCGAGATGGCCTTGGCCCAGCTCCCCCACTGTTTTTTCTCGAAAAGACCGTCGGTATTTGCAAGTGTATCGTACTAGAGTTTCTGTGAACCGTCGTAGCGCGCCGCCCGTGACTCCTGGTAGAGCCATGTTAATCCTGGGATTGCCTCAAGTTTGATTGGTTGTCACCGCCAAGAAATCTTTTCTGTGAAGACTGATTGGCAAGGCTTGTACAGGAGCGAAGACTCCCGAGAAACGGCACACATGTAACACATGCCACCTGTGATCGAGATCTTGGGTTCGTGTTAAACGTTGGAGAGCGAAAGCTCTCAGCTAGAGGTCATTCACTAGAGGAAATCAGCGGTCAGACAAGGTGGAGAAGAGGTCAACATCGTATCGTTATACAATATTAGATATTAAGGTATACTAGCACCGAAGATGAATGGGCATCTGTTTTCCTCTCCAGTAACGCCGTCCAGCACTTGGTTGGCGTTGCAGTGCTGTAGTATGCTTCACTTCCTTTCCATCCGTAAGGGCAGAACAGAATGCTTGATGGCTTGTTGGGCCCTCTTTGGGCATTCAGTCGTTACTCCATCTGATTAGAGCCCTGCAGACGTCTGAGGACCAGTAATAAAACACGAGCAGCCAGGCCGGCCAAGATCTACCAAGTCAAGGCGGGATCCGGGCTGAGAAGAGCGGCGCATATGCATTAGGTAGTCGTCGTGCCATTCCATGGTGGATATGTCGTGTGCCACATACCGTCGTCGTATGAGACGGTGGTGGTGTTGCTAGTCGAAGTCGTTGGAAGTGGAATAGAAGCAGTGATGGTGGGTACCGTGACCGTAATCGAGATGGAGGACTCTGTCGAGGTGGTACTCGGCGAGGATTTTGTGCTGGAGCTAGACACCACGGACTTTGAGGTATAAGAGGCTGAAGCAGTGGGCAAGGTGGACGTGACAGTAGGGCTCGATGTCTTGGATGCTGATGAAGGGGTCGCCGAGGTGGTCCGAGAGGAGATCGTGACCGCAAAAGACGATGATGAGGAGGATGCAGATGCTGAAGTTTCCGTTGCCGCGGCTGTGGTTGGGGTCGTGGTCGTGGTATTGGGTGCGACGTGGATAATGGTGGTGGTCAAGGTCAGCGTGGGCGGAGGTTGAATGGGCACCACCGAGACCGCTGTTCTCGTGAGGGAGTTTGTGGGTGAGCGAGTGGATGAGTGAGAGGTCGGTTGGTGAGCGGTTTGCACCACAGTCTTGGTCACGACCGGAGCCGCAGGGCCATGTTCCGAACCCGACCCTCCGTTGATCGGGACTACCGAGTATGTTGCTCTCGGCAGCAAGGGCTTGGGGAAGCTGTCGTGCTCGACAAGAGGCAGGGCTTGACAGGCCGCAAGGAGGGCCGCAAGCACGAGTGTGGGAAGATGAACCCGATGGACGCGCATTTTGACGGATCTGTGGTGCGAGTCGGCTGTGCTCTCATCTAGAGAAATCAAACCACAGGGCTGACGACGGCGTGGGTGAGAACAGCAGATTCCGACGATGCGGAATAGCTTCAAGTCCGTGAAAAGAGAAGAGGGGAAGGAGGGGAAGGACAACAGATGTTGAAATTGACCAGAGTGGAACAAGAACAAGACGGGAACAAACCCGGTCAGCGATCAGGACCGCCATTTGAAAAGATGCAGTTGGCGATAGACCCTAGTCGTATAGTAGCGCCCGGTTGAGGTCGAAAATCGAATGGCTGGATCTCTTGGCGTGGAGGACTGCCAAACAAGACTCGAGACTTTGAGGGTGGCATTCCCCATCCCGAGTCTTGTGCTCCCCGAAACTGGAACATGTTCATGTTGGTCGAGTCCTCCACAAAGAAAATCGGGTGGTTGAAGCGATTCGCATCTTTCTGTTGGCGGGGCCGAGCTTCCCTTGTTGGATGAAGGGATAAGTCCCGTCAGTGAGGAGTCAGTTTCGAAGTGGAAGTGAGTGGTTACGGTCTGAGAAAGCGGCGGGCGCTCCCGTCGAGCTGGAAAGTTGGAGCTGGTCCACTCATAGCACTTCCAGGCCAGGGGCAGGTACGTACCTATTGTAGTCGGGCTGCCACTGCGTAAGCCACATCTGGAGAGGTGCTAAGCCACACAACATCCCCACCATCAACTTCCAACGGATGTTCAAGGAATCACCGCCGGAATTCATGACGACGCCTTCCACTTGTTCCGAGCAGCTGACAGGAGGTCCCATTCATCCAGCCAAACCTAGCGCAGGTACGATCATGTCAATTTTGACCTTTCGTCGACTATCACTTACTTCCAAGCCACCCAGCCCCGCTTGTGTGTAACGGACGACGTTACTTTTCGACGACAGTGTGAAGCCAAACTCCAATTCTCTAGAGTCCGTCGCCGCCGAGGCATACACTAACTTTTTTTTCTTGGCGACCGATGTTTGAACACCGCCTTCATTCGGTCGTAATCACAAGGCTTTCCCTACCAATCTGGCAGTCAGCCATAGCTCCCCATCTGTGCGCGCATAACGAATGGGATCGTTAATGCCGCTTTCATGAATCGATGGGCCGAGGTGAGGTGGTGAGGCGGGACTTGCAGTCCCAGGTGGTCGGTTCATCCCATCTTCGGGGGTAGGTACATTATCTCTGCTCAATCACCTTCTCGGGGCATGGGAGGCCTCAACGGCAACTGCCTGTATATGTTCAATTCCTTGAGGTTGCCAGTTTTATTAAAGGTTACCTCCAGCAAGAATTACTTGCATTCATGAAATAGTATCGAGATGACCAACAAGGTCACGCTTCCTTCAACAAAGATTGTTCCAGCAGGCCAAGATATGCCAGGTTGGACTACCCCTGGAAGGAAAAAGTCTTGGCCATGGATCAGGTTGGTTTACAATTCACAGTTCTTTGAAGCCTTCCGCCTGCTCAGCCACATCTGACGTACCCGACCCGAATGTCCTGTCTTTTGCGCCGTCACTCCCATTCACTCAATGTGCGCCTGCGTCGCTTGTAATATCTCGGTATAGCGAGGCCAAGTTCGACGGCGCAGCGCAGACAATAGACTTTGCCCCGATGGCTTGGATATAGCCGTAATGTAGGGTAGGATGACGATTGCAAGGCAACTCAAGTCCACCCAACTTCAACCCACCTTGACAAGTACCTCTATGCTTGCGTGGGTTCTTAGCTGCTTCTTGTCTGCCTGATCAGCAGCTCAACTCTCAACTATTTCTTACTCCTCTTCTCTTGATAAAAGGCGTGTTTCACCAAACACCCACTCACCTTGTGGCTTGTTCTCTTCATTTACCTTGTTCATTTACCGGTTGAACACCAACCCCGCCCCCGCATCTTATCACCATCACCTCTAGCCGAACCAAGCATCGGGTAACCAACAGCAACATTCACCATCAATCATCATTGTGTTGTGAAGCCGAACTCACAATGTCTTATCCAGGCTATCCTCCGGCCTCTCCTTATGGCCGTAAGTGAAAGGAAAAATAAAAGTGCATATTCAGAAATCCAGGGCTAACCGTGAACCTCGCAGAGCCACCTCCACCACAGGGAGGCGGATATTACCAACAGCCTCCTCCTCCGCAGCATCATCATCAGCAACCACCATATGGTGCACCTCCGCCTCAGGGCCAATACAACGCCTACCAGCAACCGCCACAGGGATATGGACAACCACCGCCTGGACCGCCGCCGGGACAATACGGTGCACCCCCTCCACAGCCCTATGGTGCTCCTTCCCCGAATGCCTCGTACTACCCGCCCGGACCTCCGCAATCCGGTTACGGAGCACCGCCGCCTCAGCACGGCGGCTACGGACAACAACCTCCCGGCCCCCCTCCTCAGCAACCGTACGGGGCCCCACCGCACACGCCGACAGCGTACCCACCCCAGCCCTACGCCGTGCAATACCCGCCAACACCACCATCTCCCGGCTATGGCCCGCCCATAAGCATTCCATGGAACCCCGACGCGGACGCAGACAGGCTAAGGAAAGCCATGAAGGGATGGGGCACAGACGAGAAGGAGCTCATCCGGGTCCTGGCCGACAAGGACCCTTTTCAAATCAACCTGCTGCGCGAAGCGTTCCAACGCCGTCACCGACGTGATCTCATCAGCGACATCAAGAGCGAGACGAGTAGCTGGTTTGAGGAAGGCCTTGTCATGCTTGCACGGGGTCCTCTTCTCAACGACGTGCACATGCTATTCAACGCCATGGATGGAGCCGGCACCAACGAAGACATCATGAACGATATCTTGCTCCGCCGGTCCAACGCCGACTTGAAGGCTATAAAAGCCGAGTTTAGCCGGGTTTTCGGCCAGTCTTTGGATAGCATGGTGAAGGGCGAACTAAGCATGAAGACGGAACGGCACTTTATGATTGTTCTCGGTGCTACGCGCGCCGAAGACTCGGCTCCGGTGGTGAAGGCGGACATTGACCGCGACGTTGATGACCTATACAACGCAACCGAGGGCAAGATTGGCACGGACGAGATGCGCGTGTGCAGCATTCTGAGCCTGAGGAACGACAACCAGATTCGGGCTATTGCCTACGAGTACAGGCAAAAGTACGCTAGGGATCTTGATACCGTGATCCAAAAGGTGAGTTTTGGTCTTGTGATTGCCAAGATTCTTCAGAATATAAAAAAACAGCTAACACTCCTAGAAGGAATTCTCGGGACACATGAAGGACGCGCTGCTTATCCAACTCCGCTGGGGCACAGACAAGTACATGTTGCAAGCCCGGCTTCTCGAGGATGCCATGGCCGGAATGGGCACCAAGGACCGGCTTCTCACCAGCCGTCTGGTCCGGGCCCACTGGGATCGTGACAACATGCGCAATGTCAAGAACGCCTATGAGCAGCGCTACAAGAAGAAACTGGTCAGGAGAGTGCAAGGAGAGACCAGTGGTGATTACCAGAGGCTTTTGACGGCCATTTGTGGAGAGCCTATCTGAGGAATGAACGAGCACAAACGGGTGTGGAGGCACTGCCTTGACGCACACCTCTATTCACTCAACCTGGCGGAGACTTACCCTAATGAACACGCAGTTATGGTTATAACCAATGAATATTTGTTTCAAGCGGAATATGCTTAGCAATACACCCTGGAAGCGAGATTATGCGCATTGCCTGACTGGCTTAAAGCGCCTCGAGAGAGACTTACGGATGAAAGAAGCAATATAACATGTATAAGTTAATAACGACTAGCGGCTTGGGATATTATCTACGTCAGCATACAAGTTGTTATGCTTTTCCCATTAGCAAGATGCTTTTTCCAGACAACGGTGCAGCATATATCATGTATTGTTCCCGATGCTCGTTCTACAGCTTTTGTGCCATTCCGTCAATGCAAAACAAACGACCAAAGGAGATGCATAATGGCGTTTGTTCCATGAGGACGTCATCAAACATACCCTTACCTCTCCGCCGTTCGAAGAGCACACAATGCCATGTAGGCACATAAACCGAAATAAAATGCCACCATTCTATCCTATCCTTCGGGGTCCAAAGGCATAAGAACAAGGGGTCGATATCAAATGCTATAAAGCCAGGGTGTGTGGCTCGCTCGACACTAACAGAATCATTGTTGTAAATTACCGTGCTTGTATGGGTTTGCGAATTATAAACTCTGAGAAGAGACCGCGGCTTTCGTATCATGGCATTGCAACACATCACACTAAACATCCACAACCATGCAACAAACTCCGGTTTCAAATTAGCCGTTACTTCAACTCATTGAAAGTGAATTGAACATCCACGGTTTGCTGATCGGTAATGATAATCCTTAGTGTAATTAACATTGTTGCACTTTGTAATAACGAAGTGGGTCTCTACTTTAACCGACAGCTTTCTATACGAAACTCAGCCAGGCTCAGAAAAGAGGACTTTGGTTTGAGGGTATCGCGCACATGATGAAAGGGCAATCTCAGGGATCGCTCCGTGACTACCTTTCGTTGCGCCGCATCGTCAGTCTTGAGTAGTTCTTCGGGTCTTGATATCAGCATTGAAAATAGAAGCTGTACAGGGGTGTCCGTACATGATAATCCTCGCAAGCGTTTAGCTGCACGTGGTGTGGGGCCTTGAAATATTGAAACATTCAAACCCATCCATGGTCGTTCTCCGGCGGAACAGAAAAACAAAGTCAACATGAAAATAACTTTTCAAACTGGACCAGGACAACCAAACAGACGAACGGACACAGGCGAGCTACCTCGTACACTGGATCGCATCAACGGCAATTGATCAAAACTCAACAATTCCTAAAACAACCGGGTTTTGGCAAAACAACTTACACGGCATATCAGACTCCCGGCTAGGAAAGTACGGGCCGGACCATTCAGCAGTCCCGCTCAGCACCTACGTACCTCTGGCATACTCCCTGGCGCGTCCAACCCCGCGTGTCCATCGTGGAGCTCTCCTTCTCTGCTTCTTTTTTTCTTCCATGCGAAACGCAGACAACACAGCGAGCAAAGGAACATTTCAACATTCTTGGGTTGTCTGTTGGATATTCAGGAAACGGTAGAACAAAGATATTCCAAGCACGGTGGCATTGAATCCCGGTGACCACGTCAAATCTCAAATATCTTTGGTCAAGTCGTTTTCGGTTGTCTAGACCTTTTGGGAAGGGACTGAAGAGCTCTCTCTCTCTTTCTGGTAGCGTCATGACTCTTCAAGACGTTCAGGTTCCCCATTGGCGGCTGCAGGAACAGGTTCCGGCAAAGTCACCTGCACCGTTGTCACCACACCACACCGAGCCTCAACCTGAATCAGCAACAGCACCAGCAGCACCAAGAACAACGGCGCCGGTAGTAACTCGTCCAGATACACCACCTCGGCCAGATGCGCCTAGAATCCCATCGCCATCACCACCTACCTCTACGGTCGTAGCACCCCATGCGCCGAGTCCCACTGCTAAGGACGATCGCCAGCATCATCGACAACAACAACAGCAGCATTTGTTAGCAGCACCCGCAGTCTCTCCCTCGACCGCGACAACACCGCCCGCGATCTCAACCAGCGCTGCGCCCAATTCGGATTCATCCACATCTTCTGTGACGGCGCAAGGTGGAGGTGGAAGCTTCCATACCTCGTCTACCTCTACGGCGGCCGGAACCTCTAGCGAACAGCAGGGGCAGCCATCAACGGCCCTCCCCCGAGTGCCGGGATCTGCCACTCCGACCGCTGACGGGCCCCCGCCTGCGCTAAATCGGGAGCTCCAGCAGCTCCAGCAGCACCCCCAGAGACCGCCCCAGAGACCGCCCCAGGTAGTACCCGCTCCGTCGCCGACCTCGATTCCAGACGCGACAAATTCTGCCGCGACTTCGACTTCAATCTCGACTTCGACGCCTGCGAACGCGACTCACTCTGCGACCACGACGGCCACGAGCCCAACTACCACGACTACAACCTCTGCTCGGTCCAACTTCAAGGATCCCATTCGATGGAGAGAGCCCATTACAGTACATTACGACAGTGACAGTGGCCACGCTCACCCGGCAAGAATCCACGCTCAGCCCGCGCGCCCACCATCATCATCAGCAGCATCATCGCAGTTGCCGCCCCCGGCGCAATTGAAGTACGAACCGAGTAGGCAACACGAAGAACCTCCAACATCACAACCGGTAATCCAATCGCGACCACCCGCCCAGGCGCAATCGCAGTCTTCGGCCCACGCTCCTCCAGTACAAGCTAGACAAGATCGACATCACCACTACCCTCATTCAGCTTCTCAGTCGCATTCTCAACCTCCGCTCCAGCCAGCCCCGGCGCCGGTGCCCGCGATTCGACCCCCGCCGGTGCGTTCACAGCGACAGTCATACGAACATCACCTTCAAGCTTCTCAATACCAACAACAAGCCCCGCCCTCCTCGCATCCTCAGCAACGTTATCAGCATTCGTATCTTCTTGCAGGGCCCCAGCATCCACCTCCTCCTCCCCTGCTATCCCAGCAGCAGCAATATCATCCATACGAGTCCCGATATTCAGCGCGTAACGACGGCCTGGTCTCGAGACCTACCATCATGGACCCGCCTCGATCGCGGCCCGTTAGCCAGACGCCGGCACCGGCCGCGCCCGCCGTCCCTAGCTCAGGCTTCCCTTCGCCAGTAACAACTCACGCGCACCTCAACAAGAAGTTCATAGACGACTGCACCCGGTTGACCTATGCCATCCAACAAAGCACACCTGATGCCGTTCGGCGCGTCTTTCGCGACAACTGGGAAAAGTGTATGTTGGGTACCGAGTTCCACCAGGCTTTTATTGTAAGTGCAACTCCGTGCTTTCACCTGCTTCACTTTTGCATACCAAGCTTCCAAGCGCCCAATCATATCGAGTGTAGCTCGCCTACATCTCACCTAGCACACATCATTGCAGGCGAGGTAGACGTTATGTCTACATCACATGCTCTGAGTTCTACCTCACCACACAGTCTTTGAGTAGGAAGTTTGTGTCGGTCGTTTGTCTACGGATATATGCGAGACTGGGTGAAATGTATTATAATACCTGGGATGGCGAGATCGCCTCGATTGTGCCAGTAGCTGGCTTTTCATCCCATGTTGCGTAGAGAACCATTTCCGTTTGGGTTAAACTTTGGATTTAACACTCCAACTTACAACCACACGACCTTGCTTTTTCCCGTCAAGACCACACAAGCCTCACGACTAGCTCGGTTCCAAATTACGTTTAAAGCCCTGGTCTAACCATATCTTTATAGCTCAACGCATCAATACATCACGCCGTACCATCCATCACCCGCCGCGCAGTTAGAGACTTCGGCCAAAAGATGGTTCTCGAGTCGAAGCACGAGTTGATCAGTCATTTTTCAACGGCTGACCTCGATGAGGTTGCCGATGTCATCATCAGCAAGGCAAGCGAGGCCTTTCTGGACAAGTGTTTAGCGGTACGCCTCGAAACGATCGAGGCGAAACCTTTGCTCACTGCCCTTGCCAGGGCCCAGCGTCTTGGTTACAATCCTGCCGATATTGTGGAAGAGCAGCATGAAAGGGTTATGCCTACCACGCAGCCTGCTCGGCCTGCTCCTCCTCCGGCGCAGCCAAGCTATCCCGGCCGTCTGCAATGTATGGGTTGCTTCAGGGTTTTCACCCATCAAGCACCCTACGAATATGTGAGTGATTTCACGAGCACCTCAGAATTTCGTCAAAAAGTTCAAAGCTTGCTAACACATGGTAGCATACATCGCGCCAACTCTGCACTGTACCTCCTCCGGCAACCGTAAAGGGCTTTGAGTTCTCATGCCAGCACTGCGGTGAAGGGTTTACCAGAAGCGATGAGCACCAGTCGCACGAACGCGCTCAGTATTGCTTCCACGCTGGGCCAGGCTCAGCTCGAGGACCCAGCCGTCCTCCTCGCGCGGTGCCGCAACCTCAGCCAGTTCCTTCCTCTATTGTTCCCTCGACTCAAGCGCAAGCCACACCAGCGGTAGCCAGGACGATAGATCTTACTTCTGCCGGCTCAACGCCCTCCGCTGAGACTCCCGGGGTCTCTAAAACCCCTAACGCAGCCGATCCTTACGGACACCTGACTCAGGAACAGCTGGCAGCGATGGACGCAGATCTGCAGGAGGCGGAAAGGAAGTTTGCGCCCAGATTTGCTGAAGCATACAAGATACCCGACGAAAACGAGCGGCGGATCAAGATCGAAGGACTGCGGAACAGTTTCGGCACCAAGCAATCCATGATCAGGAAGAAATACGGAGTCCGCCTTCGCCAGCGCCGGACAAAGGCAGAGATTCAAGCAGAGGAGGAACGAATGGGTGTTGAGAAGCTGAAGAGGCAGTACAAGGAAGAAAAGAAGGCCCGGAAAGCCGCTAATGCTGCTGCTGGTGCCGGTGCCTCTGGATCTTTGGAGGCAGCCCCTCCCCGTCCTAGTGGCAGTAGCGGTTGGGTTGCGGCTAACGCGCCGCGTGCCAATGCCGTCTGGGAGGAACACGAGGCCAAGAGGAGACGTACGGATGCCAGCGGTACTTATTCGACGCCCACCAAGTCGACACTATCAGTATCTGAGATGGGTGGTGGCCTCGCCGGTGTTGCTGCCACAGCCGAAACTCATGACCCTACCCGCCCGCCACCTGAAAACAGCAACAGTCATTCTGGGGAGGAGGACGATGAGGATGATGAGGAAGAGAGCGAGGACGAAAGTGGCTCGGGAAGTCCCAGTACCGCCAACGACGAAATGGATGTTGACCACCAACAGCAACCAGTCGCGGCACGACCAGAGCAGCAGCAGAGCAGCAATTATACCAATAACAACAACCATAACGACAACGATGATGATGACGATTCGGACTCATCAGACGACGAGGATATCCCGTCGACACTACCACCGCATGTCAGGCAGACGTTGGCTACCAGGAATGCATAGGAGAATATTTCTACGGAGTCTGCTCAACATGTGCAAAAACCGGCGGTGCGACGACCGACTCGTTCGAGACGTATTTCGGGGCGGCAGAAGTCAAGGATCTGAGAGTTAAGACACGTTCAGTCGGTCGATAGGGAGATATACCAGAAGGAAATCATATACCAAGAGGAGAGCAGAGGTTTCTAGGTGATCAGCATGAGTTTGGGAGGGAAAAGGTGTTTATCATTTTCTCGTTCTCTTCCTCTATCATCATCACTGTTGCGGCGCGTGGAAAAGGGAAAAGAATTTGCATTTTCAACATTCGAAGAGAGAGATATCATATGGTCAGGTCACATAGGAAAGTTATACTCATATCTTGCCAGAGAGAGGTGCGGTCTCCATGGTCCAAATCGTTATCATGGATCCAATCATCATCAAGTCTTTATACCATTTTATAGTCGCGTTTCAGTAGTGCATTTTGCTTTTCTCTCTCTGTTCTTGCAGTCTGCAGGTCATATACCATCTTCGCCATCTATACCACGATGGGCAACTCATGGTAAAGAGGGTCATATAGGTATCTATGGGGCGGAGTGTCCTCAGGGGCTTCGCAGGCTTCACACAATGGATTTGGTTTTACCTACCTACCATATATACGCACTTGTTGATTGACGGGGGTTCGCTCGGGGCAGTAAAGGCCATTTCATTAGCCAAACCGAGTATTCTAAACGAGGGACAGAATGATTAGATGGGCTTGGATGGCTAAGGGGTAGGGCAGGCGATGATGCTTAAGGAAAAGTTAGTCAGGCACCCAAGAAAGGTTGAAAACTTCAGGCTAGTACATAGTTGCTCGGGGTCATTAAAAAAATGGCCCAGTCTTACTAGTACCTACCGTGGCCGTTTACTTAAAGATAAAATACAGATTCTTTAAATTTAGTTGAGGAAAGTCGGTTCGATCACTTCGTAACTGACACTCTCAAACTTCACCTTCAATATATACTTGACCAAGCAGGGTTTTTCTTCAGATGTGAACAGAAACACGTCAAATGACAACTTGTGCGGCACCACTAAGGATATATGATTGTAGTTGGAGTTTGACCTTAGTGCCAATTTCTCGTCTTATTGTTTTTTCCCCATTTCTGTCTTACCATCGCCGTGTAGGTGATGTTGTCCATCTCTCATCGCCGCGGCCCTTTTGCTTTCATACTTCGCATTTTATGCCTCCCATCTTTTTTCTTATTTTTCTTCTCCTGTTTTTCTCTTTCCCATCCCAGTGGCGATCCAACTCACTTAAGTCTCGTCACCACCCCCATCATTTCCCTTCCCAATCTTCATCTTTCCATTCTCAATATATCCCTCCATATCCCATTTTTCATACCCCGGGGGTGGTATCTAGGCTTTCTTCCCCGCGTTCTGTTTCTTCCTCCCTCATAAGTGGCTATAGCAGTCATGCTGGTTGGTTGCTTCTTTAGTACCGACCGCCACCATAACTATAGTCCCGACCACCCCCACCACGGTCGCCACGATTCTGGCACGAGTAACAAGACGAGTACCGGGCGTGCTGGACGGTATCGGTGCTGCCGCACCGGCGGCTGTAGTACTCGCCGCATTTCTCCTTGGTGGTCCTGGTGCCGCCATGCCGGGCGTGGCAGGAGCGGCAGATGGTGAGGTAGATGTGGTTGGTGCACATTTTGTTGGACTTCTCCTGGGGGAGGGTTCGTGAGGTGTGTGGGTTTGACTGGGTGCTTTTTTTGTACATAGGTTGTTGGTAGTTATTAGGTAGGATTTTGGTGGGGGAAGCAGTGCAAAAGGGGCGATTATATACTTTTTATCGCTCTAGAAAACACTTGGTGCATGAAGAGATGGCTAGAGGTACTTATTCACGCTTCCAAAACGGTTAGTATTTCCCTTCATCAAGTCGATCACCACCTTCATCCGCTCCTGTGCTATACCGAAGGTTGAAGAAACTAACATGAAATTTTTGCTGTTCAGTGTCGTCCGGAGGAAGGGATCGCATTAGATTTATGTGAATATGACTGGTTCATAAAACGGAGCAGGAAAGGTCCCAAATCTACACTGTGCATGAAAATAGACGAAGACGATTGAAAGGAGACGAACGAAAGAAGGATGGCATGGTACACACAAGGTGAAAAAGTCTGAAGGAACCTTGCTTGGCCTTGATTGTAAATGCTTCTTTCCGTGGTCATAGGTGTTTACCTCCATGATAAGAGTCCGGACATATAATTCTGTTCTGCGTAGTATGTCCGTATCTGAGCGTAGACTACCGGGTGGAGCTTGGGTCATCAGTAGGCCACAAGGTAAATGATTGAAGATAAACTTGGAAAGCGTCCCAACCGTAATCAACTAAGTAAGGAGAAAGAGGAAAAGTTCAAGTCAACTGTCAATCAATTGGTAGTAGCTTTGTACTTAGTTTGCGCCAGCTAATGTCAATCCGTTAACTGCCTTCCAAATGCCCGTCCATACAAATACAAAATACAAAAGTGTTGCCGTGATATCTCAGAAAAGAACAAAATCAAAATTCCCATAGCCCTTATGAAACTCCACTCGTGATATGATACCGCGGCAACTGCCCAGTAGTCACTTGTGGTAACTACATGCTTGCTCCTCGGTAAACAACAAGAGGATGTGATCCTAACCCGTTCGAGAGAAAAAGGCTCGCACATCCTCAGAATACCATCGACCCAGGAGATAAAAGGTCAACCAACGTCAACCCCTACCGACCTCTTGTCGAACCAGCTTCACCATTCAAGACGGTGACACTCAACCAGTAACCCTCCGAACCCACAACGTAGTTGGCTCAAAGCTCGCCTCCTTTTCCTGCCTCTTATACGCCCTATGCAGCTTCAGTCCCAACTCATACATCTCCCTTTGCACCTCGGCGAGCTCCAGCTTCAGCGCTTCGACCTTCTGCTTCTCAATCTCGCGCTTGCGACGGACCGCCTCGCTGTTTAGGATATTGTCGGTCGGCATCAGCTCCGTCATCTGCTTGATTGACCTCGTGATGTTGATGCGGCGGTTTCCGAGGGCCTGGATCTGCGCGTCGTAAAGAGCTACGCGCTCCGAGGCGGTCATCTCTTTGGGTGATTTGTGGCCCCCATTGCCATCTCCGTTGTGGATGGACAAGGCCTCGAGTTCGGGAGGAGCGGGAGGTAAGGATTTGTTGATGTCGGAAGGGGTGGCAGAGACCCGTCTGGTCCCTTGGCTAGAAGTCGGCTTGGATCCGTATCCGTTGGTGCCGCTGCCGGTAGCGGCAACGCGGCGATCACGGGCGGCAGGTGATTCTCGCTCGACGACGGTCTCATACGGCGAGATGATTTGGTCTTTGAGCGAGACCTTGATGGGGGCTTGGTCTTTCTTGTTGTAGTCGAACCCTTCGAGTTTGGGTCTGCTCCTGTTCATGATGGACGGCGCCGGCTCTTCCTCCTTGGGGCTGCTCTCTGGACGATGTTGGGGCGGGATGCTGGGAACCGGGGGCGGATTGGGGCTATTATGATGGAAGTCGTCCAGGGACTCGCGTGGGGTGGCAGTGGTGGATATGCTGGTCGCATAGGTTGTCACACTGAAACGCGAAGGGGGTTGCACCCACGGCTCGTCAGCCGGAAGAGGGTTGGTAGCCGAGGCAGGCTGGGCGGCAGGAGGCTGCTGCTGCTTTGGCATCGACACCTCGGGTTGCTGCTGGGAGTAGACTGAAGAAATAGAGTCCTGTGGTTGATGGTTTGCGTATGTTGGGGTGGGCTTCCTCCGGACCGAATTCGGCTGTGGGCTGTAGTTCACAGAAGAAGCGGTCGTGGGTGAAACAGGAGAGAACGCTCTCGGAGGAGGATGACCCATGCCGTCACGTTGTAGCTGCTGGGATGCCACGAACGGAGCATCTCCTCGTGGGGTAATCGCAGAATGCGGTGCGTTTGGATAGACTGGGCTCCTCACAGGCCGTGATGTTGTTGCGGACTGCGGGTGAACCTGAGACGCGGACACAATTCTCTGGCCGGGGTCCCGTGGCCCGTACCCCATCTGTGCGCCAATGCGAGGCGGAGGAGACATCTGATCCCGTCTGGGAATACCCAGAGACAGCTCGGGTCTTTGACTAGGTCCAGCAGCTTGGGACACAACCCGTCTTCCATTGCGATCGGGTATCCTCAACGGCGGAACCGCAGGATTATCATGAACGGGATCAACAATAGCTGTTCGACCACTCGGTCCACGCCAACCGGGACGATTGGCCATAAACCCTCCAGCAGCTGGGTCTGGGCCATTTTCTCGAGGCCCAGGGCTCGTCATCCTCATCATCCTATCCCCAACGGAAGCCATCCTCGGCTGTTGCCCTGCGTACGGCGGCGGCGACTGCTGCCGAGCCAATCCCGGAGCCGGACCATAGGGACCACCCGGCGGAGGCCTGTTTAGCGGACGACCATGTGCACTGTCCAGTCGTTCACCAGTTACGGGGTCAAACAAGGGGAAACCCGGTCCCGGATTCCGGTATTGCTGAGGAGGGGGTGCACGGTTCACATGTGAATCGCGTAGAGCTGCGTCCGAAAGCTTGTGCTGACCGCGCCGCATCATGTTGATATTGGCAGCGCCATTATGATTTGGTGGAGGTGAACGGGGTCCCGGACCCTGGTGGTATGGGTGTTGCTGCTGGTGCCTCCCGTAGGGCTGAGGATCGAAAGCTCCCTGGGCCGTCTCCTCATATTCCTCCTCAATTGGAGAGACATCGCCCGGTGGAAGGATGGGGGGCCGGTGATGATGGGGCTGGGTGTAGCTCGGCTCTGGCGAGCTGGGGGGCGAGATCTCCTCACCCCCTCGGTACCGTTGAAAATGATGGGAAGCCACCGTGCTAGGCTGCTCGGGGTCGTGGGGCGCAAGAGGAGGAGAGTTCTCCGAGTAAACTGATGAGGTGGGTCGGAATGTCTGCTTCTGTTGTTGGACTGTGAGACGTCGCGGGTTTCTGGGCGGGGGCTGCACCGGGACTGTCTCGCTATAAGTTGTCGAAGAGTGGTTAGATTACCGCGATTGCAACAGTCAAAGCGCGCCCAATTGAGTGGGCGCTTGTTGGTGTTTCGAGGACTTTGTTGGAGGGAAAGGCGGATGAGGTATGCGCCGACTCTCTGAAAGAAATCTGGGACACGAGTCGTTGTTCTCGACGGATTCTCGACTACGCGTCACTTGATTTATGGCGCTGACAGAGGTCTCTGAAGCAGGTAAAGTTGGTGAAGTGGGACAAGGTTTGTAGATGAATGAGGCATGGTGAAGTGAAGGAGAGGGGGTTGTAGTGGCATGTGAGTGACAGGCGCGCATCATGCCGTCAACCGGGAAACCTATCGTGGCACAGTGAAGATAGCCAGCCAACGGCGGAGGGAAGCTGTCCAGCCCCAGGGGCAGGCGTGTAATTCACCACTAACGGCGACTAGCGTATAAGTGAAGGAATTCGCCCTGCAGTTTGTGTCAAGGGCACCGATTCAGCTTCTCCCAGCTGAACATGGACATCCAGACAACAAAATGCCGGCAAAATTCCTGATCCACAAAACACGGAGAACAAGGGAGGGAATGTGCCATGGCGTTGCAGAACGAGAAAATGGGAAAACAATTAAACTTACTATCCTGACTCTCCGGCTTCTGGGGGCGGCGTGGGTCCTCCAGATTTCAGGCTTATACCCAGGCCAGTAACAGGGTGTGGTCCAGACGAAGGGTGTTGGCCAAGGTCGTCGCTGTCGCTGTCGTCGTCGCGGAATTCGAACCGGGTGGAGGCAGCGCGCCTGAGAGGAACGAGTTTGGTTGGGGCGGGCATCGTCAGGTTTTAAACAATCGATATATCCGGTTTAGGAAGCCCCTCGTTCTGGTGTTGTTGCCGAGGCCGTTGGTCTTTTCTCTCCACGATCTTCTGCGCTTATGTCGGGGGGAGGTTGCAAGATCGTCAAGCGCCGGGTGCGGGTTGGAGCATAAAACAACCTCGAGGGGGGGAACGAACGATCGTTTCCGAGCTGTATTAGGTATTAAAAGTAATGAAGTTGTAAAGAAAATGGCCAAAGTCGAGACCAAGGATCCTGAACTGTATATATCTGGACTTTTTGGTGAAATGAGTGAATGTTGAATGAGTGTCCGCAAACCGAACCAGCAGGGATGCGTTTCAGTATGGAGAGGCTTGGAATGAGAGTCTTGGGTTTTGGAGGACCTTTGGCGAACAGCTCTCTTGCCTGTAAGCGAATCGTCAAGCTTTCGAGGGGTGGCCGGCTATATGTAAGCCTGGCCGTATCCCGCGACCCGGAGAATAAGTCGACTGAAGTGTCTCTGGTCCAAAGGTTGTGAACCCGGGGGAAAAATAAAGTTTTCTGTTTGAACGTCGTACCTGGCCGTATGTATGGCCAGTCGTTCACCCGTCAAGTGTCCCCCTAAGACCTGACGCCGTGTCCAATCCAAAAGTAAGGACTGGTGTAACGTGTTGCGAGATTTTGTTTGGGTTGATGAACCGTTGGCTGTCGTTGATGGGTTGAAGGTGAAACAGGCCTGGACGCCTTGTGATTGGCCGAGAGGAAGCGGTACCTGAAGATTGGAATGGACGATGCACCATGATCCTGCAGACCTGGAGAGTAAGAGGGAAGGGAGACCTTCTCGAGTCATCTTTGTTTTCCCAATCTCCATCCACTGTTTCTTCTCATGGTTCATCCCGTAGAATGCAAAATTACTCAGGACTGTTTCAAACCCAAGAGTCCTCTCTCTTCTCCGGAGGTGACCACCACTCGGCGGTTGATCGACGCTCAGCACCGAACCCAGCTGCCCAGCAACCATCCAGAAGAACTAACAAACAGCCCTGTTACCCCATACTTGTCCTGTAAACAAACTTGGCAATGCCCCTGCTCAACCTACTGACTTCCGCTACAACGGGCTAGTTTATTGATTTCCAGGTCCATCGCGAAGACGTCACTTTATCGGTATCGCCATTTTCTTTTCTGTTCGTCTTCATTTCCCGAGGTTGCAATCACCCGCGCCGGACGGTTTTCTCCTGCTGTCTTTCTTCTGTCTGCCTGTTTTTGTTTCCTCGGTAGGTCGGTACATACGCGCGAAGGGGCAGCCTGCCGTGGAAGGAAAACTACCGACTCCTTCCAGAGGTAAAGAAACAAACGGACTTGGGAAGATGAAAAAGGAGTCAAGTTGCGTGTTTCACAACTTTTCAATGGTCAACCACAACATTGAACCTCTCGGAAACATCCCTGCTTTTTCACACCCGCAATTTGTTTGGATGAACGTCACTTTCCACCACTGGACGGGGACGGTTTCTGTACCTGCGTCGAATTGTGGACGCCAAATGCAGGGGTGAGCCCGCCAGCCCACAGCGTGCCCACAGCGGCAGAACATCCATCACAGTTGACACGCACGGACGCTCCCCGGGTTTCTTATCGTCGAGATTGATACCAAGGTTGATGAAGATGCTGCTTTGTTCTTCTTCGGATCATATATTACTTGCTCTGCTGATGATCCGTAAAGGGCCATTCTCGATGCAATCTCCAGAATCGACGATCTTCCTTCGAGAACTTGCTGGGTACAATGTTTAGCCGCCGCTGCCGCCTGTCCACGGTCGATCCCCGGATTGAAAATGGGACGGCGGTACATCAAAACTTGAGTTGATCGACCCGACTTTGGGTATGCAGGTGACGGGCTAATATAGTCTGGCAAGGCGATCTCATGCTGTTCATTCCTTTCTTCTTTTGTGTAACTGCTACCGCTTTCGATTATGCGAGACGGAGGTCGAAGAAATGGAGGGAGCGACCGCACATCTCCAGAGAACATTTGCAACTCCATTCACGCACTTCCCGTAGCGCAAAATGTGGTCGCGTCTCTCCGTCTTGGACTTTACTCGCGAGAGATGCGGATGTTATGAACAAAGGGATGGATAAAGATCGGAGCTGTTCGAGATATGAAAAAAAAAAAAAAAAAAAAAAAAAAAAAAACCGACAAGTCAAACAAAAGCAGCGATTTCATTTTTGTATTGCGTTGTGGAAGTCGCGAGTCGCGACCGCCAAAAAGGACCAAAAAAATGAGTGTCGTATATGGGTAAAGAACCCCCAATGTGCACACCGTCATGAGTCGAAACCACAGCCTCTCTGATAACCGGCGCTGGACAGACCGCTATACCAACTACCTCCTGACCATGGGCTTACTACTAGACCTTCCCGGCCCCCGACGGTAGACGACACAGGAAACCTCACTTATCAGACGCAGGTCCAGCGTTAGAGGGTGTATGGGACGTCCCTAAGGAGCGGGAGAGGGGCGGGAGTCTGTGCTCTCAACGAGTGAATGGATGATGAGGTTCGGATGAGAAGCGTCGCTGGATGACGGCCTGACGGTGTGGGTCGGTCAGAAATTTGTAGGTTGGGAACCCAAGTGGAAAGGCCCAGCACTTGACATGCAAGGCGCACGCGGGTCTGCTCTGACAAGCCGGCGAATATGTCACCCTATTCGAGTGTCCTCCATAGGACCGTCTTTGGTAGCGACGGGAGTATGTGCTGTGATCGTTGGGGATGGCTTAATTGTACCCGTTATTTTTTGGAGGGCATGGCGAGACTTATGGTCATCTTCTGATAGAAATAGTGAGCGGGTTTCACGAAGGGGGAGAATTTTATGTTCAGGAAAATTGAACAATAGAGACAATTCAAGTATGTAATTCAAGCACTTCGTGACATCGAGGCTCAAAGGTAACAACAACTAGCCCAAGCTGGGCAGGGGCTTGGAGGCAAAGATAAAAAAAAAAAAGACAGCGAGGCCAAATGCAACACAAGATATGAAAACCAATAGGCTTACTCTTACGGTAAGTCGCACGCTGTTCATTCAGATAACTTCCGGTGACGGTGAGCTACATGCCAAAGAACGAACTGTTTTTAAATGTGGTGTCGCTGTAGGTACGTGTATTTCTTTCTACAGCCTTGGTTACTAGCTCACGCTTCACCCATACAAGGGAACTTGAGCGCCTAATCAATTCGGACCCGTTAGCATATAGTCGTATTATCTCCATACATCCATAGATTACGTACCTGCTCAGCCGTAGCTCTTCCACTATCATACCGCACAAGTGCGGCTATCAATTCCCTCCACTCCTCAGTAACATCCGGCAGTATCTTATCCCATGAGCGACACTCAAACTCGCGGTAGATATCAAACGGCGGTGTCCTAAACTTCGTAGCTTCAGGCCAGCTCTCCCTCGTAGGTGATCCCATCGTCTTGAATATGCTCAAAATGAGACCCAGCTGGTTTCCGTCCTCGTGCACGGCTCGTGATTCGAAAAGCTTCTTGTTTGCTCCCTGTCTGCAGCACTCGGCAAGCATCACACCTGCTCCCCACATGTCGACAGGAGGCCCGTACGAGTGGTTCCCAAACAAAACCTCCGGTGCTCGGTAAGGGCCGGTGCCGATATCCAGGATCTTGTTGTCTGCAGGCTCCGAGACTGCTGAAAGGGTCGGATGCCAGGAGGCGCCAAAGTCGGATAGGTAGGCTGGTCCAGTGGGAGATTCGAGGAGAATAGCAGAAGGCTTCACGTCGCGGTGGATGATTCCTTGGCTGTGTAGAGAGGCCAAAGCTGTGAATACATCCGTAAAGATGGCGCGGATGTGGCTATCTGCGAGAGATATTCGCTCCCGTAGGCTCTCAAGCGTCAGCGGCATATATGGGAACACCATAACCAGACGCTGCTCATGATCACGAAATATGTCAAGCAGAGGGATACACGGCTTGCTCAAGAGGCCCAGGAGCTTCGCCTCTCGTGTGGGGTTATGAGGCTCGATGTTCCTGATCTCGACGATGACTTTGAGTGCCTTGTCTCCGGCTCTGTAGACTTCGGCAGTTACACCGCTGGCAATGTAGTGACAGTTGTGATAGTCACCGATGTCAACTCCATGGTCAACTTGGGCGTTCACACCCTCATACTGCTCGTTAGCAACAGCCGTCGTTGCGGCCTGATCTTCCTCGAATGACCTAAAAGGGGACTGGCTGCAAAATGCATCGTACTCCTCCCTTGTTCGCGCGGATTCATATGCGTTCTTCTCCAGGGAAAAGGCACTCTCGCTCAGCCCTGCTGCAGAAACAAACTGCTGACTTTGTTAACTGATAAGCATATGTCTGAGGTGGCGTTGAAGGAGTAACTTACAGTTTTTGAATATTGTCATATCTCTCTGAAGCCGTTACACCTTGCTTCCAGGCGTCCCCTGGACTTTCAGGAGAATGGGACATGGTGAGTTCTCTCTGGGCCCGTCGATATGTCATAGGTGGTTTCCTCTTATGAAAACCGTTGAAACCACCCACCGCCTAGGACACTGAGTGGGAAGGGGATGGGCCTTGAGACAGGAACCAATCGATGGATCTTGTGATCGTCGAATCTCGAATCTGGGGTTGGACTTGGCGTCTGATGAAAGTCTCAGCATCACGATTTCGGTCAAGGTACGCACGATTACGCAGGCCCGCCTCGATGGAGCAAAGGGTACCAAGTACAATTGGGCACAGCACTCAGGGGTTTGTAGGGAAAACCTCAAGGTACAGGAGGTACGTACCGCCTCTCACCTGATGGCCCGGCCCGGAGCTCCTCGAATTGGGCTGTAACGTCTCGTGTTGATTGGCTCACTCGACCAGCCATGCACTTGCCGACAGCTGGTGGGGAAATGTGCACTCTCCGTCGAGGCTCCATCAAATGAGAAAAATCTCCACACCTGCACAGGCTCCATCCCGTGACATCAGGAATGCGAGGCACCGCGACCCAGATGCAGCTCGGGCAGCCGCCTGTCTTGGGTTTTCGTGCCTGCCCACGATACTTCACTCAGGGCCTGGAATGCCTGGCCAGATGTAATTTGCCAGCTACGAATTAGCGCTGGTTGCACGGATTACAGGCTGGCCTCGGAACCTCCATTGCACCTGCCTCGTACGCTACAATCGCCCGGTCCCGGGCCTCACTTCCAACCCATGTGCTTGCTGCCATACTTACCCGGCGTGTGTTCCATGTAAGCACGAATAGGTACACCTTAACCTGGGAATCCGCACCCTGACGCCTTACCTAACCGATTACCTACCCGCTAGAACTCCAACTCAACCTTACAACTTTAACATTACATCTCGCGCAAATTGGATTAACACAACCCGGCTTTTCTTTTAGTCCCAGGCCGGCTTTTTCACAAGCATCATCATCTCCTTTCCCTTTTCTTACTACCTTTACCTGTACAAATCATTAATTGTCTCCCCTTTTGACGCTGCCCTCGCCGGCGTCCTATCTTAATGTCGTTCTTGCTGTAGATTCGATCTTTGCCGTTTTCCCTCCCCTCCCCTCACCAGTCCGAGCGAGTGCTTCAATTGCGCATCTTATCGCATGACCACGCCCACCATGGAGGATCTGTCGAGAGCAGAGTACCCGGCCATGCTGGTAAGCCCGATTTTCCTCTGTCCAGACGCCCGAGGAATCGACTCTAACCATATTGACCTGCTCCAGGCTAGCCTCCAGCCGAACCAAGCGGTACAAATATTCTCGGACCGGGTCAAGCGGATCTCAAAGGTCAACCAGGAAATTGCGGACTGGCTTCAGGTACGAATGCGCGCCGACCACCCCGAGAACATACTAGCCACCGCCGAAAGGACATGCAAACTAAAGAAACAAAATACAGGAACGCAGGAAGGTTGAGGAGCAATATGTTGCCAGTTTGCGCAAGTTGCTTCTCTTCAAAGTTCCCAATGGCGCATCCGAGCTAGGGTTCGTCACACCAATTCCCGCCTTCTTCTCACCTCTTATCCCGATAATGATGCCGATTACGACCCCGATCCCGCCTTCGCTTTCGGCCACAGAACACTGACGATAGACAATTGAACAGAGTCTTCCAGGCACCATGGGACAAGATCCTCTCGTCGACCGATGCAATTGCCGCTTCTCACCAATTGTACGCCCAGCGCATCGATAAGGATGTCGAGCAGCCCCTTCGCAGCTTCCAGTCCCGCAAAGAGATGCAGAACATCACCACCATCAACTCCAACCTCCACGCCATGGCCAAAGAACTCGACGATGCTGCCGAAAAGTCCGAGAAGCTTTCAAAGAAAGGTGGAAAGGCTAATAGTCAGAAGGTGGATGCGGCTGCAGCGAGGCTGGAAGCTGCTTCGCAACAATGGGAATCGCAGGCGCCGTTTATTTTCGAAACTCTCCAGGCTTTGGACGAGCAACGAACGAACCACATCCGCGATGTTTTGACCCAGTGGCAGACCCACGAAGTCGACCAAGCCACTCGGACCCAGGCGGCAGCTGAGGAGGTGTTGAACACGATGCTCGAGGTGAACACGGGCTTGGAAATCCACAATTTTGTCACCAAGGCTACGGCAGGAAGACCCAAGATTGATAGGAGGACGACCACGGCTAGACAATCAAGCTCTGCTGGTGGAGGCAGCCCGGCTGTGGGACCTCCTCCGGGCACTCCGTTGCATGATGATGACGGTATGAGCCAGCACTCCGGCTTTAGAGATCAGCCAGGTACGTGCGACGTGTTTCGGGGCGATGTGGGTTTGGCGTACTAACTACATAAACCAGATTCGAAGCTGCGTAGCCGCATTGGCACAATGCTGGGGCGCCGAAGGCAGAGCATTCATGGGGGGTTCGGACAGCTGGGCCCCCCCAAGAGTCTTGGCTCTTTCACTCGCGGCCTTGGAAGCAGTCACGGCCAGACATTGTCGCCAAGGGGTTCTTCTCACAATCTCGCAGAATCTCAGAATAACCGTCTGTCTTCGTTGGCCGAAAGGCCGTCTACTTCAGATGAGCGGATGAAGAGGGATAACAACATTAACGATTTCTTGCATAACGGTACCAATGGTTTTAACTCCGGAGACAGACACGCCGAGTCTAACCAGCCACGACCAACTTCCAACAATCTCACCAACGGTACAGCCGAGGATATCTTCGATGCCACTCCCTCGGCGCCTCCCGCCCCTAACCAACAGTCTCAGTCTCAAGAGGAGCCTGCAAAGGACGCCGAGGGCTATACTATCCCCCAGTACTCGCACGATCCTATCGCCGAGGCCCAAAAGGAGGCGAACGCTGAAGAGCCGGAACACTTGTTCAAGCTCAACATTCAGAATGAGCCCATTGCGGAGGAGGACCAGGATGCGAAGCAAGCGGCCCTGTCCAACGTTGCCCATACACTTACAGCAATGGGATTGCCCAATCGCAAGGCCGGAACTGTTAGGGGCAGAAGAGACGTGCGCCATACTATGTACATGCCTACTATGCCAGTACCAGAGCACTCCGAGAATCCTTTCCCCTCATCGCCATCTCTGCCAGCTACAGCTTCATCCATCATTAAGCCTACACCACCAACAACTCTGGGTTCAGAGCCAAGCCATGCCTCCCATGCTTCGGACAATCAGTCTATCCGGTCAGGAACCTCATATGGAGCAGGCTCAGCTTATGGTGGTATGGCGCACCTGAAGCATCAGGACATTCACGGATCTGATTTTGGACCAGGTCTGCATTCGTCCATCATCGAAACTGTCTCTGCCCTCTTCCAGGATGGCGAGGCCAAATCCGTAAAGGTCGTCGGTGAAATCGCTCTATCATACAAGTCCGACCCTCACAGTCTCCAGAACGGTAAGCACCACAAAGAATTCTCAGCAGTCTTGTCTCATTTGGCTAACAGTGACTATAGATAATCAAGTAATACGTCTCAACAACTTTGCTCGCCTTGAGTCTATTGGACCCAATCGCCTCTTCGTTACCAGTGACGCCACTTCTCCCGATGAGTTCACCATCAACACCTCGCACCTCACAACCATATCTACACCCGCTTTCACATACCGAGTCCACGCTGAGAATGATACTGCTCTTGTATCCACCCACTGCCCCATCGCCATCAGCCCTGTATGGAAACCGCAAGGCGACAAGCTCGGCCTCTTGCTTCAGTACCGCCTCAACCCCGCAGTGACGTTGCAGCGCCCGATCGTCCTGCACAACGTGACCTTCGTCGCGACCTACGAGGGTGCCCGCGCCAGTGGTGTCCAGACCAAGCCATCCGGCACTCACTTGAAGGACAAGCATCTCGTGTACTGGCGGATTCCGGAGTTGACGTTGACGGATGACTGGGCCAAGATCATCTGCCGAGTAATTGGCGAGCAAAACGCCGAACCACAGCCCGGACACATTGAGGTCCGTTGGGAGTACACGGCTCCTGCGGCCGTAGAAGTCGGCAGCGGTATCTCGGTATCTAGGCTCGTTGAAGGCAAGGGCAAGGAAAAGGCCGAAGAACAGTCGGAGGAAGAGGACCCATTTGCGGACGACAAGGGACCGATTTCGCCTGCGCTGGTCAAGGATGGTAGGAACTGGGTGGACGTTCCTCTCTCAAGGAAGTTGATCAGCGGGAAGTATGAGGCCAAGTAAATGTGTGCATTGTGGGCAGGGGAGTCAACGGGGAGAAGGAAAGTGACGGAGGCATATAATACTGGGCTGTTTAGCACATGTGAGGAGCAAAAATATGGCTATCTGATCATCTGTCTTGTTCGCAAGAACATGCCGATCTTCTCTCCCATGTAATGGATATATCACACTATACTCTTACTTTTTTTCATTTTGTCTTTTTCACGCCGGTTCGTTTTGCGGAGAAAAAAACTAACGTCCTATGGTACGATATTGGTTGGCCTCGTTATACCTTTTTTTTTTTCTCTTGTTGCATGGCACCTCATTAGTTATCAACCAACTCTACACATTTTTCTTTGTTTTCTTCATGTCATTATTAGTTACACCATCATGCTCATCCCCGAAAATTTTATCATGTCATCATTGTACTACATATTATATCACGAATCAGCTTTCTCGTGCAACCACTATTGGTAGTGGGCAGCCTGAGCAAACCTTGGAAAATAATTAGCTTGGGTCTGACAACAGGCCTTCAACACCGTGACCATGAATAATTGGCGGTTAACCATTCATAAGGGTGAGGAAAGTGTACTCGCCTGGGCTACTTGAGGTAGGGGGCCATCGTAAAGGGGGTTTGACAGCTTTATGAAGGCCGATGGGGATCTCGTTCGGGTAATCTCGCTAATCGGCTTTTCCTTACTTCATTTCTTTTTATAGAAGTCAGGTCCACTCAATATGTATATTCACGAGACTACAAACATACAATGGATGTCGGTGAGAGTAAAGGGACTGGAATGTTTACAAGTAACTTGTTTTCTTGATTTAGTGTGTAACATATTCCTTGAAGTTGGAGTGACGGAAAAAACTTTGGTATCTTGACCGCTTGACACTAATTATATTCTAATTCGTACGCTACTAGCATTCGCTTCGCGCATCATCGCTCTGCGAACGTTATTTGAAACCCTATACTCGAATAATGTTTTTGTCTCCCGTCTTCTGTACTCATATTCCGCCATATTGATACTCCTTTAAAGGCCTGTTTGATGACACAGGTTCCGGAAATAAACACCCCTTTCGCTCTCATAGTCAGCTGCCGCTTTCTTACCTCTGGTGAAAAAGGCGACCATTTTATAAATCAACACAAACACGGCAATTCGGACCAACGCCATTTTAATGCCTCCCGCAATGACCTCAAGCTCAAGCTCTGCCCCCTGAGCCGCCGCCCGTATCAGACCAAAAAGACCGGACCCAACCATTTCCATGCCTCTGGCCGTAGTTCCAGGTCCAGCTGCCCGCATCAAGCCTAAAATACCGAACCCGACCATGTCTATGCTTCTGGCCTACTAAGCAACAGTCTCCGTCGTAGTTCCAGGTCCAGCCGTCCCAGTCTCAGTCCCAGTCACAACGCCCTCCATAGGCATCGGCGTCCCATTTCCTGACCCTTCGGTCTTCATCTTCTCCTCATAAAACTCCAAAGTAAGCGCCGCCAAAAAACACGGCACCTCCCCTTTCTCCCTCACCCAAAAGCGAATATTATCCGCAATCTTGGTTGCGAACTCGCTCCTCGGTCCGCCGCCGACTTTCATCGTGCCCTTTTCGCCGTCAAACACAATGCTGTTTTCGTGCTCCTCCGTTTTGGAAGGGTAGTACACGCTCTCGACCCGCATCTTACCGCCGGGGATGAACGTGACGGTCCATCCCAAAGTAGAGAAGACGGCCTCTTTGAACTCAGCGGATTTGGCGGCCCACACCTGCTTAAGCCTATCGGCGCGTTTTTGGGCGGAGGCTGTTTCGGCTTGGGCGGCTTGGATCTCGCGTTTCAACGCGGCGATTTGCGTGGCGGGCACGGTGGCGAAGAGCGTTGGTTGGCGCTCGAGGTGGGCGAGCAGCTCGGCGTTTTCGAGCTTGAGGGCTTTGAGCGTGTCGGTTTTGATCTTTTCGTATTCGGAGGTCGGGTTGTCGCGCAGTGACAAGATGCGGTTTTTAAGCTGCTCTTTGGCGGCGGCCAGTTGGGAGGTGGTCACTTCGTGCTCCTTTTGCAGGATGCGGTGGGCGGTTTGTAAATCCGAAAATTCGGATTGGAGCTTGCGGTTCTTGCGGGCGAGCTGACCGATCTGTTCGGTTTCGGCGTCGTACTCTTCTTCGGAGCGAGCCCGTTTGGTGCCGGCCAGGACGGGCTGGACGGGGCTGGTGCTGGCGGACTCGAGTGAGGTCAGGTCGGCGTGGAGGGTGTTAACCTCTTCTTTGTACTTGTCGACGAGGTCTTCGAGCTCTTGGACCCGCTTGGCCTTTTGCTCGTCGAGTTGCTCGGGTTGCATGGTGACGTCTTCCATTTCGAAGGTCTTGAGTTGGGCGCGCAAGTTCTCGACTTCTTTGAGGGCGAGGGCTCGTTGCCTGTCAAGACGGGCGCGGGCCTTGTCGTTAGCAGACGGACCGCTGCTCGCCCTGAGCTTTTCGATTTGCTCGAGTAGTTTGGCTTTCTCGTCCTCCAGTGACTTGATGATGTTATCGCGATCAGCAATCTCTGGTTGAAGGGCGCCCAGACGCTCAGTAAGCGAGGCCGAACGGAAGCGCTCCTCTACCAATGCCCTCGCCACGGCTTCCGGTGAATCGAACTCGACGGGACCTTCTGAATTCGACTCAAGGTATGCGGTCCATGATTTCCTCTCATCTTCTAGCCTAAGACGTTGCCTTCGCTCTTCTGCCAGCTCGGTCTCCAGAGTCTCTGCTGCTTCCAACTTCCTTTGTAGTGTGCGCTTCTCCTCCTCGACCACCTCCACGGCCTTGTGAATCTGCCGCAAGTGTTTAAGCTCTGTAAGCTGCTCGCGGTTCTTGGACTCGAGCGTCCGGATGTGATTGACTTGTTCCGAAAGCTCCCTACGGATGACGGACACTGTCTCGGCGTCGCCCGTGTGAGCTTTGAGTCGAAGAACTTCGGTTTCGAGTTTGCCTACTGTGTCGTTTCGCTCTGCCAGTTGGGCATTGAGTTTTTCGAGGGCATCATTTTGTGCCTTGTAATACTCCTCTCTCTCTTGGGTGAATTTTGTCGAACGAGCAAGCTCCGCCTTGAGTAGGTTACATTCCTGCTCCATGTGCCGTACCGTTTCCTGGTGTTCGGCCTTCAGCTCCTCTACTTGTTCTTGGAGAAGTCGGGTTTCCTCCTGTGCTTCCCTTGCTTTCGCATCAAGTTCTCGTTTTTGGGTTTCTTTGTCGGCTCGTAGGGTGTCCAATTCAGCTTGGAGCGACTCGGCATGTCGTAGTGCCTTGGACTTTTCGGCTTCGGCGGTTTGTTTCGCTTTGAAATCCTCCTCGGCACGTCTTCGGACGTCGCGCATCTCGGTCTCCATTTGTAGACGAACCAACTCCTTTTCCTGTTCATAGTTGTTGATCTGGTAGCTGAGAGTCCCAACCTCGGCCTTTAGCTCTTCGATACGCCGCCTCTGGGCTTCGTATTCTGCCGCATCTGGAGGTGCGATATTCTCCTTACTGCTATCGCGTGTCTGATTCGTAGAGCTGGCCGCGGCTTCATCGTTGGCAGGCGGCGGTGATGGCCCTGTTGATGTTGTACGGCCTTGCTGTGAACTGGAACGCCTCAAGTTGGCAATGGACAGCGGAACGTGCGACTCGCTGATGAGGTTCGAGGTCGAAGACGGCTGAGTACTAATCGAACTGCGAAAACCTCCGGGCTACATGACGAGCTGGGCGTTAGACATTGGCTTTCCCAAACAGTTTGCGACAGGCAAAAAACAACGTACCCTCGAACCTCTGAGCGCTGTTTGCGGGCGTGGGATGGCGCTGGCTCCGATGCTGGCGCGGAACTGTGCCTGCGCGCCTGAGGGACCGCTTATAGAACCGCGCCGGGTGGGCGGCTTGCCCTGACCGGGTTGAGGGATCGACGAGGGCGGCATGGTGTGATGTGCGCAGTCAGAGTGCGGGCCGGCGACATGCAACAAACTGCTGGAGTTTGATGTTGAAGTGAAGTTGTGTTTGAGATCGCGGTCGCGGTGTCGGTTGAGATTAGCGCAGCGCCAATTGATTTGGGGAACAGCGGTGCAGTTGCTGTGTTGGTTGGCCTAACAATTATTTCAGTGGATCCAACAAGGGAAGTCGGGTGCCAAGACTAGAGGCTTCCACTGGAACCGGAACTGACAAGCCAGGGCAGCTAGGACCAGGGGAAGCGGGAAACAACGGTTCGCGACGTCACCTAGTCAGAACCCCCGGCCGGCAGTGGAAGCGGGAATGGGAGATTCCATGTGTTGTCTGGAAGGCTGGAGGACATGGACCAGGCAGCGTCACTCAGAAAGCTTGACTGGGAAGCTTGGCTGTCATTGTGGTTCAGTTGTGGCCAGGTTGTGAACCAGATCAGATTGGATCTTCAGATGATGTCCCAGATCGATCAGCCGCAAGGAAAGTTGAGCTTTGTTCAGATCAAAGCTCTATCATTTTCTTTAACAGTCCAACTGAGGCTCTATAATATGATGTAGACTCGAAATGATAGCGGCTGTAAGGAACACTTGAACTTGGGAGATGTTACTGAAGACTACCTAACCTGTGACTATACCATATTGCCAGGAGCAATAAGTGTGGTACAAGTGCCCGCGATAATGAGGCTCAAAGGTGACATTTAGCTTCTGTAAGTAAAGTGGTACCTGGCATACCTAGGTAGGCAATCTTGATATCTGCCACAACCCAAGCGCTTAGAGTTAGTGAAAGTATGATTCTCCCAAGTCCCAGTCCTTCCTCCACTCAGTCTTCTCTTCCTAAAGCCGAGATGAATTGCCGTAGTCCAACTTTTTCGGATAGAAGCTTCAGTTGAGGTTGAACATGAGGTGGAAAAGATGAGTGTGGGGCTCAGGTTCACGACGGGGAGAAAAACGTCAGAAATGCAAGTCACCCCCAGATGGCCCGTGTGCCTTCCTAAGCCGTTTGCGGTTAGTCCACGGCTATCACATCGCGACGCCCCACCAGATGACAGCAAAGAGCCCACCGATGGAGTGGAAAAGCAACCCTGGAATTTGCTTGTGCCGACCCTGTGGAAGAGTGGAATGCCGATAGAAGACCTGGAAGCTGGGAGCTTGTTGCGACGAGCTTCGTTTCTTCCCTTGACCCAGCAGCGGGCGGCCCATTCCGACTTCAACTTCTTCTTCTATACAATCCCATAACCACCCGCACTTCATCCCACCAACGAACCCGCCTCGCCTCGACTACCTTTACTCCAGCCCGACCCGAACCTTCCACTCTCACCAGCTTATGGATTATACCCCAAGGTGACCATCCGCAGCTTCCGCTGCCACAGCAGATACTTTTGCGACACAAGACTCGATTCCATTTCACCTTTCACCACCACTCAGTTCGCGTTCAGCGCATCTCTTATAGCTTCCGTCCTTTCCCCTCTTTCGCCATGGTTAGTAGAGGGGTTCTCCCCCAGGCCCTCACGGTACGTCTCCAGCTCTGGCCTCAGGTTCCCCTCATGTGCTCCTCACATCCTACTCACGGACCGTTCTAACTTGAACTTCTCCAGGGTCGGCTCAACCCGCGCGCCCCATCCTTGCTCGTGCGCGCCAGTCCTTTCCGCGCCCAAGCTACCCTGCCCGCCAGCTCGCTCTGCTACCAGAGACAAGCTCCTGTATCACGGCGCAGATATGCCACGGGACACGACAACAACGATGCGGCCGAGCAGGCCAGGGACACCAAAGAAGGCGCCGAGCATGAAGCCGCTGCCAACGCCGCGGCCGATACCGCGTCCAAGGACACAAAGTCCAAGAAGGCCGTCCTAGATGAGGCTTCCGGCTCATCTGCGTCCTCGAGCTCCACGACCCTAAACGACACGAGCGACTGGGAGTCCAACGTCAACATGAACATCGACTCTTTCAAGCAACTACCCCACGCGAACTTTGGTGTCAACCAGTTTATCCCCTTCGATCCCGAGTTCAGAGAGGTTCTTAAGCAGATACCTTGGGAGTTCCGGGCCCCGATCCGCTACGCGTTCGCCTACGGCTCTGGCGTTTTCCCACAGTCCAAGTCAAGCGGCAGGGTCCCTACCGACGAAGAGCTCCGCAAGATTCACCCCAAGGCGCCCGAAGCCGTCAAGAGAGCCCAGGATGGAACCCCCAAGATGATTGATTTCATCTTTGGTGTGACCCATACACAGCACTGGCATTCCCTCAACATGAAGCAGAACCGTCATCACTACTCGGCGCTGGCGAGCTTAGGCTCGGGTGCGGTTTCCTATGTTCAGGACAAGATGGGCGCTGGAGTTTATTTCAACCCCTACGTTGTCGTCAACGGCATTTTGATCAAGTATGGTGTTGTACAGCTGGATACTCTGGAGCGCGATCTTACCCAGTGGGATACTCTGTATCTTGCGGGACGACTGCACAAGCCCGTTAAGATTCTTCGCGATGATCCCAAGATCCGATTGGCAAACCAGATCAACCTCCTGTCTGCCCTTCGCACAGCCCTGCTTTTGCTGCCTCCCAAGTTCACCGAAGACGAGCTCTTTGCGACGATTGCTGGTATTAGCTACCTCGGCGACCCTCGCATGTCTCTTCCTACCGAGAACCCGAGCAAGGTGAAGAACATTGTCGGCAACAACATGACCAACTTCCGTCGCCTGTATCTTCCTCTGATCGAGACCCTGCCGAACGTGGAGTACAACGATGCCAGTGCTACTGAGAGGGATTGGATCTGGACCGACAAGAGCCTCAACCTCGTGCAGGATATGGACCCTGTCAAGCGTGGAAACATGGTTCGCCGGTTGCCCAAGGCTTTCCGGTCGAAGCTCTACTTTGAGTACCAGAAGAAGTTCGCCATCCCGCAGCTCGAGTTCAACAAGATGATGGAGGAGAGCCAGAATGAGGACGCCGTGTCGTTCAAGCGCCGCCAGGGTGGAGGCTTCGAGCAGCGCATCGCCAGAGATGACCCTGCCGAGGTTACCAAGCATGTCCGCAGCGTCATCAAGCAGACCATCAGCTGGCCAGCCACCGCGCAGTCTCTCAAGGGTCCTCTTACCAGCGGTTTCAAGCGCACGATACGTTACCTGTCCGAGAAGATGGATAAGTACCGTCAGGGACGTGACGCCGAGAAGGCCAAGACCGCGGCTGCTTCCGAGAAGCCCAGCGAAAAGTCGGAGGCCGACAGCAACAACGCGGAGAAGAAGAACTAGATCCTCTTGAAGACCAAGGTTATTGACCTCTTTGCGGTCTCTGCCATGTACATGACTTCATTGGCTGTATCGATATTGTACGTTCCTGGGAAGGGTGAGCAGTTGGGCATTCTGCTGTGGCCAGGTTACTGAACCTACGACGGACAATTGATGGGGGAGAGGACTCGAGGAAGCAGCGAGTTCTCCTGTCCTACTTTTTTTCGCTGTTGTAGAACATTGCTTCTCTACATTATCGCGGCATGGCGGTTTTACATACTTCGCACATTAGCGGAACCCAAAAATCGCAAAAGAAGGGGGTTGGGTGAACAAAAGAAGATCAAGCAGGCTAGGCGTTTTTGTGAATGGTTTTGGCTTTGGCTTGTTCTTCATTCAAGGACGAACGGTTGGTTGTACAGCGAAGATTAACATCCCCGTGGGTTGGTTCATATGGGGGTTGATGGACGGGGCTGCATATATGATGCTCAGTGCATTTTTTTCTAGCGTGTAAATAACTTCGCATAGAGTTGTGTATTACCTTTAGCATACCATCACCTCGGGAAAGAGGGTGAGACTAGGTGATGCTTCCAGGCGGTTTTGGATAGGTAGAAGAGATCTTGAATAGTTCCTACTTTCTTGACTAGTGTCAAGATAGTAGATGGAAATTGGAAAGTTTTGGCTTTCTTTACAAGTGTAAGGCTTGCCCACAAAATTTGGATATGTTTTCCTCTCTTTGCTAGTGTAAAGGAGATGGCATCTTTCACTCTCTTTGCAAGTTCAAAGATGATGGTGGAGATCAAGTATATTTTGAGTTCAAAGTTATCCCGTCTGAGCATCCCGTCTGAGCACAACCTCGGTTCGACAACATTGGCAGACGGCACCGACTTTTGGTGACTTGAGAGGTTCTATTCTTGGTTCGCTTGACCGATGTCCAGCTTGGTCTTCTCTGGAATCTCTGGACAATCTCTGCCAAGCCCATCCTTCCATTGGCCGACTGCCAGCAGTGATCTTGCGGGGTACCTGCCCCTGAACACCTGGCTTGGCGCGCAATGACAGTGCAGTTCGTGATGGTGTTCCATGAAGGTGACCGTGACTGAAGGTTGGAAAGCTGACCAAGACTCAGACCTTCAGACAAACAAATTGGTACTCTGGAGGTTTTATATCAACAATCATCGGCTTCCTGCGTCTCATACTTCATCCTCCTTGCAGTTATCCTCTACCACACTTTACCGGTGTCATGCCATGAGTGTGCACCCGTCCCTCCGTCACACAGTAAATAAAGCTTAAAGCCAAGATGGAAGAAAGGAGCCGAGCCGAGAACTTGGTAAGCATGCAACCTTCAAAAGATATGGAAGGTGATAACCAAAAGAGCAAGTCATCTGAGTGACACCTCCCCAACCCCAAATCAATATTGCAATGCTGGCAGCCTGGCCTTGTTCGCCTTGGCTCCTTATATGCAGCATCCCATATTATCGATGTTGGCAGGTCACCTCGTGTCTTTCGTGTTCGTAGTGTTACTAGTACACCTTCCCAAGACCAAGAAACCACCCACGCCCAGCCAGCTGTGCGGAAAGATAGGCGCAACAAAAGGTCTCCTGCAGCAATGACAAGCCCAGCCTACAAGTGCTCACTCGGACCTACAAGTCTAAGCCATTCCAGGCCTTTCCCCATACTCCAGACTTTTGTTATCGAAATTACATCTTCTCACCAACAGCGTGAGTTTCCCTACTTGGGTTGTCATGCCCGAGATGATAAATACGGGTGACGGGACGGATGACGGATGGCGGATGCTGGAATCGATTCACTCATCGCTGGGCGCAAATGTGCTGCAAAGGCGTAATATTATGGAATGACCAACCTTTTCAACAACTTCCCAGCTTGGAAAGAGAAAGCAGATGCAAGGCGTTTCTCTTGCGTTCCCTTTCGTGGAGGGTCGGGTATGTAAGGCACAAGCACACACACGCCGCCCACACACACGCACACGCACGCAGGCACGCACGTTGTTGTGAAAGATTGACATCCAATCCCCAAGTTTTCCGTGCGTGTGTTGAGCTCAATACATGTACAAATATCTCTCCGAATCCAACACTGCAAACTTCTTGGTTCGGTTGTTTAGATTCCGAGCCGGAGCAATGATGTCGTTGATCGTACCGCAACTTTCAACAAGCTGCTGTGAACAACCGGTTTTTGTCTCTATAAGAAGGCAAACCGAGTTCTCTCCGAGAAACGGAAGGACAGCGGAATCGATAGTGAACGAAAGGCAATGCAACAGAACCAAAGTCCACACCGTGAAAAGTCCACAGTCCAGATCGAAGTTGAGTTGATCCACCCCGCAAGTCGGTCGGTCGGCCGCCAACAATCAAAAAATCCCACAAGATTCTCCAAGGATGCCGAACGATTCCTTGATATGTAGCCAAGAACTCTATGTCATCCAGACCTGCCGTTCTGGAATTAGCAGAGCACGACATTATTCGGCAATGGCTCTCGCGCGCGTGGGGCTACTGTAACATATCGACGAGGAGGATATCCCCTGCACCGGTTCCTTGATGGGGCGCCATGCTAAAAGAGGCAGCTCCCGCGATATCACGCTTGGCTTCTTCTTGGCTCAACATTGACCAACATCACTAGCACCGGCGGAATGCCAGGGCTTAATTGTGGCTACTGGCTAGAGCTCTGCTAGAGCTTGCTAGAGCTAAGCTAAAGCCCGCCAAGGCTGGCGAAACTGGGGAAGTCTACCAGGTAGACCAGGGAGCGTTGCATCAACTGCCACTTCGGGAGCCTTGTCCCATCGGACCGGCCGTGTTGTCGATTATCAAGGCCTCGTTGACGTGATGGGCTCGCGGAATTGGAGGACAATTGGAGAAGGAGATTGATTATGAGTTGCGATCAGTTGTGACATGGGGTGTTGGTGGATTGGAATGCGCTGCCCTGCCTGGTGTCGTGTGAGTGTGAACTGAGTCGCGCACTGCACTGCAGAGAAACATCAGCAGGGGTTGGGTTCGATATGATCGGAGCTCCCCTCTCGATACTATGCAGCTCATGCGTGGTTGGAGTTTCCTATATCTTGCTCGTGATTCCCACGTTCTTCCTGCTGTTGTCTTACCACTCCTCCTCTTCTGTCTTTACAACTCCTCCTCTCGGTCCTAAACAGAACATAGGTGTTGAATCCGCCCAACATGAGAACTGTCGCTGCCTCCCTCGCAACCCTCGCCCTTGCGGTTCCCACCCTGGCTTCTACCAGCCAGGGCGGTCCTACCAGGAAGCCCTATGTCTGCTCCGATGCCCTCCAGCACCTGATCACCGAGAAGGACATCCGCGCCGGTGCCCAGAAGCTCCAGGACATTGCCGATGCCAACGGCAACACCCGTGTCTTTGGCAGCACCGGTCACAACGCCACCGTCGACTTCCTCTACAACACCCTCCAGGAGACCGGCTACTATGACGTCTACAAGCAGCCCTTCGTCGAGACCTACTCGGCCGGTACCGGCTCCCTGAGCGTCAACGGGAAGGACATTGATGTCCAGATCATGACCTACACCACCGCTGGCAAGGCCACTGGCCCTATCGTCTATGCCGAGGGCCTTGGCTGCACCGCCGCCGAGTACCCTGCTGAGGCTGCCGGCAACGTCGTCCTCGTCTCTCGTGGCACCTGCACTTTCGGCCAGAAGGCCCTCAGTGCCAAGGAGGCTGGCGCCGCCGGCCTTCTCATCTACAACAACGTTCCCGGCTCTCTCTCCGGCACCCTCGGCGAGGCCTTCAAGGACTACGCCCCCGTTCTCGGTGTCAGCCAGGAGGATGGCCAGGCCATCATTGCCTCCATCCAGGCTGGTGAGGAGGTCAACGCCGAGTTCGTCGTCGACGCCATCACCGAGCCCCGTGTCTCATTCAACGTCATTGCCGAGACCAAGGGCGGTGACCACAACAACGTCCTCGTTGTTGGTGGCCACTCCGACTCCGTTGCTGCCGGCCCCGGTATCAACGATGATGGCTCCGGTATCATTGGTATCCTGACCGTCGCCAAGGCCCTCACCAACTTCCAGGTCAAGAACGCCGTCCGCTTCGGCTTCTGGTCCGCTGAGGAGTTCGGCCTCCTTGGCTCCGAGTACTATGTCAAGTCTCTCAACGGTTCCGAGACTGAGCTCGCCAAGATCCGTGCTTACCTTAACTTTGATATGGTATGTTTTCCCTTTTGAAATGTTAGCTCTGTGAAGAAAAAAAACATACTAACCATCAAACAACAGATTGCCTCCCCCAACTACGTCTACGGCATCTACGACGGTGATGGCAGCGCCTTCAACCTCACCGGTCCCCAGGGCTCCGACGTCATCGAGAAGGACTTTGAGCAGTTCTTCGCCAAGAACAAGGTCGCTTCCGTTCCCTCCGAGTTCTCCGGTCGCTCCGACTACGCCGCCTTCATCGAGAACGGCATCCCCTCGGGCGGTATCTTTACCGGTGCCGAGGGCATCAAGACCGAGGAGGAGGCCGCCGCCATCGGTGGCACCGCCGGCATCTCGTACGACATCAACTACCACAAGGCCGGCGACGACATCAACAACCTCGCCTGGGACGCCTTCCTGCTCAACACCAAGGCCATCGCCAACAGCGTCGCCAAGTACGCCCGCTCCTTCAAGACCCTGCCCGCCATCAACCTCATGCAACGCCGCTGGGACGGTGATGTCGCCCAGACCCTCAAGCGCAACAAGAAGCGCGCCAACGAGGCCCACACCCACTCCCACTCCGGCCCTTGCGGCGGCGGTGAGGAGATCTAAGTCCTCCTCCAGAGGTTTCGGTGCGAAGTTGATGATGATGACGTTGATGATGGTTGCATGTCGTGGAAATGTATAAACACACACATATGTAATGAGCGTGGAGGAAGATACCCTTTATGTATATACCTTAATGTTGTAAATGACAAAGAAAGTCAAAACCATGGAATGTTTCGTATGCCGTGGTTGAACTACTGCAATATCGCTGGAGATACGGAAGGTGATGATGGTTCAGAGTTGGAAATGGCGGATCACAGCAGGAAGTCGCTGCCGACCTCCGCCGACGGGTGGGTGGGTGGAGCTGCTGTGCCGCAGCCATTCTCCACACGATGAATTAGGTACGCACGGGCCATGCCGCTTCGTCCGCTCTCCGTTCCAAACTCAAACAACAACCCGATTGCTTTCACCCGACAATCAGGCTTGTGAATCGATGTCTCCAAACTCATCGTGCCAATTACATCTCATCGACCCGGGATGAGTTCTTGCCTGTTTCAAATGCTCACCCGTGGATTTTCAGTCATCAATTTCGATTCATGGTTCTCCCCTATTCATTATCCTAACTCAGTTTCACTACTAGTGTTGCTATAGCAGCTTTTATCCATCCACAGTTCACCTACGATGAACGATTGTCTCCCTCACTTGCCAGCGAGGTTACCACGAGCAAGGCAGTCACCTCAATCCCGGTGACCTAAACACCGAACTATCGAACGGTTCCCATCTTCATATCACCACACCCAGCATCCAATGAGCATAACATTCGGTCTTCGTGGATATCTGCACAGTCGGGTGGAAAGGGATGCCGGCCGATATATCGATCGGGCACTCACCAGATCTTGAATATCGACGGTCGGTTCGACTTGCCTCCTTCATGATTCACACCCGCCACGACAGACATCACGGCAGGTTTCCTCCCAGCTGTCAAAGTCATATGCATCACATTCGTCCTTACCATCCTCAACTACACAGTATCCACCTCAGTTTCCTATTTTGTTGACAGATGGTTGGCAGAGCCGGACACTGGTGGCACTGCAGACATCGTGTGAAACAATAAAGTTCCTCACGGCTTGGCCAATGTGTCTCGGTCGAGCCCTATACGTCCGCTTCAAGGCGCTTGCAATCGGAAGCACGGTTGACGGAACTCAACGGGGTTGTTTCGACTTCATCGAAATGCAAGTTCTGGCAGTTAAGAAACAAAGCACAAGATATGAACGCGTGGCTAAGATTGGAGAATAGGGTCGCATTCATCCTCCTCTTTCTTTGCACGGAAAACGGTGCATGTGCCCCTGGCAATCTCAACTTGGAAATGATCCAGCCAATGAGGATGCTCCATCCGACCTCCGCGATTCTCAACTGTGTTCGAGACCCAAGGCCTTGGTCGACATCCATCGGCATTGATTTGCAAACTCGGCAGAACGATTAAGATCCCCGTTATAATGCTCCACGTTAAATCGATCTAGTCTATGCCATGCGGCTGGCTGACGCAATCACTGGAGGGGAAATCTCAGACATGGCGGCCCCGAGAACTCATCACTCAACAGCCCTGAAACCCTAAAGCGACGGTTAATATGGGATAACTCGATGGCAAGATCTGTCAAAATGGCAGAAAGCCCGAGAACACAATGTTACACGAAACTCGCCGTGCCTAAGCACTTGCCTTTTCGGCTCGACGACATCGCCGCAACCGAGACCCGTGAGCAGCATACTCGGCGTTATTCCTCCTCATCACGAGTTGCTTACCTGGCAGCATGCAATCCCTCTGGCGTCGATACCACCCAAAGCTGTGCAGTCAATTAGGATGATGAATCCGCGTGAAGAGGGCGCCGGCGCCAAAATCCGCAGGTCCGGGCTAATGTTGCTGCATTCAATATCTGCCTTGTCTACGCAACGCCACAGGACGCTTGACTAACGCAGGAACAACGCCCAGGAAAAGGAACGGCAGACGCCACCCTGGGTTACCGATCCTACCGTACTGTAACGGTAGCAGTGTCGTCCCCTTCGACCCTTCATCTAACGTCGTCGTCTAAGTCGCCCAATAGAGACAACAGAAACATGTTTGCTCACTGTTCAACTTTCGCTTGGACCTCATACCATTTACCGTTCTAAAACACATTCGGCAGACTGCTAAACTTCTTGTCATAGGGCTTTTGGTCAAGAGCCGATTGCGATTGGAGGTTGGCTCCCAATATTCAGGGAGGCCACATGGCGACAAAGTTTTGGGATGCTAGTGATTCAGGCATAATCACACATTTCTCGAAAGGAAACATACATCTAGAACCTGACAGGTTCGTCGAAGGATCTATATCTCCTTCCGGTATCAGATCCGGGACATATTCGATATGTCTGTCCACACGGCTTGCTTCCTAGCACCATCAGGTGTCGCTGAATAAGTCTCTTCTTGATGCTCCGAACCTTCGGGTCAAGCACCAAGAAAGGGTTGGAAACCGTTCAAGTGATATGTCCCTGATGGCACACCTCTCCTCATGCTTAGCAGTCCTCGTTATGATCGGCTGATCCTACCCTGAGTACCCAGGCCGCCGTAATGTGGCTGTTTTCCTCGAGGCCAGACATCAAGGGGTGTTCAGGATGGATATTTAACTGCAACGTGAGTCCCCCTTCTCGAGACATTACTATCCTTACCTTCATCAAGGCAAATAAACAACCCGACACTCCTTCAACCTTGTCTGTACATACTTTACCAGGCATCTTGTCCTACTTCTGTATATTGCTTCTTGTTTCACTTTCACTACATTCCTTCACACTGTTCAGTTACAATGCGTTTCGACTCATCCATCTTCGTCCTTCCCTTCTTCTCCACGCTGGTCTCAGCATGGTACCCTCCCACTCTCCAGGGTTACAACCTAGTCTGGTACGACCAGTTCGAAGGCAACTCCGGAACCTCGCCCAACACGGGCTGGTGGAACATCATCAACCGCAAGCTCAACGTCAACAACGAGCTAGAAACTTACTCCTCCTCCACCCGGACCGTCCAGGTCAGCGGGGGTTACACCCTCCAGCTCGTCCCCTGGCGCCAGCAAAACGGTAACGGCGACTGGATCTCGGGCCGCATCGAGTCCACTTACACCTTCACTCCTGCGCCCGGCAAGAAGACCGTTGCACAGGCCGAGATCCGCTTCGGGAGCAATCCGACCAACACCAAAGCCGGTATCTGGCCCGCCTTTTGGATGCTAGGCAACGAGCTCCGCACAGGCGGTAGCTGGCCAGCTTGCGGCGAGCTGGACATTCTCGAGACCGTCAACGGCGACCTGAGAGGGTACGGGACCCTCCACTGCGGCACTTTCCCCGGTGGGCCGTGCAACGAGCCGACCGGTAAGGGAGGCAGCACACTGATCCCTAACCAGGACTGGCACACGTGGAGAATCGAGTGGGACCGTACGTCGGGCGACTGGTGGACTTCCAAGATTACGTGGTACATGGATGGCGTCAAGTTCCATGAGATCTCGGGCCAGAGCTTGAATGACTGGACGGCGTTTGATAAGATTAGCAATAAGCCGTTGTTCTTTATTTTGAATGTGGCTGTTGGGGGGGATTGGGTGAGTTTTCTTCTTTCTCTGTGGAATGGCAGGAGTTGAATGGTGCTAACGATGTGATGTTTACAGCCCGGTTATCCTAACGCCAATACCAAGGATGGGTATGGATCGATGATGGAAGTTGGTTATGTCGCTCATTATGTCTCTAACTGAGCTTTACTTGGGTAGATGAAGGAGGATCCCTACACTCTCTTTTGCCAGTCGTCGTGGGCTGGCTGCTTCACCTTATTTGGTTTCTTTTATGCACATACTTCTTTCGGGTGGCTTACTTTGACTGCTTGTGTGGGGCAAGGGTCATTCGTTCTTTTACATTTGTTACTTGTTTTCACATTCTTTCAACATCATCTTCACTCATTCCCTTGGACATACATACTATCATCGATCTTTCAAGATTTCATCCTTCTTATACATACCTTGCCTGTATAGAACATTCACCTTCTCCACAATTTTAGGAATTCTTTTTATTCATCCAAAACGAGAAACGTGCAGTACTTAAGTTGCCTGAATGCAATGGTTTGTGTTGTGGATATAACTAACCGTTGTTCATTACCTACTTGCACACTAGAAAAGCAATATTTGCAGCGCCCGCCTCATGTGTCCAGTTCATTGTTTACTTCCCCTGAATCGCTGCCGTCACCACCCTAGCTAGTCAGGCCGGCCCACTATAGATGGAACCTAAACTTCGCCAAAAAAAAAAAAAAAAAATGAGAAAAAAATTTGCAAAAGAAGATGCGGTTTGTGTGGATCGAACACACGACCTTCAGATTAATGAGTGAAGTGGACTTCAGTCTGACGCTCTCCCAACTGAGCTAAACCCGCTTGTTATTGGTTGTTGAATTGGCAGCTTTGCAACAGTAGCTAAGAGTGGCAGACAGGATGCATGCAATGCGCACAGGCAGCATTTGCATTATGTTCTGCACCACCGAAGACACTCGTGAAACTCGGTTTCTACAACGATAAGCTAATAATACTTGTTATTCCAAAAGGCGTGTTTAGTATGGATGGATTCAGAAAACGGATATTTTCCAGAAGTTATTGTCGTATCGTGTAGCTCGCCGCTATTAAGCTTCTAATAAATAGGATGAGTTAAGCACCTATGCACGCGCACAGGCTAACTTGGATTTGATCTCTCTGTGAAACCCCTTGAAGCTAAGTAGATGCATGCGAGCTTTCTATCGCATTGCATCTATTCCAGTGGTTTGACAACTAAGAGGTACATTGGCGACTCAAGCAGTCGGAGAAAGTGGAGGGCAGTTGTAGGGTTGCACGTCCTTTGGTATGCAATTATCTCACTTAAAACACATGTTTCGACCTGTACTTGTACAGCAACATGCATTAGGGCCCAGAGAAAGGGCACACCATGAAGGGGAGAAAATCAAAAGTTTGGGTTTGCACCATAGTGGTATTATCTGTTGCTATGCTATCAGCCTCTCGTTTTCCAAGACCCAAGCGACTGCTCGCTTTCTCGCTGCTCGTAGCTCACCTTGATAGTGATAGTGTCAGCTCTATGTAGTTGGATAATACCTCTTCGTAATTTGACAAAGAAACCAAACTTTTAAAATCGTGCAATGAATGAAACGGGGCACATCGATGGTGCTGTTGTCCCCATCAAATGTCCCCCACGGCATGCTCCTCCTCTGATCCTTCATCTGTGATGGTCCCCGGCAGTGGTGATCCATACTTCCACCTTCATGCGAGCCATCAGATGGACATCGTGGCACTGAGCCCTCGTCTCGAACGGCCAGCCGAGTGATGAAGTCCTCGTAAAGAAGGAAAGACTTGGTTGCTTCCTTCTGGCCATGTTCAATGGCGGAAGACGGGCACCTAAAGAATCCAGAAACCCCTGGTTAGCAAATCGTTGAGAATGACGAGTTAGTTGCCCTGAATTTGAACTCACCTCTCTGCCAGCAGCTCACAGTCTTAGCTCCAACGCTCAGGTTGAGCGTTTGGGAGTGCCATCACCGCGAGGGTGATACTCGATGCCCAAGAGTGCCATCACCTCCCGGGTGGCGTTTACCCCAAATTCCTCGTGGGGCGGGACATCGGCAAAGGGGACATTGGCAGGAGCGGTCTGAGGCCGAGGCGCCTGCTGAGGGGTCGCCTCGGCCTCAGAGGCCACAGACCAAATCCCCAGGTCGGAAGCGGTCCGGCGAATGCGGCGTCCGTCGACCAGGGCGTAAGTCTCGTAAACGTGGCCCGAGTAGTAGGGTTGCTGGATCGGCACCCTATACTGATACTTGACACCCTCGGGGAGGGGAACTGGGCTAGACTGACGGGAGCCGAGAGGGGAGGTCGGCGCGGCAAAGGTCATTTTCCCGGAGCTCGGGGTGTGGACCTCGGGGGCGTGGGCACCAGGCCCTTGGGAACAAACACCGGGGCCTCCGGGTTCATCGACTTGGAGGTGGTCGGGGCACCGGACTTCCTGCTCTTGGGAGGATTAGTCCCGTTGCAGATGACGGGACCGGTTTTGCCGACGACAGGCATGGTGGGCGAGGTTGAAGGGAATGTCGTGTTTGGCCCAAGAAGAGAAAGTCCCGTTGGTGGTGGAAGCAGAAGCCCCGTGGATGGTATACCTCTAGACAAGCGAGAGCACCGCTGGGTGGCTTGGATCAACCGGTCCGGGGTTGGGCAGGGGATGGAGATGTGGGGAGAAAGGAAAAGCGTGGAAGAGATTTTGATCCTTGGTTCATTATATAAAGCCGTTTGTGGCCTTCGAAGCACAGTAAACAAGGGCACTTCTCAGGTCATGCGAAAATGGCACGAAGAGCACAATGTAGATGCATGGTTAGTAAGAGAGATGCATTAACAAGACGCTCTGCGAGCCGCTTTATGGTTTCGACGACGGCATCATGGAGAAAAACAGGAAGAGAATTGGGCCAAAGAAATGTTCACGATATCATATTTTGAGCAAAAGTATTATTAAAAGTTCACGGTAAAAACCTGCATCGTCAAGGACGATTGAGGTTATGTCCGACCTGGAAGTTCTGGATGCATATTTTGTCGTTGGTGGCAGTTGCCGCCAAAGCGCTATCTGATGCAGCAGCATCCGATCCGCCGGACTGGGACTGATGAAAATAGCGTACAAGCATCCATTTATTTCTATAGAGGGAGGTATATAAGGAAGGTTGATAATCGAATATAACGAAGATAATTGCTCATATGGTGATGTTTCTACAGCCCAACCTTTCATTGTCACAATTTGCCTATCGCTTCCGCCTCTACGCCACACAAACCGCCTGGTTCTCGAGCCACTCAATTAAGCGACTGCGCCAGAAGGATATCTGCTTCATACACCTTACTTCTATACCGTTCTTGATGACAGACGTCTTAACCTAAATGAACGTGAAAATGAGTCCTCGAAGACTCAGGCTGAGGCAATCCTGGAAGGCAGGAACACTCCGCTACCAATTACCTAGAGGGTGAAAGTAATAGGAGGCAAGTGATTTACGGTTACTACGATTATAATTACCCATCTCTATTATGTAAGCATGATAGAGTGTCTTGTTCTGGAGATATATGAGGTGTAGATTTTTGTAGTTTAGTTCATGGGCCTTTGACAAAGCGGGGAAGCCCGGAGTGATGACCTTCGTCGTGCTACACCTATAGAACCATGAACTACTTGTTAAATACTTTATTTACAGGCTCTGAGATACCACTGGCTTTCTTCATTCTCACTTATTCATCGAGCGTCCAACGTTTAGTGTAGAAAGACTTTTTTATTCGGTGCGAAAGTATGACTAACTTCGATGTCGGTGCCCCTGAACCGCTTGTCTGACGCCCGCAATTATGTGAATGTTCTTTACTCATCCTATAGACAGCTTTGTGTTTTTTTCCGATATCTGTCAACGCTGTGGTTCGTGCCATGAGAAACGCAGCCTTTGCCATTGATGGCTTGTCTTGTTAGACGATTGAGCAAGATCCAGTATTTCAGGGAAATGAGATTCTTGGCCCAATGATGACATATAATTATCTTTATCAGGCTCTACGCATCTTTCACTTCAAATACCAATTTCCAATCCATCCTGATATCGCCATCCTAGAAGACCCCCAGACGTCAGAACTCTTGGGTGACCAGGGTCCTAGACCTGAAGAGGGTTTTGCCTTCGCTCTAGCGGCTAGGATAGCAGCGGAGTAAACCGGCTTTCTGTTACCTAAAACGAGTTAGTTCAGGAACAGTTCTTCCCTTGTGAGATCTCATGCATCGCTCCTGCAATATTTAATGTCCCTAACTTTTGCAAGTCAGGGTTCAGCGTGCCAGCCATCACTACCCCCGCGTTTTCGAAGAAGCTTGGAAAGGCAGGAAAGGCCGATCTTGATATGTAAACCGATAGATATGCCGCGCCCAGAAAACCCTTGGCGTAACATCTTCGGCCATCTCCACCGCAACTCATCGCCATCACGTACGCCACGTGCTGTAATGGCAAAAAAGTTGAAGTCAAGCAGCGTCAAGTTATCGGATGGCGACTTTTCGAGCTTTCACTTTTAAAGAAATGTCTTGACGGCTTGCGCCCCCAGTTGTTCTTGGCAAGACTTGGAAGACTCGGCCATGCCACCCCCAATAGGCAGGTCGTACACTTTCAGCCCCAAAATCGACCCCGTCAAAACGAAACACAATGACATCCGTGGCGTCTGCCCCAGCAACCCGCCGAGCTCCAACAAGGGTAAACATCTTCATGGCCTCCTCCTGGTGAACAAGGTGATATGAAACCAATAGGTAAACCACCATGTCGATCACCCTTGATGGGCTACTGCAAGCCAAGCGCGGGATTTGAGTGGAGGAGGCGGGAGGAGGCGGGCAATGGACAAAATGGATCTAGATCGATGTGAAAAGTTGAAGAGAAGAAGATATGGGGAAAAGTATAAAAGGTCAGAAGAGATCGGTGTTTGATCATGGGATTTTCCATTTCGATCCATCAACCATCCTCATCTCTTTCCCAAGCCTTCAAACATGAGAACTCAATCCCTCTTCTCCCTCCTCGCCGCCTCGGTGGCCATGGCCGCCGTCAACGAGCCCTGCATTGGCTCCGGAGGCCGCGCCGGTAAGCATACCCATCCTTCCCCCTCTCCCCATCCTAAAGCCCTCTAACCTCTCTTCCTCAACAGGTGTCTGCGTCAGCTCCGCCACCTGCTCCTCCTCGGGCGGCGTCTCCATCTCGGGCGCCTGCCCCGCCGACGGCGCCGACATCAAGTGCTGCACCAAGGCCTCCTGCGCCGCCTACTCCTCGGGCAACTGCCGCTGGCAATCCGACTGCGCCGGCTCCTCCGCCTCGGGATATTGCCCCGGTCCTTCGCAAATGAAGTGCTGCTCGTCCACCGCCACCGGCTTCGGCGGCTACTCGGCCCCTTCCTTCCCGGCCGTCGGCTCGTGCAAGCAGGTCTCCGTCACGGGAGCGCAAAAGGTCGTTGCGGCGTTCCCAGGACGTGTGAGGCAGATTTATTGCATCCGTGACTGTGCCGCTGGCGCGACCTCGGATCATTGCGTCGGCAAGGCAATTGATTTCATGTGCTCCGATGCCGGCGGTGTGCCGACCATGAGCGGTCGCGAGATTGCCGAGTGGGTTATGAATAACCGCAGCGGACTTAATGTGAAGTATATCATTTGGGGCCAAAAGATTTGGAACCCCTCGGTGGATGGAGTCAAGGCCTGGACTTCGTGGAGGACGATGGAGGATAGGGGTGATGTTACGCAGAACCACTGGTAAGTCTGACGTCTGATGGCCAAGCTGGTGAGTTGTGAGGTGTGTTGCTAACGAGTGTTGTTTTGCTAGGGACCACGTCCATGTGAGCTTCAACTAAGGTTGTAAACCCGGAAAAAGGGTTACACGGCATATGTCAGGGCATATATGAGTATCATGATATAGGCTAGGAGCTGTCAGTAACGAACGATTTAGTTTCAATGATACTGTGTATGATGACCATCAAGTGTCTTGAAACCTTTTATGTCATTCATCATTACGTACTGTAGTAGGTATCTCGTTTTTGACAATCGGAAAACCAAAACCCCCAGCTATATCCAACGCCAGTTACCTAGATCATCTCGTCATGTCCGTTTATGTAGTAGGCCCGTTTGTTTACTCATCGGCAACCACCACCCCTGTGCTCCGTACCGCGCTCTTCAAAGCAGTCGCCACATCGACATGGAAGAACGGCCTATTAATCCCAAACACCGGCACCAGCTTCTTTCCAATAGCGGTACCGCTCCTCGCCAAGGCGCCAGCGCCAGCACTGCTCGCCGTTGGCACAGCCGAGACTGTGTTCTCCCCGTTGACATTACCCTTCTCCACATCTTCATCACCGCCAGCAGTTGCAGCACCACCCTCACCCTCAGGCCTCTTCCCATCTATGCTGCTGCTTGAACCACTTCCACTTGTGCCCACAGCCACCGCCTCGATATCGGTTGCTGACCTGCTAGGTCCAACAGCAATCAATGGGCCCTGATGTGTTTGCTCTTGATCCTTATAATTATCCGTCTGCTCCCTCGCCACAGACCTCGACAAGTCGACACCGAATCCGGACGCCACCAAGGCGCGCTTAGTCCATCGGTTGGAAACACCGGCAAAGTGCCATTCGACCTTGTCCGGATGTGCGTAACGGTCGAATTGGTTGCGCAGGTCAGCGAGCGCTTGGGCGGCGGTCACGTCGATGCAGTTGACGGCGGAAAAGTCGAGGATGATGGCGCGTAGGGTGGGGCGGGCGACGAGTTCGTCGGTTAGGAAGGCTTTGCCGCGGCGGGGGCCGGGGTCGTTCCATGGTCGGTCCTGTTTGTTTGCCTGTCAGTTTTAAAGTATTTTAAAGGAAAGGGAAGGGAAAGAGGGATCAAACGTACACCAAGCTTCTCGAACTTGTTCAGCTCCGTCCGGCGGGTATGCTTGAAGACGTGGATGGTCAAGTTATCGAGGTGTTTCGCCGAGTTGACGTAGTTCAGGCCCTCGCCAAAGCGATACACAAAGATGCCGGGCCAGGGAGTCGAGATCTGCAGCTCCGGGTTGGAGAGGTCGTCTCTGTCGAGCGACAAAAAGGCGGTATGATGCTCCGACTTCTGCAGCAAGCTCTGCGTGAGTCCGTTGGCGTCCTTGCCGCTGCCACTGCCGCGCGCCAGCTCGCGGGGTGCCGTGTAGATCTCGGTCTGGCCGAGGAACTTGCCGGGGCTCTTGGCGATGCGCCAGAGCAGGACGGCACCGGAGGCTGCAACGGTCACGTAGATGCCGTTTTCGATCGAGGTGAAGATGGAGACGAAGACGCCGGCAAAGAAGATAATGACCTCGAGCGGCGAGGTGAGCCAGAACTTGTACACTTCCCTCGGAGGGGTGATCAGGTCGCCGACGGCGTGGATGATCATGGCGGCCAGGGCGCTGTTGGGGATGTAGAAGAAGACGGAGGTGAGAGCATAGAGGGCGAGCAGGACGAGGACAGCGGTGAAGATGCCGGCAAGAGGCGTGCGGACACCGGCCTTGGCCTTGATGGCGGTTCTGGAGAAAGATCCGGTAGCTGGGTAGCCGCCGAGGAAAGGGCCGAGGAGGTTGGTGAAACCGATGGCGACGAGTTCCTGGGACGGGTTGATGATGTAGTTGTTGACCCGACCAAACGATTTCGAGATGGCGATGTGCTCAATCAGAAGAACGAGGATGGTAGTCGGAATATCACCACTGATGGCAGAAAGCATTTCGTTATCGAGACGGGGAGCGCCCTTGTGCTGGAAGCCTGTCGTAACAATACTCGTAAGTTACGGTTTGGATATGGGGCTATCGAAAGCAGGAAGAAAAAAGGGTGGGTGGGGGTGTGTGCAAACTTACCACTTGGAACGGTTCCCAGAATCTTGAACTTGGCCTTCTTCGAGTCCTTGATACCTCGATTGACGAGCCAGCTGACGAGGATGTAGAGGATGATGATAAAAACCATGCGAAGCGTGGAGACGAAGAACCAAGTCCTCTGCTGACGGGGGTACCTCTGCCCCATCTTGGTGCAGAACCAGCGGATGAAGTAGAGCCCAAACAGTGCGGTCAAGCCCATTGCAGCGTCTAGGTGTGTGTTGGGAAGCCCCTTTAACGTGTTGATGATGACCTTGTAGGTTTCCTCGCGGGAGTTGATGTTGGGAATTCCCATGAGTGTGCAGACCTGCCCTGAAGCAATGGAAATGGCTGATCCGGTCATGAAAGCTGAGATGGCTACGATGGGGATGAACTCGACGACGAACCCGAATCTGATAAGGCCAAGGAAGAGTAGCACAGCACCGCAGATAAAGGCTAGTGTTCGCGCGATATCGCCAGCTTCGAAACTGGGATGCTCCTTCTGAACGTTTTCGATGATGTTTCCAACAATGGTAGACCTGTGGTGATTTTAGGTTAGCGAGGCTTTGCTGCCAGTCGTCTTAAAGGACGCTTACATAACAGCAACTGCTCCTATCGTGATGTCTTTAGATGTGGCAAAAGCCCAACTGCGAGAATCATGGTTAGCGGTCAGGTTAAGAGTTCCCGGCCCGAAGTCGAAGGACTACTCACTATAACAGGAAGCCAACAAAAGAAGTGTAAAGACCGTATTCGGGGGGAAGATTGGCGAGTTTTGCGTAAGCCATGCCTTGCTGTTACCCTCGTTCATTATCAGTGTCTGTTCGGAAGCCGAGTGTCTATGGATACCATCAAGTCGCTGTACTGACCGGCACAACGACAAAGCCAACCGTGACTCCAGCAATGAAGTCACCCAACAGCCATGTTAGGTTGTAATGGAAGATCCAGTTGATGAAGGGAAACAGTTCCCTCAGGTACGTGAGAGTGCCTTGTACGGTGGGACGAATCTCGTTGAGGAAGTCCTGGGCCGTTGGCTCTGACTCGACGAAGGAGCCATCGTCGTAGTATGCTGTGTCGTCGAGTTTTTCGTCGGCAGGGATACCGAGGAATTTCTTGATGCGGTCTCCCGCTGTGGTTGTTGAAGCCATCTGAATGTCAATGGAGGGTCGTGGACTCTCCAGCCGTTTGGGTATGACAATCGATGTAGAGTGTAGCAGAGCCGGGACTGTGAGAGCAATCAACCCGAGACCCTGCAAACGGGAAGGACAGGCTATATATGAACAAAGATGCGGTAGCTTCCGTTACCTTCCCGACTGGAAGGTGACAATGAACGGCAATACCGAACATGGGGGTCTCCTGTTTTTTTTGGACCAGGCTGCATAGTCGTAGGGAGACATCGAGCATGTTGTTTCTTTTTTTTTTTTTCTGTTGCCAATTCTCTTGACTAGCTGATCCCAGATACTACCGTTCGGTAGAGGTAGGACATACGCAACAGTGAGACTCGGCTACTACAGTACCGAATCAAGAATCCTTGCCATGTGGTACCACAGTTCACAGTCGTCCAGTTCCAACACATGGCTTTTGGGTCCTGGATCATTGGGTGCCGTGCCGGACTGCAAATCCATTTTCTCTTTAGTATCGCTGCTGATCTTTGGTCGGGAGTGATATGCGGTTGCAGAGCCCGCACCCGGGGAACCCCTTCACGCCGCGTACTCACATACGGCACAGAGACCAGAATCGGGGGTTCGTCCCGTGCATGGCATGTTGAGCAGGTGGATATGCTTGATGGAAGTGGGAAGCCTTCGGGGACATCGACATGGCCCAGCCCTGGGCAACAAGAGCCAAGAGGCTACGAATCGACGCCAATTCGCACGCCAGTTGACGAGATCTCGCATCATCAAGCCACGGCCTCAGCGTGCTGGTGAGAAGGCTGGAACATGATAGTTCGAGGAGCCAATGTGCTCAATGTGCTCAAGGAGGGATCCCCTTTCCTCCGCGGAGGAGACTAGTAGCGGCAACCTACCGGCGGTTCAGCCGCAACATCTCATCTTCCTCCATCTTGATATCAATGGAGAAGAGTGTCTCGCCAGCAATACTGTTGGACAAAAGCGTCATTCCCAAGCGAGGTTGCATGTCGGTGCCGCCGCCGTGCGCTGTGATTTTTGCCCTATCATCGTCATGTCTCGTTTGGATGCATCTCCATCCCTTCGTGGGTGCGTGACAGCGCATATCATTTGGGCTTGTTGGTCTTTGTGGCCCTCCCGTCATCGCTGTTCGTGCCATGGATGATGTTGGTTTGGAGTTGTGGTTTCCCCAAGGTTCCCCTCACCCGCAGAAAGCTGTGTCGTCGCTGCACTGTGAGTGGAAGGCTGCTAAAAGGGCCTGGAAGCCTCCGCGTCAGAAGGAGGCTAGCGGGCTTGGCCTCGGCCTATAAGAGGGTCCATCCCGCCCACCTTTAGCATGACGACATCTCAGGGTTTCAATGGCGCAATCTTCTTTTCCTCTTTTCCACCAAATCACAATCGCAGCATTTCTGGCCCTTCGAAGCTTTCCATTGTTTCCGATCCTCGAGCTGTCCAGACAACCGAACAAAGAAGAAAGACGCAGCACAGTACGATGACAAGGAACTCAGCTTCTGAACCCCCCACTTCCCCCCGGGTTACCATTACGAGCAGGCTTTCGAGCTTCCCGACTTCGAGCTTCCTCGCGAGCAGAAGAAGTGCAAGACACGGGATGCCAGCATCTCAGCTCCTCTGAGCTTCACGCGCAGACGGGTCCAGACCATAATGGAGCAGGAGCCTCAAAGATCCACGCAGGACACGTGTGGGAGGTGGATATTTCAGACGCAAGCTAAGCACAATCACATGGAATGATGGACGGGATTCAGAGTCCCAATATCCATCGAGAGAGGACGGCAGAGTCACCGCTCGTTTTTTTGGCTGCGAGACCGGAACAATCAACTGGGTTGACGTCAAGATATACAACCGGCCACACGCGAAAAGGCCCCCAGCAACACCATCTACCTAGACTGATGGTGTGGAACAAAGAGCCGGAGGGAGAACACTTGGCGAGGGCGAAAAAGCACAGGGCTGGTCGCAACTACACCAACATTTGCTCGCGAATCCCGTCTTGAGGTGTCTAGCCACTCACACGAGCCATGACCAAATGCGGAAGCACGTCTTCATCAGGCTGAAGCGCGGTATGTGTCAGTACCTCACGCGAGGGCAACAGCAGCAGTGGCGAACACGGCAATGCGTTGAATTGGGGGTGATGGGAAGAGGAATCATTTGCTGGCCGCAGAGCCGAACTGGATACGGTTACGCCTTATCCCAAACGACTTCATGATCGTCAGTGGCTCGACTGCATGTCGAAGTGGCCAGATGAAAAGATGAAGTCAGCGTTCATCACCATACGTCCTCGGAGATTCCAATTTCACTGACGACGAAGCTATACCCATCCTGTTTCTTATTCCAACGCAGCCGGGACAGCCCAATCACTACTCTCCCAGGTCTCAGCTACCCAGATGTTCCATGCTCGAGGCGATTCAGCTGCTATACACTACACCGTAGGGCAATTGGTCTCGTGGTACCGTACATATCATGCATGAAGCTATATGGAAGATCACCTCTAACCGGGAACCTCTCCAACTGCTTCGGGCGAGACCCTGAATTCATTACCACACAGTTATGCCTTCCGGACAGGGGAGACTGTGGGGGTAGCTCTGCGCGGGTTGGGGGGTGTGAAGGTGAGGCAGGTTGCGCATGAAGACGGACGGCCCAGACAGTTGGGTTCGCGATCACCAGAGGATACCTGTCGAGACACAGCGTCGAGTGTCATCCTGACGGAGTAATACATGGCATGAAAAGATGGTTTAGCACGGAACCACTTTTGATGGCTTCCTTCATGTGGCAAGTAGTACTCTGATATGGAGTCCTCGGACTATCCATTGCAAGTACATGCCGAACTCCCTCTGACAACACCCATCAAGCCATTTCATCGTCCACGGGTGTCAGGTACTCCTCGCAAACAACGTTGACGGCCAAGACTTTCTTTAGTTTTTCCACCCACGACCTTTCGAAACCCCCCTTGAACACGACCCTCTCTAGTGACCACTTGACACCCCATTTTGGAGAGTGGGTATCGACGAATTTGAAGAAATCCAGGTAACCACCAAGCTTGCAACTCTCCGGCTTCTTCTCTTTCCTGGCAGCTCTACCGGGGATCCGCTCTAAAATTAACGTCTTCACCCCGGTTGCTACCTCCTTGGCTCTTCCAGGAGGAAGAACGGAGTTTCCGACTCTGTCTATATCCCGGCTCTCGGGCTTAGAATGGCACAGGCGCCATTCTGCCCTTTCACGCGTCATGGGAAGCATCAAACTGGTAAACAAGCCAATCGCCCCATGGAAGAGAAAGGAGGAAGTAGAGACAAAAGGATCCCCATCGATGAAGATAGTGAGCACATGTCTTTTCTCGAGCGGCATATCCCCATAGGCACCGATACCGAAGAGCTGGACCTCGGACTCTTCTGGTACCGCTGTGGACAAGCACAAAGCACCGATGACGGCAGGGTCGCTGGCCGGTCTTTTCGTGACGCATATCGAAAACCCGGTCAAGAGATCGCGCGGAAGCTCATGGTACATGCGCTTGCAAACAAAAAGGATGCCGGGAAGGGGTCCCTTTACGCCGCCCTCAAGGAGTGCCAGCCTTGGCCGTTTCCGGGCGAATCGGTAGTAGCCGATGGTGTCTTGGTGCGGCCAGATGGTCAGGGCGTGACGGTAGATTGCATCGCGGATTTCCGAGGGGAGCATGGTGAAAAAGAGACTGGAGGATTGCGTGAGCATGTTGGCGGTCTCTTCCACTTTATTCTTCTGCGCTGACATTGTGAACTAGTGGTAGGCAAGTCGAACGACCTGCCGCGTGACTAGTTTCTGTTGATGTGGGTTGTGTTTGCGAGACTCTAGTGATGTTTATGACCAAACCAAGATGCACAAAAAAGGATACGTATCAGCGTCAACAGATATTGTTGATATTCGACAACGGGAGATTTGTTTGATGGTAAGCACTGAAAATACCAGTGCCTTGAGGTTGACTTAGTCATTGGTTAGGCAACCATCCATACCATCATATCAAGGCAGTTAGCGTCAGTTGGGTTGGTTGACCACAACAGGCCATCCGCCTTGGAACCCATCGGCCACATCCAGCCAGCATTTCGTCCAAATCATGAAGGGCCAGAAGGAGATATTCCACCGGCTTCATCGACAACTCCAGCTCTGGGTTTTGTTTCCAACGAATTCTCAGCAATGGGCATCCGGAGCTCAACAAGCCGAAACCCAGGTCTCCGCTCCGTCTCCGTTTCCCCGCATGCGGGGTTACGACCGGTCGGCCCCGATCCCGTTCGGGCCACAGTATGCGGAGTTGCGGAGACTTTCTTTGAACGGAGACCGCTGATCCCTATGGAGCTCTCACCGACCACGCAAAGTCGGAAAGCTGAAGGGAAACACATTTCAAAATCGCGGTCAAAAAGCTGTAAAGCTTGACCACCACACCACCACCACCACCACCCACCAGTTCTTCCCTTTTTCGTGCTGTGATGGCCTGAGGTCTGGACCTCTCTGCTGACCTTGACACTAGGCTGGGGAAGCTCCAAACTCTGAACCAGAGACCACGTCACACAAATACATCCCGCGTGGAAACTGCAACCCCATCACAGCGTTCTTTCTCTCAAAAGCTGAGTAGAGGTGCGCGGGATGTGGCGTCGTTCATGTTCACTCACGAAGTTGGGTGGTACGTACCGCTTTCTGGTTGCTGACCTTCTTGGCAACAAGCTCGCTTGCGGAGTGGTTCCGGTGGAGTCAGTTGAGGCTCACGCCAATGGATTGCGCGATTCATGGCAAGGGTGGTGTAAGTCATAGTGTGCTAACAGCTTCCCCCGTTACTGAAGAGCAAAAGTGTTAGCGTACTCACAACCCAGTTCTTCGTTCATGACCCCCCCTTTGTTCCCCGACCGACTCCATTCTGGACCCTTTTTTGGTTTCGAGGTTTTGGACAAACGCAAACGGCAACCCTGTCGTGGGTTTCTCCAAGAACCAAGAAAATCCCACCATCGTGATTCGTGAGAGACAGCCGGAATCCTTCTTTGCGTTAAAACACGCGAGCGCAACTAGAAACAGGGTCGATTGCGTGTGCATTGGGTGCGTTCTGTTCCTACACTAGTGTGTCTTGTCGTCGTTGGTTTCGTCCTCGGTTGTGTCCTGTTTCCCAGAATCCCAAGAGGGTGGCTGGATGGACCCCAAAGAGTCGTGGGACTGTGTATGCAATAAAAAAAAGTGCCGCGAGTGCAGTGCAGATCACACGTTGGTGATAAGGAGAGAGTTCCCTCGTTGTACGGTATCTTCCGGCGAACCGGATCAACGTTTTTCTTTGGATCCTTTGGGGAAAGAGTTTAACAGTACGACGTCCCCCAATTGCTCGTTCACGGACACCTTGTTGTGTGTCGATTCAAAGCTTGTTTTTGAGCTTCGCCGTTCCATCCATTGGTTTCAGCAATCTCTTCCTTTTTACTCTATACCATACGAAGTGCCGTTCGGAGAGATAACCTTTCGGTTGGAAATACGACTTTGACTTTTGCGAGCTCGACCTCAACCCCTGTCGACTGACCTCATTAATCAATCTTCGATAGCGATATCTATATCCACTGATCTGAAGAGCGGTTCCTTGCAACTTTCTCTGGCTTTTCAGCTGGGGAGAACCTTCTTCTCACCACATATCCCTGCCCAAAAACAACAATAAGAAAAACAACCACGACGACGACGAAGGGTACCGGACCCGTTACACACATCGAAAACACCAGCCAGCCGGGGGATCCCTCCCCAACATCAACCTCCAAAATGTCCCTCTCACAAAAAGGCTCGGCCACCATAACCGACGACCACGAAACCGCCCTCGGTCACTCCTCCTCCGATGACGGCACCGCCGACTTCCGCGCCATCGACCCTCAATCAGGCGTCAAGCGCGGTCTCAAGACTCGCCACCTATCCATGATGGCCCTAGCCGGCATCATCGGGCCCGGCTTACTCGTTGGTTCGGGCGGTGCTTTACACTCGGGCGGTCCTGCTTCGCTGCTCATTGGCTTTGGTGTTATTGGCATCATTGCGTTTAGTATCATGCAGAGCTTGGGCGAGTTGACGACGCTTTATCCGAGCGGAGGAGCGTTTACGGATTTGGGCGATCGGTTTATTGATAAGGCGTTTGGGGTGGCGGTGGGGTGGAATTATCTTATTAGTGAGTTCTCGTTGCCTACTTTGTGTTCTTTGCGAGTTGCTGACAATTGGGGGGATATAGTTTGGGTTTGTGTTTTGGCGAACGAGTATAATGTGATTTCGAGCGTCATGGTGTACTGGAGCGACAAGGTCCCGCTTTGGGGTTACTTTTTGATATTTTGGGTGAGTTTGATATAGCGTGGACTGGGTGTATGGCGAAGAGATTGCTGACTTTCCCAACAGTTTGCGTTTTTGGGCTTTCAACTTCTTGGTGTCGAGACGTTTGGTGAAGCCGAGTTCTGGCTGGCGCTTCTCAAGCTTGTTGGCTTGGTAGCCTACTTTATCTTCAGCATTGTGTTAGTTCAACCCTCCAGCATATCATCCAAATTTCCACTTACACGAGAATAGTTACATTTCAGGAGGCGTCAAAGGCGCCGATGCCATCGGTTTCCGATACTGGCACAACCCCGGACCCTTCGCCGATGGTTTCCGCGGTGTTGCCTCCGTCTTTGTCTTCTGCTCCACCTTCTACGCCGGTGTTGAATCCGTTGCCGTCGCCGCCACCGAGACCAAGAACCCGGGTGTCGCTGTCCCACACTCGATCCGCCAAGTCTTCTTTCGCATCGTCTTCATTTACATGGGCAGCGCCTTCTTCTTCGGGTTGACCTGCCCCTCCAACGCTCCCGAGCTTGTCGGCGGCGCCAGCCGAGCCCTCAAGTCTCCCATGACCGTCGCCCTTCAAAACGCCGGCTGGGCGAACGGCGTCCATCTGATCAACGCCTTCATCTTCGTCACCTGCTTGAGCGCCGTCAACAGCTCCATCTACATCGGCAGCCGCACCATCTTGTACATGGCGCAGGACGGCAAAGCGCCCAAGTTCCTCGGCTGGACGGACCGTCGCGGCGTTCCCATCCCCGCCATCATCTTCACCAATGCGTGCGGAGCCATATCAATGATGAATGTCAGCACTGGCGCAAGCAAAGCATACGGGTACATCGTCAACCTCAGCGGCGTCTCTACGTTCCTCGTCTGGGGTTCCATCAGCTTGATTCACATCCGTTTCCGCGCGGCGTGGAAGGCGCAGGGACACAGCCCCGAGGAGCTGCCGTACAAGTCGCTGTGGTACCCGTGGAACGCCTACTTTGGTCTGGCGGCCAACGTGTTCTTGGCTTTTGTGCAGGGCTGGTCGACGCTGGCGCCGTTTGATGCGGGTAACTTTGTGGATGCGTATATCCTGTTACCGCTATTCCCTGTGATTTACTTTGCTTACAAGTTTGTGTTCAAGACGAGGCTGTGGAGGCCGCACGAGGTGGATCTGCAGGCGGGAAGGAGGAGGGATCTGGATGAGGCGAAGAACACGGTCGAGAGGACAGAAGGAGTGGATGGGACGCGGTTGCCGTGGTGGAAGAAGGTGTTTAAGAATTTATAGCTGATTGCTGTTTTGTGTTACGGAGGAGAGAAGGAGAGAGAAGCAGCGTGTTGGAATTGATTATGACCACGACATAATCTATGGCGTAGGTCTGATAATTTACGAGATATCCTTGTTGAAAACATGTTTCATTCTTGCAACACCTTCCACTTTCCCGTCACCACTTCTGATCTTTATTAGCCGAATGTTTACAATTATGTTACATGTGTAATTTGAGGAGCCCTCCTATGGTAATGAAACGAGTATGTGCATAAGGAGCTACTTGAACTAATACTCTGTTGATTAATGGACTTGTGTCTTCAACGGTACGGTGCCTGCTCTGTGCTGTACTTGCGTCCTTGTCCATAATATCACATCTTCCTTCTAGTCTACCAGTCGTAAATAGCGAAGTCTTTGAACTTCCAATAGCGCTGCTTGGAGGTGTAAGAGTGGAGTGGCTGACAAGAAAGAAGAAACCTCTGTGATGGCTCTCTGGCGGGCCATATACTGTAAATGCTGGGGTTCAATGGCCCTACGCACGACTTGCTCGATCTTGTCGTGTGTGCGTTCACTGATGGCCTTGGGGAAGTTGGGGGGTCTGAAATTACTCTCCCAATCCTGAGGTACTTTCGCCCATCTGGGGGCACATGGTTCCTCCTCGTGGAGACCTTCAACCTTGCTCATGAAGTAAAACACCCATGACGCGAGGTCGACCACGCTCTCCTCGATGTCCTCCGCATGCTCGGAGAGCGGGGCGCCTCTGGTTTGGATCATGGCATGGTATATGGCCCCTACCACCATGATATCGCATTTCTTAGTGTCAGTCTCGTCAAGTGGGGATTCCACATCTTCGTAGAGGTAGCCTCGGTCACAGTAGGGCTCCTTTCTGGTCCGGAGCTCCACCTCGTTGTGCACGAGCGAGGTGACCTCTTGCATCATCTCGGACCGAACTTTGCCAATCGCCTCTGTTTGGTGCGGGTCAGTTATCCGTATTCTCGCGCATTTTGACATGAACCTCGACCACTAAGAGAGAGACTTACTCAGCGCAGACAGCGGACCCAGATGCTCCTCCTCATCGAGCACGATTTTCTGCTCCTTGACCTTCATGTTCAAAACCCAAGGGTCCTGCCAATCGGGTTCGGTGATCTCCGCAATACAGTCCGGGCCCAGATCACCCTCTCCCTCGTACACATTGCTTCCATATTCTTGCTCCATGAATTTCAGGACTACCTCTAGGGGTTCGCAGTAGTCGATTTTGGCGGTCATCGCAACACGGCCCGGGCCCAGAAACTCCTCTTGTGTGAGCACGATGGTGCGCGCCTTCACCCTGAAAACCAAACGGTCCTGGGAGTCAATCTCCGTGTGCATCGCGATGTACTCCAGCTTCTCGGCAAAGATCTTCTCACTGCCTAGCTCGTACGCAATGAACAGTGCTCTGACGACTGACTTGAGATTGAAGCTGTGCTTGCTTATTTTGTCGAGCCACTTATCGGACCAGGGCTTGATGACCTTGACCATGTCGTACTTGTGCGTCAAGATCAGGATCTGATGCACTTCCTCAATCGAGCACTGCTCAAGGCGCTGGGGCATGCCGTGAATGATGGATAGGAGCATCTTCAACGGATGGATATCGTCTTTAGGAAGCTCAACCTCCCATTTACGCCCATCGGCTGGCTTCGACTCCTTCCATGTGAAATCGTCATACAGCATCTTCTTCCATACTGGCGAGGCGCGACGAAGGGCCTGGGAGCAGACACGGAGCCTGACGGGGGTTCTGTTTGGATCCGATTGCGCGAAGGCAACCAGGACCAGATCGCCCTCCGGATCAACCTCGTTCGGGATGTCAATTACCATAGCTATGGATATTGATTGTCCGTTAGCTATAGTTTACAGATATCGAGTTACTGAATGTGATGCCGAAGCAGAAACAGGGGATGATATGCCGTGGCCGAGGTTGATGTTGTTGGTGGGAGGTGTTGGTTTTCTTCCAAAATCCAAATCCGGAAGGGGTTTAGTTGTGGTTATGAGAAAGCTTGGATGTTCAAGGGGATTGAAGCGTTGGTGATGACGTTCACGTTGTAGTTGTGGGCGCCGGGTAGGGAAACTTTCCAAGGCAAAATTTGCGTAGATGTTGCAAACTGAGGAGTGTTATCGAGAAGTTGATGTTAAATATATCCGCGTTCTAAAGGAAGTGTCGTGTACGTAGGTGGTAATTTATCGAAGTTTGTCCGAGGGCTGTGTGAAGTTGTTCGAGGGCTACACAGATAAGGAGGAAAAGGACTTTTTCGAAAGAGGCCTGAAAGTCGAGAACACGTTGAGGGCCAGCTTGAAAAGAAAGGAAACAAATTTTCCAGGAGGTCACGTATTGTCCGCCAAGGGCAACAGGAAAAGCACACTTCAACGCAGAATCCTGTGAAGGGCGTGTCCGTGGTATTCACTTCGTTCGAGGTACACGCAGCAGATACAGCGTCCACCTTCACTTCTCTTTTCCTACCAGAGCTGGAAGGTTCTACGCATTGGTACGGAAGGGCTCAAGAGTAAGATCAAGATACATTGATGCAGTGAAGGGGCGGCACCTTGGTCTCAAGTTGTTTTTGCCCGTGTGAATCGGTTTTTTTTTTCTGGCTCCTTCACCGCACGTGGAAGGTCCAAATCCATGGTCATGGTCCAGCAGTACCGTACCTTCACGTTCGAGAATGGGCTGGGTAGGCCATGGAGGTAAGTGAATTGCATCTGCTCTTCACAGGACTTGGTGTCCTCACGTTCCCACCCCTCTACCAGGTATTTGAACGGAGCCCCCCACGGCCTCTTTGCTTCCTCTCCATAACATATTTCTCATATTCTTCGTTCAAACATAATCTTACCCCCGTACCAAAAACTCCAACTCAATCCTTATCACCACAAGAGACCTGGCCTTCCGAACATCTCGACAGCAGCCACCGTTTCAGTTCGGCCTTTACAAGACGATGCCTTAATCATTCTTCTCCGGTCCCGCCACACAAGATTCAGTCGAAATGATGGCTGCGCTACAATCAAGCAATTTGGAGACCGTCTACATTGACCCTAACGGTGATCTCCTGATAGACGCAACCGCAAACCCCATCTGTAGTACCAGATTTCGCGTCTGCTCCAATGCCCTTCGTCGCCAGTCACCGGTCTGGGAGAAGATGCTGTTTGGTCCATGGAAGGAAGCCAAACCTACGGACGGATCCCCGTGGATCGTCGAGCTGCCTGACGACCCTGACCATTCGTTGCATATCATATTCGACATTATCCATGCTAATTACGAGGGTATCCCTCCCTTTCCTTCGGTTATCATCATCTACGATTTGATGACAGTGGCACACAAATACGACGTCGTCCACCTCACCAGGCCATGGTCTTCTCAGTGGTCAAGTATTGCTAGCAACTCCATCCTTCCAGCAGCAGATGTGGTCAGGTCCCTCTTCATCGCATGGGAACTCGGTGACGAGCATCTCTTCGCTTTGAGGTTGGAAGAGATCGCATTGCAAGTTGAAGTGGACTTGGATGGCCGCCTGGTTTATGGAAAAGACATATTCCTCGAAGAGGTGGAGCATCTAGGCCCGCTTGATGTACTTGGTAAGTTTGGCCCAAGGAGGGATTACAGTGGGAGCAAAAAAAGATGGACCTGAACTAATCATCAAGCAGACATTATTTCCGCGATACGCATGGCTCTGCTTGAGAACAAGCTTACACCCCTTCATGAGTTGCTGGAAGATCTAACGCAGGAGGAACCACTCTGTAAAAGGTCTTCTGGAAGTTTTTCTGATGACTACTTTGTCATCCGCGCGATCTATCGGATGATGACGCAAAATCTAGGGGGGATACCTTCCGCTCCTGACACCAAGTACAGTGTTGCTGTGGTGGCGTCGTCTATCTTTTACACCATGTCAACGGTTGCAGAAGCGCATCTGTTGTGGTCCCCTCGAGAGAAATTTCGGAATCTCAGCAAGAGTATCCATAATGACATCCCGGCTGTTGTCGCCACCTTCATCAAGCCAAAGCACGTGGCATACATGGCGGCGCAGAGAATGAAGACGGGATTGGTGCTACCTTCCAAGCAGATCAGAGCCGATAGAGACTGGGAGAACTAGAAGGTATTGCTGGCGGTAACGTTCAGGCTTTCATCAGACATCCGAGGGGGACTAAACAGGGATACTAGCCTCAAACATCCCATTCGATGAACTCCGTATGTGGTTTTTAGATCTCCTAAGCGCATAACTAAATAACAAAAACTTTTGGGTTCGTCCTGCTCTCACAGAGCTTGGGGAAATGCTGCATAAGTTATCCTAAGCGTGCTAGGCGTACCAATCATATATAAACAAAAAAAGAAAAGAAGGGCCCGCATTGAACTGTGCACTTCATGTTCAAAGTCCTCTCTATTCAGAATTCGACGAGCCCGAGCATGTATGTGGCTGCTACTAGACTTGGGAATGGTGAAGCTTGAGAGAATTACATGCATGTACTGAATATTGAAACCATTCCTATGTCTTGGCATAGGTGGATACGATCCACACATGGTTACCTTGTATTCGTCTCCCGTTTTTCTTTTCCTCTCTTTCTCGCTTCCATCGAGAAAGTCATCTTTTATCACCACTTCGTGGTCTCCACGGGATTTTTCTTCGTGTGTTTAACAGGTAAGTAATCACCTTGGAACATGCACTTGACTGCTTTGAGTGGCTTGTTCGAAAAAAATTACCACTGTCTACAAATCTAAGTAAATACATGTAAGATACGGCATGCCTTCTGCCATGCATCCCTCTCTTTGTGTTCCTTTTCTTTGCTCCTTTTCTTGCTTGGTTATTTTCTGACATGATTTTGCAGAGTGGGTACACCTTTGCAGACATTACCGAGATCAAGGCAGCGCCTGGAGACAAAAGGTGAAGATGTTAGTATAGGGTCAACCAAAATCATCGTCCTTCCCAATCTGAAGACAGAAGTTCGCACGCCACAACCGCCCTTACAACCTCCAACCCTCCCTGCGCGCCGCTGACCTTCTTCCCGACTATTTATCCCATTTGTGAAGATGGGTCTTGTGTGTCTGTCAGGTCTCTGATTGACTGCCCTTCTCCCAGCTTCCGAGTAGTGACACTCTGTCATATCATCTGTCGCTTTATCCTCGAGAATCTTCCCTCCGCCTCCTACCGCGACTTCAAGTCAAACCCCAGTAAGTTGGCTCCAGCTTAGTTTCTGTCTTTTCTGCCAATCCGGTCTTCAATCTCTGTGAAGCCATGTACTCCTTGTGGCCAGGCTTTAGGGCCTGCTGGACAATCTCGGGGATGCTGTCTTGCAGTGCCTTGTTGTACTTGCTGTACTTCTCCTTCAACGAGCACTGTTGATGAGCACTATTTTGAAGGGTCTGGATTTGTGCCATGAGGGGAAACAACCAAGATGCCAGCTGCACGGGGCTCTCGCTGATGCAGAAGCTGAACTTCGGAAGGATATCACCTCCATGCTTGATCATACCACGATGAATGCTACCAAGGACCGCGGCATCACACAGGCCTCGCTCAATTGTGTTCCAACTTGTTCCTTGAGTACAGCAGGGGGTAGAGTCTACCCGGGCTTCAAGATCTTCATGGACTGGCGCGATGATCTTTTCGATAACCGCTTTCCTGATTTTAGATATGAGATCTGTGAAATGGTCAATGATGGCTTCAACGTGGAACATGGCTCAATAAAGCACGACGAACCTAAGATATCCGGCGGACCAAGATGATCCTCATCTTGGAGTGTGATTCCTTGCACGTTAAGGGTTGTTAGGTGCTCTTTAAAGACCAGACCGCTCCCTTTTTCTTGGGTGTTAATGGAAATCTGTGCAAGTCTAAATGTGAACAGACTTTCGTTTCCCATTTCCCACGCGATATACAAAGATTCAGTTATATGAGTGGGTAGAAAGGAGCTCTCGGCCGACGGCATCCATTTTGTACACCATGGCTTGACGATCCGAGCCATGTCGTATTTGTTAAGCAGGATCATCAGCCTGAACATTCTGTCGATGTAAAGTGTTTCCGGAGCTTGGTCGAATAATCCGTGCATAATGTAAAGCGTAATCCGCATCTCGAAGGCGGGATCATCGGGAAGCTCGACCACCCATTCGCTACCGTCCGCCGGCTTGGCTTCCTTCCATGGGCCAAATAGCATCGTCTTCCACACGGGTGAGTGACGACGAAGGGTAGCTGAACATACGCGGAATTTTGAACCACCTCCCCCAATGATTCCAGTCTCAAGCAGCAGATCTCCGTCGGGATCAATATCGATGACCGAATATGGATCTTCGGTTTTAGCCTCCGCCAGACCCATCTTTGTAGGTGTTCGGAGGGTAGGCGTTCGATTTTGTCGTAGCAGAAGTGTCCCACCACTGAGGCAGTTAGGTCTTGGCCACAAGTTGGTTGCTCTTGCCGTTCCTTGCAGGAGAGAGTGTGCTTTTCTGTAGCTTTTAGCAAGCCGTCTAGTTGTAGCCCGAGTGATTGCGATGAGGATTGTGTTCGAACCGCCGGACTGTCGTAAGGCTTAGACTAAACACGATATCTTGTCGTAATGGGCGCCTCCTCTTGATATGGCGCTTGAACAGCTGTTGCAGCTGCGTGACGATCTGGGACCGGAAAATTGGGTGACGAGAGAAAGGCGATGGTGTCTGGCGTATTGGCCGGCAAGACAGTCTAGGATCTGGGAGGCGGGAGAGTGAATGGTCAAGACCAGTGAATGGGCAAGACCAGTGAATGACAGACAGGACCACTGAATGACAGACAGGACCAATGAATGTCAGGGGCAGGCAAGGACTGCAATAGAAGTGAAGGGAAGAGATGTTTGACGCGCTACCAAGCCCCAGAGGTCCCAGTACCTCAGGCAGGCCGAGCCACAGTGTCTTCTTGCCACAAAAGGACACGAATGCCATGTCGTTTGCACCTCCCCTCTGGAACGCTCACCGCACAATTGCATACGTATCTTATTGTTCACGTACTGTATTTCCGTGTCAGTACCAATCGGCACCGGTATGCTTTGGATCCTAGTTTCATGAAAAGGCGTCTGAGATCAATGAAAGGAGGCTGCGGCAATTGAAATGTTAGCAGTCTTGTAGTCAATCTAGGATGGAAAAAGGAAGAGAACAAGAACGCATGATGGAACTAGGGGCCGCTTGCTTACCCTATGTACTGGAAGCGTGGTAGCGTTAGTTGCAACTGCTAGAACTGGCTGGTCCCATGCGATGTCGAAGGGCTTCCTAGATCCCTAGAAAGAGCAGGAGTGATCGAATGAAGACACCGTAGCTTACCCGTGTAAGTAATACAATGGCACTTCCTATGACTGTTATGTAGCTGGCGCTGCCTGTCCCTGGCACAGAAACATGGAGTCGTGGACCTCGTCGACTGATGTTTTTCGGCTCCCAAGCCGCTCACGGGAGATGGACAGTGAAATAAGACTATAAAAGAGACTTCAATGACTTACTGTCACCTACCCGGCTGTCTTGCTTCAATGGTCGCTCACTGAACGAGAGACCAAAAGGAAAGAAGAGAAAAGGAAGAAAGCGGATGGCCAGATAATACATCGAAATATGTCTGACCAACGAGAGTTTAACAAAATCCTTACAGGTATCTAGAGGAACACTTAAACATCCGATGCTCACCCAACATCTCGACAGAGGTACCTAGAGAGCGCGGCCTCCGACTCTCACCAATACCGGTTTTTACCAGCCTTTCTTACCTCTCCTTCTAACACCTCAATGCCTGTCTTGCTCCTCTGACTCTTCATGTATTCCTTATGAGCCGGCTTGATGTGCTTGGCCACAATCTTAGGGAGATCCTCGTGTATCTTCTTGTCGAGTATCTCGTACTGGGTCTTCAAGGAGCATCGAGCATGTCCGGGAAGATACTCAATCAGCTTGATCTTTGGGAAAAGACCGGATGCCACCTGTACGATGGTATCCAATATCCCCAGAAAGTAAACACTGCTTGACGGGATAAGGCGGGCATCTAGATGAATCATGATGCCACCTAGGATGGCCGCGTCACAGAGGGCTGCGGAGCCCGTCTCTCCCCAGCCACCGCTATGGCGCTGGTTTTGAGGACCAGGACACACTTTAGGAAAAGTTGCAGCTCGCCGACGTGTCACGTCCTTGTCAATAGCCGACGTGATCATAGAGAGGGCTTCCTTTCGAACGGAATGAATGACGTCTGTTATGAGATTAGCATCAGGAAGAGCTTTTGTAAGTAAAGGAAGTCACGCAATCTGTTGTATCAGACGTACCGAGTATGTCATGAGGACCAAGGTAGTCTTGCACCTCAAGATCAATCCAGCCTGGCACCAGACTGGAAGCGGACTTTATGCTGAAACGAGTTCCCAATTGAGTGAACATAGATCCTTCCTTAGATCTGGTATTGACCGAGATCTCCTCAATTCTCAGAGCAAAAAGACCATCATGTCCCAGTTCCCATGCGATGAACAAAGTCTTCAGTGTGTCCACCGAAGATAGGTCTCCGTAAGCTACTGATACCCACTGTGCACACCAAGGCCTCAAAAGCTCGGTCAGATCATACTTGTTGGTGAGAATCAAGAGCTTGTAGAGCTGATCAAGACTGAGACAGCGCGGGACCTGCTTGAACCGTCCATGCATGATATTGAGGACGACCTCCATCGCTTTGACATTATCATCCGGAAACTCCACGATCCATTCGTTCGATTTGGCACCGGCTGGTTTTGATTCCTTCCAAGGACCAAAGAGCATCTGCTTCCAGACCGGCGAGTGGCGGCGCAGTGTGGAGGAACAGACGCGGAACCGCTGTACCTCTGTCAATTCGGAGTCTTCTCCTCCGCCAATGTCCAACAAGAGATCGCCGTCAATGTCAATGTCGACTACGCTGCGTTGTGGCGAGGTTGATCCCTCCGGTTTTTTGGTGCCTGTTGCATCAGATTCCTTGGGAGCTGTGGCCATCGCAGCGGGCGTAGAACCAAACAAACTGCTACCTGGAGTAGAAGAGCTAGAGGTAGCTGTAGCAGCGGGAGCTCCGAAGACTCCTTGGGCAGGCGCAGAGCCAAACAAGCTACTGCCAGCGGCCCCCGAGGCTGTCGCTGTCGAAGCAGGCCGACTTCCAAACAAACCACCACTTGCGGCACTGGCAAGCGGGGCCGTTGTCGTAGAGGCAGGTCGACTCCCAAATAAAACACTGCTTGTGGCAGTGGCAGGCGCGGCCGATGTCGTAGAGGCAGGTGTCGTTGACGAAGGCTGACTCCCAAACAAGCCACCACTTGTGCCAGTGGCAGGCGGAGACGCTGTCGTAGATGTCCCAGTCCCAAATATGCTGGTGCTTCCACCTGGACTCGCGCCCCCGGTTGAAGGCCCGAACAGGCTTGCCGTCGGGGCAGATGATGCGCCAAAGAGAGAAGGTGGAGGAGGGCTAGATTGAACCGTCGGTGCCGGTGCCGGTCTCACGGGTAAGCCTGCTGTCGAGCCTTCTGCTCCAGACGGTGGGGCAGGATTTCCACTTGTGCTCGATGCGGCAGTAGTTGAGGAACTTGCAATTGTGCCAGTAGCGTTGCTTGAAGAGCCGGTGTTTGAACCAAAGACACTGGTACTCTGACCATTCGTTCCTGGATCGGACATCTTAGTTTGTGTTTTCTGCTGGTTGTTGTCGTTAGGTGGTGAGTTATCTCAACGTGCCGGTTCGAGGTACAACGCTCTGCAGGCTTTGCGGCAATGCACCCAACCGGTGACCAGGACCTCTGGGCGTAGGCGATGAGCAAGGAAGGGGAGTGCTGGATTTGAGATGTATTTGGAAAAGTCGAAGTTTTCAATTGAAAGTTTTCAATCCAAAAAGAGTTCAGTTACAGAAAGAATAAATTAAAACAGGAAACAGCGAAGATTGATTTGTGAACGGTCATACTAGATAGCTGAGAGGTCCAGCTAAAACAACACACTCTAACCGCATTGGGCCAAACTTCAACAGCTCTAAAGTGACATCTCGCAAAACACTTCGTCTGCATCTAACAAAATCCAGCTAGGGACAGTTACTCTATCTTAACCGTTAAAAAATCTGAATGCGATTGGGGATTCAGCCTCTCCGCCTGGTTGGAGTGCCGAACTACCTATCGATGGGTCTAAAAACCACTGATTGCGGGGTGTTTGCTGCGAGAGGCCCGAGAGCGTGATTCTCCAAAAGAAACCCGTTGGGTACATGTCCGAGCCCTCCAAACGCGACTCGCCATATGAACAAATGCAGAATTCATGTCCGCTCGGGAATTTACCTTAATAGAATTCTCATAGTTGCAAGAAATCAAGTTATCATCGAGTGTCCAATGTGACACCAAGTCATCTTGGAAAGGTAAATTTCATTCATTCCCACACTGGCGATGTAAGATACTGTACGGTAAAATACTCGATTACAAGGAGACCCCGATATTATGGTTCGTGGCACCCTTTTGGCACAACCCCCTGAACCTTGTCACCATAACCTTCCAAAGTCAACAAACTTCCTATTCCAGACTGGCCCAGTTCGTCCCATGTGAAGCAAGTTGTACGACCACAGTTGGCTCTGAAATTACCTGTAGGCAACGGGCCTACAAAGTATTGATACACCGTGAAATTCTCATTCAGTCTTCCAAGTTATCCGTATGAAACCGGCAGTCCTTTCGGTGGGCATCGTTGCTGGTCCTCAAAATCTCTTTGAAGTCTGCCATGCATTCCCAGCAGAACTGATATGAGCACTTGATGCCTGTTGAACGCAGTACGATAGATCTTAGCACATACCTATGACCAAAGGTTATGAAGTGCGAAAGACGGTGTGTACAAACAAAACACGGGAAAGGAGTATAACAAGGTGTTGACAGTGTAATGACGCCATGATAGTGGAAAGGAGTAGGGCTAAGGTGCCTACCCTCAACGGAGCGGCCCGCGAGGACAGGATGAATAACCATGATGCCAGTGCTCCCGGCAGTCCCAACAGAACTCATAACGGCACACGGAGCCTAGAGAAACATCAGACAACGATTCAAGGCTACTCAAGAAGAGATGTGATGAAGGTAACGATAGGGAATACCACGGTGAACTGAAGACACTTGCTATTCCGATTCCGATGGTAGTGATAGTGTAGAATCTGGGGGCGATTGGAATTATGGGGAATTGGGAAAACAAATCGTTCCAAGGGGAAACGTGTAGATTGAGTGGAATATAGCTGGGGACAAGAAAATCATGTCTTACAGGTCATGTGTGCGCTATCAGCGATGAACGTCAGTCAACCGTTCTATAATAGGCAAGGAATCTGAGGAGTCGTTCGCTCACCATCCGCCATTCTTCTCAATGTTTCGCCCACACGAAGGACAAGGCTTCGATGTCTGCGCAACTTTCTCCTCGCTCTTCTTGTTCTCCTCCAGTTGTCGTAGGTGTTGCTGGTAGGCGTCGCTCGACGGGTCCTTCCTGTAGATATCGAATTCCTCGCAGCTCATGCCCTTGTGCCATTGAACTTCGTGGACGTAGCATGTCAAGTGCCCCATCGGGCACTTCATGATGGGCTGCTGTTTCCCGCCCTCGTGGATATGACCGCTTTCACAGCCTGGCTCAGCGCACTGTCGAGGTTTGATATTGTCAGCTATACGTTCCTGTGAACTCAGCAGCGTGGAATGTGGAGATAGGATCATCAGCTTACCCATCTGAAGCCCTCCTGACTCTCTAGCATGTGCCTGGTCAGGATCTTCTCGTACTTTGCCCGTGTCTCCGGGCTTGCGTACCGGACAATTGTCTCCGAATCGAGACTCCTACCACAATCGGGACAACCAATGTCTTGCCAATGCTTGTTTTTGAGATCCGCCGCGATGGCCCAACGGATACATTGGAGGCAGGCGCGCATTTCGTGTTTACAGTTAGTAGAGAGCTTTACTGAAGGAAAATCAATTAAGGTTTTCACCTCGGTGCAGATGAGACACTCGAGCTGAGAGACCTCGGTCTTGGGAGGGGTGAGCTGTTGTGTTTGCGACTGTGCGTTGATGGGCTGGGTAGCCATGGCCGGTAGCTTGAAGGGGAAGAGGTAGGCGGTGAGAAGGCGCCAGCTGGGGCCTTGATGATAACGCTCGTCTCCCCGCAAGTTTCTGGATGACAAAGCTGAGGTGAGTGGCCCAAGAGGGCACACATCATATAACAGCGACATTTGACCTGCACGGGAGGGTAGAAAGGCTGGGGGATCTGGTGACGTGACCTATCTTCAAGTACCTTAACCAATGAGAGTTGATGGTGTTTGAAGCAGGCAGTATGCAAGTACCAGCAGCAGTACAAACGAGCGGAAGACCAGAAGACTCGCTCGATTCCACGTGAGACTCGTTCCTAGCGTCTCCCGTACGCGGAAATCTGTCTCTAAGAAACGTGAAGAGGCGAGGACAACAAGGTGTGCTGAGTGTCCCAAAGGCAGCTGGTCGGCTGCATTAAATGGTGCTTCGTAACAAGGAAGTGGCTAAGCACAAAGAGTGACACTCCAGAAGCTACTGGCATGCACAAGCTCATGAAAGGAGCACCTGGGAGCAAGATGAGGTTGTAGAAATTCCATGTTAGTGGAAGCCAACCCAGTGCCTAAGTTTCCTGGACGAATAGGGATACTACTGGATAATCATCCAGAGGGTGTGTGAGTGTCGAGGTAGGTTGTGGGAAAACGTGGAAACAGGTCCTTACAGCCGTCATCCCGGGATTCGTTTGGTTAAGCCCGTGACCGCGCCCTCCAGGAAATGCTAACCCCTCACTGGGGGGCCTCTGGCATCGACAGATGCATGAGGGCAGCAGGAGGGGCAATGTCGGCCAGCGAGGAGTTGAGTTGAGGGATGCATCAATGTCAATGTCGCAAGTGACCAAAAGGAGAAAAGGCAAGCTTCGAAGAGCATGAGGGAACGAGCAAACGGATGAGGACAAAGGAAAGGAAGAGATGATCCGCCGGTGAAGAACCCAATTCTTATGGAAGTCAACAAGAGTTGAAGGAAGAAGTCGAGCATTAGTAAAACACCATGTCCGACGTTCCTTCCAGTAAATCATTGACGAAGCTCAAATTGTACGGAAGCCATTATGCTTGTGTGTGGGGACTGCCGTCGTATGCCGGAAGGAGCGAACGACCTGCTTCGCGATTCCCGTCTTTGCCTCATGCAAGAGGCCGAGGCTGCAGCTTCCAACCCGGGATCTGCTCCTCGGGAATGCACCGCTACTCGGTTTAAAGAACCAGTGCCAGACAGAACAGCCCCCATATTGTCAAATACGTGTGAGTTAGGTATCATAACGACTCTAGAAACTATGTGCAAAATACTTTGGTATGAAAACATCCCGGCCAGGAGTGAGAGAACCGGGACAAAACCTCTCAACCTCATCACCATCAATCCTCCAACAAGCCAGCAGCCAAAGCCTCCAAATCCTGCAAATTATCCGGCTCGTGATCCATATCAATGACCTTCCTGCCTCCCTCCATCTTGGCCTTCTTCCTCCTGGGCCTGCCATCGTCGCTGTACTCCGTATCCGAGTCATCCTTCTGGAACCACTTCTTGGCCTTCTTCTTGGGCGGTTCCCTGTCGCTATCACTATCATCATCACCAGAACCCTTGCCCGCAACCGGCAGACTTCTGAGCAAGGCCAGAGGATCCTCGTCCACATCGCTATGCGCATCCAGAAGTGCTGGCTGCAAGGGACCCTTCTCCCTCTCGACCTCCTCACCCCTCTCCCTGGCCTTGGCGCGCTCGCGCTTCTCCTTCCTGCGCTGCTTAGCGAGCAGCTTATCTTCGACATCCTGCTCCTTGACCTTGCTGGTCTCGGCCTCGACGAACTTCTGCCTGAGCTCCTTGGCGTCACCTTCCTTCTGGAAGTCCTCCTCGTCCTGGAGCTCGTAGATCGGGTGGGCGTTTCCTTCGTCATCGAACACGAGCTTCTGGCCCTTCTCCATGTACTTGAGCAGCTTCTTCTTGGACTTGAGCAGCTTCTCGCGGCGGTGCGAGTCAATAACAAGCTCCGCGTTCTTGCCCAGCTTGACCACCTTGGCCGTGCCGTCAGGGTTGGTACCGGACTTGGCGTTGCCGGCGGCGTCGTCGAGCGCTGCGTCGTCGTCCAAGACACGCTTGACGCTGAGGAAGTCGTCTTCCTCGTCGCCCTCTGCTTGGTCTTCGCCCAAAAGCTTGCGGTAATGCGACGACAGGACGTCCTGGTTTTGACGCTCGGCCATCTTGTCGTACTTTGTCCTGACCTCCTTCTTCTTCTTGCGGATCTCGCCGTCCGAGCCCTCAGTGTCGGACCCGCTCGACATGGCGGCGCGCGAGGCGTTCTTGAGCTTCTTGATGTCCTCGCCCTTATGGTACTTGATCTGGGGAGTACCTGGCAGACCCAGGCTGGATGCGAAGCCGTCGAGATCGAGCTTGTCGAATTTGAAAACCTCCTTGTCCTTCTGCAGGTAAATTGAACGAACGTAGGAGACGAACGCCTTCTGGCCGAGATATTTGAGATCGGGCGACTGGAAACACTGGGATTGCAACTCGTTCTTGATGCTCTTCTTCTTGTTCTCCTTGACGTGTACCTTGGCGACGTGCACCTTCTTCTGCTCGAGACGCTTGAGGAAACCCTCCTCTTCGCTGGGGTCGAGGAACAGAACCGCACGGCCCTTGCTCTCGTAACGCGCCGTTCTGCCGACGCGATGGATGTAGGTGTCGGCGTCTTCGGGGCAGTCGGCCTGAATGACCCAGTCGACGGCGGGGAAGTCAACACCTCTGGCTACGACGTCGGTGGCGAAGAGACAGGAGTATTTCGCGGACGTGAACCGGTTCGTGATTTCGAGGCGTGCTATTTGTTTTTGACGACCGTGCAAGTGTAGTAGTGGAATACCGGGCTGCATCCGCTTGAAACTTTCGTAGACGAATCTGACCTGCTTGCCGGAGGATAGGAAGACGATGATCTTGCTCTTGAGGTTCGTTCGTAGGAAGCCCCATAGTGTGTCGAGCTTTTCGGGAAGGGGTGTGACAATGTAATGCTGCTGGAGGTTCGTGGGTGTTGCCGATGCCGCGGCTTCGTGAACAGAAACGTATTCGGGGTCCTTCAAGCTCAACCGGGCGAGATCTGAGACGCGCTTGCTTTGCGTGGCACTGAACAGGAGAGTCTGCCTGCTCTTGGGAAGATGCTCAACAAGAGCATCGACGGCCTGCTGGAAACCCATGTCCATAATGCGATCGGCCTCATCAAGCACTAGAATCTGGAGGTTATCGACATCGAAACCGGCCGTTTGGTCGAGATGCTGGAGCATACGACCGGGTGTGCAGACGAGGATGTTCATGCGACCGAGACGCTCTGCCTCTTCCTTCAAGCTCTTTCCACCAATGACCAAACCTGCCGAAAAGCTGTGGTTACGGCCAATCTTCCTCAAAACTTCGAATATTTGGACGGCCAATTCGCGGGTCGGGCTGATAATCAGGGCGCCGAGACCATCGTACTCGGTCCATCGTGCACGGTATAGCTTTTCGAGTACTGGAACAAGGAAGGCAAGGGTCTTGCCGCTACCGGTTCTGGCAGCGCCGAGAATATCTTGTCCCTTGAGCGCAAGGGGGATGGCAGCGCGTTGGACATCGGTAAGGACTTCGAAATGGGATGCGCGCAGTCCGGAGGCGGTCGGTTCGCAAAGAGGAAGATCGGTAAAGTTCTTGATGTCGGCAGATTTGGGATCCTGGAGGTCGAGATGGAAGAGTTAATCGCGGATGGCACTATAAGGTAAAAATGGGGGCGACCAAATCTCACAAGCTCGTCAATCCTCTTCTGAAGCGTCTCGAGGTTCTCCAACTCTCTTTTCCTCTTCAAGTTCTTCTGCTCGGACTTGTTGGCCTTGGGCTTCTCCTTCTCGGCCTTGCCCTTGCCAGCGCGGCCTTTGGGGCCTCCTGGAGCCATAGTGTTCGTGTTGTTGGGCTGTGCTGAGGATTGGGCGTGACTTGTTCGGCGTGATTCGAAAGGTCGGGTCTGCTTGTCGAGCGTATCCAATTGCCTGCGGGTCGTCACTGTGGTGCTGTTCAGTTCGATGCGATGGGAAAACTTTTGGCGGAGAGGAATTCTGCCAGCCTGACCCACCTTATCCACTGTAAGCGAGGGGATCTGCGGCAGGGATCTGGGAAGAACGGCTTATGCCAGGGTTAGGGTCTAAGCAGGCAATGAAAGCCGATGAAGAGAACACGAATCAGGACGATGTTGAAGCTGTTTATCCATTTTTCACTTTGCTACAGTTCTCGGATTTTGGTTTTAGTCGTAGAATACAAAGTTGCTCATACATTGAGAGTTTTACAACCAGATTCAGGAGTTAGGGTCATTCGAGTGCCCACTCACTGCTGGAGCAAATCATACATATTATCTAGAAGTACAGCAAAACATTCAATAACCATCAACAAACACCAAGTACAAGCAACGAAAGCAATGAGCCAGAGTTATCATGGAAGCGCCATGTATTGAACCACGAAACAAGAGCCTAAGGCGGGTATCGCTCGCTCATATGATCCTTCCCTAGGTGAGAACCCATAATGAAAGAAACCTAAACCCACCCAAGAAGTTCCCCAAAGTGAAAAAGCAACAAAGAAAGACCAAACGCCTTGCCCCATTCCCAAGTTCCTTACTTTTCCATCCTATATAGAATCGATCGCTCAAGAACCTGTAAGCAACGTACCTACTACCTATCCGATCTAATTCCCATTCTCAAACTCCACCTCTTCGCCAAACAGTTGCAGCCGGTAGAAGCAAGTATGGTCCGGGCTTCCGTGGTTAGTCTTGGCTCTGATCAACACCTTGTACGTCGCCGCATCCAGTTCGAGAAGCTCCTCTGATAGCTTGTGTACGAACATGCCGTGGTTGCCGCTGGTCTTGGCATAGTCGTACTCCAGCTCGCCGATCTTGACGTACTTCTTGTTGACCAGAGACAGCGACTTCTTCTTGTCATCAGCATCGACCCTCTTCAAGTCGGCTTCGCGCTCGCCGGGGTATAGCTCGTCCATCCACTTCAGGAGACGCTTGTTGTCATCCGGATCGGGGTAGTATCCCCAAATCTCAATGTCCTTGGGCATCGACCCGCGATCAGTCGTCGCGTTCGGGTGGACATGCTCGACCACGACAACCTGCGGAATGATGATATTGGCCATCTCCACGGCAAGCTCGGCCCCTCTGCTAGCTGTGATACCGGCGCACCAGGCCTGGCCAACGTCGGTCCAGGTAGAAAGTGCAAGCATATATTCAGCTTCTAGGCTGGTCTGATCTTTGCTTGTGATCGGCTTTGCTTTTCCGAATAAGTTGCTCAGATGCTTATGACCAGGGAGTACATGAGACTCGCCTTGTCGGTAAGTAGGAGATGATTCCGAATGAACGATACCTGCTTGATTGCCCAGGCCGAAATGGTTGACTTGAGTTTCAATGTAGTCGTGGTAGTTGCGCATGATGCCGTCCTTAGCGGCTGCTTCAAGTTGCGCACGGGGAATCTCCTTCTGGACGATGTTTCTGATCAGAGTGGTGATCTCGGACTTGGAGAGGCCTCCTCCACCTTCGATGGCTGCCTTGACCGTGGTGTTAACGAGGGTCTCAAGGCCTTTCTTGACGGTGTCCAGTCGCCCATCAATATCCTCCTTGTGTTCGGCAATCCTCTTCTTCAGGAGACCCACAAACTCATCCCGGCTGATGGCCGCGTCACGCGTGACTCCGTCGCCTGTGTGTCCGGGTAGATGCTCCTTGACAACTTGGGCGACCTTCTCACCGTTCTTGGCCACCCATCGTTCCCATGATTTGGAGATGGTGCCTTCCGTAAGCTGCAAGGTATGCTCGTCCGACGGACCCTTTTCAAAGAGCCCGACCTTGATGAAACGCGCTCGCAGTGCGTCCCAATGCTCTTCTGAGATGTCGCCTGTGCTATTAAGGGTGAGAACGGAGCTGTCCTTGAGCATCTTATCCAGAAGAGCGTGCCAAAAGTCGTCCTGAATGATGAGATCGCCATTCGGACCACGCTTGACGTGAACCATCCGGGGAAGAAGAGTCTGGATGTTTTTGACAGCACTTTCCGTCGAGGACGACTGTTCAAGGATATAGTTCTTCAGGTCGTTGAACTGATCATCCGTCAACTGCGGATGGCTAGGTATGAATTGACCGATATTGCTTCTCCAGTGCTTCCAGCCATACCAGCGGATGCTCTTTTCTGAATCCGGCGAGCCATACGACGTCGCGCTCAAGACTACCAGAGCAATGAGAAGCAGTGGTACAAGGTATGTGAGCAACTTCCAGGCGACCCATAACGAACGACGAATCAGATTCAGTGATCGCTGCATGAAGGTAGGAGCAGGAGTATAAGGAGGAGGCGGTGTCTTCCCGTTTGTGGTGTTTGACTGTTCGGATTCTGGCCTGGATGTTCGGCTCGGTTTCGGTGTTGTTGGCTGTGACACCCTGCCGAAGGATGGATACGATTTGTCCGATACAATTGGTTCTGTCGCTGTGTCCAAGGTGTCCAACGAGTCCTGATTTTGATCGACTTGAAATTGAGCAAGCGGTAATGAGTTCGAAAGTGTCGCTACTGGTCGCCTGGCGATTCTGGGTGGTTCCGGAGGTTCTGGGGTATACTGGGCAGCCAGCCGCCTTTGTTGAGCGCGCCGCCTCTCTTCTTCCAGTGCCTTTTCCGAGTCGTTGTAAACATCGCTTTCCTCTATGTAACTGTTGCCAGTATCGGGCGGCACAAGTTCTCTTCTCTTGGCAGTTGGCGGTGTCGAAAGGACTCGCTTGGAGGGCGGCGAGGGCGGTCGCATGGCGGCTTCTCGAGCTTGTCGTTGCTCTTCCTCCCGACGTGCGGCCTCTTCTGCACGCTTTTGTTCCGCTTGACGTCGCGCCTCTTCTGCACGCTTCTGTTCAGCTTGACGCCGTGCCTCTTCTGCATGCTTCTGTTCCGCTTGGCGTCGTGCCTCTTCAGCACGTTCACGTCTCAGCCGGGCAGCTCGTTCGGCCCGTTCGGCCCGCTCCGCTTCTTCTTCCTCCTCCTCCTCGCGCGCCCTTTTCTTGGCTTCTCGTTCCTCGGCTTCACGCGCAGCCTTTAGAGCCCTCTCTGCCTTCTCTCTCTCTGCTTTGTCCTTCCTCTCTTTCTCCAGTCTCTTTCTCTCTCTCTCCGCGGCGGCGGCGGCGGCGGCCCTTTCCGCTCTCTCCCTTTCTTCCTCCTCTTCCCTCTCCCTCTCTTCCTCCTCGGCTCTCTGCCTTTCTAATTCGGAGTCCTCTTCTTCTTCTTCGTCATAATAGCCACCCTGGTCGTCATAGTCTTCTTCCTTCTCTTTCACCTCTTCCTCTTCCTCCTCCATCTCCTCTTCTTCCTCTTCTTCGGTTTCTTCCTCAATGGGCTCGGGACGCCTGGGACCAGGAGTTGTGCTACCCCTACGTGCATCAAGCTCACGACGCCGGCGCTCAGCCTTGATGTTGTCGGTTCTAACGGTTTCGCCTATCCCGGCGAAGGCAGCTTCGAGGCCAAGACCGGCGGCAGTCTTGTATCGGTCTGGTATGGCCACCAGTGAAGATCCATAGCTGAGACTGAATCTGGTTGGCGTCTGATTCCTGACTTGCTCAACTGGAACCCGAAGGTTGCGCTGCTGCTTTCCGGGCTTTGGCGTGCCTCCGTCGGAAGGGACAGGCGAGGGCGACGCTACCGACCTCCGCGCAATCCGCCTGGGAGGCATATTCACAGTAGTAGATCTTGTTAGGAGGCTGTTGACGTCGTGGAAGGCGAGGTCAGCAACAGACCAATGATTGGAAAATGAACTGTCCATGACGTTAGAAGCCATTTTGAGAGTTGAAAGAAGGGCAAAATGATTGGGGCGAGGATATCAGGCAGGAACAGGAACAGATAGACGGGTTACACAGTGAATTTGAAGGAAAGAGCTACAAGTAATTGGGCACAGGATCATGGAGGCTATAAGACTGTGAACAGGACTGGACTCATACTCACATTTAAATGACAGATCAGACCAAAACCACGCCCAAATCTCGAGATATTTGGCTCGCCACTGGCGATGAATGGTGAATCTGAGGAGGCTGGGCCGAATTGCTGAGCCGTGAGGTGGCTCTTTGGGTTCCTTTTGTGAGGCTGCCGCTGCAGGCCAAATTGCTTGGGTGAGCGTCCTCCTCTACCCTCCAATCCTGTAACGGAGGCCGATCTTTCGGGTGGTTGCGATACCGTATGCGCCTTCGCCTGCGACTGCGACTGAATGGCAACCAGACGGGATTTTTGGATTTGCGAGGCGCGCAACACGTGGCACCCTCCAATCAAGGTGAAACCGCTGAAGAGCCCTACGGATGCCCAAAGTGATTATTCGATGTCGTTGGTCAATTGCACCAGCAGATCCGACGCGAGGGAGAGAACTGAGGATGAATGGTAACCCAACCTCCCAAGCAGCTGAATAATGGTGGGCGGGCAGTCGGATACTAGTCACGTCCTCGGCGATGGTGATGTGCAGTGTTCCGTTGCAGACTCGGCGCGCGTGGTGTCGGTTGGTAGCGCGCGATGTTAGGTTGCAACAGCGATCAAAGAAGAAGTGAGCCGAAGCTTTCTAGCGTCGAGTATCTTTTGATTTCTGACAGAAATTGTGGATACGCCGTGGTATTTGGAGATCAATTGACTCTGGCTTCACTCTTTACCTTTCAAGAATCCGGGGTCGAGACGGTATGCGGTATGTCCAGCATAGGTGAAAGCAGAAAAAAAAGAAAGAAGAGAAGACCGCTGAGGGCGGGGGGCTCGGCGGAAGTGAATCAAAAAATGACCGCTACAGTGATGTCCCCAGAGCTGTAAGTAGGGAGAATGGTGTTGCCGTGGTTGTTGTTGACAATGCATGCATCCATTCGCAAACGGACGAGACAAGATGGATGTGTCTTATTCTGAAAACGGCCTCGTCTCTTTGTGGATGTGTCTTGCTTTGACTCGAGCTGTCTTTCATGATGAGCTGTAGCTGTCCGCCTTGCCTTTGTTAGCAGTCATTGTCCATTGAGAGCTTCTTGTTCTAATGGTGTCCTTTATAATAAGGGTCAATCGAGTGCTTTTCATCGAATGTTCCTCAATCTTATTCTTTGACAGTCGACACAATAGAAAATGGAAACCAAAAGACGGATTGAAGAGACGGGATGCGATGAAATTGGACAATGAATTGGAAGCTCAACATTGAAGCGAAGTGTGTGAGTGCCCCACCATTCGAAGCTGTTACTGCCTGCCGCCGCAACCAACAATAGCGGCCGGCGCTCATTTCGCTTGTGGTCCGTGCTCCTTCAAGCGCAACTTCCGCAACTGATGTCAACTCTCCACTTCAGCCCAGTCGCGCGGCGCCAAGGAATTGATAGCGTCGGGTGGAGGCTGACGGTTGAAGTGGATGCCCCGGGAATGGCAAGATGAGTAAGCGAACTGATATGCGCTTAAGCGAGAGATATGCAGTTTCCGTTGCCCTTTCTGCGTATCTCGAGTTTTCGATCTTCGGGGCTTCCATGATGGAATCAGCGACTTTGTTCCATGAGCCAGGCTGTGTCTGTGTTGGTTCCTGTCAGATCTTGTAGACCGAAATCTCTTGTCCCGTCTAATCCAGTCTGATCGCCGCTTTCTGTCACTGCAATTTTTCTGCTACGGGAATTGACCCAGCGGTTAAATCCACTGTATAGTTTGGTTAAATCCACTGTACCCATATCCAAATCGCAGCAAAACTTCAAGCTGCACGAGCCATCTCAAACCTCCCGCTCCGCCCAGGCTCCAACTCCAGGTCATGGACACCGAACCTCGAAAGTCAATTTCGCGACGTGAACAAATCTCAACAACAACCGGCCCCATTTTACAAGATGGTTCCTTCAAAGTCCTGCCTAGCTCTTAAATTCTTTTTGAAGCCTAAATTGGCTCTTTATTATCGTTATCTCCATATTACTCGCAGTACTGACTGGATGACTTCGGTGTAAGCCGGCCTTGAAGGATACAGTGGATTTAACCAAACTATACAGTGGATTTAACCAATCCGGGAATTGACGACATCGAGATGGGATGAACCCGGGGCAATTGGGGCGCATTCAGCATTTCCCCGTATCATATCCAACATACGAAAGTCCTCATGTTCTGTAGCGGGCGCAGCAGAGACGATCCAAACTGCACGTTCCACCAGCGACGTTGCTTGCTCCCACAGTCCCGTTGACTATCCTTTTGAGATTATTGTATAGCGTTTCCTCGTTACCCCATATCTAGTTTCCGAAGCTGATATCCGAAGTGCGGAGTGCAGATTTCCTTTAGCTTCCGAGGGCTCTTGGGCACGTTTTTCCAAGACTTTGTTTTTCAGAAGCATGGGGAAAAGGGTTTAGGCTATAGTCAGCCAAAGGCCCGATATTCTTTGTCACATGTTACTCAAAAACAACACATACAGATAGATGTCTTACTACAGGCATCTTGAGAAGGAGCATGGAATCTTGGATGTAAATCGACAATAGAGCACAGCAGGGGGAAGCCTGGACAAGCTGCTCAAGCGAATGGGGTCTCTTGTGGTCTGGTACCCCGAATTCCAAAACCTTGCCGTTGCATGTCACGACACAGCGGAAAACATCCCAAGGTCTACTCGTCGGTTAGGTGTTGTGGCTATGGGTGGGTCCAGCCAACCTCCTCTCTTAGTCCCTTCGAGAGTCGGGATTTTTACCTATAATGCGCAAGCTCTATAACGCTCCAGATCACACAAACTACTATAACTCCACCAAAATACAAGTAAAAAAAAAGTTGAAATAATCGGATTACTCGTAATAATTATCTCTATTTAGCTATATATTTAGTTTATAAATAACCGGTCGTAATAATTTATTATAATATTAAGAATGCCTAAGTAGTCCGTATACTATACCTTATATAATAATATTTAGCTTAAATTCTTTACCCTTATTAATATTAATACTTTTAGAATTATTAAAAGACCTATTTGGTATAATAATAGTAACCCGTGTACGGTTGGTAGGTATTTCGAACTTCTTATTTACTACCGTTATAGTTATTATTGCCTCCTCTTCTTCCTCCTCTTCTTTAAATTCTATATTAATAGCCTTCTCCTTCCCTTTTTTAAAAAGGGGGGGTTTAGTCTTTTTATAAGGAAGTAAATAAGGTATTAATATAGTTAGTTTAATAAAAGAGGGCCCTACTTTTATTACCCTTTTAATAATTAAATAAGGGTATTTAATACCGTTGAGAGGGTATTGTAAAATGCACAGTATGTGTGATTGTAAACGTTGATGAAATTAATAAAAAAAGAAGAATCAAACAAGAGGGGAGCTCGCGGTGGTTGAAGACCATATACCCGCGAGCCTCGAACGGCTAACCCACTTATATAGGCCCAACGCGTCATAACGCAGTCGCTTTCACAAAATAAACGCGAACCGTTCTAACGATTAACGCCAATTATTCGGAACGCCGGTAGGCGGCTATCACTTATTGTAATAACGTTATATAACAATTATAATACTATTCCAATATTAAATCCCAACTCCCTAAAGAATTCTATTATTAACTTTAATAATAATTATATATATATATTTAAATAGCTTCATTACTTTTTCGAACGTAATACCCTTCTTTATTTCGGTTCGATTATTTTATTATCGAATATAACCCATTTTTATCGTCCTTTAGCGGCCTTAATAGGCGTTCGCTTTCCTCCTTACCTTTTCTAATACTCCTTTAATAATTTTTACGTATTTCCTAATCCTTCTTCCGGAATCTATTTATTATAATCGTAACCGAATCCTATTTATTTAATTAAATACTTCTATCCTCCAATCTTCCTATCCAATACGTAATTTAAAATAACGTTTATTTCCTATTCTCCTTTATCGTTTAAATTTATTTAAATATCTTTAATTAGGCCGGGGGGAAGTTAAATTCGTTAAAATAAATCTTTATTTTATAAACCTCCTTTAATATAAACTACCGATATAACGGAGTATATTCTAGCTATTTCGGGTAGTAGGTCTAATTTATACGCAAATTTACCGACGTACGCTAGGATTTTAAATAAACCGGCATATTACTATAAAAATTTATATAATAAACGACCTAGTAAATAATAACCTTTATAAAATTTTAAAAATACTTTATTTCCTATTTAAAATTCCTTAAACGGGTAATAATTATTATACCTCTTCTTAATTTTAATAATAGCGAAATTTATAATTATCTTAACGTTTTCTCTCAAACTATCCCTTATAATTATATATTCTATAATGATTATAGGCACTTCCTTCTTTCTAATTACGTCGAAGGGATTAAATAATTAAAAGCTAAATAATTATTCGTATAGGGAAGATTTAATAGGTTCGGAAAGGGAGTTATTAAAATTCTATTATAAAATTAATAGAAATTCTACCTAATTTAATTTAAATATCGCGAAATAATAATATCGGATAACGATTTCTACGTTTTAATTATAACGTTTAATTAAACCGTTCCCCTATAAATAATATATTATTATTATTAATAATTTAATATTTATAACCTTCTATATTCTTTATTATAATTTAAAAGTAAATTTACAATCCTAATCCGATATAATAATTTAAAGTATTCCTTAATTTCTTAATAAGAATTCCCTAGCGAGGATCGTACCCTATACTTCGGTAAAATAAATTAAATATCCGGGAATAAATTTTATTCGCTTAATAGAATAATATATAACGGGTATAAAGGTATTATATATTTCGAATCCTTTTATTTACTATACGGTTACTATAATTAATACTTCGGGTAAATCCGTTATAAAATTTATTACGATAATTCGTATTAATAGGGTATATTCGGATTTTATTAATTAGTAATCTCCTATAATAATATTTCGATCCGTATGATTTAATTAATATAATAGGTAATAGCATACGTATTCGGATATATTATATATTTTTCTTAATATAGCGTAGCCTTTTAAATTATATAATATTTAATCCTTATTAAAGTAGTATTTATTATTATATATTATTATTAGGACTGTTTAAATTATAAATTTTAGTACGTAGAGCCGCCTAATCTTATCCGCTATAATATTATAGAAAAGGTCGTCGATTATTTCGAATAAATACCCGGTACTAAAAATAATATTATCGATTTTAATAGTACTATAATAATTACGGATATGGTTTATAATTTTTACGTACTTAAAATCGATTTTATATCCTTCTATAAACTCCTTTTTTATTTTAACGCTTATTTATATTTCTATTCGTATATACTATATTTAATTTAATATTAATACTTCGTTTAACCTATTTATTTCGTTTCTTTTAACCTTAAAACGGCTTAATATATTAGAAATAAAGTTTAACTTACTAGCGATATAATATATTTATAAATTATATTAAAATAAGTAAATAAATACGTTAATTAATTTATAATTACCTCAATCCGTTAATATTATATTTAAAATAATTTATTCGTAAATACCCTTTATTGTTAAATAATTTATAAAAATAATAATCGGGAAATTATAAAAATATAAAAGTATTCTCAATCGTTTAATTACCTATACTAAATAAACAACTTCCATTTTAAAAAGACTATAATTTATTTCGGCTTTATTAAGAATTTTATTTAAAAATATAATAAAGAATACTTAATTAATAAAAATAGCTATATTTAATACTTAAATAAATCTATCGCGTAAATAATATAATATAATTCTGTATTTATATTTTAAAGATTTATTAATTTATAGAAAAACCTATTTATCTAAATCGAAATAATATAATTTTATATTTTCGCAAATAGCCTTCTAAACCGCCTCGAATACGTTCTTTTCTTCTTTAATTAATTTATATAATATTTTAGCGTAATAATATATTTATTTCAAAAGATTTCTAAGTATAATAACGCCCGTTTTACATCCTTCGGTTAATAGCGAAACTTTTCGATTTTATAAAGGCTCCGAAAATTTATTATAATACGGGATAAAATAGCGGATAAAATTAAATCCGCTAATATATATTTTTAATACTTTTAACGTTTTTAAGAATATTAAATTACAAAAAGTTTCCAATTTCTCCTCTATTGTAAATAAACTTAGGGTATTAACGTAAAACCCTAAGAATTCAATATTAGAATAAATAATATAGTTTTTTTTAAAGGAGAATATTAAATTACGTAATACGAATAATTTAAAAACGTAATTAAAATACTCGAAATATTCTTTTATAATATTTAAAAAAATTATAATATTATTAATATATATTTTATAGAATTCCGATACAATTATTAACAACCGGTCTATAAATTTCTAAACGTATATAAACGAATTCCGATACCTTATAAAAATTACATTTAATTATTCTAAATTTCGTAGGCTAATAAAGGTTAATCGATTATAGTAAAGCGGTTAAATTAGGAATTAATAAAAGAATATTATAACGTCGATAATAATAATAAATAACTTTCCTTTAAATAAAGTAATAACTTCGGATTATAACGGGAATAAATAATGGTTTAATATAATAATTTTATTTAATACGCGGAGATCGATTACTATTCGCCTTTTCTACTACCCCTTAATAGTTCGCTATACTATAAATATTAAATAAGCGAACGGGGTAATTTTATTTACTTAATCCATTTTACTTTATTCGTATAACGCTTTAAATATTTAATTTAATACCTCCTTATTTTTCTTATTAAACGGGTACGATTATATATAAATACGTTAATTCTATTATCCTTCTATTAAGGGAATATATATTATATCCTCCTTATTTATATCGATTATATTACCCTTTTCTTAAATAGTAGGGTATTTATTAATTAATTCTTCTACCTATTTAATTAATTAAAGATTTTTAACGTAAATATAAATATTTTTATTAATTACCTTTTCTAAGAGGTTAATTAATATTTTTAATCCTAAAGTAAAATATTTATCCTTTCCTTTAGGTTTAAATTCATCGGTTATAGCGTAATTACTATCTATACCCTCCGTATATTATTCTTTCCTAATCTTTTTTAAAATATCTAAATTAAATTCGCGAAGGGAATTTAAGACCATTTATTTTACGTAGTTATTACCGTCGGGCATCTCTTCAACTTTTTATATTATAATTTCGGGGTCTTCTTCTATTAATTCCTTTAAAATATCTTTTTCCATTATATCGTTAATATATATATACTAATTTTCTTCGATAACGTTAAAAGCTTTAACCGTTAATACTTCGAATTTAACGTTCAATATTAAAAGGATCCTAAGAGCCCGCGCCGCTATATTTACTATTATACCTTTAATAAGGGCGAAGTATCCGCTATTTATTATTTTAATAATATTAACGATATAAAAACGGCGTAGGATAATAATTATTCCTTCGGTAATATTATTAACGAATATAATAAGAGGGGCCTTAGAATTAATAATTACGTAGGCGGTTAATACGTACTTTAAATTTATTATAAAACTTTATCCTTTCGGGAAATTTTTAAAATTTATTAAAATATAAATAAATTACCCTAGGGATAATATAATTTTATTCCTAATAATTACCTTACGTACGTATAACTTCGCGTTTTCTTACATTATAAAATCCACGCAAAAATTATTAAAGTCGAAGAATATAATTATATTAGTCTTATAATTTATATTAATTATATAGGAGTATAAGAAATCGTTATTAAATAAAATATTTAATTTTAATTTATTAACGACCTATCCTCCTTTTTTAAATTTTATTAAAATAGGTTACTTATCCTTATTATATCCTTTTAAATATATTTCGAATATAAATTATTCGGTAATTTTAACCGGTTTACTTCTAACGCCGCAAATTTTAATATATTATATTTCGATAATATATTAGAATTATTTTAGGAATAGCCTACTAATTAAGGTTCTTCCGGTACCGGGATTTATATAAATTTTTATTTTCGTACCCGATAGGTTTATACGTACGTTAACTTTTATATAAATGAAGTTTAATAATAGGCTATTATCGATTTCGGTTATAATTATATATAATACCTCCTTAAATTAAGGGGAACTATTAGAACGGGTAATTACTAATTTAGGAATTATTCGCAATACCGGTCTTAATTCTTATCCAATTAAAATACCTTCCTAAACGAATTTATAGGTCTTTAAATATTAGAATAATATATTATATAATTAAAGGAACTTCCAATAATAATTATAAATTCGTTATTCGGGGGCTAATAAAGAGGGGGTTCGAAATTTCTTAATTTTAATAACTTTAGATAATTTATATATTTTTTTATACTCCTTCCTTTTCGCTATTATCCAAATACTTTTATAATACTTTTTATACCGTTTAATCGAATTTATTACTAAATAAATTACTTTAATATTAGATTCGGATAATTCAATATCCGTTTTAACAGTCGTATCGACGTAATTCGCCTAATAGGTTCGTTTATTATAATTCAAATCCTAGTCCTAATTACGGTTATAATTACGATTCTAATTATAATCGCGATTTCGGTTTTATTCTTTATTATAATTATAATTCCAATCCTCCCTTCGGTTAGAGCGTAGGCGGCTATTGGATTTATATTAGTTATTACGGGGGCGGGACGAATTATAACGGTTATTATTTCTATTAATTTACTAGGTTGCGGTAATTAAAACCGCGTTCGACCTAGTGATTTCGGTTATATAATTCTATAATAATTCGGTTTCGAAAGGGGTACGCAAATACTATTTAATACAGAGGTCGAAATTAAACTAAATTTATATTATTATATTATACTAATTAAATAAATTATATTTACCTATAATATTTATAACTTTCGTATTTTAAAATTACTTTTGGATATATTAGGTAAAAGTACTTAAATTATTTATAATAGAATTAATAATAAAATATCCCTTATTAAATTTTTAAGTAATTAGTAAAGGGTACAGTTTAAATTTATCGACGAATTTTTCTAGTAAAATATATATACTATCGAACTTCTACTTATATTAAACCTCCTTATTTATTTTTATAATCTACTATACTTTAACCGCGCCTCTTAATAGGGTATAAAATAAACGACCTATTTATTAACCTATTTTACTCTCGGCTCCGCCGTTTACGAAAGATAGAACTTACTTATAAAAAGCGTAAATATTAATATATATATCTCCTTTAAGGTTGGTAATAATACTTATATTATTAGGGTCTTTAGCGTCCGGGTTAAATATACCGACCTCTTTATACTTAATTTTCTAATACTCTTCGTTTAAATTATTAAATCCAAATTCGGAATTACTTTGTTAGGGTTTATAGCGACGTAATACGTTATTATATAAACGACCGTTATAATTATAGTTACTTCCTCTACCGCTACCGCTTAATTTACCGCCGGGAAGGATTAATTTAAACTTTATTAATTTATATTTTAAACTTCCTTCTTCCTTATACTTAAATTTTTAACCGGCTAACCGGATTTTGAAAATAAGATCTTTAATACGAATCCTTTATTCATTTACTTATAATTTAATAACTTTTAAGGTATTATTTTACAATTTACTATAGGGAACGTTATTAAAATCGAAATAGGGGTATTAAAATACGTAAATTATAAAAATAAATAAAGGGCGATTAATTATAATTAATACAAATAAAAATTTAATAGTACTAGGATTATTATATACGGCTATATATTCCTTAAATCGTTTTTCCTAAAGGTATTTTAATATATTTAATAATAAATTAAAAAGATTAAATAACTTCTATTTAATTTACTCGCTATAATTAATAAGTATGGAAATAAATTGGTAATTATTCTTAGGAGTAAATTTAGCGTTTTATACGGGTAGGGATATAATTTTTCCTTCTTTATTGCTTATTACGGGGATACGATTATAATTACGTATTAATATACAATTTCGTACGGATTTAGGAGATTCCGGTATATCTTCGAGAATAATATAATACCGGGGGCGAAAGGTTTTGCTTACTAAAAGCCGGTTCCGAAATTAGTAAATAGAGTCCTTTATTAATAATCGGGTAGATAATTTAATAGGGGCTAAAAGTTCCTCCTCAATATCGCTAAAAATAAGGTTAGGGGGTATATAAAGGTTATTAAATAAATTTTTAATAATTATATTTATAATTTCCTTTTCGACCGTACGTCGGATATTATTAACCTATTTTATTAAATTATTAATAGTTTTTATATATATTTTTTATAAAATTTTAATCGATTTTTTAAATTCTATACTCTATATTTTTAAAGCGTTTTATTAATCTTTAATAATTTAATTAAATGTAGCCGCTTATTTTAATATAAAATCTTTTAATAGAATTCTATATTTAAGAATATAATTATCGAAAAGTTCGCTTTATTCCTTTAAAAATAAATTAATTTATATGCGGATATCTTCTATAAAATCCTTTTATTCCTTATTCTATACTTCTTTAATAACGTTAATTAATTCCTCCTTATAAATTTTAAATAATTTTAATATTCGGTTTTAATTATCGTTCTATTATTTATATTAAAAATTAAAGTCGGACTTAAAGGATTTTAAAAGAATATAAATAAATATAAATTTATTAAAGAGGCTATTTCCTTATTACCGGATTTAATAAATAAAAATATTATAATTATAATTAACTTTATCGTCGAAATATTCTACTAATTCTTTATTACCGTTAAATTTAAAAGGGCGAAATAATAATAGGAAATTTAGATCGGGGCCCGCGCTAAGGGTTCTAAAATCTTAATTATATTACAAATTCGATAGCCGTAGCCGGTTAAGGAACGAAATTTAATTTTTATCGATTTAATCTTTTTTAGGTTTTATATTTTAATAAAGGGCGTAAATATACGTATTTATAAATAAATATCGGATCGTAGGGTTAAAGTTAGTAATTAGCGGGATATAAATATTATTTAATATATTAAGAATTTAGCGTCCTAATATAAAATTCGATATTATAAATAATTTATTATAATATCTCCTTTTTATAGGCGGGGGCTTTATCGTAGCGGCCTCGTTTTCTTCGTTATCTTTATATAAATTAGCTTCGCTTTTAAAATAAGAAGTATTATTTAAGTTATTATCGCGAATAAATTTAATAGCGCGTAAATTAATTATAGGAAACGTAAGCGTTAAATTACACGAGCCGTTAAGCGCGTTAAAATCGATAAATATACTAAATATAACGATAATTTTTAATATAGGGCTATATATTTAACGGAATTCCTATTTAACAATTTCTAAAAATACGTAAGCGCAAATTTAAATAACTTTCAATCGCGAAACCGGGGTAAAATAAATAGGAATTAAAATAATTTTAAATACCATTACGTATTTAAATTCGATAATAGAGGAATCCTTAACGTTTAGAATCGAATTTAGGATCTAGGTAATACTAGATAACGGGTATTTAAATTCGCTATATTGGGGGTAATTATAATAAATCCGCTACGGGTACCTAAATTCGCTATAATAAAGGGAAGTATTTCAATAGGTACCTAAATTCGCCGCTTTAATTTAATAATAGAAGAAGGATATAATCGACGATTAAATAAATAATTCGACCGGTGCGGAAAGGTAGTTTGGTCGTAAGAGTACTTAAATTCGTTTTACGTACCTAATAGTATTAGTGCTTTTACCGAAGAAATTATCGTAATAACGACTTTACTAACGATCGCGGGGCCCTTTTTTCAAAAGGCGGCGATAATAATATAATATAATTCGATCGGAGCACTACGATCTACAATTGCAGCTACTATTTAATACCGTTAAGAGGGTATTATAAAATGTATAATATATATAATTATAAACGTTAATAAAATTGATAAAAAAAGAAGAATTAAATAAGAGGGGAATTCGCGGTGGTTGAAGACTATATACCCGCGAGCCTCGAACGGCTAACCCACTTATATGGGCCTAGCGCGTTATAACGCGGTCGCTTTTACGAAGTGAACGCGAACCGTTTTAACGGTCGGCGCCAGCCGTTCGGAACGCCGGTAGGCGGCTGTCACTTGTCGTAATAACGTTATATAACAACTACAATGCCGTTCCGGTATTAGTATTTTAATATAGTTAGTAATTTTAAGAACTCTTTTATACCTTTATTATTTAGGAAAATTTCTACCGAAGAGGAATTCCCCTTTTTAATTTTCTTTACCCTCTTTTTACTATAGGTTTTAAAAGGTATATAATTTTTATATATTAAAGGTAAGGTAGTCTTCCCTATTTCCTTAAACCGTTAATCCTCTTCGTTTTCGAAATTGGTTAAGAATATTTTTATATCCTATTTAGGTTATATTACCTTTTATACCTTAATTTTAAAAATATAGTATTCGAAGTCTTACTTTTATAAAGTAGTAAGATAATTACGCCGGGTATTATTAATTATATACTTATTTTATCCCTCTTTAAATTTGAGTATTTTATTATACTCTAGGTTATTTATTATAATAAAAATAAGGCTATTATTATTAAGGATAGGAGGAGCCTCTTTGATAATAAAACTTTTTTTTTTCTTAGCTTGGCTTTTATATAGTAATTACTATTTGAGGCTAGGGTTCTTTTTGAGGGTAACCTTTTTAATAAAGGCTATACTTGCTCGATAGGTCTTTTTTAAACCTTCTTCTATATCGAATAATATTTTAGCGGCTACTTTAGTATTTAGAGCCTCCTTAATATATACCCTATCCTCAATAGTAATATAGCGCCGCGGGTTTTACTTTTGTACTTCCGCTTTTATACAACGTTATTATATTTCTTATTATTTAAATAATATCCTTTAATTATTAATAAATATCTTTAGTGTAATTTTAGCGTTATTAATATTATTTTTAAGCAGGGAATTAGCGATATTAAAGCGTTTTTAAATAGTAGGGGATTCGAAGGTACGAAGGGCTTTACGTAGCGTAATAGTTTCGAAGCGGTTAGGAAATAACGGCTTTTATCTTACCCTAATAAATTTGTATAATTGGTTAAATAATATATTTAATAAATAAAATTAATTATAAATATATTATTAAAAAAATAATAGTAAAAATAATAAAAATAATATTAATTTACTTAATTTAAATAGTTAAAGACCCGTTTTTTCTCACCCTTTATAGATATTACTATATATAAAATTAGCCTCTTTAACTTTCTTCCAATTATTTAAAAAGATTGTATAATTAATAATTATAGTACCGTTAGTAATTTTATCCGTTAAAGCCTTTTAATAAGCCTTTTTAATAACTTAATAAATACCTATATTTAACAACTATAAGATATAATTCGTATATAAAAGTAATATTATTAAGATAATATTAAAGGCGGCGTAGTATTATTTGAAGCGGAGCTTCAACATTGAGAAGTGTTGAAAAAACACGGAGCAAAGCGTTGAGCGTAGCTTCTTCTATAATACAGTGACCCCCCTGCGTCGATCCCAAAAATCTTCCCGAAGTTTACCCGTCTACCCGAGACCACAATCCCTATTTCTCAACCTGCAATTGGTTAAATTAAACTTTTGCCAAGGCGCTAAAGATGGGACAAGGCTTGGCGTTCTAAAGTGGGTCCTATCAAGACAAAGTGGGTACCAAAATGATGAGTAAGCTGAGACGAGTACAATGGTACTACTCACGTGACCGTAGCCAGGCTGCCGGCCGAGAAAAACGGCTTTGAAAAAATCCGACGGATAGGTATATAATAAAAAAAAATAATTTTATTTTCTAAATAAAACGTTGTAACTAACCTAGCAAATATACGGTTAAAATATATACCCTTTAGCGGTCGGTTCGATTCCCGGCCGGAATAATAATAAAATCTTTTTAATAATATTTAAATAATAAATTAAAAAACAATAAATAAATAATACTAAATAAATAAATAATAATAAATAAATGATGAATAATATATAAATAAATATTAACTAATAAATAAATAATAATACAAAAAAATAAATGAAAAAATGATTATAAATGAAAAAAGAATAATAAATAAATAAATAAATAAATACATAAATAAATAAAGAAATAAATAAAGAAATAAATAATAATAGTAGAAAAAACTTATTAAAAATATAATAAAAAATATAGGAAGTAAATGTTAAGCTCCGCTTCAAGTACATTTCTGCCCACCCGTATAAAATTTGCCGAAGGCAAATTTTGCGGGGGTACGGGGGCGGCAACCCTCGTAATATATTAAAATCTTTATATACTTTAAATCCGTTTATAAATAATATTTTATATACCTTGGGTTTTATTAACGTATTAATCGTAATAGTTTCGTCTTTTAATTTCTCGAAAGGAGGAAGGTAGTCCAAGGATAAATTAAACTATTAATCGATAATATAGCCGTCGAAAGAGGGGGATAATTTAAAGGAGTATTTATTAAAGTAACGCACTTATTATAATATTTAATAAATATTATTTGTTACGAGCGACGTAGTTACGAGAGACAAGCTTAATACGTTGAATCTAGGTCTATTATAGAATTATAAAATGAAGAAGAAAAGAAGAAACGAGTAAAGGGTGCGCCCTGCGCCAGGGTTTTATACCTAGGCGCGGGCGACCTACGAAGGCGGCACGCAATTATATACGTTAATACGGTTAACTTTTATTAGGTGACCGCCCGAGCGATAATCGGTCCGCTAAATAGGGACCCTATCCGTTAGCGCCGTAATATTACCCCCCCCTTCGAAAAAGATTCGCCCCGAGTCTTCGAAATATTAGAATTATTATTATATATAAAGCGGGTCCTTTATTTTTTAGCGTTTACTATCTTCCTTAACTTCTTCGTACCCTTTTTTAAAGGAATATTATTATCCGGGTAATTTTTATTAAATTCCTTTATTTCCGCCTTTTATAATTATTCTTCTAAATATAGTAGTAGGCTTAGGTATTTTAAATATATTTTATAGTAAATTCGTAATAATTTAAATAAATTTTTAAAATTTTTAACGTTATAGAATTTCGGGTCCGGGTTATATCCTTTTTAATTTATTCGGTATTAAAATTTATTAAAATATACCCGAAAAATTAAAATTTCTTTTATTTCCTATTTAATATTATTATTACTATATTTTTTTATTAATTCTTTTAATTTTTAGCCGGGTAATAAATTATTAAAGTATTTCTTTAACCAATCCGTATAGAAAACGTCCGTTCCCCTCTACCTTTTTAAAATTTTTAATTTAAATAAATAATTATATTTTTCTTTAATTTTAAAATATTAATTAATTAAGGGAAAATTAAATTTATAATTTGGCCGGTTAATAAATTCGCTCCGTTTAATAATAAATATTTTATTTTTAAGACTGAAATTTAAAACGCGTTAATATTTATCCATTTATTTAATTATTCGTTCTTAAACTTTAATAATATATTCCTTAGTTTTTTTTACGAAGCTTCGAATCCATTTTACTATTCTTTATATATTTTTATAATTAAATTTCTTTTTAATCGTTAATCGAGTGCCGTTAAAATTTATATATATTTCCTAATTTAAAATATTAAATATAGGGAACTTTTTTAATACCTTATATAATTATATTCTTTTTAAATTATTATATAGTATCTTTATTTAAACGGCGTTTATTATTATGATCGTTTCCGATTAATTATCCTAAAAGTAATTAATAAAAGGATAAAGACGTTAATCGAAATATTTATTTATAATTTCCGTTTATTTAATAATTTAATTATAATTTAAGGAAGTTAATTTTTATTAAATATTGAGAATTTTTATTAATTCGTTTATAAAGTTTAAAATAAATTAAAGACCTTTATCCGAAATAATTTCGTTTAATAATCTATAAATATAATATAATCCTTTATAATATATACGGACTACGTCCTTAACGGTTATTATAGTAAAATAAGGGATAATTTATAATATTTTATTTAATTAGTCTATTATTACGAATACGTTATTAAATTTCTATTTATTTTTAGGTATTAATTTAAAGTTTACGATTAGGTTCTATTAAATGCGTTAGGCCGTTGGGATGGGCTCTAATTTACCGGGTATTTTATTACGGAGAACCTTCGAAGTATAATATATTATATAATTAGCGACGAAACGGTCGACGTTATTAATTATTCTTAATTATTAATATTATATAGAAATTAAGCATTTTATTTTATTCCGGCCTAGATAAACGATAATAATTTTCGTATATAATTTATAAATAATTTAAACTTTTAGGGTATTAAATAATATAATAAATTTATCGAAACGGGTGAAAATTTTATTAATAATAAGCCGATACTTATTTTCCCCCTTTTTAATTATATTTTAATAAATTTTTAAATTTAGGCAAATTTTATTTTCAAGTATAAAACGATTTATTAAAAGGTATCCCTTTAAACGTTCTTTATAATTACCTTTTATAATTTTTAAATTAATTTTTATAAGGGTTCTTAAAGACGAAATAGACGTATAAACGGTATTAATATTATTAATTATATCGTTAGGTTATATTATACAACCGTCCTTTAAATTTTTAAAGAATTAGAAGGTATATTAAACTTCTTATTTAGTTTTTTAGCTCTTTAAATTTTTTACCTTCCTTAATAAGGTATTAGTAATTTTATTCTCCTTTTTTAGCCGATATAATATAACGAAATAGTATTAAAATAAGAATTCTATTTAGCCTACTTATTATAAATTTAGAAATCTTTTAATATTAAATTATTTAAACGCTTTATTATCCGTAAAGATTAAAAAGGGTTCGTATAGGCCAATAAATTTTACCCGCTAATATTATAGGGTTTTAACGATAATTATTAATTTTTTATTATAAATTGAATAATTGTATTTTATTTTATATATAATTTCGGAATAGAAGGTAACTAGACGCTATTCGTCGTCGATTAATTAAAATAAAATTCCCGCTATTATTCTATTTAAAGCGTCTATTTTTACCCGTATTGGCTATTTATATTTAAAATGCGTTAGGATGGGTATTAATAATAATTATCCTTTAAATTCCTCGAAAGTAGTTTAATAATCCTTATTCTAATTAAAAACTTCTCCTTTTCTTATTATTATTATTAATAATTTAACGATTTAGTTATAATCTTTAACGAAGTACCGGTAGAAATTATAGAACCCTAAGAAGGATTATATTCTTTATATATTTATTAAAACTTATTAATCCTTTACAATTACAATCTTTTAAAGGTTAACGGATATATTATTAATCCCGATAATAAAATTTAAGAATTTAATCTTTTCGATATAGAATTCGTATTTATCTAAGTCCGTTTATAATCCTATTGCCTCTAACTTAATTAATACCTTTTTAATATAAATTTTATATTCCTCTAAATTATTTGAAAAAATAAGGATATTATCGATATATACGCTATAGAAATTATTAAAATATTTTATTAATATTTTATTAATATACTATTAGAACGTTAACGGTCCGTTAATTAGTTTAAAAAGTAGGACCTTATATTTATACGTATTGTATTTCGTTTAGAATATTGTAAATTCTTCGTTATTAGGGTATATATAAATTTAATAAAAGGCTTATTTAATATCGATCTTCGAGAAAATCTTTACTTAATTAATCTTAGTAATAATTTTATTAATTAAGGGAAGAGGGTATTTATTTTTCTTTATAATAATATTAAATTTCCGATAATTTATATAAAATTTTAATTTATTATTAGCCTTAAGTACGAAGAAAATAAACGTAACTTAAAATATAGAATTATTTTCGATAAAGCTTTTAATTAACATTTTATTTACGTATATCCGATAGGCTTTTAATTTATTAACCGATATTTTATATAATAAATTGTATTTAAAATCTTCGGGTTTTATTTTATTTATTAAATCGATTTTATAATTATTAATATAATAATCCGGTAGGGTATTAAATTCCTTCTTATTAAATATATTTAAATATTCGTAAGCGTATTTAAGGATTTCTTTTTTAATTCGTTCGTATAATTTTACTTTATTTTTAACGAAGGCTTATTTTTTATAATCGTTAATAAATCGATCGAATTTATAAAAATTAATTACTTTTATATATTCCCATTTAGCAAATATAAGGAAAGCGTCGGCACTAATTACCGTAAGGTCGTTATAATATTTATATTATTTTACGCTATTTCTTTTTAATCGGTATTAATTTTACGCGTCTTCGCTTTAAAGGAAGTCGTTTTTTCGTTCTACTTCTAATATTTCAATATATTTTCGTTACGTAAATATTACGTCTTCCTCCTTTTATTTTAGGGTATATTAATTTAATAATTATTATTTTATTTTTATTAAATTTTTATTTTCTCCGCGTTAAATCGGTCGTTTTTTTAATTCTTCGAATAATTTAATCGGTCGGCCGGGTTTTATTAAGGGCAATAGTATTACATTCTTAACAAATATTTTAAATTTTTCAATACGTTTATTAAAAGTTAATAATATTATAATTATTTTATCGAAGATAAAGTTAGCGTTAGCAATATCGATTAAAACTTTATATTTTTTTAATTAGTATTTATTTAGGATGATATTATACCCCGAATTAACGATTATTATTATTTCTTTATCGAACCGCTAATTTTATACTTTAATAGTTCCTTTTAAATATTAATTAATCGTTTCGTTATATTACCTAATTGTCATAGGGCTACCGCCCGGGCATAGAGCTCTAATCACAGCGACCAAAACGTGGCTACACGCCCCGCTTCGACGCCCTAGCGTAGCGGTACGTACTCTACCCTCCCGCCTCAAAACCTCGCCGCTAATAAATCCGCCTCACAATTAGAATTTTCCTCCTTTATAAAACCTTAATATAATTATAACGACTAATACGTATATTAATTATATTTCCCCGTTATATTAAATTCTATTAATAATAGACTTAATAGAATAGGACTACCCCGAAGTAGCGTTAAATATAGAGGGGCTACTAATTAATTTCGTCGCAACCGTCGCTGTAAGAGAATATTAATAATATTAATAATTTTAATAATAGTAATAAATTACTTAATAGGCTACTTATTAAGCCGCTTAGTAGGCTATTTAATAAATTATTTAATAAACTGCGTAGTAAATTACTCCCCCTTAATTATCCCCTAAAGAAATTACCGCTATATTCGCCGCCGCTTTAACCGCTAAAATTAAATAAATTACTTAATAAGCCGCTTAATAATTTAAATAAAACCCCCTACCCTTTACTACTAATAAAATTACTACGATTATTTATAACGCCGCTATTTAAAAAATTATTAAAAAATAATAAAATAAATTCGAAACTTTTTATAAAAAGAAACGCAATTTCGCTCTCAAATTTTTTATTAGTAAAGAATTTATTTAAATAATTAAAAACGCTATCCCTTCGATAATAGGCCCGATTCCTTTTTTAACGATTAATACTAATCCGAATATATTAATTATTACTAAAAAAAGTACTTTCCGTATAAAGGGAAAATATAAATATTTTAAATAATTAATTTAGGACGGTACTTTTACGAATTTTAATTTATAAATAAATAACCTTCATTTCGTATATAAAAAAGAGTATAACGTTAGAGTTTAAAATATTAATAAATCGAATTGGATAATACTTTTAAAAATTATATTTATTAATAAGAAATTTAAAATCCAAATCTTTTAATATTATAAAGAATTTAATAGCGAGTATAATTTTAAAAAATTCTTTATTCATTTAGAAAGAATATTTAATAACGATAATAAAAAAAAATAAGTTTTTACGCGTTTTAAAACGGTTAAATAGCGAAAGAATTAATCCTTCTTCGATTAATTCCCCGTTTTCGAAGAAAATTTTACTAAAACTAATAATTTTTCGTAAGAAAATAACTCCCGTTTTACTTAATTAAATACCTCTATTTCTATTATTTTATATAAATAAATAATTAACGTTTAAATACTTATAAATTACGAAAAATTCGTCGACCGATTTAAAAAAATTATATAGAAATTTAAAAATATTAGGAATTTCCCTAACTATTATAATTATAACGCCCTTAATAATTATAAATATTCTAATAGCGGTCGTTTTTATTAGTTTTAGCGCCGTAAAACCCCTATTACTATAGAATATACTAAGGATATCGATAAAAATACCTATATAATTATAAATTATATTAAAATTAACCCTAATAATTTTAATAAGAAGTATATTAAATAAGTCTTTATCGATAAAAAAGATAAGCGTTACGCGCAAGGCCTTTATTTATATTATAACGCTAGCGGTTATATAATTTAGAAATATAAGTACCGCCCTATTTAACGTTTTAATTCGGTCGGTATTATTTTTATTAAAATTACGAAGTAGGCCGTCCTTCTTATATTAAATAATAATAATAGCAATTACTCTTTTATAAATAAATCGGGAAAAGAGTAATTCCTTTATAGAATCGCGTAAAGGAACGCTTTAAAATATTAAGTAAGGAAGCGGGAGCCATAGAATTTCCGGAACTTATAGAAATAAATATTATTAAAATATTAATAATTATTAATAATAAAAATTATTTTTATACCTTTATTAATAAAAGTTATTAATATTATACCGTAATTAGTAAAAAAGTAATTAAAAAATTAAAGATTTTTATTATCCTTATATTTAAAAGGGTAATAAAAAGTATATCCGTAAAAATAGAGGGTATTATAATTAAGGGGATTATATATTTTCGTACCGATATCTATAATTATAAATCGGTAATTTACGCTTATATAATCCTTAAGCTAAAATTCCCGGTTATTTTAGGAAAACTTTAATTAATAGCTATAAAAGCGTATTTAATTTTATATAAATATAAATTCTAATATAAAATTACCGGTTATTAAATCCTTTACCTAAATTACTCCCTAACGACTACTTCCCCTATAAAGGTAAAAATTAGGGAATTTATATATTATTTAATAATAATATTTATAATTATTATTAACCGTATTAAGAAAAAGTAGGGCCGTACCGCGGTAAAATTTATTATATTTATAATAAATTTACAGGATATTAAGAAGGCTCTTACTCCTAAAATCGATTTTATTAACGAAGAATTAAAAGAGCGTATCCTTCCCGAATTTTATAACCTTCTCTACGTTTAGAAATAGTCCGAAATAAATAAAATAAATTTTTATTATCTAGGTATAAATTATAAAATCGAATTCTAATAGAATAAATAAAATAACGAATTCCCCCTCCTTTATAATCCGCTATATAATATATTTAAAAACGAATTATTAATTTTAAAGAAAACCCTAAGGGATTTCTTTAATAAGGGTTTTATTCGCGCTAATAATTCCATTGCTATTATATTAATACTTTTTATTAAAAAGTCGGGTAGTAATTTACATTTCTATTACGATTATTATACTTTTAATATTATTACCCGCGCCGACCGTTACCTTCTCCCCTTTATTAAGGAAATTTTCCGTATTATCGCTAAATCGAAATAATTTATTAAAATAAATATAATATAAGCCTTCTATAAAATCCGTATAACGGAAAGGGAAGAGGGTAAAATAACTTTCCGTTATCGGTATAAGTTATTCGAATAGATAATTATATTATTTAAATTAGTAAAGGCATTAGCGACGTTTTAGCGGTATATAAATATAATATTAAGTAATTATTTAAATAATTTTTATTCTACCTATATAAACGACGTATTAGTCTTTTTAAATAGTACGAGGAAGGAATATATATAGAAAATTAAATTAATAATTAAACGAATAACTAACGTTAATCTTTACCTAAATCCTAAAAAATACGAATTTATTATATAGGAGGTTAAATATTTGGGCTTTATTATAATTATAGGAATTGGTATTAAAGCCGACCTAGAGAAGATTAAAACTATTATCGAATAGAAAGCCCCTACGTTTTAAAAAGGAGTAAAGAATTTTTTAAATTTTACGAACTATTATTGGATATTTATTAAAGATTTTTTTACGATTTTTAAACCGTTAACGGCTTTAATAAATAAGAATATTACTTTCGAATAAATTAAATAATATAATAACGCTTTCGTAAAATTAAAATAATATTTTATAAAAGCCCCTATTTTTATTTAATAGGATTTTAAATTATTTACTTTTTTAAAAATTAATTATAATAATTATAATTTAAATAATATCCTCTCCTAAAAGTTTATAGAAGGTAAAAAAACCGCGGTAAATTTCTACTCCTAGAAATTTACCTCCGTAAAACGTAATTACCCTATTTATAATAAAAAAATATTCTCTATTATCCGCTATTTAAAAAAATAATTTATAGAATTATATAATTATAAGAAATTTATAATAATAATAAATTATTATAATTTCGAATATTTTATAGAGTATTAATACTTTTTAGAGCAGTAAATTTATTAGGCTAAATTCTTCTCCTAATTTAACCTTTAAATTGTTTACCGCTTTAATATTCTTACTATAGTATTAAACGCTTTATTTTATAAGGATTAAGACCGATTTAATAAGGCTAATATTAAAGCCCGAAATATATAATTAATTCTGGAATCCGTTTTAAAGAATTATATCCGTATAACGCCTATTATCTTCTCTACGGAAGAGGGCGTAAAAGTATTTAAAAATTTAAATTTATAGTAATTCTTTAACCGAATTGCTTAGGACGACGAAATTTATTAAGCGGTCCGTTAAGTCGTTATTAATAAAGATAAAACCTTTTTTACGTCGGTATAAAGGTTAAAGGTATAATTAAATAAATATAAAATCGACGGTATAAGTAAGCTTTATTATAAAAATTGTATTTAAGTCCTTAGAACTCCCGTCTTTTTAAAAATAATAATTCTTTACCTATTTTTAAAAGATTTTAAAAAAAATATATTACGTACCCGTTTTATTTAAAAAGTTTACAATTCTACCGCCTTCGGTTATTTAAGAAGAGAAAGTATTATTTATATTATTAATAGAAATTTCTATTAGCCGTTAATAAGTATTTATATTTATTATTTTATCGTTAATTATAATATTTATAGCCGGGTTAAATATTAGAAAAATTAGAAGAAAGGGTTATTAAGGTTATTCTCTATCCTAAAATAGTTTTTTAAAGAAATTTAAATGGATTTTATTATAAACTTTCCCCCTATTAATAATTATATTAATTTATTAATTATTAAAGACCGGTTTAGTAAATCGGTAATTTTAAAGCCCTTTCTTTTTATAAAAGCGGAGGTTATTGTAGAAGCCTTCTTCCGTTATTTCGTCCGTTATTACGGCTAGCCCAATTTTATTATAAATAATCGTAATACTAATTGGATTAACCGCTTTTAAAAATGTTTATATAATTTATTAAATATTAATTAATTATTAAATATTACCTTTTACCCCTAGACTAATAGTAGTTTAAAAAGAATAAATTAAGAAGTATAAATATTCTTTCGCATTTTCGTTAATAATATTTAGAATAATTAGGACCGTTAATATTCTACTATATAATTAACGATTAATAATAAAATTAATATAATTATTAATATATTTCCCTTTTATATTATTTACAGTTATTACCCGTAGTTTTTAATTTTTATATTCTTTCCTCCTATTAAAATAAATTCTAAAAATCCTTAAAAGAAAGTATAGAATTTCGTAAACCGGTTGTAATAAATTACGGATTTCTATTAAGCTATAATAGCGGTATTAGCGTAAGAATAAAAATAATTCGCTAATAAAAAACGCTTATTTATTAAAATCTTTAAAATTAAAAATAAAGTCTAGTTTAATTTCAAAAATTTTATAATAATCTGCCCCAAAAAGAAATTAAATTAATTATACGCTAAATATATAATATTTCGAATATTTAACCCCTTCGTTATAAAGCTTTCCGACTTTTCGTCGCGGGTATTCGATAAATTTTATATTAACTTTTTATAGCGCGTTAAAAACGACCCTTTACTAAGTTAAATAATTACCGATTTATAACCGCCCGTTATTATAATCGACGGTAAGAAGGAATATTTAATAAACGAAATCTTTTATATTAAAATTTAAAATTTAGGTTATATATTATTAATTAATTAATAAAGGTAAATTAATTAAATATAGGAGCTTTTAAAAGAATTAATTAATATTATTACTTTAAATACTTTTAAAAAGAAATACGGTCTAATAACCAAAAACGACGGTCTTACTAATTATTTTATTATATAATATAAAAGGAGAAAGAGGAAATTAATACGGTTAAAGAATATTAAAATATTAATTTTAATTTTTAATTTTTCTACTCTTTATAGCGGGGTTTCTTTTTACGGCGTACGAACGCCTCCTTTAACGCCTAAACCTCCTCCTCCAATTTATCGAACCGAACGATTAGCGACTTTATAATACTAATAAATATTATTTCGCTCGTAGGGGCGGCGGGAATAGAAGGAATAACGGGGGCGGTAAAAACGGCGGGTTTAAATTAGGATATAGCCTAGGGAATACTAATAGTAATAATATCATTATATTACTCCTTAAAAAGAATAATAATTAATAATATCTTTTTATTTTTTTTAAAGCGTTTTCCTTTACGAAATAATTAATTTAGTAATAGCCTAATCCTTTAATAATTTAATTATATTACGTATAATACCGATTATATAATAAATATACCCGAAGGTTTTATAATTTTACTTCCTAAATAACGCCGCTTTTTAAACCTTTATTAAAACGAAAATAAAACCGTTAATATAATTATACCTTTTATTATTATTATAATACGTTATATAAAATATATATTTAGGTTTAATAATATACTCGCGACGCCTATTTAAATAAAAGATATACTATACTTCCAATTTAATATAATTAGCCTATAAGAAAAAAGTTAGCGAAATATTAAAAACGGAAATAATAATAAAGAAATTTATAAATTAATATAAGTATTTATTTTTAAATATATTAATTAAGCCCTTTAAAAATATTAGCGGGGGGTCGAATTTAATAAAATAAGGCTCCGCTTTCTTCTTTTCGTTAAGAATTTCGAATTCTTCGAATTCGATAGAAGATTTAAGCGCGGGAGTAGGCGTAAGAAGGAGGAAAGCGTCGCGCAAGGAAGAGGAGGGTAGAGTAATAAATAAATAAAATATTTAATAAATTAATTAAATCGGATCGAAGAGGGAAGAATTAATATTAAGCGAATTTACCTTAATAATTATTATAATAGCTAAAGAAGAGAAGAAAGGAAAGGAGAAAATTTTTCTAGGAGGAAGGGTTTTTATACGTAGATTTATATATTATTATTTAGCGGGGTAGGTAACGATTAGGAGGAAGGCGCATTTAAATAGAAGGCGCGTCTTCGAGAAGGGAGGAGGGGGGTAATATTATAGGGCTACCGCCCGGGTATAGAGCTCTAATTATAGCGACTAGAGCGTGGCTATACGCCCCGCTTCGACGCCCTAGTGTAGCGGTATATATTCTACCCTCCTGCTTTAAAACTTCGCCGCTAGTGGGTCCGCCTTATAGTCAGAGTTTTCCTCCTTTATAGAACCTTAATATAGCTATAATAACTAGTACGTATATTAACTGTGCTTCCCCGTTATACTAGTATACCTTCCTATAATATAAGGATAAAAATTATATAATTTTTCTATTCTTTATTTAATTATATTATTAATAAAGTTTTTATTTATAAAAATATTACCGTTTATTCCCGAATTAATAAGCGTATTATTTATAAATAAAGTTTTTCTATTATTACCTATTATAATATAGGACGTAATTAATATAAATCTATTTAAATAATTTTTTAAAAAATTTTTATTTACTTTTATACTCTCCGGTAATATTTCTTTTAGGTTCTTTCTAAAATAAATATTTATTAATTTAATTTTTAGGAAGGAGTCTAATATTCCTAGGGTAGTTAATTTTCCGCTTTATTATCGGCCGGCTTATTATCCTCTTTATTTTTATAATTATAATAGTCGACGAATTCGTTAATACGGTTAGGGTTTTTATTACGGCGGTTAGGATAATTACGGAAACGATATTTAATTTCTTTATATACGAAATATTTATTTTCCTCGAGTAATTTATAAACTTCTTTACGAATTATATTAAGGGCGCGATAGGAATTATTTCGATTATTATTACTAGTATTAATATTATTATTAATAATATTATTAGAGTTTTTATTAAAATTATTAGAACCTTTAATTTTATTAAACGAATTTATAGAAGAGGAAGTATTTTTACTTTTATCCTTATTATTTTTTTTAATTTTATTATTACGAAAAATACATTAATTAATTTCGACCGCTTTTTTAATTATTAAAGTATATTAATTAAAAGTAATATCCTCCTATTTATATCCTTAAAAGAGGGCGTTTTAAATAATATCCGGGAATTTTTAATTAAATTCCTATTTTTATGAATTAGGAGGGCGACCGTATTCCCCTATTAAACGTACGAATTTATTACGGAATTTTTAGAAATTTCCGTTTATTTCGAATTTTAAATCGTTAAATTTATAAATAGCCTTTTCCTTTCGATTATAATTATAATATTCGGCGTATAAGTAGGCGAATAATTTATTAGAGGTTTTAATATTATAAGGGCCGTTAACGAAGTAGGGTTTAAAATTTTAGGTAATTTTACTAACGGTATAATTTTTAATATATATTTTCTTAGCTTTATTATTGGAAAAGTAATCGGTATTTAATTTAAATTTATTAAAAATATAACGGTATTAAATATTAAAGGTAATAATATCTTTATCTTTTTCGTTATAAAAGTAGGGCGGATCTTTCTCTTTAATTAATAAGCGTTTTCAGTTAGTAATAAAGAAATCGGTAGTAAATATTTCCTTATAACGCTTTTTATTATCGTTATCCTTATTACAGTCGGCGCGGTTATAGCGTTTAAAGTTCTCGGGGGTTAAAAAAACGATTTTCTTCTTACGAAGATTAATATTTTCTTTACGGAGGTTAATATTTTCTTTAATTAAAGTAACGATTATAATATATAAATTAATAATATTACCGTCCCGGGTAATTATTATTCCTCCTAATTTTTTAATTTAGATTTTTATAACTATTAAATTATTTTTAATTTTAGCGAACTTTTTTTCTTTTTTAATTAGGTTATAATAAATCTCGTTTTATTTAATAAAGAAGTAAGGGTAGGACGGGTAGCCTTTAATCGAAGAATTATTTTTTTATTCGTAAAGGGTACTTTATTTATTAATATAACCGTTATTAAACGGGGTATTATTTTAAGCCTTTCTATTATTAAATAAATCGTCGTTCTAATTATCGTTAAACGGAATATTATTTTAAATTCCCTTATAGGAATAATTAATAATTTAACGTAATATAGTAAATTAGGCTTAGAATTTATAATTCTTTTTACGCAATACGGCGTTTTTATAATATAAAGTTTCGTAATCGTTTAATTCGAAATTAGGATCCTTATTTTTATAAGCCTCTAATAATTAGCGTATTAAAAATATATTCTTATTTTATTCTTTACGTAAATCTTTACAAAAGTATTTATTATTTATTTCGGCGCTTTTTTAATATTTTAATAAATTAGCGGCGTATTTATATATTTATCCTAAATTAATATTTAAATTAATAGCGATAATTTAGTATCTTCGTTATTAAAAAAGAATAACATTAGTTAAAATAATTTATAATTTAATTTCTTCGAAAATAATATATACGCCCTCGGAATTTTCGATAATAGATTTAAAAGTATCGAAGTTTATTAATAAAATATTATTATTATTCTATTCCTAATAATTTTAACCTATAGCCGTTAGAACCTTAAAAGTAAAGGTTAAATAACCTTTATTATATTAAGCCTAATATTTCGTAATTATATTAATCTTCGTATATAAAAAGCCGAATAAATCTTTTATATTAAACGTATAACGAACGTCGGTAAATTTATTAATAATTTCCTAATTAAAAAACGTAATAACTTTGTTTATATTTTCCGGAATATCGCAATCCTTTAAATTAAATTTATCGATATTATATAATTAAATATCTTATTTTTCTTTAAGGGTACTAATCGTAATATTATTAAACGAACTACGCTTAAAAGTATTATTTTATTAAATAATTATATTAAGAGTAATAAATATATTTATAATATCGAATTTAATTTATTCGATTGCGAATTTATTGGATATATTCTTCTTTTAAACTTCGTTTATTTGAACGTTTTCGGTAGTAAATAATTTAATAATTTTAACCGTAATAACCTTTTCGTCGGGGGTATACGCTATTATAATTAATTATAAAGGTATATATTATAATTACTTTAATCGGTAAATAAATTTAGGATATTTAGATACCTCCTTAATATATTAAGAATAATCTTATAATTATTACGAGTAACGTAATTACGAGAGATAAACTTAATACGTTGAATTTAGGTCTATTGTAGAATTATAAAATGAAGAAAAAAAGAAGAAACGAATAAAGGGTACGCCCCGCGCCAGGGTTTTATACCTGGGCGCGGGCGACCTACGAAGGCGGCACGTAGTTACGTGCGCTGGTGCGGTCAACCTTTGTTAAGTGACCGCCCGAGCGACAACCGGTCCGCCAGACAGGGACCCTGTCCGCCAGCGCCGTGATATTATTCTATTTTATTACCGTATTAATAATAATTATATTTAAATCGATTTTATAATTTTCTTATATGTTACTTTATATTTATAAAATAATTAGTTTATTAATGTTAATTATATTAAATTAACGTTAATCAATGTTAATTTATTATAATTTATACTTTAAATATAAAAAAAGAGGGTATACTTTTAGCGGCGGCGGATATAGTATTAATAATAATAAGACTTTCTTTATTATTAGGATTGAAAACAATACGCCTTATTCTTATTCGGTTTTTTATAAATAATATTTATTAAAATATTAATTAATATAGAAAACTTTAATAAAATAATATTATTAAAGAGGATAAATAGAATATATTTATTTTTATAACCCTTTTTATTTCCTTTATTTAAAAAGGAAATTCGTCCATATTCTATACGTTCTCCTCTTTAATATTAAAGGTATTATAAATAGCCTTTACCTCTTTAAACTAATTTTTAAAACTTTTTAACTATCCCTTTATATTTATATATTTTATATTTTTAAGATTAGCCCCTTTAAATTCGAACTTTAAGTATTATTTATACTAATTTTAAAGTTATATTTTATATAAATTAATCGATAGGGGATTTAATCGTTAAGTGCGTAATTGGTTAATTAATTTTACGAAGGAAGTATTATTCAACGGGAATATTTTATAGTTAGCGATTTAAATTATAATATTAAGAGCTTTATCCTGTTTTTTTATTAACGTTAACGAGTAGTATATTTCTATATTCGTTAATAGAGCCTTACCCTCCTTAATAAATATTATATACTTTTTAACGATAATTTTATTAATTTTAAATAGGTCGCTAACGTTTTTATATATAATTTTCCTTTTATTTTTAACCTTAGTATTAGCTTTAGTTCGAAACGTAGTAAATCGGGTTACGGTTACGGTCTAGCTTATTAAAAAATACCGGGTAGTTTTCTTTATACGGAATGCAACCTCTAAATTAAAGATAAGTATAATAAAAGTATATACAATGGGTAGAGTTCGACGAGACGAGTACAATGAGGTTATTTATAAAAGGATTAATGAAGGTTTGGTAAAGTTCTGGTAGATTGTTGATTCTGGAGCGTTACAGAGCTTGCGCGTTACAGGTAAAAATCCCGACTCTCAGAGGGACGAGGAGAGGAGGTTGGCTTGGCACCAGGCCCCCAAAGGTAGGCCCCACCCTAACCGACGAGTACACTCTACAAGGCTGCACCCGCAACCCGTCGCAGGGTGGTTGTGCAGGGTAATATGGGAACCCCCAGGGACAGCGGGTAACTTTGAACGGATAGCAAACTCTCTCCTCAAACCAAAGTCTCATCTCAATTCTCATCCCATCGACAATCAATACACTGTCCTACTTGCGTGGTAGGCCGATTCTGTTCCTCGCTGTTTCATGTTCGCCCCACGGCAAACTACGGTCTAGCGAAATTCGACAATCGTCATTTCATGACCGGACCCGTCCGTATCCCATCGCAGCATCACACCAGGATTTGATGGTGGCAGTTCGCACTTCGCCCAGCCCGGGACCCATCCCGGTCCATCACGGTCCCATCACAGGCCTAGGAGGACTGGAAAGAGCCAGGGGACCCCATTCCCGGGCCAACAGACCCCTCGTTGCAGGCTCCAAGACCCGAGCTTAATTAACCAGTGCATGCCCTGCTGCACTTGTTCGGTGCCTACCACCTTCTACCAACCACAATTCTATCTTTAACCGGTCCTAACAAAACAATTCCTTCTTCCACCCTTTGTCACTCTTTTTGTGTTGTGTGTGTGTCTTGTGTGTTTGGTTCAGTCGTTTTCTTCTCCACGGTACCTTAGCAGCAGCCACGGCAACTCCATCAAGAGCAGCAGCAGCACCGCTTCAGTTTTGAGAAAAAGGAACAAAGATATCGCCTTATCGCGAGCATTTACAATGGCTGTGGGAACAGTTCTCGTCACCGGGTAAGACCAGCCCTCTCCCCAGCTCTTTTCTTCCCGCCTTGCAAACACCCGACGACAACGAACCCTTCTTCCGAGCGCCCAGCCCAGCTACAACACCCGAATGCGCCAGTCATCCTTGAAGATGAACCACGCTCCAATTCCGCCGCACGGGCAGCTGTGTGGACCGCCTTGAATACCCCAAAGAACGCCTCGACGCGCGCCGTTCGCAATTGCACCCCGCCAAATACCCTTCATCCCGTCTTTCTCCCGTGGTCGTTGCCATCGCGTGGCGCGTACCCTTATTATTGTTGTCGCAGCATGTGATATTGATTTTGGCTCGCTTTGCGCAGTGGTACTGGCTACATCGGCTCCTTCACCACCCTCGCCCTCCTCGAGAACGGCTACGATGTCGTCATTGTCGATAGTCTCCTCAACTCGTCCCAGGCCGCCGTAGACCGCATCGAGCTTATCTGCGGCAAACGACCCACCTTCTACCAGGTCGACATCACAGACGAGGCCGGCCTCGACAATGTGTTTTCCAAGCACCCAGAGATCGACAGCGTCATTCACTTTGCCGCCCTCAAGGTTAGTCGCACGCGCGCATATGCTGACACCCGATGTCAATGTCCGTCTGTGTTCTGTGGTGTGACCATCAGCTAACAATTGTCCCCTTGTGGACCTGCAGGCCGTTGGCGAGTCTGGCGAAATCCCACTCGAGTACTACCGTGTCAATGTTGGCGGTAGCATCACCCTGCTCCGTTCTATGGCCAAGCACAATGTTCCCAACATTGTCTTTTCGTCCTCCGCCACTGTCTATGGTGATGCCACCCGTGTCCCTGGCATGATCCCCATCCCCGAGAACTGCCCCATCGGCCCCACCAACACATATGGTCACACCAAGGTGATGATTGAGACCGTCATTACCGATCATATCGAGGCCGAGAGGAGGAAGGCCAAAAAGGCGGGCAAGCCTTTCGAGCAATGGAACGGTGCTCTGCTCCGCTACTTCAACCCTTGCGGTGCCCACCCCAGCGGTATCATGGGCGAGGATCCCCAGGGTGTCCCTTACAACCTCTTGCCTTTGCTTGGTAAGGTAGCGACTGGGGAGAGGGATAAGCTTTTGGTCTTTGGTGATGGTGAGTAGTCCTACCTAGAGGAGGCAGTCTCGGTCTCGGACCTTTCAAAAGAATCGGACGCTAAACGATGTACAACAGATTACGCCTCCAAGGATGGCACTGCGATTCGCGACTACATCCACGTCCTCGATCTTGCCAGCGGTCATCTTGCCGCCCTCAACTACCTCCGCGAGAAGAAGCCCGGTGTCAAGGCCTGGAACCTCGGCTCCGGCCGTGGCAGCACTGTGTTCGAGATGATCAAGGCTTTCAGCAAGGTTGTCGGCCGTGACTTGCCCTACCAGGTTGTCGACAGGAGACACGGCGACGTGTTGGATCTTACTGCCAACCCCGCGCTCGCCAACAAGGAACTCAACTGGAAGACAAAGCTCACGCTGGAGGACGCGTGCGCCGATCTATGGCGCTGGGTGGAGAACAACCCCAAGGGTTACAGACAAGACCCGCCGGCCGAGCTCTTGGAGAAGCTCAAGGCTAGCAAGGCTGCCAAAAACTAAAAAAGGGGATTCGGGCTCTTGCGTTTGCTTTCTGACGACGTCTTTTGGAACATTTACACACACATCACATTCTGGGTTTTCTATCGTTTTGGGGCTTTTCGGGTCGCATCACACTGTTTTAACAATTCCCCCTTTTGGTTTTTATTCCCCCCATTTTTTTCTGTTACGACCGTGTTATGATCCTTTTTGCTACGTTGTTACGCGTATTGCTCAAGTTCACGACACCCCCTCTGGTTATACGTAATCAAACTCCTCATAGATAGCATCTCATAGAAAGAAATACGAGGTGATGATCTTGCACAAGTTATGCATGCCGGCATGTTTTACTGTAGTTCATTATTATTGGCATTGGCTTAAAAAGAAGAAAATATTACTACACACAGACAGGGAAATCATATACCGCTAAACCTTCAGCAACAGCTTACCGGTAGTCTTCCTTCCCTCCAAGTCGGTATGCGCACGCGCCACATCCTTGAGGGGATAGACCTCATGGACCTTAATCTTGACCTTCTCCGACTTGATCAGATCAAACAGCTCCGTCGTCCACCTCTCCCACTCCTCAGGGGTAACGATATACCCAAACAGCACCGGCCTCATCACCTTGACATTCTTGGCCCCCAATCGCAAGATATCTAGCGGATCAACCTTGCCCGACGCATTTCCAAAGCTGACGATCAATCCCTTCCTCGCAATGATCTCCAAGTCCGCATCAAACGTCGCCTTACCCACGCCATCAAAAATCACATCCACGCCCTTGCCGTTGGTAATCTCCTTAACCCTCTCCACCACATTCTCTCTCGTGCTGTCGATAGTCCACTGCGCGCCATGGCACCGCGCCTGTTCGCACTTTTCCTTGCCGCCAGCAGTAGCAATGATCTTGGCGCCCATAACGCTCAAAATCTGCACCAGCAAGGATCCAGTACCTCCCGCCGCGGCGTGGACAAGCGTCCAGGGGCCTTCGCTGATGCCCAACTTCTGCTCGATACCCGCCGCCTCGCGCACAAAGGTCAGTGCTGTGAGACCCTGCAGGAGCGCGGCGGCGGCGGTTGCGCTGCTGATCTTCTCGGGAAGGGGGCCGACGACGCGGGAGGCGGATACGGTAGTGTATTCGGCGTAGGTAGATTCGGAGAGGTAGGCGACGCGATCACCGACGGAGAAACGGGGGGAATTGGAGGCGACAACGGTTCCGGAGGCTTCTTTCCCCGTGATCAGGGGGTAGCCGGAGGAGGAGGGGTAGAGGCCTGTTCGGAAGTAGCTTGGGGGTTGTTAGTCTTGGGGTTCGGAAAGGGGGGAAAGGGGACAAAAGGGTGAAGGGGGAGATGGAAAGAAACGTACGTATCAATATAGTTAACGCCAATGTACTCGTTCTTGACAAGGACTTCTCCCTTCTTGATTTCCGGAACGGGCAGGTCGGTCTTGTAGGCGAGGACGGAGACGTCACCGGGCTTTTCGATGACGACGCCGGACATGGTCTTTGGGATTTCTGAGGACGCCATTTTTGTGGAATAGTGATTACGATTTCTGACTGGAGTGATTTTGTAGTTGTTGTGGTGATGGTGGTGAGAAATATCGCGGGCGAACGGCGCGGGGTTGTTGATCGTGAGGTGCGGGGAAGTGGCACGGGAAGGAGGAATTGGCGACGTTATTGGTGGTGGTGAGAGGAAGAACCGGCAAGAAGAAAGATGGGAGGAACGGCGGTTCGTGAAAGTAGAAGTAGCAGACCGACGGGGACGAGATGAACCTGAGGGGATCGAAAAGTTTAAAAGGGGAAGAATTACAAGTCGACTTCGACTGCCGTGGGGGACCGCAATGGTGGAGATGATGTCGGCGCTTGGTGCCATCATCGGTTGTGAATGTCTCGAACCTTGTTGGCCCGGGTTTCGGTGTTGTGGCCCCACGACGACGGGGGACCTAGACCGCGAGGCACGCGAGGTTAATCATGCGGGCGGAGTGGACGACATTATACCGGTCTAACATTGACTGACTCGCCGGGTGAGAACGGAGAGCTGAGGATGGAGAACGGAGTTGTATCACACGTCAAATCTGTTGGTTGGTTTGGTCATGAACATCGACGACCACCACTCCCAGATAGGATATGGAAAGCGAAGAAATCCGAGTTTGCCCTGTCTACCCAGGTCTGGTTCATCTTGCTTTTCGATTTACTGAGCGCTTTGATCCAATCCCCATTGTCCTGTCGACGACATGCTGTCGATTATACCAAGAGAAGTCCACATCGATAAACGATAAGAGAACCGATGATGTAATCGAACGACACCAATTATCGCGAAGCTGGTTGGCGACTTTCGCGGTGTCGTTACGCACTTACGCTGTGGGTTGAATGTTCGAGTTACTTTGTTGATCACCGAATACTATACTCTAATAGGATGAACATTCATGCCGTACATTGAGGTAGTGAGTCGAAGCATTGAAAAGCTAGTGTGTTTCCCTCGAGTTTCATATCTCAAAAATGTTGAAAGTGTCAGATTAGAGGGTAGACTCGACCAGTAGAAACAGGCTTACGTAAGGCGCCCCAGCCACCAGATTCTGGCTGCAGACCTTCCTAATAGTCTGGGCACCCCCAACTCGGGTTCCACAGAACTTCTGGATACACACATCAATTTTTTAACCCTCAATTACGATATCCACTTTGCTATATAATCTAACAATTAATAATCTAATTTGCAATCTCCGCGCTACGAAAACTTTAATTACACTAACTATAACCATTATTACCATTATTACTATAACCTACTATATTATTAACTATATCCCAATTAATCGATAAAGAAGTCGTTGCCAAATAAATTTATTTAAATTCTATAAATAAATTTAGGGAGTAGAGCAACGAATTTATAACCTATATTAAAATCCTAAATTTTATTAATTATATATTAAGGGTATAATTAATTCCCTTTAAGCCTATAGAATTAATTATTATAAATTATATTATTAAATCGTTTACCCGCTACCGTATTAAAAAAGTTAAAAAAGCCTTTAATAATTTTAAAAATAATACCCTTATTACGTTAATCCTTCCTTATAATATTAATAATATCCTTATAAGCGTAAAATTTATTAAAAAATCCTTAAAGGAATAAATTAACGACGCTACTACTAAATTTACCGACCTTATTATCGTAAGGCTATAAAAATATAATTATAATATTAATATATTTAATTATTAATTTAAAAAATACGAAACTTTTTCGAAATACCGCATTATATTTATTAAATAAATACGTAAAACTATTTATTAGGATTATAAATTTAATTATTTCCGGAATAATAAAAATCTCCTTTAATAATATTTTACCCTCGTTAAAAAGTTATAATACCGTCCCGAATAAACTTTTATTAATACCCGTAAAGCTTATTACAATTATATTAATAAATTCTTTATAATAGAGCCTAAAATAGGAATAGCTAAATAAATCGATAATTAAGAAATTATTATAATTAAAACCCAACTCTACGCAATTTTTAAATCCCTATTAACTATTATTTAATTTTACAACCTTATTAAATATCTACGCCTTATTTAACCGGGTTAGGCTTCTAACGCCTTACGTTAATACTATTTATAAATTATTAATAATATTCTCGATTTCCGTATTTTATCCGGGGATTTCCGTATTAAAGGCTTTAACGATAAAATACTTATAATTATATAGGTTAAATTTAACCGTAGAAATATTCGCGGAGCGTCCTTTAGAATTAGAAATAATACCTTTAATAGGTTAAAGGATATTAATATTAAAATAGAGGACGTTTAATTTAGTAAACCCTAACGTAATTAATATAAAAGGAAGTACGTAATATAAATTAAAAATTTTAAATAAAATAGAAGTTTATTATTATTATTTCGTTATAAAATTTACAAAGAGGGTACGTATATTATTAAATATTATTAATATTTCTTTCTTAATAAGGCCCTAAACCCTCGTTGGAAATTTAACCTTAAAGTATAAATTCGGATAATTAAGAACCTTAATAACGATTTAGAATTTAAAAAGGAAATCGAAATTTAAAAAAAGGAAATAATTAAATAATTAATAAATCCTATCTTTAATATTAATAATTAATTTTAGAATAATTGACTCTTTAATAAAAATACCGCTATAAACCCTATTTTTATCCCTATTCAAATTTATAGAACCGTTATAGTATAAATAATATTCTAAATGGGAAAAGGAAATTCTAATATTTACCCGCTTAAAAATTACATTCTTTTTAATTTTAATAATTCTTTATATATATTTAACAAAATTATACGTTTTTTCAATTTCCGTTACGCACTTTATAATAATAATTTATAGGCTAGAAATTTACGTATTATAATCTAAGGGTATAAGGAAATTAATTTTATTATTAATAGAGAAAACAGGCTTAAAAAACTATATTTCTACGATATAGCCTTCTATCCTAATTTTATAATTAATTTTATCTCCCTATATTTATTACGTAAGTAAAGTTTCTTTTAGGACTATAAATTACTTAATAATTACCTTCGTAATATAAACTAATTACTCTTTTATTATTTTAAAACCCGTTACCGTTAAACTCTATTTAAAGAGTTTTTTTATTTACTTATTCGGGTAAATTTCTATACTCGTAGGAATATAATTAATTTTTATATAAACTATAGGTATTATTATAAAGACCCCTTTACTTAATATTTTAAATTAAAATACTTTAATCCCTAAGTATTATCCTACTTTTATAATATATTAGGAATTAAAATTTTATTTAAAAATAAGAAGGAAGAGGACGAAGAAAACCCTAAAACTAAATAATATAATACTTATACTTAAATAAAAATTAAGTAATAAATTAAGCGAAAACCTAAAAATAGAGGATATAGGGTTAGAAAACGTTTCGCTATAAATTTTCTTAATTATAAAGAAAATTACCGAAACTATACTAATATTATATTTATTACTTATAGATTTACCGGGTATATTTAAAAATATTTCCTTTACGACCGATTCGCTACTATAATTGCAGCTTATTTAAATAATCTCTTTACTCTCTTTAAAATACAATTTAACGTTATAATATAAATATTAAAATACAATAACGAAATTACGAAATTATAATTATTTTTAGACCTATTAGCGTAATGCAGTATAGTTATAGAGCCTTCTACCCCGTATATTTAAATATAAAATAGAAGTATAGAATATTCGGGAAATATAATTAAAAATAAAGCGCGCGCTATAGGTTTAAGTATTTATTTTCCTAAGGATTTCTAACCGGAAATCGTTTTTATAATAATATATTTTAATAATCAATCCCCTAAATACTTTTATAATTAGAAATCTCCTTATAAAAGATTTTATACGGCTATTATTAAAAAAATTAATAATAATAACGATAAAGTTACCCCCCATAAATTTAATATCTTTTACTTTCGAATTTATAATTATAAAATATTCGTAATAATTATTATTACTAAAAATAAATAAAATAAATTTTAAAAAATGAATTTTAAAATATAGATTAGATATTTAATCGATTATACCTTTATAACCATTTACCGAATTTAGAACTTTATTATTAACGAGGTTATTAATACCCGCAACGTTATTTTTAATAAATGTACCCTCTTTATTAATAAAGTAAAAAAAGAAGCCGAATCCTTAAAGCTTATTTTAAAAGAATTTATTACTTTATTAAAGAAATATACCGCTAAAAAATAATTATTAAATAATTAATCTCCCTTCGATTTTATAACTAACTATACCGATATAAAAGATACGAATATTTACGACCTTTTAAATTCTCTTTCTTTTAACCTAATTTAAAAAAAGGAAGTAATAATTATTAGGGAAATATAAACCGAAGAAGTAATTATTAAAGAAGTAGAAATTAGCGTACCGCTTCTAAACCCTTTTAATAAAATTGTAAATCCAAAGGAAGACCGAATAATTATCGACTACTTCGTTAATTATAATTATTTAACCCTACTAAATATATTACTATTAATTTCCTTTTTTATAAGAGTATTTATTATAGATTATACTAAGTATATTAAAAAGGAATTATTAAAAGGTTTCGAACTTTAAAAAGTAATATTCAACGCTAAACGTCTTTACTAACTTATAATTATAATATACAAGAAGAAGGTTATTAAAATAGAATTATAGCGTTTTATACGTAAAAAAAAGGTAATTATTAAAAATATAATCGAATCCTTAATCGCTATTAATAAATTCTAGAACTTCTATCGTTATTAATTACCGTTAATATTTCGTAATTATAAAGATTTCGATAAATATTTTTTAAACGACCTTTTTAAATAAACCGAGCGAATTTATTTCGAAAATTATAAGTAAATAAAAATTTAGGTGGAAGTAAATTACAACGAGCCTAAAATTAAAGGTAAATAAATTTTCGATTGTATATAGGTATATATTTATAAATACTTTAAGAATAATTATTTTAATAAAATTAAAATTCGTTTAATTATACGTAGAAATTAATAAATAAAAATTATAAAATAGGAAATTTATACCTCTACCCTAGTAGGAAGGTCTTTCTACACTTTTATAATTATAATTTTATATTTCAATTTCGAATTTATTTAATAGGACGTAATTAACGCCTTCGTAAATATAATAATAGACGAAGAGATTTATATACATATACCGCTAAATTATTATATTTAGGGGAAGGTATTTAAAATCCTTAAAGTACTATATAATTTTCGTCGTTCCTTACTATTATAGTAACGAGAATTTATAGGGATATTTAAAGCCCTAAGGTTCTACGCAATCCTTAAAGATCTTTGTATTTTAATTAACGATAATATTTTAATCTTCTATTATATTAATAATATTATCTTCTATTATTACCCTATTAAGGAAGAAATTGCCCAGTAATATATAAAGATTCTATAGTCCCGGTATAATTTAATTAGAGGAGAGGAATTATAATAATTCTTAAATATTAAAATAATCCACGATCGTAAGGCCTACAAAATTTAATTATCCTAGCGGTTATACTTTTAAAAGATTTATAAGCTTACCGACAATAAACGTATTATTTAAATCCTAATAAATAATATCGAATTAATACCCTATAATTATAAGGCTATTAATTAATCTATTTATTAATACTAAATTAAAATCGGGTTTATATTCTACGCTACCGTTATTATTAGACTAAATATTGCCTTTATAATTAATCGATTTACTAAATATAATTATAATTTAGGATTAAAATATTATAAAGCCGTAGATAAAATATTATATTACTTTTTTACTACTATAGATTTAGCCTTATATTATAAAAGAAATATTAAATTTTAATTTACTTTTAACGCTTCTTTTACCGATAATTCCGTCGATTGTAAAAGCTCCTAAGGTTTTATAATAAAATTATATAATAGATTTATTTACTAGGGAGCTTTTAAATAATTAATAGTAATTACCTCTATAACCGAAATAAAATTCATAACCCTTTCTAACGTCGTTAAAGAAGTATTATATATTATAAGGCTATTTAGAGGTCTTATACTAAAATTCTCTAACCCTACCCTAATTTTCGAATATAATAATATTCAAATATTTAGAATTTTAAATATAGAGGCTTTAAAATTAGTAATTAAATTCCATTATATTAATATTCATTAATATTAATTAAAGTAGGAAATATAGGTAAGGATAATTAAAATATAGTATTTCGAAACTTTAAAGATACCCGTAGACGGTATAATTAAAATATTAATTATAAAGAAATATTAGGAATTTAGGAAATTAATAAGGATAGATTCTATACGAAATAAAGAAAATTATTAGCGGGTAGAATACTTAAGGATTAAGGAAATAAATAAAGAGGAGTAATTAATCTTATATAAATAGCTTTAGATTTATCTATTTTAGGAAATAGATTACATTTGGGGAGGTATATTAAATTAAAGGGTAAATTCGACTAATAGAAATAGGTTTACGTAAGGCGCCCCAACTACTAGATTTTGGCTGCAGACCTTCCTAATAGTTTGGGCACCCCCAACTCGGGTTCCACAGAACTTCTGGATACACACATCAATTTTTTAACCCTCAATTACGATATCCACTTTGCTGTGCAATCTGACAGAAAGAGAAAAGTCGCGGTGAGTCTTGGCTCCTTCCGTCCTTCTTGGCGCTGTTCGTTCGGAATCGGTGTCGAAGTGGAGATTGGTGGGGGTCAGGGGATCCGCAGCTCCGGATTTCATGAAGGTCGTTTGCTCCCGTCTTGTCTACCGTTGTCTACAAGTAGGTATTTTGAACAGTCCGCCTTTTGGTCTAATCTAGATGGCCAGATCAATTGTTCTCTGCGGTCGGACAACTGTGATATTCAAAGGTGTGAGGATATGGTTGAGATGAGCGATAGCTGAGGCACGAGACAGAGTCGGCTCATAACCATGTCAGGTACGGGCAACTCATCAACTAGTTTTACTGGTCAGCACTTATCGTGTTACGCTTAGCATCAATTGCTAACACCTTCTCTCAGCTCTACACACAATTTCCTGTTAGCTTTGGTTGGGTTTCACTAACAATCTCTGCCGGTCATCGTGTCTGTCACTTTCCAATCCCGCTCATCTCCAATCCTTTCTCTTTTCCAATTTCTTCAGCTCAGGCACAGATGGCTTGATCGTTTCATCCCATCCAGCAACCAAAACTCAAACGCCACGTCTCTCGCAGTCACACATCTCACATCTCGTCTTGTCAGCTCGTGTCGTCCGCCTTTGAAGGATTTCCATCCATACAGCAGCATGTCCTCTCCCAACCGCCCGTCGGGTGCTTGCGCTCCGGCTTGCAGCATCAGTGCACTCGGTCAAATGACTGGAGAATGACAATTCTCTGCACTCTCGCCGAGTCGCCGGTCTTCTCTGGTCGTCAGGATAAAAGAGGCGACAGATCATTGATAGACAGGGGCAGTACCTGGTACTAATGGAAAGCTTGAAAGTGCCGTTGGGGAAGAAGTGGTCTGAGTGGACAGAACCCCGCGGCCATGCCCAGGTATTTTTGAGGCTGTGCCACAAAGGGCCCTCGCAAATTCGCAAGCGTTTTGTTGATCTTCGACTTCTCGTCTCCCCAAGCGCGCGTCCGCCACAACGGGAGAGGGAAAGACTGGTCGAGATCGCCTTCACACCAAGAGCCTAGCGAGCCATGGTAGGGATATTTCGCGGGTACTATCTTTGGATGATGTGGCTTTCATTCATTCAGCCGCTCTTCTTCAACAACAATGCCTGACGGACCAATCCCGCCAATATGGGATAGCCCGGACTAGGTAGGTTTTGAGCTATAGGTTCACGGCTAGAGCTCCGGCGCAGCTTTATTCTCACGCCGTTTCACAATTCGCAAAGGAGTAGGTATTCCTGCCCAAGCAGCCAAGTGGAAACTCTTCAACTCTGTCCCTGATATTTTCTTCCTCGAAACACTTCTGTTGGCGACTCCTCAGTGTTTGATACTACACACCTCGTCGTACGTTAGAGGTACAGGACATTACCTAAGCGGGCAGGCATTCGACCAACACCGCCCCGCCAACACGTCACCATACACGGTCCTCGATATCAACTGTTTGCCCAAGAGCGGCACGTAGACGAGGCTCAAAATCCCGTCGCCTTTGTCCAACTTAAACATTACCTACGGACCGGCCGAGATCATTCCATCGATTCCCTCGGCCGCCATCTACATCTGCTCACAATCGCTCCCTCAGAACCGGGCATATTTCCCAATTAGCTACAGCTTGGCTCACTCATAGACCGACCTTCTCTTGTTTTTTGCATGATATGAGACGTTGAATCAACCTCACGCGGTCACAGCGGCACCGGCCCGAAATCTCTCGCCCGCGATCCGGCCGTATCCCCGTTAACCCACCTGTGAAGCTCGAAATAACGACGACATCGAAATGGCTGCCATGTCGCCCCATCGTCCACAGGATAATCGGCGGGCCCGACTCCTAGAGCTTGCTGCAGCTGTTGGTGTTACCGAGCTACCACCTCTCCCGCCGTTACCTCCGATCAGACTACCGACCCCGAGCCCACAAGATGATCTGCAAGCAGAAGAACTCCTCAGACAGCGACGGCAAGCTGAAAACCCCGAAGCTTCGCAGAGCTCACTGAAACGAGCCTTTTCGTCAACTAAAAAGCCATGGGAGGCTAAAGAAATCTTCGACGTTCTTGACAATCATGTCTCCAAAGGGGGTTCGCCCGCCGTCGCAAACGTTCTCATCAGAAAACTGCTCGAGCTTGGAGGAAGTCCGAACTTCAAATCTTCCAAAGGCAGCAGATCAAGCTCCATCCTGTCCAGAAGAAAGAGCATGGAGTCCTTGGAACGGAGTCAAATCCTGCAGAAGGCAATTCAGAACCGTCAAGCGGACATGGTTTCTGTCCTGGCCCACTATGCGGACGAACAGACACTCGGCATGGCGTTGCCTGACGCCATACGCTCCAAAGATATTACGATCCTAGGATTGCTACTGCAACGCGGCGCGAATATTGCCCCGTCGCAAAATGGCCAGATTGAGTTTCGCCAGCTATGTATTGTTGGCGGTCATCCAGACCTTGTAGGTCTGATTCTTCAGTCATCGGGCGGAATGTCATCGCAGCACCTCTCGTTGTGTCTCATTGACGCGTCAAAAAGGGGAGATTTACAGACAGTTTGGAGATTGAGCAGGTCAACCGCGGATGCCGACTTCGACACGGCCGAAGCTCTCAGGGTGGCAATTGGGCAGAGCAGAGTTGACATTGCCCTCGCCATCTTGACAGGAAGGCAGCCACCTACCCCCGGAGGAGCCGGTCTGATGGAGAGCTTCAGACAGCTTCTCAACCAGTCCACTGGTCCCAACGAGAAGCTATTCTTGACAGAGGCACTTTTGTGTGCCGGCGCCCCTGGTGATATGGTGGCCGTCGCCCTGCAACAAGCCTGCGAAGCCGAAAACCTCGACATGGTGCACCTTTTGGTTGAAAACGGCGCCTCAGTCGAGTATCAAGAAGCCAAGGTGCTCTGCGATACCATTGCAAGAGGAAATTGCAACATGCTCCAGCTACTGTTAAACGATCGCACGCGTCTGAGCCCTAACCTCGCATCACGATGTGTAAGCGTGATTCCGACAACAGTCAACCCGGAAACCCGATATGCCTTCCTCAACATTCTGCTACGAAAAGGTGCCGGTGGCGCTGCTTTGGGTGACGCTCTCATCGCTGCTGTGAGGGCTGGGGATGTCCAGTCGGTGGATCTTCTGCTCACGCCATATTTCCCGGGAGATACAGTTCCATCAGAGGCGAGGCCCCGAAAAGGCTCCCTTCAAATGAAGCACGCTCGACATGAAGTTGCTTCGGTGGACCATCTTAATGGCATGGCCCTGAACAACGCTGTCATGATGGTGAACATAGATATGGTGAAGAAGCTACTAACAGGAAAGCCAACCCCGGCCACATTGGAGCTAGTGTTTCCTCAAGTCAAGAAGTTGGCTCCCAATGAACGTTACCTCATCACTGAGGCTTTTCTAGCCGCTGGGCTTACTGGACCATGTTTGTCTGTTGCTCTGACAGAGGCGATTGAGGAGCAGCATCCTAGACGGGATGACAGGTTCATTTCTCTTCTTTTGCGTTATACCGAAGGAACACACTCGGACAACGACTCCGGAATTCTGTCTTCCATTGCGGTTGGGGATGTACCACTCTTACGCAAAATGCTCAAGAGGCCACTGACACCCCAAACATCGGCGGCGGCCATGGCCAAAGTCATGGGGATCAACAATCAAGAAGTCCGGTACGCAATTGTGGAGCTATTGCTACAGGCTGGCGCTGGTAGAGATGGTGACGAAGTATCCGCGGCTTTGGCACAGGTGCTGACGACCCAACCTCTGGATGTCCAACTATTCTCGCTGCTTCTGAAACTTGGCAACGTCGATGCTAACTTCAGAAACGGCGAGCCTGTCACTCTTGGTATGGTTTCCCAAACCTTGCCCTTCTGATACACAACTGTGTTGCTAACTGTACATAGCTGTCCGCAATCCTGATCCCGCTATTCTTGAACTCGTAATCCAATACGGCAAACCCACATCTGAAACAGTGAAGGCCAGTCTCGACTCGCTTTCAAAGATGTTGACACCTGGAAAACCCGCCAAATATTCACTCCTTCTACGGCATACTAAAGAACAGGAGCACCTGAATATGCTTCTATTCACCGAGGTCCAGACCACTCTTCAAGCCCCGCTTGACACCCGCAACTACGGTGCCGTCGAAGTCCTCCTCTCAGCAGGTGCAGATGTCAATTACCATAGGGCCGCCGCATTTTGCACCGCCGTGAAGGCCCCCAGCGCGCCATTGACAGACCAGATGTTGAGACTCAAGCCTACACCAGAGTCCTTAGCCGAGGCCCTGAAATATGCGCTCAACATAGTGATTCCCAACGACCGTCTAGACTTCACCCGAAAACTTGTTGAGGCCGGGGCTCCGGCTTCCGAAGTAAACAGGGCGTTAAACTACGCTTTACAAACGCACGCTTCCGACTACCAACTTTTTGAGCTCTTGGCGACTTATGCCGACTCGACAGACGGCACAGCGCTCGGTCGCGCGGTAGACAAGCAAGATGCCCGAGCTGTGGAGTTGATTCTGGCCAAGTCTTCACGAAAATACCCCCCAGCGGTCCTCAACACCGCATTTGCAACCGCTATCAAGCTGAAGGACCCCGAGATTTGCGCTTCGCTACTGAAAAGAGGTGTTTCCGGTTCTGATATCTCTAGTGCACTCATCGCCGCGGCCGCCGACGGGAATTTGACGCTCGTGAATCTCTTGATGGGCCACGGAGCCAGTCTCGAGCATCAGGAAGGTCAGGCAATTGTCGAAGCCTGCAAGAGCGCTGCCATACCTGTCTTGAACGCACTCTTGCGCCCTACCGCTCAGGTCAAAAAGCAGACCTTGGTGAAGGGATTCGAGGCAGCAAGCGTAAGCGTGACGGAGCTTAAGGACCGGACAGAGGTGTTCCGCATCCTCCTAGAAAGAGGCGGAGTCGACGGCGAGGTCGTAGACAGACAGCTGGTTGCCGCGGGTACATATGGTGATGAGGGCGGAGGCGAGGCTTTGGTGCGCTTGCTACTTGCGTATGGAGCCGATCCCGACTTTAACTCTGGCGAAGGCATCTGGAACGCGACGAGGGGTGCGGCGCTGAAGAGTCTCAATTTAATGCTGGGCGTGGAAAAAACAAACGACCGACAAAAGACGCCGTCGCAAGACGTCTTGCTCAAATCACTGAAGGCTGGCCGAAAGTTGAACCGGGACGCGAGGTATCAAGTCACGGAGTGGCTATTTGCCGCAGGCTTGGAGCCATCAGAGGATGTGCATACTTCGCTGCACAGAGCGGTGAAGGAGCAAGAGCCTGATGTTCGCTTGATCAAGCTCTTGCTGGCGCATGGTGCTTCGCCTTTGATGAATGGGTGCGAGACGTTGATCGATGCGGCCCAGTCATTCCAGGTTGAGGTGCTGGAGGCTTTGTTGGCGGTTGATATTCCCGGAAAGGATATATCATGGGCTTTCCAACATGCTTTCACACCGGAGACAGTTGAGTCTTGGATGACTGAGCAAGGCTTCCAGGTCGCGCAGATGTTGTTGGAGAAGGCCGGCGCAGAGGGTGGTGGTAATGGAGAGGCTTTGTTCCCAGCTCTGAACGCCGCTGTCGATGCATACGGGACTGAAAAAGAAGCTCTAGCTCGACAGTTTGCCACACTTCTACTACAACACGGGGCGAGCGTCACTTGTGAAGATGGGCTTGTTCTGCAGAAAGCAGCACAAAAGGCGGATTCGGAGCTGATACAGCTGATCTTGGAGCAGAATCCGGACTCTAGCTCGGTTTCGCTGGCTTTTCCTTGCCTCTTTGACGCAGACCTTTCGGAGGAAGAGATCTTGGTGCTGATTGAGCTGTTCATTTGCTACAACTATGAAGGAGAGAGGCTGGATGTTATGGCCCCGACGGACCCGCCGATTCTGCTACGTGCTCTCGGCAAGTATCCTCGATCAGAAAGGCTGCTACAGACGCTGCTAGATGCCGGCTACTACCATGACCCGCTCACTACCATGAGGGTTATGGAGGACGGCGAAGAAGAGCAGGTGAACTTGCTCTTTTGGGCATTGAGCCAGCCTCAGAAGCGCATCAGTAGCAAGCCCATCGAGCTCCTCATCAACAGAGGCGCAAAGGTCAACTTCGAGACGCGAGTGTCGAAACGGACTCCGCTTATGGTAGCCATAGAGCACCGACGCCTGGACCTGGTCAAAGCCCTTCTTCTCGCTGGTGCTGATGCGGATGTTGTTGATGCTGAAGAGAACACCCCGATGTCATTAGCTACTTCCATCGGAGGTGACATAGGCACTGATATGATGACACTGCTCTTGGTTGCCGACCCACAGGCAGCTATCAACGACGGTTCCTTGCATAACGCTGCCAGAAAGCTCAACCTGGAAGCCGTTCAAAGGTTGATCCAGCATGGTCACGATCCTGACTTTCCCAGCGTTGTCCACGGCGGCCGTTCCGCCCTAGGAGAACTGTGTCTCAACGCCGCTGAAGCTGGCCCGCTCTCCGCCTCCCAAGAGAAGAAAATGGAAAAAGTCATCGCCGAACTGATCAAGTCAGGCACCAACCTCGCCGAGAAGCAAGCCGACGGCAAATCCGTCCTTCACCTTGCCCTGCACTCCACCGACCCGCTCCCCATCACCCGCGCCCTCCTCAAAGCCGGTGTCTGGAAAACCATTAACTCCGCCGACCACCAATGGACCGACGGCGTCTACACCTACTCGCCCACCCAATACCTCGTCCGCGTCATCCCGCCCAACAGCCGCGACCGCACCGCCCTGCTCGAGCTCCTGAGATCCTACCGCTGCCGAGACGTCTACTACGCCAACGACGGCCCACAGCCCGAAGGCGCCGTCAACTTGCCGCCCGAACTTCTGCGTGCCGAACGCGAACGCCGTGCCCGGGCCGAGCGCATCGCCAAAGAGACAGAAGAGCACCAAATCGCCATAGCGCGCACCAAAGAGATCGCCAGCATGCAAAACAAGATCTTCCAAGCGCGCGCCGAGCTAGAAGACAGCCGCATCCGCCGCCAGCGCGACGAAGAAATCGAAGCCGTGCGCAGCCGGCAGGCGGTCGAAGAAGAAGGGTTCGCAGCGGAGTTGGCGCGCCGCAAGGCCGAGAGGGAGGCGAGCATGAAGCATGAGCGGCAACTGCTCGAGGCCGGACTAACGAGGGCGAGGCTGGTGAGTGAGGCGGAGCTAGAGATGGAGGAGAGGAAGCAGGGGCAGACGAAGCAGTGGGAGGCGCAGAGGTTGCAGGCGGCGAAGCAGTTAAGTGAAGTTAGGGTGCAGGAACGGAGGGAGATGGAGAGGATTGAGGCGGCGAGTGATGCGAGGATGGTGAAGAGGTTGGGTGAGCATAAGAAGCTTGTGGAGAGCCAGGAGAGGTTGGCGAGGAGCTTGAATGGGGCGGTGCCGGCTGGCGCGAACGGGAGGAGGCAGGTTGGGTATATTACTGGGGAGTTGGATTGAGAGGTATTATGCCAATAATGGTGATGGTGAGTGGAAGCGTGAAATCACGATATCATGTTCTGGATGGCGTTTGTATTTACTTTCAGCGTACTCTCAGATTGATCCCAGAAGGCGGTCAACTTTGTCCCCATTGTCAGTCGCTTTCCGCAAATATGTCCCCAAATCGAGTGAAAAGCTTGAAGGATCTTTTTCTCATCTGAACCCAACCCCGCCCCCCCCCCCCCCCCCCCAACACCCTTAGGTTCAATAGTCAGCAGGAGTCGCAAGAGATGCAAACAGATGCAACATCGGAGTAGTGCTTGCAATGGGATGGGGTTTGCTTTTATCCAAAAAGACAAGTCACAAGCTTAGAATCTGTCAGCCTGCTGTCCCGTTGAACGAAAGACGAGGGACGATGGTCCGCACCAGTACATGAGACCAAAAGCCACTATTCTTGTTTGATACAAGGGCTTTGCAGATAACGCCAGAAAAAACATGTTACTAATCCTGGATCCAAGCCGAAAACAGCTCGTTTCGGTGGTATTTTTGCTGAAGGCTTCCATGGGATATCCTTCGACTCGAAGTTGACTCGGGATAAAACAGCCTCGAAGCTGTGCAATCTGTCCAAGCTACTGATGACAAACGGTTCTTCTCCTAGGATACCAGATGGCTCCCATGCGGCATGAGCATGACGGTAAGATATTCCGCTGGACTTAAGATGACACATCTCTGAGTGAGACGACAAATCGGAGTGCGAAAGAGGTTATGGGACGGCAAACACAGTTTCCGGCCCTCGAGCATGAGATAGATTGTCCTCATGGTCGTCATATTTCCCACTCTCTCTCCTCCATACCGTCTATATAAACTCCCACTCCTCCCGAGACCCCATCTTTCTTCTCGCTCTCTCTCTTCTCTCACGCAACCCTCTCCGCCTACTTTTTCCATACCGGATCGTGGCTTGACTTCACAAACTCCAACTCAGGACCAGTCTTGCCCTAGTCACCAGTGATGACGGTTGCCCAGGGTGGGCTCACTCACTGAAGTCTCACCCACGCTTCCTTTACTTCAAAATCCCCTTCCGGTGAGTATCTGTCCTCCCCCTTTTGTGTTAAATGGTTCACCTCATCTGGATCACTCTGGGTTCACTTTCTGTCCTGTTCAAGCCTTTTCTAACGCATATAGCTAGCAGCGCCGCACAGCAAAGCTGGGTTATGATGGACGAATCGACCTACCCTCGGTCTGGACTCAGAAAACCTATACACCCTTTTGATCACAGGTTGGTCGTTCTGCTCACACTCTGACATTACTCGGTGCTAACTAGGCTTTGATCACAGTAATCCACGCAATCTGCCTTCAAGCATCATGGAGGAAAGACCCAACAGTGTACCTGTGGGTTTTGGTCAAGTCCGGACTTGGCAGGACCCGGAAATCGACAGTGCGGCACAACAGAACCGCAGCTCAGCTATCCCTATCATGTCGTCCATCGAGGTTCCGGACGATGAAGAGGACAGCCTTTTTGTCAGTAACGGACCGCAAACTGAGCTCGAAGTCGTCGGCGGCGATGGAGATCCAGCTTCCTGTCTGTACAGCGCTTCTAGGATCACAAGCAGGGATGATGAAGACCAAATCGACGGTGGTGAAGACTCAACTGCGGCTCAAACACAGCCCACCCCTTCCCATTCTGGAAGGTCAAGTGAAAGAGTCCAGAAAACATTCTCGAACTTTGCGTTCAAGACAGGCCGTCAGAGCTCAGCTTCTTCTGCGATGTCAAAGCATTCTCAGATACCCCAAAACGTTGGGTCAGAACGGGGCCAAGCTGTCAAGTCCTTTGGCTACGACTCCGACGAGGATTATGCCAGCTTGGACGAAACAGAAATGTTGGAGGAGCTGGATCTCCGCAGAAACGAGAGGACGCTTTTGGTGACCCGCATGGCAAAAGGGAAGACGTCCCATAGGGCGGAGAATAGACTGGCGAGCTTGAACGAACAGATTTTCAAGCTATGTCAGCGGCTTGGCGTCCAAGAAACTAATAACGCCGCGAATCCGGAGCCGAAGATTGATCCGGAGCCTGAGATCAATCCGGAGCCTGCGATTATCGAGATATCTTCGTCACCTGAAGCACAAATCCAGCCGAGCGGTACCGAAGAATACATCGCGCCCCGAGGAGCGCGCGAGTTGCCCAAACCCGCGAATGACCTGAAGCGCAAACGGGCGACCTCTCGCAAAAGTCCGGTGCGACAGGCTCGGAAAAAGGCAACAACTCAGGCCTCGAATAAGCATAACTCGAATAAAAAGGAGTTGTATGATATGCTTGTTGAGCATGATCCTATCAAGGCCAGGGCACAGATGGGAGAGCTCCGGACTTTAGATGCGTTCGAGGCTCAAGACTGGGCCTCGCAGAAAAAGCAGCTCAATATTGCAAAGAAAACAGACCCTGCAATTGACAAGCACCGTTACAAAAAGGACATGGAGCTGCTATCAAAGGCCAGGGTTGCATTCGGAAAATCGAACTGGACTGTCGATGGCGCCAACTGGAAGATCAAAGGCCTTCTATCACCCCTGATGCCGTACCAATTCGCAGCAGCAGGATGGATGCTCACACGAGAAAAACAGAATCCTCAAGCGCCTAGTGGGATCCTGGCGGATTCTGTCGGACTTGGAAAGACCATTCAGACACTGGCATGCATCATAGGAAATCCGCCGTCCGCGGAAGATATTGCCAACAAATGCAAGACAACTCTAGTTGTAGCACCCGCCAATACCGTTCGAGTATGGCTCGACGAACTATCAAAGCATACCGACAACCTGCACTACGGAAAATATCATTCCACGCGGCAGAATCGGATGCATGCTCATGATATCGAGAGGATGGATGTCGTCGTTGTCTCTTACAACAAACTCATTGAGGAGCTGGCAGACAAAAACTTCATCAAGGAGCTGGACACCACCAAAAAAGGGCAAGAACCGCTGACTAAAAGTGAGCGTGACCGCCTGGTGCGTAGGGAATCCAAAGAGATCTTCAAGCCATCCTATTACCGCGTGATTTTGGACGAGGCTCACACCATTAAGAATCACTTGACACGGTCATCCCATGCTTGTCGTGCTCTAAAGAGTCGGTACCGATGGGCACTAACAGCCACGCCCATTCACAACAACCTTGAGGAGCTATTCCCATATTTCAACTTCATTGGAATTCCGAAAAGTGATAACCTCGCAATGTTCAAGAAAGAGTTTGGCCTTGGGCGAAAGAACAACAAAGACAATGGGAAGTTTCACCAGACTGTGAAGGACATGACGATGAAACGAAGCATCCAAACTATATTCCTAGGCAAAGCTATATTCGACATCCCGAACACTCATCCGTTACCGAATTACATTATTCGGCTATCAGCCGAGGAGCAACTGATTTACCGGCGCGTTGAGGGAATTCTAAGGGAAGAGTTCAACAAAAAACTAAAAAGGAAAGAAGTAATCACAGTCACCATCCTTCACCAATTCCGCGAGAAGGCACTCAGGCTTCGTATGGCAACAGCCCATCCTTTTCTCTTGGAGTCAATGATGTGGGATACCTTCACCCCCTCGCACCTCATTTCTCTCGAAAGAGACCTTGCGAAACTCCGTAAAGAGCAGAACCAGCCGTTCCTTTCACAGACGCAGCGTTGGTGTGCCACTGCACTCCAAAACTGCTCCGAACACATGGCGACCAGCGAAACACCGGTCGAGCCAAATGGATCATACGCTTCGACTCCATTTGATATGGAGAGCCAAATCTCATATATCAAAAAACTGAAGATGACCAAGGATTCCATATGTGTAGTTTGCAGTCGTCCAGTTGCCAACCCTGGGAAAAACATCTGTCTCCACGTGGCATGCTATGGTTGCATGATGAAGCATGTTCAAAAAGACATCAAAGAATCCGAATGCCCCAAGTGCGGCGTCAAGATTGATATGACCTATTTCTTGGAGACCGTGACAACGAATGGGGACCATGATCACAAGCACACCGGACAGGGCCAAGTCAGAAAGAGCCCGAAAGGCTGCCATGAGTTAGGAGATGATGCCAACGGTTTTCAACCGCTAGGAAATCCCCGAAACGCGTATTTTCTTGACATGGCCGACAAGTCTGATCAGATGCTCCTCGCACCAAGTGCGAAGACGACTGCGGTTAGGGATATCATTTTGGAGTGGCAGAAATCCAATCCTGACGATAAGATCATTGTCTTCACCCAGTGGGTTGTAGCCGGACGCATCCTGGGCCGCATCCTCCAACAGGAGAAGATCAAGTTCCTCTACCTCTTTGGAGGCATGCTGCAAGGGGATAAGGAGGACCAACTGAGAGATTTCAGAGAGGACCCTTCGATCAAAGTCATGGTAAGTTTACACACTTTTTACTATGTTGTTTCGTGACAGGTCTGAGCCTCTGCTAACAATTATACCTCTCCAGGTCGCCTCTTTGATGTGCGCTGGACAGTCATTGAACCTGCAATGCGCGAACAGAATCATTATGATCGACCTATGGTGGCACGAAGGTCTCGAAACTCAAGCATTTGGCAGAGTTTTTCGCTACGGACAAAAAAAAGAGACCTACTACGTCCGGATACTGGCTGAGAACACCATTGACTTCAGGCTTCTTGGTAAGCAAGAGGATAAGAGAAACGTTATCAAGAAAGCCGTTACCGAGTTTGACAGCACAAAGATTGAGGTCACATTTGAGGATGTCGCCAGCCTCTTTGGTCGTTTGGTGACTGACGAAAAGGGCAATAAGATGATCGAGGCCGACTACCACGAGGATGATGATGACATCAACAATAATGAGGGTGATGGGGATTCTGACAACCTCGACACCGACACTGAAGATCCTGAATTACCGTAACTATTTTCCTGATTCCTCGGGGCATGGGATTGTGGAGGATCGATATCAGTCATTCGCCGTTGCTTTTTTTCTTCTTCTCATAACTTTCCATTTCTGCGCTTCTTCCTGTTTTTTTTTTCTTTTTTCTTTTTCTTTCTTTTTCTTTTCGTTTTATGTGCTTTCAAATTTGGTTCTTCCACTATTCCTTTATCAACGGACGATTTCTCACATACATTATTCTGGAGTGCGAAACTACAGAATCAAACACACAGCGTTCATATCGTGAATTCATGGACTAGCAGAGGAATTTCGGGGGCATGTTCTTGCCATTTTGTCATTTCTTACACTACTGGTAGCCAGTTGCTGGCTAGAGGTAGTTTTCTACTATGGAATGGACTTGCATAGTTTGCCTGTGTTTCCTCGGGGTTGGAGAAAGGGTACGTAGATTTGAAACGGGCAAAGCGAGTATATAGGCAGGTACGCGGTGTGCTTCATACGCATTCGCTTGGCTTCAGATGCCCATCTCAGCTACTTCACAAGTACTCTTAAAGCTAACATAGACAAATATCTTCGCTAAACAACAGTTCTTCAACTGAGTGAAACAGACGCTTTTACCATGACATAACCCGCATCGCTTAGACCCTCCTAGCAACAAACAGCTTTCTAGGAGACCACATCCCAGCAGCCGAGCTCCTCAGCTCGCCCAAAACCGCCACTCCCGCGCTTCTTCCCGAGGCCATCACACCTTCTTCCAAATCATCCTCCGTCCGAGTCTCCTCCCCAGACCTCCTATGGCCGTCCGTATGTAGTCCACTACCTGAACCTTCTGCCTTCCTCTCAATCTCACAAATCTGCCAGCTTCTCAGCAGCATAAGCAAAGCGGTGCCTCCCAAGAACGTGCAACCGACAAAGATCTGACCCGGCATGAACTTGTTGACGCCGTCTCCGCCCTTGACGAGCTGAAGCGCAATGGCTTCGCCAAAAGTGGTAGGAATCACCAGCGCGAAGCAAATAGTACCAAAGATGGCACTGCTTTCGGCCAAACTGACTGTTTCAGCTAGGATGGGGTTCACAGTTGCCCAGAAACAACCGCCTCCTGCGCCGACGGCCAGGGCAAAGATTATCAAACCTACGTACGAGCGGGCGAGGATCCAAAGGGTGAGGCAGAGGACGGCGCTGGAGGAGCAACAGAGGAGGGCGAGGTTGATGCGGCCGAAGCGGTCGCTTAGGGCGCTGTTGTAAGTGACAGATGGTTAGTAAAAGATCGGGAATGGGCTGGAGAGGCATGACAGGAGGACAATAATAGAGGACTAGACTTACCCGACAAGCGGACGCCCGACACCCACTCCCAAACTCAACAAGGCGTTAACTATAGATCCTTGAGATGGAGTGAGACCGATGCTGGTTGCGTAACTCGGCAGCGAGTACCACAACGTGATGTAGCCAAACTCAGTGATGAAACCCCAAAGAAGGATAAGGAGGACCTGAGTACGGCCAAAGTCGCGGATGTTGAAGGATCGACGCTTCGACACACCGGCTGTGGAGAAAGTGATAGGCCGCTCACGGCAGAGGAAGGCGCAAATAATGTTGCAAGCGACCGAGACAAGGGCAAGAATTCGCCAGGTCCATTCCAGGCTGGTAACATGGAGGAGTTTGTTGGTGATGAGGTTCCACGCAATACCACCGCCTGCTCCGGCTGTTGCGATGCCGACAGCCAGGCTGCGGTGACGGGAAAACCATGGTGGGAGAAGACCCATAGCCTGTGACGTCCGTTTTTCGTCAGCATTCCAGATTTTTGGTAGCTGATGATGAAAAAGAGCCACTGTCAAATACTCACCGGGATATAAAGCAACCCAAACCCAAACCCCATAGCTAAGCCGACGCTCATGAAAAGATGCCAGACCCTGCTCGCCGCGCTCGCAGCAAACAACCCAGCAAAGACCAACCCACTCCCCATCAGCATCGTGTACCTGGTTCCGATCGTCTTTTGAATGGCGCTAATAACGGGACCCAAGATCAAAGCCAGCGCCACTGACAAGCCTCCGATCAGGGCATACTCGAACTCGCTCGCTTCCGGAAAGGTGCTCTCGCGCATGTACATGTCCATGAAAACACCCCAGGCACTGTTGATACCCCAGGTATTGACGTTGATGAAGAATACTGCCGCCGTGACGACCCATCCGTAGCCGCCATCGGGAGGAATGTCTTCTACCAGGGCGATGGTGGCTGGGTCGATGCCTTCAGGCGTAGGAGTGCCGCCTGCGGCTCGTAGAGTTTCCGGGTCTGATTCTTGTCCAGAGACGAAAGCTGCATGGTGGCTTCGGTTGGCGAGTTCGATGGCATCTGGACCGAGATGTGGAGGGTTTTGTTGTGCATGTGCTGCTGGTGTTGTCGTGTCGAAGAGAACGGACGACATGGTGAAGTACCTGTACGGAATACGGGTGTTGAAGGTCCCGTTGGAAAGAGAAAAAAAAACAAAAGAATAGGCAACGAAACCTAAAGATAGTAAAAGAGAATGGCTTTCACATCGTCACAAAGAAGATGGGAGTATATAAGCTCGTCTTTGATATATGCAAAGCCGTTACTACCAACCGAGACTTACACGGGAATAGACTGATCCTTGTCATGGGCCTAGGCGGGTCCAGATTCGGTACTATAGAGAAAAGGAAAAAAACAGTTAAAATCCTCGAAGCAACCATCCTCTACCCCACACACCGCTGGCCGAAAGTCGGAGGAAAAGAGCTATCGGTGTGAAAAAGTTACGTGTGAGTGGTTGTCTTTCCCATGTTGACATCGCGAGAAGCTGTGGGAAACATGCAGGTTCCACTCAAAGACCGTAGATAGCCGCAATATCCACCCACGTTTCTTTTGAAGATATTCAAATCTTCTGGAAGTTCTCTAGACTTTGGACCGTTTCTTTCCACGATGGATCCATATCATGACGATAGCCTGTCATGAATTCTTTCTAGAACAGGCATAATGCTCTCCCGGGTAATCAAACATCCCGTCCTATTGGTTGATATTGACGATTTGGCACAGCGATGTTCTCCGATTGGTTCCACCCGGCTTTGTAAATACCCCTGAACAGGTGTTGTTGGTCGGCTTTTCTCAAGTGTTGGGTCACCCAACACCAAACACTTCGCATACCAACAGCTGAAGAGTATCATCTGTGAACAAAGAGAGGTATATTGATGATGCCGTCTCATTAAGGTAGAAACAGACATCTTCCAAGTATCGCATCCAACTATCTTGCAACTCTTCATCCTTTCTTCCGTCATAGTCCACACTCCACAGCACTTCGCCCTACATCTCTTCATTCCAACTGTCCAACCCCATGGTTCTGTCCCAGCAACCCCCCAAGATCAACCCAAAGGCTACAACTTTTCATGCCCTGAAGGGCTCCTTAAAGCATCTCGCTCCTAACACACTTGATCCTCTTGTAGGCCAGGGTATCGAGGTTAACACACTTCTCCGGCAACCGTCCCAGTCTCTCGCCCTTGCAATCGCCGCCATCGTGAGTCTTGTCCGAGTAGGCGAACCAGGCCTTGGGGACGCCCTCAAAGGTTCTGCCGTCGGTGAGGTAGACGGACTTGGTGCTGTCGTCCATGGTCACGTCGTTGAGCCAGAAGGAGTTGTGGCCGTAGTTTTGGTTGGTGCTGTTTTCGTTTGTGAGTTGAGAGTTAGTGATGATGTTTCTTGGAAGACTCCCCGCGTCTGCTGGAGTTCAGGTGTGGGCAAAGAAGGTTGGGAAGAAGGTAAGTAGTTGGGAACTTACCAGTCGGAGTTCTTGTACTCGTTTGCCTTGGGCCTGGTGAAGGCGAGAGCAGTGGTGGCGAGAGCGAGGATGACGGTGAACTTCATTGTTGCGGTTTGGTTGCTTGGAAGAGCGTTGAGTTTGGTTTCTTGATGCGGATGAAACAAAAGTGTTGGCTTTGAAGCTTTGAGATGTTGATGTGCTTTGCTGTGGTTGAGATGATGATGAGAACGAACTGCTTTCAACGCACGATGACAAGCGGTTTATATAGACTCATCATCCCCTCTGTTCAACAAGACATCACATATGCTTGAACCCAGGGGTTGACGCACATCGCCATGTCCCACTGTCTTCGCATCACGAAGTCCGAGATATTGTGATGCCTAGATATGATCGTCGAGCGCGAAGGATTCTGCTTCACCGTGCCACGGAGATGATTCTGGTGAGATCACGGTCCTTGAGCGTCGGCGGAGAGGTGGTTGAACGGCTTTCACGGCTGCCATGACCAGCCTTATTCTTCTGCCTGTTCTGGACATACTCTTATTTGCCCAGAGAGAGTCGAGGGGGTCCGCTCGTAGCGTTGTGTTGAAGATCACCAGCGCCAAAAAGATGCTCTTCCATTTCCTAATTGGGATAATTAGTCTGGGCGCCTGCCTGGAGTCCACCGATCGACGTTCCTAGGGAAAGGCGAAGCTGAGAATGGATTCTAAACCATGGGCCCATGACGAAAAACAACATTAACTCGGACTTTGTGATTAAAGATTTCGGACTCTCAGACGATGAGCCCAGTATTGTGTTACTGTTAGTGCTACGAGCACCGGATGATGTATCTGTCGCAGTGGTGGACCGTGCGAGGAAGCCGAAGATGAAGGGCGTGTTGGAAGAAGATTTGAACAGTCTCTTATTAGAATTGACATGGTGCAGAGAGACTTGATGATGTCTTCATATCTGGATCCAAGTACCTAAGTGGTGGTTGAGGCGGAAGTGCCTTATTAGAGTTGAGATGTGAAATGCATCGCGCCCCAGAGCAGGGTTAGGGTTAATATGTGCTGTAGGCAAAAAGCGAAGGGCAGCTCACCTGCTTGACTGCGCATGTAGGCAAGTGATGATGGGGGAGCAGATGACATAGGTACACAAGCTTGATGAAATGCTGGAACCAGCCTCATGGGTGGTATCAAGAGTTCTTTTATACATTATGTTACCCCATTCTACATCGTAACATCTAAACAAATCTTTTAACAACCCCTCTAGTGGTCGTGTCCATCATCCTCCGGCCTCTGTTCAGGGTCGAGTTTGATGAGGGTATCAATACGCATGATGCTGATGCATGCTTCCACAGCACTCTTGAGCTGTGTGATCTTGCTCATGCTAGGCTCCATAACACCGGCCTTGATCTCGTCCACAACCTTGCCCTTCATGAGGTCAAGACCGTAGTTCTTGTAGGCCTTCTTACGGGCAACAGTCTTCTCGTCCTCGTTCGCCTCACCCTCCTGGATGCGCTGCGACAGAGCGTGCCTTGATCGTAGTTGGGCGACAAGCTCGGAGGCATCCTTGGCAGCGTTGACGGCCAAGGTCTTGGGAATAACTAGGAGCGACTGAGCAAACTCACCAATGGCGAGCTGCTCCCTGGAACCGACAGTGCCGGCATACTCCTCAAGGTAGATGTGCAGAGCCGTCTCCACCGCGCCACCACCGGGCACGATGCTGCCGCTCTCCAATGTACGCTTAACAGCGCACAAGCTGTCGTGAACCGAACGCTCCATCTCGTCGAGGGTGAAGTCGTTGGGACCACGGAGAATGATGGAGGCCGAGGAGTGAACCTTGGTACCCTTGATCAGGATGCACTCGTCGTCGGAAATGCGCTCCTGGACAACCTCCTCGGCATGACCGAGATACGAGGGCTCGAACTTCTCGTCGCCGTTGAGATCGGAAAGAGTGCTGAGGAGAGTGGCGCCGGTAGCGCGAGCGATACGGCGAAGATCCTCCTTTTTGCAGCGGCGCACAGCCATAGCACCCTTCTCGACGAAAAGCTTGAGAACCATGTCATCGATACCCTTTGTCGTCAGGATGACGTTTGCGCCCGCCTTAAGAATCATCTCGACACGTTCAATGATCATGCCAGACTCGCGCGCGCGGATAGCCTCAAGCTGCTGGGGGTCATCGACTGTGATCTGGACACCGAGCTTCATCCTCTCCTTCTGAAGGTTAATATCCAAGCAAGCAATCTTGGCGTCTGTGATACGGGTGTTCATGGCCTGAGAAGCGACGGTGCAGTTGAGAGCGTAGCCCTTGACGAGGACGGATTCGGTAGCGCCCTTGCCATGAGCCTTGAGGATGTTGACCGCCTTGACGGGGTACTTGGTCTCGTTCTTGTTGTTGGTGGTCTTGACGGCCTGGATGGCATCAACGACCATGTTGGCGAAGAAGTCGGAGTCGGCGCCGATGATCTTGGAGGACATGGAGGTCTTGGCGATGCTGAGAAGGGACTCGCGACCGAGGTTCTCAACCTTGATGCTGATGTGCTCTTTCATGTACTTGACCGCCTCTCTAAGGGCCAGGCGGTAGCCGGTGATGATGGTCGTGGGGTGTATCCGGTTCTTCATCAACTCGTTTCCTCTCCTAAGAAGCTCGGCCGCGATTAGGACGACTGATGTTGTTCCATCGCCAACCTCCTTGTCTTGTTGATGCGCAAGGTCGACGAGGATCTTGCCGGCAGGGTGCTCGACGTCGAGCAAGCTGAGAATGGTAGCACCATCGTTTGTAACAGTAACATCCTGCGCAAATGGTGTTAGGCATCGCGGGGTTCACCTAAACTTTTAGCGATAGGGGCGGGGGTGGAAAGATAACTTACACCAATGTCATCGACCATCATCTTGTCGAGACCGCTGGGACCGAAGGAGCTCTTGACGACATTTGCGATAGCTTGTGTGGCAATAACTATACGCGGCCATCATGAGTTAGCGACCAAAACCTGATGCCATCTTGAACACTACTTCGCTTGGTGGTGGGATCCGTAGCTGGAGACTCAGGGGCAGGGGAGACTTGCCATTCTGGTCTCTGATATCAGCACCGGAAATCTTTTGGCCGCCGAGGAAAAGGGTGCCGCTGCCCGACTGGGCGAACATGGAAGCCATGGTTGAACGTGTGTGTGAAATGCGAAAGGAATGCGGTCTTCGTCGTCGTCGTCGAGGGGCGGAGGGGAAACAGACGATCAAAAAGTTGGGTGTTTAGGTCAGGATGAAGGTGGGTAGGTTCGTGTACAACAACGGTCAACGGTCAACTGCTGTGCTGTGAAAGGCGGGATGGAAGCTCCAGCAGCAACAGCACACGCCAAATGTGGAATCCAAGCAATCTCGATTCTGAGAGCTTCGCCCGACCGCCCTCTCTGCAGTGAACTTCAAGCACTGCTGGCAGGCAACCTAGTCCACAGGCGGACAGCTTCAGCACGTCCCTGCCTGCCCCACCACCCGCATTGCGCTGGCATCCAAAAAATCTTATCGCTCTTGCTGATAAGAATGCAGCTGGCAGAAACTGCCCTCAGGGTCTTTTTGGAAGATGGCAGCTGCCGATTTCCCTCGCCGGCGTGACTCCAGCTCCAGAGCAATCCAGACCCCAGAAACCCCACCACGGCAGGAATGCCCCTCGAGCGATCGCTTGACAGGGAGCGGCATTGCTGGCGCGTGCTGCGGGTTCCGTCGCAAGCTGAGTCTCGAATGCGGGGCATCTCCAAACTGTGTGCGCTGAATGTGAAGCCCGTCTCCCGCGTGTGTGCCTGAAGAGAGTCTGTGCCCGGTGTCTTGCAGAGTGCTGTTCCCCGTTTCGTCCAGTGTTCGGCGCATCTTCCATCCTTACTCCCAGACATCTTCTTAGCCAGCCAGTCCCCCCCCGAGTTGACTCAAGTTGCCGCCGGTGAGTCAGTTTCGTTGGGCGCAAACATATATGCACTATCGCGACCCGTTTCTTGTTTCAATCCGCCGTCAATTCCTTTTCCGCGACACACAGAAACCCCGACCGAAGACTGATACCCGTCGTTTTGCGCAGCAATGGAGGAGAACAAGGAACAGTCTAAGTCCGCCTTGAAGAAGGCCGAGAAGGCCGCTCAGATGGCTGCTAAGAAGGCCGAGAAGGCCGCCAAGCAAGCCTCTCTCCCCGTCGTCGGCGGCAAGAAGGCGGACGACATCATCGGCATCACGGTCAAGAAGTCGGAGAACTTTTCGCAATGGTACCAGGAGGTCGTCCTCAAGGCCGAGCTGATCGAGTACTACACCGAGATCTCGGGCTTCTTCATCATGCGCCCCGCCACCATGTACATCTGGAACGTTATCCGCAAGTGGTTCCAGGAGCACATCGACGAGCTCGGTGTTGAGGAGACCAACTTCCCCATGTTCTTGTCCCAGAAGTCGCTCGAGAAGGAGAAGGAGCACGTCGAGGGTTTCGCTCCCGAGCTCGCTTGGGTTACCAAGGCCGGTGACAAGGATCTCGAGGTTCCCGTGGCTGTCCGCCCTACCTCTGAGGCCGTCATGTACCCCTGTAAGTGTCGAGACTCTGCTCTATATCGAAATCTACCCGTTGTGTTGACCGTAGGAACACATCAGACTACGCCAAGTGGATTCGCAGCCATCGCGATCTTCCCTTCCGCCTGAACCAGTGGAACTCCGTCGTCCGTTGGGAGGCCAAGCAGACCACTCCCTTCCTCCGTGCCCGTGAGTTCATGTGGCAGGAGGGTCACACCGCCCACCTTACCGAGCAGGCCGCCGGTGAGGAGGTTCTCCAGATCCTCGAGTTCTACGCCGGTGTCTACGAGCAGCTCCTCGCCGTCCCCGTCGTCCGTGGCCGCAAGACCGAGGCCGAGAAGTTCGCCGGCGGTTACTACACCACCACCGTCGAGGGTTACATCCCTTCCAACGGCCGTGGTATCCAGGGTGCCACCTCTCACTGCCTGGGCCAGAACTTCTCCAAGATGTTCGACATCACTGTTGAGGATCCCGCCGAGAAGGGCAAGCACATCCACGTCTGGCAGAACTCTTGGGGTCTGTCCACCCGTGTCATCGGTGTCATGGTCATGATTCACGGTGACGACAAGGGTCTCGTCCTCCCTCCTCGTATCGCTAAGATCCAGTCCATCCTCATCCCCGTCGGTCTTACCGCCAAGATGTCCGCCGAGGAGAAGGACGCCCACATGAAGAAGGTTGATGAGCTTTTCGCCACCCTCAAGAAGGCCGGCGTCCGCGCCGACGTCGACACTCGCGAGGGCTACACTCCCGCCTGGAAGTTCAACGACTGGGAGCTCAAGGGTGTTCCCCTCCGTATCGAGTTCGGCCCCAAGGACGCCGCCAAGGACGTCGTCTCGTACGCCCGCCGTGACACCGGTGAGAAGGGCACCATCCCCATCTCCGAGCTCACCACCAAGGTCCCCGAGCTCCTCGAGACCATCCAGCAGGATATGTACAACAAGGCCGAGGCCTCCTTCCGCGAGCACCGCCTCAAGATCACCAAGTGGGACGACGTCGTCCCCGCTCTCGACGCCAAGAACGTTGTTCTCATCCCCCACTGCCTTGTCCCCGACTGCGAGGACAAAATCAAGGAGCTCACCACTGGCCGCTCTGACGAGGCCGCTGATGGCCCCGAGTCCCAGAAGGCTCCCTCTATGGGCATGAAGTCCCTCTGCATTCCCTTTGAGCAGCCCGAGGGTCTGGTCAAGGGCGAGACCAAGTGCTTGAACCCCGAGTGCTCTCGTCTTGCTGAGCAGTGGTGCATGTTCGGCCGCTCTTACTAAGTTCTTCTCCTACCGAAACAAATGGCAAAGTAGTTGGCAAGTAAGCTTGGGGGGCTGGGTGGCTCTGTTGATCTTATCATGAAGGCTTTTTTTGATGAAATGTACAGGCAGCGCTGGAGTTTGTTGTGATCTCAAAAAGAAAGCGTAGGCGCCACGTGGATATGATTTGTTTGCCATGTTTACCTGTATAGGGCGTTTGCGCGAGCACCAAAAAAAAAAACGAGAAAAGTTCATGAGCTATGGAGAGAGTAATCATATGTGAGATGAATTTCGCTTCCAATTGCCATCGCCATGTCCAAGAGCTCAGAAACTGCTGTCGAAAATCATCGTGAACCCTAACCCTGACCCGCCCCTTTTCTTCCGATAGGCAAAAACTCACCCTCGCCAACCCAAACAGCTTTATGAAGCACGGGTATCACGCTGAACCAGAACACATAAAGATATGAAAGATCCATCACAATCATAATCCTAACCATGTCCCCAGAAAATGATAAGACCCCAAGAGTGCCATGTTACCACGAAACCGTCACCTGCTTCTTCTTGTTCCTCGCCAAGCTCTTCTTCTTGGCCATCCTCATCGTCTCCTGCTCCAGCCTCGCGCGCCAATCACACTCGCCCGCGAACTCGCACATCTGGCACTTATACGACTCCTCCACTGGCACACCTCTCGGGTCTCTTTCTCCCTTCCACCATTGTAGGTCATCCTGGAGGTACATGTCTAGCGTTTCGGGTTCGACGTAAAACGAGTTGACGCAGATGATTGATCCGTTCTCTGGGTCTTCGACCTCGGCGGCGGCGGCTTCTTCTTCTCCTTCTATCGGTTCCGCTTCGCCAACACCTCGCGCACGGCGGATGGCAGGAGCCCTGTACCGAAACTCGACGGCGACGATTTGTCCTAGGCTGGCGGCGCCGCGGGGGAAGGTGAGCTGGAATTCGAACTTGAGGAGGGAGACGAGGTCGCGGAGGGTGCGGTATTTGAGGGAGTCGAATGCGTGGGAGGAAACCGTTGACTCCAGGTCGTCGTCGCGGGAAGCCACCTCCGAGGCTGATTCGGAGGTCGCGCTGACGAAATCGGGCTGGGAGGTGGTATCGGAGAAGACTTCCTCGTGCAGAGCACCCATTTGCGCCATGAAGGTGTCGGAGAAGGGCTCGTCGGGGTCGATGCCGTATCGCTCGAAGACGCGCCAGTAGTTGAGCTTGCCGGATGCCATCTCGGAGAGGAAGCGGTGGTAGAGGAACAGCTGGATGATAGTGACGCGCATGGCGGCTTTTGTGGGCGGCTTCTTGGACTCGCGGGTCTTGACATCCGTGATGAAGATCTCGCGCTTGTCGGATGGTTCGGGCGGGAAGAAATCTGTAATTTCGTGCTGCTGCTGTTGAGACGCCTGTTGGGCGGTCACTTGGCTAGAGCGACTGCTGAGGACTTCCTCCTCGAGGGTTGGGTCCGGGTTGTTGTAGCTCAAACCGTCAATGACGCCGTTGACGACGAGGCCATCGTCAAGAATGCCCCATACCTCCAGCTCGCGGGTCAACCCGGTATCGCGCAGAGTGCGCAGGCCCGTGATTATATTCCAGATCTTGAGACCGAAGTTGTCCTCAGGCTTGGAGATCTCGACGGATACAGGGGTATAGATCTCGCGCTCCAATCTCTCGTGAATCGAGGTGCCTCCCTTCATAGCTTGCGTCCGTGTCTTCTTGCCGCCTGGGAGCTTACTCAAAACAAAGTAGTATTGCAGCTCACACCAGGCGCCGGAAGTAAGATCACTGACAGAAAAGGGCTTCTTGGGGAATGTTCGGAAACGGAGGATGGGTGACCGTGTGTCCTCAATCACGAGGTTCTTTTCCTCGACTGACCGTTTCGGTCGGCCCCTCTTCCTAGGAGTTGCAGTCTGACTGGCAGGCGTTTTGGATGGGGACGCAGAGGGCTCATCTTGCTGTTGTAAGCGTGACAGCGCGCTGGTTACTAGCCGCTCAACATGTTTGTTAGCGGAAGTTCTTTGAATCTCGAGTGACAAGTATGTGGTACAAGCAGCTTACAATCCGGGTAGCGTACGTCCGAGTCAACTGGGTTGGTATGTATCGGTTTTGGTTTGGAATCTGCGACAAACGTTGCAAGCCGCGGGTTGTCGTCGCGGACAGAAGGCGCGAGGCGCGACTTGCTATCCGATAGCGAAACATTAAAATTCGGAATGGCACGCGCGCTCTCGTCTGGCTCTGGCTTCACAACGACGTGACGGTGGACTGCGTTATCGATCTCGGAGCGGATGTCGAAGGAGGGGTCGGATAGTTCGTCCTCACCCCAGTCGATGATGGTAGGATCAGCAGCGGCCGCTGGGGTAGAATATGTGGATTGCACGGGAGAGCGAGGAGCAGCGGAAGATTGGAAGACAGTCGTAGTCGCGGTCGCAGTCCGAGTGGTGGTTTGGGGCAGGACACCGTAACTTGTTCCTGACCGGGGTGTTGGTTGTGTTGGTTGTGTTGGTGGTGGCGAGATGGAGTCGATGAGAGCGGAGATTTGCTCCTCCTCCTCGGCCGTCAAGTCGTATCCATAGGAACTGACGTCTGTGTCGCTGTCGCTGTAATATCTGGGCGCAGGCATCGCCATGCTATCGTGAGCATCTAGTGCATTTTTACGAGCAAGAAAGTCAAGGAAAGCAATCACACAAAAGATGAAGTTCTCAATAAGGAAGATCGGGCGCGATGCTTTCACGGTGCAGTGCCCAACAGAGGGACGTTGCGGCCAGCTGGCGCGCCAATAAAAGAGGGACTGGATAATCGACAATAGTGGGCTTGTATTATTAAGGTGTAAGTATCTAAGAACTGCATCGCTATCTATAATTTTATACCCGGCGGTTTGTACGCGCTAGTGGCGCCTTCTTAACAACCCCCACTTCCGTTTTGTAAGTGGTACCAATTACCTATACCCAATTATTAAAATTATTAATAATTATTAAATTATTATTTATTTATTAACTATATCTTTACGTTCGTATATCTTAATCTATTCTTTATTACTAATTAAACTCCTTATTTCCTCTAATTAATCGATCCTTTCCCATTTAATACCAACGTACCTAAGTATTTCCCGCAATCCTATTTTAAATTCCTGTAGTAATTATTTCCGGAGCGGTTTCGGTTATCCTTAAAAATTCTAATCCTTTCCGCGTTAATTAATATATAGCGTTTAATAAAGTATTATTAACGTTTACCGCGATATTGGCTATAATATTCTATAGGGTATAATCGATTTTATCTATATTAATATAAATATTAATTTAAATTTCTAGGTCGTTTAATATATTAATTAGTATTAGGATTACTATAATTATAATTAATCTTTTCGCGATTATATTATTAATTTTTCGGCCTAGTTCAATTTGGTCCTGCGTCGTAATAAATACTTTAATAATTAGTTAAATTTAATTTAGAGGATGGTTTTTGCGAAAATCCTAGTTTAATATAATTAAATATAGCCTTTTATCGATTAATATTTTCTTAATACGCTTTTATCTTATTCGATATATTCTTTTAATTAAATCTTTTACCCCTACTTAAATATAATCCGTATTAAAGCACGCCTTTACCTCCGTTAATATAGCCGTTATTATTATATTAATTAAATATATTTTTTATTTAATAATAATAATTCCGTTTATATAGAATATATATAACGGTTTATTTCGGGGTAGTAATATTATCGCGGATTTATAGGTATTAATATTACCCATTTTCGCGGGTTAAATAAGGCGGAAAAATTCGTTAAATCCGGCCGGGCGTATTTATCCTTCCTTATTAAATTCCGCGACCGGCGATTATATTTATTTAAAACCTAAAGCCCGTAATTTCGTTTTAACCGAATTATTTTATTAAAAAGTAAAAATTATATATAATTATATAATTATTTACAATATTCGGTCTATTACCGGCGGGTTTTATTTTAAGTAATTATCGATACCGGTATAGTAGGGCTTTTAATTAGCCTTATTAGAATATAAATCCGCTTCGATAATTTAAGACCGGATTTCGTTTTATATTATTATTAATTAATTTAAATTGATTAATTCTAATATTAACCGGCGCATTTTGTAGTATCCTATTAATTTTAATCTTTTTCTATTAAAGACCGATATACGTACTAATTCCCGATTAATTTCTACTGGGCTTCTTCTTAAAATTTATAAAAGTACGGTCCTTAATCCGTTTTTATTTACTTTTATTCCTTCTTTATTATAGAAATATACGTATTCCCTTCTTAATTATTTATAAATAATTTATTTAAATAACGCCTAGTCTTTTAAAATAGGCAATTCCTATAGTTTTCGAACGTTCGCTATTTCGTATATATATCGCTATATTTATTATATAATTTTATATATATTAATTTCTTTTAATTGGGCTTAATTGAATTAGGTTGAGCGCGGTCGCGTATTAGAGTTAAATTAGTCGTGTAAGGAGTATATTTTAATAAGTCTAAATTAGGGTTAATTTTGTATATATATAGGTTATTTATAATTATATTGTTCGATTGCGTATTGGGTATCGAATATATTTAGTAAGGCCGCGTTAAAGTAAGCTATATATATATTATTTGTAAATATAATTTTCTTCTTTATAAGTAATAATATTTTACCGTAATTATTTTAATAAGGTTGTTTTAAAGTTATTTTAAAATAAGCCGTATAGGTATATATCGTTCGGTAATATAATTTTTATCGCTAATAAGGCGTTTTATTACGTAGGGGAAGTAGTTTAATTATATTACGCCTTCGGTTTAAGGTAGTGAGGTCGGTAATTATTCGAAAGGAATTTTGGAAGAAGGTCGTAAGGGTTCTATCTTTTATAAGTGTGAATTTTTATAAGTGAATTTTATAAGTAATATTATTTATTTAGAATTATTATTATTATACTATTCCTTATAGGTATTCCGTTTAATATTAATATTTAAATCGTTTTACCGTTCTTTCTTCCGTTAGTATATTTATTTTTACGTCTTTATCCAATTTCAATTCCTTCTTACCCTTTACTAATTCCGGCCGCAATTCCGCTATTCCTTTTCTTAATTATTCTATTATTACTTTCTTATCCGGATTTAGTTATAATTAATCCTTTTTTTCTACTTTTTATAATTTTAGACTATTTATATATAGTTTTTTAGTTTTTCTTTTTAATACCGGGTTTATTATTTTTACCGATATATTCGATATTATTTTTATAATCTTTTATAGGCCTATTTATTTCGGTACGAACGCCGGCGCCCTTTAATCCTAATTATTAAGTCTTCTTTTTATAAACCCTTTTACTTTTATATTTTTATATTCTAATATTCTTTTTTATATTAGCATTCCTACTTTATATTTATAATTCGATAGTTTTAGCTCCCTTTCTTCTACTTTCGTAATTATTTCTCTCCTTTTATTATCCTATTTTTTTTTTATTTATTCGACCCGTTCTTTAAATAATTCCCTTAAATTAATTTCCCTTAATTATATATTTATTACTTTTTTCGCTTTTTATTCTTCTTTTACCGTTCGTCGAACCGAGTCGGGTTTATTTTGTAAATTCTATTTTAATATAATTTATACCGGTAAATATATATTTCCTTCTATAATTCGTTTATTTAAATTAAATATTACGTCCTTTATAGCGGCCGGTTAATCCTTTAAATTTCGATATCGTTTATCTTTTATTTATTTCTTTAACTCCGTTTTTACTAATTTTACGTATAATTCTATTAGCCCTATTAATGACGGGCTATAAACCGGTCTATATATTACCCTCGTCTTTTTATTGCTAAATTATTTATAAAATATTATTAAAGCGAAATATTGGGCGTTATTGCTATAAATTTAATTTAAATATTCTAAAATTAGTCCGGCCCGTTTTTAATTCCGCAATATTATTTTTATAAATAGCGTTTTTATCGGGTAAATTATAAGGAATTGTAAAAAGTAATCGATAATAAAGTATATATATATTTTATTATTCCGATTTGGAAGGTTAATATTACTTATATAATTTATATTTATTAACTCTTATAATCTTAGAGCGATTACTAGTAATAGTATTATAATTATTCGCTATTTTAATCCGATTGCCGCGTACGTTTTATACCCCTTTATATACGCCTTTATATTTTAATATTACGTTGGCTATTATAATTTTCCCTTTAATTTTCGTAGTATTATTATTCCGGTAAAGTACTTATATACTTTATAATATTCTAGTAATATTATTTTTATTTCCTCCCTCGTAACGTATTATATTATTTCTCCTTTCTTTTCTTTAAATATTAAATCTTATCCTATTATTCGAAATTTTACCGCTTTTCTTAATACGTTACGCCGCGCCGATTTCGATAAATAGTTTAATCCTAATTTTCCCTCCGTTAAAAATATATAATAATCCGTATACTATTCCTCCTTTTAATAATATTCTTTTATTTTTATTTTCCTATTTTCTTTTTTCCTTTATAATAATACTATTTCCCGAATTCTATTACTCCCCTCTTCGAACTATATTAAATATACCGGGCCTAAATTAATTTGCCCTTAAATTAGTTCCTATTTAATTAAACCTAATTATTCCTTTACGAACGGTAAGATTTCTTCGTCCTATTTTTCGGCCTATTATAATATAGGCGATTTTAATTGGGATAATTTATTTACAATTTATATAATTTTTATCTTTATTAACCGGTATATAATTATTATATTATATTCGCTTAGCCGATTTAATTAGCGTACTATTTATTTTATTAAGTCCTTTTCTAAACCGAAAATTTATAGGAGGTTTAAATAGTCGGTATATATTAAAATAAGTAATAAGGATTTTAAAATTATAATATAATATTCGGCTAATATACGTAGGATATTTAACGCCTCCCGTTCGTTTATATAGTAATAGGTTTCTATATTGTTCAATTACTATAATATAAATAATAAAATATTTAATTCCCTTATACGTTTATCGGTAATTTTGGTACCTTTTAAGGAGTTTTTAAATTGGGTTAATATTACCCCGATGCCCGTTTTCGATGTATTGGCTGCGATATATAATTATTTTCTAGGTATAATTATTTTAATCGTATAATTCTAAACCTAGTCGTAAATATAAATAAACGCTTCGGTTTATTTAAACCCCTAATACTAATTTTTATATATTTACTATTATTATATTAATAATCGGCCTTTATTAATAGTTTTCGGTACCTAAATTATATAAACTTTTTTTAATTTGCGGGTATAATCGGCTCGGCCTAATATATATTCCCTTAAGTACGGCACTAGGTATAAAAACGCGTTTAAATCTTTCGGGCCCTTTAAATAGTTTTCCGGCTTAATTTATTCGGCGAAATAATTCTTATACTTTAGTAATAGTTTCAACGTACCTCCGGAGATTTTAAACCCTACCGATATTATTAACGTATTAAATAGTATTATTTTCTTTAATAATAAATAAATTAATATAAATATAATACGCGGAAAATAGTATTAATATAAAAAGTTATATATATTATCTAATATTTTAACCGAAGTATTATAATCGTTTATATAATAATCGAACGATATATTCTATTTTATATAATACCCGAATAAGCCGAAGAGGGTTAGGCTTTAGTACTTATTATATACCGGTTATAGGCCGAAGCCTTTATTCGTTAATTCGCTATATATATATAAAATATTATATATCCCTTAAGGTATCCGTCGGTTTATATATTGGGTATTTGGCGTAATAAACCCCGTCCGATTTTAATATTCTTTTTTTATTGGGACTATTTAATAATTATAAACCGTATCCGTTTAAAAGAAAATTCTATATTCCCCGGTAATTATATATCGAAATAGCCCGTTTCGGTTATATATTAATTATTAAGGCTTAATTATTTAGTAATTTACCGGCCGGTAATCTATTATAATACGGAAATCCTTATTACTCTTTATTAAATATTTAGTATAGGCTCCCTATAGCGAAGTTTTTAGGTAAATTTAACTGATTCGTTTTATTTTTAGAAATATTTAATAAATAAAATCGCGTTCTTTAAGGGTATACCGTAATTATTTTAATTTATAAGGTATTGCGTTCTTAATTAGGTTTACTAAATGTTCGGCTAAATTCGTTAATTTAATATCGCTTAGTTATATTGCGAATATATTTTTATAAATATAAATAAATTTAGCCGTTTTTACTCTCTACGTATTATTTAGTAATATATCCTTTAATTTAATACCGATATTAATAATTTATGTAAATATCTTTGCGTCGGATATTGTAAATAATGGTCGGATAACCGAATGTTATATTACCTCCTGTTATTATCCCGAAGCTGGTTACGTTATTAATATTGGTAATTCGTTTATAATATTTTAATTTATTAACTTTATAAATTTTATACGAAGTTTCGACTATTTATTCCGGTTTTTATTAACGTTAAAGGCCGCTAACGCTAATTCCCTATTATTTAGGCCGTTTAATGCTAATACCGTCTTGCCTTCGCTATCGTAGATATTTAATTAATTAAGGTTATTTATATTAGTTTTTATTGGGGTATTTGGATAATTAATCCTAATATTCGGCGTATAAATTAATTTCGCTCTTCCCCCTTTATATAGAATCGTCGGTAATGGGGTTTATACTAGTAGGGTATCGGTTTAATTTTCTGGGGGTAATAGGAGATAATTGTATTTATATTCTTCGTTATATTACTTTATTATAGTTAATAAGCGGTTAACGATTTATAAGTCCGTTTTTAATAACGTTTTACCGATTAGTATTATAGTTATCTACTTCTTTATTACCTTTTGAATATTTATAACCGCCTAATTAGATTTAATTAAGTAGATTATTAATATTATATTTTATTTTAGGAATTTATCCCGAAATCGCCCTAAGTTTAATTTCGGTACTCTTTTCCCGGTAAGGTTATTATTAATACCGTTGCGAATTCAATTATTATTAGTATTTCGTTTTAAATTATCGCGGTTGCGAATTCTTCGTTTTCGTTAATATTATAATCTTCGTTATTTAATTTATATAGTATTTATAACTCCGGTATTAATATTTCGATTAATAGTTTTATTTCCTTTCCGCGATTATTAAATAAAGGAACGGTAATTTTAAAACCTCCTTTACCCTATAATATAATCCGGTAATAAAAATAGTCCAATTGGGCCCGTACGTAATATAATTATATTCTATTTAATAATAGGTTATATATATTATTTATACTTATTACGTAGGTACGTAATTATATTATTAATTTATATATAATTAGTCGGAGGTTAATATATTTAGTAATTTAGGCGTGTAAATTATTCGCGAAATTAACGAAGAACCCCTATTCCACTTTTTTACGTTCTAATCCAAGCGTATCGATTACCATCGGGCTAATTAAGTTTAATAAAGACCTATAATCGATTAAATATCGTTTTAATTATATCTAATCGATTTATTTTTTAATATAGCCGAGTTTTACTTTCGGTATTTCGGAGAGCGTAATATTAATATTTATATTTATTTCTTCCGCGCCGGTATTATTTATAAATAGTAATTTAATTCGGAAGCGATTAAAAACTATCGTTCATTTACAATTATATTTAATTTCTTCGTCGAAACCTATAAAATATATTAATTATACCTTTATTTAAAGAGATTAATTAAGTATCTATTTTAATTTTAATATAATATTTTAATCTCGAATTTAATTTATAATATTAAATCTTTTTAAATTTTTAATTATACGAATCGGGATAATATTTCGTTTGCCTTTTGGTATTACCGTTTTATTAAATAATTTTTCTTTTATTTAGCGCTATTTCTCTTATTCCCGCTTTAATACCTTAAACCCGGTCGTTCCCTTCTATATTAGGGTTCGCGGTACGGTTAAGTTTAGTTTAACCGGTTTAATTAGGGTTAAATTAATTAGGCTAGGGGTTATAATTCGAAGGCGGACGGGTATTATATTTATTATATATTTATTTTCGTCCGCGATATATATATATTTCGAACGTTTAATTAGTCCGACTATATTAATTATTGATAATGCGCGTTATTCCATCGATACGAACCCGTCCGGCGTAAATATTTCTCCAACGTCGTAATAAATTAATAAATATATTTATTAGATTTTGTTTATTATTATTGTAATGCCCGTTATACGTAAAGGTTGCGGCGTAGTTATTAATATATTATATATTTTTATTACCTTCGGGTTAGTATTATAATTTTATATTTTTATTTTATTGTTAAAATTGTATATTAATTTAAACGGTATTTCTTTCCCATTCTTTAAATAATCGGTAATAATGTGTTTTTCTTATCCCGACTTAAACGGTTCTAAATATATAATTATATAATATCCTTTTTATAAATAATTATAATAGTAAATTTCCCGATCGTTTTAGCGTCTACCCTATTAGTAAAGTTAGGGTTATTTCGTAGGTATATATTATTAGGGATATTAAAATATTTACTAGAATTACTATTAAGGTTAATATATATTTTATTAAGCTAATTAATAAGATTATTATTATTATTAGAAAGGCTATTATTTATATAATTGCTATTATTAGAAATTTTAAGGTTATTAGAAATATTATAAGTGCGGCGTAATTATTCCGGTCCGGTATAATTAGCCGTTATCTCCGTTTAAATTATTTTAGGGATACGGTTAGTTTAAATTAACCGTCGGGTTATAAATTTAGAGTAAATATTAATTATATTATAAATATTTAAGAGTATTGTAAAAAATGCCCGTATTATTCTTAAAAGTAAGGGATATCTATCCTCTTAGTAATAAATTATATATAGCCGAAAATACCCGAATTATTTCCCGAAGGGTTTTTATTATATTAATACTATTAATTAATATAACTATTTGCCGTTTAAAGAAAGGGTTTAATTCGTCGTTTAATATAATAGTATAATTAATAATAGTTTTACGAATATTATTAAACGTTATAATTTCCGATAGTAAATTATTAATATCGAATATTCCTTTACCGAATAACCGATTTTATACGCGTTCTTATAATTTCTAGTCCGCCTTATAATTATTATTATATAATTGCATTAAGAGTCGATCCTTTAAATCCTTCCGTTAATTATTAAAATATTAGTAGGATAATTCCTCTATTTAATAGACGTAGTCGTAGAGTTTTTCGCTAAAGCGTCGAGTAAAAGCCGATATTTAGGCCCTAATAGTCCGATTTTAATCGATAATACGAAGTTTAAACCGGTTAGAGAAGAATACCCGGTAAATTTATTATTTACGGTTAGGCCCGGATAAATTAAGGTATTAATCCTTAATTACCCCTCTTAAACCCCGTTTAAAAGTAGCCTACGTTTCTTTTATATTTTACTCCGCGGATAAATTTAATAATCGTTTTACGAATAATTTAATATCTTTTAAGTACTTTATAAGGTTTTCGCTAAGTAGGCCGGAGAACGTTCCCGAGAATTTTAGTATAATAATGTAATTAAACCGAGTAATTGAATTATAAAAATTGGAAAACGATAACGCGAACGAAATAATCGTAATAGGTAAATTGGGTATTAAAATTGTAAATACGTTTTAAAGAAAATTAATAGGCGGCAATTAAAATAGGGCTATTTAAACTTCGGTTTACGGAATTTACACTATTTACTATAGTTAAATTTCGATTTTTTATAAATAATTATACGTTTTTTTTATAAATTAGTAAAAGGAGGAGTAAATATATTAATAAGAGTAACGAATTAAATTTATATATAAACCGATACTTTTAATACTAATTAGGTTTAATTAGGCTAGGTTTAAAGGGGGTTAGATTAGAATTGAATTTAATTTAGATAATTAATCTAAATTAAACGTAATTAAAGTAATCGTACTACTTTCGAAATATAAATATTTAAGAGAGGTTGTAAATAGATGAAGTATTAATATAGTAGGCGAATATTTTAAATATATAGAAAGAGAGAAATAAATAAATTATTAAATATATAAAGAATAGGTAAATAATAATAATTATATTATAAAGTATAATTTTAATAATTAAAGTATTAACCAATATATTATTAATAGGGAGAAAAGGAAAAGGGCTTAATAAAGTAGGTAGGATGGGTATTTATATATTCTAATATTATAGTGCGTATTATTTACTCCTCCTCGAATTTAATTACTAAATTTTCCCTAAATTTTTTATTCGGTATATCCTTCCTATATTTTTCGCTTTTTATTACGCCCTTCCTATATCCTTTATTCGTCTTTATTTATTATTTATTTATTTATATTTACTTTTAATAGATATTATTCTACCTTTCTTTTAAATATTAACCGTCTTTTAAATACTAACCGTTTCCTTAGCGCTAATTATCTCCTAATCCTCCTTCTCGTTACCCCCGTCCTCCCCTAAAAAATATTTATATATAATCGGCGAAATCCCTTCTCTTTCCTTCCTTTAAAAATAATTATTTATATTAATCCTCCTTATTATTCTAAAAATATTAATTAAATTTCAATAATTCGTTCTATCCTACAGTTAGTAACTTATTCTTCGGGTCCGAAAGTATTATAATATAACTCTAGGCTTAATTTATATTTTCTTATATCTTCCCCTAATATCGGAAAGTATTAATATATATCCCCCTCGATAATTCTCTCCTATTATTATCGTATATTGGTTCGTTCGCTCGTAGCCTTAATTAGCTCGACCCGGTTCGGTCTAGTTCGTATACGATTCGCGTTTTTATTTAGGCTCGGCCGGGTTTAATTACGTCGGTTGTATTAGGAGATTATCGTCGAATAATCAAATGCTTTATAAAGATAAATAAACCCCTACCATTGCGATACCCTTGGGTAGGATACGCCAAAAATACGGCCAGCTGGCGCGCTAATAAAAGAGGGACTGGATAATCGACAATGGTGGGCTTATATTATTAAAGTGTAAGTATCTAAGAACTGCATCGCTATCTGTGGTTTTGTACCCGGCGGTCTGTGCGCGCCAGTGGCGCCTTCCCAACGTCATAGCCGAAAGCGTCCACTTCACTGGTGGTTCGCGACTTGCCCCGCCTTTCCAGGATTTTGTGTCACGTCAATTGCCGGCCGGGTTCACGAGCTCACGTGATCAAAGGGTACGCGGCGGACATAACGAGTGAGACTTGAGGATAGGAATCGTTTGTACCAACCACACAAACTTCACCAAATCCCAGCACGACTCGCTGTCTCCCCAACAACACATATTCCATTCCTTCTTGGTTCCAATTCGACGGGGTTTTCTATGGTCCCTATTCCCATCCTCCATACTTGTTCCCCAAGGATCTTTCCGTTTTCTGTCCTGCTGTCGTCAGCTTCCTTGGCCTCGTGTGACACTCAAACTCCCGTCTCGTTTGTCTTGGAGGGTGTCTCGTATTCTGCGACCGCAAGTGTGGTGGCGATTGGCGATTATTTCTGTTGCCTGTTTTCGGGGTTTGTCGGTCACTTCAGCCTCCAGGGGCAACGCCGCGTTTCCAAGACACATCCATCTTCACCTTGACCCCTGGCTTGTACAAGAGCCTTGCGATTCTCGGTTGCCTTCCGAAACCACGAATGATCTCCACATTGACAGCCCGAGGGAACTCAAGGGGGCAGGATGCTTGGCCGAGTATCCCTCCCGCGTGGTGTTTAACGGCCAGGCTGCAATTTTATCTAATCTTGACACCATCTGTCTGCTTCAGTGACGCATCCTTCCTATGATCTATCGGTCGATTTCATTCATATCCACCAAAGATTGTATCAACGTGCCCTGCACTGGTCTGCAAAAAAAAGGGTTGAACCGGTAGCCTCACTCGAGGGTCTTGTGGAAGCCCATCTTCAAATATTCACTGCCTCCCAAGCTCTATTTCGATAAAGGCATCTTTTTGGCCGCCATAGCAGTCTGGTCTGGTCTTTCTGTCTCAATCACTTCCCACTGACGTCTTCAATTCCCTTCCGTCCATAAAACCCACCATGGCATCACTCCCACGCCGGTATAAGTCCGGACCTGCATCTCCGTGTCCGGCCCCACAAATCCCGACCTCCGACCCATTCAACCCAACGCCGTCCGATGGTCAGCCGGCGTCAGATGTAGAGCTTCTCAAAAACGTTCAACCCGATTTGGGGTCTCCTGTTGTGCGAAAGAAATCGTTCATGGACCTTCCCACCGAAATCCATCTCCTCATTACCGAACATCTGATTTATCCCGATGCCTTGGCCATGAAACATGTCAACGGATATTTCTACAATCTGGTCGATACCGGTGTGTGCAAAAAGGTCGAGTGGCTTTTCGACTGTCGAAGGCTTCACCTGGGATGCCCCAATGACACGCGCTGCGACCTTGGTAGCGACTTGAGGTTTTGTCGAGGCAGTGTAAAGTGAGTTTACTTGTCAAGTCATTATACTCCTATCCCCTCTTTCCTTCGGCGTCAGGCAAGTGCTGATACATGGTTTTAGGCTTCTTATGCAGCGTTGGAGGGAGCACAATGAATGCGAAGCCCGTCCCGGCCTTGGTTGTGTGGTATACAGCACTTCAAGGTGCGTGCATCGCAGGAAGCTAAAATATCGAGTGAAAAGGTTGATGCGACTAAAGCTCACAATCGATCTGCCACTCCTGATCTTGGCCTTGTTGGTTGTTCTTGGAGCTTGGTGGGCTGTCCCATTGTTCTGTGGATAGGTGGAAGACTGATCGTCCATGACACAATGTCAACAAGGCGCTGGTTGCCCGGAAAGACACTGAATGGGAAGGGGTTCCGTGTTCGCAACATATTTTCTGTCAGTGTGTACCAAGCTGGCGCGCGGGAGCGGTGAGCGCTGTTTTCATGCTGGACACTTATTACACGCTGCCCTTTTGCAAAGCATGCGTAGTGTACTGACGTTTCAGCAGACTGCTCATACATAATGTTATTCATGTCTCTTCGAAATCCATGATGAAGACACTCAGATTTCCACCATGCCCCTTCTACTCCTGTGCCTCCTCATTGCCTTGCGCGAGTTTACGGTTGCGCCCAGTACGTGCAGGCTCGTATGATACAAAGTGATCATTGTCCGAGAAACAGAGGACGGCCCGGCTTTCTGGTAACAACAAGCGGTAGCAGCTGTATAAGCGACATTGAAGTTCTAAGTTTTGCGATGGCTGTCTAGCATCATCTCGACACTTTGCTGCAGCACTGTCGCAGGCTTTTTGAAATACATTGTTGTCCTTGACTGGACCATTGGGGCCTATCGGATGAAACATACCTTGGCCGAGTCGATTTCTGGCTTGTCTTGTCCAAAAGCCCAGGTGACAGACAGGATTCGTCCTCATTCTTACCTTTTCCAAAGAGGCTACAGCAACCTGAACTGACACACTCATGTTCTGTTCACAAGTGCTATTTTTCGAGGAGCCACCCTTCAAAGTACCAATTCACTGACGTTTTACAGACCTTGTGGCAAGCATGCCGATAAATTTACAAGATTAGGCGGATAGATCATCAGGTTGTTGAAAAACCTGATCACCTTCACCGTGAAGAGGATTGATGTTTCTGCTACTATTTAATCAACCATTTCCACTTGCAAACCGGATTTGGTTCGTCGACTTTTCCTCTCATCACGCAATCCGGTTATCACAACAGACGACCCCTTCGCTTTGCAACTTCAACATCGTATAGCTCTTGGTCAGAGATACATTCAAGATGCCTCTACCTATGGCTAGACTCGCTTCGAGTCGGCCTTTGCCGAGCTACTCATCCTCCCGCACTCCCCTGATACGGAGTAATGCCCCGAACAACAGTGTCGTTTCTACTCCGCGCCATACCACTGCCTACAGTCAACCAAGCGACTCTGTCGCCGCCGCTGCCCCCGAGGCTCTTCAGCAAGACACTACATCGTCTGATATGGATCAGGCAATGAACGACCAGCCGCAGCTCATGCCCATTTCGCTCAATCATGTCGGTCTGATCGTTGGTCATCAACTGCCAGTCGTCCCCCATGTGATGGGCAAAACGGTATTTCGAACACTTCCTGTGGTTCCCACTGATATGGCCCAGATGGGATTTGTTGCGGGCTGTCCTTGTATTAGGTGCCGCCAAATGATTGCGCAGCAGAGGCAGTCACTCAATGACTGGGCCCGTAATCTTGATGGCCTCGAAGCCTTGATGACACCCTCGATTCCCCCAGCCACTCGACCAGCCACGAAAACATCGATTACCAAGCTTCCAAAGGAGATTCTCAACATGATTGTGGCATATGTCATGGATGGTATTCATGACTGGGATTACACTCCGCCAAAGGCACCTTTGTATGCACAAAATCACCCTTCGCATACTTCGTATACACCTTCCAAGGCAAAACGTGGTGCCGGTTTCCTTACCAACGAGAAGCTTCGTAGTCTTTCGCAGACATGCAAGCTTTTTCAGGAGGTTTGCGCTGGCTTTGGTGCCCGCGATTACATGACAATTTGGGCGGAGCACGACCAGTTCGTGAAGGATGATCTGATGCGGCTGTCCTGTATTGATCGTTCTCTGTCATTGGTATCTCGGGTCAAGTGAGTTACTCCTCATCCTCAGTCCATCTATCACTTTACTCGTTTCTACGGTACACCGAGTAATTTCTGACAGGATTCTCCCATGTATAGACATCTAATCATTAGGCCCCCGGGTCCCAGTGGCCGCATTTATGCGAGCCGCCCTTATTGGGACAACGGGGCGGAAGCTTACTGCCTCAGACAGGTCCATAACGTTATTCAAGCCATGCCCAAGCTTGTCTCTGTGGAGCTTTATTCTCAATGGAAGTACGACACGCTTAGAAAAGCTCTTCTCAACCGGTCCTTTCCGACCGTCAGAAGTCTCACGCTAGACTCTCAGGCTGCCATGATGGGAACCATAATCCGTTCCTTCCCCAATCTGCGTGTTTTGAGGAGCCGTTCTACCGCCATGTGGGACCGCGCGGACAACGAAACATTTAAATCTGTTCAACCTGAACAGCCTATTGAGACAGCTTGTTTCCTCGGGACCAGAGACAGGAGAGGTCATCGTCAGCATCACACTCCTTGGAGTAAGTGTTCCGATTTCCCACGTCCACAAGCCCAGCCTTCTGCAGAGAAAGTAGGTCTTTCAAATCTGTCCCTTGCTGACATGCGACTTTGCAACCAGTCCCCCTAGGACGTCTTCCTCACCTGAAGCACCTGTTCTGGGAGTTCAACCGCCCCCACTCGGAGGACCAAAATGTAAGTGCTATCCATCCACTCCCTATCGTGCCATCCCCGATTTCATACCGTGCTGACATCCAATCCAACTAGTTGGGCATGATCGAAGCCCTCAGGGGTCACCCCAATGTCACAAAGTTCACCATGCTCAGGTACACCACTTACGATCGTACCGGCAACGCACCTTCCTACGACGATGAAGAGGCCACGGCAAACCTGTACTTCAACCACGTTCATCACCTCGAGGAGATCGGCATCTGCAATGCCAGAGATTTCCCCCGGTTCGACGTTGATGGCGGCAAAGTCTTTGTCAGGATCAGGAGCCAGCCTCTCCCCCAGGCCAATCCAGTCGGTAAAGATGGTGATGGCAGCGGTTTGAACAAAAACAACAAGGTGGAAAAGACCACTCAGATGAACAACACCAACATGCCGCTGACATCCCAGACTGGCAACACTGGCGAGACCAGCAAGACCAACAAAACCAACAAAACCAACACCGGCCCCCGCGAGATCAGGAAGCTCATCCGAGTCTACGACGGCACCCAGAGCAACGAATATCGCATCAAGCAGCTTGAACTGGGCCATATTCCATCTACGCCCGATCGCGGCCCCAGCCCGGTTGATATCGATGCCCGTGATCCTGAGTACTGGATGTTCGAGCTCGAGTGGAGGTGGGCGAAGCATCAGACGTTAAAGGCAGCTCTTGAGAGTGATGAGGCATTGAAGGTCGAGGAGGCAGCTGCTAGAGCCGCGGCAGAGGCTGCCCCTAAGTGGCAGGTTTTGGAGGCGGCCGTGACTGCGGTGGCAGCTGCTGATAGGGAGGCTACGAGGCAACGCGCTTTGGCGGGTCGCTTTTACGGTGGGCCTATGGTCATGGAGAGTACTCCTTTCTCTGCTGGTAATCAGCCTGCTGGCAACCCAGCTGTTTACACTTCCACTGCAGTTGCGGGCATCCCATTATCGTATCCTTCTTCGGTTTTCGGGCACGGTTCCGCCGCCATCCCCGCGTCTATTGCACCTTGGAATGCTGCTCACCGCGGTTCTGCAGGCCCTCATACCGCTGGTTCTACCACTGCTTCTGCCAGTCAGGGCGAAACTGTACCTTCTTCTAACTTTGGAGGCGGTGCTGCCACTGCTGCCAATCATCATGCTAACAACGAGAACCCTCAGGGTCAGCACACAGGCAATGCCAGTGTCTTTGGCTCCGGCTCTGGTCCATCCGGTTCTGCTTGATGGGATCTTCTCTGACCCGTCGCCGTTGCGCGTGTCAGTGGCCAGCTTTCACAGTTGAGAGTCGAGAGCAAGTGCTCCGGTTATTCTTATACCTCTCATCATTCTTCCGCGTGACACAGGCAACCATACATCATCACTTCTCGAAACAAAAAACCAACAAACAAAACCTACTAAACGAGCAATCAATGCCAGCAAGGGGAGGATCAAACAACGAAAAACAAAGCACTACGTGAACTGAACGTTCAAAAAGTGTTCAGTTACCGCCACCATCATCATTGCACTCAGCCCCAGCTGATATTAAACCAGCAATAGCTTATCAACAGACCACAATGACATGACGACTTATCGAAAGACAATATCAGCATTGGTGAGAAGTGAGCAAGGAGGAATACAAATAGGTAAAGTGGGGGAGAAAATGAAGGGAAAAAGTGAAAAGAAGTAGGGGAGGTAGAAACACATAGACAAAAAAAAACATATTTTGAAAGACTAAGTTGATAAAGCGGGTGATTGCCTGAGGTGAAGTATCTGTGATGGTGAATACATATACCAAGTAAGAGCGTTGAATTTTAGTTCCGTTCGCTGCCCATCATCACTTTCCCAAATCCAAGGTGCTTCTGTGTCATATTCATACATGCAGATCACTGACACGACGAGGTTTGGAGCAGTTGTTTCTATCTCTGGCATCACAGAAAATGCAAGTTTAACCCGGCCAAAAAAGAAAAGTGGAGCAAAAAACATACAACACCAGGGATTCGCTGGTCGTCACCGACCCAACTACTAGTCTGGCCCTCACTGGCTTATCTATGGGAGAGCGGACGGGATCCCGAGTTTTCCAGTGGGTATGGTCGTATGTGCTTATTCAAGAGGAAGACTGTAGTTATAAACGAAAATGCGGAAATAGGCAACTTTGAAGGTCCCCGGCAGTCAGGTAACCTAAGACACACAAGAGCATTCGACAACGCAAGTTTTCATCTGAGTTGTACAATATCTTTTTTTTCACAATAGAATAAGTCTATATCTACCTGTATAATACACTTCACTTCCTCACCATCTACCTTTTAACTCTCCAGAATACTCAGTGCTTCCGCTGCAAAAGACAGTGACGTCCCCACTTCCTCCTGAACTTCTCCGGAATAATCTCCCAGTCAGGCACCCACAAAGCTCTCGGCAAGAAGCTCGTGCTAGCCGGATCCATAAACTTCTCGCACTTGACGACCTCCCACTTGTCCGTGTCCGCAACATAATCGGGTTCGTTGGGCGGCGCCTTCCAGTCGAGAGCCTTCTGCTGCTCGGGGAACTGGGTATCGACGAGGAAGACACAGGTCTTGGGGTCTACGTACTTGCCCAGATCCTCCTCGTTGCGGTCGTTCATGCCACTGGTGGGCAGCCAGGTGCCGCTGAAGAAACCGAAGCCGGTGCGGGCCTCGGAGAACTCACCGGGCAGGAGACCGCGGAACTCGGAGCGGATGAACTTGGCGTGCATGTCGCGGGGCAGGAAGTAGGAGCTGGGGAAGCGGTACCAGTCCTTTCCGAAGCAGACGCTGTCACCCTCGCCGCCGACCTCAAAGAGGGGCTGATAGATGGAGAGAGGGGCGGAGTAAGCTGTGTAAAGGCCATAGATGCGAGCGAGGCCAATGTCAATAGAGAGGAGCAGGCCGAGAGCTACCACGGCGAGCTTCAACTTGGCGGGGATTTTGCCAACAAGGCTCCTGGGATCCGCGTTTCCAAAGGCAGCGAGAACGGTATGCATAGCCAAGGCAGCGTTGAGGGCAAGGAAGGGGTAGGCAGGGTACATGAACCGCTCTTCCTTGTGGGGCTGGAGGGAGAAGATAGCGAGCCACATGTAGAAGGGGGTCAGGAAGACCACGGTACGGAAGCCGGTCTGGAAAGTCTCGGTAGACCTGGACAGAAGCTTCTGCAGCAGCAAGATGGGAAGGGAGAGGAGTGCCAAGACAAACCAGATGTTGAAGTTCAAGGCGAGGTTCTTGAAGTAAAAGTCCCAGGGCTCGGTGCCGTACAGCTCAGGGCCGCCGGTCTTGGAGAAGATGTTGTACTTGACAATGTTCCATGGAGCAATCTCGACCTTTTTGTAAAAGAAGGTGTTGACCAGCATATCTCCGACCTAGAAATACTTAGCACTCGCTACACAAAGTAAGGAGACAGTGGAGGAAAGAGGGAGTTGACCTACCACAAGAAGACCAGCAGCAACGACACCACGGATCACACGGTGGGCGGACTCAAAACGGCGGTCCGCATCACCGACCAAGGCAAACAGGACTTCCTCCAACATGAAGGGAGCGCAAAGAGCGGCAGCAAATGGCCACCCAATAACACCGCCAATGGCAAAGAAAAACATGGCTCTGGAAGTCTTGAGACCGCCCCGCCAGTTGATGAAAGCAGCAGCGCCCAACATGGCCATGTACATGGCGAAGCTGGAGGGTAGGAAGGCAGTGCTGGAGTGGAAATTGCCGGGGCTGGATACGAGCGCCACGATAAAGAACAGGCCGATTCTCGGGTTCAGGGCCAAGCAAACAGCCCTCCACAGGAGCGTTTGGCTGATGGCACAGACGAAAGCCAGGACATAGCGGACAAAGTAGAACTCGGCGACCTTGTTGGAGTGAGGAAGCAGTCTGCGGATGTTGCCCACGATAGCGTGAAGGGCGATGTAAAGCCAACTCCGGATGGCATAGTCGGGCGAATATTCCCAGGTCTGAAGGCCATAACCGTGGCTCAGATAGTGAGTCGGTTCCCAGTAGTTGAAGGTCTCGTCACAGTCCTGGATGGGAGCAAAAAGAGCAGCAATCAGATTGGCTCCAAGGAAGATGTAAAAGGCCGAGATGGGTTCGATTGCGTAGGCATCTCGGATGGCCCTGTGACACGGATGTTAGCTCTTTGTCAGAGGGCTCAATAGCAACTGAATATGAGTGAAGCTGTGCGAGCTGTCATGACGGCGATGCTTGTTGATTTCAACGTACTGCTTCTTGGCATGTTTGGCCTTGGGATGTACAAACTCCTTCTTAGGAGCTTCGCTTGTAGATGGTGGCATCGGATCGTCACTGTCTTGCCAGGCTTTGTAACTGTGGTGTTTGGATGGACGATGAGCACCGGGGAGAAGAGTTCAAGATTGAGTTGGCATCAGTGAGAGAGGACTATGTCTAAGCTAAGTGAAGAAAAGAATGTCGTCACAATATTGGCGCTATCACGATAAGCCGCGGCCGACAATACATGGAACCCAGAGCGGAACGGGTCTTTCTGGCGTTCAACAAGATCGAAAAAGTTGGGGGATTTCCACAGAGCAGCGAAGCTTCCAGCTCGGCAGCCATGCCATCGTGCGTCACTTCCCGCAATTGGACAGCTCCAATTTGAAGTTCAATTCGGTGCAGGCAGGACTGCACATGAAGACTTGCTTGGCTCCAAGCCGGGCTTGTCCCTGACGGGAATAGCGCATCCGTACATGGCTCGTGCTTCCTGCAGCTTTGCCCCGCCATTCGACAGGGTCTGCCTTCAATTTGTTTTTTTGCCCATGTCCAAAATTTGGAAATCGCCCGATAAGAGAATTGCGATAAGGAATTGGTCCTGCAGAACGTCCGCTGTGTTTTGCTTGAATCTTTTCCCTTCCACTCTCCCAATCCATCAACTTGCCCTCTATCCATTCGTCTTCGTATCTTTTTTCGACGATTGAATGCGCTTGGTATTTGGCACTTCGTCTTGAGTCAGTCCATATTTACTGAAAGGCGCTCTCATTCTTTTCTTTACAAGCACCTTGCGCGTCGCGTTGTGCAGCAATAAACCACCATACTTTGCCATCATCGTCACCCGACATTCACCCAAGTATCACCACGAAAAATCCCTCGTTTGACAAAAAAAAAGCACAGTCAACTTGGCCAATTCGTTCTTACCCCATCCGCTGCTTCCTTTGCCATGTCTGGACAGTCTTTTCAGATCCCAGGCCTTGGCCAGGCGAGGCCGAACGAGCGACTCCCCGCCGACAACTTCGCTCCTGATCTTCTTGTCGCTGCTGCTAGCATCGTCGGCCAAGATGTTCTGGCGCTGAACTCTACTGATCCCGCCCAACTGCTTCAGTTGACCAAGCCCAAGACAAACGAGCCCAAGGATGAGAATGCTATGGACGTCGATTCTAAGCAATCAGACAACACGCCCGCAAAGCCACAGGAAGACGTCAGCATGGCCAACAATGGCGACAACAACAAACAGACAGCCACCGAGAACTCTACCGCTTCAAACCTCGACTCCCCTCCAAGCCCCGACGTTACTTCTACACTCGAAGCTGCCCTCAATGGTATGCTAGACGCTCCCGCCAGCTCGGCAACCATGGCCAACGCCGAACAGGACGGCGCTCAAGAGGAGGAACAACCAGAATGGGAGGAGGACTCGTCGCCATACGAGTCAGACTCAGACTCCGACAGCTCATCTGACGATGACTCGGATGATGACCACCCCGTGTTGGGCGTTGAGGAGACCGTCAAAATGCTCATGGCTGGCCTCGATGACGAAGAGGAAGATGGCCCCAACAAAGGAAAGGGAGCTGGCGCCCCATTGCGCACCAAGAATGAGATTGTCGAGGAGGTTATTCCCAAGCCTGATGTCGTCATTACCCCCGATATGAGGATTGAGCCTCTAGCTCACGTCGAGTTTATTGTCGAGAATACCGTCGTCATGAAGTCTAGGGTACCAGGCGAGGTCAAAGTCCTTGACTTGGGCGCGGTCCTCTGCAAGGAAGATAGGACGGTTATTGGCGCCTTGGCCGATATCATCGGCAACGTCAAAAGCCCGCTTTACACGTGCGTTTTTGCGAGCCAGGATGAGATCAAAGAGCTCGGCTTGCAAGTCGGAACGCACATCTTCTACTCGGTCGACCACGCCAACTATGTTTTCACCCAGGAGCTCAAGAAACAAAAGGGCACCGATGCCAGCAACCTTCACGACGAGGAAGTTGGGGCTGATGAAATGGAATTCTCCGACGATGAGAAGGAGGCCGAGTACAAGAGGCAGCGCAAGCACAAGAAGCAAGGTGCAAAAGCCGCACGCGGAGGTCTCCGTGAGCAAGTCCTCCGTGACAAGTCTTTTGCCCCGAACAGCGGTTATGCTCCCTCAGAAGCGTCAAGCGCCACTCTCGGTCGTACTCCCGCAGGATCCGTCGCCAGTCTTAACTATGACGAAGATGACGATGGTCCGTACAGGCCTCTCGCTAGACCCGTAGGCTTTGGCCAGGGAGTACCCCTTTCACTGCCACCGAAGCCCGAGGTCGGGTACAATGCCGCACATGGTGGTCAGGGTCAGCGTGGTGGCTTCCGAGGAGGTCGGGGCGAGTTCCGTGGCCGTGGCCAGCGTGGAGGTTACCGTGGGGCTGATCGAAAGCCCGGTGGCCACCGTGGTGGACGTGGTGGTGCTGCCGGTCCTTCCTATGGAGGCCACGATAGCCCTTCGACATCTCAGTTCACCAACACACAACTCCCTCCCCCCATTCCTCCGAACGTTCAACCCCCAGCTCCCTTTGGCGCGACCCCGGGATCAGCGCCTCCGATGCCTGGTGGCCAATGGCCTCATATCCCGATCCCATTCCCGCCGCCGCCGATCTCTTTCCCTCGGCCCTCGACCGGATCACCTGTGCCTCCTCCTCAGCTTGCGGGAGCTTTCAACTTCAACTTTCAGGCCTGGAACCAGGCTCAGAGTCAAGCATACCAATACCCACAGCAGTCTTCCTCATCGTCTGCTCCCGCGCCTCAGCAACAATCGTCGACTCCCAACTACCCCCAGGCACCGGCCGTTCCGCCTGCGTGGCCTGGCGTCCCGCCCCCACCTCCTATCGCTGGCGCATACGTAAACCCGGCCTTTTTCCAGCAGCTTCAGCAGGCTCAGCAGGCTCAGCAAGCTCAGCAGGCCCAGGCCCAGCAGACCCAACAATCTCAGCAAAGTCAACAACCTCAGCAGCAGCAGTACTGGGGACAGCACAACGCATACGGTCAGGCTCCCAAGTAGGACTGGGAGAACCCTCGCAGTGTCCTTGAGTCTTGCCTTAAGTGGATTGAAGACATGAACAAGTGAGATGCCTGTTTCTGAGTCTGGTCTCTATTTCACTAGCCGCCCCGCCTAGATAAGCAATCGAGGATTTGTTCACCTTGATCTTGCAAGGCGACACATCATGATACTACCCTTGAACTGCATCTCTTGAGTGTCTTTGTGCCTCGAGGAATTTTACATGTCGGAGTTATGTCTTTACCAGTATATCTGGCTGGGTCGAAATAGTCACGTTGGACTTTCGATATAGAGAGTGATGGCTTGCTGAGCGAGTCCTTAACCTTGCAGCCGGTCTGGCTTTTATTGAAAATGAGCATCACATGATGATGCTTCCGGCAAATTTGCAGAGATAAGAGGCTTTCTGCATTCCCAACAACTGGGACTGGCAATCCCCTAAACGTATGTCTGGATACTTCTAGTCTATGGCACGAGAGGGGCGGGCTTGGATCCCAGTACCAAAAATGTTTTGAGTACATGAGCGAGTAGATATATACCAGAAGTTTTCTACTGGTCATTTCGCCTCCTGTCTACTTCACGGCGATGCAGACATGGTGTCTCCGATGGCAAGGAGTTTGGCAGGGAATGATAGGCTGTGCATACAGCAATCAGGACTGGCACTCCTGGCTTAGATTCGTCGCAGCACGATTTCTAGCGGACACGGTACCTACCAGAGAAGAGACATAAGAACATACGACACAAACATGGCACATACCTGTGGCAGCGTTCTATATATGTGGCGATTCCAACAGAGAGACCAAGGGGACACCACAGTCACGATGGCATTATCCGCCTACTTATGGCGTTTTTTCTCAGACTTAACCCCGACTTAAGTTGCTCTTAAGGTTCGGAATATGTTGAATCATTCCATCACACCCATGCATTGCGACTCGAAAAGTCTTCTTTGAGTTGCTTGCTGCATATAGTCCACAACCTTACCTAGATAAAATATAGGCAAATCAACAGATGAAAAAAATGTGTCCCGACGATCTCATGCGTGAAAATTAGCGCTGTGCTCTTGTGTGCTATAACCGTGATTTGAATGCTTGTGGTCCGATGCTACTATGCGCATGGGTGATCGATATTTCCTGATGTTGCTCTTCACATTTATGGTTAACTCGATACTACGGTGTTGGATATGCCCTATGCCCGTCATCAGCCATCACGTCCTTTGCGGCCCAGTTCAGCTACATTATGTATCTCCCGCTTCTTCCCGCGCGATGCTGAGATCGGGCTGTCCGTATTAACGGCTTGTTGGGTAGGCCTCAGCTACAGCTTTGTGGGGACCAACAGAAGCAGTTGGGTGCGGTGTATGTAGGAGAAGCTGAGATGGGAAAAGACGGGAAGAAGCGATATTTCGCGACTTAATGCTGCTGAAGTTTTGAGGTCAGCTTTTCCGTCAGATTACATACTATATACAACATACATACCTCATTGTGAACTATAGCAAGTAGTGTCCCCTGTCTCTTTTCGATGCCATTCTTCTTTTCCCTCCTTTCTCACTGCATTTGTGGTTATATAACAGCTCTCTCCCAGGAGATAGGTATATCCAGCCATGAAGACGAAGATGAAGATTCTCCGCACATGGAAACCCTCCAAACCTCGAAAATATCATGCCATGTGAAGAAAGCCGAGTTTACCGCCCGCCTGTCACTCTGCCCCTTCCCATCTCCCATCCTCGATGTCCGACATGGACTTCAGAAGTTCACCACCCAAGTTTTCCCCAGACAGACCAAAGTGGGAGCGTCATCCAGTCGCCCAGACAAAGGCATTGAGAGGCCATTGGGGCTGTGACGGTGATCACCTCACCCATGAATTTTACTATACCCATGAATCTCCCATCTTTTGACCTGGCCTTGTTCACCTGTCGACGTTATCAACATGTTGGACTCAAGGGTCAAAAGAACAAGGGTAGCAAAGCCGAGGCAGCGGTACCCTTGTCTATGGCTAGCGTTTCAGAAATTACAGGGGCAGAGGATTGGCGATTGGGGTAGTCAGGGTCTTTTCCCTGAGCCTGACGAGCCTGAGGGCTTGAGGTTGTTGCTGGGCGGGTCTGTGAGTGTCACCAGGGGGGGAAGTGAAGCCAGCGGATGCGGGATGGGTATTCCGAGTTTTGAGTTTGACATTTAGCATTTTGTGAAGGATTTTGTGATACCGAGGGTGAAGAATGAAGGACAGTTTTTGCATATGATGTTGTCGGAGTCTTCGATTGATGCTGTGGCTGATGAACGGTGAAGCCATCATGACTTTGAAGAGTCTCGAGTTTGTGTTTGTAGTCTGCATCGAGGACCTTGATGGCTTCTGGTGGTCCCGTCGGGTTATCATGTCCTGTCTTGGCCTTTGGGATTTGACTGACCTTACGATAACCTCGAGTTTGATCCTGGATCGTCCTTGCTGGCGGATATTACACCGTGAGGATCAGTTGCTTTCAGACCGATCCCGTGAACCGAGCTCAAATTGCGATCTTATCGGTGCTGCGAAGCTTGTCAGGCCTAGGGGTGCCATTGTTCGGAACCTCCAGATTAATCTCCCCTGCGCCACAAAAAAGGTGGTGCGATGGACGTTGATGTTCAGCGCAAGGGAGGGAAACAGACAACAACAGCCTTGGAAGTTTGCTCGGAGTTTTCAACGCGCACCACGGTATATACCTGGGAAGTTGCTGGTTCATGAGATGTTGATCAGGAAACAGACGAGTGACTATTATTCCCGTCAACGGGTCTCGAGCAGAGATACTTGGATAAAGCAATGGCTCGATTCACACTGCCGATACCCGTCATGCTTCAGCAAAAAAGAAGAGGAACCGATGGGTTCCAGAAAGGTGTTCTGTCTGGTTCGAGCAACGGTGCGAGATTGTGGCTTGCTTTGGCTTGCTGCCATCACCCGATAGCGTCGGCCACCACACGACCGAGACAAACTATCATGGGTATACATACGTATGTCCATGCGCGGCACGAGCGGGATCAGACGAGGAGAAACGAAAAAGTAAGAGACGCCGTCTCTTCGCTTTGGCCTGCTATTGCGGAGGAAAGGGGTCGTGAGGGTTAGTGGTGCCCGAGACTAGGTACTACTGTAGTGGGAAAAGGCTGATGGACTCTGGAAGTGACGAACTGGTGAACTTTGGGGATGTCAGGGGTCATTGTCGACGCCCCGCAAAAAGAGGTGATGGACCCTGGCCAGTCAAATCTCGCTTGACGAAGTGATCTGCAGGCCCACCAATCAGAGACGGTTGGGACCTGAGCAGATTGCAGGGTCCGGAGGTGGTAGGTGCTCGTAGCTCCAGGGCCCCCGTGGTCCCCAGTGTTTGTGCGTGAGAAACATGGGAGCGTGAGAGAGAACGAGTGGTTGAAAGCCTCTCGACTGATTGCTGTCTCGATGATCACAGAGAGTGTGAGTGAGGTGAGTGAGTGCAACACTGCAAAAGGCTCACTCTTGAAACCTCCAGCTCTCTCATTGCGATGAGAACGGATGAAACGACTGACATTAACTTACTGATCAGCATTGACAACAGCGCAGACACAGCTTCAACATCAACCACACAGAGTGAAGCCATGAGATGCAATTCAACACGTACCACCATTTCAGTGAAAATGCCCCTTCAATTCCCGTCGCAGTGGAGGGTCGCATCTGCATCTCCACCTGTGCCGCTCCAGCGCCCCGAATACGCATACTAGCGCAAGGGCAAAGAGGCAGCTTCCCCAGCTTGCACTTCCACTTGCAGTCTTGACCCATGCCGCATGGTGGCCGGAGGACTGGGCAGGAACCGTCTGTCTCTGCAACCCAGCTTTGCGCTGGCATTTTGTCTTGACTCCTCTCAGCCTCTCAACTTCTCAACCTCTTCTCTTTTCTCTTCCCCTCCTGCATCTTCCACACATTCCCCGCTGGAAGAACGCACCTCTCTCTTTTCGCCCCGTGGTGTCGAGTCGATTGAGATATTCATGATCATGAGCTCGTGACCAATTGACTCACCCTTCCCTTCTTTTAACTTTACCCTCTCACAGAGCCTAGATATCGCGCCTTAGATATCTTGCCATTCCTTCCATCTTTGCAATTTGCTATACAAGTTTGCATTGCGACACCGAGCGATTGACTTCCGCCCGACAGACATTCATTATTACGCCAACCCTGACAAAAGAGAGCATACCATCACACCTACTTTACTACCCGACGACGAAAGAGACGAAACCTATTGCAGCTTTTCATCCCAAGTATTAGGACACACATTTATCTGAATCAACACCGACTACTACCATATACGACACTCGACCACCATGTCTGAACACAAGATTCACATGCGCCATGCGCATCACCATCTGGAGCGCAAGGGTTGGGACGATGTCAAGTCATTTTGGAACAATGTCTTTTCACCCGAGGAGGAAACGAGGGCATTCACCACGAGAGTCGCACAAACCGTGACTGACGAGGACTTCTGGGCCACAGCTACTGCCCAAGAAACTATTGCGACCAAGGGGGCTCCTCTTACCGCGACTGCGGCGAACCCGACCACGACTGCCCATACTTCTGCACACAGCACCGCCCCGGCGTCAACTACACTAAGAGCTCTCACGACCAAGGCAGCAGTTTCATCATCACCATCCGAAGTGCTTCCCTCAGATGTCCTGACGGGTGAGATCAGCGCAACCGGAACCCTCGATCTTGAGTCCACCTTGGCGGTTGCGTCGCCAACATCAAAGACCTTCGAGGCAGCAACATCTGCAACTGCTGCTCCATCCGCCACCGCAGTAAGCAGCAACCAACAAGGAACTAGTGGTGCCGCAAAGGCCGGTATTGCCATTGGTGTGCTGGCTGGTTTGCTGGTAGTCTTTTTATTGGTATGGTTCCTCTTCAACAAGCGAAAGCGCCAGATGGAAGCAGAGAAGCAGCGTCTGGCAGATGATGAAAAGATCAACGGCCCCTTCTCCGACAAGAACGAAATCAAGACTCCTACTTCTACCGCCGCCCCTCGGTTGAGCTTGCGACCCGTCACCCAGTTTATGCCCAATGGCGTTCCAGAAAGGAGAGCGAGCCGCGCCAACATGTTGAACACCAACTCGAACCCGCCCGTGTCCCCTCTGAACCGTCCCGCAGGAGCTAGTGCTTGGGAGCGTCCCACCGTTGCCTCGACCGAAACCACTGGCGAACGACCCGGTACCAGTGCGAGCGCCAATCCGTTCGGTGATAACCAGCGAATTCCTGAAGAGTCTTCGCCAGTTAGCCCGTCTGGCGACTCGCCTGTTTCCCCTGATGCTGTTGCGGCTGGAGCTGTCGCTGGTGCTGCTGCGGGTGCTGCTGCTGGTACCGCCGCCGGTGGCTTGGAACGCAAGGCTTCTATCCGGAAAGATGGACTCAAACCCCTTGATCTGACCAAGCCTCCAGCTCTACCCTTGAATGCCCACCCGCCAAGCCCTGCAGGAACCGACTACAGCATGAACACTGTCGCTCCTGGCCAGTCACCCGGTCCTTCTGCTAGCGCTGCCGCTATTGCTGCTGCTGGAGGACCGGCGCAGTCAACTGTCCATCGCGTACAGCTTGACTTCAAGCCGACTTTGGAGGACGAGATGGGTCTCCAAGCTGGCCAACTGGTTCGCCTTCTGCATGAGTACGACGATGGCTGGGCGCTTTGCATTCGTCTCGACCGCTCTCAGCAGGGTGTTGTTCCTCGGACTTGCTTGTCCGCGCGTCCTGTGAAGCCACGACCTCCTCAGGGTGGCCCTCCTGGCCCTCGCGGGCCTCCAGTCAGGCCTAACTATGGGCCTGGAGGACCCGGACCTATGAACCCCAATTACGGTCCGATGGGTGGCCCTGGATACGGACCCGGACCTAACTACGGTCCTAACGGAGGACCCCGTGGCCCTGGTGGACCTCCCCGCGGACCTCCTTACGGTGGCCCTGGCCCGCATGGCGGACGTCCCGGTCCTGGACCCATCAACACCAAGTTCATGCAGCCTCGCGGCCCACCACCTCCCGGAGGCTCATATTCTAGGCCTCAATCTCCCGCCGGGCCGATGATGCCTCGTAATGGTCCTGGTCCTGGTCCCATGAGCCCGAACAATGGGCCTATGAGCCCCAACGGCGGACACCCTGTTGGCTCACCGGTTGGCAACCCCAACCCCATGAGCCCGGTTCAGATGCCGAGTGGTCCCAGCTCACCTGTCGACCGCGCCATCACCCACGGCTCTCAAAGTCCGGTCACCGCGAGCCGACGATTGACTCCTCCTTCACACAGCCCAATTACACAGGAGTACCGTCCCGAGTCACGGACGGCTACTGCTTCGCCTGCGCCTCCACCGCCGGTGAACAACGAGACGGCACCAGGACAGGCTTATTAAGGATGGACCATAATCGGATCTGATACCCTTTGGACATATCATACAAAAAACATACTACACAGGCAAAACAAAATAACTCGGACATGGCGTTTATGAGATGAGATGAGGCAGGCGGTTCGCTTGGAGCCCTGTCATTACATGGGATGGAAGGCTTCGATTTTCGCGCCCACGGCTGCGTTGCTTCTTTACCATTTTTTTTTTCCCTCTCTTTTGACTTCTTCCCTAGCTTTCTTGTTCATTCTTCCCGATCGCCTTCGGTGCGTTCTTCCTTTTATGGGGGTGGGACTTGGATTGGTGTTTTCTTCGAGGCTGGGAACCGACGATGAGTTGTTCATATGATGGATGGGGCTGGGATACCATGGGCTGGCTAGGCCAAGCCAAGCAACCACATATTTCTTTTCATGTTCCTTGTGGATGTTGTATGATGTTGCTGTACATGAGATGTGGAGATATATGCCATGCTGGATGGCTGTGTGTATATGGCTGAGATAGCATGATGAGTAGTTAGCTGTCTGGAATCGAAGATGATGACAAAGCATTAATCCTATCTTTGACCTGAATGCCAATGTTCTTTACGTTTGTAAGCTTGAACTGTACAACGAGAAAATACTTTATCTACCACCAAATCAGCACAATTAAACATATTCCATAAGCCAAGCCAAGCCTAACCTAACTGATAACTCCTGATATCGCGCCCGCTCTGCTATGCAGTAGTAGACACACTACTTGACAAAAAAAATCTCGCAAAGGATGCTCTCCGAGGAGTCTGGCCTCTGGACGTATCAGTCACTTCCCCCAATCAACAAAAAGGGCCAGGTGGGTATTGTAGCGAAAGTCCGCAAATCCCTACTCGAAGGTATCGCCGTTATATGCTGTCCCTACCAATCAACAGCCCACCCATTTTCATTCAAGAACTCCTCGCAAGCATGCTTGAGGTCAATGTTAGGCACCAAGTCCTTGATCGTCAGGGGAGTTCTTGTCAATGGATCCGTCTCGCTCCGACGCAGGTGTTCCTCGATGGAGGCGCGTTCGTAGGATTTGCCTGTTTTTGTCTGTTTTGTCGTACACACCGTCAGCCACTACCTTCACATGAGAGGGTAAGGGGTCTACAGGGAGAGCTTACCATAACAGGATCAACCATAACCTGAAAACTAATATCATCCACCGCCCAATCCGGTGGTTCCCTCCTCCTCTGCTCCTCCTTCTTCCTCGCCCTCTCAAACACGTTGCGCAAAGTCTCGATTTTCTCCTCATACATCTTTTTCGTCTCCTCCTTTCCTTCCTGGTCCGTCTCATCCTTCATCATCCTCTCCATTTCTTGCGTCAGTAACTCCACCATCTCCTCTTCCACTTCTTGCTCCTCCCTCTTTCTTAGCTTTTCCCTATGTTCCCACCTCTCCTTTTTGCATTTCAGGACTTGGGCCGTGATAGCGGGCAGGGATTTGTCACCGGTTTCGACGCATTTCTCGTGCGCTAGCAGGGCGTAGGAGACGGCTTGGTCGTAGTTTTTGAGGGCCAGGTGGGATTGGGAGAGGTAGTAGAGGGCTTTCATGTTCTTGTTTCCGCCAGAAGAAGAAGAAGAAGAAGAAGAGAGGCGGAGACATTCCTCGCAGTCTTCGACGATGGAGAAGTAGGGCGGATCGGGCAGTTTGAGGCGGGCCATGGCGCGGTTGGTGTAGAGGAGGGGGTTGGATGGGTCGGAGAGGATGCTGTGGTTAAGGTGGTTAGTTGAGCTGCATCTTAAGACATGGGTAACATGCGGGTTTGGAAGTGGTGGGTGATGGCGAGAGGCCAAGGGGAAGACGGAGAGGGAGAACTCACGCTTTGGTATACAGCGCTTCGGCGGCGATGTAATCGCCTTTTTGGAAGTGGCGGTTGCCTTCCTCTTTGAGGGCTAGTGAGGACGACATTCTGTCCTTGTTGTATTGTGGTGAGTGTTGGATTTAGAGTGACGGGCTCGTAATATTGCTCTCCGTGGTACGATAGATTGGGTTGTGTCGCGCGAGAGCCTGGCTGATATGGAGGAGGAGGAGAAGAAGAAGAAGAAGCGTAAAGAACGAGAGGACAAATAGCTTCGTCGATGCTCTGCGCGTGGAAGGAAGACGGAAGAATCTGAAGCGGAAGTTGGCGATCTAGGTCACGTTGGCGGTTTAGATAACAAGGAGACCGATGATGTCGAGCGCCACGTCGGAAGATAGGTCGGGAAATCGGGTAGAAGCGAGTGTCCTCAAGGAGGAGGACAATGACACGAAAAGGTGGGAGCTTGCGACGGCTGGCGCATACCTCGGAGGGTTGGTTTGCGAAGCAGCTTGCGAATCCTGGACGATCGCAGAGGAAAGCAAAAGTTCGAGGAGCTATTTTGGGTTGACAGATGACTCGGCGCTCTTTGAAATCGATTTCTAGCTACTGATGAAGAAGGAGAGTTTGATGAAGGCATTCGGAGAGTTCATGGAAGCTGCCGCGACGTGGTGGGGTTCCGCAGCTGTATCATTGGGGAATCCGGGGTCCTGATCCACACCCGTCGGCAGGGGTTCAGCTATGGAGTCTGGCTTATCTAGTATACACTCAAAGCTTCCGTTAGTGTATAGCCGTGCTTTACCAGATAATAATAACTGTTTGGAGGGACTGGTACTTCGCAGTGCTGCCATGCATTTGTAAACCGCCAAAATGGGAACATTCTAGAAGTCAATCTGTTCCCTCGACATCAAGATCATAACCTCATGATAAGCACAAGAGTATCTCCAAACTGACATATTGCTAGGGGACTAACAACCGTGAAGATACGGCGATACCTTGCGTTTGGCGGTTCATGCTGTTGTTTCTCAAAGCAGGGCGATTGACCACTTGCGACACCCATGCGGACAGGAGACCGCCCGGGGGGGGGGGGGGGGGGGGGGAGGGTTCTCAAGTATTCGCTCTCATACCTATTCCTGATACATTTTCTACCACAACTCGCATCATTAAGCTGAGAAGCTGGTGCCCTTGCTCCATATATCGATAACATACCACATGTATAAGAAAGCTGCCGCCCTTTTCTTTGGTCCCAACAGAAAACATCCAGTCATAAAAGCATACATCATAAAGAGTTTCCCCAAACTCCTCTCCCCTTGTAGCAGCATTCCTCCCTTCCGTCTATTGACCTTCTCATCCACCTCTGACACCCTTGTATGATACACGCACGAGGCGGGATAGAACATTGTACGTAGGACGTTACCATAATCAAAAGATGAGAAGAATATGTATGTATGTAAACAAAAAAGGTAGGAACAAATCTTCGTTCGTTACTCGTGTCATCTCATTCGTATCAGGGGGTATCAACCAAAACCGCGTTTTGCATCATTGCCCGCCGTCATCGTTGCTACTCGTGAAATATTCCATCCCATCTTTTTTTATCCCGACTCCAACCGGTGGATCAACTCAGATGAACCCGCCATCCCCGCGACTCGAGTTCGACTTCCCAGGCGGTGACGGCCCAGATCCACTTCCGTTGTTGTTACGACGCTCGTTCTCCCTAAGCCTCCTAAGCCGTTCCCGGTACGAAGTAGCGTCGTCCCTAGCTGATCGTTGCTGACTTTGTCCTTGCCCTTGCCCTTGTCCGCTTCCACCCTCAATATGCTCAATATACTCCTTTTCTATATCCTCCTCTGGATATGGCTGCTGCCCGTTTCCTCCTCCGGGAGCTGCACGTGGGGGACTATGTGTGATGCTCGGGCCATACCGCGATTGCTTCTCGTCCATGTACCGCCCGACATCCTCATACTCTTCGGAACCTTCGTCGTCATCGTCGTCGTCATAGTGCTTCGATGTACGTGGCGTGGTCCGAGTGTCGCGCGAGTCGCCCTTGACGAGCCCTAACGTTTCCTCCTCGGACGCTCCCCGCATAATATGCGGCGTGGAGAAGCCCTTGTGGGTGGTTAATCTATCCTGCTTGTCCGACGAGTGAGAAGACTCCCGGGAATTGGCGCCGTCACTTTGTGTGTGGGCGTGCTGGCTGTGTCGATCGCCGCGTCTGAAGACGCTCTGGAAGGAAAACTGCCGAGTGGCGCCTGTTGGTGTTCGTGGGGAAGGAGGAGCTAGAGGAGGCGCGAGAGTGCTGCTGGAGGGGTGATTTCCTTCGGTAAATTGCACGCGGCGCCCGGAGCTGGAGATACTACCTCTGCTGCCGGGTCGGTCATACACATATCCCTTTGATGATGGCCCGCCAGCGGATCCCTGAGGGTAATAGCCTGTCTCCTCGTCCAAGTTCTGCGCTGGTACCGCAATCTCAGTCAGTTGAACGGGATGCATCGGACTTTGCACCTTGTTGGATGCCGAGTTGGGGCGAAAGTTCGGGTGGCCGGGGAGAAGGACGCTTCGCGCTCGGTTGCGGATGGTGCCGACGATACTGGAAAGAGCAGGTGAAGCGGGTCTATCGGCTGCAGCAAGCTCTTCTTCTGTCGGAAAATGCGACCAACCGAGAGGCGGGTGTGGTGTGGGGGGTTGGAGTTGGAACGTCGCAGAAGTCGTAGCTCTTGATCGCTGACTAGCCGAGTTGCTACCCAATGTCGTCCTTCTCCGTCTTAGACCATCCCATTCGTACACAGGCCCTTCTTCCCCGACTGGCTCGAGTGTCTCCATCATTTTTTCTTCGTGTAGTCGCTTGAGTTCTTCCATTTCCATCTTCTGCTGCTTGGCCGAGGACAACCGTCTGACTATAGCAGCTGCACCTCTGAGAGCATCGGCCTTGGGTTCGGTTTCGGGCTGTTCCTGTTCTGCGACTGTGCGAATTTGGTCCAGGTCTCCTGAAAGGACAGCGGCGTCGGGTACGTCTTTGGCGGATTTGGATAGCTGGAGCAAAACAACACCTGAGCAAATCGTCAAGAAACCGAATACAACGGTAACGATCGAAACAGGTGTGCCCTTGAAGCCTTTGAACAGGACGGCCGAAGTAATAATAGTCGTGCTAGTGAAGTACACGTAATAGGTTGGAGTAACCATGGCTGCGTTGAACAAGTTCAGGGCTTTCTGTAAAGGGCGTAAGTTCATTGTTCATCATTCGATGGCGACCAGGCAGACTTACGTTCAAGTAAATCAGCTCAGTCAAAAGACTGGCGATGAAGAAGACAATAACGATGTAGATAAACCATCCCTTGAACTGAGGCTCGCCCCCAGCTTGCGCAACAATGGCCGAGCCCAAGCCTTGAGTGGATACAACACTGAGACCGCCAATCCAGCTGCAGATGGAAATATAGACCAACATATTCTTCTTTCCCCATCTCGGACCAGCATACCAGGCTGCAATTGCTGAAGCCACAACAATGACACCGGCGTACGACAAAAAGCTTGGCGTAATGACGAATTTCTGGAACTGCTGAATGTTGGCGACGGCGGACTCTTGCGGCGCGTTGAGGACAATGACGACGGAGCCGACAATGCACAGAAAACAAGAAACCTTGCCGATCATACTCAGCCGTTCCTTGAGGACCATGGCGGAGCCGACAGTAGCGACGACGACAGAGAGGGCGCCGAGAGGGGTGACCAAGATGGCGTCCACGAACATGTAAGCGGCAAAGTTCAAGACCTCCCCTATCAGCATGAGTGTCATGCCAGCCCACCACCACCAGTTCTTGAGGTATCCATAACCCTCGCCAGCCACCTCGTTGTACTTTTCGTTGGCTTTCAGCAGGCCCATCTTCTTCACAACGAAAGAAGTGCCGATAAAGAAACCGGAGCCGACGGCGAGAAGGATACCGATGATTTTGAAAGATGGCGGTCGAGTGGCATGTTCGGCCTCATCTTCTGCGCGAGCGTAAACATGATGCGCCACTTCGAGTATTTGCGCAGCTTGGTCCATGGCTGCGCGTGGGAAAAGAGGCACACGACGACCTAGAATCGTCAGTGTGGTAGAGTAAGAAGTACCGTTCGTTTGGTTGCTTTTTCAGGCGAGATATTGATAAGGTTGTATGGTTATGGCAGTCTTTGCCGGTGTAAAGACGACAGCATAAATCAGTGAGCAAAAGTCAACTGGATATCGAAACCACCGCAGAGAGGAGGGATCCTAGGGAAGGGCGGCCAGGGATGTCGTCGACCCGAAACCTAGCGTTACCGCCAACTCAACAAGTCCAAAACCGTTTGAAGGAGGATGGGCAGATCTGAAGCGCGGCTCCGCAGGGCGTGAATGGCTAGACCCAAACCTAGTCAAAAAAAAAAAAAGTTCTGGCGTTTATTTCTAGAATGTCCAAGGCGCGGTGACAAGTACGTGAGCTCGTTGCAACTGAACAAAACAACAATGTCTTTGTAACCGCCGAACTGTCAAAGACCCGAAAAAGGGGTTCAACAATCAGACTTGCTGGCGGTTGTGTAATGGAGCTCGGGCTTGAGAACGGGGAATAAGTCGATCCGGATCGTCTGACGGAGACGCAGTGAGTGATTGACGGAGCTTTAAGAGGGCCGGTGGAGTCGACGTCGAGCAACGTTGAAGCGGTCGCTGTTTGCGAGAACCCAGATGAGCCACTGTATAGGTAGGATGAGAAGAAGAGGTGAAGAGTCCAAGAACGAACACTGATATGTTTCCGGGTCGCGTGCCCGGCCGACGTTGTGTATACGTAGTTTATTTCGTGTTTTGTGCAAGGTCAAGTCGGAAGTCGGAAAGCCAGGTTGGATACCCTGAAGATTCCTTGTCCAAGGACGGTCCTCGACTCCTCCAAAATGTCCTGATTCCTGATGAGTTTTGGAAAGGCCGGAGGCTGGACTCTTGTTGCCAAGTCTTTTGGCTGGAGACAGGATCGTGGGGTATATTTTTAGGGTGGCGGGGGCCTGAGCACTGCAACCCGTTACGAGCGGGACGATTTGTTTGGAGGGTCAGGAAGATAAGCTTCGAGATGGTGTCGGGTCAGTGCATGTTGCTTCAAAAAGGCGCAATGATCAACGCAAGAAAACATCAATGAATGATGAGTATTCCAAAAAGAATCAAGTTCTAGGTAGGAGCGGAAAAGGTGTAAAGAGAAAATGAGGTGATGTGAGGAAAATGAACGAAACTTGCGCGCGCGCGCACTCCAACGCCCGCCAGACACAGCGCGGCCCCAAACTGACGTTCGAAGGAAGGAACAAGCTGAAAACCAGCGCAGCCCCTCCACCGGCCGGTGGGATGCAGTGTGGGGCCTCCATGACGAACTAAGCGAACCCAGCATCACACCGGATTGGTCCCTGCAGTCGACATTCAGCGTGCTGGTACCCTTACATCCGCCGAAATCCAGGGCAATGCATTCGGAAGGTGGTCTGGGCCCCAATGTCTTCAACTTCAACATCGCAACGACATCCCCAAAAGGCTGGACGCAAGAGGGGTCAGAAACATCAGCTCGATCAAGCAATCAGGTACCGCGGGTCGGGAGGTGTTCTTCCCGAGGTCGACGACGCGCAATCCCACCTGCCAGATATGTATCGCCTCCCTCTCTCTGCGTGTAGCAATGTCAGTCGGGTGTCAGTGCCACTTCCTTTGTATATTCGCGCCCTCGGAATATTGATCACGAATTCTGGAAGGCTGAGTACTATTCATCCACGATATCTCGAGGTTGTGTGACGAACAGTTGCACACATAGCCTGGGTGTTAGAGGTGTCAAGATCAGTTCTGGATGACCTCATAGGCTCAAAGTGTTGGGTAACGTCTCTCTTTCGCGCCAGACCAGCAGAACCTGTAACATCATCGCGCCTTTTGAAACACAAATCAAGTTGTCGAACCCAAAGTCGATTGCATATCCTGCATATGTGGGATTACATACATACATAATACATACATTTCGCAACCACCCTCGAGAGCCAAGTTTTCCCCAAGCTCATCCAGGGCTGCCAGGGCCCAAGACATCCATATCTATGTCGGAAAAGAAACGTTTCTATAGGGCAGAACATATCAACCCTGGACCTAGGAGACGTTTCAAGAAAGGCCCGAACATTTCTGGAACAGCGAGGGTTATCGGACGACCTGAAAAGAGACCCATGTATGTACACTACGCGCCAACTAAAAGATCCTGTTTATCGATTTCAATAGGTAAGGTAGTGAGCATAAATCAATGTTCTTCCCCAACTCATTGTCCCATCATCACTTACCGTATGATTTCGGTGGATATATTTCGGGAGCCCCAGCTATAACCCTGGTATGAAAGCCAGGAGCAGAAGCAGACTACAACATATCAGCCACAACCAGCGCAGATTGAGGGCACATTTGGGATTTTTCTGTTGCTTTGTCATAATCCTCAAAATATATCCACCGGAAATTATACGGTACTACTACAGTAGACGGCATTCACTTGATTCCCTCCACTTGTTGTCGATGATCTTCTATAAAGCCGGTCGTGTCTTTGCCATCGGCTGAAGACACTGGGCAACCAACAACCTCAGAGCATAAATAGCTTACCGCAGCATACCACCCAACCCAGACCTGGGAACCAACAAATGCTAATGCGGCATGTGATGTCACCCGCTTTCTCAAGTTCCCAACGCAGCGGCAAACCGGCCACTGTTCCTTTTTTGCCTATTTACAAATGAATCAATGATAGGCGTTTAGCGCCTTCCTTTCACTTGCGACATGATGCGATTTGTGAGTTTGGGTGGGATGGCGACTTGCTCTTGCGGTCAACATTCCACAAGCTTTGAGGAACTGTCAGCCTGTAAGGTACAGTAGTAAAAGCCGTGTAACCTACTTGGATTTTAGACATTGGACATTCGTCTAAAAGGAGGCCTCACGAGGGCGGTTCGTGGTGGTGTCCTGATCGACACGTAGTGTGAAAGGATAGTAATCAGTAACGAAGGACTGTGAATGTTATTTTCTGATATACGGCGCATTTGGTCGCGCCATGCAGTACTTGAGGATAAACCCGAACCACGGTGTCGCCCCCGTGGGGATCGTAGGAGCAGATGGCGTTATATATAGCGGCGCGGTGTTTTGTGCCGCTCGACAGTTGATAGAAGTATGACAGGCATTCGAGCAAATACAGGACTTGCTGAGCAAACCCTATGGTAGATTGTGGTTGCGCTTCACCAGGGGAAGAAGTAAAAATGGTAACTCGGAGGAACCAAGAAGAAGTATGTACAAGTAAATATGATAATAGTGTATGTAAGCTACATCTTCAGGGCCCATGGGACGAAGCTAGAGCTCATTATAACTGCCTTTTGAGAAAACGCCCTATCTTCCCAGCTTGTGTGCGAGGGTATCCCTTTTCGGCACTGATCATTCCCGTCCGGAACGCCATTATCTTCGTGAAAAGCAAAAGTCCTTCCAGTTCGCCAAGCTCCAACGCTCATCAAGTAAAACCAAAAGTGACCAGCAAACATTTCCCAGCAATGCGTGATCGGCATGTAACACTCTAAGCCTTCACTACCCAACCTGCGTTCACCATGAAATCAAAGATTCTCCCTCCCTTCTGTTGGTCGAGTCTACAAATGTCTTTAGCCTGCTTCCTCTTCAAGCTCCCGTTGCCCTTGACGGCCTCCTTGAGAATCTGCTCCTTGATCATCAGATAAGGCTTAGGCTGGAGCCTGAGCACCTCACAGAGCTTGACCTCTTCTGGTGTGAGGAGATGAAGGTCGGGAGCATTATCTTGAGATAGCGGAAGGGGTTGTATCCCAGGGAGGGGCTGTGGTAGGACCTTTTGCTTGGCCGGCGTAGTGTTGCCGTTCGCGACAATTACGCTTCCACCATTCACCTGCCCTGGTTCCACCTTCATATTGTGAATCTTTTCCGCCTCAGCAATAACATGAGGCGATTGCATGCGCGCTGGCAACTCTGGCTGTACCAGCAAAGCGGCGCCACTTGGCGGATCTGGGGGCGGCGGTTGTTTGCTGCGCTGAGCACTCGCCAGTCGTTCGCGATCCATGGAGCCCAGTGGTATTGACTTTTGAATGCGCGCCTGCTTCTCCTGCTCGTACTTCTCGCCGCTTCGTAGATCGCCAATCTGGACGCTTCGCCATTCCTGTAGTTGTGCGATTGCCTGTCGTAAGTTGAGCTCGTCAATCAAGCCTTGGCAGAACTGTTCAAAGTCGACGCGGTTCATCATCCGCGCAAACGGTTTCGCCTTGTTGAGAAGATCGCGTTCCTCCTTCGACCTCTTCTTCTCGGACTTTGTGTTTTCCCTGTAATCCAGCAAGTTGTGCTCAAAGATAACCTTCTTCCTTTCCACTCGTTGTGTCAACCGGCAGTTGTAGATTTCCATGACGGTAAGTTTGAGTTCCATCTCGGGTTCCAGCTCGCCTGTTCGCGGGTTAATGCCATCTCCTGGGTCAAACTGCATGAGCTGGACGGCTTCTTCCGCTTCGTTGCAGAACTCGGTCTCGAACTCCAAACGTCCGGGCATGTATCCTTGAATCTCGTGACATGACGGAACACTGGCTGTCGGCTTCGTCTTTGCTTGCAATGTCGGGGCGTTCTTGGCCTTTTCCCTCCTGTCCTCGATGCGTCGCTTCTTGCGCGCCTGAAATTCTTCTCTAGAGATTTCGTTTGCCAGTTCCATATCGTGGGGACTGCATCGTTTCGGGAGAGGGAAGTTGGGTGAGTCGACATAGACCTGAAGGTAGTGGTCGCGTACCTCGTCCTTATCTCGGTAGCCGCCAATGTGATCCGCGATGTCGGCCCATGAACCCAAGCCGTAGATTTGTGCGCCCTCCAGCAGGAGGAGCTCCTCGTCCGCTCCCCATTCCCGGTCGAATATGGGAAACGAGTTCTGTTCGATTACTCGGTATGGATGTGTTGCTGGCTGATGGGCATTGCTCGACGCTCCTTGCGCAAAGCATTGTACACAAAGATCATATTCATTGCAGGCGCTGTGGGCACACCTGATTCGGACCTGTGTAAGTGGAACGGTTAGTTGGCTTGTTGTTGTTGGGGAGCCAGAGGGCTGAGGTCCAAAGAGGTTCCCGAACTCCACAACGTCTCGTGATTCGCGCGTCGCGAGGCCTGGGGTACTGGTAGCGGCCGCATCGGAAGGGAGATATGACGTCCAAGCTTCGGCACCAAGACTAAGAGTTGTTGACGATATGAAAAATTCAAACTTACCGTAGAGGTTATATCTGCTGAGCAGACGTCGCAAACATACTTAACACCTCCTTCGCCGCCTCGTGCAGCGATCTTCTTGCGGATGACGCCCATGGTGGATGTCCCCGAGGGACGGGGGTTCGGATAATCCGATAATGCGCCGGGTGTGAGGAGTCAGAAAGGGGGTTAACGTTGGCCAAAATCCACCGCTGAAAGCCCCTGAAATAGCATTGACGGGGAGCGCAGGAATTGACGGCGCTGTAGCACCGTTTATATTGATGAGCTGGATGGTTGATGGCAAGATGTCGATGAGTTTAGCGATGAGCTTGATGGCGGCGATTGTTGCTGTTGTACGAGGGTGTTCCGCCTGGAGTCAGCAGGGCCAGGGGCTACATCCCCAAAGTTCCAAGGAAAGCACGGCGCAGCAATGAGCGACCATGAGCGGACAGGTGGCTCCAGCTGGGAACCCACTTCCATGCCCAGGTTCCGAGGTTGTCCCGAGGCTGTCGCATTCACACGGCACAACCCTAACCCGCAATAAGTAGTCCTTCACAGAAAAGTCTGGAACAGTTCGAAGCATAGAGAATGTCACACTGGACGAAATCCTGATCGTCCAACAGAGTCGAGGACTCGCTGAAGCTCACACTTGAATGTTCTATTCTATTCTCTGAGCATGATGTCGATTGGAATCTCTGCTTGCCCTCACGTAAGGTTGTACGTACCTGAGAGCCTGCACCAAGTCCCTTGTCGCCTTCAAGGTTGGCGCACGGAGAAGCATGGAGCGAGTGCAAGCGCTCCACTAACATGGTGCGGAGGAGCCCCACAAGAGCTTGTTTAGACGCGGGGTTGTTTCCAATTGCCCAACATCGTGAGGGGCAGCAAGGGGATGTTTTCTTGAAAGTTGGAGAAATCATGGTGTTGAAGAGCTCTTTTGGGTAGCCCTTGAGCTTTCATAAGAGGTACCCCGAGAAACTCTGACAGCTTCTTTCTTTTGCCGGACAGCGATATATGACAGTGTTAAGGAGGTTATACTTGACCGGTACTCTCCATTCGATTCACGTCAGATGGTTACCCCATTTCTCCGCATTGAAGCAGTCCTCCACATTCCCATCACGGAAATCTAGTCACGCACCTGAAATATGATGTAAACCGTGGACGACAGTTGAATTTGGTGATGGACAGTAATTTTTAAGCCTTAGCAAGCTCGAAAAGGATTCGAATGAGTTAGTAGACTCTTCAGAGTTGCACAAAGACAAGTCACGACGTCCAAGAGTTCCAACATAAAAACCGGCCTGTCCTGTATCACCAGGATATCGGAGAAACCTCAATGGGCAAATGCTTCTGTCCAGTCTGAGATTGGGGAGAGAACTAGTTCATCTGAGTAAACTGTTGGTTGAGTTGGACGGTCCTCCAAATAATAAGGCCGAAGACCGCCGAACAGATCGATTTCATCTTGCCTGATTCCCGGCCTTGTACCCGATAGAAAAAACCAGTTCGGCAAGTGTTACCAGGTTGCCTCGGGGACAGTAAAACCGAAGCATATGACGCCTCAAAAGTGGAAAACACCATTCACCAGTCCACATTGCATGCGTGGATACCTCACTTATAAGTCAAGAGCATTGATACCCCCAACCCACATCCTCTTCACCTTGATCACATCCTTTTTCGTGAAGATTTCCCACATATTTACCATTTCGGTGGCCACAGAACCAACACAACCATGACGGACAAAGTGCTCGACGACATTTCACATCGTCGCTACAACCCGCTTAACGGCTCTTGGCTGCTTGTATCGCCTCACAGGACAAAGAGGCCATGGCAGTGAGTCACGGATTCTTTCTACGCTGGAATTCAAACAAGACTTTCGTGCTAACGATCAAAAACCAGGGGACAGCAAGAGGCGCCAGCTCTGAACAAGCTGCCTGAATACGACCCTCAAGTAAACAACTCTATTCACCATCAAGTACACATTGCGATCCACTAACACCTTGACCTCAAACCAGTGCTACCTCTGCCCTGGCAACAAGCGCGCCCAAGGCGACTCCAACCCTCAATACAAAAACACTTTCGCCTTCGTAAACGACTACAGTGCCGTCAAGGAAGAGCAACAAGAATACCACCCTGAAAAGAACAGCAACGGAGAAGATGACATCGCCTCTCTCCTACTCCAAGCGCAGCCCGCCATAGGCCGGTGCTACGTCCTCACCTTCTCGGCCAAACACGACACCACTCTAGCGGACATGAGCGCCTCCGAGATCGTTCCCGTGATCGAGACATGGACGCGCATCTACGCCAGCCACTTATCTTCTTCGCACCCTTTGCAGGCCGCGGCTCAACGCGCGCTTAGCGAGATCCCGCCCAATCCCGATGGAGAAGTCGAGCCTCCCAAGAAGGAGCTACAGCTGCGGTACATGCAAATCTTCGAAAACAAGGGCGCGGCCATGGGCTGCTCGAACCCGCACCCGCACTGCCAGATCTGGACGACGAGCACGCTCCCCGAGGAACCGGGCAAGGAGCTGGTGCAGATGACCAAGTACCACCGCGAGCACAAGGGACGGCACCTGCTGGAGGACTACGTGAAGGTGGAGATGGCCAAGAACGAGCGTGTGGTTTGGCAGAACGACGCGTTCTTGGTCGTCTGCCCGTGGTGGGCCGTTTGGCCGTTTGAGGTGCTGGTCATTGCGAAGAGACATGTGCGCGCGCTTGTGGAGCTTACACCCGAGGAAAGGCTGCAGTTCGCAGAGGCGGTGCAGGAGGTTACGAGACGATATGATAATTTGTTTGAGACGAATTTCCCTTATAGTAAGTGGTGTCCGCCTTTTGCAATGCCAGAAAGGGGGGGAAAGGAGAGGAAGCTAACAAGTCGAACACAGGCTCGGGTATCCATCAGGCACCGCTGGACTGCACGGAGGAAGAGGCCGAGATGAGCTGGTTCCATATGCACTTCTATCCTCCTCTTCTCCGGTCCGCTACGGTGCGCAAGTTCTTGGTCGGGTACGAGTTGATGGCTGAGCCTCAGAGAGATATCACTCCGGAGCAGGCGGCTGCGCGCCTTAGAGACTGTGGTGGTAAGCTCTATCGCAAGTCGTTGCAGTAGGCGACGCGATTGCTTCTCCCTGCGATAGAAGATGGTATTAGGTAGTAGTATATTTTCCACCCCGCTTATGGTCCGGAGTGTCGTGCTCTTCGCAAGATGCCTTGTCAAGTTGACCATGTCGAACATTCCTTCCCCTTCTCCGTCTGCGACTTGTCCTGTGTCCCCGTTTGTTTCTCAGGAAAACCGACCTCTTACTCTACGTAGTGACCATACTGCAACACCATCCACAAAGTACCGCCATAAGCCGCCAAGAAGGGGAAGATCTGGGGCCCGCTGAAGCGCTGCGTCTTGAAGACGAACATCTCGCTCGTAAAGTGCACGGCGGCAATGACGTGGGTCCAGATGCCGAGCTTGTACAGCGACGCGTTCTCGAGGTTGTAGCACGCGTAGAAGCGGATGATGCCGGCCATGAAGGTGTAGGTGCCAAAGACGCGGGCCGCCAGCGGCGTAACCTGGTCCTTAGCGGCAGCACCCTTCTTCTCGGCCTCCTCGGGCGTGACGGCCTTCAGCACATCGACGCTGTCCTCCGGGCTGAATTTGCCCTTCGCGGGCGGCAGGGAGCTGTTGGGCACGAAGCGGCCGTTATAGAGACGTCGAGTGTAGTGGAGAGTGCTGTAGTTTTGGAGGGCGTTGCCCATGGCTACGATGGAGACCTGGAGAAGGGGAGATGTCAGTTGCTGGAGAGCAATACCGTGTGTGACGAAACCCGGTGAAGCTTACGAAGAAGAGGTAGTAGGGAAGAAGACCCTTCTCGCCCGAAGGCAGGTAGGCCTTGAGAGCATCCATATCGGTTCGGCGGTCGAGATTCGGTTTTGTGCTTGACGTGAATCTGAAGCTCGTCGCTGTCGATGTTTTGCTTGTTTCCTGATCCAGTTGTCAAACTCCTTGGGCATCGGATGGAAACACCTTTCGGGCCACTCTTCAGCCGCGAGAGACAGGGGTCATCGCAGCATCATGGACGCAGGTCCACAGGCATTGGATGACATTTGGAGACACCAAACAGGCTCCCCCTTTTCGTCAATGACAAAGGCCGTTCATTGGCCGGTGCCCAGAGCTTCCACCAGCTCCGTCGGAGTTCAATGGCGGGCGTCGAATGATGGCTCGATGGTTCCGCAAAACGGAGCCCGAGACAGCAAGGTCCTCTGGCCGGGGCCGCGGGGCGGGACGTGTCAGATTAGAGGGTAGACTCGACCAGTAGAAACAGGCTTACGTAAGGCGCCCCAACCACCAAATTCTGGCTGCAGACCTTCCTAATAGTCTAGGCACCCCCAACTCGGGTTCCACAGAACTCTTCTAAATACACACATCAATTTTAACCCTCAATTTACAATATCCACTTTACTATATAATCTAATAATTAATAATCTAATTTGCAATCTCCGCGCTACGAAAACTTCAATTACATTAATTATAACCATTATTACTATTATTACTGTAACTTATTACGTTATTAACTATATCCTAATCAATCGATAAAAAAATCGTCGCTAAATAGGTCTATTTAAACTTTATAAATAAATTTAAAGAATAGAATAACGAATTTATAACCTACGCTAAAGTTTTAAACCTTATTAATTATATATTAGGGGTATAATTAATTCCCCTTAAACTTATAGAACTAATTATTATAAATTACGCTATTAAATCGTCCGTCCGCTATTATATCGAAAAAGCGAAGGAAGCCCTCAACGATTTTAAAAATAATACTTTTATTACGTTAATCCTTCTTTATAACGTCGATAATATCCCTATAAACGTAGAATTTACCGAAAAATCCTTAAAAGAATAGACTAACGACGCTACCACTAAATTTACCGATTTTATTATCGCGGGGTTATAAGAATATAACTACGATATTAATATATTTAATTACCGGTTTAAAAAATACAAAACCTTTTCGAAATACTACGTTATATTTATTAAATAAATATATAAAACCGTTTATTAAAATTATAAATTTAATTACCTTTAGAATAACGAAGATTTCCTTTAATAATATTTTACTTTCATTAAAAGGTTATAATACCGTCCCGAATAAACTTTTATCGATATTTATAAAATTTATTATAATTATATTAATAAACCCCTTATAATAAAGCTTAAGATAAGAATAATTAAATAAATTAACGGTTAGGAAATTATTATAATTAAAACCCAATTTTACGCGGTCTTTAAATCCTTATTAATTATTATTTAATTTTATAACTTTATTAAATATTTACGCCCTATTCGACCGGGTTAAACCTCCGACGCCTCGCGTTAATACCGCTTATAAATTATTAATAATATTTTCAATTTCTATATTTTATCCAGGGATTTCCGTATTAAGAGCTTTAATAATAAAATACCCGTAATTATATAGGCTAAATTTAACCGTAGAGGTATTTATAGAGCGTTCTTTAGAATTAGAAGTAATACCTTTAATAAATTAAAGGATATTAATATTAAAGTAAAAAATATTTAATTTAATAAACCCTAATATAATTAGCGTAAAAGGAAATACGCAATATAAATTAAAGACTCTAAATAGAATAAAAGTTTATTATTATTATTTCGCTATAAAATTTACGAAGAGGGTACGTATATTATTAAATACTATTAATATCTCTTTCCTAGTAGGGCCCTAAATCCTTATTAAAAGCCTAATTTTAAAATATAAATTCGGGTAATTAAAAACTTCAATAACGATCTAAAATTCAAAAGGGAAGTCGAAATTTAAAGAAAGGAAATAATTAAATAATTAATAAATCCTATCCCTAATACTAATAACCAATTTTAAAATAATTAATTCTTTAATAAAAGTATTATTATAAACCCTATTCCTATCTTTATTTAAATCTATAAAACCGTTATAATATAAATAGTATTTTAAATAGGAAAAGGAAATTTTAATATTTATCCGCTTAAAAATTATATTCTTTTTAATTTTAATAACTCTTTATATATATTTAACGAAATTACGTATTTCCTTAATTTCTATTACGTACCCTATAATAATAACCTATAGGTTAAAAATTTATATATTATAATTTAAAGTTATAAGGAGGTTAATTTTATTATTAATAGAGAGAACGGGCCTAGGAAACTACGTTTCTATAATATAATTTTCTATTTTAATTTTATAATTAACTTTATCTCCTTATACCTATTACGTAAATAAAATTTCTTTTAAAATTATAAATTACTTAATAATTACTTTCGTAATATAAATTAATTATTCTTTTACTATTTTAAAACCCGTTACCGCTAAACTCTATTTAAAGAACTTCCCTATTCATTTATTCGGGCGAATTTCTATACCCGTAAAAATATAATTAACTCCTATATAAGCTATAAACACTATTATAAAAACCCCTTCACTTAGCATTTTAAATTAAAGCACTTTAATCCCTAAATATTATTTTATTTCTATAACGTATTAAGAGCCAAAGTTCTATTTAAAAATAAGAAGGAAGAAGACGAAAAAAACCCTAAGACTAAATAATATAATACTTATACCTAAATAAAAATCAAATAATAAATTAAATAAAAACTTAGAAATAAAAGGTATAAAATTAAAGAACGTTTTATTATAAACTTTTTTAATTATAAAAAAAATTACCGAAATTATATTAATATTATATTTATTATTTATAAATTTACTAAATATATTTAGGAATATTTCCTTTATAACCAATTCGCTATTATAATCGTAATTTATTTAAACGATTTCTTTATTCTCTTTAAAATATAATTTAACGTTATAATATAAATATTAAAATACGATAATAAAATTACGAAATTATAATTACTCTTAAATTTATTAACGTAATATAATATAATTATAGAGCCCTCTACCCTATATACTTAAATATAAAATAAAGGTGTAGAACGTTCGAAAAATATAATTAAAAATAAAGCGTGTGTTATAAATTTAAATATTCGTTTTCCTAAGGATTTTTAGCCGGAAATCGTTTCTATAATAATATATTTTAATAATCGGTCCCCTAAATACTTTTATAATTAAAAATCTCTTTATAAAAAATTTTATACGGCTATTATTAGGAAAATTAATAATAATAATAATAAAATTACCCCCCGTAAATTTAATATTTCCTACTTTCGAATTTATAATTATAAAGTATTTATAATAATTACTATTATTAAAAATAAATAAAATAGGCTTTAAAAAATAAACCTTAAAGCGTAAATTAAATATTTAATCGATTATACTTTTATAACTATTTACCAAATTTAAAACCCTATTATTAACGAAGTTATTAATACCCGTAACGTTATTTTTAATAAACGTACCCTCTTTATTAATAAAGTAAAGAAGGAAGCCGAATCCTTAAAATTTATTTTAAAAGAATTTACCATTTTATTAAAGAAATATACCGTTAAAGAATAATTATTAAATAACCAATTTCCTTTCGATTTTATAATTAACCGTATTAATATAAAAAATACGAATACCTACGACCTTTTAAACTCTTTCTTTCTTAACCCGGTTTAAAAAAGGGAAATAATAATTATTAGGGAGGTATAAATTGAAAAAATAATTATTAAAAAAATAGAAATTAATATACCGCCTCTAAACCCCTTTAATAAAATTATAAACCTAAAGGAGGACCGAATAATTATCAATTACTTCGTTAATTATAATTATTTAATACTATTAAATATATTATTATTAATTTCCTTTCTTATAGGAATATTTACTATAAATTATATTAAATACGTTAAAAAAGAATTATTAAAAGGTTTCGAACCTTAAAAAGTAATATTTAATACCGGACGTTTTTACTAACCTATAATTATAACGTATAAGAAGAAAATTATTAAAATAGAATTACAACGTTCTATATATAAAGAAAGGGTAATTATTAAAAATATAATCGAATCCTTAATCGCTATTAATAAATTTTAAAGCCTTTACCGTTATTAATTACTATTAATACTTCGCAATTATAAAAACTTTAATAAATATCCCTTAAACGACCTCTTTAAATAAACCGAACGAATTTACTTCGAAAATTATAAATAAATAAAAACTTAAGTGGAAATAAACCACGACGAACCCAAAGTTAAGGGCAAATAAATCCTCGATTATATATAAATATATACTTATAAATACTTTAAAAATAATTACTTTAATAAAATTAAGGCTTATTTAATTATATATAGAAATTAATAAATAAAAATTATAGGGTAAGAAATTTATACCTTTACTTTAATAAAAAAATCCTTCTACACCCTTATAATTATAACCTTACGCTTTAACTTTAAATTTATTTAATAAAACGTAATTAACGCCTTTATAAACGTAATAATAAATAAAGAGATTTATATACGTATACCGCTAAATTATTATATTTAAGGGAAAGTATTTAAAATTTTTAAAATATTATATAATCTTCGTCGTTCCTTACTACTATAATAACGAAAATTTATAAAGATATTTAAAGCCCTAAAATTCTATACAATCCCTAAAAATCCTTATATTCTAATTAATAATAATATTTTAGTCTTTTATTATATTAATAATATTATCTTTTATTATTACTTTATTAAGGAAGAAATTGCCTAATAATATATAAAAATTCTATAGTCCTAGTATAATCTAATTAAAGGAAAGGAATTGTAATAATTCTTAAGTATTAAAGTAATCCGCGATTATAAGGCCCGTAAAATCTAATTATCCTAATGGTTATACTTTTAAAAGATTTATAAACTCGCCGACGATAAGTACACTATTTAAATCCTAATAAATAATATCGAATTAATACCCTATAATTATAAAACTATTAATTAATCTATCTATCGATACTAAATTAAAATCGGGTTTATATTTTACGCCGTTATTATTACTAAATTAAATATTATTTTTATAATTAATCGATTTATTAAATATAATTACAATTTAAAATTAGAATATTATAAAACCGTAAATAAAGTATTATATTACTTCTTTACTATTATAAATTTAACCCTATACTATAAAAGAAATATTAAACTTTAATTTACTTTTAACGCCTCCTTTACCGATAATTCTATCGACCGTAAAAATTCCCAAAATTTTATAATAAAACTATATAGTAAATTTATTTACTAGGGAGCCTCTAAATAATTAATAATAATTATTTCTATAACCGAGGTAAAATTCGTAGCCCTTTCTAATATCGCTAAGGAAATATTATACATTATAAAACTATTTAGAAATTTTATATTAAAATTCTCCAACCCTATTCTAATTTTCGAATATAATAATATTTAAATATTTAGAATTTTAAATATAGAAGCTTCAAAATTAGTAATTAAACTCCGCTATATTAATATTTACTAATATTAATTAAAATAGGAAGTATAGGTAGGGATAATTAAAGTATAATATTTCAAAATTTTAAAGATGCCCGTAAACGGTATAATTAAAATATTAACCGTAGAGAAATACTAGGAGTTTAGGAAATTAATAGGGATAGATTCTATACGAAATAAAGAAGGTTATTAGCGGGTAAAATATTTAAGGATTAAGGAAATAAATAAAGAGGAGTAATTGGTTTTGTATAAATAATTTTAAATTTATCTATTTTAAGAAATAAATTGTATTTAGGGAAGTGTATTAAATTAGAGGGTAAATTCGATTAGTAAAAATAGGCTTACGTAAGGCGCCCCAGCTACCAGATTCTGGCTGTAGACCTTCCTAATAGTTTGGGCACCCCCAACTCGGGTTCTACAGAACTCTTCTAAATATACACATCAATTTTAACCCTCAATTTACGATATCCACTTTGCTGTGCAATCTGACAGGACGCCACGAAAATCTCACCTCTAGCGGGCTGGCACATGCAAGCGCAGGCGAGTCCGGACTGCAGTGCAGTAACCCCTACCCAAAAAGTTCCCAACATTTATTTGCGGTCGGATTTCAACTTGGGAAAGTTTCACACCTTCCGAATTCAACCCAAAGGCTGATTTTCATCATTGATTGTCGCCAACAACCCATACACAATGGAAAAGGTTGCTCAGATCTGGGACTCTGTCCCCCAGTATGGCCAATGGGCTCTTGCTGGCGTTGGCGCTCTTTACGTCGCTACTCGCGTCGGCGCTTTCCTCCAGCTCCTCCTCAACGCTTTCATCCTGAGCGGCACCAACGTACGTCTTTATGCGAGAACTACTTCGGATGGAAGATACATTGGAGACTTTGGCTAACTCACCGGTAACAGCTTCGCAAGTATGGCAAGAAGGGCACCTGGGCCGTCGTTACCGGCGCCTCTGATGGTCTCGGCAAGGAATTCGCCCAGCAGCTCGCTTCCAAGGGCTTCAACCTCGTTCTCGTCTCTCGCACTCAGTCTAAGCTCGATACTCTCGCCCGTGAGCTTGAGCTCCGTTGGGATGGCCTCAAGACCAAGACCTTCGCCATGGACTTCTCCAAGGACGACGATTCCGACTACGAGCGTCTCGGCGAGCTCATCAAGGGTCTCGACATTGGTATCTTGATCAACAACGTTGGCCAGTCCCACAGCATCCCCGTTCCTTTCCTCCAGACCGACCGCGACGAGCTCCAGAACATTGTCACGATCAACTGCCTCGGCACACTCAAGACCACCAAGGTTGTCGCTCCCATTCTCGCTCAGCGCAAGAAGGGTCTTATCCTTACCATGGGCTCTTTCGCCGGTGTTATGCCCACCCCCTACCTCGCCACCTACAGCGGCAGCAAGGCCTTCCTTCAGCACTGGAGCAGCGCTCTCTCTTCCGAGCTCAAGGACCAGGGCGTCGATGTTCACCTTGTTGTCTCCTACCTCGTCACCACTGCCATGAGCAAGATCCGCCGCACCAGCCTTCTCATCCCCAACCCCAAGCAGTTCGTCCGCTCTGCTCTCGGCAAGGTTGGCCTCAACAGCTCCGAGCCTTTCCCCAACACCTACACCCCCTGGTGGAGCCACGCCGTCTTCAAGTGGGTTATTGAGAACACTGTCGGTGCCTACAGCTACTTCACCCTCAAGCTCAACAAGAACATGCACGTCGACATTCGCAACCGCGCTCTCCGCAAGGCTGCTCGTGAGGCCAAGAAGCAGTAAGCGCGCATATCAGCTCTTAAGCGATATGGTGTGTGATGCAGATGGGGGGTAACATAATTTGATATGGATCGTTCTAGCTCAAAAACGACGTATTGAGTTTGAGGCCAGAATACCTGTCAAGCTGTGGACTAGTGGTAGAAAAAACGGGGGCCATTTCAGGGACCGCACGAGTTAGCGATGACTTTGCGCGGGTTCGAGGATATTCTTTCCTGGTTAGAAGTCAGGAGAGAGATTTATAGATACAGATTGTAGAAAATAATGTTCCGACGATGTTATGAAGTAACTTGCTGCCCGTATTGTTTCTTGTGGTATTCAACAAGAGTTTGACGAGCTTTTTGTTGTTCAGAGTTGAATCTTTCGAGAGTTTCAATCCAAAGCAACATCGATGACGTTGTCGGCAATGATTGGACAGGCCCGACATCTCGAAGCGGGAGAAAAACATGATGCCAAAAGAGGTTAGCGCCAGCTCTGCTGTCCCAAGTCGCCGTCCAGTGCAGTGGGCAGCGCGTCCAAGATTCGCGTTCCAGGTCTTGGGTCCCAGTTGCCAGCCGGGAAACGCCCTGGGCACCAATGATTCCTGCCCGGTCGCGGTACGTACCACCACTGCCAGTTCTCCAGCCAAAAATTGTTTACGGCAGCGGGCCAGCCTCTTCAATCTTCACCATCCACAGTCCACCTTTGGAAAGTTGATTGCCCAATCGCGCGCACGGCAGAGCTTCCTCGCTCTCAACACCACAACACAACAACGCCTTCACCTCAACAAGCTCTGGTCGCCGATCCACGATCACGTCGCACCGTCCCGGATTTTTATCAGCTGCCATCCGGATCTTTAGAGCTTCCTTCATGGTGGTGCGATTGTACTAGTACACCGATTGCTAGCGAGCACCGACCGCGCTCTCGACTTTTGTCACCTCAAGCAAGCATCCCACCCACTTGGGAATACCTTGAGCAAAAGAAGGCAAACGGAGCAAAGGCGGCAAAACAGCACTACGGCGCAGAGAATCACGTAGCTGTCAGATTGCGCCGCACCCTTCGAGCTTCGACTTGTACCGACTACGAATTTATTAGCCCATTTGCCTCGTTCGCGGAGCTTCCCTCCCTCGACGCTCGCGTCGACCCCGAACACCGACAAACTATCCCCGCCGTTATCCCACCATCATCCTGTCGGCTGTTAACATCGCATCTCTGCTATCATGAATCCATCCACACCTATGCGCCAGCTTCCTGGCGCATTCCTCAACATCCCGGCTGCAGGCGCACCCAGGACCGACGATGCTAGACGCTACTTGGACTCGCTTCCTGAAAAGGCCACTTCGAGGCCGGCGGTGGGGAGCTTCGGGGCCTATAATGCTGGTAGTGCCAGTGTTGCTTCCGGAGCCTTGACTGGGGCCCCGTCTCTTCCCGTTGCTGGCGCCGGTGCTGGAACTGCTGCTGTTACTCGTCCCGTATCACAGGTGCCTGTCCCAACGGTGCCGGCTCAGACTCGCACAGATCTACCACCGGTTGCCAAGGCCGCGCGGCGCATCACCAATGCCCTAGCTCGTGACGAGAACTATCCGGATGTCGACTCCTATGCTAGAGGTGAGGCTACCTGTCAAGACTTCTTGCTCTTTGTGGCAACGTGGTGGAAGTGGCTAACCATGTCTCTCACGAATAGCTGGCTCTTCTTCCGACTATGACATGTACAGCACCGATGACGCGCCCGGCGCTCCTTTCAAAAAGACTCATATGCATCCCATCCCCGACCAGGTCTTTGATAGGTTAAACAGGGGAGAGGTCAACACGCAGCTCGGCTTGTTTGCCGACATCAACTACGCGTGGGCTGCTATTGACAGCTCCCTCTTCCTCTGGGACTACACCCACCCGAACCCCGAACTTATCGGCTACGAAGATGCCACCACGACCATCAGCGCTGTCGCCTTGGTGCCTCCTAAACCTGGCGTGTTCGTTAGTAACATCACGCACATTCTGGTCGTTGCTACGGGCACCGAGATAGTTCTGCTGGGCGTATCCGCGACACCTACCCCTTCTGGATCCAAGACCGTCACCCTCTACCAAACAAAAATGGCCGTGCATCGCGGAAGCACTGATGTCAGCATAATCGTTGGTACTGCGACCGGCCGCATTTTCTTTGGCGGTTATACCGATACCGATATCTACGAACTCCTTTACCAGCAGGAGGAGCGCTGGTTCTCAAGCAGATGCGCCAAGGTCAATCATACACACCCCGGCTGGACGTCGGTTGTTCCTAGTTTGCCGGTGCCAATGGGTTTCTTGGGTCACCGTGACCAGGAATTCCTTGTGCAACTGGTTGTCGATGACACTCGGAACCTCCTATACTCGCTCTCGGACAAGTCCACGATTCGAACATACTTCCTGGAGCCCTCTGGAAAACTTACAAAGGTCATTGAGAAGAACAAGGTCTCGTGCCTTAGCGATATGACCCACATGGTTGATTTGAACAGGAACCCATTGCTTAACGAGAGAGTCAAAATCGTCTCCCTTAGCGCGATTTCGGCGCGAGAGGCCTCAAAGTCGCATCTCATGGCGCTCACCAACACTGGGTGCCGCTTGTTCCTTACCGCAACAAGCGCGGCATCCTACATGCTGAACGCCTCTACCAACCTTGCTCCTCAGAGCATGCAGGTCCAGTACATCAAGTTCCCCCCAACAAGCGAACAGCAGCAGGTTCCACTCCGCAACGAGACCAACACTACGGTTGCATACGCACCTGCGCCTACAGCAGCCCAAGACCAAATGTCTGGCCTCCTTTCGGAAAGCTGTCTTGGTCAACGTTTTGCTCCGGGTTATTTCTTCGACGCTGTTCGCTCTGGGGAAAGCCGCACGGACTTGCTCTTTGTATCAGCCCCCGATGTCGGCAGACTCAAGCAAAACACGGTGCTCAGATACGTTGAGCAAGGAACCATGATCCCCTTGGGTGACGGAAGCCGAGTTCTTGCCATTGGCCTAACTGGTAAGCCTTTTGCGGCTTCTGGAAAACCGCTCGGATTCGGCAACGAGCTAGCTGTACAGTTTGACCACACCCCGAGCGAGTTTGCCGTACTCACCAACACTGGCATTCATATCGTTCGTCGCAGGAGGTTTATCGACATCTTCGCCAACGCTATTCGCGTTGCGTCTGGTGATGAGGATCTGGACAACAAGGTCAAGACTTTCACTACCATCAATGGCAGGGTTGAAATGGTTGCGGCTGCGTTGGCGGTGGCATGTGGTCAGGGAGGAGACACCCGTCGTGCTGTCGATCCTCTCACTGAGGATAGGGCGCGCTCTATCTTCATCAACTACGGTGGCCAGCCTAAGCTCGCGGACACGGATGTCTTGCAAGCAACACCGGAGGACAGCGTACAGCTCTCAGCTCGTCACGACGCGCTAGTGCTTTACCTTGCTCGTCTCACTCGCAGTCTGTGGAAGTCCAAGGTCATTGCGATGGGGACGGATGGCGCTTCGGGTGGTTTCGCTGTTAGCTCCGCTCTCCCCGTTTCCAAGCTTATGACGGTACAGGAAAGTGTTCAGCGACTAAGGAGGTTCCTTGAGCAAAACAAGAGTCTCATCCAAGGCTTGGCTGGGCCCTCTGACCGGGTTTCTAGCAGACAGGAGGAGATCGCCTTGCAGTTGGAGCACCAGTCTCTCCACGCGTTGCGCCAGTTGATGGACAGCGTGTCCGAGGGCATTTCCTTCGTCCTGATGCTGTTTGATGAGCGGGTAACCGACATCTTCATGCGCCTGGATGATACTTCCAAGCAGCAGTTGCAAGACCTCACGTATGAGGGATTGTTCTCCCAAAATTCTGGAAAGGAGCTCGCCAAGGTTCTTGTCAAGGCTATTGTTAACCGCAATATTGCCAACGGAGCCAATGTCGAGACTGTCGCTGATGCGCTCAGGAGAAGGTGTGGCACCTTCTGCTCCCCTGATGATGTTGTCATCTTCAAGGCTCAAGAGCAGCTGCAACGTGCTAGCGAGTCGCAGGGTAACCCCAACCTAATGCGCACCTTGCTTGCGGAGAGCTTGCGGTTGTTTGATCAGGTTGCAGGAAGCCTGACCATGACTAACCTCCGGAATGCGGTCGAGCAGTACATCACTCTGAAGTACTACGCTGGCGCTATTCAGCTGTGCTTGGTCGTGGCTAGGGAGAAGGACCGTGGAAACACGGCTCTTGCTTGGTTCAACGAGGGCAAGCCGGCTAACGATCCCCGTGAAAAGGCTTTCAATGACCGGACGAGTTGCTATTCCTTGGTTCACGAGGTTCTTGACCGACTAGAAATTGCGTCTGCCTCGGAACCCGATGTTGTAGACGGCAGGCCAACCCTCGCTGCCACAAAGCGGGCGGAGGCCTACAGCGTTGTCAACAGCTCAGAGGACGAGGTCTTCCATCTCGATCTGTACGATTGGTATATCGAGAAGGGTTGGACCGACCGTATGTTGGCCATCGATTCCCCTCACGTCGTCACATACCTTCAAAGACTCGCTGCTGTCGATGCTCAGCATGCCGATCTTCTTTGCCGGTTCTACACGCAACGCAGCCGCTTCTTCGAGGCTGCTCAAGTGCAGGCTGACCTTGCCAAGTCCGATTTCCCTCTTGGCATCAAGGAACGCATCACCTTGTTGAGCAGAGCGAAGGCCAACGCCAGCGTCACCACCGTTGGTGTGAGCCGTCAGCAACAGCAGCTCCTGAATCACGAAGTGACCGAGCTTCTGGAGATCGCCCACATCCAGGATGACCTCCTTGAGAGACTGAGGGCCGATCCTCGCATAATGGCTGACAAGCTCCCGGATATCGAGAAGGTCCTTGATGGTCCCGTCCAGGGCCTTTCTACTGTAAGTCCTCTCACATGACTATTTGGTTCGTTCATTACTAATTTATACCGTGTAGCTCTTCAACGACTTCGCTGACCAGGCCGGATACTACGACATCTGCCTGCTCATCTACAACTCCGCTGACTACCAAAACCCACACACCATCAACGAGACGTGGGAGAACCTCATCAGCCAGATTCACTTCGAAACCGAGCAGAAGCAAGAAGCATGGCGTCACGTTGAGGCCGGCGAGCCGTTGCCTCAGGGCTTCGAGGGTCTTGAAGCTGCGCCTCCCATGCCCTACGAGGCTGTCGTCTCCCAGATCCAGTCCATCGCCCACCGCACCTCCCTCGACAGCCTCATCTTCCCCGTCGACACTCTCCTCCCCATGGTCTGCGGCTACGCGATTAACAACCACCAGGACGCCTCTATCGGCGCTGACCCCTGCTGGCCCGTCGCTACCTTCCTGCAGCTGGGTGTCCCTCACACCCTGATCGCCCGCGTGCTGGAGAACATGTTCGACGCCCAGGAGGCGCCCTTCGTGGGCAAGCACCGCAAGTCGGTCGTGCAGTGGATCAACCTCGTGGTCGACTCTTGGATTCGCGAGATCGAGCACCGTGGCTCCGCCTCGGGCAAGAACGGCGACGGCGCCATCACCACGTGGGTTGCCGAGCTGCTGACCCGTGCCGAGGAGGCGCTAGTGGGCATCGCGGCGGGCACTAGAGACCCCGCCCAGGCGGCGTCCATCACGGCTATTCGCAGGGACACGAGAGAGTTGAAGAGGAAGGTGGAGATCTTGTCGCAGGCTGAGGCTCAGGGTAGTCTGTTGTTCAGCACCAGGTAGGACCAGGTGAATCAAATGACACCCAAGACGCCCATGGACAACACCAACAGGAGCAAGAAGCGGACGCCGTTTGGGGTGACGGTGGAGGAGGTTCCGGATGAAGGTGGTGCTGCGGAGGACTCGATTTTGTGTGATAGCATCCCGGGCAAGTGGAAGAGAGGGTTTAGTGATGTGTAACCGCATTGGGGAAGCGGCTGTGTGATACCTCCTTTAAAAGATTGGTGCGAAGATGGAAGTTGCAAAGAGCAGGAAGGAAACTAGAATTACGAGAAAGCGATTGTGTGCTTTTCTAGCATTTTTTGTCGAGTAGATTCCATGGTCACCACATTGGCTTGGTGTCTGGGTACTGTAGGTTGGTTTGGCTGGTTTGGTTCGGTTTGGTTAATGTGTACTGTACATAAAGTATCTCATCTGGCTTTTTTCATGATTATCCTTTGCTACTGGTCTGCTATGACGATGGTTGTTACCGTCATTTGGGCCTGTTGTGATATGGAGGTAGGGAGTGGTTATGCCGCTTCCTTATCTTATCTACATAGCTGAGTCAGCCTTCGTTCCCGAGCCATTGGATGCCCTCCCTGCCTGTGGCCCGAAGTGGAAGGCCTGATCTTGACAATTACGTCTACCAAGTAGTCGCCAACCCGCCCTTCAACAATATGCTTCCTCACTGTCATTTACCGCGATACCGCTTATTCCTGGCATATGATAGTGTTTTGAGACTCCGACCTGACTGAGATGGCGACACCTTTTAGGCCCCGCCGGCTGCTGCGAAATTCGCGGGCATGTAAGTCGGACGAGACATGTAAAAACAACTTCACAATCCGGCTGACATATTCTCAGGTGATTTCTGTCATAAGCGACGGATAAAATGCCAGCATAATGTCCTCGATCCGGCTCGTTGTAAAAACTGCGCCGAGTTCGACATTCAATGCACCTATCTCCGGCCACTGAGGCGTGGCCGAAGCTCTCAACACAGTGCAGGCCCAGGCCCAGGTCATCAACCGGATGGTAGACAGGCTATCGCTAGCGAGGAGGCTGGACGGAGTCATCCTGAAGCTCCATCTAGTTCTCGGCCAATCCAGGTCGCCACCGGCAATGGCGACCGTATAGATTTGGCCGATGCAGAAAGCAGCTCCGCTACAAACGAGCACCGGAGTGAGCCCCTGAGTCTAAGCCCAGCATGGCAAGCTTTTGCCCGAACCTCTACCCCGGTCATCAAGAAGTTGCTAGCTATCTACCACAAGACGGTTTACCCCATGTAAGTGAATCCTTTGCGCTACATATATCGCGAGGTGCAATAAAGTGAAAACTAGTCCTGACAGTCACGCGCGCGGATGTCTAGCTTTCCCTACTTTGACCCCGTTAGGCTCGAGCAGAGACTTGAAACGCTGGAACATGCTCGCAGCCGTGCATTCTTCTGCTCTGTCATGGCTGCTTGCGCCCTAGCTTCAGCTCGGGTGAGGGACGGCGCCCCAACAAGGGCCTCACATGGTCACCAGAATGATGATGTGGTGGTGAGCCTGGAAATGATGCCTCCAGCACAGATGTTCTTTGCCGCCGCGGAAGAAGCTCTTCCCACTCCCAAAGACCTTCTTCAATGTCGGGACTTTGACTATCTCAGAGGCTTTGCGCTGTTGTCGCTTGCAAGCCTCCAGGACGCTAGGATCGGAGCGATGCAGATGTATATCGGCCATTATTTCACCATGCTTGCTGTCAATCAGTGGCATGATGAGGCCAACTGGCCGAGTGGGTTACATCCCGCCGAGAAGGAAGAGCGTCGGAGACTGGTATGTGCACTTCAGCGCCCACTCTTGTGTTAGTATTCACTGACCAATTGTCAAAAGTATTGGTCATTCTACACGCTCGATGTCTACTCGTCCATTGTTTGGGACAGCTGCATCCATTTTCAAGAAGCTCATGCGAAAGTTGAGTATCCCACTGGCAGGAACTGGAATGAAACTGAAAGCGCCGACCCCCTAGAGAGAACTCGTTGGATAGTCGGATGGAACTTTACCACGGATCTATATCGTATCTTGGAGCATAGCCTTAGCAGGTTACGAACCCGGTCTTCGAGATTTTACCTCATGGCAGGCGACGCCGTATCAACTCCGGCCCTCAACATGTCCAGTCAGGATTACGTTAGCGAGATGTACTTGGCCTTGCCGCCCATCTTCAAACATCTCCAGCCGTGCACTCACAATCCAGCTCAAGATATCTATGGCTTCCAAGCCGCCAATATCCAGGCGACCATGGCTCTCCTGCAGATGGTGTCTCTTTCTCTCGAGGCTGATCCTGATGCGGAAAGAAAATGCTCCGTCGTCAGTGACATATTGGCTACTTTCCATCAGGTGCCCAAACCATACCTGAGAGCCATCAGCGCGCCTTTGATATATCACATCGGCGGCATTGGCACCATTCTGGGGTCGGTCATGGAAGGACCGTTATCGGAAAGCTCATGCTGCGTCGTACGGGATCTGCTCCTCTCCATGGCCGAGCTTCTTGAAAGCTTGGAGGCTTGTCTTCATCGAAGTGGCGGCGCTGCACAGAGGCTCCGAAGTCTTGTTACACGCATCGAAGAGTACATGGGCTCTCGAGGTGGTGCACGAACTACCCAAGCACAACAACAACATCCTGCGGATATCTCCGGTTCCGTCTCTCGAGAGGACCCTTTGAATAACAGCAGTCGAGACGACGCGGTGCTCCCTGGCCCTGACTTATCGGCTCAGTTTCAACTTCCTGACGAGTTGTTGCAAGACTGGACTTGGCCGTTTGCTATGTCAAATACCTATCTGTCTTTCTGAGTAACTAATCAATGGAATGACTTTCAACGGCAGGTGTACTGGAGAGTCGAAAAGGAATACACACTGATCCCTGGAAAATACCGGGATTTATCTAATATCAACATCTACCACTTGTTATCAAACACTTTACCATCTACATAATTCACCATTTCCTTCACAGACTCCAGCTTCGCCCGTCCCTCACCGAACCTCATGCCTTTCGTCATCACTGTTCGATAGTTCTCTCCTGGGTTCACTTTTCCAAGAACATAAGGCCGGCGCGTCTCGACCCTGTCTGGAACGGGGATGCTTCGTCCGACAACAGCCTCCATGCCCTGCCACGCAAACGTGACGGCCTCCTTCGCGCCGCCCGGAATACCCGCCGCATCCAGCATGAACATTTTGACGTTCGGGAACTGCTCCTTCATGTAGTCGGTAATGTTGGGGTTGTACGCGCCGCCGCCGCACATAAAAACCTCGTCAACCGGGTGGTCCTTGGGCGCATAGCGACGCCAGTGGTCGACGATAGCCTGAGCGGTGATCCTGGTGACCGTGGCAACAACGTCATCCGGCGACATGCCCAGCTCTGCACCCTCCTGTATCAGTTCATCTGCCAGGGTGTCGCGGAAGACCTCTCGGCCGGTGGTCTTGGGCGGGTCCCAGCTAAAATACGGAATCTTGCTGAAGAACCGGTCCACCATGTCCTGGTTGACCTTTCCTCTCTTGCCCATCTCGCCGTCCTTGTCGTACTCTCGCTCTCCGTTGCTGTAATGGCGGACCACCGCGTCAATCAGCGCATTGCCCGGGCCGGTGTCAAAGTCGTACGCGTGTTCCGGGCCCTCGGGCGGGATGAAGCATACGTTGGCGATCCCGCCTATGTTTTGGCACGCCCGCAGCTTGCCAGGATGATGCAGCAGAAGCGCATCGAAGAAGGCAATCAGCGGCGCCCCTTGCCTGCCGGCGGCCTGGTCGGAGACGCGGAAGTCGGTCACGGTAGTGACGCCCGTTCGCGAAGCCATAAAGGTGCCCTCGGCCATGGTCAGCGCAGATCGGGGGATCCCTTCGTCTGGCATGCTGGCCAACCAGATGGTCTGGCCGTGGGAGCCGATGGCGTCAAGACTCTTGATGTCCACATTGTTCTCCTTGCAGAACTGGATCGCCGCGGCGGCAAAGGTCTCGCCGAGGTGGACGTTCACCTCTGAGAGCTCCGAGGCAGATGTTCGGTCGTGCTTGATGATGGACAGAACGCGTTTCTTCAGGTCCAGATCCATGGGAATTTCGCCGTGCTTGAGGAGAGAGAAGTGCATTGGCGAATCAGGTGTTTCTTGTCTAAAGTGACACAGAGCACAGTCGATGCCATCCTGGTTTCATGGTCAGTAAGGTTTTAAGTAGGCGGCGTGCATTTGAGTTTTCAGGCTCTCACAAAGTAAGTAAACTCACCATCGATGTGCCACTGTTCATCCCCAATACTGTGAGGTCGAGCGGTTGCCCGTTTGAGCCTGATGACGAGCTGCCTCCATTGCCGGCGGCATGGCCGTTGACCCAGTTTGTCAAGTTCATCGCTGCTGTCTGACAGGTGGCGGAGGAAAAAGCCGATGTTGTAGAAGTGTCGAACTCTTCTGAAGAGCAGTGACTTGGGTATATTTCAACTTTTTCATGAGGCGGGGAGGGTCATCGATCAAAATCGAGTTCGCCGTCAAGCCCGATTTGTCAGGCCGCGTCCCCCGACAGTCCAGCCACATGATTCACTCACTATTCCTTTTGGCCCACCATCAGCAGTACGGTTTTGCAGTCGACCGGGTCGAGATCACAGACTTCGCCGGTCGAGCTAGACGGTTAAGCGGTTAAACGGTGAAGATCGCTCGGCAGCAGTGGGCGCGGCTACACGCTTTAACGGTTAAGCGGTTATCCGGACTTGGCGAGCTTTTGACGACTCGCGTCGACTGGATCACCAGGGACCAGACACTTATCACCCACACCTCCACAAGATGGGTTATTCCCCAGTTTCTGGGGATGGCTGGGATTCTTGGACTGCGGGGACTCCTCTGGGGGAGCATGAGACGTTGGATCTGGGGTACGTCGGTACAACACAACCTAACTTGGCGTGGGTTCCTACCCATCCTGCCGGGTCCTGGGTCTTGGACACTCGACCGCCAGTCGTCGATGGCAAATATCGTGAGTAAGCGATTGGGTCTACCTGATACATAAAGGAGTGCTAACAGCCCACCTCAGCTAGAAAACGATAGTGTGGATGACCCGTCTCCCTTTGCAATATCTCTCTTTACTATCTATCCATCGACGTTTGTTGCAATATTTTTCCACGACCATCGCCAGTCACCATCGTCACACCATGGGCTACACCACCCTCTGGAAGAGGCTGTCGCCTACACAGCTCAATATTGCTATCCAGACCTTCTCCCTCATCAGTATTTTCTTCGAGGGCTATGACCAAGGCGTGATGGGCGGTGTTAATGCCTCTCCACGTTATGTCACCGAGGTTGGCATCGGCTTGCCCGACGGCACGGTGACGGACGAAGTTCACCAGGGCGGTATTGTTTCGGTCTATTACGTCGGATGTATCGCTGGCTGCTTTGCTGGAGGATGGCTTGCGGATAGGATTGGACGGATTAACGGGTATGTGGCTCTTATCTACTATTCATGATGTCTTGCATCTCAGAAGCCACTGCTTGGCTTGAAATGACTTGATAATGAGCTAACTGGATGGTCTCATTGGTGGAATTAGTCTCTTCATCGGTGCCATTCTCTCTCTCATCGGCGGAATCCTTCAAGCAGCGGCCCAATCAAGCGACTTCATGATCGTGGCCCGCGTCGTGACCGGCCTCGGCACCGGTGCCCTGACGGGCATCACGCCCGTTCTCGTGTCCGAGACCTCCACAGCATCCCACCGTGGCGGTTTCCTTGGCTATGTCTTCATCGCCAACTATCTGGGCATCGCCGTCGCCTACTGGATCTACTTTGGCATGTCCTTCCTCGACAACGGCAACTCGGACGTGCAGTGGCGCTTCCTGCTCGCCTTCCAGTGTTTTCCGGCCCTCCTCCTCGTGTTGGGCATCAAGCTTTTGCCCGACAGCCCTCGCTACCTAGCCTCTGTCGGCCGCCTCGACGACGCCCGAGGGGTCCTGGAACATGTGCGCGGAGGAAGCGACGATGCTGCCAAGCGTGCAGCTGTCGAGCACGAGTTCCTCGAGATCGCCGCTGTTGCCAAGAAGAGCCAGAAGAGCTCACCTCTTCAGTTCGCCCGTATTCTCGCCGGGCGAGGCGGCGAGCACGGAAGTCATCTTGGGCGCCGGGCGTGGTTATGTCTGCTCCTGCAAATCATGGGTTCCTGGACCGGCATCACGGCCGTGACGGCCTACGCCCCTGTCCTCCTCTCAGCCGCCGGGTATGACCCTCTCACGCAGAACGGTCTGACGGGCGGCCTCAGCACCGTCGGCATTGTAGGAACCATCATCAGCGCGCAGATTGTTGACCGACTCGGTCGGCGCACCTGTCTCATGGGCGGATCCCTCAGCTTGTTCATCGTCAACCTGGTTGCCGCCTGTGTCTACGAAGGCGCGCGATTGCACCCGGAACGCTCTGCGTCGTTCGCCCCTGCAGCCGTCACCATGCTGTTCCTCTTCAACATCTGCTACGCCGCCACCTGGGGCACCGTTGCGTTCCTCATCCCAACCGAGATCTGGTCCTCGGACATGCGCGCCCAGGGCAACGGGTTCGGTATCACGGGGTGGGCGATCGGCGTCGGCTGGACCGTGTTGGTCAACCCCATCATGTTCAAGCATCTTGAGAACAGAACCTACTTCCTCTTTGCGGGACTGAACCTTCTCTGGATTCCTGTCGTGTACCTTTGTAAGTGTCTATTGAATTCATGCTACCAAGCACACCTGCCTATGCAACAAGATCTCTTCAGAGCGTGTGCTAATCATACCTACCTAATCAACAGTCTACCCGGAGACGGCGAACCGATCGCTAGAATCCATCGACGTTCTCTTCTCAACCGACAGCCCATTCCACTGGGCTATGGAACGTGCGTATAGGGAGCACGGCGATATTCTGGCCGACAGAAACACCCCCACCGGCTATGCCACAAAGAGCGGGAGCGACTTGGGCGTGACTGAAGAGTCTCTTCACAGTGAGCGTGTTTGAGGGCTTATGAACAGTTATCAGGATTTGAAGGATCATTAATACGAGAGAAGAGAAGTGTAGGAGACATTCGAAATAACCACAATACTGTACGAGCCAGCTCAAGAAGAAAATATTAAAGTAGAGTGTGCGATGTTGAGATATGGCGATCTTTGAGACATGGTGCATTTCTCCACCCATCTATCCTTTGACAACGGGCGTGTAGATAAGGAGGGGGCAAACAAATTGAAGAAAGAAGAAAAATAACAGCAGGGAACGAAACGGAAGAACTGAAGAAGAAGCGAGAGACGTGAAAGAGATATAGTAAAAAGAAAGAAAACAAAAACATACAACACCAGGGATTCGCTGGTCGTCACCGACCCAACTACTAGTCTGGCCCTCACTGGCTTATCTATGGGAGAGCGGACGGGATCCCGAGTTTTCCAGTGGGTATGGTCATATGTGTTAGGTGGATGAAACAAAACAGTTTATCAACACCTCTGTCATACTAGTCGTGAGAAGCGGTGGCTAAAATCTCGTCGAGTTTTCCTAACATTGGGCGACTACGAAACATGACACCCCCCTTTTTCTTCCGTGCCCCTTTCCTATTTCGTACGGATTTTCCATTAATTGGTTCCTCGTTTTTACTTTTACCAGCTTTGATTCTTTTCGTCCCTTTATTACCTCAAACAATAGACTTCAGCTTTACCTCACAACTGCCAGAGAGAAAAAAATTCGAGTGTACTACCACCACATCACTCCCCTTGAAACTCCAACTCAACTCTCAACTTCACTTAAAAAACCCCAAAAGCCCAACTGCAAACCTGTTATCTTGATTACACCTTTGTCTTCGATCTTCATTCTCACCCACCCCCCTTACCCTCTCCAACACCACCAACCCCAGAATCAGTACTCCTATCAGAGACACTACACACACTAGCTTGATGCGGTCTATTCTCCTTGGCGGTGGGTGATTGTACCTGCACAGACACAGGTATGTATTTGCCAGGATAATATGGTGACCTTGATTTTGATCTCGGCGAGAGATTCGATGAGTGACCACCCTCAGAAAGCATTGATGAAGGGGGTAGAGGTACGGTAGTGGCAGCAGGGGTGTGGCCGATGGAAGGTGAATGTGGATGGGAGTATGATCTGTAGTAATCTTCTGGTAACTCATGTTGATCTTGTTGCTGCGGTTGAGCTGGGCCATCGTCGTGGTTGTCTTCCTCACTAGAAGTCTCTTCAACTTCCACGATAATTGTATCTTCTTCGGCCACATCACTCGGTCGGTGCTGCGAGTTTCTGGAGACACTTCTTTGGCCTCGATGCTCGTCTTCGTCATGGTGAGTTGTAGTTTCGCTACCCCTCCTCTCATGTCCTAAAAGAGATACCTGGCTTTTCGCATGTTGAGCATGTTGCTTCAAGTCCAAGTCCTTTTCCAAACTCAATAACTCTACAACCGACACCGAAACGGCCGAAGGTGATTTATCCCTCGAGTGTCTGGTTGAGTATCTTGATGACTGCCGCGATTCGTTTCTCTCTTCATGCTCTTCCGGCTGTGGGCTTAACGACGCGGCAGTCCTAAAACCACCGGACTTGTAAGCGGGCGAAACTTCGGAAGAGCGAACAGAACGAGGAGAGCCCGGGCCGGAACGGTCACGGTGGTAGGAAGAGAGTCCAGAGAGACTGCTAGCAAAGTCCGTGACCGTTGGTGATGGTGGCATGGAAGACACTCTGGATCTTGGTCTTAATACTACCGAGTGTCGTGAAGCGGGACGAGCATCAGGGCGGTTGTTACTACTGTGGCTGTAACGGCGGCTAGGAGAGTATGGAATCGGGGAGTCATGCGGTGGAGTAGGAGATTGCGGTGGACTGAATGCCATTGACGCTGCTGATCGTGAAGACTGTCGTGAAGGAGGCCGGTGGTCATCGAAACGGCTGTGTGTATGACGGCTTGGAGACTGAGGTATGGGAGAGTGGTGGGGTGGTGTAGGAGACTGAGGTGGGCTGAATTGCCTGGAACGTCTTGAGGCGGGTAGTGAATGATGCGAAATATGGGATCTCGGGGGCGATGGGCTAAGCCTAGGCATGGGAGATAGACGAGAGTGTCTGGAGCGATTTGATGTCCGTGAATGTCGATTTGAGGTATGCCTTAATGGAGGCGGAGTAGTTGAGCGAGTCACAGATGATGGCTTCGAAGGAGACGCCGCAGCGTGCCCATGTGAGGACACTGCCCTTGAACTGTGCCTTCCCTTTGACGATAAAGACCCTTTTGTTGTGGGTGCCTTCACATAACGAACACCCGAAGCTGGTCTTTCTGAGTTCGACCGTGGAGATCTCTCTTTCGAACCTGCAGCTGAGCGCTGTATATGTGATGATGGTCGTGCTGATGGTTCTCTTGTCGGCAGGTCATCCGCATCTGACTCCTGAATCGATGCTTCCGAAGCCTTTGACCTGCTCCGATGGCTCAAGTTTACCGAAGTGGATTGCTCAGAGCCGGCCTGAGAGGGCGCACTCCTCTCGCTGGTAGTGTCTGCTTCTGACATGAGCTTGCTAAAGTTTGCTTGTGCTTCAGAGACGTCCTGTTTTGAGATCTCACTTTCCTCTGATTTGGGTGAATGAACGTCGATGATAGTCGGATCAGGTGGGTGGACATCAACAATAATTGGAGTAGGTGAGCCAGGTGCAGAGCCATCCGGTCGAGGACCGCCTGAAGGATCATCACCTTTGGGACCGTCGGGCGGAGTTCCTTCTGGGGGCGGCTCATCAGGCGGAGAGCCACTCGAAGAGGAAGAAGAGCCATCCCCAGAAGACGATGCTGTACCCTCAGGTTCCGGCGAAGTGACTTCGGCTACCGGTGGCGGTGGCTTCCTGGGCTTCTGCGTCCTATCCAAGAATCTCATCACATTAACTGGCCTAGTTCTGTAGACAGCTATATGTGGCGGCGTCCTCGGTGGTCGTGGCGGCGGCGGCGGCGGATCTGGACATGGAGGGTAAGGTGGCGGCGGGTAGATGTAGTAATTCGGAGTTTGCTGCTGCTCCAAGTGATATTCAGTGCCGGCATAGCTTGTATAATCTTCTGATGGTGGTGACTCTGATGAACCATTGTGACCAAAGTACTCAGGGTAATAGTACCAGTAGCGAACTGAACGTCTGGACCTTGTTCGTGAAGAAATTTCGCCGCTCTGTTGCTGTTGCTGTGTGCTGCTTTTCTTGCCCGAACCACCACGGGTGGTCCACCAGCAGGCAAAGATAAAAATTGCCGAGGTGAAGGTTGAAAAGAGAACGGCGAAGACGATCCAGCCGGCTTCCGTGGGAGTTTTCTTTCTGGGTAGGAGAACCATGGTTCTGTGGGCTGATGGGATAGTCCGAGATGCGAAGTTGACTGGAATGACTGATTCGATAGTGCATATGGTTGAGGCTCTGTCGTATCGTCTGGTGCACCAATTACAACCAGTTGTTATGAAGAAAGATACGCGAGAAGTCCAATCCAAATAATCATTTGCAGAGCTTGGTCTACCTCGTTTCAGTTCTCTAGGCTGAGCCCGTATTGTTAATGCCTCAAAAAACGATAGTGTCTTCTCCTTCGAAAACCCGGAAGTCATCGCAAGGTGTTGGATCAAGACCAGCAAATCACCCGAAGTACGTGACAATTGTACATGTAACACGCTTGACATGCAGTTTGCGTGTGACGTTCTATCGACGCAGCTTTTCAAGCTTGTTCGCGCCGAAGCTATGGTGGGGTGGCTTTGTATCTCCTCGGTCATTCCAGTCATCGTTCTTGGTGTAGCGACTGAGGTGTTCGACAATCGTTCTGATATGTCCACCTTGACGGGCCAGCGGGTTACAAGCCATGTTGTCCGTCGCTCTTACAACACCCGTATCATACACCAGAAAGCCTCGTTTCTGCGATTCGTACAAATTGTTGAGTCACCCATTGGCCTTATCTGAGGATATTTGACTGGTCTATTGACCGCTGCGTGGTCGCCATGGTCGGTGTTGGTAGGTTCCTCGGAATCGGGCGGCTGCAACTTATTGCTTCATGTCAGCCGCTTTCACGGTTCTGTCCAAGAGTTGCGAGAGCACCTATACGTTTCCACTCTGGACCTCGGCCGATCTTTCTTTGTTGTGCGTGATAGTGGTTTGTTGGCAGCAAGAACGGGGTTCTTGAAGCAAATGATGGGGATCGGGGTTTAGATCTGGTTTAATAATGAAATCCGGTGTGTGCCACCGCGAGCCGCTCCCGGTTTGGATTGAGGACTTGGATATTTTCGCTCAAAACATTGATGTCTGCCCTCGAACAAATGAAGTCAGGTTGCGTATGTCCGGTTAACACGAGGCTGAGAGGCAAGAAAAGACACGTACCTTCCACTTTCCCATCAGTGCCTTGGTCAGACCGACAACCTTCAACACCTTCATCCCAACTTTTAATCTTATGCACCAATCATCTCCCTCTGCAGCCGTAACAGAGGGTACATATACTAGTTCCGCAGCACCATCTTTCAGCATAGGAGGACTGGACCACCGGGGCAACCTGAATGGTAGGATGGTCTAGCGGTTACGGTGTTGGGACGGTGATCGGGAGCACCGTACTCCGATGCGCGCCTGCTTTACGCGTTCGATTCAGGGTGTGAGTCTTCCACTTATCTCCATCGTTTTTTTTGCCCCCTTTTTTGCCTGTTTTTCCCCCTCTGATCTCAATTGAGACAGGCCATACATTCCTCTACTGTTCGTTCAGTATCTTCTGAATCTGCACCAAACAGAAGATGTCATCTGTTCGGGAATGACTTCGGCGAGAAGCATTTTGGCGAGAAGGGTTTCGGCGACAAGAAGCTCGGCGATTTGACATGGAGTTGCTGCATGCGACCGGTATCAAGATGGACCAAGTTAATTATATGAGAGTCGGAGGCGCAGGGTAGGATCGAGAATCCAATGCCAAGGGACATTTGCGGCCGAATATTGGAAGTCGTCGGCCGCTCTGTCGGCCGCTCCGAAGTGAAGTTGACCCGCGCTTAGCAAGCAGGTAACATGGGTGTTGAGGAGACTAGCGTCCTCTTCAGAACGGAAAGGCCCGCCCGTTGAGTACCGCATCTACTCATTCAACTCGTTGATATCCCCCCCACTTTTCTCTTTGCAGGATCTCGAGCAGCATTACATCTTGGCCCCGAACATCGGCTGATCATCCATTTCAGCAGACCCAATTAGATCCGATAGCAAGAAAGCGGGGGGGGGGGGAGATATCAACGAGTTGAATGAGTAGATGCGGTGTTATAAAGAGGCAAATATTTCTCAACTTTCGAACGGCTGAGCCTCCTGTAGCCCACGGTGAACTCTCGACGACAATCCCAACAATCACCAGACCTTTATAAGATGACACCTCGACTGATTTTTGGAGCAGGGAGCATTGGTACCACCCTTAAAGGCTTCACATATTCGTGGGACACGCCCGAAAAGGTGTCGGACCTTTTGTCGGTTTTGAAGGAGCTGGGCATCTCGGAACTCGACTCTGCTGCTGCCTATCCGCCGGGCAACCCATGGAATTCCGAGACGTTATTGGGCCAAAGCAAAGCGGCCGAGAAAGGCTTTATTATCGATTCGAAGGTCGATACTGACCGCCCCTTTCCGCATCTTGATGAGGAACGCGTGAAAACTAGCATTGACCGCACCTTGAGCCTCATCGGGACAAGCCGTGTTAGGGTGTATTATCCCCATGCGCCAGATTTGGTCACTTCACTGGAAGAGCAGGCCAGAGCGTTTGACCTCCAGTACAGAGCCGGCAAGTTCGAGAAGGTATGACATCCCCTCCCCAGCAACTTTGAATTGGCAAAGAGCAACGGATACTGACTTTGGGTTAGCTCGGACTGTCCAATTACAGCGCCGAAGACGTGGAAAAGTTCTTTGCCATCTGTGAGGAGAAGGGCTATGTCAAACCGTCGGTGTACCAGGGGCAGTACAATGCTTTGCAACGGCACTCGGAGGAGAAGCTGATTCCGCTGTTGCGCAAGCATAACTGTGCTTTCCATGCGTTCAGCCCGGTGGCTGGAGGTTTTCTCACAGGCAAAATCACCTTCAACCTCAACAACCCCAACCCCACGGAACTGGAGCGTACTCGGTTCAGAGGCGAGAGCGCCATCTCCTTCGCCGTGGACACATATGACCAACCATATATGCACGAGGCCATCTGGAAGCTGAAGGAAGCGTGTGATGCGGTGACGCCACAAATACCGCTTCAAGACGCTGCCTTGCGCTAGCTAATGCACCATTCGGCGTTGGGAGAAGGAGATGCCCTCATCTTGGGCGCAAAGAGAATCGATCAGCTGCGGGCGAACGTGGCTGGAGCAAGAGCAGGACTATTTGTGAACAGGCTGAACAACGACGAAGGAATCAATAGAATTGTATGTATTGTATTTCTTAAGAAGGATTAGACTGTACGCTAGTCTAGAGGTCTAGAAGTAGGGCAAAGTATAGTAGGGCCATACTACTAGAGGTAGTGAATAGTAATGGTAGTAAATAGTAGTGTAGCCAGTCTATATGTAATTACTATACCTAATATACCCCCGTAGACCGAAAGACTCTTAACGACGTTACTAATTTAAATAATATTTATATAGTAATAATCCTTTAGTATTTTTAAACCTAAGGAACCTTTTACTATATTAAACTAATTAATTTTATAAACTTCGTATATTTATCCGCCTTTAATAGCTTTATTAATCCGTTAACTAGTATATTTTCTCCGGTTAAATAAATTATATTAACCTTCTTTTATTTTACCTATTCGATTAACTATTTATACCGAAGGTCGATATATCGATTCCTTACTAGAATATTAACGTTAAATACTCGATTCCTAATATTTTTACTATCCGTATACAATACCTAATTTTCGTTAATTCCAATGCTTAAATCCCTTAGTATTATACTAATCTACTCTAGGGATTTCGTAATTGGTATTAGGTTTACAAACTCTACTTCAATTATATTAGTTATAATTAGGGTTTGCTTCTTTAATTTCTAGTAGATTAGGCCGCAAGTTAAAAATACTATATACCCAATTATACTCTTCCTATTTAGAATATTATTAATAAAGGAAATATTTATATACGCCCTAAATTAAAGATTTAATTTACTATCGATAAATATAATCTTTCCTCCTAAAATAATTCCCAAATTTAAATTTCCTATAAAGTAATAGTATAAATATTTTATTAATTTAATATATTAGTCGGTCGGTTTGGCGTTTGCTTCGCTAAATTTATTAATAGTAAATATAATATTTAATTGGATGCCCGTAGATAAATAGTTTAATAAATTAGTATTTTTAATATACGGTTTTTATTATTCTAAAATAACCTCACCCTTATAAATTTTAAAATCCGGAAATTAGGGTATTTTAATTAGATAAAGGTCCTGGCCGTTAATTAATCCTTTAATAAATTTTTTAATAATTTTCTTAGTATACCGTTCTTAAGAGATAAATACGGTGCGCTCGGTACGGTTTCTAATAATATCGAATCTTAGAAAGGTCTTTACTAATCCTAAATACTTTATTTTAAATTTCTTTTCGAAAATAATTTTAATGTAATTAATAATTTTCTAACTAAAAGTAGCTACGAAGAAATTATCGACGTAAAGTATTAATAAGGCGCCTAATTCGTTATTAATAAATAAGTATATATCCGTTGCGATAGGTATAAAGCTTAAGGTTTTAAGAATTAGTAATAGGGTCTCGAACTAGAATAATAAATTGCGTTTAAAGTTATATAATACTTTTAATAAAAAATATACCTAATTTTTACTTTTCTTTTTAAAATTAATTGGTTATTAGACGTAATATTTTTTACCGTTGGTTATTTTAATAAATATATTAAAAAACGTAATATTAAAATCGAATTATTTGTATTTAAAATCGTTAATAATTATAATATATAAAAATAATCGAACGTTTATAAAATTAATAATTACCGTATAGATATCCTAAAAATCTTATATATTTTTTTTAAAATTATTGTAAATAACCTATTTTATTCTGGTTATATATTTTTTCAAATTAATCTTATACTTTTTATTGTATATTTATTTACTTAATAGGATATTTATATTAGTAATACGTTTTACTAAGAGGTAAATATTAGCTTCCTCTAACGATTTAATTTATTTTTCTATCGTAAGTAATTAATAGGTTTTGAAATTCTTTAATCGTTAAGCGTATTTATAATTTTTGGGTATTATTCTCTCGGTTAATTTTAATAAATTGTAAATAACTTTTATAATCGTTAAATAGTATTTTAATATTTTAATTACCTTATTTATTTTAATAATACTATAGTAAAACTTTAGAAACTCCGGATTTTCATCAACTACTTTATTATTATTATCTATTACGCGTTATTTATTGTATTTAAAATTGGGTAATTTTACTGTTAATCGACGAAGTTTACTTTCGTTTACCTTTAGAAGCGCCGTTACTACGGTACCTTTAAAAGGTTAGCTTCTTTATTCGTTCGATAGCTTATTCCGCCGAATTAAGGTAGAAATATTAAATTATAATTTAATAATTTCGAATAATAAATCTAGTCTTTATTTTATTAGGATAGCTATTTAGGGATCCTTCTATTTTTGTTACGGAAGAGTTTTAAAATCCTCGCCCCTGTCGGATTATTATTCGTATCCTTCGTTTATTATTTCGAAATTATCGAATAATTTATTAAAAGCACCGGGAAATAGATTTTCTTCCGTCAAATCGTTAAAGTTTAAATAGTCTTCCTATTTTATTAAATCGGTCGGTTTATCGGGTAATATTAGAAAGGGTTTGGGAAATAATTTAAGGAACGGTTCGGGGGACGGTTCGGGAGAGGGTTATTCGATTTGTTATGAGTATTATTATTAGGGTTTTAAAAATACGGTTAATTTTAAAATTAAATATTAAATCTTTAGTAGATTAATAATAATATTAAGAATATTCTTCTTTTTAATAACCGGATTGAATTTATTCGTTAATTATTTCGGCGTTATTTTCTTTATCGAATTTATATTTATTATATTTATTTAATATTATTAACCGCTTTCGGTTACGTCCTTAATTTCTTAAATTATTTAGTTATTAAATACTACTACGTATTATATTACGTCCTCTTTTAGGGAATTAAATTAATTTATTTTAATAAATTTAATAGCACTAATACGAATAATCTAATTAATCTCTAGGTTTTATATTTAATAAATTTTATTATAAATATCGTCGTAATCGATTAATCGATTTAAGCGGTTTCGTTCCTCAAATTTATTACCTTTAATACGCTTTTAAAATTTAATATAATAATATATAATATAAAAATAGGAATTTAAATATTTAATTTATAGTTTAATCTCTGCTACGGGGTAACTAAGGATTATTTTATAAAATAATTTATAAGGGTTCTTATTCTCCTTATTTACTTTAGAGGGTATAAAGTTTATAATTATTATTACGCTTTAAATTATAAATAATTATAATTAGGGAAGGATATTAAAGTTAAGTATTAAAATTCTTATTTATTCTATAATAATAACGCTAATACGTTCCGATTTGCCGTTTATCTATAATATATATACTATTATTTTATAGATTTAAATACCCTCCTCTCTTACCTAATTATAGAGCTTTGAATATTAGAATTCCTTAATACCCATTCCCTATTCAAGACTACCGTTAAAATTAACCACTTTAATTTTAAGGCCCGTCTAAAATTCGATTTATTTTTTAAATTATTTCAATTTTATAAACGTATCGCTTTTATTTTCGTAGAAATCGACCTAGTAATAGCCTAAGCTTTCGTATATAAAATAAATATAATACTGCTAACTAAAATAATTTAATTAATTATATTAAATAATATTAGTATATATATATTGGATTGGGGTAATTGTAACCTTATAAGATTGTTTGTAAATAATATCCATTACTTTTATTCGTTAATATCTATCGTAATAAAATTCCTACGTATTACTAAGGGTAATACTAATATTTTAATAAACTTTAAGGACTTAATTTTTACCGGCGTATAATATTCGTTTATATATTATTATATAATTAATAAAGGTTAATATAACCTTCGATATTTCGATTTAAAATTAGTCGAAATTATACGGTTATTTTATTAATAATACAATTAGCTCGTTAAATTCTCTATATTGGACCTTATACTTATTATTAATTATTAAATAGTTAATTTTTATATCCTAAATTAATCCGTTATTTCTAAATATACGAATTAATAATAGATTAATTAATATTATTAGTAAATAAATAATATTTTTAATTTAAATTCGAATATTAACGTTTAATATTATTAGTATTATTAATTCGACCGTATTAATATAGTATAATAAAATAATAGTACCGTTACCGATTATATATTTTATTAATTTTAATAAAGGTTAAAAATTTGTAAACTATTTAATATAATTGAATATATTAGAATTATAACCTAAATCGTATATAATTAAATATTTTAATAAATTTTATACCTTAAAAGCCTATTAAACTTTAATTAAATTATACGTTAAATACTATAAATTGTAATAGGGATTAATATAATTTAATTTCGTTATAGATTTTAATAAAAACCCTAATTATTAAAATAAATTAAAGTAATACCGCCGAAGCTAAAATTATTAAAAATTAAGGTAGAAGAGTTAAATTTATTAATAAAATTAATATTAATCGAATTAGTCGAAGTAATCGTACCCGTACTAATAGCCTTCTTTTCTATAGCCTCCTTTTTCTTCTTCTAATTATTAAAAGCCTTATTAGGGTTATATTATTAATAATCGGGAGTATATAAATTATAATAGTAATTATAAAGGAAATATTTAAAATTATTACGTATACTTTGGCTATAATTATTATAGTCGATTATAATATAGTTTTTGTAATTTTTATTACCGGTATTAGTCGAATTCGAAATTTTCTTATTATCGGTCTTAATAATCGTATTAATAGTTTTATTAATTTAAACGGTTAGGTTAATTGTACGAGCTTTAATATTATTTAAAGTAAATAAATAAGTAAATAGTTCGAAAGTAATAAATTTATTCTTCGCTAATTCGGCGGACTAGAATTTAATATCGACGGAATATTAATATTTAATTATATTAAAAAAATTAAGAATTTTAATATTCTTATCGATAGTAAGGCCGTTATTTCCGACGCACTTACGTAGGAAGTCGTAACGGATAAGGAAAGAAGATATAAAATCGAAATTACTATAATAAAAAGTAATATATTCTTTTAAAAAGTTAATACGAACCTTATTAATAATTTTATTAATAACGGTACGGATAAAGTCGTAGAGATATTTAGGGTCGGTATTATTTTACTCCCAATTATAAATATTCAAAATAATAATAACTTTATTATCCTTAAGGGTAATTTGGATAATCTTTATAGCCGTAGTATAATTATTACGCTAGATTTTATATTTATCGGGTTTGGTGGTTTGATTAGGCTTAGGAATCTCCGTAATAATATATTTAAGAAGATTAGCGCAATTGAGCTCGCAATATAAAGCGCGGTTCTAATTATTAATATTAGCTTTACCCTTAAGGGCGACGAGGGAGGAGATTTTTCCTATAGTAGCGTTAGCTAATATAATAATTAATAAAAGAAGGGGAATAAATATTTAATAATTAATAATCTTTATAAAATCGGTCGTAATTTAATAGCGACGTCGTTTTTAATTCCTTAATTATTTAATCGTAAATTTAATCGGTCGCGATATAATATCGAATTTTAATTAATTGAAGGGTCGTTCCGGTCGGTTGAATTCGACGTTGAGGAAGGTGAAGGGTCTTTATCGATTATTATGCAACGTTAAAAGGAAGGTTTTAATAGTAATCGCTTGCGCGATGAGGTTATTAATTAATTGCGTTAAGAGGGCTTATAACTTGTAAATAGGCTGAATAACGACGAAGGAATTAATAGAATTGTGTGTGTTGTATTTCTTAGGAAGAATTAGATTGTACGCTGGTTTGGAGGTCTAGAAGTAGGGCAAAGTATAGTGGGGCCATGCCACCAGAGGTGGTGAATGGTGATGGTAGTGAATGGTAGTGTGGCCAGTCTGCACGTAACTGCCATGCCCAACACCATTGCCTGATTCCGTGAGGGAGACGGTGGATGGCCTTTGGGACTTGATCAAGGACAAAGAGGTAGCCGTGTTGGACTTGCAAAAGACCAGGGAGGAATTGGGTTCTGCGAAGGCCTGAAGGGTACATATGTACGTACATACATATGTCCAGGTAGATGTTAAAAGAGGAAGATGAGGTTTATTACGCGTAACGTAATTGCCAAGGTGCCAAGGCCAGCCAAGGCTGAAGTGGGCGAAGCGGGAGATGCAAAATTACGTTATATGAACCAACGCTACTGTTAGCCCGTGTTAAACAGTGGTCTAGCCCTGCCATACCTCCACTAACAGATATTGTCGCAGATGCGGTGCGCCATCTGAAACATCAAACAACTGAACAGAGAAGCCCCTTTCCAACGTCTGTTCCCAACATGCCGCTGTCCTTTCACGATGTCCAACGCTTTCAGTGCCTCTTTTTTCTCAGTGCTTGCTGTCTGATCGTCGACCTCATGCCAACCAAATCGGCTCGAGTCCAGAACATCAATGGGGTTCTAGCTCCACACTAAATGGAACAAGCTCCATCGCTCAGTCGCTTCCACTGGGCCGGGGCTGTCCATGTTTCCCCTGGCTAGAGAGTAGAGAGTCTACATAGCTGGCAACTCTCCTGGTCCCCGACTCTCCCGTTGGCGGCATCGGCTTTGAGGGGTCTATGGTAAGGGGGTGCTTCATTGATGGATAATAAACCGTGACCACGGATGGACCCAACCTCGACTACCGGAACCCACTCTCCACGCTTCTCCTGGCCCTCCTGGCTCTCCGGGTTGTAGTCATTACCTACTACTTTCCCCATATTGCAGGGCATCACCATCGACGCCATGACGGTTCTCAGCTAGATACAGATACCCAATGCCTTGGCGCACCAGAACTGTCATCTCGACTGACTCGACTCCCTCTTTTGTTTTGTTGATCTTGCTACACTCCCACTACCAACACCATCATCATATATGATGGCCGTTCTCAACAGTGACCCAAGCCACCCGAGCACACAACCCCCCGGCGACCCTTCACCTCCCGCGCCCCTGGCCTCGAACCCCTTCCACGACAACGACGGTGGCGCCAGCGAGGCCAGCTACACCAGTGATAACAGTGACATCGAACTCCAACATCAGTCCGCAACCGACAACGTGGCCCCCCTCTTCGGTCGCCGTGGGCGCATTGCCCCCGGCAGTCAAGTCGGTTTAGATGCTGCCGAGCTCATCTACCTGGCCGGTGACACCTCCCAAGTGTTGCCGGTCTATGTCACCATTCATCGGTATGCGCATGTTTGGGCAAAGGAACAAGAGCCTGGCATAGACTAACAGACGAACGCAGGATCCGCCGTTTGGTAATAGCCGCCATCGACGACCCTTATACGCTCGACCAGCTTCAGACGCCTCGTATGGACAATCTGATGGTTCGGCCCCTGGTTGAGAAGCTGTATAATCCCGACAATCTCTCGGTTGTTTACTGCCTCCTTGCCAATCGCGTGCAGTTCCAACGTTCCGCGACAGACGAGTCTCTCTATGTGGCTGTCAACAATTCCCGAGCTGCTCTTTGCGAACTTCTGGCTACCCGTGTTCTTCGACGCTTCCACCAAGACCACCCAGACCGTCCCGGACTTTTACTCCTGGCCAATATTTTGGTTTCAGGTTTCGATCCCTTTGATGCCGCGCCCGATCCGCTTCGCCGATACCGACGCTCCTTGCAATGGCCATACCAAGACCGCGGCGGTCACGAGCGGAAGCTTACGGCGCTCGAGTTGGCAATTTTATCAGAGAGCAAGTTTCTGATAGGGTCAGTCGCATGCCAGCGCATTGTCAACGCTGTTTACCGCGGCCAAGTTGTCTACACCCCGCTCTCCTTTGTCGACATTCTCCCGGATCACTACAAATACCACCCTGTATCGCTTTACGAGCCACGACGAGCCTCCATACTCAACCATCGCCGACTGATTGTTCCCCGACTACGAAATCTACTCGAACTTGTCCACTTCGCCATTCTCCTAGGCCTCTATGTGTTGACCATGACACACCGAAACGACTTTTATAGCTCAGGTGGAAGCCCATTTGGCGGTTGGGAGGCTGCGTTCGTCATCTACACAACTGGCTGGGTTCTGGAACAATTTGCTGCTCTGGTCGAACACGGCTGGGAGGTACACGCCCAAAACTTATGGAGTTTCCTCGACCTCACATTTACCTTCATCTTTGGAGTATACGGCATTGTACGATTTGCGGAACTATGGTTTTACCCAGAGGCCGACTACGCCATACCCATTCTTTGCGTTGCCGCTCCGGTCCTACTTACCCGCATAGCCTTCAACCTCATGCCCGACAACATCGTGTTTATCGCCTTACACGCAATGATGCGAGACTTCACCCGACTTACGTTCATCGCCATTTGGTGTTTCACCGGCTTCTTGCTAGGCCTACTCTGGCTGATGCGCACAGGTGCACCTCCAGACCCTTCGGATGTCGCCGCAGGCGTGGTGACGCCCCAATCCTCCATCGACGACCGGCCAGGCTGGGCCACCATCGGCAAATGGCTTTTGTGGATCTGGTTCGGACTCGACGGCACTGGAATCGAACGAACGGCCGACTTCCACACCATCCTCGGCCCCGCCCTGGCCGTGACGTTCGCCTTTCTCGGAAACACCCTCTTCTTGACCATTTTAGTCGCCATGCTCACCAACACCTTCTCCAAGATTATCTCCAACGCGCAGGCCGAGATCTACTTCCGCCGTGCCGTCTTGACCTTCCAGGGCGTTAAGAGCGATTCCATCTTTGCTTATCCGCCACCATTCAACCTACTCGCTTTGGCAGTCATGCTCCCGCTGAAGATGGTTGTTGGGCCAGCCATGTTCCACCACATCAACGTTGCAGCTATCAAGGTCATCAACTTTCCGGTTCTACTGATGATCGCACTGTACGAGCGCAGACGGGTGTGGGCCAAGTCCGCGACGCCCAGTGCAGGTGGTGACGATGATAGCAAGTGGTTCTTTGGCCTGAACCCGTATGCCGACATTCACGCGTTGTTCAGGGCCGAACCGCCACAGGAAGTTTTGGATATGTTGGAGAAGATGGACGGAATCGTGGACGAAGAGCTGGAAGATATGGAGATGATGGGTCTCAGGCGGGGCAGTCGAGGTATGGGTGACGGGTTAGGGAGGGTATCGACCGAACTGGAGCTTGGGAGACCGATGGAGTTTGATGGGACCGGCGGATTCGGAGGGATGCATAGAAGGAGGAAGCACTCCGCTGGAAGTGCAGTTTAGCGAGGGCTTTGCATCGGAGGAGTGAATGTTCGCGAAAAATAGAGACTCATTGGATACCTGATTCTGAGCTTTTTGGACAATTATAGATAGGAGATTTTCGGATTAGGAACTGGGTGGAATACACAAAATGAAAAATTCCATCGCCAAGCACTAAAAGGGTCTGATTTCACAGGACCGATGGGAAAAAAAAAAAAAAAAGAAGTGCGCCAGCCGCGAATCGAACGCGGGGCCCATCGATGGCAACGATGGATTTTACCACTAAACCACTGGCGCTTGTTGTTGTTGTTGATTATTTTTTGATGGTCCTTTACTTATCAAAGTCTACGCATCTCGCCCACTTGTGCGTGGTGAAATGCTCGTTACCACAAAAGCAAAAGCTTCGTCATCAAAACCCTCCATTTACCCATCATTTCAACCCATCTTCCGCTGCCTCTCTACTTCGCTACCACAAGCCCAAAAAAAAAAAAAAAAAAAAAAAACAATCCTCCTCTTTCTTACTCTTTCCACCAACTCACAACATTCATGCATCCATCCACCCGTCATACTCCTCCATCAAGGCATTATACCTAACCCCGTTCGGGAACTTCTCACTACCCAGGTGCGTCGTATGCGCCCAAGGCTTCTCCTCACACTCCGCCCTGATCGCCTTAGAGAAACACCTGCTCCAGCCATTCCTCTTCCACTTGGTCGCCACCTCCTTCCTCGTATCCGGGTGCACCAGGTATGGTCGTTCAGACATGTTATCGTACACAGTCGCCAGCTGGATCAGTTGCCCTAGGAAGGTGATGGTGCCGACGGTTCCTTGGTCTTGGTGCCGGATGATGGCTTCGGCTACTGCTTCTGCTTGGGATTGTGGCCCGTTGAGTTGATGTTGGATGAGGTTGAGGGCGATGAAGCCGCCCTGGAATTCAAATGAGAGTTGGGTGCTGGCGCGGTTGGTGGGGGTGGTGCCGATGTCGTGGAGCAAGCAGGTGAGGGCGAGGGTGGATGGTGAGAGGGAGGAGGCGTGGGTGGGGAATTGTTGGCGGGCTATTATGGTTGCTAGGTGATTGTTTGTGTTAGTTGATAAAGGAAAGAGATGGCGAGGGAGGATAGGTATGGCATACCCCAGTGGAATACTCGCATGGAGTGGTTGTAGGTCTCGATGGGAAGGTTCTTCTTGGCGTATTCGTCGACTTTGGCCACGATGGGGTCATCGGATGGCCATGGGATTTCGGAGAGAGGGACGGGAGTTGGCTCGTTGAGGTAGGGCTTTCCTTCGAAGATGGCGTCGGCATCGACGGGGACGGCGGTCCAGCCGTGGAGGGCGACGGTGTCTGTGTTGGGGCACATAGTGTTTTTTCTGTCTTCTTGGGTAGGTGATTTTGGTAGAAGTTCCCAGGGGCCGGGAGGGGAATATCTCTTCTTCTGCTCGGGGTTTAGGTATTTATGTCTCTTCAAGTGCTGAGGCGAACGGTAAGATGGAGTATATCCACAGACAAGGACGATCCCGAAGAAGTGGCCGAGTTGACTCACTCCTGACCTATCGTCTAGGCTACTCCACGTCGATCCGTTTCTCCCGGTGAAGCAATTCCCGTGGACAGTCAAGAATCGATGTTGGTACGTAAGAATTTCGTAAACATTCGACAGTGACACGCGAACAACAAGGTTTGTTGCGGCCCGGATCGGTGTTTCTGATGGGTTCGGCGATGGTGTGGGTTCGGGTAGTGACGGCAACTCGGAGAAAATGCCGTGATGAGTCTTCCAGAACGATTTCTCAGGTGGTTTACGTCTCCATCTACACGCTTTTCAGATGCCAGGCGGGCGTATTCCAGTGTTCAAGTTCGCTTTTTTGTCTTTTCTATCCCCTTTTTTCTGTCTCGAAGAACGATATCGTCATCACTGTCGTCGAAGAGATTTGTCATCAAGACGTCAGTCGGCAGCTTTGAGTGTTTTGGAGATATCGTCCGAGTGGGAAGTCTGTTGCTGAGATACTTCTCTAACAGGCGAATATTGAACTAAAGACCAGGTAGCCCAGTATCTAAGTGCTACCGTGAGCTGTTCTAGTGGAACCCAACAGTGGTTTTCACGGATTACGGCAATGCATGCTGTGTGGGGATTACTAACTGCCCTGTTTGGACGTGGATGACCTGACGAGAGTTTTGGTTTTCATCACACCTCGTCCAAAACGATCTAGTATTTACACGGAAGACTAGTTCAGTACGATTCCTCTTGTGATCAATACACCAAAGTGGCTAATGGGGAGTATGTCATCGACGATCCTAAGCCCAGTCGTACTACATACGCTCTTTCAGCATCGACTCTCCAACTTGGACGGACTTCAGCCAGAGCTTCGGGACCGACCGGTCCTTCACACGACATTGAGCGAACGGGGTTTCATTTTCTTTGACCGGGAAACTACCACACAACGTACACAACTCCTTGAGAAGACGGCAGAAGAGCTGAGAGGAAGTGAACAAACTGCGTTCAAACAGCCGAGTCCTAACTGGTTCTGGTTTCACAACCCGGCTCCGGCATGTTTGCCTCTGATATATAACAGAAGAGAGGCGATCGACGATGTCCAATCCGACTGAAATAAGTCCCGAAAATTCGCTTTTTGCTGTTGACCTGGCAAGGAAATCCTTACTCCCTGGCATCTGCTTTTTCCAATCATCCCATTTTTTAACCCTAACACCTCAATGCTATAAGAGCTCGAAACTCCCTCCAACCATCTTCCCCCCGTTTTGCCATCGGAACGGGCTACGCAATTATGGCTCACAAGTGCAAGCCTTGCAAGTCTTCATAAAGTCGTTATGGAATCCCTGGGCGTCACAGTAGGCGTTTGCGTTCTTGGCCATGCAAAGTGCATCGAGCCGCGGATCGGGGCACCTGGGCTTGCCGTAGTCGACCTGGACGTTTTTGGCGTTGGGTGTCGCGGGACCCTCCGTGGTGGCATCGGTGGTCTCGGTGGTCTCCTGCTGAGCAGTAGGCAAGGCGAGAGCGCCGGCAGCGAAGAAGCCGAGGAGGGTGATGAGGGCAGCGGAGGTCTTTAGATTGGAGGGTTAGCAAGTGCTGCTCTCGGAAAGAGAACGGCGAATTGTTGAAGTCGTCAAGTAAATACGAGAGAAAAGGGAGGTTGCACAATGCGAGAGTTACTTGCCTTCATCTTGACGATGGATTCTTTGAGAGAGGACAATGGTTATACGTATGTTAAGCGGGCTAGGTATCGTTGTTAGACCCAAGCCTCGCGGATCAAAACACAAGATGTACTGGGTATTCCAAAGTCTAGATGGCACTGGTTGAGGAGTTGGGGTAGTATGGTGAATGAGAGGTTGGGTGTGTTGTATGTTGTGTGTCGTGTTGTTGCAGATGTTGTGCAATGAGAACAAAGTATTGGCTAGGGGTGATCCGCAGGGGGGAGGTAAGAGACTCACCTAGCGGGCACGGACAAGCTAGAATGATCGACGCTGTCAGGTGTGTATGTGGATGATCTTTTCTCCAGAACCACTCTTCGAAAGTGGATGGATGGTATTGGGAGGAGACCTTTATACCCAAGAGGATGGAATCGCCGTTGCTTTTGGGGATACACCCTTGCTAAGTGGGAGAAGAAAAAGCAATCTTTTGGACTTATAGGCACAGGTGATCCACGCCAACCCTGTTTATGATGACTGTTTCGATCAAAGGCTAAGCGGTTGAGGTATAGAACGTTGTGATGGCTCGAATCCTTCCGCACAGAGCAGAACAGCTGAAACCAACAGCCAACGCTAATCCCGAGCCGCTTTCCTTTTTTCTACCTGAGTTGTACCGGAGAAACAAACAGCTTGCTGGGTCTTATAATCGAAGCAAAAAAAAGTCAGGTAAAGCGGGAGCGGAGAGTTTACCGTTTGGGCGCAAGGAAGCGACAAGGTGAATAATATGTTAAGATCTAAAGAAGGTGGGTGGTGGTGAGAAGACCGAAAAGACAGGTTGACACTTCGACCCGGAGTGTCATCCGTGCGTATGCTGGACCCGTACCGAACTTTGGTGCCAATGGACAACCATCGAGGACACCGCATTTATACACCAGGAACGTGTTACGAAAGGCGAAAAGTGGCAGCCCAGGTCACGGAAGTCTCGAGACCTGGCGCTGCAATGGAATGCAACCCAAGCTTTGGATCGGGGCGGCGGCGAACGGTTGACCGAGGGAGGGTAACCCGGAATATGGGAATCAAGTCGGCGTGTGATGTGACATCCGCTAAACCAGAGACTGAAAGATATGGATGAGTTCGGATTTCCGGACGGTCAAGGAGCCTCAATGACTAGATTGGTCGGAACGGAGAATGTCATTCGTATTACTTGCCAAGATATCCCGGAGTGAAGCTTGGATGTCCCGCTGTTGGTTCCCCGGCCGGGACTCGACACTAAAAAGTCGTAGCCGATGGCTCAACATTTCAGAGATCGGACCGCAACATGCCCAGGATGTCGGCTTGACCTGTTTTGAACGGTTGGCAAGTGTCTGAGCGAAGGGATGCTTTGATTATACTATATTTACATCTGCCAAGTTGATGAGAGACACAACAAAGCAAGGGAGAGGTAGCGTACTTACATCTCCGAACATGAGGGAAAGTGGCCTGCTTAGCCATCATGCAATATCATTAGCATTCGAGATCGAGCTCTTGGGAACACGAACCTTGACATGTACGCAACATGCATCGACCAATCTTGGACGAGAAACATGCTAGCAAGTCTGGAAGTGGAAATGATGATCAACCGTCTCACCTTCCGCTTGCCTCTTTCTATCAAATGCCCCTGGTGCCATGAACCCCGCCGTCGGTACCTGAATATCTGTAAAAGAATTCTCTGCCGTACCTGGGGGCGGGTATAGGACCAGGGTTCCAATTGTCCTTCCGTGGTATTTGTCGATGACACCGTCAAATTGAGTGGTACCCGGCAGCGTTTAGGGAAACAGAGATACGCCGAGTCTCGTCAACACAAGCTCCAACTCACACTTGTTTGATCGTTCGAGTGTTGGATATAAGCAACTGCTGAATCATGTCCAAATGATGCAGATATCCATCGCCGATTGGAAATTTGAATGGGACCATATGACGAGTCTTGGACGCAACGCCCTATGCGGCCAGAGGGGTACGCGTTGCCGAGAAACAAATGCCACGTTTGGCCGGTATATGGTTCGTCTAATGATACGCTGTCCCGAAGAATGCACAATGTGTTTGCTATAGGACTGGGGTTCGGGGGCCGGTGCCGCGTTGCAGGGTCCAATGGGTGCCGCCTGTATGATATAGTGTTTTGGTTAATTATCCATATTGACCCGTGTTGGCCTCTGGAAAAAGCCAGATTGGATACCCACCTACCTGAAGTTACCCTCTGTCATCGTGTTTGGTCGAAGTCAAAATGCTTTTTTTTGTGTAGTTTTGTTCAGCTTGTGGCCATTTGGTGTCGATATAGGGCAGAGCCCGACCACCCCATTGGTTGGTCTGGCCCATTCATGAATGAGGAGGAGCGACGGGAAGGTGCGAAAGAGGGTTTTACTTGGCGGAAGAAGCTGCTCCTTCCCATCGTATTATCATGACTGTGGGGTCTTGATGACCGACCGACGTGCTCGGGTCCGTAGGCCGAACCAGCCCGAGCCCCCCGCGGTCAAAAGCGGCTTTGAGGCCGTGGCGACGGCTGTCGGTGCACCATGGCGACTTTCAGCCCCAAGGTGAACCCGAAAGCATCATGTGTTTCTAAGAATACTCCTTCATGATGACGCCCGAAGAGTGGCATTTAATATCGAGCCGCGATGCGTCTAGACCTCGGCGCATCCAAGCGATGTCGATTCGACAGGGCTGCAGATACTCTAGCACGCGGTAAGCAATATCAACTCAGAAACAAGAGATGTCTGGATATATAATTCTATATTGTGGCTGTGTAAATGCATATAAGTCCTCGTCGTCATCATCAGCATCGTAACTTTTTTTGTTTGCGTGAACGTACCAGCCGTCAACACCTCTCACTTCTAATCCCATATCCAGCTGACAGCTCGTAGCCACCCTTTTGTCTTTCCTTCTTCGGGTTCTTCGAAGATAGCGTCTTCGGCTTGCTCAAAGGCCAGGTCAAGTGGTATATCGTCCAGTGACACCACCTTGGTCTTTTTGTAGAACTTCCATGCCAGGTAGGCGATGAGAACGATAGGAATGTCCCTGATCACTTGTTAGTTTCTTACACTGCTCCAACTTGAACCCACTAGGGTGGACTCACAAGTAAGAAGATACAAAGGTGGCAGCATCCCAGTTACCCTTGGTGAAGACGCTGAAGCCGCCTGTCAGAAGAATGACAATGCACATAAAGAGGGCGACAGGCGAGCTGTATACTATAACAATGGAAGTGTGATTAGCATCAAGTATGAGAAACGCAGCTTGAAAACAACAACTTACCAGTCCACCAGCTAGACCATGGCAGCCTAGTATATGCAATGCCCTGCCTGCTCATCGCCTTCCTCAAGCGAATGTGGTTCATCAAGATGGAAGACCAAGACACCAACACTCCCGCCGAGGTCAACCGTACCAACCACCAGAAAACGTTGATAGCGCGCTCGGATAGACTCATGAAGCTAAGCGACATGAAAGCCCCGAAAAGAAGCACGCACATGTACGGCGTACCCCACGACGTAGTCCTCAAGAAAATCTTGGGAGCCTGTCCCTTCAGCGCCAGGCCATAGAGCACCCTTGTGCCAGCCAACAAGCTCTGGTTCGACGCCGACCACGCCGACGTGATGACAACAGCGTTCACCACCGACGGGATCGCCTTGATGCCCGCCGCCGAAGCCGCAATCACAAACGGGCTCTGGGCCACACTATTCCCGCTGCCATCCAACCTCGGATCGTCACTTGCCACCAACATACCGACCACCAGCACAGCCAGCATATAAAACAGCACGACCCTCGCAAACACGCGCTTGCACGCCCTCGGAATCGCCTTCCTTGGATTCCTCGTCTCAGCCGCCGCCATCGCCAAACTCTCCACGCCCGCAAAGCTGAAAACCGCACCCGTCATCACGCTCCAAAAGCCCAAAAACCTCCCCCAATCCCCACTGGCAATATACTCCACAAACGGCCCCGGATCCTGCCAATACCTAAACCCAATCCTCTCCGTCTGTCCCGGGACACCACCAAGATCAATAATCAACCCCAGCACAATCAAAAACACCACCAACACCACCTTCAGCATCGCAAACACAAACTCCACCTCCCCAAACACCCTCACCATCCCCATCCCGACACTTACCGTAACCACGATAAAGAAAACGATAATCACCGCCGGATTTATCGCCCTTTCCCCTCCCCCTCCTCCCCTCCTGCCTCGCCAACGGTCCAGTACTCAAATAACACACAAATCGCCGTAATCTCACTCGGTATGCTCAGGACATTTCCATACACCAGATTCCACCCAATCGCGAAACCCCAAGCCGGGTCGACAAGAAACTCGGCGTGTCTGACAAAGCTTCCCGTAACGGGGAGGAGGGAAGCAACTTCGCCGAGAGCAAATTGCACGGAGCAGACGATCAGGCCAATGACAAAATACCCGAGAAGGGCACCGAGGGGACCACCCCGTGCGACGGCGCCGCCGAGACCGAGAAAGAGGCCGGTGCCGATGGACCCGGCTATGCCGAGCATGGAGAGGTGGCGTTGGGCTAGGCCGCGGGATAAGGAGCGGGATTCGGTTACAGTCAAAAGGTTGGCGTCGTCTTCTTGTTGCCGTTGTCCTTGACGGGGGACTCCGGATTCCAGGATGGGTGAAGAGGGAGAGCCCATCATTGGGTCGATGTCGGAGTCGTAGGCTAAGGGCTCCGGGTCGAGGTAGGTTAGATCGGCGGATGATCGGGGGCTTCCGTAGTTGCTGATTGTGTTGTAGTTCAAACTTCCCGTGCCGGTCATCATTGGGGACTTGGTGCTGCCGCGCCCGTCGTTGTTGTTGTTGGTGTTGGGGCTGAGGAGTCCATGCCGGGCGTCGTCGTCGTTAACGGTGCTTCCACCTGATGGCGCCATTTTCGGCGGTTATTGTGATCGCAATGACTGCGAATCTTGAGCCAGATGGAACCAGCCGGCCGGATTTCCCGTTTTCGCAAAGCCGAGTGTTGAAAAGGGTGAGTTTGTTCAACGCGACATGGGTTTTTGTATGTTGTGCTGACTGAGTGACTGTTGCGGTTGCATTGTCTGTGAGAGGTGTGGAGTGATGTGATTGGTGAGAATCTTGAGTGACTTGATGTGATACGCCAAGTGAGGTATGGGTTAGGGTTATTGGAGAAGAAAGACTAACAAAGGACGTTACTGCTTATTCCATCGTCAGCAGCATGTGAAGCAAGATCGGAAACTTCTAAATGGAAGCAATACTTATTCTTCAATGGCCTTGTTGATTTGCACGATTCGTATTATTTTCTCAATGTTGGAAATGACATATGTCATGCTATACTTCAGTAGCCCTAACGGACGTAAACAATCTGGCTGGTCCTCCGGTTGGAACGGACGACAGGAACAGACATCCCATTCTTCCACAAAAGACATTGAAATCAGACATATTCGCGCGCTCTCGTGAAGAAACCCAGGGATCTCAAAAATGGTATCAAAACAACCAGGACGAAAAAAAAACAAGCAGGTATAAAGCAGTAGTGAACAGAACAACAAACTCCCAGCACCTCATGCGAGCCGCACGCCGAATGCAAACAACAAAGCGAATGGTGAGAAATCCCCTTAGCGCACGTTCCGTTCTCCTGGTCCTGCTTCCCTTCTTTGTGTCTTCGTTCTTGATATGGATCATTCTCGAAGCACACTTGACTTCCAACAAATTTTCATAGCCCCTTTGTCCGTAATCTCCTCGAAATTTAAGCAAAGCACTCGTATAAGCGCTCCTGACGGACAGACCTCCCCAGTGCGTAGGAGCAGGTAGGCATCAGGAGAGCATATCCAACTGCTCGTGACCCTCCCTCTGCATCTTCAGCTCATCTGTCTTCACTCAACCAGCGGGTATCATCACTTTCAAAGCTCATCATCCTCCCAAACCCCACTATTCCCAGCACCAATCCCACCCCTATCATCAAGCACCTCCACCTTGGTCCCCAACGCCTCCTTGCCCTGACGAATCATCTGCAACAGCTTTTCATTAAACGCATCAATATTCGCGTCCGCATCCCGTTCGGCAGCCATCTTCTTCTTAGCAAGATGTTTCGCCTCGCCGTCCAGTCTGGGGCTGTTGGACATGGCCTTCAGTCCGTCCTCAACGTAAGCGCCGTGGAGACTCAGTCCTCTGCTCCTACGCATGGACGAAGACCCGGGCCTTGTCGAGGAGGACCCGGCAACGGAGCCGCTGCTTTCACCGCGGCGGTGTTGGTGGGGGTGATGATGGTTGGTGGGGGATTTCAGGACTTTGGCGGCTGAACTTGATGAAGGTCGGGGAACGCCGGATGATGTAGAGGAATTGAGTTGGATGGGTGCTTGGAGACTTCGTCTGGTGCTACCGCTGCCGTTACCGCCGCCACCAACGCTGGCACGACTCGAGGGGCGCGGGACGGAGGACTGATAAGCAGGTGAGGAGAAGGCAAAGGGGGCAGGGGGATTTGCGTAGCTAGGACTTTGGCGACCGTTAAAGGCAGCAGGGCTTTGTCGTCCGTTGGAGGCCGCGGCGTTGATACTGCCGAAACTGGGACGAGCTCCTCCACTTCCTGGACCTCCACTGGCGGAGGCTGGAAGCGGTATTCGGCTGACGGGAGGTGCTGCGGTCGTTGTGGGCGTAGAAAAGGAAGGAGTCGGCGTGTCCCTGACAGGTGGTGACCTGGGGGCGCCAAAGCTCGGGAGCTCTTGGGTTGGTGCCACAGTATGTTGCGAAAGTCTTGATGGGGCCCGTGTCCGAGGAAGCATGGATGGGCCGCCAGTAAATCTCTGCGAAGGAGCAGTAATACGTCGTGAAGCATTGCTTGAGGACAATCCTGGTGTCCGTGCTCGTAGAGAAGATGGTGGCCTAAGTCCGGGAGTTGCCCGACCTGGTGCCGCAGCGCCGAAGCTAGGCAAAGCAGGAGAAGGCGATGGGCTGCCACCATTTCCGTTCTCGTCTACCATCACCCAGTTCCTGTTCAGGTCGTCTTGGTTCTCGCTCACTTGTCTCCGCTTAACAGCTGGCCGGGTCAACGAATCGTGATTGTTCGTTTCGTGATACTCGGGCGCAAAGGGCATATAATCCGATGTTGGATAAGGTAGTGGGGATGAAAACTCCTGGGCTGGCACAGTAAACTCCTGGACTGTGGGTGGAACAGGTGCTATCGGCGTTATCACTGGTGCCATCACCGTCTCTTGAGGAGGCATCGACGTGTCTTGGTCGGCCTCCATGGTAAAGTGAACGGGCTGCTCTTGCTGCTCGCGAGCCCATGGCTGGCCAACTGCAGTGGCCTGGACAGATGGAGTAACTGTTGAACCGTTAACCTCGTATCCTGTGCCTCCTCCGGCTTGGAAGCCACGAAAAGGTCCGCCTTTACAAAACTCCCAAACCTTGCCCATTACTTGGCCTATGGTTTGCAAGCCGAAGAACCCCCATTTTCCCGACGAGTTCGCCGGGTTCTGATGTTGTGCAGAAGGGTCAACCTGACCCTCCATGTGAGATGACGGCCCATCGGGATCATCGTGGGCTCGCTTGGAGCCTGCGGCTCTCCTGTAGTCTAGATCAGAGTACATGCTCTCTTCGAGCCTACCGTTGGCCGTGACGGCACCGCCCGTTGGGGTAGCATTCAGCTGGCCGGCCAAGTTGTACCTTGTCTGACCTGCGTCCGCCATCCCTGACTCTTGCTTGACTTCGTTCATGCCATCTACCTGCATATTGTAATCGTTTTGGGTTCCTCCTCGTACACCCAGTCCTAGCCGTTTCCGTTTCGCATTCGCTTGTTCTGGTGTTTGTTGTAATGGGCTTGTCCCGTTGGACATGGAGATGTCAGAGAAGAGGCTACCGGTCGACTTGCCGAGGTTATGATTCGAATCGGCCGGTGATGCTGGCGGCCGGAAGATGCCAGCGCTAAGGGTTTGTGATGGATTATTGCCCGTATCGAAGTAGCCACCAGCGAGGTGGTAGTCTGGGCCAAAGGACATAGTAGGATTATTGTCGATGGTCGGAAGAAATGCGATGAGGTTTCATCCAAGGAGCCGCCGCGCAGGTTGGGCAGATTTTCGATGGGTCGGTATGCGTTAAGAATGTTCTAGCGTTGGAGCTAGCCAACTCAAGAATGACGATTCGATGACCGTGATGGTGACTCCGTTGCTGAGTGGTTCGTTCGGTCCAATGGCTGTCGAGTCTTGATGTTTTGCTGGCCGCAGGAGCCTGTCTGCATGGTAATCCGGGCGTCTGTTCGTTGCCCTGACAGATCTAAAGAGCTAGTCTTCCACTGGAGGATTATTGTATTTCTTTTCTCGCTCGTGTTTTCGGCTTCCGATGATCGAGGGCCGGTGCGTGCGAGTTGGAGTTGGGAGGTGGCTACGGCGGGGATAGCGCGTGATCGCGGGGAACGGTATCGGGGGCCTGAGCTATCGGTAGTCGAGAACTGTAAGACCGCACCAACTGACGGTAGAAAGAGACGGCCGAATGGGGCAAAGTTGAGGAAAGGAATGTGTGGGCGTCAGAGACTCGAAGTCGGTAGAAGCTCCCAAAGTCGCACAGACGGGAAACAGAAAAGGGCGAGCTGAGACGAGAGACAAGGGCGACTCTTTCGGATTCGGGACCAGGCCGTTGTCGGTGAGGGATCGGACGGCGTTAACGGCGCCTTTCGAGGGGATAAGAATGCGACCTGGACGCTTTGGCGCAAAAAAAGGGATCGTGAAGAGTCGATAGTTCTGCCCCAAGCGCAAGATGGACACCCGGTCGACAGATAGTTGTAAGAAAATCGTTCGAAGAAATGGACGACGGCGACGACACTTTCTCTGACCCAGCCACAGTAATTGCGTGAATGTGGACGGGGTATCGGCTTATCGGAGAGGGGGCGGTCAACAATTATCGAGGGGTATCGCAGCTGAGTCCAGGCTTGGCCCTTTTTTTAGTCACCGGGCCAGGCTTGTGACCTTTCACTTTTGCTGCTCTTCACCTTTCCCTGATATCAAGGCTAGGACGAGAACCTTGATCTGACGCAACAAAATCTGAAAAGTCGATGATGCTAGAGTTGGGAAAGATATTGAAGAGAAGATGAACCCCAAAGTGAAGTGATCGCATGAAGGACCTGAAAGGGGAATGCGAACCCGATCATGGGGTCTCCTGATCATTGACCGGGGATGTCCCGTTCTGGCGATGCAAAAGCCCCTCACCCCCTGCAGCAGTTGGTAAAAGTCAACAAACCTGAACTCCGCGGCCTGCGCCAACCAAACCCATTCAGCGCTGTCACGGGCCGTTGGCGCGGTAAGCTCAGTGGGGTTGGCCCATCGGATTTGGGGGTCACTCCCGGGCCCGGCAGCCGACCATCACATCATCACCGTCATAACATTTCTGCCGAATAGGTTGAGGGGACAATTCGAAACGTAAAACATGATAATTTTAATGCCTATGCTGACGGTCTATCGGGTATGCTGGTCTTGTTATTTCATGCTTCTTATTTCACAGGGGTATTCCATACATGCCCTCGTCAAATGCGACAGCGCCCGTCGGATGCCATAATCCCAAATCCCATGCGAGCGCCGAAAATCCCATAAACTCCCCAACCGCTCCACAATCTCCCATAATTCATGATAGAAGGTCATGGTGTCGGTTTCCTTGGCCTTCGGGTTCTACTCCTTCCGCCCATGGCCGGCATAGTACGCCTCTTGCATCTTCTCCTTCTCCTGGGTGATGGTCCCTACATCACCACCGTCACGGCGAATATGCTCCTTTCCAGCCCAAAACTCTTCGCGCTCCTGGATGATCTCATCGGCCCAGGCCCTCATCTCGTCGAGTCCGACCTTGGTCTTGACAAAGGTGAACTCGCCCAGGTCAAGCTTGCCCTTTCCGCGCTTCTCGTATTCCACCATCTGCAGGAGCAGCTCGATCTTGTCAATGTCATGGACGAAAAGACTTTCAAGCGTCTTGGAGTCCTCATATTCTTGCCAGATGGCACGTATTTGCTCTCCCTGCTTTCCACCATCGACGTTGCCTAGCAATCGCTTTGTGATGTAGTCCATGGTCGAGGCTTCGCGCCTATTCTTTTCCGTCTTTGGGACGTTATCAACTGGCGTGATGTCGCCAACGAGGGACTCGGCCATGTCGTGAATCAGGGCCATCTTGATGCACCTGTTGACGTCGATCTTTTCGGCAAGGGAGGCGGGGGCGAGCATGGTCATCATGGACATTCTGTACATATGGTCGGAAATGGATTCTCCCCTGTAAGCGGAAACTTGGTCAGTACAACTGAAGATCAAGAGGTCGAACTCGAGCGTGGAACCTTACCGGTTGATGTCAAACCGCCTCCATCCCTCGCGCTTAGTGGTCTTGAGGCGCTCAAGGAGATGAAAGTAGCCAATTGGTGAGCTGGTTCCCTCAGTGTACTTGCCGGTGCTGATGCTATCAACCGCCTTGTCTACCGTCCAATCGCCCTCCACCTTGGGAACGGGAACAACTCCAAGGTCTGCCTTTCGCAATCAGTACGTGATTCGGCGGAAGATGACCTCCATGAAGTGTCGGGACAATTGCAGCGTACCTGTCTCAGCGACACCATTGGGCTTGACGCCGTTCTCAGTTGCGCTTGGCGACATGTCTATCGTGTGGTGTTTGTTATCGCGCGTATTGGGGTTCGGGGAGGTTTCGGGATGTTGAGTGTATGATACGTTGGCGCAAGTCTGAGAATGTGAGGATAGGTGTGAGCAAAGGTCTATATCGACAGACTCTGTTAAATACGGACGAGAAGTAAGCGGTGAGATGCTTGTTTGGACGATCAATGCAAACAGATCAACAATGGAGAAGAGGAATGGAAGTGGAAAGACGGGATGATTTTGGTGACCGTGACAACTACACAAGGCCGATAGCGAATGTCAAAACAGAATCTCCGGCCCCACCATTGGTCGACGAAACCAAAAGTGGATACATATTCAGGCAACCAGCTGCTTTGATTGGTGCGCATTCGTCGGCAGCGACCGAGCAGTGTGATGTCACTTTGCTCCTTCCCTTCCCCAGCAGCGACTCCAAGCGGGGCATATCGCAGTGTCCCTTGCAGTTTACAGCACATGCGCCGCCTATAGCCGCGCTTCCGTCCTGACTCCTGTCTGAATCCTTTCATCGCTAGCTATATATTCTCGCTTGTGCCTGACATTCCGGATCAGTATCACCCTCCATGCCGTCGGGTGCAACCAAACACCATCTTGTACAACAGAGCTGTTTCGATATTGGTTCTCTTTCTTGCGAGACACCTTTATTCTCTTCGATAGTTTTACACAATTGGGAACATGTCAGCCCAAAGAAACCATCAGCTCACCCCCGTCTTCACCTTCAGGCCACCCTGATCTTGCAACCTCCACCAGTTTGACCTCCGATGTCCACCTATACTCCGTAAGGAAAGGAAACATCCCAGCCGTCGATCTCTCCACGTGCGGCTCAGCCCGTTGGCTATTTTCAGCCGCTTCTGGAGAACCCAGACCGATCCGGCTCGACTTGCCCATCTTCTTTCTGAGCTGCCGTTGGTGGAGGTCGCGTATGGGTATCAACAGCATGTATGAGATGCGGACAACTAAAGCTGCGACTTTGGCCCTGAGAGTCACATACCCAGTGATTCTCACTACCTCATACAGACCATTGGTTCGGTCACACATCTCAAAGCAACGTGCAACTTCGTATTTAGCCCTACCCTACTCAAAGACAAAAAAGCAAAGGATAACTATACTAGATTAAAGACAGTTGAACAAGCCGCACTCTTCATAGTCCATACTCGATCCCAGACCATATATGCTCTCACCAGCAATACTTGTCCATTTCCCTTATTGCTCCCATACCCAACCCTAACCTTCCATCTCCTTCCTTCCCCCATATTCCATTTCGCATACACTCTCTTTTTCTCCCTTCCTTTCCACTGCGTTCTCCCAAAACGCAATCCCTTCATATTTCCACTTCGCCATTCCTTCCTCCCCTCTCATCTCATCTCCCTCAGACGACAGTAACATTCCCCGGATAAGCCCCAATCAAATTTCCCCTCGGCCAAAACTCACAATAGAACCACCAGTCCTGGTTCGGGTTCTGCACGCATCTGTTGGTGGAAAACGCGCACCCGATACGCGTGGTCGCCTTCCACACTGTCTGCGTGAAGTGGCCACCACCAAGAAGGTCGCCGTTCTTGTAGGCCGTGATCTCAGTCTGGGAGTTCCAGGAGCTGAAAGCTTTGGTGACGGTGGTGGCGAAGTTGGGGGTTGAGGTTGCGGGGATGGTCCACCACCAGTAGGCGTTTTCGCCGTAGGGGCCCTAAAGGCTTGGTTAGTAGCTTTCATGGATGTTGATTTGGAAAGGAAAGGAAAGAAAAGGAAATGAAAGGGGAAAGAGGAGGAGATAGAGGAGAAAAGGGAGAGTAAAAGAGGCGGGATCAGATGGTGAAAGAGAATGACAGAGGAAAGAGAGCCGGAAGGATAAACTCACCGTATGATTCAGCTTACACCCATTACTCTTCATCAGCGCAAAGCTCGCAAGGGTAGCGTCCCACGCAAGCGGGTTGGCCTTGTACTTGGACCGGATAGGGTTGACGGTGTTGAGCACGTTGCTGATGAAGGAGGTGTCGGTTGGGCCGGGCGAGGCACGCTTGAACAGATGGCCCTCGCCGGCCTCGGTGGTGTCGACCACCAAGTCAGGCTCGGCAGCTGGGAGGGCGATGGCGGATGTTGCGGAGAGGAAGAGGGCCGTGACGGCGAGAAGGGATGAGTGAAGCATTGTTGCTGTTGCTGCTCTGGTTCGTTCTTTGGGTACTTCTTGAGGTGATAGTGATAAGAGTGCTGACAAGGTTTGAGTTAGACAAATTTGATCTGATAGACTAAGTCTCCTTAGCTTGACACGCTATACCGAGTGATGCGTTGTCCAAACCAGACATGAATACAGACAGGGGGGGATCGAGTGGTCTTATTTAACTACCTTTTTCCCCCCTTCATACTCAACATATGCTTGTTCAGCTTATTGTGTCTCTCCAATATCCCATCTCTACATTCCTTTTGCCTCCTCACTGCATCTCTCGGCAATCTCTGGGTCCTTCGCGCGAGATCTCACGTCACACACACCCACGAGACACCCACACTCAACACATCTCGAAACGTGGCTGGCACCACTGGAATGAAGACAATGTCTCGCCGCGTGTGGTGCGTGTGGTCATCAGCTCCTCCAGCTCGAAGTTCAAAAACAAGACAATGAATACATAACATCTACACACCACCACCACGTTCATGTTTTGCCCCAGCCGTCGGCACATGTATCGTCGGGGAAAGTATTGACGGCTAGACGACCTAGTCCTCGGAGAATATTGTTTCCCATCCTGTCCTTTACGTCACGCTTTCTGAACGGTAAGAACGGCTACCAGCATTGCTTTGATGAGAGAATAACCCCCCCCCCCCCCCCCCCCCAAAACTAGGCCCGCTTGTCTTCATGAACGAGGGTGTGCGGGCAAAAACACGAGGCGCCTCCTTTTCAAAACTTACAGTCATATGAGGATAATGGACGACGTAAGGGGTTGACGATGAGTATGTGATGGATTTCTAATGCTTTTAGACTGCGGTTGGTTGGTGATATAGACGGCTCGGCAAGAGAGCAATCTTTTCTGGCCCGTGCCAGATATTCGCAAACCGCTTCTTTCTTCATTTCTTGGGTCATGCCTCGAGTGAACGATTTGGATAGAGCCATAGTTATGCCGCCATCTGTGTCGTCACCTCGAGCACGGGAGTCAAGATACCGAAAGTGAAGATGACCGGAAGAGGATGTGGGAGAGCGAGTTGTGGTAATGATCGACTTGCTTACACCGACTGAGGAACCCGAATGCGAGATGGAGAGATGTAACTCATCAACACCAAACGGGGCGAGGTAAAACCAGTTACGGACAACAAAGACATTCAGGCTACATCTATACATGGACTTCGCTACATTTACTTTTATCTTCATGACGTGTCGGTGAAGTAATAACACATACCCCCGGGGGTGTTCCTTCACGAGGGGTCACCGAGAACAAGAATTCCTTACCCCAGCCTCGGATGTACACCAGTGCTGCGTATCTCCACACACTTGTTGTCATCAGGGAGCAGCTACCAGTCAGTCCTCAGGCAAATGTCTTCCGGAACTTCTCGTCAAACTCAGCACGAAGTGCCGAGAAAACTCTGAAGATCTGCATCAATGACTTTCCACCATCCTCGGCCCAGCTAGGCGCCTGAGGATGCCCAAAGGCCGAGCCATATGACGAGCTGCCACCCTTAGGGGCCGCGTTTGTATCGTCATCCGTCTTTTCGTCACTGCTTTCCGCGTCCCATGACTCAACAACTTCATCCTTCTTCGCCTTATTCTTCTGCTCCTTCTGCGATGGAGGGGGGCCGGCGTACGGATCATTCCTCATGTCGACCCATTCAGCCCCGCCGCCTTGAGGCTCACCGTCATCTGCCATGTTGGAATTGTCCTCGTCCTCGATGCCAAACTCGTCACCGGCATTTGGAAGCTCCAAGAAGTTGGCCATGCTCGTCACGATGCTGGAAAGAATGAGCGAAAAGTCCTTGAGGTGGTACCAGACATCGCCACCCTTGATCTGATTGACAGACTTGAGTGTCTCCATATCTCCATGCTTGAAGAAGTCATACAGGTAGGCGTTCCAAGGCACACCACCTGTTTCCTTGGGTGCGATCGGAATGTAGGGGACCGCAGACTCTTCAAGAAAGACGCCTGCGCGAACAGTGTCGCAAAGCTCATGGATAGTGTCAAATTTATCCGTAAACCCAGAGAGTGCACAGAATGGAGATCGAACAATGGTGGGCTGCCGAGGTGACTCGGACAAGGGAAGTACAGTTGAAAGGTCCAGCATGGATTGATCATCGATAGTATCAACCTCGCACTCGGTGAAGGGAAGACGATTATCCGGTGTTCCAGTCAGATGTTGATCAGCGTAGGAGCTGACATAATTTTGGAAGACGGACAAGGTTTGCTGGTTGTGGCGCTCTAAAATCTCCCTTGCTTTCTGAGGGAGATCTGGAAGAATTCCAACCGACGGAGAGCGATGCACGCGCTCGAGGAACTTCTTGTTGTTGTGTTGCACGCAAGCCTGGCGGCAGAACAAGTGGCTCAAGACAAGCATGGTTTCAAGAAGAATTTCTTGCCGGCCGCGGTTGCTAAAGCAAAGATCGCGGAAATATCCATCCTTAAGAAGGGCGTGAAAGGCAAAGACCGCATTCTCTGTGTAGTATAGATGCCCCACAAGACCAGAGAAGTTGAGTGGGACACCCTTCTCGGACAATAGGTGCTCACGTCTGAGGTAGTCGATCGAAAACCTGAGATGATGTGCGATCGACATCTTCGCGTCAGGTCCGCCCAAGCAAATTCTGTTTTGGGTCAGCAGCCCCTTGACAGCGTTAGCTGCAAACTCGGAGTTCTCAGTTCCGTGTAGAAGTATGAAAAGACGCAAGATGAGTGTGATCGATGTAGGGAATTGTCCGCGAAGATCCGGAAGCTTCGCAGACATTATTTCAAGAACCCGGTGCGGATGAAGACCATGGAAGACGACATTTCCAAGAAGGTCAAAGCCACGACGGCCAGCACGACCAGATGCTTGGCGGTAATTGAGTGCCGTCAAGAAAACTGAATCGCCAGTAAAGACAACTGTCTTACACGGCATGTTGAGACCCATGGCAAGTGTTCCAGTTGCGACAACCACGGTCAAGTAGCCTTTCCGAAAGAACACCTCGACTCTAGCATCACGGTCAGCAAATACCAAGAAGACGCCGCGCGAGAGTGGTGGAAAGACTTACATTTGTCGATACTGGCGGTTCATTCCTGCATGGTGCACACCAATGCCTCGGTATAGTGCATTCAGGATCCAGGGACGAACGGCGTCTGCCCCTAGGGATTTGATTCGGGCGTTAAGCTCCTCCTGCGCAACCTTGGTGTTATCCGCAAAGCTGTATTCCTGGAGGGCTGCTTCAGGGTCAAAGCTTTCCCAAGCGCTCAGTTCTTGGCCTGCCTCGTTGCGTGCTCTGTCCCCTTTGCTCATAACATCGTCCCCGTCATCTTTTCTGGAGCGGGTGTTTTTGGCTTTGGCCTCCTTCGTCTTGGCAGTCTCGCGGTATTTCTTCCATTCTTCAAAAGCTTCCAATTTTTTCTTCCATTGAGCGTTGTGTTGCTTATATGCCGCTTCTGCAGACGCCAGAGTGTCATGCAGTTCCCGGAGAATCATCTCACAGCCAACCCGGTCATAATTGAACAGAATGGCAGGCAATGCTCCGTGTGACCTCAGGTCAGTTACAAGTGAGAAAACGGAGCTTCTGGATACAACCTGTCCAGATTGACTAGTTAATGAGGCAGTGGGCTCGAGTGTCCCGTAAGTTGATGCCAGTCGATCAAACCGTTCCCCACGCAAATCGTTCCGAAGGTTCTCAAACGGGGAATTGGGATCAAGCATCCACTTAGCCAAGACATCTTTCAAGGCCGATTCCCACTTTGTAACGTCGGATTTCTTGACCAGAGATGGCAGAATCTTCTCGGGGTTCAAGGATGGTGGAACTTGATACTGGCCAGTCTGATGCTTTGTCATGTGCTTCCAAAGCTCGATGCAGTCCCTTGGCTCAAGGCTAGCATCATTGAGGGTATCCCGGCTCCTATAGTTGGACAGTTAACACAATATTCTATTGGCTGTTGATATAGATGAACATCCTTACCTATCTATAATACCTGCAATTGGGTGTAAGGACAGAAAGGGGAGTGGACTTTCGCAATCGGAGTCGAGTCCTGGAAATGGGAGGCGCTCAACTGGATCGAAACCTGCGAATTCATATGTACCCGGAGACGGATCATGGATGAACTTGCGGAGGTCAGAGTACCTGGATGAGTGGACCACCATTTCTAGGTCATATCCCTTGACCTTTTGAGCATGACGAAGCCAATCTCGGAACTCGAGCGGGTTGGCTACAGTGGCCGACAAGGCAATGATGGGACATGGTGCTAGAAGCAAAAGCTGCTCCCATATAATCCCGTCTTCGGCCTGACCAATGCAGTGAACTTCGTCGAAAATGATCCTTTTGATCCTCTTGGCAAAAGACGACGGGCCTGCGGCGTTAGAGGGAGCTAGGAGGAGAATCTGTAGAATGTCGGGCACCGTTACAAGAATCTGACATCCCTTCACATTGTTGATTCGGTAGTCCCTGGTATGGATAGCCCATACAGACCGTGCTTCTTGATCATATCGCTTGGAAAATCGGGCTTGAATCTCCGCCGCGATTTGGTTGACGAGAGCTTTGGTTGGGGCAACGTACACCAAGACATCATCATTGTTGGCTTCGAGAACCTTCTTCATAGCGTAGAAGGAGATGAAGGTCTTGCCAGCCGACGTCGGGGCAACCACCAGTAGACTCTTGTTTTCGTCGATAGCGTCAAGCACCTTTCTCTGCCAGGCATCGGGCTCGAAGGACACACGGGGATCCGGAGCGGAGTCGAAGCTTCGTTCGAGGAAAGGCCCGCAATGTTCGAGCTGGAATTCGAGCGAAGATTTCCCAGGCGGCAGTAGATCCCCACTCGTGATATCCGGAAAGTTGAATGACAGTTTTCTCTTCGCAAGGGGCGCCGGAAGCTTGTAAAGCGGAAGTTTGAACGACTGGAAAACCATGGTCACAAGTGTGTGAACATCTTCTGTTACGATCAAGCTGACAGTCTGCTGGATTTGTGACCAGAGCATTGCCAAAACAGAAGAGTCTGCGTAAATCTGGGTCAGCATTTACACAACCACTGAAATGTACGCACAGGCACATTACTTACGAGTTATTGTGGTCGAATCGTAAAGACCTTGGATTTGGCGAAGAACATGGCAAAGAAACAGAGATACTTCACCCCCGACCACGGACAAGTGAACTGGACTCAAGCCACGGAGGCATTTCTCGGCCCGCAAGTATCGTTTGACTGGAGACGGCTCTTTTGAGAACTCGAGGCACCTTTGTTTCCAGAAGGCGATGATTGCAGTCAATTTGTCCTGGAACTTGGCAGCCCTGCGCAGTTCTGCCTCTTCAAGAGCTTTCTGTTTACCACTCTTTGTCTGTGGTTTATCCGGATTGGCTTGTTTCTTGCCTTTATCGACTGCATGTTTGCTAGTTGGCTTGCTTTGCTCGACCGTGCTGCGAACAACAATTGTCTCGGGCTCAATGATCTTTCCAGATGCACCGGTAAGACTAGCGGAGTAGGCCATAATGTCGGCCATGAATCGTTGATTACGCCGTCTCGCAAAGAAGCCAGGAGCCCGGGTGGGTTGCTTGGGGTCAATTGACTTTTTATTATTATGCCAATGTGTTAGCTCCTTGTGAACTTTGCTGCCAACCGGCGAGGAATTGGCATCTTCGGTCCGTAAGCGCACTGAAGTGAGGAACTCGTCCAATACGGGATGGCTAAAAGGCAGTACCGAGAACGACGATATAGCCTGGTTGCTCTGGAGGTTGAGATTCTTCAAGCGAGCTGCTTCTTTGTCGTCATCCGTGCTATTGACCGGCCACTGTGCAGTGACATCGTAGCCACAGAGTTGCTTGAGTAGTCCACTGAGTTGGGTAACCTCTTTGTGGATTGCTGACGACAAGTGGATGTTGCGTAAAGAGCGTAACAGGGTGAGGTAGAGCCGCCCGTCAAATAGGTCAAATCCATCCCATGCTAAGCGAGCGAAAGGTCCTGAGGCCCAGGAGTTCAGGATTTCATGGGCTGCCCCGGACCAAGAACAAATGAAAGAATTAGCGGCACTGGTCGGTCTTAGTCCCAATCCTTCCGGTTCGAAACTCCGATTTGTGATGCTGCAGTGTCCCATCAAGACGATTTGGAGGAGTAGCGCCGCAACTTGCTGTCTGACCTCGTTGGGCTTGCCAGCACCGGGAGCATTCTGGCCAAGTACGTGAGCCAATGAATACAGGGAAATGACTTCCCGGGCAGTCAGGTTGTGAGTGGCAATCAGTCCCGTGAGGCGATCTCCAAGGTTGGCGTTGATAGGAACGGGATGGGTCGTCTGGCAAAGGGGGTCGCCTTTCAGCTCAGCTCCCCTTCTGGGAGAGGCTATCAGCAAGAAGGCCCTTGAGCTCTTGAACTCCAAGTGCTCCACGCATGCGACATGATAGCCTGCCGAACTGATCATATAGAGTAAGAAAAGGGACCCCAGACGCGGGGGGCCGCCCGCCCACCAGGGTGTCGTGCCATTGGATCCGAGGAAGAAGTGTGGATGATGTTCCTCGCGATATTGAACGAAAGCATCGCCGTGCACTGTCGTAAATACAAAACTGAAGGGGGTCCCATTTGTCTTTTGTGCATGGGCGAAGTGTTGAATCACGACTTCTCGAGCGAGCCGGTATTTGTAGGTAACGGCGGCTGGATATTCCTCGGGAATGGATAGTCGATACTCGCGTTCGAACCACAGGACGTGGAAGTTGCATCCACGATCACGCAGCCTGCAGAGGACAGTCTCAACGGCATGGACGGCGTGGAGAATCTGAAAGCCGTCTGTACACCGAGTGCATGATTAGCAATGAGCAGAGACCAAAGCAATGAGGAGGGTGTACAGATTCAAACGTACAGTCAAAGTCGACTTTCATGGTATGCAGACAATGCGCAAGAAGTGCATCTCCATGAATGGCGAAGCGCTCTTTGCCGGCGAAGTCGCCAACGATATCAACCTTGGTCGGGGCTAACGATTGGAGCCAGTTCTTCAGCAATTCACACTCAGAGGCAGAAATGCGCCAAGGTAGTTCGCTAGAATGAGCGGTACTAGCCATGTCGACCGGTTTCTTCTGGATCTCGTCCTTCAAAGAAACCAGGTTAGCATTGACTGTTAATGCTGAAGGTAGTATCCTCGAGTGTAGCATAGAACTCACTCTGTGTGTAGGTTGCCTGTACGACGAGTTCTGGAATGGTCAAAGTTGGAGTGCGATATCAAAGTGAGGAGGATACTTGGTAGGTTTTGAGGTTGGTTTGTCAGATCAAAGAAAGGCAAAGATGCGGCCGGGAGAAGACTGAAGTAATTGTGAAGGTGGTGGGGGAATTGAGACTTCTGCCTGGTGGTTGAAGGACGGGAACCGCACACTGGACCGGAAGGCGCGCCTCGCGTCCTGATAAGTAGTACCTGCCGTTACTTCCTGTACCTACCTCAACCCGATGAAGGCACATGTAGAAAGTAACCTACATAAAGTAGCCTTGTTAAGATCGGTCAAACGACAATACAGGTGGACGTAACAAGTGGAAACTCATACCTCTCGTCTAGGCTGGCCCGGCATGTCTCAACCTCTTCCTCATGAGAACCAAATCCAATTCTTGACAGCAGACACTTGGCAGCAAACTTCTGCACCCATCCACATACCAAACAAAGACCTCTCATCGTGTTTGAATCATGTTGGCTCAACCCGATAGTTTCCATCAACCGTTTCAAAGCGTATGCCTCTGCTGGCAACGCAAGGCAAGCCGCCGCATCCTCATCCTCACCTAGAGGTACTTGACGGTCATGCCGACTGACGGTTTCCATGTGGAGCAAGAAGAGCCTTCCTTGACCGTCAGCAACAACAACGCACAACTCCTCAAATCCGTTCGAGGAGAACGTTGCACTAAAGCTAGTCTGACTGGAAAGTAAGAAGGGTAATATGGGGAAATTGTATACCATTGGCTTGAGTGAAAAGGGGCCTCTCGCAGGAGTCACGGGCCAACTGCATACTTGTACCGTAAGCACGGAAGCTCGCCTTTTCCAATTTCCACAACTGGCTGTTTGTTAAGAATTAGAGGGTAGTCAGTCGGCCTCATTGCATAGGTCGGTATCAGTCATGGTGGGTGCCGTTGGACAAGTCTTCCAGCCTTGATGTTCATGTTGAACGGAGAGACTTTGTGAAGTGAGGTTGGAAGTCGGAGGCGTACAATCACAATGCAATGAACTATCACCAGCTGGTACCGGGCCGGCCCGAGCCAGCCCCTGCGAATGTTGCCAAGAATGCGGAGAATAACACGAAAGCACCAATGTTATGGCACTGCCGGTCATCCATCGAAGCCCGCAGGCGATCTCATAAAATGTTAGCATTTTGGGACTCTGCTATGAGATCTCCATCCGCGTTGGCTGTTTTTCCATGACTATTTCATATTGATTTGGAAGGCAATTGTCCAATCTGGGGTTGTTAAAGTTGGTGTCAGTGTTAAGGAAGGACCGAGAGTGCCACGACCGGCACAAGAGCAGTCGGAGCCGCCCCCACATCGCACCCTGGGCAGCTCGGCAGCTAGGCCACCACGACAGACCAATGCTGCACGCCAGGTCGCCCCTGACACCGCTGTTGTCTCGCTGTTGATGGTGCCGCGAAATAACGGGCAGGCGCAAGGGAAGCTTGGCCTGCTGTGGCATGAAGTGTCCGTCGGCAAAAGAGATGAAAGCTCCCATTGCGCGGTAAGAACCACCGGACTGCAAAGCGACTGTCTTCTCCATCTGCGCGACAAGGCACGACAACTTCGAACTTGAACTTTCAGATTCTGCAATGGCTCTCGGCCACCGTCCACCGACCCCAAGTTCATACCCACCACTGTCCGCGCTCGAATGAAACGAACGGCACCATGCCGGTGACCTTGTCTCGATCGCGGCTCCAACGCCAGCTCGTGTCGCGGTCTACCATCCGGAAACTGCTCGCCGCCTTCATCATCTGGGCCATTGTCGAGGCTCAGCTCATCTACTACCGAGTTGCCCACGCGGAGAGAAACTCCCAGGCCCAGGCTACGACGCTTCTTAAACCAACCCGAGTGTACATTGCCAGCTTGCACTGGAACAACGCCGCCATCTTGCGCTCCGACTGGAATAAGGGGGTGGTGGATTTGGCCAAGGCTCTGGGACCAGAGAACGTCTTTGTCAGTGTCTACGAAAGCGGTAGTTGGGATGACTCGAAGGGCGCCCTCAGGGAGCTGGACCGCGAGCTGGGCAAGCTTGGGGCTCAAAGGAAGATCATCCTCGACAAGGAAACGCACCAAGACGCGATAGACGCACCACCGGCCGAACATGGGTGGATTACCAGTCCCAGTGGTGAGAAGCGGTTGCGAAGAATACCATACTTGGCTGCCATGCGCAACCTTTCCCTCCAGCCATTGTTGGACATGGCAGAGAACGGGACTGCATTCGACTATGTCTTGTTCCTGGGCGACGTGGTGTTTTCGGTCGGTTTTTGGTCATCATTTAGTTGCGCCTGTCTTTGGACCCATTCGCTGACGTTCGTTCGCTTGTTCGCAGGTTCCTGATATCGTTGCTCTGCTAAACACAAATGATGGCCAGTACGCCGCGGCATGTTCGCTTGACTTCAGCAAGCCGCCTCGCTTCTACGACACGTTCGCCCTGCGAGATTCAGGTGGTCATGAATATGCGACCCAGACCTGGCCATACTTTCGCTCTTCCAACTCGAGGAAAGCAATGCTCCGTGGCGCTCCCGTTCCAGTGTCCAGCTGCTGGAACGGGATCGTAGCAATGCATCCTTCTGTCTTCACTGGAGCCCAGGGGCTCAAGTTTCGGGGGATTGACGACTCTCTGGCCGAATATCACCTTGAGGGCTCAGAGTGCTGTCTCATCCATGCGGACAATCCGGCATCGCGTAACAGGGGTGTCTTCCTCAACCCCAACGTGCGCGTCGGATATTCCAGGAAAGCGTACGAGGCGGTACATCCGCCTGGAGGCTGGCTTTCTCTGTCGCAAGTCTTTGCGGGATTGTGGAAGAACAGAGTCGCTAGATGGACCACCACCCCGCTTCTCAAGGAGTTGCAAGTTCGCTGGCGCGTCCGCAAGTGGGCGGAGAAAGGGGATGGCCGCGAAGAACCTGGGCCTTTCTGCCTCATCAATGAGATGCAGGTCATTGTACACAACGGGTGGGCTCATTTATAGATGGTAGGGGAATCATGCAATATACAAAATCAATTACTTCACCTTTCTGCTGACATTTACGGCGGTCATCGGCATTGACTGGCCAAGGTCTTGTGGGATAACTATTTCAGCAGAGGCTCATCTCTCCGAAGTCGGTAAACACATGGTCAATCGTCTGTTTCTTGTCTCGACTGTCGTGCTTTGGACACCTGGATCGAAAGAGGTAGTTCGCTCTGGAGTTGTATTTACTTCTAGGTCCCTCTGGATGCGGGTCATCCTCTGTCTACGACATCATGATATCACCACTTCGATGTCCCATTGGATCCGGGGTAAATCCTCCACCACTCCCTCCAACTTGATCATGCATGCAACCAAGCCACGATGCAGCCGTTGCCCTGTTGCTCGGCATAACGGTCTCACGATGCGCACCAGCACTCTGAACAATAAACAAGCTTTGTAGCCGGCCAGTCTCTTCTCGGTTCGCATTCCGACAAGACGATCGCTTATCTCCCACGGATCGGGATATTTGTCGAGCAATTTCTGACCAAAAGCTTATTTGGATCTGGCCATCAGATGCCCAGTTACAACGCAGACACAATGCACACTACACGATCAACAGCGTCACTATTAATGGTCGTGGGGGTATAGATGATGATGAGGGGCATATTTTATCGTTTCCCCTCTTCATATCGAATCTGTCCCTTCTCTCTTTCTCCCTTCTGTAGCCATTGGAAGCCAGTCCGCCAACACGCAACCTAAAGTACACTCCAAAATGGCACCAACCGAGCCAAACGCCATCCCATTCCGCCCAAAGGGCGAAATCCCGGTCTTCAAGGAGGAGCGGGAAGGCTGGAAGGGATACATTGAATGGGAAATGTACCCCGAGAAGAAGAAGCAAGTGGAGGAAATACTGAAGCAATATGACTTCCCTGACCCTCCGGAGTTCCAGCTTGTCCCATTGCCGAAGACGAACCCGATCTTGACCGGAGAGCGGTTCAAACAGTACCACTATGCTACAGGACTCGGCCATCTCGTTGACACCAGCTGGCAGTACGTGCTCAAGGAAAAGGCCGAGGACATGGTGCATGTTCTCCAGTTTCCCTACAACGGAGAACCTCCTGGAGTGAGTCTGCTGGCGTTCGTGTTAGCACGTCTAGAGAAGATGACGATTCTAACAAATGGTCTCGTGGTGGCGCCTACAGGACCGTCTTGTTTCGACTGAGATCACCCGTAACGAAGACTTCTTCGTTCGCAACCACGGCGGCGTTCCCGAAATTGATCCTTCCAAGTTTTACCTCGAGATCGAGGGCCTTGTGAACAACCCCAAGCGTCTCACTCTTGCCGACCTGCAAAATAAAGAACTTTTCCCTCGCCAGAGCAACGTCGTCAGCCTCCAATGCTCCGGCACTCGCCGCCTCGAACAGATCCACCAATACCCCGGCGACGGCGACGAGCTCATCAACGCTCCCTGGGCCGAAGGCGCCATCGGCGCCGCCCGCTGGACCGGCGTCTCCCTCAAGAAGGTGATAAAGTACTGCGGCGGCCTGAAGGACGGTGCGATGCACATCGAGCTTTTCGGCGCCGACACCTATTTCAAGAAGGGCAAGGTGTACAACTACGTCGTGTCCGTTCCCTGGCGCAAGGTCAAGATTAACGAAGTGTTGCTGGCCTGGGAGATGAACGGCAAGCCTCTTCCCAAACTCCACGGCTTCCCGCTCCGCGCGGTCGTCTTTGGCTACATCGGCGCCCGAAGCTGCAAGTGGCTGTACAAGATCCGCGGCATCAGGGACCCGAGCGAGGCGCCTGTCCAGAGGAAGGAGTATCTTTACTACACGCCGCAGATTGGCAAGCAGAATGCGCTGTACAGCAACGGATTTTCGATCCAGGATATGCCTGTGTCGTCCGCCATCATTTCGCCCAAGGACATGGATGTCATCACGCACGACGGAAAGGTTAAGTTGAAGGGCTGGGCGTACTCGGGCGGCGGTCACTGGCCGATTCGTGTCGAGGTCAGTCCGGACGGAGGCGCGATCTGGTATGAAGTGCCGACCGAGAACATGTCGACCAAGTATTACTATGCTTGGAGACTATGGGAGATTGATCTGCCGCTTGATCCCGAGGGTTGGTTGGAGTTTTGCGTGAGGACGTGGGATAATGCGTTGAATACGCAGCCGACCTATGTTAGGTCTGCTTGGTGAGTGAAGTCCATCTTTTCATGTATGGTGAGTTTCTGGAGAATAGGTACTGACCAAAGCACCTATTGTTGTAGGAACTGGGATCTGCACGTCACCTCTTCTTGCCATCGCATCAAGATTTACAGCGTCAACCGCTCGAAGCCGGCTACCGCTGCCCGGCTGAAGGCGCTGGAGGAGAGGGGTATGTCAATAACGCCTATCACGAGGCCGTTGCCGATTGACCTTGAGACGGACGACCAATACGCGGCGTCCATGGATGAGCAACGTGGACGGGAACCTCTTGAGTAAGGATGTCTGGATGGCATGTCGGTGAGCTGTGAGAGACACTAGAGACGAACTATGTGCGTAACATGTTGAACTTGGGCCAATGCCCCAATCTTGGTTTGTTTTCAGCCCTTGAAACTCAAGAACTTCTCGCGACTGTAGAGTCTACGAGAACGATAGCCACCGGGTTGGTCAATCACGAAAGGTCCTGACCCGTCGCCGTTGAAGTCATTGCCATACAGTGGAGTCATGATCCCAGCCAGACATCGAGCACCGGCCAAAAAGTAAACAACCAGGGGACCCTGGTGATCATCACATCCACAGCAGTAGCATAAAGCCCAACGTGGGACTCGAACCCACAGCCTCAAGATTGCAAATTTGATCTCGAATCGGAGAATTAGAAGTCTTGCGCGCTACCGATTGCGCCAGCCGGGCAACTTCTTTGTTGTTTTCGCTTTTTTAGAATCCAAGGCTATATCTGGCATTCTGCCCACCTGATGCCATGAACAATGGAAAGTTTTGCCAGCAGGGACAGAGACTGCCAGACTCCATCTGTATAGATCAAGATGTTCCCTTGATGCTGATTTCAACAATTTCTCAGGACTGTATTTAGGTGCTGGAGGTTGAAGTTAGATTGACGGTAGTGGATGAACAGTCAAGGCAGCCGTTGTACTGTCTCTTCAGCCGTCTCTTCAGGAGCTTGCATAGGATGAAAAGGTTTGTCTTTGAGATTCCATCCGATAGTCTGCAGTACTTCCGCCCCCTGGCGGCCGCAGTTAGTTTCTCTCTTCTTCAAAAAGGGATAAATAGGAATTAAGCGAAGGATAATGCACTCACCATTTCATAGGGCGTCTTTGTTATCTTCGCAAGTAGAAGAACCAAAAGCGCTGAAGGAGAAAAAAATCTGCGTTACCATTCGCAGGGACTGGCTTCCGAATTGTTTCTTAGGTGCAACATCAGCGAGACGTAACCAATTAAGCGGGTTTAGCTCAGTTGGGAGAGCGTCAGACTGAAGTCCACTTCACTCATAAATCTGAAGGTCGTGTGTTCGATCCACACAAACCGCATCTTTTTTTGCAAATTTCCGTTCTGCTGTTTTTTTCTTTTATCTATTCTTCTTTTCTCTCCCTGTCATGCTCGTTGGCTTGTCTGTCTGCCTGATCATTCATGTTTATTGGTTTTGTTCGATATGCCGACTTCTTTCCTGTCTTGATTGACATCGTTCGGCTTTTGCATGTGATCTTAACCCAGCCTTCCTCTCGGCTTTCGATGAACCATGACATGACGTCGAGTACGCAAGACTATTGAAGCCGAATATGCTAGCAAGAGTCTGAAAGAGGATGGTGGTAAAGCAAATTTGCATCTTAAGTCTTTCTAGTTAGCTTATTAATGCAAGCTGAGGAACAGCTTCATCACAGTTCTACACTGTACAGGACATCTTTCTCCAGAAGCCTCGGGAGACCTGTCTGGCTGGTGTCGTTGCAAATCTTGGCTGATGAATGTGCACTTTGACAGCTTCCCGTCTGGACCTCTTCGCTCCAACGTGGAAGACCAATGATGATGATCATGTACCTGAAAAAGATAAGCGTACAGTAAATCAACCCAGGTCCAAGATCTTGATTTGCAGGAACAGGGAAACCCACCCTTTGTGACGTCGATCGGTGAGGAAGTTTCCGAAATCTCTTAACTTCGGCGCCTTAGTTTCCGGATTTGGATTTGGGTTGTTGCGATTCGTTTTTCGAATATTGGTGATAGTGTAGGTTTGGCGCCATGGCTTCGGTGACTGTAACCTTCCCCATTCCCGAACTCAAACGCCTTTTCAATCTTGGCGGAGGGATGTATGCACACGCCGCACACAACTATGACAACTTTTGACAGTTTTTAACAGCTTTTTGGGCATTTAGACCGTTAGGGAAAAAAACACGAAGTGACCAACTCTCTTCAAATTTAAAAATAATAAGTAAAATAAGAGTCTTAAGAGCGCTGATTCCGAATCACTCATTAGATTTTTTATATCTTTTAATTTGAAAGAGATGCAAGCGAATGAAATCCAGAAACTTCGTTCTTCCATCGATAGTTGTGTGCGGCGTGTGTACACATCCCTCCGCCAAGACTGAAAAGGCGTTTGAGTTTGGGAACAGCTTTTGGGGCCTTGGATCGACGTCACACCTCACCTCCGCAGTTATGGGGGGCTTGTGTGACAGGAGCCCCAACCCAGACTCACCTCTTGGATATCGATATGGATACTGATTAAGCTCAAGCACGGCAAAGTTTACCTCGCGAGTATCAGAACGAGTGCCGTGAAAAAGAAGCCATTCGAGGAAACTGAGCGCCAACAGAATTATGATGGAAGGCTTCGATTCTGCCATCCACCCCTATCCATGTAAGCGTAAGATAATGACAGGTGCAGGGCCGAGGGTCTGAGATGCCGCAAAGCAGGGGATCGAACAAGGGACTGGGAAATCGAGAAGTGATGATCGATGCCATCGACGGATTAGCCTCACAAGACAGCACGCTAGCATGGACTCCATGGACATCAAGTTTCCCTAGAGATCAATGGACCAAGGGGATCAGGGGTCACTTGTGTATAAATATGTCCCGATGCTGTCCCCGTGCCCTATTGCCGGATTTGTGTTCGATAAGTCATCTTCACTTCCGCAGATTTTGGGACGCTTCAAGCTCGTCGAGCTTCTTCAAGATGATCCTCACCTCCAGGCCCGCGGTGCTCCTCAGCACCGTTACGTTGCTCGCCCAAGTCACTCTCGGTCTCCCCACCACATCTTCCGGACCTGATCATCACAACAATGCCCGGGCTAACGGAAACCTCAAACTTCTTCGCGAAGTCCCGAAAAGCATATCTGAGCTCCAAAGCCGACTGGACAGCATCTGGGATAGCGCGACCACGACCGGCACTTTCTGGGACAAGGTCGTCCTCCAGGCACACCAGAGCATCGGGCCCGGCCAAGGTGTCGACATCAGCTACATTGACAACCCTGACACTATCACCGATGCCCTCGTCGGCCCTATCGACCCCCAAGACAGCGTCAGCAACCTAAACAACCCCGATGTCCCGGGCGTTCACTACCCCCGTGCCTCTGATGCAGATCCCTCCTACACCATCCCCGAAGCCGCCCTCCGCGCCGCCATCTACCTACCACCGGGCTTCACCGAGTCCACCAACAAGCAGGTAGTCCTCTTCGTCCCGGGAACCGGATCCTACGGTTATGAAGCCTTCGGCGGCAACCTCCTCAAAGTCATCACCGCCGCCGGCGCGGCCGACTGCGTGTGGCTCAACGTGCCAGCCGCCATGCTAAACGACGTGCAATCCAACGCCGAGTTCATCGCCTACGCCATCAGCTACGTCAAAGCCTTGATCGGCGAGAACCGCGAGCTGAACGTAATCGGCTGGTCTCAGGGTAACCTGGCCACGCAGTGGGTGTTCACGTACTGGCCTTCCACGGCGCCCAAGGTGCGCCAGCTTATTTCCGTCAGCCCGGATTTCCACGGGACCGTGCTGGCCAACGGGCTCTGTTTGAACGCCGGAAACCTCACGAACGATATCAAGGAGGGTCTGCCTTGCCCCCCGTCGGTGCTGCAGCAGGAGTATAACTCGAACTTGATCGCTACACTAAGGGCGGCGGGCGGCGGTGATGCCTACGTTCCTACGACGTCGTTTTGGTCGAGCATCTTTGATGAGATTGTGCAACCGCAGATTGGCTTGTCGGCGTCGGCGAGGATCGGGGACGCGCGCGGGAAGGGCGTAACGAACGTCGAGGTGCAAACGATTTGTGGGCTGTCGCCTGGCGGCGGGTTCTATGGTCATGCCAGTCTGTTGTCGCACCCTCTTGTTGCGGCGATGACTCTTGATGCGCTAAGGAATGAAGGGCCGGCGAGTTTGCAGAGAATCAAGGCGGATATTCGCAACATCTGCAAGAATGTTCTGGCGCCGGGGTTGGATCTTGCGGATGGTGTCAAGACGGCGGGAGCTATTGTCCTGGCGGGTGTGAGGTTGGTTGCTTATCCGGCCAAGTTGAAGGAGGAGCCCGCCTTGAGAGCGTACGCAGTCTGAGCTGCCATAGTGAATTTGATCATAGGAAGCTTGATGGGGTGAGTTGTAGAGTAGTAGTAATCGTAATCAGTAATGGGATGTTTTGGAAACAATTTCGAGACGAATACCAGTGACAGTTGAATACCCCGCCGCGGCAACCCACCCTCTGCACAGACATGCATCTCCCCGTCACCACGCAAACCCGGGGTGTTGAGATTCAACATTCTCCATCACGACAACAAGACGACCAAAGTTCATTACAAAAAAAGAAGTTGACGATATTTGACGATGCAACAGATCAAAAAAGAACAAACCATGGACAATACCGGGATTGAACCGGTGACCTTCCACAGGGATGCTCGACAAAGAAGCATGCGAAGCGGAAATCATACCACTAGACCAATTGCCCATAACGGTTTGTTGGCAAAATTGAGATAAACAAATACTGATATGGGAAAATCAGAGTGGGGTTTAGCTCGGTTTACTTGAGGTGAGCTCCTAAAGTTCCAATTCAAGTCCAGATGTTCGTTAGACAAGCAAGGACAGAGCGATATAATATTTGCAAAGCGCATTGCACAACATGAAGAGAAATCTATACCTTAGAATAATAGCCCTTATTGCTAGGACATTCTCCGGAAATGTGCCTCCCATATCAATAGAAACATTCCATATCACGGCAACTTGATGGCGCAGCAAAGGAAGTCCATCAGACTAGACACTGAGAGATACCGCGATCAAGACCCTAGTGAAATACCGGTAAGATGAATTCCATGATGAAATATGGCTCTAGAGTTCTAATAAAGCTTGATAAACCCTTCTATCTTTCTTGTGACGATTGCTCCTCTAAGGTCATGTCCGTTCCGTTTGGGGTCAGTCTTACATCCCAGCTCTACACGCCCCAGTTCATTTAAGTCGTTTGTACGACCCCACACGGCCCGGCCCGGCTACACCATGGATACTTGCTGTAGGTCAGGTCAGGTCCGGGCAAGAAGCAAAGAACTTTGAAACAAATTATTGACAAAACGAAATGTTTAGGAAAGAGGTTCCCAACCAAATTATGTTCCATATCTTCGGCGACATCTGGGACTTGTTGTCAACAGAGATGTTTTCACCGCTTGTTCTCTATGTCAATGTTACCCTTCGCTTCTCCCTCGCCACTGTTCATTCCCTACATATTGACTGCGACTTCATCTGACGTTTTCCCCCATCCCATACACTATACGCTGAAAACAAACTCAAGATGGGTTTCAACAAAACATGCTATCCCATGAACCAAGCTGCCTCCATACATGGATAATCTTCCACAATACCAGACGAACCTTAAGGCCAAGGGATCTCATCCATCGTTCCATCTGAGCCACTCTCCCGAATCGGAGCTCTCGGCACGCTTGAGCGGACTGGACGGCCACGACGTTGAGAAATTTGATGAAGGGGATTTGGACGACCATACGACCTCAAGATATGGCAGGAGAAATTCTCCAACAAGATCAGCCCTCACCGGCGGCTTCTGGCGAAAAAGCATGTATCCGAAGTCTTCGCTCAGAGACGCGCCGCCGCCATAGCCTGGATCAAACCTGCAATATGAATCACTTATCCATGCCTTTCCAAAAAAGACCGGCCAAAGGTCTTCCAAGATGACGGGAGCAACATCTTCGATCTCTTTGATCAGGCGTTCACCCTAGGCGCCCCACAAATTTGCTGTTGATGCGTCCCCAGTATCGTAAGGTGACCGGATGCCATCGCCATCTTTGCCATTCGTCTGACACCATGACCCCCAATATGCGAGAAACTCTTCTTTGCTCGGAGTTGTGGTGGACTTGTGACATGAATCGAGATAGTCGCATAAAGCCATGACGTGATAAGGGTGAATCGGGGCTCCCAGAAGGCGCACAAGAAGGAAGCTTCCGTAACGACAGGGTCCTTCCTGAAAATCTTCGTGTTTTGACACTCGAATATTCTCCAGACGTCGCGTCTCGTTTTCCGGATCGAACTGAAAGTTCAGGAAGCGAAAGTTGGTCGGCGTTTCAATCTTCTTCTTCTCCATACTCCAGCACCTGTCAATGTCGTCCGTGATAATCCAGGGCAAACCCAGAAGAAATGGCAAAGTGCAGCCGTAAGGCTTGCCTCGGCCGCAATATATCTCCGCCTTGCTCTTGAGGACTTGGACCGACTTCATGTTTTCGATATTATGTTCAGGCCCGTATAAGCGCTCGAAAAACGGGTTGTTTAGGTCGGTGATCTTGATACCCGCTGTCGAAGGCAGATCAACGCGGCTTGGATCAGGGTTGCACACCCCCTCAAGATCCCTTTTGAGGTAATCTAGTGCAAGGACAATGTCACGACCAGTGACGTCTTCGAGGTTGAGATACGGAACTCGGTCGTAAGACCACGATAGTGCCGCAATAAGCACTGGGCCATGAACCAATCTGGTGAGTCCTTTGGTGAGAGAAGCCAAGGAACGGTTGACCTCCTCTGGGAGACACATGCCCTTCAAGCTATAATATGCGACGAAGACGAATCTGTTCATCTTGTTCACGGGGACATCTCTCGGGGTGATGATTTTGTAGTGTTCTTCAAAGACCTGCAGGCCTCCCTTGGTCTCCCAATGATTGACTATGCCCGGATTTTTGATCCACAGAATTGACGCGTCCTCAGAACTTGGCTTGAGATCACCCCAGCAGCAGGTGGGATCATTTTGATTTAGTGGAAAAGAAACCAGACGACGGGAATTCGGCCCCGGGCGTTGGCTGTGGTGGTAGTTGGTTGCAAATTGACAGCAAAGTGGTGACCTGGGCGAATGTATATCGTAAAACTCTTTAACGTGGGAGCTTGAGCACCATCCAATCTCTGATTCTTCCCAACACCACATACATGTCTGCGTTGCTGGTTTGTCACACATGACGCACAGATTAGTGGCTTCGGGAAGGTTGTGATCCCGAACTATTTCTTCATGCGGAACTGTAATCCCAAACCACGACTCAGTGTTGGTGCATGTCAAGGTTGTGGCACTGAAACGGTATCCAGGTGTGAGGTTTGGCTCCTTGTGGAAATTGTCGGAGGTGTAGTAAAAGGACGCCCCTTCTTGTTTTTCCATTTCTTGTACTTCACCCTCTTCTACAAGAGGGGGTTCATCCAGTATCTTGACACGTTTTATGGCGCCATGTGCAGTTGAAGCGCTGTCGGAGCTGTACAGGTCCTTAGCCTCGCTATACGCTTGTGATGATGGTAGTAGTTGACGTTTGCGTTTGGTAGAAGCATTGCTCGTGGCGCTCTCGACGGGGGATGCGAATGAGCGGGGTGACCGTGGCGTGGCGGGTGGTGTGGGCATCATGTTCGGACCTTGTCGAGGACTCTAAAAATGGGTAGTGGACACCCGAATGTCGAAGTGCTGTCCTTGAAAGGTTGTACTGCAAGAGGATCAAGTAAGCTAGATGTCTAAAAGAACGAAGTGATGATGATCTCAGATTCCAAAAACGGGGAGCATTCGGAACCGACGAGACAGTGGCTAGGAAAAAAAAAGAGCAGGACGACAAAGCGATAAGATAATCTCCCGTCAAGGACTGCTTACCTCTAGACTAGGTAAGTAATTTAGTCCAACTGCAAACAGTCGTGTCTGAGATTTCTTCCTTCTTCTCTAGGCGGTCGTCTACATGGCTGCTTTGGCCCTGGTGGGTCCTGTCAAGTTGGAAGACTATTCCTTCAAGGAAGGAAGGAAGGAAGGAAGGAGCGATATACTTGTAATGCCAGTAGGACCTGGCTTCCAGATGGGTACGTACCTGCCCTCCCGACTTCTAGGCAGCCTTGAACACATTCGACTTCACTGCAGTTCCCGTCCCGTGACAGCCGCATGCTGCTGCCAAGCTTGACGGGAGATTCCTTTCACCTTTTCCTCACTTTTCCTTTGTCTGCCGTCCCCGCCTGGACTGGAAATCTCATTTCTCATTCAAGTTCTCCATACAGCAAAAAGAATGAAGGAAACACTCGAAGCGACCTCCACAGGAACTTTCGTTTGATTGCCACACTCCTACCTTTGCGACCTCTCCTTTCGTCCCCGACTCACTCGGGCTGGTCCTCCCCACTTCATCGTCGACGTGATGGAGGCAAACCGGCACTCCTCAGGCGGTGCGACTTCGCTTTGCCCTGAGTTGGAAGGAGAGGACCCTTACCTCCCGAACCTCTGGATCTGTGGTGCGAATCTCACAGACGACCAAGAGCTCGTCATGGAGTATCTCATCGCGCACCTCAATCATCCTCGCGTGGTGTCTGTCCAGGCCGCTGCCGACGCTATCCACAAGCTGTTGCCGGTCAAGAACATACCAGAGAACAACAAGTCATCCAACGCGACCACACGCCCATCGGCCTCCACGGGTATGCAGCCGGACAATTCAGCGGCAAAGATGATGTGCGAGTTCTGGTGCCTTTTCTTCGACATCGCCAAGAATATCCCTAGCTGGCATGCTGCGCAGGCGAGGCTTCAGCAGCTCATCAAGAAATTGGTAGACCTCTACGAAGCAGGTGCCGAGATCGAGAAGAAGGAGTGGATGAGTCGCGAACGCGATGGCCTCGGAACAAAGGTCTGCCTTGTACCTGTCCTTCCTTCCCGTCTACAAGCACCCTCGAATGCTAACATATCCTTCAATAACCCAGCCCTTTTGCCATCTCACCTGGTGGGAGCCCTTGCCCTACTTCTCCGACGCTCTCTTCAAGTTCAAACTACGTATGCCCGCCCACACTGCCCAATCGAGGAGAGCACATTGTGACTGATTCTTGAACATTCAACAGCCCATCCCAAAGATGAAAGAGACCAGGAAGTCATTTGGCACTGGATCAATTTCTCTTCATTTCAAGCCCGCACCGCAGCCACCGGCCTTCATCGCGTTATTCCCACGGCTACCTGGGTCATGCGCGCTGCCCTCGAAGATTTCCACCCCCTCACCATCGAGCAGTAGGAATGCTTCATGGCGTCGGCCGCAGAGTGGATGAAGTATGCCGCACATCTCCTGTGGCAGCAAGCGCTCGACTGGGACAACCCCACAAGCGACAAGTCCGGCAATAAGTCGTCCTTCGTATGGGACTGCGGCTCGCCAACAGGTGTCATGTATGGAGGGGAACCCGGCTTGCATATGGATCGTTGGATGCATTGGTACGCCACGTTCCGCAAGATCATCAAGAACTGCAGCATGCTGGAGGAAGCAAAGCTGGTGGTTCATTTTGCGCAGGTCTCGGTGACTGCCATGGACCGTGTTATGGGAGTTCCAGCTTCTGGTACCGTTGGAACAAAGCAACCCGTTCAATTCAAGGGCAAAGTTACCAACTATCTGTCTGGAGAGGATCTCATCATTGAGAGTATCTCTGATCTCTGTCAGTGTGATTCCAGAAAATCAGACCTCAGCAACGTGGGTGGCATGGCTGAGGGTAGTCCTGGCCTTACTCTTCCTCCCGCTGTGTACAAAGAGGGTGCTGTTGCAAGCGAAACGGCATCTGGTGACAGAAAGAAGGCAAAGGCCGAGGCCAAGGCGGCTGCCAGGGGCAAGCTCACCATCAAGAGCAGTGCTTTCATGTGAGGCATACACTGTATCTTGTCTTTTGTCGGGGAGACATGAGTATGGTCTTGAAGTGTCAAGGTTAATCTGTACGGTTCTTCTTCTTGTCTTTTGCCTTTTTCCCACATTTCGAAGCTTGCTTTCTTGATGGCTTGATCTCAAGTCCATAAAGCCAAAAACTTCGACAGAATAGTCCAGGTATCCAAGCGGATAGCTGTATCTTAATCAGTCTAATACACTGTAGCCTGAGTTAACAATGTCGTTTTGCTTCTAACCCAACCTTTTAGCCATTGATCATTGACCATCCGTCAAGTTTATCGAATTCTTACCAGAAAGACACTCCCGTTCCTGGGCCTTCTACCATTCTCAAAACCCTCCAGTCCCCTGAACCCTCTTCACCGCGCCCACCGCCCCCTTAGCCCACCTCTTCATCCTCCCGCCCGGATCAACACCAATGACCCCATCCGCCTCCTTTCCCTCTGCATCCAGCCACGTCCCCTTTTCCTTATCCAGCGCCCCATAAAGCGCCGTATTCTGATTCCTCCTGATCCCATCCATCCACAGCCCGCAAACCTCTTCGCTGTCCACCATCACGTTAATCTCCTGGCTATGATACCAGCTCTGCGTGTCCTGATTTCCGTTACCCATGATACCCACGTGTCCGTCCACAACCATCAGCTTGATATGGCAACTCCTCAACCCCTTGGACTGCACCAGCGGCCTGGTCTGGTCTTTCCCGACGTACCAGTAATAATGCAAATTCTGCTTGGCCTCAGGTGACAGTGAAGAGTATAGCTGGTGCGCAATCATCTCGTTGTGACCGTTTTGGTGAGGCAGTAGTTCGCCGGCGTCGTTGTACCCCAGACAGACATAGCAAGTTACTTGTACACCACGGTTGCAGGCGTCAATAATGGCGGGGAGTAGAGGAGCGGCGTTGAGAGTTGGCGTCTGAATGAAGACGGAAGTGGTGGCGTGGCGGAGGGCGGAGAGCCAGGCGGCGTTTTGCGGGTTGACGACGGAGGAGTGATTGGGTTTTCCGTAGGGGGCGCGGTTGACTAGGGTCATTGGGACGGATGAGGAGGAGGCTTCGTGGTGAGGTAAAAACAGGTAAGGCATCATATGCTCGTTCGGACTGTTAAATAGATCAGGAGCAAGCGGGTCAGCGGTGAAGTTCGGGTTTCGAGTATGGTTGAGCAGGCGTGTGACAGCTTGGAGATGTGTCTCGACAACATTATCGTCGGGATCAACTTTCGGTTCTAGAGATGCTTGGACACGGGCGACTTCGGCAGCGAGCGAGTCGTCGTAGTGAGGATCCTCTATCGTGTGCTGTGGAAGGTCTGGGACAATCGTTGGCTGTGTTGTAGTCCCGATGATGGGTGTTTCCTCATCCAAGGCAAGTTGCTTAGCTTCCATTTCCTTTTCAAGCTTCTCCACGTCTTCTTCCTCTTTCTCCTTTTCTACCCCTTCCCCGTTGTCGTGCCCCCACGCCTGACTAGCCGGAGACTTCAAACAAGGCATTACAGGCTCCAAGTGCTTATGCCAACTAATCATCGCCATATCCCACAACGAATCCACAACGGGCCCCTCTAGATGGGTTGCCATCTCCAAATTATCATTATCCTGGATATTATTGCTTTGCAAGACGGCCACCCGTCGGTCCACGACCATGTATTTGGCGTGAAACGTGCCCATGATGGGCGTGTGGAAGTTCATGACTTGCATGTCGATAAACGGGATCTCGTTCGGGTGCGGAATGCCCACGGTGCTGGGGTCGGTGTAAGTAGCGGGCGGAACGATCTGGTGGCGCGAGAGAAGCTGTTTGGGGGTGCCGCGGTCGTAGAGGATTTTGAGGACTATTTTCTTTTGATCTGAGGAACCGGGGTTGGTTTTGGCTTCAGAGGCAAGACGACGATTGAGGTCTTTGATGGCGTTGGTTAGGTAGGTTGAGGCCACGCTGGATTGCCAGTAGTTGGTTGCTAAGAAGATTTCGTGTTTGGCGCGGTAGATCAGGTTGGCCATGTGGCGGGCTATGTCGGGGATACTTCGCGGTTGTTCGTTAGCATGGAAACGGATCGCCATGATGGAGTATTGGGTTAGTTTACTCACGTAGAAACAATCGTCAACGGAACTGTCCCACACGTCCCCAACAGCGGCGGACTGACCATACCCCTGAGGGGATCATCGTCCAGCGTGCAAAGCGCATCGTGATATATCTGCAAAAACAAATCACTTGGCTTCTTCCCTCCCCAATTCCCACATTTCGCCGCCCTCTCAAGATGTTCCTGGACCAAACGGGGCGAAAGAGGTGGTGTAGGTGGTGCCGAGCGGGACTTGTAGTAACTTGGTTCTCGGCTGATACGATCTACGTCTTCACTGCTGGTACCCTCATCTTCTTCGTCTTCTTCCTCTTCTACTTCTTCTGCCTCGTCCAGTCTTTTCAAGGCACACTGGCCGTAAAGTTTATTCCAGGCTTCTCCAGGTGAAATAGTGGGACCTTCTTTTGCTAGGAGTGATGAGACCGTTTCCGAGGAGGCGCAGAGGTCGAAGACGCGGTCTGAGATGGAGTCGGGGAACTTGGATTTGGCCATCGGAGTTGGCTGATGTTGGTGGATTGTGGAAATTTGTGAAGTGTCGATATGGATGTCGTGATGTATAGGGCTTCTATAGTTGATGGCCAATATCAGCCTGAGGGATGAGGATGAGAGCTGTATGGATGTGTGGTATTCTATATCAGGATTCCAACTTGGCTAAGTTGTTGTTTGGTTGTAGTAGGGATTACCATAGGTTCGAGAAAATGTGCGCTCGACGTAGGGCTATAAGCAGGTGTCATGAATAAAAAATGAGGGTTCAAAATTGCGCTCGAAGCCTTTTTCTACTGAAGCATGGACGCTGCAGGTGCGTTTGACTCCGAGGTATCCTGCACTTTCATAAGATTGGGGTTCGAAATGTAGAAGTGACGGCAGCCGAGAGCTGAGTACCTTGCTGGCTCGAGCGCCAAGACTCTGGGAAAACCACGTCCATATGTGGCATATAACTGATTGACGTGAACATCTCTCTGGAAAAGAACCTCACAACCTAATAGAAGTAGAGCGAACGATTATCAAGACATTTGATCGCTGTCGTTTTCGTTGTTTGGACGCTCCGTCTCTTAAGAGACTGAATCGGCACCAACGCTGTCCGTAGTGGATTAAGGATGACGTCAGAGCTCAGAATATTTGATGGTGACGGAGCCCGCCACTGGCGGCGGTTGGCGGGGGAGTGAGCAATGATTCTGCATTTCAGCAGCACAACACGGGGAAGGGATTGATAAATAAGGGCATGGTTATGCTGAAAACGAGGACGGGGTTTCAACGACTGTGATATGAATTGGTGCAGTGAAATCCGAGGTTATGTGCGGAAAACCAAGAGTGTGGAGCGCACTGCGAACGGCGCAATGGCTCATTTGTCATTATGTTCATCCTATCTGCCATTATTTCATAACCCATTCCATCCATGAAAAAAAGAAGAAATACCCAAAAATACCCTGTTGCCCTCAACGGAACTCCGCTGTGCTCATAAAGCCCGTTTAAAGATCGCTGTGCTTAGATCCCTTCTCCAGCTTGGGGAAGTCGGCAAAGGCCAACTCATAGGCAAAAGCCAGAGTCATGCGCGCATGCTGGAGCATATGGTCGAACGAGAGATACTTGATGAGATCGTCGGTAGTATGAATGTGGTTGTCCGAATACTCAAAGGCAGACTCGATGACAAAGGCAGAAGGGTAGCCAGCCTTGGAAGCAGAAGCGTGGTCAGAGCAGGCATAGCCGCACTTGGTCTCGACGTAAGGGATATCGCAGTATTCGACAATAACCTTCTTGATGAAATCAGTCAAGTTAGGGTCGACGTAGTCAACGATAACACCGACACTCTCCACCTGGCCGGCCTGAAGGGTGCGGGTAACGAAACCGGTCATGTCCTGCTGGAGCATGGCCTTGACATCGCGGCGAGCCTTCTCATAAGTGGTGAAGATGGCCTGGCTACCAAGGAGACCACCCTCCTCAGCACTGTACCAGTGGAACTCTATAGTGTTTTCGTGGTTGCCCTTGACGATGTCCTCGGACTGCAGGAGAACGCGGAAAGCTTCCAGGATAGTGACGGTACCGCTGCCATCGTCATCAGCGCCAGGGGCGGCGAGGATGGATGGAAGCCAAAGGTTGATGGAGTCCTGGTGCGCGCCGATAACAACGGTGGCATTGGTCTTTCCGGGAATGGTGGCGATAATACTGTTCTGGCCCCAGGCATGCTCAAAGTGGCGGGCAGTAACGGTGTCGTCGGCGCCAGCCTCTTTGATGGTGTTGCGCACTTGCTCGAGAAGCCATTCGCTTGACTGACGTCCGCTTTCGGACTATTAACATACCGAGGTTAGCTAATCACGTCGCGAACAGCGAAATGCCGTGAAACCATGCGACGGGCACATACCTTGTAATACCGCGTGTGGAAAGAGGTGAATGTTGTCAAGTGGTCCTCCATCTCGGTCTTGGACAGATTCTTGAGCAATGGCTCAAGGACCTCCTTGTGTGTCGGCTTCTCTGGGAACACGCTCTTCTTGTGGGGGCGCTTATTCAAAGTACCGAGCTCAGCATGGTCGGTGATGTCGAAGAAGCGCTGGCCATTCTGTACGCAAAACACGGTCTATTAGCATTTCGTCCGATGATGCTCGATCCGCGATGGGGTTAACATACCCGTCGGAGTTCCCACTTCTCATCCTCCGTAACCCATTTTGTGTTTCCAGGCGAAAGCTCAATGTGATACTTCTCGGTCGACTTGGGCTCCTCGGGGATGCCATCGGGAAAAAGCATGACGTGATTCTGCTCGGCCTTCTCAACGAAGCGGGCGCTTGCCGCGGGGAGCAGCAGCGCAAGAAGCGATGCATTTGAGATCTTCATGTTGGCTATTTTTCGATATCGCGATGATGTTTTTGATGGTGTTTGATTTGGTAAAGTAGATGGATGGGATGAAGAAGAGGAAGGAGATGGCAATGAAGAAGACGAAGACGGCGCAGCGACGGAATGGGAAAGAGACCTGGACCTCACCGACGGGACCCCGGGACCAACAAGGTGCCTGTTCCAAGGCCCTGGAGATCTGATGTGTCACGCCTGCGGTGCCTGCCCGCTCACCTGTTTCGGAAGCTGGATTTGGCTGGCTGATAAGGCGCCGATAAGCACTCCGCGCGGGGAGGCACCACTAAGACCCCTGCTGCCTGGGGCGGTCAGGCGCGGATCTGTTCCTGCCGAGGCGCTAGCGACGAACCCGTGGTTGCGCATTGGTCACTGCACGCGTGGCTCCCCACAGGCCTTGTCAACAGTGACAAATCGACAAAATGCCGTGATGGGAAGAGCAGTTGACGAGGTCTTCAAACTTCACCCAAGAGCTCTTCAGCTTTCAATTTCCAATTGTCTTGTGTAATGTCTCAGTTTAAGCGCTCAGTGATTCAAAGACTTTATGCAACATACGAATATATAGATGATTTCCGGCTTCATTAAAGCATGACTTTCTTCACAACAGACCGGAACTGAGATCCAAGTCGCGGCGACCATGGCCGGGCAAGTGGTTTCATTGGTGCCTATTGTCGTTGTTGACTTTGTTTACTTTGGATAGGGGCTCCTGTGGCTTCATGACTCGTCGGCTGCCATCTCAACCGTCGCTCATAAAAGAGGTAAGTTTCGCCAACATATTTCTTTCATCTCTAGTCCCAGGAAACCTTTGGACTGTCTTCAGTTGCGATCAAAGGACAATCTCGCATTTATGATAGTCCGACCATCTCGGACCACAAAACATCGACTGCACGACCGGAACTCAAGACCGAGCCGTCGAGATAAGGTTTTACAGTCTCCGCCTGCCCGCTGTGATCTCGTAACATTAACAGCGGCATGACACTACCAATGACTTCATTCCTCGCTGTAACTGAGCACCGCTCGACGCTAACTCATCGTGATAGGGCGGGGTGGAGCGGAGAAGCTGGCATGGAATTCGGACGACCTAGCATGTCCGAGCTCCGAGATGTTGATGAGAGAGAGCTCTTGAGACTCTTCCCCGGACGGAAGCAAAGAAGAGTGCGGATGACAAAATCATTGCATCCTTTGAGCTCTAATCTCGTGCCATTATTGGGCACCTGAGCTTGTCCTCTATCCTTCTCATAGAAGATATGTGGAGACCAAGACCAGTGGATCTTGTTGTTGCACAAGATATATCCGGTTCAAGGAAGGAGCAACCGCAACATCAACGGATTAAAGTGTAACGTCTTACAGATGAGGTGCGTTAAGCCAGCAACACAGACGGTAACCACCTCCGGGATTCTGTATCTCCCTCTCTTTAACCCAGTCCAGGTCTTCTCCTGTTCTCTTCATCGAAAGAGAGTCTGCCTCGAACCAAGTTCAACCCAAACAACTCACACTCGCCAGCCCATCCAAATCACCATCAAGCACTCGCCTCACCTATAGCCAAAACCATTGCCCATCATGACCTCAGTCGAGGCATTCCCTCCCTCCATGGGATTGGGATCCGAGCATGCAAACGGTAGCAACAAGACCGCCGCCGCCGACGGCAAGCTCCCTTCCTTCGACAAGATCGACAGCAAGTTGAACGGCAAGCACAACATCGAGCCCAACGGCAAACACCATGCCGAGCCGAACGGAAAATCCCATATCAGCAGCAGCGAGCCCAATGGCAGTAGCAAGACCAGCACCAGCCGCGACAGCAAGACAACCCCGTCTTCTTCTCTCGGTTCTCGCAACCCGCAGGACCTCATCCAGCGCGGCAACTACAAGTCCAACGCGCTCGGAACCGCCACCTTCATCGGCCTGCGCGCCTTGGACCCCCTGCTACAGTACAAGTTCCTCGCCGGCGACTGGGGCACCCGTCTCCTGTCCAAGCTGAACATCTCGTCAATCCCGCTCTACGATTACTTGGTCGAGACCACCACCTCAGAGGGCACCAAGGCGTCCATCATCCGCTACCTGCCCCTGCCGCGCCTTTTGTTGCTGCTCATGTCCGCCGGATCTTCCCTCAAACAGATCTATTGGCTTCTGGGCCTATCCCGCGAGGAGTTAACTCCCAGCGCCGCGGTCGAAGTGTCCTTATTCAACACAGTCGTCAACACTTTGGGTTCCCTTTTGCTCCTGGGCACCTCCACCTCCGCCTCCCTTTCCACTCCGCGCATCACCCTACCCTTCAGCTTCAACTCCACAACCGGCACCTCCATGTCCCTGCCCCTGCCCATCGCCCTCGGCACCCTCATGTACGTGACGGGCATGGCAATCGAGACGCTCACCGAGCGCACGCGCAAGAAGTTCAAGGATGACGAGGCCAACGAGGGCAAGATTTGTCGCGAGGGCCTGTGGAACAAGGCCCGCCATATCAACTATGGTGGGTATACCCTGTGGAGGGCTGGGTACGCGTTGGCGGCCGGTGGATGGATCCCGGCGCTGGGAGTGGCGGCGTTTCATGTCTACCACTTTGTGAGCAGGAGCACGGTGTTTATGAGCGAATATATGCAGAGCAGGTATGGGGAGCAGTGGGAAAAGTACAAGAAGGAGGTGCCTTACGTTTTGATTCCTGGTATTTACTGAGGCAAGGGGCTTGGTTGGTGCTGAGGGCGCTTGCTGGGGTGTATATCTGGATGGGGAGGTTCGGGTGATGAAAGGCTTGAGTGGCTGCGGTGGTGGTGATGCGGCATGGTGTGGGTGGGCCGAGTGTGAGCGAGGTAAGTAAGGTCATTGCTCCTGGTTGGTGGTCCGATGAGTAACGAAGGAATCTTGTTGTCTGTAACAATGCTGTATTATTAACTGTGAGAATGAATACGGACAAGAAAAGTTGTAAAAGATATCCAAGTCCTGCTTCCTATGCTATGCCGCGTCGCAACTCGACGTGTGATAGGCTGCCATGAGCCGTTATCAGATTCAAACTCGACCAAGAAAGGCCACCATGGTCGATGGTTAAAAGAGCATAACGTCGAAATAATCGTTATTCAAGGACGAAACCACCAATGCATGCCTATTCCAATGATTTTGTACACTCGCTCACGCCTCTCTCTAAAACGAGGCGTCTGGGTATCGATTCCTTAACCAAACAACCGCAACTCTTCTGTCGGACACCTTTTGCCGTCCTACATGCTATCCTCCATCTGCCTGCTCCTCGTCTTCGCCCAGCTATCACGCTCGGGCTTGCCACCCTTGCTCTCCAAACCCATACCACGCTCAACCCACATCTTGCTGCCCATCTCCGTCAAACGAGACAGCGCGCGCGCGAACGCAAAGGCTTCCTCGTCACCGGTGAACAGGTTGGACTTGGACAGCTTTTCAGCATTACTCTCGAGATCGTCCATCATGTGGCTCATGACATCCTCAACAGAGTTTGTCTGGTCCAAAGTCTTGCCCTGCTTCTTGAGCGACTCCTCGATTTCCTGTCGCGAAACGAACAGCTCCGTAAGAGGCACGGCGGTCGTCAGCACGAGCTTGGCATGCGACTCGTACACGGCGTCGATGAAAGTAATGAAGCGGCGTGCCAGGTCACGCTGGCGGTAGGTCATTCCGGGGATCTCGGTGACAATGAAGGCGTCGTAGGATCGCATGAGCTCGATGTAGTCGGCGGCACCGGTCGGCTGGCCGATCAGCTCGTCGAAGGTAAACCAGGCGCAACGACCGCTGACGCGAGGGACGTGGATCTCGCGGCCCCAAACGGTTTGCACCTCGGGGTGCGGCTCGGGGTTTTCGGGATCGCCCAGGAAGCGGAACCACTTCTCGGCGTGGGAGGCTGCGTGCGCGTCAAGCGCCGTGTGGTAAACGCCGGAAGGTGGGCGGGGGATCTTGCGGTAGTCGGTGTTCGAGTTCAGGTTGATGACGTGCAGCCTGTTCTTGAGCAGTTCGATAGCCGGGATGAAGGATTCGCGCTGAATGCCGTTCATGTATAGCTCGTTAGGGTGGCGGTTGGAGGTTGTGACGAGCACAACACCATGGGACATGAGAGACTCGAGGAGGCGGCGAAGGATCATGGCGTCGGCAACGTCGGTGCACTGAAACTCGTCAAAGCAGAGGACGCTGCCCTGCTCGGCGATGTCGGCCGCGACGAAGGGGACGGCGTCAACATCGTTTCCGTACTGCAACTTCATCTTGTGGAGGCGCTTGTGGACATCCTGCATGAAGTTGTGGAAGTGTATCCTCGTCTTGGACTTGATGTTGTTGGGTAATGTGTCGTAAAAGAGGTCCATAAGCATGGTCTTGCCGCAGCCGACATCGCCGTAGAGGTAGAGACCGCGCGGAAGGTTGGCAGGAATTTCGGCAATGGCGCTCTTGGGCTTGCCGCCGAAGAAGGAAAACAGCGACTTTTGTGGTTTTAGGGATTCGAGAGTCGGATGGACAACTGGCGGTGCCGCGTAGTTCCGGAGTTCTTCGTGAAGGTGCTGTAGGTTTTGGATGATTCCTGTTGGCGCGAGCCAGTTGCGCATTAGTCAGCGACTGCTCTTGTCCGTCATAGAGCTTCGGCTTCCAGGTGTCGCATGCTCACCTCTTTGGTGGTCGTCATTTCGTAGCTCCCCGGCGGCAACTCGGCGGTCGTATTCTTGAATAGGACCCAGGTTTCCCGGGTTCACTGTGTACGCGAAGGAGTTAATTCAAAGTCTCTTATTGCGCACGGCATAGCGCTGGTGGCAGGTCGGGTTGGGCTAACCATTGTCAACAGCGGCTGCGGCGGTAGCAGTCGTCGCTCTCCTCCTTTGGCCAGCAGTAAATGTCGCAGGCAGAATGATGCGGGCGGCAGGGCGAGCATCATGCGCCAAAACGCGCGCCTGGTTGGCGTTTGCGCGTGCGCATGTTGATGCCGTACATTGTGTCCGTCGAGGCGTGGTGTTTGTGAGGATTCTCGCAGAACGGGCAGTCGAGGGCCGAAAGAGGGGCTTCGCCGTGGTCGGGAGCCCGAGCGGTACCTGGGTCACACGCATCTTGACCAACCAATTTGGTCCTATCGAGTCAGTGGTCGGCGGGAATGGTGAGGAGGGAGGCGACGGTGGCAGGATCGAGCTCGACAATAGGAGTTGAAGATGACTGTCATTCAGAAAAATCAAAACAAAGAAAAAGTCTAGCAAATGCGCAGCTAAGGATGCATAACAACAGCGCGTGTATGTCGGTGGGGAAGATGTTCTGGATGATCGGGAAAGCATGAATAACCAAGAAAAAGACCGCAACCCAAATGACGGGTTGAACGGCGGAATGGGTTCAAAGACTCCAGCAGACATCGAATCGGACGACAGGCGTTCCCGGGGTTCGGCCTTGTGGGGACGGCATCTTTGGAGGCTTGTGATTCCCGTCTAGAAGAACACTGAACGACTGAAGGGGGCAAAAAAAGGCGAATTTTTCATTGGTCATTCGGGTCATATTGAAGTCAGATCATGATCATTCCTCCAAGGATCGTAAGCACTCTTTTGGTTCAACATCACCCAGCTGGACTCGCTGGCCACGACGACAGAGACAAAGGTGAATCTGTAATTTGTAACTAAAGGCCGACAATATCGGCATGACAGTTCGTGATACTCCCAGAGTGGAAACAGTAGGACAGGGGCAGCAACGCCGGAGGAACCGGCTTTTCGTCGGGATCTTGTTGTCGGAGTGAGGCCCTTTTTGAAGATGAAGACTGCTAGCGTCGCTGACAATAGACGCCATTCGCTGCCGACTTTTAGAACCTTTCCCCGCTGCTGTCGGAAGTGCAGCGATGTTGACCGCGGCAAATGCTGCGTCCGGCGTTGAAGTTCTCCAAAATCTGCGGGGTCGGCCTGCCATCTGAATGGAAGCGGACCCTTTCCGGGTTTGTGGAGAGCCGCCGGGATGATGCAATTGGCTTGGCGGCTGAATCTTTCAAATCTTTCGTCTGATGTTCCGACCTGACCTGCCCGTAATAAACCGAATCATACCGACCGTAACATACTGTATTCGGCTCATCGTCACGACCACTCGACGCCAAGTCTCCAACTTCAACCATCATCCATTCTTTGATTTTCCTTCCTTCAACTCCATCATGTTAGTCTCGCCAACCCTTCCCCTCAACCGCAACAAAGTCATCCTGCCATTGAATATTCACTCGGCTGCCTCGAGGCACACGGTATCCCCAGCAACCTACGACCCGCATTTCAGACCGGCTTCAAGCAGCATCCAGCAACATGCTCAAAGAGGAGAATCACAAGTGTGATGGGCTCTACGTTCGTGCGTCTTGTCACCAACGGTTCCTACACAGAATTGTTGATTAATCCCCTTTTGGATACCAGCTGTCATGTGGTCTGTTGTCGCGGGTTTAGCAAAACCGCTGCTTTCTCTTTCGTTGTTAGCTAGACAAGTGTCTGTGCAGTCATGATCCTGGCCGAGATATCTTGATGCACTACCAGTCACGATGGTAACCTCCTCTCATCCCCCGACCGCTTTTGACACCACATCAGCCTCACTGGTAATTCCGGGTTGGTAATACAACCTGTGCCCATAGCATTCCTCTGATCTCTTCACGGCATGCTGGATTCGTCGTTTCTGGTGGAGGATTCAGGCTCTTGATGGATAATGGATAATGTTCGTGCAGCGACCACGTCGTGCGTCAAGCACAGTACAAATCTTCACCTAGGCGAAAAATCGTGAAAAATCATCGCCGTCACGGGCCATACCCTTCAACACTCCTCAAGAGGTTTTCTTTAGCGAGAAGTCTAAAAATGTCGAAAAACGTCTGTGAGTGCGAACCCTGCAAGCCCTTCATCCGTTGTCAAAATCTGCAAAGAGCCATATTGGAACCAAAGTTGGAAATGCGTGATGTCCCATATTGATCAAGGGTCTCGACTCTGGACCAGTGACGATCACACAAACATCAAGAAGATCTTCAGCTAGAGGAGCCGGCCCACACGGGTTCGGGCCGCTCCTTATTGCATAGGGTTGCCGTTGACAGATATCTCAATGCAACCTAGCAACAAACAGCACCGGCGCCGAGCCTCATCGCAACGCTTTCAACCCAGTGGATACCACCATGTCGTGGAGTACTACCCTAAAGAAACTCCGAAACACTCATGGATCAGTAATGACAACTTGACAGCGGAGTCCATGACCGTTTTGGTCTTCGTTTGTTTGACCAGACCAACAGGTAGTGAACTCCTACCGCTACGCTCTGTTGCATTTGCACCTTGAGATGCAGACTCCATCACTCATCCCGGCTTCAACTCTTGAGAAACTTCACCTTTGCCCTGTCGGATGTGTTGAGAATAGGCTCACTCGGGCCTGCCGGACGGTGCTGGCAACGTTGTCACGGTCACTAGATCGTGCATACACGACATTCGCACTTCGCCCAACCCCTCACGGGTCCTCGACAACCCGTCGTTGCCGGCGTGTGATGAGGAGAAAGAGTCTTACTCGACGTCGTCTCGACTCCCAAGAAAGCTCTATAAATACCAAAAGAATCTTCCAGCTCATGGCGGAATGTTCATCATCAGCATCATCAGCTTCTTCCTTCATCCAGCTTGACCTCAAAGTCAGACCTCCGAGATTTCTCCAACACACTTTTACCACCACACGTCAAGCTCCAAAAAACCTCTTCTCAAAATGCTCTTCTCTACCGCCCTCCTCTCTCTTTGCGCCTTTGCCGCTGCTGCTCCTCTCACGCCTTCCACCGTGAAGACAGCAGTGAGCCCTGACGGCTACACCTACATTGTTGAGAGTGAGGCCTTTGTCGAAGACACCTTCACCCGCAGCGACGGACGCAACGTTACCATCCTCGTCCACCCGGCTCTCAAGCGTTCCATCGATATGGATGCCACCGGCCAGACCCCCAACACCGCTCTCACCAAGCGTCTCACCTGGAACGATGGCAATCAGTACGCCGACATGTGCGGCGTCTCTACCTACGTCAGGAAGACCTCGGGCGCCTCGCCTCTCACCTCCGACTGTGCCGCCATCCGCGACTACTACGCCCAGCACCATGGCCGCTTTGTTGCCACCTGGGCGGAGCGGGCTTGGAACGGCGCCTGGTGCCGTCTTGTCATCACGGGCACCTGCGTCTTCGGTATCCAGAGCGACAGCTTCTATGCTGTCAATGTCGGAAGCAGAGATATTGCTGATCTCACCCGCGACTCCATCAACAAGTTCAAGGGTACCGCGCGCGTCGGTGCTGAGGGGAACATGATTTGCAAGGGCACTCAGCCTACCAACGTGGATTGGGCTATCTTTACCAACTAAGCTGTAGTGGTGAGATAAAGCCTTTTCGAGTGGAGTAAAATGGGGGTGGGAGGAATGAGACGGGATGCGCCACTGGATTCTGTGCCATTCAACACACGCGCTGCCAGTGGGGAACGCATTTGTCAGGGAGAGAGGGAGGCACGATGCGGGAGATTTGAGTGTCGGACCTGGCTCGGCCAAGTCAGGTCCGAGTGGATTTTGGAGTTGTGACGGGATGAAACGGTTGTGGCATCCCGCACTTGATGATATTTTGAACTTTTCACGACAAGAATGAGCAGGATTGGACTTGGACACACACTCTTTTTAAGATATTATACCCTTCAGTCTTGGAGAACACCGCCAATAGGGCGAAGAATGCATGCATATTTGACTCACAATAAGTCGTCGATGCCCTGACACAAGGCAACAGTGAACAGAACATCCGTCATGTTAACCATCATTTGCCCGCCAATTAATAAAGAACTAGTGCGAGACCAACAACCACATATGACCATACCCATTGGAAAACTCGGGATCCCGTCCGCTCTCCCATAGATAAGCCAGTGAGGGCCAGACTAGTAGTTGGGTCGGTGACGACCAGCGAATCCCTGGTGTTGTATGTTTTTTGTCCGTTTTCTTTTTGCCTCTATTTTATTGAATTTAATCACTTGCTTTGTTTCTTTGCCTATTTCTTGTTTAAAAGGACTGCTCGGTATAGGGATGTCTTTTCACTGGGCCTCAATATTTTGTTGTGATGGGCATCGTTGAAGCTCCCTTCAGCTTCCTGTCTTGCCGCCCCCAACCGGTATGATGTGGAATGTCTACTCTCTGATTCATCGTGTCTTTGTAGTCATCTATCGTGAAATCGTCTATCTCTATAGTCTATGTCAAAGTCTTAGGAAAATGAAAACTCGAGCCTCTATATCTCCGTGGAAAAGCATGCCATCAAGTTGCCGATCGCCAGCCTTTATCATGAAATCCACACCACCACAACTACTCCAGATTAACCGCACAGCACCTCCTTAGCATACTGAACCTCCTCTGCATTGCCACAAACAATTCCACCACGCTCATCGCAACCCTCCAGTCCATTATCTCCCAAGATATCTTTACCAGTCGCAGGGTCGATCGCCCGTCCACCACAGCACTCCACCAACAAAGCCAGCGGGAACGTCTCGTACAGCCGCCTCAACTTGGCCTGGCTCGTCTCCGTCACCGGGCTCAAGTACACTCCATGTCCCTTGACCAGCGCATGCACCACATCCGGCACCAGCCCGCCGCAGTACCTCAACGTGTAGTTCTCCGCCATGTAATGCGCCACCAGCTTCGCATACGCCGCATGCGTGTTAGTCGAGCGCAAGTTTGCAGGCGCAAAGTACCTCGTCTTAAACGGTGGCGCGGCATAAGAGACCGACGCCCGAATAAGATCCCATTCCTGTTGACCAGCTTTCGTATCCGAAAGCCCAACCTCAAAACACACCCCCTTGTCATCACCAGGTAACCTCAGCGCAACAACCGCCGTCGTCCTCGGTCCGTAAACGCCCAACACGGCACCGATCTGTTTTTGGCGGGGGCTAGCGCCAAGAGCTGACGTTCCGTCCCAAAGCGAGAAGATGGTGCCTACTGTCCAGTTAGGCGCGATGATAGAGGATCCGTCCAGCGGATCAAACGCGACCGTGTAGACTTCGCCGTGGGTGCGGTCCTGCTCGGCTTCGATCACCTGGAAGGGCAAGCCGGTGTGTTGCACGGGTTTCTCGACCGGGTCCTCCTCAGAAGAGGCGGTGACGACGGAGGGACATTGCGAGAGACACAAGCGGATGGCTTCCTCGGCGAGAACGTCGACGTTGAGCTGGTCGTCGCCGAAGGAGTTGGAGGAGCCCGCCAGGGAGACGTCTTGCGCGTTGCGCAGGGCGGTGGCGGTCGCGGCGATGGAGGTGAGGAGGTGAGGGAGGACGGAGGTGCGGAGGCTGTCTCTTGAGAGAAAAGAGGGGAGGATGGAAGAGAGGTGGTTGGTAAGCGCCGCGCTGAGAGGAGTCGGCGGTGGTGCTGAAGCTTTGAGGGAGTGGGAGGCTGTCATGGTGGGGTAAACTTGGTGAGGTCTGCAAAAATACGTGTAAAAATTGGAAATTGAGTACAGGACTGACGGTTCCAGGACTAGAAATTTAGGATACGAGAAAGGAGACTTAAAGATGGAAGTGGAATATTCAGACTGAGTTTGAAAGGTGAGATAAAAATGCCAAACTTGAAACCCTCCGAAGCCGGTTTCCAAGAATCTCCCAAGAATGACAGACACTTGTGGATCCGTTTGTCTGGTCGCTCATCATGACAAGGGTTAGGGTCTGTGATGCAAGGTCTCTTCATCACCCTTTCAATTCCTACCACTTACTGGATTTCAACTCGATTCGATTGGCGCTTTTGTGATGAGTTAGTAAAGAACGGTAAAATTGACACTACTGTTCTTGTTTGAGGTTCCAGGAGTGTGTACAACGAACGGAACATGTTCTTCATGATGGTAGACGGACGCACCTTCTTAATGCGAATGCACCTCGCCATTCCGGTCTCGCATCAGTTGGTTGTTCTTTCCTTCCTTTATCGTCCAGATTTGGTTACTCATCCTGCCCTTCCGCATTCCTGTGTCAAGATTCTACTTGGGAGATCTGCTCCTTGCTCAAGCAATATTTGGTGCCGAAAGTTCAAACTTGCAATCTTTTCCTGCATCAAAACCGCTTCCTCCGCCTCACACCAACCAACAACGCTGGGTGAGCGGGCGGCATTGATCACATCAAAACCTTTACAATTCCCTTGGAATCAATCATTTACCTTAATATCCCTTCAAGTCGTGCCCACTATGTCTTCTTCGCGTTTGATCGCGGAGTGTCTGCGGGCAGATCACCCACCCATTCCTTTCAATCCGTGTCCCCGCTTGACGCCGAGCTAAGCAAGACAAGACCGCAAACAGAACGTCGCAAAGGAGATGAAAGACAAGATCAATTAAGGTTATTGGGTATAAATTGATTGACTTGCGTCCCGGTAAGTCAGCATGCATCTTGAAACTTTCGCCCTTTCGCGACTCGCTTTTGTCACAGGGATCGCAAGTGTGGTACCCAACATCACAACTCTACCAGAGAAAGTAGCAAAGTCTTACCAGAGAACTTATGGTGTTGACAGTTCCTCAATTCCTTTACATCAGTCAGCGTCTTTTGCGGAAAAGAAGTGGTGCCCGTTAAGGGATACCACGCGATGAGCGGGAGCCGGCACGTGGGGACGGCTTCCGAATAGTAACACCGGACGACTAGCCCGCCGTTTGCTTTTTGAGCAAACCTTTACCATGAATTTGTCATCCCTTCACTGGCTTACATCTATGAAACACAGAAAAGGTCGGACTCACCATGTCCCCGTCGACGTCTCCTCCTGACGTACCGGACGAGTATCCCCACCGGATCTTCCCTCGTAAAATGAAGCCACATCTTCTGGACGCTTCTCCACACTACAACCTCCCATTCACTTATGACCAACTCGAACCCACAAAAACAATCCACGGCTTCCATGAACAGCGCACCTTTTCGCTTATTCTTATTTTGAAGCTCGCCTTGGAGCGCAGGCATTGTTAACATCTCGACCTCGACCGCTCGCGCACTCCAGCCTCTCATTCTTCTACAGGTTGCAACGCGCGGACACAGCAACCTCAGACACCTTGGAAGAATGGAAAATCAGGATAACCTCAAGATGAACCCAACGTTGACGGAGGAGGCTATTCCGGTCGATACGGCTACGCACGACCAAAAACCAGTGACCAAATCAGCAAGCCCTCACTTACCCGCGTTTGAACCGGACGTCAAGAAGGCTTTGTCCAACAAGGAGTCAGCTGCCCAGCCATCATTACCAACATCATCCTCAAACACCAACACACTCAGCTCGGCGCCCATCACTCAATCAATCACGCCTGACCTTGTCCCTCACATGTCCTCCAAGACTGACCCGAAACAGCCTACCACCACCAGTCCTGACTCAGTGCTAGCAAAGACCCAAACCGCCACGTCCAAGCCTAAGATCATCATCCTGCACCATGACACTGTCATCGACGGCCGCCGCATCATCGTTCAGACGATCCAGAATTGCTTTGCTGCCATCCTCGGCACAAACGCCCCACAGCCAACCGATACCGCCATTCTGAACGCCTTTGCTCACAACGCCACACTTGTGGACGCCCTAGGCCAGCTTGGTGCTTTCAAGAATCTCGACAAGTTGGCTTCGTCTTCTGCTGCTGGCGGCACTGGTGCTGCTGCTATAAGCCAAGTTGATATCACCAAGGACAAAAGCAACCCCAACAGCAGCAAGACAATCAAGGGTAAAGGGAAAGACAAAGAAGTCACAGCAGTCCCGAACACGCCGCCCACTCAAGAGGAGAAGCAGTACGAGTACCAACACGCCGTTGCCCTATGGACCCACGCCTATCTCCACTACACCCACGAATTCCTCCGCGAGTTTGAAATCTACGCCGATCTTGAACCGCTGAAGGAGCAAATGAAGCAACAGGGTGTTTTTGTGGTTATCCTTATCGCTCAGGATGGCTTGGAGCCTTCTGTACCCGAGCAGGTCTCGAATTCTGAAGACGGGGAAGACAACGACAAGGATGGGAAGAAACAGAAGCAACAGCAGCCAGCGAAACCAGCAAAGCAGCCCGCAAAGGGAGCGACGACCATCACGGAGTTGATGAGGCGCATGGGCGTGACTGCTCCTGGCAAGGGATCAAGAGGATACGGAGCTGATGGGAGACAGGCAAGTGCCAGTGGCGTCGTGGTGGTGGATGGGATCTATGCTTGCGGTATTATCGGCAGGGAGGTTGTGAGAGTCTGGAAAGAGGAGATCTTGCCTGGTTTCGCCAGTGCTCAACTCGTCAAGAAGGCAAAGCCCAACAACGGTAAAGGCAAATCCAAGGCCGATGGCAAAAAGAACGCCGAAAAGGACACGGAAGTGATCACCTACCCGACCATGCAGAAACACGAGGTCATCTTCGTCTGCTCCTCGAAGCAGTATCTCGGTTTGGCAAGGGCCATCGGAGCCACGGCTTGCTGGGTAGCCCGGTGCGAAGACAAGGGCAAAATGATCGAGAAGCACGCAGATATCGTGGTTGAGGATCTGGAGAAGTTGAGTCGCCTTATCATTAGCACCATTTCGGAGTCGAAGAATGGCGACGACAAGGGAGACCAGGCTGCCCCTGTGGTGGATGCTAGCCATAGCGACAAGAAAGGCGAAGCCGGCACAACTGATACCAAGAATCAGGCGCCGAAGAGCAAAAAGGCGGCGCCTGAGAAGGAGGATATCGAGATGCCAGACGCCGAGATTCCCGCTGAGACCAGTATCGAGCAGGACATCGGAGACAAAATGTCATCTCCCAAAGCCACAAAACCCATCAAGACCGAGCCTATCGACGACGATGTCGGCGTTGCGACCTCTACCCGCATTAGCCCGAGCACCAAGAGCCCTGCTACAGGAACCGGCAAGAAGAGAGCGAGGGAGGACGATGATTTGGAGGAGTGGTTGCCTGTTGAGATCGCAGCAGAGCATGTTCCGGTTGTGGATTTGACGGAGGATGCTTGAAGGATGGCTGACTAGAGTCTAAGGGCCACTGTGGAAGCCATGGAAGTTAAAAGAGATGAGCACTCGAGAGATGATGGAGAGAAAACTTTCGTGGGACTGACCGTTGTTTAGTTGCCAAAGAGAGGACTCTGCCGGATGAGTAAGCTTTGGTCCGGAACAGAACAGGGCCAAGAGGCAAGAAGGGTGAAGAGAGACGATACTACTTACATAGGCATGAAAGACTGATAATTCTCGAGTAACATATTTCGTCGATGTCGCGAGGTAAAATCAGCCGCGGTGAATGGCAGTGGTATAATACTTCAGCCTCATCCACCGAAGGGAGTGGCTCAAAGGGAGCGACGTCACTTGATGACCCAAACGACCGTTACCCAAAGACCAGTTACACACCGGAAAAAACACAAAAAGGACAGTAAATAGATAAAAACCAACAGAACCAAATACATGCCATTAGTATATGCTACCCATGATGCCAATGCTCTATTTCTTCGCCTTCGCCTTTCTCTTGACAGAGTTAATCAAACCATCGATATCCGCATCGTCAGTCTTGATCTTCTTGTTGCTCTTCTCATTGCTCTTGTCGTAACTCCTCTCCGCGACACTAGGTCCATCCTTGCGCTTCTTCCTGCCCTCCTCAAGCAGCTTCTTCATGCCTTGGGTAGCCTTGAACTTGGGGTTGGAAGGGTCAATAGCGAACTCGTGGCTCTCAAAGACGGCCTTGAAACGAGAATCTTCGACATCCATGGCGAACTCCTCTTGAAGGCCGTCATTGGCCTCCGCACCCTTCTTGCCCTTCTTACCCTTCTTCTTGCCCTTGACCTTCTCGACCTTGGCGATCTGCTTCATGTCGAAGTGATCAAGACGAGCACCATCGCCGTTCTCATCAGCCATGAGCAGCTCCAGCTGCGCCTTCTCAGCGGCGCTGGCAGCTTCATTGGCCTCCCTCTCAGCCTTCTTCTTGAGCCTTTCCTCCTTGCGCAGCTGCGTCTTGGAAGGAGCCACAGGCTCGGCGGTGAAGAAGGGATCGTCGAAACCAAGATCCTCGCCGTCGCCACCTTGTTCGCCCTCCTCTTCTTGAGGAGCAGCGTTGGGGTCGCGGCCTTCCCTCCTGGCAAGCATCTCCTGTCTCTTCCTCTCCTTCCTCTCGCGCTCCTTGCGCTTGTACTTCTCGATCGTCGTCTCCTCCCTCTCCTCCTCGCCCTTCTTCTTGTCGCTGGCGGATAGCGCTGGCGTGAAGGTGATTTGCATCTCGCCCACGGGGGCGTCCTTCTTGGACTTTACCACGGGCTCGTCAGCGAGGCCGAGGGCGGCGCGCATCTTGCGCCTGGCAAGCTCCTTCTTGGACAAGGGCTTCTCCTCTTCCGCTTCTTCACCGGCGGCCTCCGCCTCGGCCTCGGCCTCTTCTTCCTCTTCCTCCTCGTCGTCGGAGCTGTCGCTGGCAAGGTAAGCGCGCAAGTCGTTCTCGGCAATGTCGTTGCGGCTACCGGTGAACGCCTTCTTGAGGGCTTCCTTGCGCGAGTAATCCTCAGGGTTCATGTCCCAGGTGAGCTTGACCTTGGAGTGCTGGAGGGCGTCGGTCACGAACTCGACCGGCTTGTAACCCGCGGGGACGCTGTCGCATTCGTCTCTGGGCTCGTCGTCGAAGGTGACGTCGTCGGGGATGAATCGGAGGTCGAGGAAGTTGGAAGAGGAGAGGTATTCGCTGCCGTCTGTGGCTTCGTAGATCTTGTGTGCCGTGTTCTTGTCGGAGCAGACCATCACGGCATAGTAGTAACGTAACCTGTCGAGCTGGTAGGTGCGGAGGGCGTCGCTGTCGAAGTCCTGGTCGTCGCCTTCCTCGAGGAGCTCCTTCTTGATGGCCTCGTCGTCGTCCGAGTCCTCGTCCGAGTCGCTGTCGGAATCCGAGTCGGAGTCGCTCTTCTTCTTAAAGATCTCTTGCGGGGGACCCTCGAGCTCTTCTCTTTGCATCCGCTGCTTGCCGAACTCGCTGGGGTAGATGGAGACCTTCTCGATGCGACCGCCTGGGGGCACGAAGCTGGAGAAGAGAGCGAATAGGTCGATCGACTTGATGTGGTCCCAATCAATGTTGACGATGGCAACTCTGTTTGTGATTTCACCTTCCTCCACAGCCTCCTTGTCCTTGCGCAAGCGGATACCGGGTCGTGTTTCCGCATCGGCCTCGTCTTCAACATCTGGCTTTTCATCTTCGGAATCTGAGTCGTCGGAGTCTGAGGAGTCGTCTTCGGATGAAGAGAAACCGCCACCACGGGCAGGATCGTATTTGTTGGCAGCCTCGAGTTCGCGCTGGACAATGTCGTCGTCCTCGACCTCGAAGTTGCTCTCGTCTTCCGCCTCGGCTGCCTTCTCATCCTTCTTTCCCTTCTTGCTGGGCTTCTCCTCGTCGCTTGTGTCGTCCTCGCTCTCGTCCTCGTACAGGCGTTCCAAAGCCTTCTTCTTGGTGTCTGTCTTTAGCTTACGGCCGTACCTGTCGACCTTTGCGACGGCGGTGAACTCTGCATCTTTGAGGACCTTGGAGAAACGCTTGTCGAGCTTGGTCTTCAGATTCTTTTTTGATGGGAGCTGGAATCGGGGGTCGGTTTCGAAGCTGGCGAAACGGGGGTCTTTGATCGTGGGAGCGCTATCGCGCTTCTTGGGCTTGTTGTCTTTGGGCATGGTGGTGGATGTGTGGAGTTGGTGGTTTTGATGCGATCCAGAATTACAGCAAGGAGATTCTCCAAATTCGACATGTGCACAGCAACGCAGAAGGCCCGAGAAATTTTTAGTGGAGCATTTTGAATTCTGCCAAAAGCGGTGTGCACCGAGATGTCAGCGTGCCCCACCGAGGACGCCAAGCTATGAGCTAAAGCAGATCAATCCACTTCCCCGCATTGGTGGCATGCAGCCAAAGCCCGCTAAAACTCCGCCCAAAGTTCACTGACGCCAACTGCGTCGAAATGTTCAAACCTCCAAAACTCCAAAACGCCTTCATCCAGAAATATCGACAATGTCCTCGTCCATCCGTCCAAGCGCTCAAGTCCGGGTATCAAGTTGGTTTCTTCCGTCGGTCAACGTATAGCAAGTCCGCCTTCTCGTCCCTCCGCTGCCCTCCATCCGATAACCGGAGAGCTCTCATCCAATGTCAGCGCCATTGGGCCATTTCATCCCGTCCGTTGTCGTCGGTCTTCGAACCTACATCATTACTCCCATCAGAAAAGAGAACACCTCAAGAGTAACGAGCTCTAAATGCTGAACACGTACCGGGAATACTCGGGATCATGGGTCCTTTAGCTGCTCCAATGCCACATCGTTGCGCCCAACGCGAGAACCCCGACCAGCATCAAGAGGACCACAAGCATCGCGCCAGCACTGTTCTCGGCCTTGACATCCTCATCATTATCTGAGGGAATGAGTCGTGAGTAGCTGTCGAGATTCATCGTTGGATCTGTTAGTCGATATGGAGGACCGCGTTGGCTTTGATGTCCAAAGATTGGATATATAACAATGTGTCCGTAACGATTCGGACGATTTCTGGAGGTGAGATGAGGGAGATTGAATGGTAAGGCGCAAAGATGAAGAGCGTCTGACGAGACTTATAATCGTTCTCTCATCCCTACCGGAGAAACAATGGGTTGCCATTCGTTACTCTACCCACCATTCCATTCCACAACCTCCGGACTGAGTCAGCTGTTCTCTTTGTTTGGGCTGAACCAGGAAACAGATCCTTGGCTGGTCAGGCGGGGTTACCCAGGCGAGCGAAAGTCAGCAAGGCGAGGCGTAAGGCGTCAAATAGTGTGAAGGGCTTCTCGACAGCTGAAGCAAAGCCCATCCCTGGGAATGGAATATCGTCTATCCTCTCGGTGTCACCTACTCCGGGAAGTATACCCTGCTTCTTGAATGCCCTCGATCAGATTCCGATGATATATCTTGGCATTTTCCAAAGGAGGCGTCAACATCCCTGCATCACACGAGACACTCGGACACCCAACACGCCTCACTCCGTCGACCGAGCCCATCACGGAGTCCGGAGTTGGGCGTTTGTACAAAGTCCTTGCCCGGTTGTTTGCCATGGAGGATCAACGACATCCGAAACATATACCAATCAAGGCCCGGCTGTCCCGACGTTCCTTCCCTCCCGGCCGACTTCCCACGAGTGGCTTGGTGCATAGTTCGTCAAATACTCTCGGATACAGGAGCTGCCAGAGGATAGCTGCTCACTGCGTTTGCACACAATTGCAGGCGCCAGTATTTCCAATCGGAACACTGAGGATTCTTCTCTTGATAGGGTTCGTTCGCGGCACTTTCTAACGGCATAGCTCCTTGCGATAGTTCGAGACAGTGACTACTATTTTCGGAGTCTAGAGCTCGTTATCGGAATAGGCCAATCCATCCGACTTGGGTAGAGAGTTCACAATGCTCTTACAGCCAGCACAGGCGCCTCGCCGTTGAAATTCTCCTCCACCCAATCGCGTATAAAATCCGCAGCACCAGCAACCATGGCCGTAGGCCCAGCTGCTCGCAGGGCGGCATCGAGAGCAACCACTCCATAGCCTCCCGCACCAGCGCTTTGAAGAAATGCAAAGACGCTCCCGGGACTGACATTGCCGATCATAGAGTGAACTGCTGCTGCAATTGACTCTGATAATGCGGGTGTGAGGAGTGTCAGCGTCGTGATATACTGTCATGGATTGCACAAGAGAATTATCTTACAAGCAGCAACTCCCTCAGAAGTAAACCCGAAGGCGTCTAAGACGGGCTTATAGATCGATCCAGGATACGCGACCAAGACGATCAGACCTGCGACTCCCAGAATGATAAGGATAATGGCGGTAGGGTTCTCTGCCGCCCATTTCTGAGCCTTCTCGAACTCGATTCTCGCATTCTGCGCAAACTCTGTTCCCTTATCAACAAGCATAGGGACGATGGTCGTGGCCCAGTCGGAGAGGGTTATCGGGATATAGCCGCATGTTCTTCGTCAGACACCAGGGACAGACACCTGAGGATGTTGCCTCAGACGCATAGCGGCTTAAGGATACTCTACCAGTTCAACCGTCTCGCCATCATTACCCCAGACCACCTGGGAGTTCTCTGGGGTGGCATTTGAAGTCAGGTGAATCGAAACCTGGACAGCAAATTCCGTCAAGGGAGAGTCTTTGAACGTGGCTAGAGCGTAAGGGGCCATCTATTACATGCTCAGCATGCTTCTTCGCATTGTTAAGGATATCTGCGAGCGTCTCAGCAGCGATAGGAAGGTTTTGGTCGATCCAATTTCCAGCATTTTTCGAGAACTGAATCGAATGGAACGGTGGTTAGCTTGAACATTGGGCCAAGAGACGTCTGATTTGAGACCACTGGCCCTACCTGCTCTGCGTGTTTCTTCACATCGCCGGCTAGGTTGCTCACGGCCGCTCCAGCCTGCGGGAGGAAGTCTTGTGCCCACTGCGACGCATCCTGGGAGGAATCAACTGTCAGTCAAATCTCATCGCGCGCGGTGGGATGATGAGAAATCTTACCTTCGCGACGTCCTGACCGAGGATATCTCCTAGGACATCCCAAGGCGCCATGCCGTTGTCTTGTCTGCGCGCCGACTGAGATGACGGATGGATGCTGATGGTGACGTCTGTATCAAGTGAAGAAGTCAGAATGTCAGGCTATGTTGTAGTGGATACGCAACTATCTGATATGCGCCAACCCTTCCAGCGGCCCGACGGGAGCGGCTATTGACTGGACGGCTAACCCGGTTGGGCGGGGATGGAAGGATGAGTTGGCGATAGCCCGCGTTTTGGCGGCATTGACCAAACAGTGGGTGACAACCACTTTTTTCCTTCCAGAAATTTTGTTTGTTGCTGTTCGCCCTTGGCGGGAAGCTTTTGTGCCAGGGTGTAGTATCCTTCGGATTTTCAGCCTGGGCAAGTCGGCGAATGCTGAGAAGCCCAACCGACACTCGATAATAACTTTCCAGAAACGCCTGTTGGGTTCTTGAATTTAGGGAGGGTAGGGAATGAAGTCTTGGAGGTATCGTACTTTTTCTTATTGCGCGCAAATTATTCATCTTTCTCTCACGGTGTATCGCCATTCGACATTTCTTTCAACCCTATTGGGACGCATCGAACTGCTGTGTACAGACTCACTTGAGTTGTGCCGCAACATTCAGCCTCCGTCTCATGTGTATCCATCACTGACAGTAGACGTGAGGCGTCTTCCAGTGTTGTCACTCTCAGTGTTTGTCTCGTCATATTCATGGAGATTTCTGGAGGCCGAGGGAAGCTCACGCTCGGGAACTTACGTATACCCAGCTCCGTACCCGATTACGTTGTTTGGTGATTACATCGACGATTTTCGTCGTTTGCGCATCTGGCTCTATGACGACACGGGGCCTACAATACGCGTGCTCGCGGCGAGTATATTATCACCTCTGAAGGTCAAAGTTTTGCTACCTCTATCCAACAACATCGTCTTCAATTACCAGCTTCGTGTCTTTCTTCCTAGCGTTTTACCTCACTGCATCTACACCTGAAAGGTTCGCACGGGTTGACAAGAAGCTTATATATCTAGCTCAGAGTTGAAGCTGACCATTTTAGCCAAGGGTATAGCACATCAGGCACTTCAAGATGTTCAGTGCCATTCTATCTTTTCTGGGATGGGCTGCCGCCGGCGTCAAGGCCGGTGAGTGCTTTTTCTGATGGAAAGTCATGACAGCGAGAGAGTACTGACACTGTCGTTCTGCCGTCCATAGGATCTCTTGCGGCCTGCCTTCACTCCTTGATTGGGAACGTTATGTCTGGAAGCTGGTTTGCTATCCTCCAAAGTGTTGGGGCAACGGGTGCTGGCTTTGGCACATTCCTTGCAAGGATGCTGGCTTAGGCACCAGTGCTAAAGAGACAGTAATGATCCTCGCTTTGTTCTACTCAAAGGCTCATAAGGACTGTCACTACTACAAAGGCGTTATAAGGAACTTGAAAGATTAAATAATGCTGAAATGTCTCAACCTCATGCTCAATTACGTATCTGAGGCTACCAATCCCCTTGTCGCCTACATGATTCGGAGGTCACAAGCCTTCTCGCCGAATTCTGCGCCATCGACGTTTCCCTTCTTCATACGAGCCGGAATGACAGTAGGGGCGATATGAACGCAACGAATCGACATAGTCGTCTCCGTAGGCGTCGTTGGCTCAGTCATCTCACTGACGTTGGAATCATCAACTTTCCGCAACGTCATCAGCACCGCCGAGCCCCTTACCCGGCATACCAAATCTCCTGGGCGCGTAACCCGCGAGCCCATGCCTACGAGGCCCGATTCCGTACGGTATACAACACGGCACATGGATGGCCAGGTCATGCACTCGAGGAACCCTGCGGCAGTGGCGCCTTCACCACGCCTCCGAAGCTCAGCTTGTGCATCAGCCGGCAGGCTGTCGAAGACAGAGCGATCAGGTAGAAAGCTGGATTTGTCGACCCCATCTGTGTTATCGCAACCGGCTTCAGCTAACGCGCCGCGAAGAAGCTCGTGATACTCGAGCACGTAGGTAGCAAACGACTTTTGGTGTTCCTCCAGGGTCTGGTTTGATCCTACCGTGCTGACCGGGTCGTTCTTCTCCCTCGTGCCGAGCGGGAGGGCGAGTGACAGTGATTCCAGTACGGCCAGTGCGTCTTCTTGTTTGGCAGGGCGGACTAGTTCCCATACACGATCGAGCCAAAATGGGTTTTGCTTTGTCCGCTCTCGCGCCAAGTGGGTGATTGGGAAGTCTGTAGTCTCCATGCGCCGGGACACGGCAGTGATCTTATCAATCACCCAGCCTCGGACGAGGAGATGTGGAAGCGATGTTCCGTCCTCACAGTCAACTCCGCCCTCGATCTCGATACTGTCGTCTTCCGTCGCGGCTGCGGCTATTGGGTAGTCGACGGGTGTGGTGCGGTTGATGCTGTGCCAGTCAGGAACCCAGGAGGGCATCCTTGCATCTTGTTCCGGGTCCCACTCGCACTCTTCAACGGAAGGGTCATCCTCATGGTCGACGAGACTGACGACGTAGAGGTTCTTCGTCTTCCGGATCATGTTGATGGCTAGTCTCGTGTATATCACACCGCGGGTACGGGTATAGTCGGGGTGGATGACAAGCTCGCCATTCAGGACAGCCCTCGGATGACCGAGCAGACTGAATATGCGATCCCTTGGGTCAGTTACGCGCAGGATGCGCGTCCAGTGCAGGCCAGTCAGAAAATCGCAGTCGGGTACGCCGTTCTCATCGGTGGACCATACCAACAGAATGTGGTGAACGACCCACGACACAAGGCCGAGGTGTGTTACCAGCGAGGCACTGCTGTAGTCCAGAACTTCGACAAAGCGGCCCATCAGCGGCCATTTCAGAATGCTGATCTCCAATCCTTGGCCCTCGTTGTCGATACCATTACTTTCATTGACACTCTTCCCTTTATGGACAGGCTTCAAAGCCGTGGTCAACAGCGCCTCGCGGGCAAGCCCAAGTTCCTGCACGATCCAGGCGCGGTGAAAGTATTCAACTTCAAAGAAGCGCTTGACAGTGTCCCATTTGCGCGCTTGTTCCCTAAACCGGCGCCGGTCGTCCTCGGATAAGTGAGCGAGATCCTCGGTGGGGTCAGCGTTGAAATCGTGATGGAGGAGAAGGACGCGCGCCTCGTTGATTCCAACCTGCGGGTCCTCCATGAACTCCTTGATGAATGCGATGGCATCTTGCTTGTGCCGACGACCCTCTTCACCTTCCTCCCAACCGAGCCAAGAAAGGACACGCTGCGCGCCGGCATAGATGAGCGACATGAGTTCGACTTGTGAAACACGCTCTTTCATGTCCTCTTGGTTGATGCATACGGCGTCGGCCCACAGCCGTCGCACTCGTGAGTGTCTGTTCACCGGTACTATGCCCGCATCTGATTCCTCGTCGATGCTCCCGGCGGCTACTGGTCGGTGTCGAAAAGCCGTCAGTGCCCCGTGCAAGTTCTCTGTCACAGAGAGTGCCACTCCGTCTATAGTGATGTTGCGCCGCTTTGTCGCATCTCCCCAGACGTAAGATATGGCCTCGTATGGCTCTGCATCGATTGCCTGGGGGACCAGCCGTCCGACTATCTCGTCTGAGTATTCGCCGGGTTCGAGTTCGAAGACTCGGATGAACTTGGGTGGAAGAGGACGGTAGAAATGGGGGAAGGGACGGTTGCTCGCGCTCTTCGTTCCAATCCAGGGCAGGAGTGTTAGGAAGCGGTGCCAGAGTGAAGAGATATATCGAAGGAAGGCCTTAATGGCATCGGACAAAATAGTTACGGACTCCATGAGATGCCGAAAGACTGAACAACTCCAAAACTCAAAGCATACATTCCTCTTCGATATGTACTAACGGGGCAGCTGCTCTTATTTTACAGAAAGCAGGGTCTGGAACACTCTGTCTTGTGCAACCCATTCTTCGTGGGTTCAGCTTGAAACACTTGGGTGGCTGCATTGGAGATCCTCCCAGTCTCCCTATGAGCTATGAAGCACAACTGGTTTGTCAGTGATTGTGGGTGTGTGCGGTGATGAATGTCGGTGTTTTCTCGCCACACGGCACCCTCTCTCGATGGTGTTTCGCCAGTTCCAACCATCCACGATTGGAAGAACATTATCATTCGGCCTCAGCAACGTAGTCCGAAAGCTCACAGAACAGGTTACCCTGATAGGACACGATAAGTACGGATGCAACAACCCAATCCGGAACATTCCAATCCTATTGAGATGGTTCCAGCCCTTCTATCTAGCACTCTCTCATTATCGGAGAAGGGACGCGGATTCAGACGGTTGGGCGAGCTCACGCGGAGATATATCTCCTGTCCTTGATAAAGACGCCTTCACGCTGGTACGTGAACGTTACACGAAGCAATGAGGCGTAAAAGCAGTGTCAGCAAGATTGACAGGCCTAAAGTCGGAGATGGCAGGATGCCTGGTCTTGTGATCTGACAGATCTGACAGGCACAATGCTGGGAGCTTTTGATATTGCTATACACCAGGAGTACCAGGGTATCGTCACTATCGTGTACCCGGATCTATCCCAAACCTCTTGCTCCTTCCTATACGAAGACACTCGGTGGTAAATTTCCATCCACTAGGTAGGATACGCATCATACCACCCCAAGAGCTTCAACTCCGTTGAGGGTACCTTCTCGTACTTATTCTTTGGTCCGCCAAACGTCCTGGTCTTGCCGTGGCCCTGATCAGCTGCATTCGCAGCGTCCGATCAATGCAATATGCTTCGATCAGGTATATACAGCCAATCAAAGGCTTGGCGATGCCAGCCATTGAGGAGGGACCTTGGAGTACCACTACAGCCTTGCTAAATGGTTGCCCCTGACCACCTCTAATGAATTATTTTGACAAGAGAGGGTATGAGCAACTTTGCGGTGGAGCGGGTATGGCACCCATCTCGACTGATCTTGCACCATTATCACGGAAACCTCGAAGCAGCCGGACAGAATGCCACAGAAGCGGGGCTTAATGGTGGGCAGATAAACTTTATAGTTGGGCGTATCGATCTATTGTCCATTCTGTGTGGCTTTTTCAGCTGAAGGAGGCCTCTCTTTGGTTGGTCAAATTAGTCATGTTCTAGATTCGGGATATTTTAGGCCTCGGTCAGCATCCATTCTGTCTCTTCCCCGAACCACCAATCGACCATCCTTCTCGACATCTGAATCGCTCGGCCGAAATACGTACTCTCTCAAGTTCACGAATCCTCAGATATCGCCACATCGTAGCCTTGTCCAAACCCGTTTCAAATCCGCGGCAATGACAGGCCAACAAGACCGAGCTCGAGATTCCGTGCCTCAAATCGAAGAGTCACCCGAAAGGTGAGGCTGAGGCCCCCTGATATTTACTTCGTATTACGACTCACTGACACCCGAAATAGACTCGATGAGCAGCACATCTTCACCACCAAAACACTCGGATTCCTCGTCCACCCCAACATCCAGCTCACCTCACCTACGGCCAAAATCGCCGACGTAGGCACCGGCTCTGGAGCATGGCTTCTCGACGTCGCCAAAAGCCTTCCATCAACATGCCAACTCACCGGGTTTGACCTAACCCCATCCGCCTTTCCTCCGCGAGAGACATGGCCGTCGAACGTCTCGTTCAACATTCACGACATGTACGCCCCCTTTCCCGCCTCCGAACAGGGGACCTACGATGTGGCCGCCGTGAGGTTCATCAGCAGCGTTGCCGGTCGTGAAGACTGGACTCGCGCCATTGCGAACTTGATGACGCTGTTGAAGCCCGGAGGCTGGCTGCAGTGGATCGATTCCTGCAACTTTGCGCTTTACAACTCCGTACCGGGTACTTCTCGCGCTGCGTGCCAGGAAATTTATGACGGGTTGGACTTGTTTCGTGACAAGGAGGATCCGGTGATTGGCCTTATGATGCGAGAGATGAGAAAGTCAAGGAGGGAAGACGTGTTTCGGGGACTTGGGTTGGTTGATGTCCATGAGGATGTCTTTTCGTCGGATAGATTGCAGGATAGGGAGGCGAACTCGAGGGAGAAGGCTACCATAAATATTATTGAGTGCTTTCTTGGGTGTTTGGAGGGATTGGTGGCGGTTGATGGTAGCGGATGGACGGCTGAGAGAATTGAGGGGTTAAAGGAGGAGGCGATGAGGGAGATCGAAAGAGGGGTTTACCATACGCTTGACCAGGTCTGTATCATTGGGAGGAAGTGTTAGACTTTCAGATACGCAGTGTAATGAGGAGTAAGTGCTCGAAAAAGACGGCAAGTTGAAGAACTAATTTGGGCAATTTCGTCCATTGCGACTACCGCAGAAGTGCCAAAACGTAGAGAGCGACAGGTAAAGCTGCTCAACTCAGTGGTCTGAGAATGCTATTCATCTTCGCTTCTTATCCTCTCCGCAACCCGAGATTAAGCACTCGGCACCGCCAACTCCAGTGAGGAGCACACCGACTCCCTGGACGACTCCGTTGACAATCGCGGCGCCGGATCCTCCCATTGCAGCACTCTGAGCAATAGCAAAGGCACTTCCAGCAACAGCATTGCCCATCGCGGCCTGAGCTGCGGCCGCGGCAGTCCCTGATTTATGTCAGTACCCATCCATGTTCATTGAGACACAGTATTGCTTGTGTCCAACTTGACATAGCGAAATATATAGACTTGAGACGGTGAATAAAGGAGCGATACTCACCAGCAATAGGTCCAGCGGCACCAAAACCCAGCGCGGCAAGAATTGGTCCGGTAACTATCCCAGGCACAGCGACACCGACCAAACCCGCGACAATAGGAATAAGAGGAAGCTGGTGGAATTTGTCAGCTCTGGCACGAATGGAAGGGGAGTAATGGGAGTAACGAGTTTGATATACCATGTTTAAGGCTGTGGTGTCTCCTTGTTGCTTCAAATGGACGGGATATGTTAGCAAAGTTGATGTCCGTGTTGATGTTCGTTGGAGTAGATATTCGTTTCAATTTCGTCGTCATGCTGAGTATTAATAGAGAACCGGCACCGTTTGCTCGCTGCCAGAGGCCCGGATGTACTTCTGCACTGAGGCCTACTACGCCTTGTCCACTTGGAGCATGGAACTGAGCAGCACTTATTCGCCCAAGAGTTCTATGACGAAACAATGCATCTTATCTTTTAGAAGCTCACACCTTCATACTTCATTCCGTTACCACAGACGTTTCTCTCTCTCTGTCTTCAAATCCATTCCACCCTCATCATTCAGCCATCCCACGTTGACCAAACAAGATGGATTTCGGCAAGATGATGGACGACGCCGGCAAAGGCTTCGATGAATTTGCCAAAAACACAGAGAAGGCCTTTGAAGACGCGGGGAAGGGAATGGATGAGTTTGGACAAAATGCACAGAAGGGGTTTGAAGAAGCGGGCAGAGGAATGGACGAATTCGGCCAGAATGCGCAGAAGCAAGCGGAAGAAGTGGGCAAAGGCGCTGATGAGTTCGGAAAGAACATGTCCCAGACCTTCTCTGACCTGGTTGGAAACGCCTTGAAGCAGGCTGAGCAGGTAAACATGGATATTCCCGCTCATCTCTTGAACTTGCCATGAACGCTGACAGATCCGTTCCGTTCGCAGGTCATCATCAACTTCACTGAGGAAATCTCAGAAGAAGTGAAAGGAGCTCTTGGTTTAGGGCAGGATAGAAAACGGGAGGTTCCTCTTGTACGTTCCCATGATGATTTGTTGTTCTTGGAAGTGCCTTATGCTGACACTGTTGTCTAGAGAGCCATGAAAGTAACAGACTGGATATCCAACATCCTGCCCAAGCTGGTAGAGGCCGCCGGAGCCCTTGGTGGAGGCATCAAGGAGCAAATCCAAAAGGTCATATCATGAGTCTTTTCTTCCCTCTCAATGTGTTGACCAAGTGCATAACTGACCTTCTCCACTTGGTAAAATAGGCCAAAGACTGGGTGTCAGAGAACCCAGAAGTCATGATGTACATCATGCTCGGAGTGACGGGCATCATCATACTCGCAGCACCCGGTTTGCTCATGACGCCAATCCTGGGTGCGATTGGTTTTGGTGCCTCGGGCATTGCGGCAGGTAAGTTGACCGCAAGACAAGCCGATTACTTCCTCCTAAGGCGTTGCGTAGTGACACTCATGGCTCGTTTGCTCAGGATCCATGGCAGCCGCGATCCAATCCGGGATTGGAAACGTCGCGGCCGGGAGTGTTTTCGCCGGTCTCACGGGCGCGGCAATGGGCGGTCTTGAAGGTACAGCGATTGTGGCCGTCGGTGAGGTCATTGGAGCGGTCATGATGGCCGGTGGTGCTGCTGGTGCTGCCGGAACGTTGATGAACAAGGACTAGGGATGGTGATTTGTGGGCATGGTGTTTGGATGCAAGAGGCCCGAATATGGCAAACGCATGGCGCAGGTATCCACGATCGCTTCCGACTTGAAACTACCTTTTGAGTAGAAAGTTCAATGCCACTGGAAATAGAAAGGATATGGACGAACCACTCCACCCAGTGGTGTTAATAGCAACCTCAAGGTATATAGATCATCGTCACATCTCAGCCAGTGTTCGTTCGGTCGTTTGTCGTGGAGTTTCGGCAATTGACATGCAAGTCGGACGCAACCTGGAAATCGCCACCCCACGTTAACCTTTCCAGTTGGGCACTCAAAGCAGCACAAATGCGCAGCAGTACTGCAAGAGGCCTACAGTAGAAGCAGCGTCACGCGCACAGCCAAACATTGGACGAAGGAGGCAAGCGTAAATCCGTGCGCAGATTCCAGGATCGTTCTTCCACTCCTCCTCTCCGCCAACCGTTCAACGCTTCCACTTGCCAGTTTTCACCTTCAATTCTCGAGACGGAAGTACCTCCGCTGTTGCTCCTTCATACCTCTATCAACACCATAATCGCCTTCGGTTTTGCGATTTACATTGTCGCTCAATAGAAACAATGCCAAAGTTCCCTTGGGATGAAGAAGGATGGGACGATTTGGACGCTGAAGAGAAGCGTAGAAGAGTCAGTTGAGAATTCGGGATTCCTCATCGCCTCGTTAAGAGAGGATAGCTGACTGACATCGGCGACAAAAACAGATCAAAGAATGGATTAGAAAGCATCGCACCACAGCTGCGAGCGTTGGACTTGGTCTAGTAGGAGCGACGATAGTTGTTGCCCCTGCTGTGGTCACGGCTCCTGTCGTAGGTGCTCTGGGATTGCTCGGTTTTGGTTCTGGTGGTATTGTGGGAGGTAAGCAAGAAGAATCTCCGTATCACCTTAACTTTGGCATCGACTAAAAAACGAGCAGGCTCTATGGCAGCAGGAATGCAAGCAATGATTGGCAATGTGGCTGCCGGCAGCTGGTTCGCCTCTCTCACGAGCACTGCGATGGGCGGGTATGGACTGGCGGGCCTCACGACAGCTGTCCAGTCATTCGGAGCTTACACGTCTGTGACCGGGCTGATTACTGGTTTGATGAACAGGAATGAAGATGAAGATAACGGTGAGAATGATGGTGAGGATACGGCTGGACCCGGGTCTTCAACTCCAAAAGGGCCTAAGGATGACGGAGACGGATCGGGTGCCGGAAAGCCTCTTCCTGCAACCCAGGATGAACTGCAAGACAAGGAATTTGACGAAGAGACTCCTATGTTTGATGAATCTGGGGCCTCTGATGAAGATTCCTTCATACAAGTCCCGGATCCTTCTCCAGTCGGTCGGCGGATAATCATCGATCTGTGAGGGTCTGCAATTTGGCTTTTACAGTCACAGAGCCCCCAGACGTGTTGCCTTTCTTATATGGCAGTCCTTTTACCAGAGAACCAGTCGTTTTTGTACGGTCTGTGGCATTTTCATGCGTTTCGGTGTTATTCCTGGCTCGATATGGGATGCCGCCGTTTCCTTCGCCTTGCTTGGTCTTGGGAGTGATGGCCCAAGGAGGAGAGAAATTCCATTGTTTCCTGGGGTTGTTGGAAGGTTTTCAATCATGAGCCCAGCGATTGCAGGATGCGTGCCATAGAAGTTTGGTCATTTGGGAAATGCTTGGTCAGGAGTTGACATGTTGTTCGGCGAGCGGCCATCGAGAGAAGAGCAGGCCAGGAAGAGGTTTGACTGCCTATATATCTGGGCGGATGTAAAATAGAGCATGGCATTTCTATTGGATTCGAAGAGATAAGTACCTACTAGGTCTTGATGTCCATGTTCCGAGTTTAACGGGGCATGAGGCATCCAGGAGCATGGGCGAGGTGACGGAGCTTCCGAACTCTCATAAGGACTGAATAAATACGATTCGTTTCCAGGTGCTTTCCAAGGACATGTAGGTGATTGCTGCAGGTCGCCTTGCACATGCCAACTCACAGGTACAAGTTCATGTACATGTGGCTGGTCATGCTGCGGGGTATATCGGCCGCCATAAAATCTCGGATATCCCTTGACGTCAAGTTTCCCTTTCCATGTTGTTGAAGAAATGCTATCGGCTGTCGTTTCAGCAGGTGCGAGCTGGTTTCTTGAATCAACAACTCCGCAGCGATGCTTCGACGAGTAACCAAAAGAATTCGAGGCTTAAAGATTGATAACCACCTTGTGTACTCTCGAGCGCCACTGTCACACCTGTCACTGCCTAGGCAATCTTCGCCCGTGCGGGGACGAAATGTAGTACAGGATCTCGGTGACCACAGTATAAAGGCACATCCATCCCGACGTTCCTTGAACCGTTCAACACAACCTTTCCACTTCCGGCCCTCTTTGTCATATCATCTTCCTGGCCCCAGTGAGCGAACGTCGAAATGACCGAACGACAGCTTCCACCGGGCGAAGGGCGCACTGATAAGGCCTCCCAAGAGCTGCCACACAAAGACAAGGCGACAAACTCCAGCGAAACCTCTGACAGGGAAGTCCCCTCGGAGTCTACATTGCCATCGAACGACGGCGCTCAAAATGGCGAACCTCAGCCGGATGACGACTTGCTCGAGAAGATAAGATGGGTAAGTGTCCTGTGGACGTGTTCTTTTCCCCCTTGGCCGTGCCCAGGGACAAGAATATTAACGGTGTTGTCCCACGCAGGCCAAAGAGTGGATCAAGCAAAATCCCAAAGCAGCAGCAGCTCTCGGTCTTACAGCCGGCGGACTAACAGTCGTCGCCGCGCCCGCGCTGCTCACCGGGCCCGTATTAAGCGTTATAGGGTTTGGTTCTAGTGGAGTTGTAGGAGGTGCGTATATGTATCTTCTTCGGCGTTTGTGCGAGAGCGGAATTAGACTGACTGTTTCGCTTTCTTGTAGGGTCGATCGCGGCTGGGATCCAAGGCATGATAGGCAACGTCGTGGCTGGTAGCTGGTTTGCCACTGCTACAAGCGCTGCGATGGGTGGTTACGGAGTCGCTACTGTTGCGGCCGTCGGGCAAGGAGTCGGGGCGGCTGCTGCTGCGGTTGGCGGTGCGTTCGCTGCGAAGGAGTTGAGAAAGAAGAAAGGGGATAAGGAGGACGAAGGGAAAGGCGACGGCGATGAAGGCGACGAGGATCCGACAAATGGAGTCAACGATGGTGGTGATGCCAATGGGTTGAATATGGAAAAGGAGAAGGCCGCTCGCTGGAGGCAGAGTGGTTTGGGGCGCAGAGATTTCGATGACGAGTCCACCTTGCTGGACGACTCTGGCTCTGAGGAAAACTCTAATAATGGTTGGCACAAGTAGACCAACGTAGCTTCTTCCTCCACCAACTTTCTGGTTACTTCCTTTTCCTATCGCTCTTGCCCTCTGCACCTTCCAGTTCATCTGCCACTCCTGCCTCGGGTTTCGCATTCATGTAAAAAAAATTCCCCTAAAAAGGGGAGAAAATTGATGAGACAGATCAAGCGGCTGAACGGGGCGCACTGGGGGAGGACTTTGCTCCCCCGGGGGAGGCGGCGGGGGGCGGCAAGTTCAACCCTCCCTCTTAGAGGGAGAATTGTGCCGTGGTCGTGAATCGAACGGGTGAGGCCTTGAGAGCCAGACCCGCTCGGTTAAACGTGCGCCCCGTTGAACCGCTTGACCATGCGTGGTCCCATTGGAAATGTTGAAAGATAGGGTGAAAGACCTAATACATATACCCTTGAAGGTGCCCAATGCCTTATGGTAAGGTAGGTACAGGTTACCGGCCCGGGCCGGGTGGGTTGCCGGTGCGAGTGAATGCAGGTTGTTGTCGGCGAAGTTGGAAGGTACGCGGGCAGTCTCTGTTCGACTTGATGCTCGTGGTGACATGCGTAATGGCAGCAAACCGTGGACTGAGCAATTTGCATGTAAAGAGAGACTTATCCACCCTCTTACCATAACTGCCTGTTTAACTTCCGCCTCTACCCAACCCCTTTTACTCACTCTCCATTCTCCTCCTATAAACCAACACCACCTCCCCTTCCTCCACCAACTTTCCCTCTCCCTTAAGTTCGCCCAACTCCTCCTTCACACCCCATCCCTCCAGCACCTTCTCATACTCCTCCATATCACACCACGGCCCAATCCAAACCACCACCTTCAGTTTCTCCTTGCCCCCAGCCAAATACCTCCCTACCAACTGCCCACTCCTAGGATAAACAAACACTAGACCTCCCGTCTCTTTAAGCCACTCTTCGCCTACCAGCGCCCAAGTGCCCGAGACGGTAATGGTGTTTTGTTCTGGTAGCCATGTGTTTACTTCTTTTCCTTGTTTGAGTTGGTATACTGGTGGGGCGACTTCGACGCCATAGAAGGACGAGGACCGGGAAGGGTAGCGGTGGAGAAAAAGGGCTTCGAGGAGGCCTGGGCCGGAACCGATGGAGAGGGTGAGGGTTGGTGGTGAGGGGAGGACGCGGTCGAGGACGGAGAGAAGAGGGAGGGAGAGGGAGGCGCAGGAGGTTGGATGTCGAGAAGTGTGGGTGGTTAGGACTGGGAGATTGGCGGACATGTTGACTGTGGTGTATGGTGATGGGAGATGCGGTGGTTTCGTCGTTGGTCTTGAATCAGTCGAGTGCTGACGTCGACGATGAGTGGGTCTGGAAATTGAAGCTAAGAAAAGGGGGCAGTGGAGAATATGAACGGTTGCCCTGGAGACCTTTGTTTGGATTGCAATGTTGTTTTGGTGATGAGCACTGCGTGAATAGGAAAACGTTGTTTGGGAAAAGTCTTGGAGAACATTTTGAGATACCAGACGAAAAGTTTCGAGCAAAGTTTCTCCACTATGGTGCTGATTGGTAGAGTAGTCCTGCCATATGAACTTATCCTTCAAAGATCACCATTCAGAGACCATAGAGCGCAAAGAGTCGGGGGATAGTCCTTGATCTGGTTCACCATGCCAATTGGTATAAACTGTCATAACTTTCGTAACTTCATTGACATCGCCGTCTTCAGACAGCGTCATGAGGCATAGGTACCGATTCATCTCCCCGATAAAACCGCCTGTAACCCAGTCGCTTAAGCCCCCACAACCCCAGCAATTAGCGTCCCACTCAGCCAGGCCCTGGGCCCCTGACCAAACATCACCTCTCCATCTCCCTCTGCGCATCCTCCTTCTTCAACAACCTCTTCCGATTATACAAATCCGTATTCAACACATTCCCATACCCCCTCCCCCTCAACTCCTGCTGCACCTTACTAACCAACCACCCCTCCCTCAACCAACCATCCACCTCCCTTGCCACCTCCGCCGGCAACTTCCTCGCCCTCGGATCCCCCACACGATCCCCATCCTCCCCCGCCGCCGCCGTCGTCGGCCCATGATTATGCTTCTTATGCTCCTCATTCGGTCCATAATGCAACGTCCACACGTCCGCCCCCTTGGCCGTTTCGATAACCTCAAACTTGAACAAACACCCACATTTCTTGGAGGTGCGATCAGTAGTCGGTTTGCGACGACCTGCGGCCTTGGCGGCCCGTATGACGGATTCGTCGACGGGCGGGCGGTGGTGTCGCGCTTCGCCGCCTCGGAAGCAGACCCACCGGACTTTGCGCTTGCCGGTGACTTTGGCGCCGGCGATGCGCATGCTGTAGCCGCGCGGGATGGTCCAGGCGTCGAGCTCTTCTTGCATGGTGGCGCGGGAGGAGATGGTGTAGCCTTGGGGAGGGGGGTCGAGGGGGATGATGTTCTCTGCTGGGGTTGAAGTGTGATTTGCAACTGGTGGATGGGAAGGGTTGGGGCGCAGTTGTTGTTCTTGTTGTGCAACGCCGACTGAGGGGGGTTGCTGAGTGTTAAGGTTGGTGATGGTCCTGCTCCCGCCGGCGACGGCGCTTAGTGAGGGATGGGCGAGGACTGAAACATTTGTGGCAGCGCCTGCTATGGTCCCGGCGGAGGTTTGTTGCGCGGCGTTGCCATGGCTATCATTCGCAGCACTGTCGTTGTTGAGGCGAAGGGCGGTCTCAATCCGGGTGAGTCTTTGATCGATTGAGGTGAGCGTGTTCAAGATGCTGGCAAGTTGCTGTTGGGCGAGGTTTGGCATGATAAGCGGATGCGTGCTGTCTCCCCGGTTTGTGAATGGGTTCATTCGATTGGAGCTATTCGTGCACTCGGCGTTGTGATCTGCGTGTATAGGAACAGGGACGGACTATATCGCACCACCCTTCCCTTTTGGAATGCAGGGCATCGCCTTGTGGTTGTTTGTAGGTGTAAAATAGTCGGCGATGGAAGAATACCGAATACATGACACAGATTTGGTTCAAAACTGTTGCAGATTCCAAACCAAACATCGTCGGCCTATCTATGGTTGACTTGGTGTTTGTGGCTTCATCTGTCACGTGGACTGCACGAATCGATGATCGCGCTGCGAAAGAAGACATGATAAGACTCCAAAGGTCGCTGAGCGAATGGGGAAGAGTCACTATCGTGACTGATAAGGCGTTGGGATCACTACATCCCTATTCGCTAGTGGTGATGCCAGTCCGTTTTGGGGTAAAGAGTACACCCATGGCTTGCGTCTAAAGCTTCTTGTTAGCTGACAGGTTTGAAGGCAACCTATTCAATTAACTTCAGTGTTTGGTACGCAATGATGGATCGAGACGTAGATTTACGCAACGTCAACATCGGTCCGCCATGTTCAAGTCTACCTTGGTCTTTTCTCCGTGGTAGGTACGCTATGATATCTGGATCGTAGGCTTGCATGCTTCATTGACGAGAGATTCGCGAAAAGCATAGGAATGCCATGGTCTCATGTGGTATATTCATAGTCGGAGGTCACACCACAGAAACTCGTGCAACACAGCTTCCACGGGCAATGGACCCCGAGTTCCAGGCCGTTCTTGGCCGTGATATGATCAAAATCGTAACCTTCTTTCAATGTTATTGATGCTTTATAACCATCCAGGATCGGACCCTCCGTCCAGACCACGATCTGATACATCTTGCATTTTGGTACGTCATGGTCGGAAAGGCTGTGCCCACTTGCCCGGTATAGCATAAGTTGCCCCATATGACCAGTCTTGTCCGTCCGTTCAAACCGCTGCTTTCCGAATTCCCTTCCACTTGACCTATGACCGTACCAGTGTATCTTCCGTTGAGGACACTCGGAGTATACTCTTCGGATTTCAGGGCGACTTTGAACCGGAGCCCAAGCGACTAAGCACCTTATCCCAAGCTCTCTTCAGACGATTTGAGGACTGCGACTGAACGGAAGTCGAGGTAAAGGTCGAAGTTGCGCGGCTGCTCTCGCTGGCACCCGAGTGGTTACGACCACGGCCATCACGAAACGAAAACATCTTGTTCGATCTGTTGCTCTTGGCGCTGCTGGGTCTCTCCTCTGGAAAGGGGGTTGGGGCACGAGGGGCGAGTGGCTCAGAGCGAGCCCTGGGGCGAAGCTGGGCGTTCGGATCGAAAGCGATCTTCTGAGCCATTTTGTGTAGGTTGGTCTAAGCGCGATTTGGTAGAGTTGTTGATGGTAAAGAAGCAAAGCTCGGAGAACTTTTGGGTGGTCAAGTCGAGATAGTACTGAGAAGCACGACCAGTCGTTGCTGCTTTATGATGGTTGTTGACGCGGACTTTGGGTTCGAAGATGTCGGTCCGGGAGTCGGAGTCTAAATACTGTTCGCTTGAGACTTGAAGTCGGTGTCGTATCACTGCGTACTGGCGATGCTTTTGGTAGTATGAAGGACGAAGTCGACGATCTACCCTTGTTGTCTTCTCTCTAGAGAGTATCTGCGCGATCGACGTCGGCGGCAAGGCGTACTCCAGGTACTTGCGATGCCGAAACTTGGTTAAGGAGAATCCGAAAGCTGTTGGCGAGCGCGGGAAAAGTTGAAGGAGTGTAATCGCGCGATGGTAGAGCGGAGCGAGAAAGGTAAAGACTGGCTGGCGGGCTGGCCGACGTACGCGCGCACCCAAGTGGGATGGGACCTTGATGCGGAAGACGACGACGGTGCAAGTTAATTGTGAGAAAATGATCAGATGTGTATCGTGGTTTTAAACCCTCAGGCCATGAATACCCCACAGCTCAGAACCTGATTGCCGTCCCCAACCAAAGTTATCGCAGGGTCATCCCGTTGACGTTCTCGAACTGACACATTCAGCAGAGTTCGGGTGAAAGCGGGCGTGGGGTTGTCTGGTAAAGTGAAAGATCGATCTGCTGCAGATATCCACTTTCGTCATGCAGCATCACGACATGCTTCGTTCTTCCTTATCACCGCGATACGTTTGTAGTCTCTTAATCACATTAGCACAGATTTCCAAAGGTGAAGTAACGGAAAAGACGAGCAGTTGGCCGATCGGTCATCTCAACAACGAGAATCCACTGATGTGAAACTCAGCGTCTAACCCTGAAATCATATAAGTACGACTCCACTCATGACGGGAAATTTTGGAGGTTTTGTGATCCCCACGTGTTTTCCACTTCTCAAACGGCGAGCCATCCTGTCGACGACAGTGAAGCCGCGGGGGTCGGGAGCGAGAGGCAAGTACACTGCACCGATTCCTTCAGTTCCATACAATAAAGGAATTCAACTTTGAGGGCAAGACCGACTGGCCAAGGATATATATCAACCGCCTTTTGGTGAGTTCTTTCCATGTCTCTGTCTTGGCTTCGTGATTTTCATCTTGCAAGTCATGATATGTAGTCACCCATCGGATCATGCCAAGCTGCCATGCAAACAATCTTCACGGCACGGATGCGTGTTGTACCTGGGGCGGAAGCTGCGAGATGAGGCACTGTGAATCTGTGATGTGTCAACGGCAATCAGGTACAAAGTCACAATCCGTCTGCTTGGTTGTCTGTGTCACTCACCAGGAATTTTCCAGTATGTAGAGGTAAGTTTCAACATATCTGATGATAGAAGTTCACTCACAAACGCATAACATCTATATGGCTCCCTCGCCAAGGGTTTTATTATGTGTATCAAGTCCTGTATAGGCACAGTCCGCAGGACAAACCAAGGCACTTGAGTGTTGTGCGGAAGCCTTCCTGAGATTGACGCAACTGATATCGGCGGGTGAGACTGCAACATACTATTTCCAAAAGACGCACCCAAACAACCGTTCATTGAAAGTAAGTATAGACAATCTAGGTCGAGTCTTTTAGTAATGAGAGTCGCACAACAATGTGGTTCTCGTAATGCCATGTTCTTAACACGAAGTGTTCATTTCCTTCGGCACCTGAACCCGGTCAAATTTTTGTAATCGAATGTTCGACGGCAGATTTTCTTACACCGTCTTTCGCATAATCGCATTTCCGCCAAAGAGCAAAAACGTTGAAAATGACGTAAAGGACGCTAACGAGGGAAAGGGGACCCATGTCTGTCATTGTGGATCGGGCATGGCGCCTGCCGATAAGAAACCGATAAGGCTTAGAGAGCTGAAATTAGATCTCACCCCACTGGGCTGACGGAGATTGGCCCACCAACGCAGTGCAACCCACCCGACCAGCATCGTCACCACTCAGCACATTGTCTCACAGTCTGCACGCCAGCACATCGCCAGAGCCCTGAACGTTGCAATTGCACTGCCGTACCTACCGTCGGAGTTTTGACTCGTTGATTTTAGCAAGGGAGGTGATCCCGGGAAGGTGGTCTGGGAAAGGAAAAAAGCCGGCGGACATTCACCCTTGAAGGCGGTGCCTGAAGGACGGGATGTACTTCGTCCCGCTGCCTGCGAGATACGGTACCCCCTGATCCTTGATGGGATAATGGGAAGAGCTCGTGGGAATCCCTTCTCGAACCCAGCTTCAGCCTCCTTCCTTGGTCCTCAACTGCCAGCGCGGTTACCAGATATCGTCGCCAGCATGGCAGTGATCCAGCTTCACGTAAGCTGCATCTTACCCCCTCAAAGGGAGCCCAACAGAGGGTCCACGGGAAAGGCCCGAAGGATCACGAATGAGTACCGAATAGGAACTCGGCTGGAGTTGGCGAGTCGCAGAGAGGCTGGACAACGAGCCCACCAGAATCCCCAGCAACTCGCGAGACGCGCGCTGGTGTTCCATGTCAAATCGCGGAAACTCAGCCACGATGCCGTCCTCCCATGGGTCCCGACAAGGATGGCGCTTTTACGAGAAGTTGAGAGGATCCAGTTGATCCGCCTGGTGAAAACTGACGTTACCTGGGATCTACATCACCCAATCCAGCTAGTGCTGACCCATTGGGTTGTTGCCTCGACCGACAGTTTAAAATGAAGGTCAAATCCTCCAGTCTTCCTTTTGCTTTTTCGTTCATCCAGTTTTTGTGTATATACAGTCGGCTTCCTTCGTCTCTTCCACTCTCCTATCTCTATCTCTCTAATATCAACCTTAACATCTAATCACATTACCACCTAACATCAAACCCACCCAAATCGTCAGCATGAAGTTTATGATCGCCACTGTTGCTGCCTTTGCGGCCACTGCTACTGGTAAGATCTCGGAACATCGATCTACAAGCCCAAGTTACCCTGCTAACCACATCATATCTACAGCTCTCAAGATCACCGAGCCCAAGGAGAACGACAAGTGGGATCTGTCCCAGACCAACACCATCAAGTGGGAGCACGTCGATACCGACCCCGAAGAGTTTAAGCTTGTCCTCGTCAACAGCAAGACCGGCGGCGAGCAACCGTTCGATATCGATGACGATGTCGAGACGAAGAAGGGCGAGTACAAGCTCACCAACTTTGTCGCCGAACCTGGTGCCACCTACAAGATCAAGGCCTACGGTACCGAGTCCACCAACCGCGGCCAGCTCGCTGAGTCTCAGACCTTCAACGTGACCAAGTCTGGAGGTGAGAACATGCACTTTTTTTTCCCACACAAACACAGTAACTAATCTCCCACAACTTCCAGTTGCCGCTACCTCTTCCACCAGCACCGTCAAGCCCACTTCTTCCGGTACTCCCAGCTCTAGCGGTGCCGTTCCCAGCGAGACTTCCAACGCCGCCACTCCTCTCGGTGTTACCTTTGGCGTTGCCGGCCCTCTTGCCGCCGTCTTCGCCCTCCTTTTCTAAGTTTGGATCGAAGGAGTTGGATACCATTTTACTGCATCACTTTAGAAGTAGCGCTTTTGGATTTTGATACCACATACTACGGAATGGAAATGGGATATAATAGCGTACGAGTATGATAGATTTGAGTCATGTCACAAACAATAAAGGGAAAAGTTTTCAATGATCTGATGAAAGTGAAACTGAATCAGTGAGGGCTTAGTGAGCGAGAGTTATATATCTGCTTGAACGATCAAAAATATGATATTACTTGATCTTCGAACGTTGTTGAGATTGAAAAGAAGTCAGAGTAAGACATTCGCCGCCGCATTTCGACTTTATCCTACTATGTGCCATTTCTTCCACGCTACAACGCCGCAACAGAAACGTGGGAGGCCTGCGAGGCACATGGGAAGCAATAACGGCGTGTGCCGTTGGTATAAGGTTTATCCTGAATCAGAATTACACATACAGTATAACGCATGCGATGCAACACAAGACACTTTCAACGATCTTGGCACACTGTTTCGCTGCACTTTCTTCAAGTTATCCTTCAGTTTCAACAAAGGTCTGTTTCGTTGACTACACAATATGATGAGGTGCATACAAGTTTCCCGTTCACGATAGTACAGAAACCCTTCCAAGTTCTACAGCAACCACACCACGTGTGTTGTTCTAGATGCCCTCATCAGCCGGATCTAACCCCCTGGTGCTCTCATCTAGATTCCAAACCACTGCAAATCCGCCTCAGGATGCACCGGCACCGTATGTCCCACCCCCCTCGCCGAGTATCCGACCAACTTAGTTCCATCCCCGTACACAATCTTGGTATACCCGCTCTGCGGAGTATCGGTCTCATTCTTGCTGAATGACACCCCCAACACCTCAGACCACTGCTTCAACTGCTCCGCCAAATTCGGGTAGTTGACGAAGAAATCTGCTTCGCCATGCCATGTCTGAACCTTAGGGTAGCTTCCCTCTGTATACCCATCGGGTCCGTTTCCATACATTGCCTTCAGCACAGCCGCCCATTCGGCGCCAGACTTTCTGATATCGCCGTTGGCGCAAGTTGGGTCCGCAGTAGTCGGGCTTGCTCCGGGCGAGCCAGCTAGGCAGCCGGCTGCTACACCACTGTAGCATGACACAGCGCTGAACAAATCCGGGTAAGTAGCGGCCATGACGTTGGACATCATGCACCCGGACGAAGAGCCAGTGACGAACACCTTGGACGGGTCGGCATCGTATTCGGAGATGGCCCAGCGCACCATGTTGGCCAGCGAGGTGGTGTCACCGCCTGCATCTCTGGTCAGGGACTTGGACGAGGCGACGTCCCAGCAGTTGTTGTCGTGGGTGGTGGAGGGGTAGAGGACGACGAAGTTGCGGCGGGCGTCGGCGAGGGGGTTGTAGTTGGACATTTGCGAGTAGAGGGGGCCGGTGCCGCCGCAGAAGTGAAGCTGGGCGAAGGTTAGCTCTATTTTTTTTTCTTCCGTCGATAGACTTTGATTCTTTTATATCCTTCCTTTCATCTTCGTCATTTCCTTTTTTTTCTCCATCTCTCTCTCTCTTTCTTTCTCTTATTTGTGTTGCTTATAATTACATAACGGGGGGCCAAGAGTTAAGAAAGAAAGTCACTTACGGCCAGAATGACGGCAGGATTGGGCTGTAAGTTCTTGGGGACATAGATCTGGAGATCCAGGCCGGTTGGGTTTTCTCCAAAGTTGGTGACGGGCGTCAACTGGCCCGCGGTTTGACCACATTTGGCTGCGAGAGCATGGCCCAGGGCCAGATACGTCAAGAGAGAAGTTCGCACCATGGTGACGAGTGTTCGGCGGTAGTCAAGAAGAGGAGTATAGAGGAAGAGCAAAGTGACTCTGAATGGCACTGGTACACCACTTGGCAAGAAAACTTACGGAAGATGGGGTCAAGAGTCTATATTTGAATATTCCTGTAACTACCCCGGATTAATAGAAGACCGTGACATGAACATCGCGGTGGCTTCAGACGGTGAGCCTTGCTTCATGCTTGAGCTGAGCGATCTACTGTCGCATTTCCGATATATCGGACTAATCGGGTAGGTGTCGCGGTCCTTCAATGCCCTTTTCGAGGCACCGCCGACTCGGTTAAACCAGGACACGTAGCAATGCGCACGAGCACTCTTCGTTTCGAGGTTAACCGACGACATATCAAACGTCGGCAGTTAAAAACATCACCATCCGGCGACCATGTCTCCGAAAAGGACGTGGTATCCGGCCCGAGAGCCCTTCCACGCGAGCGAATCAGCTCATCACAAAGCCAATGTTTTAAAAAAACCATGATCCAGCTGATAGTTGAGTGACGTCTGCCATGAATTTGTTTGACACTTTGTCAAAGCTGGCGGTTTCTGGAGGGTCGGATGTGGGATCTGGATCGTGCGATGGGAAAGGAAATCGGAAACAGAGATGATGGGAATTGGATTTGGAGAACGGAGGTGGACGGGATTCTGGAAAGAAGCCGGATTGTGGAGGGCCAAGAGGAATTGGAGACACGGCGGGGCCGGATGGGTCCACTTACCGCTTGACACAACCGGAGTTTGCGGGGGAGGTCAAAGCTTCCGTTCACGACCTTCAGCCCAGTGTTATCTTATCGGACTTTTTGAGGTGCACGGTTCACCCAAAATTGTTACCGGCTCAGACCAGTGTTCACTGTGGACAGCGGCGCGCGCGCTGCAACAATGAACCGACCCCTCGGAAGTGGTGTCGCGAAACCTGCACTTTGCAACTTGGTTGATTCCCGCTTTCTTCCCAACATCTTTCATCATCTGCGCCCAAGGCTTGAAACGAAGACGAATCTCGAGTGGCTTTCTGAGGATTGTCCCATAGACCAGTTGACCTACCGTCGAATCTCCCATTCACGCGCCGACCCCCGATTGCTGATCACGAACCTTTACCATCCTCGCGACGTCAGAGCGATTCCCGAATCCCGACAGGGCTGCGTTCCCAACACATGACGACGGGCTCTATGCCCATTTTTTTCTCGACCGACTTTAGCCGACTCAACTCCAAACATACAGCTCAATGGCGCCGAGCATACCAACCGAGCCGGCCTCGAAACGCAACGGCACCAATGACCATGAAGTGCCTCCGATAGGGCCTCCACCGGGGCTTTCGTCCAACCCGCCACGGTATATCTCAGAACACACGCTACAACAGATGCTAAAGAGCATTGGCTACGATGAGGCAAGAGAGGATACATACAGACTCAAAGGCGTGCAGCTCATTGATAGCGTTCGACAAAGCATAAGCCTGTACGGACAACGTCGCCCCCAACCTTTTCCTACGGATTATGCTGACGAATGCCACAGCCCGGTTAAAACCTTCGATACTGCAGCGACATACTATCACAGATTCAGAATACGATTTCCGAGCGCCGAGTACAACTACGAAGATGTGGCTCTGGCGTCATTGTTTGTTGCCTGCAAGGTGGAGGATACGATAAAGAAGTCTAAGGATGTTCTATGCGCCGCCCACAATATCAGGCAACCCCACGATCAGAGGACTCCGGATGATAAGGTTCGTCATCTTTCCCGTTGGAAATCTAGGTGTGCACCTTCTAATCTTGACCGAGCAGATGTTTGATGGCCCGTCCAAGTTCACAGTGGGCCTTGAGCGCCACATCCTCGAGACAATTGGTTTCGACTTCCAGGCGCAATATCCCCAGAAGTTGTTGATCAAATTGCTGCGGAAGATGTTCCCAAAGGGCGAGAAAGGGGACAGTCCTGAGGTCAAGAGATTCATCAAGGACGCCTACGACATGTCCATCGATCTTTACAAGACTTTTGCGCCCTTGAAACAGCCAAGCTTTCCTCTCGTGATGGCAATTCTCGAGATCACGGTCCTTTTGACGGGGATTGGTAAAGGGCAGTTGTCACAGTTTTATTCCGACCAGTATCCTGCTAGGAAAGGCTGTATCGTCGAGGTCATGCTGGATTTGATGGACCTCTATACGCAATTTTCCAAATCCACCAAAGTCGGCAGCAGATACGATCTGAACAAGCTGATGGGCGTCAAAATTGACATCAACAAGATATTATCTGGGAATCGGTACCACCGTCACTTCGCCTGGTGCGACAAGTGTCTCCAAGACAGCTCGGATGCCGTATCCGTCACGCCGGGCTCTGCCATTTCGCCAGCAACCAACAGTTCGCTACCGGGCAATAACGTTGTCAAGCGGAACAACAAGTCGTCCGAGGGAACTCTGCGGTTCGTCTTCGACCACGATGATGCGCGCCTCGAGCGGGAGACAGTGGCGGAATATTTTGACGATGTATACGAGGAGATTGAAGAGGAGGTCGAGGAGAAGATCCCAGATGAGCCAAGGCACTCTAGCCGGAGCGCCCACCACTCGCATTCATCACACCGCAACCACACCGACCATGGATGGAGTCCATATTCGCGAAGCCGGCATGGTGGCCATAACAGTGACCGACACAAGGGACGTAAGAGTCACGGTTACTATTGATAACTGTTTTTCTATCTGTCTCCCTGTCGATTGCGGAGCTTAGGGTGTGGCACGGGTGTTTGTGGGATTTGTCTTTACTTTTTGGTTACAATAGAGTACAGCGGTTATGGAGTTTACGGCTACTTGATGATACCCAGCATAGTCTATAGCACTTCCGGAATGGAAAATGGAACTTGATTGGACATGTTTCTGTCATTCAAATCATAGCCTTTCATGTTTCGGATCTTTAAAGATTGACGACTGCCCGTAAACGCAGAACACTGAAAGACTTGGTAGTCCGACGATCACTATCCGCGACTGCCACGAACGCATGAAGTTTTGTAGCAAGGGCACATATCACTGGTGTAGGAAAGCAAATCCAGCCAGGTGACTACTTGATGCCAAGCTTAAGCCTACCATACCAACAATCTCACTAGGCAAGGTGGCCGAGTGGTTAAGGCGTTGTGTTTAGGTTATCATCTGTTAACTTGAAACCGCAATGGGAAACCTCGCGAGTTCGAATCTCGTCCTTGTCAGCGCAAAATATCTTTTTTTGTCATTTTTGCCTTTGCCATCAATCAGCCCTCAAGAAATCTTCCCTCAACGCGAACACTTGCATGTCTTTCATGAGCAATATGATTCTGCCACGTTTTCGACTCTTGTTTCCAATTCGTAGGCTATCGTGGATGTCTGGTGATGGGCGGGAAGGTCGAATGTCATTTCGTTGACCTCCAAATGCCCAATTGTGACCGCGATGCGGCTGACGTCCGATATCCAAAATAGCTAATGGGCGTGATCGAGGCCCTCTCTGTTGGCGGAAATAACCCGCTGAAGGCGCTTCGTCAAGGCTTTCGAGGTGGCTCGCAATAGGCGCGGGCAGCGGGCTGGCAAAAAACCACATTGGTGGACCTCTCAAAGGTCCAAAACGATCATCTTGTATTCATGGCGGGATGTTTGCCGGTCCTTTGTGCGGCCGCGGATGGCTTGGTAAGGCGCTTACAACGTCCAAACGAGTGAGGTTGAAATCCTTCTTGTGTTTTCTCATCCGTTCCCAGACCACACTTATGCATTCGGCAAAACCTGCTGCTTTGACGATGTTTCGTCCAAGCGCCTGGCTTGTTTTCATCTCGCATCACGAATGACTCCTTGAAGGTGCGTTGACGATGTGATGAACCAGACTCGGCATAAGTGATAGCACGCTAACAAAAGCATACCCAAACACGTGCAAAATCTGTTAGCGACAGGAGTCTCAAGGTCAAATGCTACCTACTGAAGCGTCTCATGTTCCAGACCCCTGGACCCCTGATTTCCTCACAAGTGTCAGAATCCTTGGCGCCCCGGAGATCCGAAGCGTCCTGTCCCCAGCTTCGCTTCCAGATTCCGACGATGTCATTCATCGCCATTGCTTCATCCAGATTCACGTAAGACGCCTCCATGCTCTTACATCAAGGGCCTCCCATCGACCAGTGTCACAAAGCCCTGCTATAATTGCAGCGGATAAGGAGCCTTCCGAGCTTTCCACGGGGTCACGGCCGAGGCCAAGTACACGTCTAGCCATTGTAAAGGTCAGTGTTAACGCTGTGCGGTGCTTTCGCCGGCCGCCTAGCGGCAGCGCTCGAGCTTTTGTCTGGTGCTGGGGTTGCTGACCTTGTCCTTCTTGGTGTGTGATAAGATAGCAACACTTTGTAAACACTCCAAGGATTCTTGCCCTTCCATCCACTCCCGAGACCTCACCAAAAGTCTCAAGCCTCAGGAACAGCTAAGGGCTCCTTGAAACATCTTGGAAAAGGGTCCTCCATGGTTACTGCGACGAGAAACAAAGTGTAACTAGGCGCTGGGGTGGTGGTCATTCATGGCCGTGGCGGAAGATGCTGGGACCGGGAGGAGGACAAAGACATTATATAAAGAGAGCAAGACACTTCCCTCCATCTGTTCTTGTTTCCATCATCAAACCAACTCAAACCAGCGCAAATACACTCAAAACCATACATCCCCGGAGGATCTTCATTTCAAAACAACCCGTTTCGTGTTCTTCAACCTTTATTTCCCATTTCAGTCTTTTGATACCTGCTCAAACTCGCTCACTCACGACACCCTAATCCATACCAACAAACAAACAACAATCTTTCCAACCACCCACAAGATCACACAAGTCAAGATGCCTTCTCTCAGCAACATCCTCGTCGCCGCCACCCTGGTCCTCTCCTCCGCCGTCTCCGCCAAGACCATCCCCATCAAGGTCGGCGAGTCCGGTCTCACCTTCGAGCCCGAGAACATCAAGGCCGACGTTGGCGATGTTCTGGAGTTCTGGTTCTACGCCAAGAACCACTCCATCGTCACTTCCACGGCCGCTAAGCCTTGCGAGCCCAAGACCGAGAACGGTTTCTTCTCCGGTTTCTTCCCCGTTGCCGAGGCCGGTGTTGCTTCTGTACGTTTTTCCTCTTCCATCTCTCATCAACAGCAGAAGACATAAGTATTCTAACAGCCCCTTCACAGGAAAACGTCTTCCGCGTCACCGTCAACTCCACCGCCCCCCTCTGGTACTACTGCTCCCAAGGCAAGCACTGCCAAAACGGCATGGTCGGCGCCGTCAACGCCAAGAGTGAGGACGACTTCGACAAGTTCAAGAAGGCTGCCGCCTCCGCTTCCAGCAACGTAACTCCCGCCGGTGGTGTCTTTGGCGGTTCCGTCGCCAAGGCCTCTTCCTCTTCTGGCGGCTCGGGCTCTGGCTCCGGGTCCTCTTCTACCACCCTCGTTGCTGTCCCCAGCAGCACCGCCTCTGGTACCGCCTCTGGTGCTTCGTCTACTGCCAGCGCCCCTCCTGATAGCGGCGCCGGTGCTGTTGGTGTCTCTTTTGGTGTGCTTGTTGCTGCCCTTGGGTTTGCTCTTGCTTAAGTGCCTGGTTGGCTTCTGTCAGGTTGGTTATGGATATGGTGGTCTTTTCATGAACTGCATTGGATCGGGAAGGACATCAGCATATAAACAAAACGGTGCTTTGAGGATTCCTTCTCCCTGGTGGAGAACGGATGGATGTATGCTAGTAATGTGTTATTTGAACTGGTTCTGAGCATTTTGGTCCTTTCCCGCCTTCTTGCTTTGAGTGCTGTGCTTTTGAGCGTGCATTGTTGGGCGGTCGTTGAACGATTGTACCGGTATATATATATTCCAATGCTGCTGTGCCTGTTAGCTCGGTACCTGTTTGTAGCTGTCCCAGAAGCTATATAGACGGAGTAAAATAGGAAATTGAAATCTGGTAAGGCATTTCAATGCTCCAAAAATACCTATTTAAAGCTTCATTATGCCTTAAAACTAGAGTAAAAGACATCAGTAAGATGTAAAAAGGGCTGTTGGAATTGACCAGAAGCCCCAAGTGGAAGCTAACAAATAAACCAGTACTGAATTGTATAATAATATGATAAAGCGTTACTTGATGTTTTAACTCACTGATAAATGGCGGATGAAGCATCACTGTACAAGAGAAGTTAGTGTGAAGAGTATTGGGGTTTATACACCTGATCCGGTAAAGGGTATACAATTATTTGGTTAAAGTAACCTAATGAATCCGTCTTTGATGGTGAACTTGTTCTCTTAAATTGATTTAATTAATACTAAACCGAACGCCTCTACGCCATATTATTCCAATAATTCGAAGCTAGAAACAAAAGTATAACCCAAAACAATCATGTCATCAAAAGTTCCCTCCTCGGTTTGTTTCCTCCCTGAGAGTGAGATCACACAATCTCCTTATCAAACCCAACATCAATCTCCCCCGACGGGTTACTCGTCCACACAATCTGCGGCCCAGCAACCGTGACATCCTCCAGCTCGCTCAGCCCAACCGTATTATCATTCACCACCGCGATCCACACATAGCCAAACATATTCTCCGGCACCTCCGCCACCTTGCTCTTCACATCCAGCTTCGTATACTCGTACGTTCCCCACGGTCCAACCCACGCAACCCAGTATTCCTCACCATTACCCTTTCCACCCTCGGCATCAGCCGGGACCGTATAGTTCAGCGTAACTTTCAGAGCCCTTTCATGCGAATCAGCACCCGAAAGCTCCTTATCGACAACCTCAAGCGGCGCAAACAGCTTATCGGGCATATCCTTGATCTTGCCTGCTTCGTCGCCAGGGCAGCTCTCAACAAAGTGCGTCATGGCATAACTCCACGCCAGCTCAAGAGGTAGCAACACTTCCCTAGGCGCAGCAGCAGCGTTCTTGTTCTGGATCATGTTGATAACGGCTGACATGCGGCTCTTGGCGCCAACTTCCGTGACCAAAGCCGGCAAGAACCAGGCGTCGCCGCTTTGGGCGAGGAGGGAGCTGACGTCGGCGAGCGCGCCGATCTCGAGCTTGAGCAGCACGAGGGAGGCGATGACGTACTCGTCGATTTCGTTACCCTGGGGGAGCTTGAGGGTGCAGGCTGTGTCGTTGAAGGTTTGTCCAACAGAGAAATGGTTGAGAGTGTCCTCGAGGGTTTGGTAGTGCACGGAGATTTGGGCGCTCATGCTTTGGATCATGGAGACGAGACTGTCGGGGTAGATACCCTGCCATTCCCCGTCTTTGGCGATCTTCTTGTACCAGGCGTAGAGGGTCTCGCCGAGGATGCGGTCCATGAGCTTCAGGACTTGGAGGAAGGCGATGGTTTCGTCGGAGATTTCGGAGGGGTAGGCGTAGTGGCCGGGCTTGGAGCCGCCGGCTGCGGTGTTGATGTAGATGGAGGAGTTTGTATTGTCTTTGGAGCCGGAGATGTACTTGTTGGAGTGTCCGCCAGTTTCGGCTGATTCTGTGGGGGCAGCGGTTGCAGCTGTTGAGGTGGCGCTGCTGGTTGTCTCGTTGGTTTCGGCATCAAGGAGTGTCGGGTCGATCAGAGTAACTGGGATGATCAGGTTGGGTCCGTCGTAGACGGGATTAATGAGTCCGTCAACGACAGCAACACCGCCAATGGGAGCATAATCTGGGATTTCGCTCTTTTCGACATTCGCAGCTTTGGCAGCAAAGGCTTCGAGGGTGTTGTTTCCTTTGGAGGGGCTGCGCAAAGACTGTCAGTAAAAAGTCCATCTTGCAATCACAATACCATTGTTGGTTAGGTAATGAACTTACGCATTAATGCTTCCCACCATGCCAGATTGACAGTTCTTGCCATTGGCGTCATATAACCATATCGGCCTGGTGTGCGGCGGAACCAGGACGTTGAAGACGGCATCAAAATCATCGTCCTCAACCGGGATGAAGCCACTGCTGAACCCTCCCTCAATGGGCACGCAAGGCTTGTCAAAGCTTGCCTCAACGACAGAGTGTTCCTTCCCATGAAATTTGAACTGAATGATGGTTCCGGGGGGCTCCTTGATCTCTTTGGGAGTGAACTCGTTCTTTCCATCTTTGCCGACGTCAACGTGCATTCTGCGGAATCCCCAAGCTGAGCGCGGGCTATCCGGTGAAACGTTCGCTTTGGCTTTGGCGGCTGAATTCTTGTACTCATCCAGTTTCTTGGACTCGCTAATGATGAGAGTCAGCATCCCTTCCATACTAGGTATCCTGTCACCTTCAGACTTACACATTGATGCCATGCACCATACCAGATTGGCAGTGGTTCCCTTGACTGCAGTACACCCATTTCGGTTTGGTGTCCTTGATATTGATGGTGAACGTGGTTCTCGAGGGTTCATTTGGTGATGAAGTTGGCACGAAGCCAGAGAAGAAGCCGTCTCCCAGAGGCTGGCATGGCTTGTCAAAGCTTGACTGTACGACTGAATGGTTCTGTGAGGATGTTAGCTCATTGCTCCTTCTTTTCTTCCTGCTCTCTCTGCTTACCTTTGAGAAGAACTGATACTCCACTGTATCACCAACAGCTGCCTTCAAGGTTTCTGGAACAAATTGAAGCTTCTCGTTCTGGCCAACTTTGACAACGTGGTGGGCACCCTGGGCAATGGATGCCAGCAGGGGAAGGGGTAGCAAGAGCCAAGATGAAGACCACATCTTGAAGTGTCTCTGTTCGAACTGTCTTAGGAAATGGTATTGCCGAAACGAAAAGAAACGTCTTAGAGATTGTATATGAATAACTCCACCAGACCTCGGGGGTGAGGAAATGTTTAATATCATATCTTTCTTCCACAGAAAGAGGCAGCGCAACAAAACAAAAATATGAGTGCCTGATAGGGTCCCTGCCGTAGTACAGGACCCCTTGGCCATCCTTCCTCCTGCAACCCAAAGTCTTGGCGCTAAGTGTTAGTGCTAACGCTGCGGCCGCCCGTAAAAACCTTAATACCCCCGAAAATTACCGTTTTCCAATCGATTCTTTAATAACGATAACGACGAAATATCTACGCCTACGCCTTCCGGGGCCCCTAAAACGAATCCGCCTATAATATTCTATACGGCTTTACTATAGGTATTAGTTTATACGCTTACCTTGCCTTTTACAACGGCGTAATTGGCTAAAAGGGCCCGTACTATAAACGAAGAAGGCTATCCCGCCCCCTAATAATCTCCTTCCGCCTCCGGTTTTATTACCCTTAATTTTTTTAAAGAAATAATTAATTTGAATATTAACGATATTAGAGTTAAGGTTAAAATCCTCGAGGCCTTTTCCGCCGCCTTCGATAATTAATTTAATTATTTCCTCTCCCTTTTTTCCGCCTATTCCCGCGAGGTTTTTAAATTCGTACGGACTATTAAAATTATTTTCGAAAATTTTAAATCCTTATAATTTACCCTCGTAGTAAGTAATTAAATTATTATTTTCGCCGATATTATTTATAAAATTATAAAATTTACTCCCCTATTTTCTAATTCTATTTTTTACGCTTTTTCCTATTCCCATTCTTATAGTAGATCCGTTATAACCCTACTTCCCCCCCCCGCCGCTTTTTAAAGTAATGGCCGTATTTTTCTCCACTTTAATAAGGATTTTCCTTTTAATAATAATAATATTTTTACTATTCGTAAAAAAGTATAAAATTTTTTATACCTAAAATTTACCGATATTATTAGTTATTAGAAAGTTTTTACTAATTTCGCTCTTCGTTCCCGGAACGCTAAAGTCCGTTAAAAACTCTTTAATAAAATTAACGAAATCGGGTCCCGCTTTAAATGCCTTAAAATTAAGGACCCTAAGAAATAATATATTTACGTAATTGAAAATATATTTATAACGATACGTATTAGTATTATTTTTATTAATACGATTATTTTAATTCGTAATAAAATTATTGATTAAATTTTTAAAACCCTTATTTCCTTCTATTATATTTAAGATTATATCTTTAATATTGATTTGGACCAAAAACCACACCACAAAGGAAACAGAGCCTACACTACACACTCATAGCGAAGGACTGAACCAATCTGGGGATCTTTGCTTAGGAAACGTAAATAGGGTTAATAATTCTTAACCTTACTACTATAAGAAGAAGAGTAAGAGTAAAATAAAGCTTTACCCTTATTATCTTTTTCAAATAGGAGTAAATTTATTAGTTAATTCTCTTAGAAATTTTTAAGGGGGTTATTTAATAATTTTATAGAAAAGGTTCTTTAGGTGAAAAAAATAAAATTATTATCCTCTTTAATTCTCCCTCTTACTTTCCTTAATCGAAGGAGGGAGAAGCCTCCCCCTTTTATCCTTTTTTCAAATATAAGCTCCGAATTTTCTAGAAGGAAGGAGGTATAAATTTATATTTACCTTACTATCTATTACTTAAATAATTATTTATATATTTAAGTAAATAATAATTTCGCCCTATATTATACTTCCTTTCGAATATTTTTTATACCGTCCTAAGTAAAAATACTCGTATAATAAAAATCTTCCTTCCTAAAATATAAGAATTAAATTAAAAAAAAGATATCCGAAATAAAATAAAAAAAAATAATTAATTTTTTACGTATAAATTACTTCTAGCGCTTATTAGCCCTCTCTTCCTTTCTCTCTTTAATTAAACGTTTCTTTAAAACTTTACGTTTAGCTTTTTCTTTTATATTTAATCCCGCTTTATTAACCGTATATCCTACATCGATTACCGTTTAAATAATGCTTATATTTACTTTATTTTTAAAAAGGATTAATTAAATTATTTTATTATTTAATATCTTAATAAATTTAGTTTTAATTACTAATTTACCTTTATTATAAAATTTTAAGCTTTAGGGAAAATTTTTAAAAACCGAAAAGGGTTTAAAGAGGATAAAATAATTAATTAAGAAATATTCTTTATTAATTTATATCGAAATAATAAAATCGTTTTATTACTTTTTTATTACCCTCTTCTTTTTCGGCCGTAGGGGTTAATTAATTATAATCTCTTTTTTAAAAATAACGTTAAGATTGGCCGTTATAATTTAGGCCGGGAATTTTTTTTTTTAGGCGTAAATAATTCTTATAATAAATATAGAAGAGATTTACTCCCCTTCGTTAACGATTTTAAAGAATTTATCGTCTTTAGAATTAATATTAGGTATAAATATAATAATCTCTTTTTATTTACAATTTTCTTCTCTTAAAAAGGAGGAAGAAAAAGAAAAGCTATTTAAATTTAATATTAATAGGGAATTGGGAGAAAAGATTTATTATTTTCTTTAGGCGAGGAAGGGTTTCGAGAATTTCCTTTTAAAGAAATTACGATTTTCGTTATTTTATTAAAAGATATTATAAAAGGCGTTCTAATTTCTTTAAAGGAGATATAAAATATCCTTTTTTCTTTATAATAATATAATATTATATTTATTGAAAAATCCGAATATTTTTAACCGAAAAGGCTAATTTAATTTATTATCCTCGCCGTAGAATATTCTAATTCGTCGGAATAGATTTATTTCGATCTTTAAATAATTTGTAATATAAATTAATATATAAACGTAATAGATATTTAAAGCATCGTAAATTACGCGTATTTATATATAAATTATAATAGATTCGAAGAAATATATTAAATTAATTTAAATTTACGGCCTTTAATAATTTCCCTCCTCCTAATTAATTAATTTTAAATTCCTAATACTATATTTTCGGTATTAAATTTTAATAAAGAAAATTCGCGTAGCTTCTAAATATTAAAAATTATAAAATTAAACGTAAATTTAACGTAGGAAAAATACTTCGATTTAAATAAACTGCTTTTTTAAATTAATAAATTAATTATTAAATTTATAAGTAATAATATATTATTAAGCTAAGGAAAAGTAAATTTTCTTTATACGTTCGTAATTATCGAAAGTAAGTACCGAATTATAAATAAATTATCGTTTATTTCTATTATTATAAATTATTAAAATAAAGTATTTATTAATTTATACTAGGATATATTATTATTTAATAACTTTAAAGAAATTGGGCAAATTTCCTCTTAGTTTAGGAAATTCTATATTATTATTATTAAATTTATAAGTTTAGGAAGGAATATAAATATAATTTTCGAAATTGCGTAGTATATAGGTAAAGGTTATATAAATATTGATATTTTCTACCTAAATTTAGGTATTTATAAAATATTAAAGGTTTATAAAGTTAAAATAAGTTTACTCCTAAATAAAGCGGTCGGGTTACCGAAAAATAGTAGGCTAATTGATAAATAGGGGAACGTCCCTGTAAATTAATTTTAATAATACTTTATTAATTTCGGACTTTATAATAAATAAATATAATAATAATTTTTCCTTATTTAAATATCCGTTTATAATAATTAGGAAGCGCTAATTTAAATAAGGGGTAAAACTTTATTATTCTTTTTTAATTATTTTAGGGGGGTAAATTTACCCCGCGTATATTTTAATATCCTTTTAATTATAGGTTTACCGTTTTTAAAATTCGATAATAAATCTTATCTTTTTAAATAATCCTTTAATTTAATAGCGTACTATATTTTTAGCGAAAAGGGTTTATTCCTCCTCTATAAAAACGATTTCCTTATTCGAAATTATTTTTAATAAAGGAGTAAATTTATACGAAAGTGAAAAATAAATATTTAATAGGGTAAAGATTTTAGGAGGGAGAAGAAAAGTTTTTTTTAAAGATTATAACGTTTTCGAAATTAAAAGTATAAGGATATTTAATAAAAAAGGTTATAAAAAATTAATATAAATTTATTTTTTAATAAAAAAAAGTATTAAAAATCGTAATAAAAGGAAAGAAAAATCTCCTACCCTACGACGTATTAAAATCTTTTTATCGTCGTAAGAATTTTTTACTTTTTATATAGGTCTATATTATTTTAAAATTATTATTAATATTATAAATATTTTTTTACTATTATATTGCCCGAAAAATACTTTTGGGTTTAAATATTTATTCGTCCGAATATTTTTTCGCGTCCGGATTTTATTCTTATTAATTATTCCGTTTTCGTTATTTAAGTAATTTATTTAAATAATTAAAGAAGGAATTAAAATTTCCCTTTTTAACCGATAAATAAATTTATACTATTCTTTTCTACCTTATCCGCTTCCCTTCGTTTAAAAATTTCTTTTCCTCTAAATAATATTATATAAATTCGCTTCCTCTATTAAAATATTATAATTAAATTTAAAAATATTACGAAAAATCCCATTTAGGAAGAGATTTAACGCTTTAAAATATTTATTAATTAATAGAAGAAACTTTTTTTTAATATAAATTTCGGCGAATATATTATTATTATAGGTAAATATTTTTTAATTCCGGCCCTTTATAATCTTATCCCTAATTTCCTTTTAATTATTCAGAATAATCCTTATTATATAAACGCCTATTTTAATAAAAAGAAATAATTCTTTAATAAAATTTATATTTATTAAAGCCGCGAATTCGTTAATAATTAATTTTAAAGAATATTTATAAATATAAATACCGAAGTCTTTTTTTTTAGGGTAAAAATTTTTACTATTATTTATCCTCCCTTTATTAATTCGCTCTATTTTAAATAAGTTTTATTAAAATTTTTTAAATAAATTAAGAATTTAATAGAAGAATTCTACTTAATAAATTAATATTAGCGTATTATCTTTAAATATTTTAATAAATATAATTTCGATATTGAAGAATATTAACGCATTTTTATTAAAAAGAAAGGAAATTAGCCCTTAAATTACTATAGCGCTTATATACGTATTAAAAAAGAACGTATCCTTAATTTATTTATTTAAATATATAATTCCTTATACAAATTTATTCTTCTTCTTTTTTTATTTTCCTTTATTAATTAATTTCTTCCTTTTAAAAATTAGTTCTTTTGTACTAATTATACTAAATAAATTTAAAAATCGTATATTTTAATCTTTATTTATAATAACGAATAAAAGTCCTTTAACGTTTAATCTTTTTTTATAAATTATATTTCTATATTAGGAGATATTAAAGGAAATATATATAGGAATTGCGTTTAAAATATTAAATAAATAAATTAATATACTTATTCGAATTATTCTAAAAAGGAATTTCAATTTAAATTTCGTAAAGACGCTATATTATAGCCTCTTATCGAAGTTTTAGTTAGTAATTATAATATTAGTAGCCCTATTTTAATAATCGATAATATATTTAAGAATTATTAATAAAGAGTAAATCGGCGCGTATTTAATAATTTTAAAAATTAGGCCGAATATATTTAATTTAAATACGAATAATTAAGTATAAAAGGAAAAGGTTTAAATATTTATAATAATTATATTAAAATTAATATTATATATAATAACGAAAATACTTTTAATATTATTAATATAAATCGGCTTTCGAAGGATAATAATAATTTAAATAAAGAAAATAAATCCTATAATAAGGGTAGCGGAGAAATTAGCAAAGATAAAGAGCCTATTCGTAAGAAAATAAAATTCGAAATTAGCGTCGAAAATATTGAAATTAAAGGAGGAATTAATTAATAGGTTTTTAGTAAAGGGGTTATTAAAAGTAGTAATTTTAAAAATAGCGAAAATAAAGAAAATAATATTATTATTATTATTAAAAAAGAAGGAAAGGGTATTATTATTCCTTTTAAAAAGAATAATAAAAATAAATTAACGTTATAAATATAAATTAGTACTTTTTATATAGAATATAAAATTTTTTCGGCGAAAAATTTCTTAATAAATAAAATAAGTATAAAATAAGTAAATAATAAAAAAAAATAATCTCCCTTTAATATTTCCCTTTTACTTTAGTATTTAATCTTTCCTTTAAAAGTAATTAAAACTCCGAACGATTACTTTTATTAAAAAATCCCCCCAAAATAAAATATTAAAAAATAATATAAAACGGTTAAAAGGGTATTAAATTTTTAACGTTAGGGGTATTCTAATTTATTCCAACCCTAAATAGTAATTTCTTAGGAAATTAAAAATTGAAGTTAGCCTTTAAAGATTATTTATATTACGGAATTTAATAGGGATTTCCTTTAATTAATTAAAAGAAATAAAAGTAAAAACGAATAAATAAAAATAAATAATTAAAGGTAAGGATAAAAAACCTAATACGAAAAATAAAAGATATAAAAAAAAAAAAAAGGAATTGGAATTTTTAACCGAGAATAATTAGTAATTAAAGAATCGGTTAGGTATAGATCGGTTTGGACGCCGTTCGATTAAAGGTACTTTCGGTAATTCGAAGAAAAATAATATTTATAACGTCCTATAAATATTAATAATTATTAACTTTATTATATACCCTCTATTTATAATTTAAAATTAATTAAAATTATTTTTAAATTAAGGCTAAATTTTCTCCCCTTTTATAATATTTAATTATATTTTAAGTTAATTTTTAATTAAAGCCTATTTCTCCGGAAGCCTTCTTATTAAAATAATTATTTCGATTAAAAATTTTTTAAAATTTTAGCGTATCCTTTTATTAAAAGTCTTTATTCGAATTCCTTTAATAAATATTAATTAAAATTCTTCTATTCTTAAAAGTCTTTTAGGAATTACTTCTACGATTTTTCTATTATTAATTAAACCCCGAATAAATCCCTCCTTAGGATTAATCGATTCTTATAAGCTTTTTATCGGATTTTTAGTATTTAATATTATTCTATTTTTAATTACGAATTTTTTAATATTTTTAGCGCTTACCGGCTTCTTTAAAAGGATTCTATTAAAAGTATTTAAATAATAAATACTATCCGAGGAGGAAATTTAGTATATATAATAAGGACCCTCCTAATAGTAAGTTAATTTCCGTATAGAATTTATATTTACCCTTTTAATATTATTATATTTTAAAATAAAGTTTCTAACCTCGATTTAAATATTAATAAGGCGTATTTTTCGCTTATCCCTTTTATTATAATAAGCGGTAATTATTTCCTTTATTGTAGTAACTTTTTTAATAGCCTAATTAAATCGGTACTTTAATTCTTTACATATTCGAATAATAATATAAATTAATTCCTCCCTTATTATTAATTTATTATTATTTTTTTAATTAATAACCCGCTATAAGGGTAAATCGAATTTAATAAAAATAATAGGATTATAATTATAAATTAATTAAAAGGGAATATAACCGTAATTACCCCGGATTATTATTCGGTTAATAAATAAAATATAAAGTAAGAATTTCTTTTAATTACGCCTTTTATTATCCGTTATCTTCGTAAATAAGGCGGCGATTATTATATACCCTTATTTATTATTCTTATTAGCTTTAAAGTTAAAGGGTATAATATATTCTTTACAGATCCCTAATTGAATTAAATATTTAATAATAGTTAATTGGAATTTAGAATTATTATTAACCAAAACCGTTAAAAGATATCCCTATTTTAAAAAAATAGATTTAAAAAAGTACTTTACTTAAATAGATTTAATATTAAATAAGACGGTAGCTTTAATATAACCGGTCGTATTATCCTTAACCTTTAAAAAAGGAATCCTTTTTTTATCAACCTTTAAAAAATATTAAATATCCAAAATCTATTTATTAAAAGGGTGAGAATTGGGATAAGATTATTAATAATTATCTTCGAAGCGTTTAGAATTAAATTACTAATATTAAGGGTAAAAGCGGATTAATTCTTCGATATTATTATATATACCCTTTTAATAGTAATATTTAATAATATAATAATATATTCCTTTATATCCTCGATATTTTATTTTATTATAATATTAGGTTATAATTAATTACTATTCTTCTTAAATATTAATAATCCGCTTAAGGAATTAAATAAAATTAATAGGCCGTAATTAAAGAATATTATTTTAAATTATATACTTTAGCGCGTTATTATAAAATTAGCGCCTTAAAACTATATTTTTTAAATAGGTAGGGATTTTTATAATTAGAAAGAATTTTACAATTTCTTCCGATTATTACGACTAATTACTATGTAAAATCGATTTAGGTAATTCTATAAGGGTGGTATAGATCTACGTGTTTACGAAATTGTTAATATCCTCTTTATACTCCTTTTCGTACAAATTAGAAGGTTTAAGGGGCTTATAAAATAGTTTATTAATTATAAAATTCTTTAAATTAAAAATATATTTAATTTTAAAGTCGAAAAATTTAATTTAAATAATTTAATATATTAATAAAGCCTTTAGGACGTTATTAATAATACTATTAAATTAATATATAAGGATTATAACGTCGGTTTTAATAATAAAATATATTTTAAAGAAATATTTCCGTAAATATTTTAAAATATAAAAAAATCTTCGAAATTCTTTTTTAATAATATTATAGCGCTTTTTAACTTTTAACCAAATTTTGCTTTTAAATTTATACAAATATTTTTTATTATCGAGGCCGATTTACTTTAAAATACCTCCCTAACTTTTAAAAGAAATATCGATTATTAAAATAATAATTTTATAATATTTATTATTATAAATAAGGGTTATAAAGATTAAAGCCGTAATAATTAAGTATTAAAGGTATTCTATTGCGAATCATTTATTCTTAATTTATTTAAACGCAATTCCCTTCTTTATTAAAACGTAAAAAAGGATTATAATAATATTAAACCCGCGGATTTATACCCGGTAATAATTTATAATTCCTAAAAAGGAGTAGACCTTTTAAATACCGCTTCCCTTTTTCCTAGGAATCTCTTTATAATAAATCTATTCGTTAATTTTTCGGATTTTCTCCTCAATTAGGGCCTTTCTATTAAGTATATAAAAATATTTAATAAGAATTATTTCCTTCTAGCATTATTATAATTTAATTATTATAATAATACTTTTAATAAGCTTAACGTTAATTAAAACCTTATTAATATTTATAAAATATTTTAAAATATATTTCTTAATCCCCTTTAAACCGATTTATTCTTCGTTATAAATTATTCGAAGCCTTTTAATATAAATATTATTAAAGTATAATTAATAAACGTTAGGAATTAAATCGTAGAATATCCTAATTATCGCCTTTATAAATTGAATAATTAAATTAATACTTCTTTAAAGTAGAATAATTATTTTGAAAAGGTTTAAAGGTATTAAAAAAGTAATAAGGTTATAGTTAGTTTTATTAAAAGGAATTTAATTATAATTAGAGAAAAAATTAAATAAAGATAGTATTTTATACCTTTTAAACGCTTTATTAAATTCTTTATAATTTAGAAGTAAATTAATATTTTTTAAAATTATTTTATTAATCTACTAAGCGTTATTAATAAAACGTAGGCCGTTATTCTTTTTAATAATTAGAAATTAATTATTTCGGTAGGCAATATAATTTTCTTCGAAAATCCCCTTCCGTATTTTATCTTTTAATAAATTGTATATTTAATTATAAAGGGTTTTAAATATCGGAATAAATTTTATTTATTAAATAGAATAAAATATAGTACGGATTTATTAAAGGGGAATAATATTTAAATTAAGCCTTTTATACTTATTAAAGTCCTATATAAGAATTTACTCCCTATTATAGAAAATATAAATAAATAATTTAAATTTTATTTCATTTAAAGTATCCTAAACCATTTTTAAAATAATTTAGAAGCGTTCTTCGGTAAAACGAAACCCTTTAATCAACTTTATAAAACGTAAAATAATATATTAATCTTATTTAGAGCCAAAATTTTTAAATAAAATAATAATCTACTCTTTAATTACTTTTAATCGCTTCGCCTTCTAATTAAAATCCCTTTTAAACCTAAAATTATTAAAAATTATATTATCGATTAGATTAACCTTCTAAATTATTTATTTATATATAATATACGTTTAGAATATTATTTTTAATTTTCTTTTAAAATTAGGCTCTTCCTTTAATAAAAATCTCCTTTTTAAACCGAATTTCCGAATTAACGTAATTACCCCCCTTTATATCCGTTATAAAAATTATTTAAAAATCCGTACCGGGTTGTCCACACCCTTTTATATATTTTCCAATTCTTTTAGACTATCCTTTTTTCGCTATAATAATTCTAAAACCTATTTAGCCGCGGAATTTAATACGGGAATAATCCGCTTATTATCCTCTTTTAATTATTTTAATATTCGTCTTTCCTTTTCCTTTACTTATTTCTACTATTCTTTCCTCTCTTCCCTTTCTTCTTTTACTACTACTTTTCTCTCTATTATTATTACCGTAATTATAAGGGAAGTAAACCTTTTACCCACCTTTAAAAGCCCTTTTTATTAAATTATAAATCCTAATTAGCGCGGTACGGATTATTACCCCTTTAATCGTTATAATAACGAAAATTTTACCGTCCTTATAAATTAAATAAACGTTTATATTATAAAAGAATAATAAACCTAAAATAATATTATAATTAAATAAAGGTTATTCGGTAATAAAAAAATAAATTTCCTTTCTTTTATTAAATAAATATACCTTCTTACAAATCTCTTTAAAGAAACTTTTCTTCCCACTATTATTATTAATATTAATAATCTAAGTAAATATATTTTATAATTTAAAACTATTAATTAACGCTTTATTAATAATATTATATTTAATACTATTATTTAATAGAATAAATACTTTCTTACTTCCTTTTACGCTAATAAAAACGTAAAAGATTAATAATAATATTAAGCGTATAATTTCGTTCCTAATAAAAGAGGATTTATTAATTTACTTCATTTAATTAATCGCTAGGGCTAAAATATTATAAATTAATAAAATTCGGATAGGAAGAGATTTAGCTTTCTATTAATCGGTAATATTTTATTAATCGAATAAAGAAAAGAATTCATCCTTAAAAGAAGCCTCTATAAAATTAATAAAAAGATTATAAGCCGGATTAATAGCTATAATAAAATATATTTAAATTCCTTATTAAATGGAAATAAAACGGTTAATTTTAAAACTATTATTAAGGGTAGTATTATTATAATATTTAAATTAAATTTTAGGAATCCCGTCCTTTATATAAAATATACTAAAAAGCTATTTAACTTAATTATAAATAACTTTAATAGTAATTAGGTTATCCTAAATAATATCCTTAATAATAATAATAATTTTAATATTTATAAATTTAGCGGCTATAGGGTATTATTCTCGAAATTTAAAAATAATATCCCGGAAGATTAATTAATTAATACTTCCGTCCTTTTCGACTACGGGCGCCTTTTTAATTAATATTTTTATCAAAAGCGTTATTATTATTATAAACGTTATTTTACTAATACGGCTTTTATCCTTAAAAATTTAATTAGGCTATTTAAGTATAAATTTATTAATTTTAGCGTTGGAAAATTAAATGAAGGGGGGCGTTATAATATAACCGGGTATAACTTCCTCCGTTTTAAATTTCTTTAATTCCCTAATAATAATAATAATTATATTAAAAAGGGAATTAATTTACTCTTCGGCAAAATTGGTAATATCCTTAATTTTAAAGACTATAAATATTTAAATTTATAAATTAAAAGTACCAATCCTTCGATAAAATTTAATTAAAAATTTATAAAATTTATTAAAAATATTAATAATAATATAATTAATAGCCTTAATATTAATTTTCCGAATAAAAATTATATCTTATTATTTCTTCGCTATATTAGGGTCCCTAAAGAATTTAAAATAAAGGGTAAAATAAAGATTTATAACGATGCCCTTTTACTAAATATTTTTTTCCTATTTTTTAAAATTACTATAATTGGGATAATTTGGGTTTAAGGTAAATAATAAACGGATTACCTTTCTTAGGGCGCTTTAATTAATAATACGAATATATATTTCGTTAAGGAATAAATTAAAAGCATTTATAATATTACCTATATAAATAATAATACCTACGGATCTCTATTTATTAGGGGCAATCTACTATATAATACTATAGGAATCGTCCCTATCCTTCTCTTTATAATTAAATAAATAATAACTTATTTTACTATAATAATAATATATTTAACGATAAAGTTCCCTCTTTCTTCTACCGTTAATATAATTTTTATTATAAGGGCGGGTTTAAATTAAATTAATTTGAAGATAATAAATTTAAATCGATTAAAATTAAAAGGGTATAGGAAGAGGCGGGATAGAAATATTAATAATCCGGTTATTTATTAAAAATTTATAAGCGATAATTAATTATTCGAAGGATTTAATCAATTTCTCTATTTAATTATCCTTAATCGTAATAAGAATTTCGGCGGTTTTAAAAATAGATTTAAGGATAGACTTTTTAATAAGCTTCTTATTAGCGCTTTAGGTAGATTCTTTATTAAAAAAACGAATCGCTTTACGTATAGGACGGTAAATACTAATCTCTTCCTTATTATTAAAATAGTCGTTAAATTTAACGTCGTTAAATTATTTAATAATTAAACCGTTTAATTTAATTAAAAATTCTATTTAATTTATATAATAGAATTCCTCTTTATATTTATTAAGGAAGGAAGTTATAGTCCACTTAATTTCGAAGTTAAATTTTCGGTAGAAATTCTTAATAATATTAATATAAGCAAGGGATTAATTAATAGTAATTTAGCGAATTAATAGAACCGTATAAGTAAAAATAACGTTTATAATAATATTATAATTATTAAGAACCCGTTTAAAATAAAAATATTTTAAAATAATAACTATATTTTTAATCTATTTAAAGTCTTTAACCTTATAAACTATTTTAAACCGTTTTATAAATTTAAATTAGGTATAAATTTTTTAAAATTTAAATTTATAAATCATACCTTTACTAATATCCTTAAACTCTCTTTTATATTATTAAAATTAAATAGAAATCTTCTATTCGTTATTACCGAATTCGTAAATCCTAACTTTTTTTTCAAATAGTTTAAAATATTTAATAATCTTATTTCTATTAAAAAGATTAGCGGGGGTAATATTATAAATAATATTATTAATTAAAATAATAATAGTAATATCGAAAATTATTTTAGTAAAAGGAATTTACTTAATAAAGAGGGAATAAGAAAAGATAGACAATAAAATCGATAAAGAAAAGGAAAAAATAAAAGGAATATCTTTAAACGTAATAATAATATTTTTATTAAATATAATAAACGATACGGGTTTATAAATAATAAATAATAAATAAGAAGGAAAAGGGGTATTATACGTATAATTAAAATATTAATTATTATTCGTATCCTTCTTAAAGGAGGTATAAATTTACGCCTCTTTATTAATAAACTTTCGATTTAAATATTATAATACTATTAATAGGTTTTTACCGCTCCCAAAATTTCGCGATAATTTTATTTCTAAGCTATCCGAAAAGTAGGTCTATTTAATAATACCTTCGCTAATAAACTTTACCTTTTTTAATAAAATTAAAAATTCCTTCGAAATATTAAAAAATCCTCGGATTATTAGAAAGAAGAATCTTACGATAATTTTAACTAATTAGAGAGCGAATTCCGCGTATAAAATACGAATATTTAACGAACGGATAATTTATAATAAAGAATAGATTTAATCCCTTTAGTACTTTTTTAATAATTTTTATTCAAATTTATTAATAAATTCTTTATTTTCTAAATTTTTTACTTCTATTATTCCGATTTTCTTATAATTTTCAATCTTCTATATTTTCTTTTATTTTTTAATTTATTTTCTATTAATTAAAATTTCGTAATATTAAAGAAACGGAAATTCGTATATATCCGAAATTAAGGTTTCCTATAAATTTATTAAAAAATTCTTTTACCGTTAATACTAATTAGTACTTCGTTATTCAATTATCGGTATTTAAAATAATATTCCGGAGGCTACGGAAATAACCTTCGTATTTACGAAAAACCCCGGCCGAAGGTTTTTTGCGTCCGTATTAATTAGTTTAATTGGGAGTTTAAAATTTATTTCGTCCTTATTACTAAATTTAATTTAAATTAAAAACTATACTATAAAGGAAATAGAGCCTATATTATATATTTATAGCGAAGGATTAAATTAATTTAGGGATTTTTATTTAGGAAACGTAGATAGGGTTAATAATTTTCAATTTTATTATTATAGGAAGAAGAGTAAAAGTAAAATAAAATTTTACCCTTATTATCTTTTTTAAATAGGAGTAAATTTATTGGTTAATTTTCTTAAAAGTCTTTAAAGGGGTTATTTAGTAACTTCGTAAAAAAGGTTCTTTAGGTGAAAAAAATGAAGTTATTATTTTCTCTAATTCTCCCTCTTACTTTCCTTAATCGAAGGAGGGAGAAGCCTCCCCCTTTTATCCTTTTCTCAAGCACAGGCTCCGAATCTTCTAGAGGGAGGGAGGTATAGATCTGTACCTGCCCTACTATCTGTTATTTAAACAATTACTTATACATCTAAGTAGACAACAATTTCGCCCCACATTAATATTATTTACGCCTTCTAATTAATTTCCTTCGAAACGTTAATTTATAAATTTTTCCGCCTCTTTAATAAGAGTAATTTCATCCCTTTTATTTATAAATGCCGTTATATTCTTTAATACGACCTTTATTTTAATTAATATAATAATTAACTTTACCCCCGCTTTTTATAATATTACCGGTATAATTATATAAATTATAACGAACATTATAAATTTATTTAATATATTAATTACTAAAGCCCTTTCGATTTTTATTATTTTAATTACTTAATACGCTCCTAATATAAGGGTAATATTATCGTTCGCCCCTTTCGCGCCGATTATTTTCGAATCCGTTAGAAAGGTTATAAATTTTTTTAAAAGGCTTATAAATAATCCGCCCTTAAAAATAATTATAAGGAGGGCCCCTTTAATTCTTCCGATTTCCTTAATTACGAATCTACCCCTTCCAGCCTTAATAATTCCGAATCCTAACCTTTTACCGATAATATTATAATATTTATCGAAATTTAATTTAATAAGGCTTCCTCTTCCGAATCCTCCCTCTATTATTCTACCCGCTATAAAACGCTTTTATAGAAGGCCGTTGGTTTATAAATATAAATTAGCCTTCGCGCGATTTAAATACTTCGAAATTGCGTATTTTTTAGATTAATATAGTACGGATTAAAAATACGTACTTTATGACCCTTTAAATTATTAATAAGGTTAGAGCGGATATAATTTTGGTTTAAGAATTTAAAATATAAATTATAAATAAAAAGATTAAATTACTTTAATACCCCGTCTTTATAACCTATATATTATATTAAATTTAAATAAATAAAACGGTTATATACCTCCGCGTTGCAATTTATATTTATTAGGGATTATCGGCTACGTATTATACCGTTAGGGAAATAAAAGATTTCCTTTAAATTCGGGTAGAGGGTATTATTATTATTAATATTTATTAATAGTCGGGTAATTATTCCGTTTTTAAATAATTAATTAATTAACGTCCACCCCCGAAAATTATTATTATAGGGGATTTTAATATTGAATATTATTTATAGTAATTAAGCGTAGAAACGTTAAAGGGTATAATAAAAATTATAATATATATCGAAGAATATAATTTAGATTTTTTAACCGAATTAAATATATTAATATATAATTTCGGGAATATAATTAATTTTATTTTTACGAATATTTTATTTAATTCTTCGCGCGTTACCTTTAAATAGGATTATAATTTTAATTATTAAATTATTTTTACTAACCTCCTAATTAATAAAATAGAGCCCCCGCATTATTATTTAACGTCAAAGAATAACCCGGAGGCGATTAAATTATTCGGGGAGAATATTTCTTTCCTTTTCGGCTTCGTTTTTATATTCCTAACCGGGGATATAATAGAATAGGAATTTAATAATTTCGTTAAAGCCTTATATTCGGTATTTAACGACGTTTTTTAGTTTATTAATAAGCCCGTTAAATTAGAGAAGAATATTAAATAGTAGAATAAAACTTACGCCCGCGCTATATAATTTTTTTATAATTATTAATATAATAACCCCTTTCCCCGCCCTTAAAGGGTCGAAAAATTATATTAAAAATTTAAAAAGGTAATTTATAATACTAAGAAGGATTTTATTAATAACGTTATAAATTTAATTAAAGATAATAAAAATATTTTCTATATTATTATATAATATAAACCTAAGGATTAATTAGAAGCCCCGCCCTTTATTATCGATAGGGTAACGTTTATTAAATTAGCCGAAAAAGCCGAAGCCTTACGTACAATTATTTTTAAAAGGAATAATAAGGCTAATAATTTAGAGACCGGGTAGGCCTTTACGGCCCTAATACATTAAATTTTTTAGGAAATTAACGTTTATATTAATAAAATTTATAAAATTCTTTATAATATTAGGAATATTTTACCTAAAATCGACAATATTATAATCCGTATATTAAAAATTATTTAGAAATTGATTAAAAAGCCTATATATTATTTATATTAAAGTTACATTATTTTAAACTATTATTTTAAAATTTTCCGGAAAGCGGAGGTTATTATAATTCCGAAATTTAAAAGGGATAAAATAACGGTTAAAGGTTAGCGCCTAATCTCCCTCCTTTTTTATTTAAATAAAGGAATTAAATAATTAATCGGTCGGAGGATAATATAATTAACAATTAAATATAGAATATTTAACCCCTAATAAACGGGCGCTTTACTTAAAAAATTTACTATTAATATCATTAACTTAATTATTTATAATATCGAAGATTTCTTAAAGAAGGGGTTATTCGCTATATTAATCGCCTTCGATATTAAAAGTATTTTCGACGCTATATTAATAAATTAATTAATCTTACGTTTAAAGCAATAAAATTAATTAATATACGTAATATAGTAGGTCGAATCCTTTATATTAGAGAAGATAGTTAATATTTATTATTTTAGCGTTATAATATCAATAAAAAATTTAAAGTATAGATTCCCCCAAGGGTCCCTAATTTCGCTTATCCTTTATTTCTTTTATATCGAATTAATTTATTATTTTAATAAAGAGGTAAAGTATTTCGGTTATATTAATAATTATATAATTTTAATCTTTAGCCCTTTTTTAGAGGAAATTATCCGCTAAGTATAAGAAGAATTCGACCGTATAATCGAATAAGGTTCGTCTAACGCTATTAAATTTTCCTTAAAGAAAATAGAAATTTAATTCTTTTCGAAAAACCGCGCTTCCGCCCCCCTCCTTTTTATTTAATATATAGGAGTGGTCGTGGAAGTTTAGCCGGCTATATATTAATTTAGGATTTAATTCTATAATAAATTTAATAAAAAGAATTATATCGAATATTAATTTACGTCGGCTAAATAAATTATATAACATATTAATAGGTTTAATAGGGTATATAAAGGTGCCCCGCTTAAATTTATAATTAAAGTTATAAAAATTATTATCTTTTTTAAAGCCCTCTTTAGCTTTAAAATTTAATAGCCCGATTATAAAAAGTATAATTAAATTTATAAGAACGGTAAATTTCCTTTAATTAATAACGGTTTAAATAATTAAGTTAAGAAGATTTAAACGGTTATTAACCTAATTATTAAATTAGCGTTTCCGGTTTAATATATTATATACTCTACGATTTTTTATTACGAAGTTAACCTCTCCTTTATACCGCTTCTCTTCGAAATTGCCCGCCGCCGTTACGCTATTCGCTTTTTATTTTTAAATTTAAATTACCCGCTAATTTAACGAACGGAATAAGATAAAAGAATATTACAAGGCCTTCTTAAGAGGCTTACGACTTTGTAAATTATTTCCCGGCTTATTTTATTTACCTTCTAATTTAATTTTTAGGTCCTAATTTATAATAGGATAATGTATTTATTTCCCGCTATATTCTCTAAGAAGAAGGCTATTATAGAATTCGTAGACTAACTCCTCTAATTCTCCCTTTCGGAAGTAGTAATATATACCGATAAATTTATATTAATTAAGTAAATTGGTGCGGAAAATTATATTAAAGATTTAGAAGCGGATAACGAATTTAATAATAAAGTTATAAAGTTCGGTTATATCGTTTTTAAAGGAAAGAAAGAATTTTATTATAATTTCGGTTATTTTAAATAAATAGAAGTTTTTAATATAAAAATAAAAGGGGTTAAATCTAGTTTTAAAGTAATTATAACGGCCTTCCCGCCTAATTATATTAACTTTATTATAATTTATTTTAATAATATTTCGGTAATTCGAAGCTTCTACGGTACGCCCTCCCTATTATTATAATTAATATTTAAAAAGTTTCGACGTATAGTTTTATTTTATTATAATAGGGTAAAAGTAAAATAAGTCTTTAGGTATATAGGAATTATTAGTAATAAAATTACTAATAAATTAGTAAAATTTAAGGCTACCGAAAGCAAAGTAATTAATTTTAGAATAATTATATTAGCTTATTTTAAAGGTATAACTAAAGTAGAGGCGCGGCGGGATTTCTAAATATAATAATTAGAGAATACCCTCCCTTCGTATTAAAATTTTAATTTTAAAGCCTTATTAAAATTTAATAAGGAATTCGAATTCGATTACGGTACTTTATATTATTTCTTAGTTATAAAGTTTAATTACGGCGATTTTAAAATATATTACGAATATTTCAAATATAAAAACGTTTTAATAAAATACTTTTATAATAAATAGAAGACCCTTTACTATATTTTTTATTATTATAAAGGATACACTATATCCCCTTTCCCCTTTAGGGAAGTTATTATATTTAAGAACTATTATAGGGATAATTAATGTAAGGGTAGGTGGTAGATGTAGATATGTATAATTGTATAGAGGAAGAAAGAGGAAAAGGAAGAAAGTATACGTAAGAGGCCCGCCCTTTATAAGGCGCAACGGGAACGCGCTAGTTACGCGCGGTTAAGTGACCCTAACCGTATAGGCGGTAAGTAGTAACGTAATGTCCCGTATAAGCGGGACTATTCTAAATATAATAATATATTTTAGGAAGCGACTATTATACGAGTATAAATACGTAATAGTAATATATTAATTATATATAATTATAGTTAAATTTATAATATTACTTCCTTTTAAAAGAAATTATATAATTAATTATTATTATATAAAATAATTAAAATCCTTATTAAAAAAGTCTTTATAACCGCTATTTTTAAACGCGGTAACTTCCTCCTTTTACCGTACTCCTTTTATTATATTTTTATTTCTATTTCTAAGGCCTCCTCTAGCGCTATAATTGTATCCTCCTATACTTTTCCTATTTCCCGGGCTTCTTATACTTTTTACTTCCTCCGCTTCCTTTTTTCTTCGAATTATTATAATAATATTAGGGTATTTAGGTTTTCTTTATAGAATCGGCGTATATATTTTAAATATATCGAAATATTATTTTTTAATTATTAATTAGGGGCGTAAAGGGGTATTTATATAACGTAGTATTTTTAAAAACGGCTTTCCTTCTTATAACCGTTAATTTTAATAAATTTTTATTCAATTTAGTCTTTATTATTGTTAATACGCTTTAAAATCCGATTATAATTCGTTCGTATATTTTTATTTAATTATAATTATCCTAATAACCCATTATTTAATTAACGTTTAATTTTATTAACGTAAAAGGTAGGGCTATATTTTATATTATTAGGGAATTCGAACGTAATAGTATAAGTACTAGTATTGGTAATTGTAAAAGGTTTTTCGAAAAGCGGTATTAATTTAATATAAGGGCGGTTAAAATCGAACTTAATAGTATCGAATAAAACCTAATTTCCCGGTTTATATATTAGGGCGTCCGATTATTAAATATTAACGTTATTTTTATAATATTATTAAACTTTTCGAACGTTCGTTATAATATAGTCGAATATTTTTTTAAAACGATTAATAATTTTATAAATTTTATAATACTCCTTCTATTATATTATTAAAACTTTGGGGGGATAAAATACTATTAATTTAATATTTATACGGGGGTTAAAATTATAATTAATAAAGAAGGGGGAGACGTTAATTATTTTAGAAATTTAATTATTATTAACGAATTCCGCGAATAATAGTTAATCGACCTAATTATCTTATATTTAAATAATATATATTTTTAAATACTGTTCTATTTTTACGTTAATATATTCGGTTTAATTATTCGTTATTAAATAAAAAGTAAAGGATAATTTTAATATAATTTTTAACCGTATTAATAAAATACGTTAAAATATTAAAATAAATTAAATACCGTGGTTGGAAATAATAAAATCGAAGAGGCTATATAAATTATATACCCGCTTAATAAAACGTTCGGCCAATTCTTTAATAGTAAAAGTTTCGTAGGGGATATAATAATATATTTTAGTATAATAGTTAATTATTATAGTAATATATTTGAATTTTTAACCGCGGCGTAAATACGGGGTAAAAGGGGTAATATAATTAATGAAAATCTTTTTCTAAATAATAAAAAGGACGTTTAATAATTTTAATAATTTATAGGGGGAGTAGTATAATAGTTTAGTTTTAGCGTATTAAAAGTATATTTTATAATAAATACGAACCGATTAGTATATTTTTAATTAAAAGTATAAACGAAATAATAAATAGAAAGTTTTTTCGTAATTTAGGTAATTAATAGAGGGGGCGTTGTAAATATAGCGGATTAATTAGAATTAAGTTTTATATCTTTTAAATTAATGATAATAGCGCTATAGTAATAAGTTCGCCCTTATATTATTTAATATTCTATAAATATAGTCTTTATTATTTATTTTCGTACTTCTTTAAATTAAGCGCGGCGTTCGGGGTCTTAAAAGTAAATTAAAAGGTTTATAAAGAAGATGGATTTTTTATAAAATTCGGTAATAAAATTATTTATAGACTTTTCGTTAAGGACTTTTAAATTATAAAGATAATATATATTTATATTAATTTCGGAGTCCGTTTCTATTTTTATATTATTTAATATTTAAGCCCTATTAATAAATATATTTTAATCGAAAAGTATTTTATTATAGGCGAATAAATATTCGTTTCCTTCGTAGAGAATATTTTCTAATTTATAATTAAAGGCATTAAATCGGATTTGAAAGGAATCTAATTAATATTTAATTATAAAGTTAAATTATAATAAAAATTAAAATTATTATATATATTAAAAAGAGAATTACTTATTAACGGTAAACGTTTTTAAAATTTTATAATCTATTAATACTTCGAAAAGCTATTACGCGCTTTCGAATTTTAACTTCTATTTTTCTAATACTTTAATAATAACGAATAATTCCTTATTATAAATATTATAATTATTTTCGGCCGCTATATATTGTTAGTTAAAATAAATAATTAAGTGTAAAATACTTTCGTCGTTATATTATAAGAAAATACCGCCGTATATTTAATTAAAAGCGTTGGTTTCGACGATTATTTACTTAAATTAGTTGTAAATTCGTGGAATAGGACCCGTAGTAAATATTTTCTTAAAAGCGTTAAACGATTTTTAATACTATTTAATCTATATTTACGTTATTTTATTTATATTTTTCTTCGTAAATTCGTATAATAATTTTGCGATAATAAAAAAATATTTAATAAATCGTTAGTAAAAATTTGCAAAATTTAGGAAATATTAAAGGGAGCGTTTAGAGTTTGGAACCTTTTAAACGGTAATTATAATAATTTTTTCGGGGTTTATTTCGAAATTATTAGGAATAATAATTAAATTTAAGTATTTTATACGGGTAGTATAAAATTCGTATTTATCGACGTCGAATTAAAAATTTACTTTAATTATATAGTTTAAAATTTCTATAATATAATAAACGTAATTTTCTTCGTTATTAGAATATATTAAGATATTATTTAAATAAACGGTAATATAAACGTTTAAAATATTATAAAGTATATTATTAATATAATATTAAAACGTCTTTAATATATTTTACAAATTAAACGAGTAAATTATTAATTCGAAAAAGCCGAAACGGGTAATAAACGCTATAAATTATTTATATCCTTCTTTAACCCGAATACGATTAAACGTAATAATAACGTTAAATTTAGTAAAGATTTTTACTTTATAAATAATATCGAATATTTCCTTAATTAATAGTAATAAATAGCGGGATTTTATAATAACGTTATTAATACCGTAATAATTAATGTAAATACGGATTCCGCTATTAAATTTCCTAACGAAGAAGATAGGGGCCGTAACGGCGGATTAGGAAGGCCGGATGAATTTTTTTTAAAAATTAATATTAATTTATTTTTTAATTATAGCCGCTTCGATAGGCGTAATATATTAGGGTTTTATATTGGACGGTTACTATTTTAATAATAATTCGATTTTATAATTATAAACGCAATACGGCGAGATTTTTTTTATTAAACGGGGAAAGAAAGCTTCGATATTTTTATAGTATTTAATTAGGACTTTAGCCTTAATTTCGTTATTAAATTTAATAAATTTATTATTCTTTTCTAGGAAAATCTTTACGTCCTCTTTAGTAATTTTAATAATATAAATTTATTTAAGGATTTTTTTATATATAAGAATATCCCGGTTAAAATCCTTTATTAAATTTAATACTCTTATTAAAATAATAATTTCTTTATTTTTATCGGAATTAATATTACCGGCTATTATATCGACGAATAAATAAATAAATAACGGTAAAAAGTATTTATATTATTCCCCTTTATTATTTATAATATTATTTATTATATTTTTTATTAATTCTTCGACGTTTATTAATTCCGAAATTATAAATAGCCGTTTTAACGCAACGTAATTAATAATTAAAGGCTTAAAATTCTATTTCTCGTATATATAATTAAACGTAATAGCGTTAAATTCCTTAATATCGGCTATATTAAATGCGTTATTAATACGTATAAAACGTTATAATTACGTCGGGCATACCGTTTTAATAAAAATACGGCGGCTATTTAAACGAATATATAGTTCGTAAACCGTAGGGTTCTTAATTTTAACGAAAAAGGCGGCCGTATTAAAAATTCCCTATATTTTAATTTTAATTCGATTAACGATTAAAGCCTTTATAGGGTTATTAGTACGGTATAGAAAATTATTATATTATTTAACTTTAAGAATTAAGGAGGGAATTAGAGTAGGTTTATTTTCGGGGGTTAGGGAAAAGGGTAATAATTCGGAGATTAGTATTATTCGTAGGGTAATTTAAAAAGCGGACTCCGGTTATAAAGTTATTTTAGGGGATTTAAGGAGCGGAAGCGGCGGCGGGGTTAAAATCGGGGTATTTAATTATAATAATAAACGAATAATTATTACCGTAATACGATTAATAAAGCTTTTAAATACAATAATTTATTTATTAAAAAGATTTAAAGGGAAATAGCGGCTACGGTATTAAATAAAGTAGATAGTATAATTATTATAATTAATTTTAAATTAATAATATTATATTTATAAAAAACTAAAAATAATAGGGTAATTTTTAAAGATATTGTAAATAAAAAAAGTAATAATCTTTATATAAAGATTAATATAGAATTGGGCGCGGACTCTTTTAAAAATAATACTTTTAACGATTTTATTAATAAAGATTAATTTCTTTAATTATAAAAGTTTAAAACGCGGGAGGTTATTCTTTTTTATAAATAAAGAATTTAAAAAAGTATAAACGGAGTAACCGTTATTTATTAAAATAATATAATAATCTTTACGCAATCTGGTATATACGTAAAATAATAAAAATATTAAATTTAAAAATATAGAATTATTTAAAGATTAAATTCGTATTTCCTTTAAATCCTTTAACTTATAATTTAAAATTTACTTCTTTAATAATATTAATCCGAACCTCTATACGCAATTATATATAGAAATTAAATATTTCCCTAATTATTATAATATTCGCCGCCAATAATTTATTTAGCGGGCTAAGCGGGAGCCGGGTTAATAGCCGGAACGGGAGCCGGGTTAGTAGCGGGGGTATTAATATTATAAATATTAATAATATTATTATTATTATTATTATTATTCCTACTACGACCGTAGTTGCTATTACGACGGTTATTTTTATTAATAGGGCCTTAAGACTATAATTAATAGAACGAAAATAATCTTTAATTAAATAGCCGGATTAACCGCAATAACGATAAAGGCTATTATATATTTATTAATTTAATATATTAAAGTAAATAATATTAATAAGGTTAATAGTATTGAAATTTATTTTATTACCGCCCTAATTAACGGTATAATTATTAGGGTTGGAAATAGAATTAGAACTATTAATAGCGGAATTAGAATTATTACCGGAATTAGTATTAGCGTTATTATTAAAGGCGCTATTAAAGATACTACGGGCTATACGGGCGTAATAATTAATATCGTCCTAAATGTAGGCGATTTTATAATATATTTCTAATTATTTATCCTAAGCGTTATTAGTAAGGGGTTTATAATAAGCGTTAGCGTTATAAATACGTTTAGAAATTTTATTCTTTAAATATTCGACCTTTTAAATTTTAATTAAGCCGTAAATAATTATTAAAAACGTTAATTCCATTTTAAAATCGGTAAAATTCTTATTAAATTAATAGTATTCAATTAAACGACGTTAAATATCCTATTTAATATTAATTATTTCGAAACGTTTAATTAAATATTATATAAATTCGGCGCTTATTTTTTATTCCTAAACGTCTTTATTATTCTCGATTATAATAATTTTAATAAAATCGTTAATACCGGATTTAAAGTCGGGGCCGAATAATATAATTATACGTAAAATCTTTTAACGTTCGTCCTAAAATAATATCAAATTGTAAATTTATTAAATTTAAATAATTATATATTAAAAGCGGAAAATACGAATATATTTAATAGAATCCTTTTCGAAATTGGTAAAAATAAAGGGGTCGGCGACTATTTATTTATAAATATTATTAATATTTAAAATAGTAAGGTTAGGGTTACCGGGGTTAGAAAATATAACGGCGGTTTAAATATTGAATTTATTATATTAAATTTTAAAATCGGAATATTTTTTTTAAAGAACGGCGTACGACGTTTAAAGGTTTTTAAAATTAATAAAAATTATATCGAATTAATTAATAAAATTATTATTCCGGTTGTAAATAAATATATAATCGTTACAAAGGCGTTAATAGGCGCGGCTAAATAATTAAGCGATAAACGCGAAGGCGGTTTCCCTAATAATTAAGGAAATACAGTCGAAGTAATTATAAAAGACGAAGTAGAACTTTTTATCGTTACCGAAATTTACGAAAATCTCCTTAATATTTTCGTCGGAGGTAAATTCGTAGAAAGCGGCGCGGGCGATATTAATATTAGGAATTAAATTATTACTATTATTAATAATATTATATAAAGTTTTTAAAATGATAGCGTTATTAGGATTAATAAGGTTAATATTAAAAATTAGAGCGTTAAAGAAAATACTTAATATATTATTAAGGGAAAAAATTATAAAGTCGTTATTACCGTTATAAAATATAAAGAGTAATATAATTAGGATCGTTTAATCGTTATAAATCTTCTTATTTATTAAATATAAAAACCCTCCTTTATTTAATTAAATAAAGGGATTTAATAATAAAGGAAATACGCTAATTCGACGGCTTATATACGGCGAGCGGGAAATAGGCGATTTATTTTAAATAAAATAAAATTATACGTAAACACGTTATTTTAAAGGTATAATTAACTATTATAGGGATAGTTAATATAAAAGTAAATAATAAATATAAATATATATAATTATATAAAAGAAGAAAGAGGAAAAGGAAGAAAATATACGTAGGAGGCCCGCCTTTTATAGGGCGCGACGGGAACGCGTTGGTTACGCGCAGTTAAGTGACCCTAATTATGTAAGCGGTAAGTAATAATATAATATCCTATATAGGCGGGACCATCCCGAATATAGTAATACGTTTTAGGAAGCGACTACTATACGAGCACAAGCACGTGATGGCAATATGCCAATTACGTGCAATTACGGCTAGGTTTGTGATAAGAACCTAATTTTAATATTAAGGATTTTTTAAAAACGTTTTATAACGAGGGTATAAATTTCGTACTTTTTTTTATAAATTTGTACGAAAAGGGATATCCGCTAAACTTTTTAATAATAGTACGCGGATAGCGGTAGAAATACGGACGGTTTTTTTACGTTTTTAAAGGAGGAGGGAGTAATAATTAGGGAGGAAGAAGGGGTTTTAAAAATTAGGAATTAATTAAATTAGGAAATATATAGGGTTTAATATAGGGAGAGGGTATTAAAGGCGCCTTCGGACGGGGAAGGGAGTTCGGAGGAGTTTAGAGAGGAATAGGGTAGTTTATAGCCCCCCCCTCTAGGTACTCTTACGGGGGTTTAATTGAATTATTGGGCCGCGTTTACGTAATGGGTAGCACGTGATTGGGTAGGATTATAAAATTATATAATTTGCCTTTAGGTTTTTCTAGGGCGCTATTGTATATAGATTCTCTCCTTATTTGTGTATGTAGCTCTATAGTTACGCTGCTGTGGCACGTTTCATACCCTACGGGAGGCGGAAGTAGACGTTAAAAATAATAATAATAATAATAACAACAGGACCCCTTGGCGATCCGCAAATATACACAACTGCTAGGGCTGCAGTAGCTTGCTTACGGGGTTGTATTGGCGATCCCAGATGGACATAGGTCGCTATTTCAGGTCCTGCCCAATCTCCATTCCCAGCAGCCTCAGTGAGAAAGTGGCTGGGTTTTTCTAATTCCTGTTGGCTAGCATCCTGTGAAGGCACCGACGGATAATAAACAACATCGGGGCGTTGTTTCGAGCCTCCAATAAAGAATCTGGTCAGCTTAGAAGCCAACAGACGCAGAAACCCGTGCCGTTGCCATATCGAAACGAAGAATACGCGTTAATTGTGGTTAAGGTTCGAAAACCTCGTCCAACTTCCCGTCATACAACGGTTCAGAAAATCAACGAATCAACACCAAGATGCAGTCTACAGGTAGTAAGCAAACACCTCAAAACTGCCTGAACCCAAATACATTGCCAAGTCGAAAATCTTGACGCCTGAGATGGGACTTGGGGAGAACTGGGATCGGTAAAAAAGAATCCAAGCGGGTCTATGACAATCCTGTCAGCACTTAGACTAGAGTGAGCAGAGCTTGTAGCCTGTAGCTGAACAACAGTTGCCCCACTAAAACAAGCGCTCACCATCGAGGCGCGCAACGTGGACCTGTTGGAGGCTTGGAGCAGATGTCGAATTGTCTCGTCTCTTCCAGTTCAATGGCTCTCATTGAATCTCCCATAAAGGCGCATTGGCAATTAGGTTGCCATTGCCTTCCCGTCTCACGTTGGTCGCTTATCCCAACAGGGCTGAGACTGTCGATGAGCAGCACCGCAATCCGCGCCACGGCCAAGACTTCTTTTCTTGAACGTGTAAGCGGTTGTTTTTCACTTTTTAGAGAAATCGCTGACCGCCCCAAAGATAGAGTCTGTCTCTCCACTGAGAGGCTGGTGAAGTCTGGAGTACCTCTAGGCTCCGACGGGATCCTTGGCGTGACCTATTTTCTGCCTGTAGCATTCTGACACACAGTGCTGGCCCGCTCCACCTTGGCGTCCCTAACCAAGACCCTGGAGATCGATTTGTTTATCTTTCCGTTGGGTATAACCTCCCGCCGTCTTTGCGCAAGAGTGAAAATTGTTTGTCTTTTTCAAGTTTCACTTTTTCGCTGCATAGTATCCCCAGATAATTTGTCTGTCTGTGGTAGATTGCGAGAAGGAAAAAGAATGCAGCAGCGGAACCTCTTCTGGACGCTGGCGCCCGGCGCGCTGTCAGTTATTGCGTTTGTCCTCATTACCACGGCCCTGTTCGGGCAGCACAGCAGGTGGTTGGATGGTGTTTACTTTTTGGAGGTGAGCATTGTTTATGCGGTTTTCCGTTTGAACGAAGGCCATGGTGACTGATTCAATAGCTCCAGGTCGATGTCTCAAAGATGTCCATTCCCCCAAAGCTCGGGGAGTCAAGCATTTTGAACAACATCTCCACGGTCTCCGGCACGGATTACACCGGCCAAAACTCCACCGCCAACTCGCTCGGCATCGCCAATAAGTACACCGTCGGCTTGCTCACAGCTTGCGGTCGCGGCAATGGGACTTCTTCATGCATGAAGTCGCATGTCGGCTACTACTTCAACATTCCCAAAGTTCTCCGATTCTCGGCCACTTCCTTGCAAGGAAACGTCAATGGCACCTTTGCGGAGGCCACAGAGTCCTACAAGACCGCTAGCGCCTTCATGTCCAGCGGTCTCATTGCGTCCAACGTCTTCAACTTCCTGGTATCGATTGTCGGATGGTTTTCGCCCAGAGGAGCGGGCGTCATGAGCGCCATCTCGACGTGCTTTGCCATCTCCGCCACCATTGCGGCAATTGTCGTCTTTAACAAATTCGATAACGCCATAATGGCCACTTATTCGCGGTCCATCGGCTTGACCAGCCAACTTGGCACGTCTGCTATGGCCATCGCCTGCGTGGCCTCTCTTGTTTCGCTTTTGGCGACCATTTTGTATGTCAGCCGATCGCTCAGAGAAGATCCGACCCGACAGGGGCAGCGCCGCCGCGTTAGGAACAAACCAGCCGGTCGTGCTGCCGAGGAGAAGGCGGTACCTTTGATGGAAGGCAGCAACGGTTACAAGATGGAAGAAGGCATCGAAGTGTATCATGGTGAGGGTAACGGTGTCGGACCCCAGCAACAGAGGAATGGTTTCATGGGTTTGGTGGGCGGCAAGCATAGCTATGTCCAAGTCGAGAAGCAGCATCCTAACCGCGAAGATGACATTGCGAACCGGCCGGTGTCGGCCCTTGGCTCGCCACAAATGGGACCAAGGCTCGACGATGACTGGGCGGCTCCTGATGAGTACGCGCCAAAGAGGAAGCCGGTTCCAAGCCCTCCAAGACTCGACATTCCTGGTAACCGCCAGACCAGAGATCTGAGTGCTAGTTATGAACCATATACTAGCACAACGACTAGGGTCTAAGGGACGGTCTTTTGCCGTTTCGTATCAGAGAATATTGAGATATAACGGGACGTATTCCAGCTGTCCGATGGAATTGATGATGGTTCGGATTGGAGTTTGTGGCGTCGAATGTCTTTTCTGGTTAGGATGCGGTCCTGGGTAAAGATCATGGGTCATTGGCATAACTTGTACATTCGTGATCAGGATTCAGACCTCGGGTTGGTGTATATGATGTACAAAGTTAAGTGAATATCATGTGGCGAGAAAGATCGTGTCTGATAAAACGTAGTTTGTTGCTTCATTGACCGGGGTATCCATTTCATGATTTCTCTTACCAACAAGGTGCTATCATAGCTTGAAGTCAACGTTGGTCTTTTCCCATCCAAAAGGTGTCGGCTCCAGGGCAGCAACCTTCTCCGTCAACTGAACCTTTAACGTCCGTGATCTTTCCGTACATAGCTCGTACATGGTTGTCAAATTGAAGAGGAGCGTATGTGAAGTCCTGCCAGAGTCGACCAAGCTCTCGAGAAAATCTGTGCCCTAGATTATCACGTTCCGTTTAGCAAGGCTTGAAACATACAAGTTATAACGACAAGCACTTACCTCTTGCAACCGTCCCACGTACAGCAAACAAACTCCCCTGTTGACTCCAATCATCTCATCATCCGACACCTTGCTTAGCTCCTCCCACTGGTTCAACGCTTCAAAATACTTTCCATCCGCCATGTCGCACAAGGCGTTCAGAATCCGTTCTGTCATGTTATCCGAAGAGCCTTCGCTACCCTCCAAGGGCTTCACGCATTTTCTTGCAGCGTCAACGTCTCCCAGATGCAACCACAACAAGGCCCTCGCCATCTGCATCTTACCGCTCCCATGATCACTGTCCTTTAGCGAGGCAAAGTGTTCCACTGCCCCCTTGAGGTCATCCATCTCGACCAGGACGCCGGCGACCCGAACGCCCAGATCGTTCAGTCTCTCCCTCCACAACTCCTTCCCCGAGTTGTCATGCTTGGCTGCCGCCTCGGCCAGGCGCAGCCGTGCTTCCCTGGCCAAATCGTAGTAGCTCATGACTGCACGCCGTTGGTCGGCGAAGCTCATAGCCTGCAACCGGACCGCCAAGACACGCAGCTCCCATGGGATCAAGTTGTGGCCAGTCTCATCAATGTAAAAGGCTGCATTCAGATCCTCGAGAGCTTTGACCTCTTGAGTGGCAAGTGCGGTGGCGTCGATGAGGGTTAGGCATGCCAAGCGGACGTAAAACAGAGAGAGTATGAGGGCGTGGTCGACCGGGTCCGGAGCGGGAGCGCCATTGGCCCCGGTGAGTGCTTGGGCGGCAGCAACAGCGGCGGCCCGGAAGTGGCCACCGGCGAGGAGCTCGGGGATAGGCGTGGAGGGTGATGGCTGCTTCGCCGACTGGCGGAAGGGCGGCGGCACGTTGAGGGGAGTCAGTTCATGGTAGATGTCGGGACGGAGGAGATGGGAAAAGTCAGGTGGAGGGCGCGGGGCTCCGCGTCCGGGTCCGTAGCCAGCGCCACTGCCGGGCCCAGGTGAGGTAGACATGCGGGGACTACGGCCGGCCGGCGATAGGGATAGGGGCGGTAGTTGACGGCGGGAGTGGGGAGGGGCGGGGGAGTGAGCCGCTGGAGAGCGGGGGAGAAGCGGAGAGCCAGGGACCGACGTCCTGGGTTGATGTCGGTGTGCGTCGGCAATCATTTGAGGCTGTTGCTCGGCGTGAGAGGACGATGGTTGCTGATTGGGTGGCTGTTGCGGAGGAAGGAGAAGGGATGCCAGAGGAGTACTACGCCGCTGTCAGTCGATGATGATTTGGGTCTTGGGTAAGGGTCAAGGCATGGACTCACTCATCAACATCCAGGGGCCCCTTCGTAGAGGAGCGCGGGCGTGTGGCTAAACCCAGAGATGGCCTATCAGTCTTGTGTCTTGTTGAACGGGTGGGTGAGTCCCGCCCAGGGTCCGAGCTATGATGCGATCTGCCCACTTGCTCTTCCGCTGGAGGTCCGAGCCATCTGCCCACTTGCTCTTCCGAATGTTTCTCTTTCATCTGACCCGGGAGAATCTAGATAAACGAGATAAGTCGGGATATGGTCCACTTACCCTTGACGGCGGACCGCGTCCGTTGGTGTCCCTTTTGAGGCTGTCCTGATGACTCTTGATTCATGATGCAACGATACGCTCTAATCGAACGACAGCGGAAACAAAAAGATAAATGGAGACTTGGTTGGGGATGAAGAGAGTAGTCAGTTGGTTGGCTTTTGTCAGATTGCCTAAAGTGGAAGCGCGACGGTGTCAGATGGAGATCGGTGTTGAGGTTATAGAGATTCAAGATGTTGGAGGTTACCAGGGACTAACCTTAGCGATGTGATCATTCATCACATGTACTGTGCCTACTGTGCCTACTGCGGCTGTTAGGGAAATTAACAGACTTTCGGAACATAACCCTGGCTTCCGCGTCCTTGTGTTAAGCAAATTAACAGCCCTGAAGTGGCCCCGGTCCACTGATGGACGGCAGGGTCAGGGAAGGACCGGAGCGGGAGCTTCCTTTCTGCAGGGCACATCTGACAAGTGGGTAAACTTAACATTTCCTCGGAACCAAGTCTTCTGTTCCCTTTCATCTTGCGCCCATCAACACCAAATTCATTTCACGATATGCTGTCAGCCCATGGTTAGGTATACTTCTAGCGATATTATTGCTGATCACCGTTCTTCATCAGGTCAAGGCTTCCCTAGGCGCCACGTCCCTCAGTGTCTCTTGTTACGTAACGACTTCTCACCTTTCGACTCCTTCTCGTCGACATCGTCGAATCCTACTGAGGCATGAAAAGTTACGAGGGCTTCCTCCTCCTAAGCCTTCCCCAAGTAACAGAAACGACTCTCTTGCCGGCAATATCCTTTGGAAACCGCAGCAGACCTCAGTGAGCAGCCGGCTGTTGGACGCCGAGCACCTCACCGAGTGACAGGCATCGTGCACGGATCTGCTCTGGAGTTGAATTCCGCACTTTGGCCGGGACACCCCGTGGCGTCCGAATCTCAGGTTTCGAGGCTCGCCACCTGGTTGCTCTCTAACAAGTAGGAATTGATCCACTTCGTTCATCTCGTTGGTCGTAACTGGTTCTCAATCAACTGGCTGAAGTTTCACCTGGATACAGAAGAAAGAGGACATTTCGAAGCATCGTGAGAAATAGGCTCGCGGTCGACCTGATATCGCAATTCACAGCAAGCGTTGAACTTCTTCACACGGCTCTTTTTGAAATACCCTGACCACTTGCCCATGATGTTGCGGTGTGCCGTAAGAGGAAACTAGCCGGAGAAGAGTGTCTTAAAAAAAAAAAGGCTGACCTCTTCCACCCCCTCAGGCTCTCCAGTCCTTTGCAATAATCAGGACTGCGGTTTCCGTACACCTCACACAGGCCAGTGCTTATGGCCCGGTTTCTTCTCGTTGCTGTTTGGTTACCGCTGTACGGATGGTCATTTGTTCAGTGTGGCGCCATAGTCGATTCCTGGTGTCGATTGGCAGCTGTCTAGACTCGTCTTCATTTCCGTTGTCTAATCTTCGTTGCTTCTTCGTACTAGCTTTATATTCCATGGGCATACACTGGCAGACTGGGCAATTTCACCCCATGGGGACAGACTCGGCATGGGTGACGCAAGCGATGATCAATGTTGAGGAATACGAATCATGAGATACGCCCCGCCAGCCGTGAAGCTTTGGGCACATCTCGGTCACAACTCGGGGACTACCTTACCAGACATCCCTGAGGGTGACAACGCCATGTTTCGTGGCTGCTGTCATTTCTCGAGGCTTCCTGTTATGCCCGCCATTACCAATGTTTAAGCTCGTGGGCTTGTTCTTGACCTCCCAGTCCGGTGGGTACAGTATCCTCAGGCACCAGGTTGTTTATCAATCATGAGCCCTCCCCCCTCCTCGCCTCCGGCTGTATGGTGAACCTTTTCACTTGACATGGATCAATTTCAAATCGACAGAAGCAGCCAAACATTTGATACGAGGAGTTGTCAAAATGGCCGGATTCCTGATCCCGCCGTGGTACAAGCCCTACGAGCCTACGGAAAGCGACCTCATCTTGGCGACGTTCGTCTGGGGCTTCACCTTCGCCCTTTCCATCTGCGTGCTCGCCAAGGGAATCAAGCAGACACACCGATGCTTCCGACGTTGCCACTTCTGGAACCCGTATATCATCATGGTCTGGGTAGAGTGGGCATCGTGTCTCGGTGTCGCTGCCAGCAGCTGGCTATTCCTGAGGGGTGTCATTCAGCCAAGGTACGTTTTGACTACACAGGAATGTCTGTTGACCCAAAGCTTTGTTGTTAACGCGCTGAACCAAGTGTTACTGACATAGAATATGGCACGATAAAGCTTTTGGTACTTCTTGACGCTGAGTAAGTCACATCCGCAACATGTCATTGGTATATGAGTCTTGATATCATGAAGACAAGCGTTAACGTATTACTCGCTATCTATCTATTCATCAGTTATGACATGGACCATCAAGGTGCGCAATCTTAGTCCCTCATAATCTTCTCTCCCCCTCAAACAACCATTGACTGACCGTCGCCACATTGCAAAAGACTCAATGTCTGATGCAAATTCTCACAAATCGAATATCACTCATCCTTTACAACCCCGAAAAGGCCCGAAAACTCAAAATCTACGTCTTCCTGGCCATTGCTGTCATCAATGTCAGCGTCTTCATCGTTTGGATCCCCGCTCGTCTTCAGCTGAGCGAGAAGTGGATCATCGTCAACGCAGTCTGGGACCGATTCGAAAAGGTCCTATTCATAGCCGTTGATGGCGGCCTCAACTACTACTTCATGTGGCTTATCAAGTCGAAACTGGTTGCCAATGGGCTGACCAAGTACAGACTTGTGTACAGATTCAATCTGTTCATGGTCTTTATCTCACTTTCGCTTGATGTAAGCATTCTTCGCTTGTTCGTGTACATGTGCTGCTTGGACTAACCAACACCATCTGATATTAGGTCATAATTATCGGTCTCATGTCTCTCCGCAACGATGCGCTTTACGTCCAAGTTCATCCTCTGACCTACATGGCCAAACTTTACATCGAGATGAACATCGCCGAATTCCTCGGAAAGATCCTTAAGCAATCTAATCGGCGACACAGTTCGTTCTCGCTGTCCAACAACTTCCGCACCCCCGCCACGTGCAATAGCTGGCATCCCGATCTTGAAGCAAACGACAGCCCGCGCGACTACATCTTCAACCGCGAATGGCGGGACTCCTTACAGCAACATGACAAGCCATCTGGCGGTCAAATGCACCCGCTCAATATGGATGTTTTATCGCACAGAGATTGGGATCATGATACGGAGAAATGGGGTGAGATTCATGGGGCGGGGTCGTACGATGTCTGCACGGAAGGCGAAGACGAAGTAGGAGAGCCATCAACGCCAAGCGAAGTTCACATCAAAGATGCGCCATGGCCAGCAGTGGAGGTTAAAAGGCGATCAAGTAGTGTGACGAGTTCGGAGGAAAAGAGACCCAAGAGACAGGTTCGACCAACAATACAACGCGAAGCAACCTGTGCCGCCTACGATAACAACGAAAGGGACGGCAATCACGGAGAAAATCGTGGATGCGGGCACTATCCCGGTCGTGTCCCCGGTCAAGACCGTAGGAATCCGAGGCAAAAACGGGATAGTGGTGTAGAAACGGACTTCGAAACGGACGAACTGATGCAAGGAACGAGCCCCAAGACGAAAAACTTCAGTGAACGTGAAGACGGAGGATGACAATGACTTCAAAGGACTTAGCCAAGCACAATCTAGAAGCTTAAAAGCCATACACAGTACTGTATGTAAGCTCAGATTGAACTGGATTCGCGAGGGGGGAGGGTTCAATGAAGATTCTGCGTCAATGACGACTGGTTATTCGACTTCCGACTGAAGCACATATCCGGAACTATGACGTCGACGCAAGAAAGCGCAAATGTGTTGAAACACCGAACCCCAGACGCCTCGAGGCATTTGCACGATTATCGCCAAGTCCTCATCTTGTCTGTCGCCGCCCCGTATTTCTTGTACAATGGTAGTTCCCGCGGGAACATCATACCAAGTACTTGATGGTTGACAGTTCACTCCTACAACGTTACCAACAGCCGTCAAACTCGCAATTGCTTGTGCTACTACAGCACAAAACCTGCACAATTATCACGGTTTCTTGACACATGGGTGACTCCATTCAGATACTATCAAGCGGCCGAGGGTCACTGAGGCCATTGTGGGGAGCTTCTCCACAAGGGGTCAACAGCTCAACTCTCGATGGTGTCACTTTTAAACCTCAGGCGCGTACAAAGCGTGGCACATGTTTTTGTCACTACATGGTACCTATCTTACGGTATACCAACTCCTCGTCAACTTTCCTTTGTGTGCCCTGCAACGAATATTTCAGATCACTTGGTTCACTTGTTGATTTACACATTGTGGCAGCGAAAAGGTTTGCCTTTTTTGGTATCAATGTCGGAAAGTGTGGTAAAGGAGCTGGCGGATCTGAGAACATATTCAGGGAACTCGGGGGAAAATTAGGAGGGAAAAGCGAAAATTGCCAAGTTGAAAGTGAGCCTGGGCTCCGCTTGGCCAGGGGCGTCGCGAGTGATTCTGAGGATGTCATTCGCATTCGGATTATTCAAGATAGCTTCAAAATACCAAACACTTGGTAATGGACGGTCTAGACGTTGTGCAAATCTCCTTTGCCACTTTGATGTCTCTCACTGAAGCGAGGTCCAAATCCCGCAAGACGGCCCTTGTGGTATTGACCGAACCTTCCACACTGACTCGGACAAGTATCAGATGGTGCTCGTCAAGAAAAAGCTTAGCTCGGTAGTAAATTTAGCAAACCCTGAATCAAAACAGCACATGGCATGAAGGGGTCCAGAATGGCCTTTTTCGCATTTCACGTGTCAGCTGTGTAGATCTGATATACAATTGCAGGCACGCGTTCTGGCATTCCACTGACATCAGTCCGCCCTCATTCCATCACCCTCTCTCTTGTTCGGAGGAAGCTTTCCAAGCCAAGCTTCGATGTCTGTCTTCTATCTCATTTCCATTCCATCGCCGCCGAGGGGAGGAGCGCGTGTTAGAATGTGCTACCGTGCCGGCGTCACGGGTATCACGTCGTTGGCAGGAACAACGTGGTATCGAGACTCGAACAGAAGAGGGGGGCTTCAGGTTTGCGAAAACGAACTCGAATTCACTTCAATCCACGTGAATAAGAGAACCCATCACGAAGAGTAAATCAGACTGAGGAGCAACGTCAGAGTGGAGGTTTAAATCTCGGACGACCCGCCATCACCGTACCTTCCTCGACCGGACCAAATCCCAGGCTGCAACTTCCCTTAAGTACTTGTATTCCATCCATCCCAACCTACCTCTACCTAGTCACACCTTCCGCTCCTTCCAAATTAGAGACCCGTTGCTAGATAAGCCGCAAAATTCTGCCTCTCCCGTCCGCCTCTCCTTTCCAAGACGGGACCTTCATCCCCTTCACTGCAGTGGCGGTTGCCCAATTCCGATCTCTTCCACGGTCCTCTTAGGGTTGAGACCCCGTCTCCTTCTTCGTCCTTCGTCCTCCGTCCTCCGTCCTCCGTCCTCCGTCACCACCAACTCACTTTCTTCCCATACCAGCAAAAAATCACCGCGACAGTCGATCATTGTTCGAGCGCGCAGTCACCCCTTCCGCGAAGATGAACTTGGCTTCGAAGGTCGTCGCGCTGTTTGCGCTCGCCGGCTCGATGCCCGGCGCTCTTGCAGGTTTCTCGCCGAATTCTAACGGAAACATCGCCATCTACTGGGGTATGCCGCTTCTCTCAACCGGCAAGACGCTTGATTTCCTCGAGTAATCGAGGGCAGGGTGCAGAAAGTGAGCTAACCATGGCATTACTTCTCACGAAACAGGCCAGAACTCTGTCAACCTAGCCGGCGCTCAGCAGCGCCTTGGTGCCTACTGCCAGGGTACGTATCTCAAATCCTTCGATTCTGGATCAGATTTGAGCCGAAGCGCATCAGCTTCCTATCAGTTTGACCTTCCTATCAGTTTGACTAACTGCGAAAAAAAAAAAAAAAAAAATTATAGACACCAATGTCAACACGATCCCTGTGGCCTTTCTGATGAATCTTTCGAATCCTGTGCTCAACTTTGCGAATGCTGGTGATAACTGCACCACCTTCCCTGGTACCGAACTGTACAGATGCCCGCAGCTTGAGTGAGTTTCCTACTCTCACGGTCCACTCTACCATTACAGGAAAACCAAAAAGCTAACCGCCATTCCAAACACACAGGGAGGACATCAAGACCTGCCAGTCTCTCGGAAAATCCATTCTTCTCTCCATCGGCGGCGCTACATACGCCGAGGGCGGCCCCAGTTCCGTGGACGAGGCAATCACCGCGGCCGACCGTGTCTGGGCCATGTTTGGTCCCGTCTCGAGCAGTTCCGGAAACCGCCCCTTCGGCACCGCTGTCATCGATGGTTTCGATTTCGACTTCGAGTCAAGCGTGCATAACATGCTGCCGTTTGCCACTCGTCTTCGCTCCCTCATGGACTCGGCCACTGCCACCACCGGCAGGAAATACTTGTTGAGCTCGGCGCCGCAATGCCCCTTTCCCGATGTCGCTAATGACGAGCTTCTGCGCAACGTGGCATTCGACTTTGTCTCGGTCCAGTTCTACAACAACTACTGCGGTGTTCATACCTTCCAGATCGGCGCAACCAGCCAGAACTTCTTCAACTTCGACACTTGGGACAACTGGGCCAAGACTGTCAGCAAGAACAAGGACGTCAAGATTCTTGTTGGCGTCCCGGGTAGCCCGACAGCTGCAGGCATAGGATATGTGGCTGGTGGCCAGTTGGCGAACGTCATCAAGTATTCGCAGACCTTTTCCAGCTTTGGTGGCGTCATGATGTGGGACATGAGTCAGGTCTATCGCAATACCGGCTTTCTCGACAGCGTCGTCACGGCTTTGGGAGTTACTGGCGGAAACAATGGAGGCTCTGCCCCGATCGATTCGACTACCGCGGCCTCTACTTCCACCACGACCGATGCGACTACCAGTGTGCCCGTTCCTACTACGACTCCTTCGGCTACCGTGGTGCACACTGCCACTAACTGGGTTACCGTTACGATCTGGACTACTGCCACGGTCAACAACTGCTCGGGCGCGCCTTACGAGGGCACCTCGACCAAGAGTTCGTCGACTCAGAGCACAACGGCTCCCTCTACCCCCACACAGCCTGCTGGAGTTGTCAACCAGTGGGGACAATGCGGCGGCATTGGCTATACGGGCCCTACTTCCTGTCGGGCTCCCTATACCTGTGTCAAACTCGGTGACTGGTGGTCGCATTGCAATTGAGCGTCAAGTGACCCGGTTCTCCTTCTCAGGCTCTCAGCGGGGTGAATAGTCGACACTGTGGATTGAGCGCATGAAGTTTCTTTCCATGTCTGGTTGATATCGTCGGTTCTTGAAGGATATTTTCCTCGCACATATTCGGCCCTTTCACCATCTGTCTCTTTATATTGTTGTACATAAGTAATTTTCCTTTCTGTTTATTATTTCATCGAGCACTTTTGATAGAGCTCTGAAGTGCCTCTTTGCTTTATTAGAGAAGATCGTTAGCCGAGAATGCTTGTGCTATATGCTCTTATACTCTGGTTCTTGCTTTCCTTGCTCATAGTGCTAGTGACATTATGTTGTATTCTTTCGATATTACCTGGTAGATCTCGCCATGTGGGAGCGAACAGGCCATGTCACAATAAGAGCTTATTATGACGACGGTTGATGCATATTCCTGACGTCTATTTAGCCTACGCTACATGTTTCATTTTGAAAATCCAGTGATTGTTCCAGCATGGTACCGAATCATGCCAGTACGCAAGCCTTCCCGTTCTAGGCGACGGAACTCTGATTGATTAAGCGTAGCAGATGGTGATCTCCCCAAGACACGCGGAGAAGTCTATTCCGCGTCTCTTTCCATCAAATCTGTTGCCTTTGATTGATGGGAACTTAATGCCTGCGATTGCGTGCCGCAACCTTAACCATGAACTCACTTCAATGGTCGGACACCTAACCCAAGTTTTTACACCCGAACGAAGAATAAGCCCAACAACCCTAGCATGAAGCTTACGACTACCTCACTTTGTGCCGTTACAGCCACCCCGCGTTTCCCCGGACTTTTGTAGCAACAGTAACAATGGTCTAGACCCTCAGACCTCGAGCAACGCTGAACTTGGCAAGAGCGGAATGCTACCAGGTTATGGTCGATTTGCCGGTGGAAAGGTGATCCAAGGCTCGAGTGCCGGACGAAATGATGCTCGTACGGACTTTCTTCCGCTAAGCTGTGCTTCTACTAAGGGCAGTGGACGATGAGATCAACCAACAACCCAGTTTGCTGTTGTGGTCACTAAGCATACAACGATGCAGATTTGCAAAGCAATTGTCTAACCAGGCTCATGGCTCAGAGAACGCGGAAAATAAGTATACAGAATCAGATCGCAACACGGGAAGTATAGTGAGTGCAATAAACCAAGAAGCGGCCGGTGCCCGACTACCCGCAGAACGAAGCATCACGACATACATTCAACCGATCCCATCACCTCGGTCGCAATGCGGTTCGATATTCCATATCGTTCGTCTCATATTGAGCATCACTACTAACTTACCTGGCTTCAGGGAAGGTAAATGACGCGGACACGGAAGCAGTGCCAATCTAACTTACCCCGGAGTTCCCGATAGAGCACGTTCGTTTATTGGGGAGGACGGGCGGCCGGTGATTACTTCAACCACTCCAGATTGTGTTCCGCGCGCGCATGAACATCACTTGCTCAACGCACTCGACATCGTGAGTGATGATGGCGCATAGGATAGACACAATGGAAGGAAATGTAAGGTGAAGGGAGAGGATTGCCGGCTCAAACACCGAACCGAGAATAACAACAACAAACGGGAATGACTACCCCTTTTGGCATTGTTGCACCGACATTTTCTTCTGCCTTGCTCTGCCCGGTTGACGAATCTCCTCACTCCAACCCTCGAAGTAACGAGGCAGGTAGGTAAAGCCACCCTACCATGGTCCTAAAGAACTGGAATGTGATATGATGGTCCCGCCATTGTCTAGAAGTCGGTAGGTAAAGGGGCCGGACATCGCACAACAGACAGACCTCTGCTCTCACAAATCTGAAGGGGGACGAGAGACTCACCTTCCCGAGAAAGTATAATAACCCCCTTCATCCACTCTCCTGAACGACAAGAATCTTCCTTCAGCAGCAGACAGACTCAAGCTCATCAAGCCCAAGCAAGTCTCCTTCTCCAGATACCAGCCTACGCACTCACAACCTCCAAAAAACACTTATCAACAGTCAATTCAAAATGACTCGCATCCTCCTCACCCTCCTCGCCACGGCCGCCGCCTTCCAAGCCGCCCTCGCCGCTCCCGTGGCTCAAGCCGGCAACAAACCAACCGGCACCGGCAGCGCCCCGGCCTTACCTCCCAAGCCCACTCGTCCTCCCAAGCCAACCGTCACCTACTCCCACCCTCCGAAACCGACAGTCACGCACTCGGCCCCCTCCCTTCCTCCCCTCCCACCCAAGCCGACTGGCACACTTCCGGTCCCGAGCTTGCCCCCTAAGCCGACGGTTACTAAATCGATCCCGGTCCCGCCTAAGCCAACTGTTACCGCCTCTGTTCCGGTCCCGCCCAAGCCAACGATTACTAAATCGGTTCCGGTCCCACCTAAGCCAACTGTTACGGGCTCAGTTCCGGTTCCGCCTAAGCCAACCGTTACCGCCTCTGTTCCGGTTCCGCCTAAGCCGACCGTCACTGGGAAGCCACCGAAGCCTAGCCACAGCACGGTTACGGGAAAGCCGCCTAAGCCGACGGCTACTAAGCCTCCTAAGCATGATGACTAAGTGGGAAATGTACTGTTGAGAGGGGAACGTCTCCAGTTACGATGGGATGTCGTGTGCGAGGATCACGAAGGGACGTGGAGAGAACAGAGGATGGTTAGTTGGGGGGACTTCATGAGACTTGAGGCTTGGAGACTCGATGAAAATTACGTGGTTCGGTGGATGCAGGATTAGGAGGGACGAACGGTCAAGAAAGTGTCTTCGACATCGAATGTCCATTGTCGGTTCCATTCCGGTATGGTACATGGGGGATGTATCGGGCGCCAACCGTAGTGGATGGCAGTGGAGGTATTGTCAATTCGAGCTGTTGATCTGGTCTTTGCGGCATTTTCTGTTGTCCCAAATTGCCAAGTTGTTCGTTCGGTCGGTCTTCTCTGGATTCAAGGTTCGCTTCTAGGGAGGAACTGTTTCTTGCAATTGAACTTCGGTTACCGTGTGAAATTTTTTTATTTTTCCTTATCGAAAGCCACGGCTTGGTGTGATGAACCTGCATCAATAACCGAGAGAAGGAGGCAGCCACCTTCTGAGATTCAGCCTCACGATTCTCCATAACAAATAAATGCAACCGGCTTTCGAAAATATCGGGTTTCATGTTTTGTGTTCACATGACTGTCGAGCGTCGTTACCCGAGATTTGATACCGAACCGCTGGTTCAGCAGGTCACGAGATGAAGGCCCAAGCTCGTTTGAATTATGCGCTCGTTGAATCTTGTCGGGAAGCCAATGATGAGATCGTTCTTGGGAGAGTGGGTTATCCAGAGATAATCCGTTGTACATGGGATGGATGAGAATCAAAAGGACGGGCTTACAAAGTCGTCGTCATTGAATATTATGACCTGAAGGCCCATCTGCATTGTGGACCCTAACCCTCACTTGTCACGATTTAGGCCTTGTAAAAATGGGGTGGAGCTCTTAGGGCCCATTCGGTAGCGGACTGCTTGCTCCAGTAGTATGGACTTCTGCCCGGTTTTTCCCTACTAAGACGAATTTCCGAGCTCGTTAAATTGGTTTTGGTAGCAATTGTGTGGAGAAAATAATTAAACAATTCGGACTACTCGAAATCGACTCCGCTTTTTTATACCTTACCAAAATAATCTAAAACTGGGCCATAATTTTCTATATTGAGTATAACGTCGTAAAATTCTACCGTTTTCTTAATATTAAACTACCGCTAACCGTATTATTAAAATCCGGGTAATATAACCTATTGTAAATAGTTTTATTAATACTTCGTACGTAATAACTTTACGCCTACCGACGACGTATTTAAATAACGATAGTATTATATATCCTTATTATTACCGTAACTATATTACCTTTATATATACTACCTATATAATAATCCGTATTATATTTTAAAATAAAAAAAATCGAAATATTATACACCCGGGTAATCCTACCGCGGTTCGAAAAATTGTAAATAACTTCTATTATAAATTAATAATGCAATTTAAAAATTATTTTAGGATAGACCGACTTACTTTTAATACCTTCGTAATTTAATTAAAAAAATATACTAATTTGAAACTAATTCGCTATTAAACGCTAGAATAAAAATTTATAATTATTCTTTAAATATTCGGTACGGCTTAATTTTAAAGAGAAGCGTCGTATAAATTTAATATTAATTTAAATTCGGTCAATATTATTATATAAAATATATTAGACCGGTTATATATTTTATATAAAGTTATTATCTACTTTCTAAAAAATAATTATTTAAATACTAAAATCGAATTAGACCTTCGGTTTAATATTTTTAACGGTTATATTAGCGCTATCGATAAAATATACATAGCCGTTTATATAAGGAAATCCTAATAATAACGGTAGTATAATAAAAATAATAACGTTACGTAAAACGTTTTTACGGTAATAAAATTCGATTATTTATTTTCGTATATATTAACAGGGGCGGAAGGATCGATTAACGACGCTATATTATATTCGTAAGCGTTTAATAAATTATTTCGGGTATTAAAGAACCGTTATTATATTATTAATACGGGGTTTAATATTCGGAAGGGAATTATAATACTTTTTATTAACGTTAAATATTATTTAAAGGATTAGAAAAATAAAGGGAAGAAACCGAAGAACGCAAAGGAATTATATAATTTACGTTATATTCGTATCCGTATTATTATTGAATATACTTTTAATATTATAAAAAGAATATAGAAAATTATATATATTATACTATTTAAATATAATATTAACCGATAAATTAAGATTATTTATATAGTAACCGTATTATATAATTTTATAATATCCCGGCGACCGAAGATAGAATTAATAGAAAAATAAAAAAAGGTAATAAAGGAAGGGAAATAGCGAATAAGAAGGGTTTTAAAGGGGAAAACGAATTATTAAATCCGTTAATTTATTATAATCGCTATTTAGAATTAATATTAGAAATTATTATAGAGAAGGAGGGAGAGGAGGGAAATAAGTCTAAATACCGAATTTAATTTTGAATCTAAGTAAAAAAATCGAATAGAATAGAGTACGTAAATAAAAATCAGAATTATTAGAAAAAATCGAATATATATAAAAAATATAGAATTATTAAATAATTTGAGTATTTATTTAAAATTTAAAAAAAAATATTAGATAATAACGAGTATATATATAAAAAATTAAAATTATTAAATAATTCGAATATTTAGTAAAAAGATATAAATTTAGTAAATAAATTATTTTATTTACTCTACTCTATTTATTTATTTATATATAATTACTTTATTTCCTTATTATAACTATTATATTTAATTATATTTATTAAGTTCTCCTCTAAATAATTTAATACCTTTATTATTTCTTACGTAATTATTTTGCTAATAAACCTCTTTTAAATATCTTCGATTACTTTCTATAGCGTATTAGCTTTTAAGAATTTTAATATTACTAATAATAACGTCGCCGTTATTATTAATTAATTTAATATATCCCTATTATTACGGGTAACCTTCTTTTATAGGGTTTTCTTATTTTTAATTAAAACGGGCTCCTTAATAAGGATAGGAGTGCAATCTAGGTTAATTTCGCGAGCGAATTTTTGCGTAGGAATTTCGCGAATCTTCCTTTTAGGAGTAGGTTTATTTTATCCTCTATTATTATTATTATCGTTACCCTTACTACCTTTATTATTAGAATCCTTTTTTTTATTGGAGTTACTATTGCCCGAATTATTATTAACGTCCTCTTCCCCGGTAATATCTTCTTTATTTCGGTCCTCCTCCCCGTTTTTATCCCCTATTTTGCGAATATAATAACCGGCGGGGTATTCCTTTATAAAAATATCCTTATAAACCTCCTAGTCGCTTAGTGGGGTAATACGAAGCTAATAATAATTTTTATATTCGGTATTATAACGAATAAAAAATTTATCCTAAATTTCTTCGGAAATAATTAGAATATTAATCGCCTAATTATACCCTATATTAAATATTATTATTAATTTCTTTTAAATAACGTAACGACTACGTTTAATATCTTATTTCAATTTAATCGCGTTAATAATTTATAAATAATACGGCTATTTCTCTTTCGCCCTTTTAAATATATATTCCTAAATTTTATTATATTTTTTTACCTTACTAGATTTAAAATATCCTTTTCTCTTATATTTACCGAATTATTCCATTATTTAATCGGTTATTTTACGGTTATAAATAATACGTTTAAGTGGGGTAGAAGAAGTGCTAGTCGATTACGATTGAAGAGCCCGCTTACGCTTAGTCCTTATAATACTTTGGGTGGCTTATTGCGATTGGGACTAGGACTGGGTCTAAATTTAGCTCTAAATATATTACGGCTAACTTTATTAGGTATACTCCAATTAACTACTCTATTAGGTATATTCTAATTAATTATTCTATTAAGTATATTCTAATTAATTACTCTATTGGGTATACTCCAACTAACTACTTAGCTACTAAGTATATTCTAGTTAATTAATTTACTAAGTAGTGTGAAGGGAAGGAGGGAACAGGTCGAAACGAGCCACGATTCGATATTAAATCGATCGTAGACTTACCTTCTCCTTTAGGTATTATAAGAGTCGGGTTAGGGACGACCCGAATCGATTCCTATATATAAGTAGATAGCCGAGAAATCGAGCTTCGATTCGATTTTTCTCCTAAATTAATCATTATATTCTATAATCATCCAATTTATTAAAGATTTCATATTATAAATTTATACTATTTAATAAATAGTACCTAATAATAACTTTGGCTATTAATATTCTTCTTTTCTTTTAGAAATTTCGTAACGGATAACTTAACCCGAAGAATCTTTTAACGCTTTAATTTAACCCCGCTTCGTATTATTATTATTTTTTATCCTATTTTATTAACTATTAATATTTATATTCGACCCTAAAAACCTTATAATCCAACGGGACCTTCAGTATATATCGGACTTCGTTTATACGAATCCAATAACGCTATAATACTAAATCGCGTTAAATAATTTAAAAAGACGATTTAAAGCGGTTATCGACTCTTTACCGCAATTTTTAAATACCGAATTAATATTATTAATATCGATTCGAACTATAAAACGGTTAATAATACTACCTTTATATTTAACTTATTAAAGTTTAGATTATTATATCCTTAAAAGCCTTTTTAAATAAACCGTTAAATTTATTTAAAACGATTAATCCCCTATTATATTTCCTTAAGTCGAATAATTTATCCTATTTACGCCCAATATTTAAAATTCTCTTAATTAATTCGATAATTAAAACGATTTATTTTCCTAAAATAATAACGACGGTATAGAATTTAATTATAAGTTTAGTAATTACCCTATTTTCTTTTATTACGATATTTCGGAGTTTAAATATATATAAAATTAAATATTATATATAAAATACGTAATTATTATAAATTTATAATATTTACTTATATTAAATTCCGGTTTATATTACTTTTATAATTTATTACTTTCCTTAAATAAAATAAACGTTTCCGCCCTTAAAAGCGAAATAAATACTAATTTAAAAATTAATAAGGACGACCCTTATACCGTTTTAAATAATAAATCCGCACCTAATTTACTATAAATAATTAAAGTTTAATTAAAGAAATATCGAACTTCGTTTCTTTTAGGAGTTCGACGTTTTTTTACCGACGTTAATTATTAAATTAAAACCCGAACCGAATTAGAGAAATATTAAATTTCGTCTCCTATAAAAAATTATCGTCTTTTTACCGATATTAATTTTTAAATTAACGCCTAACCCGAATCGGAGAAGTATTTAACCTCGTTTCTTATAGGAATTCGATATTATTCTATTATAATTAATCGTAAGATTAATATTAAACCCGAATTTAAAATCCGGCCCAAACCGGAAAAGTATAATTAAATTACCGCCGTCGTTAATATTTTGAATATTAAAATCCGCCCCGAAGTAAAAAGATATTAATATATCGAATTTAAATTCGTCCTTAACGTAATTTTTAAATTAAAAGATATTTATTATCCGTAATTGCTTAATTTTATTAAATTGTAAATTAAATACTAAAACGAAATACGTTATATAATAATATAAGAAATTTAATCCTTAATATACTTATTTCGGGAACCCTCCTATACGCTATAATTATTATTAATATATACCCTATTTCGAATTAATATAAATAATAAAAAACTTTTAAACGCCCTTAATATACCGATTATAATACAATTTAATTTAAACCCGTAAGGGGCATTTATTTAATTTTTTATATTAATAGAAAATTTTTAAAATTATATAGAAGACTTTAAGGCCTATTACAAACTACTACTAATTTAAAATAATTTATCTCTTATATAAATTAATACCCTTTCCCCTCTTTTACCGGTTTAAACTAATAATTATATATAATAAGAACCCTAATCGCTAAATTCTCCCTCATCCTAAAAGGATTAAATTACTAATTCGCTCGGCCTAAATTTAATTGAAAAATTTTATTAAAAAAGTAATTTTAGAAATAAGCCGATAGAAAATACTAATTTAAATTTTCGAGTAATTATAAAATCGGTTATAAATAATAAGGACGCTATTTAATACCGAAATTAATTCGTTATAAGGTTACTCTTCCTTCAAAATAATTTTCGTTTTTAATTTAGGTTTTATAAAATAGAGCTTAATAAGTCGAAAAGTAAAAATAAAGAAGGAATTAACGTAATAAGGAATTTAGAAAAAAGAACGAAAAATTAATATAAAATTACTTTTACCCCATCCCTACCTTATTAAATTAATAAAAAAAGGGAGAAAATTTTATTCCGATTTTGTAACCTTTTTCGAAATTTTTTTCCTCTTTTAATTAATTCGATATATTCTCTTAATAACTATTCGCCGGATATAACGTTAAAAATTTCTTATAATAACTATTAATAATTAATTTAAAACTTATTAAACGTTTTAATTAAATTGAATTAATTACAGTTTTAAATATTTTAAAAACCGTTATTAAATTTAATAATTTTCTTATCGAAAATAATTAATTAAATCCCTAAATTCGTAAAATTTTTAATTAATATTATTTAAATTATATTTAAACGAGATATAAAATAACCTAATTCGGATTTCGACCTTAAAATAGGATTTTTTAACCCTATATCCTAAATAAACCCCTATAACTAAAATAGCGGTAATTCCTAATCTTAAAGACGCGGCTAAATTTAAAATTAAAATTAAAAAGAGGATTAATCTTAAAATTAATTTACCAATTAAAGCTAGAATAAAAATTAATAAAATTAATTCGGCGGAACCGAATTCATTATTATAATTTAAATTATAATAATAATAACCGCTAATAATAATATCTAAACCCTAAACTAAATCGCTACCGAATTCACTACTAATTTTAATAACGCTTTTAACTATAATAATCCTAACGGAAATTTTTAAAGATAGAAAATTAAATAAACCGGTTTTTTCTACCCTAATATATTTAAATTTAAATATTAAAGCTATAAATACTATACGTATAAAGGGGATATTTATTATAAATCGGTCTATTTATTCTTCGAATCTATTATATTAAACGTTATAACTTCGGCCCGTATTAAATATTTACGCCTTAATTTCAATAAATTATTCTATAAAATAATTAAAATTTAATAAATAACCTAATTAAATCCTTAGTAGCGAATAATTTATAAAATCGATTTAAATACCTAGAAGGCCGCTTTAATCGTCCACTTTAAACCGATAAAAAATTAAATCTTAATTAAATTTAATTCTATTAAATATTCGTATAAAGATTATATTATTAATAAATTAATTTATATTATAATTTTCCAAATCCTATATTAAAGCCGCGAATTTAAAAATAACGACGCTTTTAATATTAATTCCCGTATTTAATTCGCTATTTACTTTAGCCTATATTAATTAATTTAGGAACCGTCCTATAATATATCGACCGATAATTTTATTAAATACGTCGAATAGAAAGCCGAAATTTATCGATTTAATTTAATTAATAATTTCGGCGGTTATAATACCGACTTTAACGCTCGTTTTATAAAAGCCGAATTAGAAAGAAAATTCACCTCATTCGAAAATATTCGTTTAATTCTACCCGCCCCCAAAATTTAATATTTATTTATTAACGGTTCCTATTACATTATAGCCGAATTAAATTATTAATAAACCGCTTTAACCCCTATAAATACTACTATATATAATCGCGGCCTAAATTACCCGCCCCGTAATTTAAACCGCCGTTTTAATCATTAAAATAAATAAAAATAGGATTTTACTAACGAATCCGACCGTTAAAAAGCCCGTAATAAAAGTAAACTTTAAAAAGAAGGAAATAGGAAATTATTTTAAATTCGCCACTTATATAAACGTTTCTACCGCTATTAAATTAAACCCGGCGTACGCTATTCCAACGGTACTTTCTTAATTAATAAAGAACGTAAAATAATTATTAATATAAATAACGAATCTAACGAAGAAATCTATTAATTTTGTATTTAAAATTTTAAGGAATATAATTATTATTTTAATTTTAATAAAGAAGAAGCCTTTATATTTATTAACGCCGGCGTTACATTTACGTTTTATTATATAATTAATAAATATAATTAATCTTTAATTTATTTTATACTTCCCGGTAATTTAAAATAAATTACGTATAAAAAATACTATTAATAATTTAAAATTTATCGCTATATACTCTAATATACTTTAAATAATAATTATTATAGCCCTAAATTAAAATTATAATTTACTTAACCGAACGCCACCGCTATAATAATAATAAGCCTTAAATTAATCGGCTTTAACCTCTTTATAATTAACGTTAAGCTAATACCCCTTAAAATTGAAGGAACGTTATATATTTTCCTTTAAATTATAATCTAATTTACCGAATTCGGCCCCAAATATATAATTTATATTAATATAAATTACTCTAATATCCTTATCGACTAAAATTTCCTTTAAAAAAGCGTTAACGTCGAATTCGATAATTTAATCGAAAAGAATTTCGATATTATAGGGGGTAATATAATTCTAAAATAGTAAATAAATTTCGACTTATTTATAATAGGAATAATAAACGGTAAAATAATTCGAATTAAATTCCGTATTAAAGTTTAAATTATTAATAAACTCCTAATTAAATTTTTATTCAGTACGTCTTAAACCGTCCCGAACGTAATTTTAATCGATTTTAAATTTAATATAATAAAAATCGATTCGTATCGTAATATAATTATTAAGACTTATAATAGAGTAAAGTTAATTACCCGTAAGGTTATAATTAATTATAATATAATAATTCTATTATATTATAAAATACGAATACCCGTAAACTATATTTATTTTAATACTATTATATTAATTAATATATTAAAGGATTTTATATTCGTATTTTAAAATAAATATATCCGTAATTATATCCTCAACGTAAATATAACTAAATTTATTTTAATAATAAACCCGAATTTAACCCCGATATAATTTTATAAAAATTAGTAATTCGGAACGATTTGGGATATTAATTTTAATAAATATAAATCGATTTCTTTCGACTAAACCTAAATTATATTAACCGTCGTAAATAAAGAAATTAAAAAGGAATTTAATTATATAAAGGAGTTAAAGAGAATAACCCTTATACCGGATTTAAAAATTAATAAAACGGTAAAAAAAATTACTAAATTAATTCCCGAAAATAAACCCTTAATAAAGGATAATTCGTTCTACTTAATAAAGTAAACCTAAATTAAAACTCCGTCCTTAAAAATCGGTAAAATCGAGAATATCCCCGAAATTAAATTTAATTTTAGTATTATAATTTATATAAAGGACTTAGCCTTTACTAAAAAAATCAAAGTAATAATTAATAAATATAACGTTTATAATAATACCAATATTATTATTATCGATAAAAACGAAATATTATATATTAATTTAATCGACGACTAATACCGTAAGAAGGTCGCGTCTCGCCTATATTAATTTAATTTAAAGGATATAGAAATCCTAAATAAAACGCTTAATAAAATATATAAAAACGGAAAACTAAAATAAATAAAATATCCTACCCCTTTCAAATACCCTTATTTCGTAATTTAAAAGACGGTAAATAGTAAACGTAAAACGAAAATCGTTATCGATTAACAACCTATTAATAAGATTATTATTAGCGATTCCTACCCTCTACCGATTTAAAATTCTATTATTACCTATATATAAAATAAACGCTTTATTAATATTTTCGATAATTTAACCTTTTTCCACCAATTCCCCGTTTATCCCTACTATTATAATAAAATAATTTTAATTAACTTTAAAAGTTTAGAAAGGTTAAATATCGCCTTAATAAATTATAAAAATTTACCGTCTTACGTTTAAAAATTTATAAATAAGCAATTTTATTCTTATTAAATTTTTATAATAATTTATATTAACGATATTATCGTTTTTAATAATATAATTAAAAAATATTTTATTTATATCGAAATAATCTTAAAGTTATTTAAAAAAATTAATTTAAATATTATAATAAAGAAATTATTCGTAACCTACCTATTAATTCGTCTTTTAGGCTATAAAATATTAATATTCGGCCTAATAATAACCGAAGATTGAATTACCGTAATTCGGAATATTAAAATACTTACCGACTTAATTAACTTTGAACATTATATCAATATCGGCAATTTCTTTAAAAAATTCGTACCTTAATTTACCTAAAAAGTAAGACCGCTTAAAGACTGCAAAACCGTATTCATAACGTAAATTAAAACGGAGAAGAGGATACTAAAGAATAAAAATTAACCCGTCCGCTAAAAATTCACGAAAACGGTTACTTTTAAACTTATTTAATAAGAAAAAAAAGCCTTTAAAATTTTATAAAATTAATTCTATAAAGAATAAATCCTTTTTTATTACTATTTAAACCGTTAAACGTTTTATAAAATTAATATATTATTCGAATTTAATTTCGGCCTAATTATCTTCTATTTAAAAAATAATTCCTAGGACGGTAAATCTTTCCTTATTATAAATATTAAACTAATTATATTTTATAATAAGCGGCTTTCGAACGTTAAGAAGCGGTATTAGCCTATAAAACTCGGAATTGCCTACCTCGTATAAATTTATAAAATAATAAAATAAATTATTCAATTATATTATAAATTAATAATTATTTTTACCGATTATAAAATAACTGCTAATATCGTCCGTTAAATTACTTTAAAAATAATAAATTTAATTAAATTTAATCCGAAATTAATTATAGCTTTAATTTACCTATCCTAATTCGATTTCGATATATAATATGTCTTTAATAAAATTAACGTAATTTTAAATACCCTATTCCGGCTATTATTTAAAATACCCTACCCTAACTTAAAAGTTAACGAATTAAATAATATATAGAAAAATTCTATATATTTAATCTATATCTAAATAATAGACGAAATTAAAGCGGATTTCGTTAAAGGTTATATAAAAGACGTTTACTACTCCCGGGTTATAGAAAAATTAAAATTCTACGTCGAAAGAAGCGTATATTATAACTTCCTTAAAAATTAATACTTTAAATATTAATTTTCTAAGGATAGCCTATTATATTATAAAACGTATAACGGCGTAATTCGATTATATATACTATATAATTATTTTAAATCGATTTTTAAAGTAGCCTATAATAATAAATATTATTTCAACCCATCCCGAATAGCGAAAAAATTAAAAGGTTTATCGATTTTATAGCTATTATATTAATTTAGGACGTATATTTCCTACTACCCCAAATATAACGAATTAAAAATAGATCGCAAAATAATTCCCGGTTAATTTTAGCCTATAATCCTTAAATTAATTTTATATTATATAATTTATATCGATTTTATAATAGGCCTACTTAAATAACCCTACGCATCGACGATATAAGGAAGAAAAAATTTCGATTCGTTTATAACGATTATTTATACTTTTAATAAGAAGATTATCCTAATTTTAAGGAAAATAATTTATTTAACGAAGGATTAAATAAAAAAATTCGTAATAATATTATTATTTTACAATTAAGGCCTATTCCGTATAATAATTAACGATCGAAATTCAAAATTCCTATTTAAAGCCTAAAAAATTATATTCGATAAATTAGGTTATAAATTAATATATATTATAATATAATACTCCTAAATTAATAAAAAAAACGAAAAGAGAAATTAAAAAATAAAATTCGCTATTAAATACTATACTACTAAAAACTTTAATATATTTTAACCTAATATTTTATTAACGCTCTAATACAATATAAATAATTCTTTATCTACTCTATTAAATTTAATCCCAAACGAATTAATATTCAGTTTTAAACTTAATATTACTTTAAATTTTATTAAATTATAAAATTTAAAAGATTATAACCTTAAAACAATATAAAAATTATATAATTAAAAAATTAATAACGCTTTAAATTAGGCCGCTATAAAATATAAATTCCTATATAATAAATTATATTAGCCTTTATCCTTTAAAATCGGAAATAAAATAATAATCCAATTTTACAAAGGGTATAACCCCGTAAGCGAACTTTTACGAAACTTTAATTAATAGCGAATCGGCCCTTTTAAAATAATATATAAAATTAATAATTTAATTTACGAATTCAATATACCGAAAATATAGAGGATTTATAAAATAATTTCCCTAATACACCTTCGCGAATACCTTAAAAGCGAAAACCTATTCGGCAAAAAGGGGAATAATAAACCGGATCGCGTATTTATCGAAAAAGATAATAACTAATTCTACTCTTACGAAATAGAATAATTATTAAAACGGCGAATAATTTAAATAAAGAATAAACTATATATTAATTATAAAGTAAAATAAAAAGGCTATAATTATAAATTAAATATTTAGGAGCCTTATAATATAATTAGGAAAAGAAGCTTTATAAAAAATAACTGGCAATTAATTAAAAAATATAAAACGCGGCTCCCTATTTAATTTAACGAATTAAAAAAACTCAAAGAACCGGACTTAACCGTATTAATTTATAATATCTAAATAATATACTACTTAAAAAGGAAATTAAACGTACCTTCCTTCCCTAAATTCGATTCGTCCTAAACTAATAAAGTAATTAAATATTAATTATTTACTATATATAAATTATAATGCAATTTACCCTATAATATTTAACGTATATAAATTAACCTTCGGCTAAATTTCTTCCTATCTTTAAATATTTTAACTAAACTATACAATTAAAACAAACCTATAATCCAAAACCAATTATTATAATAATTACCGTAAACGATTTAATTATACCGAATTAAAATAAACCGGTACGTACGCGCCGCTTTACTACTTATATATATAACGGTAATCCTATTATTTCCAACTTTCCTATTTCCAATATTATAAAAGTAATCTGTAAAATATAAAATTAAAAAAGCTAACGCGTCTTAAATTAAACTAATTATATTCTAAATAAACCGAATTAAAATTCGAACGTCTTTAAACGCCTATAATTTAATTAAAATAAAATTTTTTATAACTTTTATAATAATAATAGAAAATAAACCGAAGCAATTTTAATTATTTATATAATTAATAATTTTCAAATCTTATAAACGAAATATTATAAAGAAATTATTAAATTCTTAAACGCAATTAAAAATAGAGCTTACTCTATAAAAATTATAAAAGACTTACTTTATAAGCCGAATATCGTTACCTAAATTATAATAACCGTAATATATTAAATTATAAAATCGCCTAAATCCTTCCACAAATAGAATAAACGGAATAAAAAAACCGGTATAGAAATTTATAAAATACCTTTCTACGTATATTAATATAAAACGAACCTTAAATTAACTTAATACGAATAAAATACTAAAATATCCAAAAATTATAAATAATACGCCAAACTTCTTCTAAATTTCGTCTTAAAAAAATATATTTAAATATATTAATTCGATATTAATCTCGATACCGATATTATTACTAAAAAGAATATAAATAATAAAACTTTTACTATTATATAAAAATACCTTACCCGCTAAAACTCCGAATTCTAAATTAAATAAAACGCTTATAAAGAAAATATTAATAAATTTAAAAATTAAATAAAAAAAAATATAGCCCCGGCTAAATTCGACGAAACTATTTCTAATACCGATTTAAAGGCCGAATTCGAAAGAATTTAAACCAATATACACCACACCGAACTTAAATTGACATTTACTATAGAGGGATTAACCCCCGCTAAATAGTCTTAAATCGGCGCGTTCGAAAAATTAAATTTACTTTCAAATAATAAATTATAAATCGCCTTAATTAAATAACCTATTATCCTATATAATATCGTCTTCGGTAATTCGTCGCTTAATAATATTACTAATAAACCCATCAATATAATTAAACCTAACCTAATTCTTTAAATTAGTAAAATTACTCTTTCAAATACCTTAACGATATTAGGAATTAAAATCCCTAATATTTTTAATATTATAAATTATATCGAGCCTAAAAATTTTACCGCCCTTCCGACTTAAATTATTATACCTACCTAAAATACTTCGATTAAATCGATTAATTTCGCTAAAATTTTTACTACCAATTATATAATTAAAAAAAAATAATCCATTTCCAACTTTAACCCTAAAATCTTTAAACGGTTTAAATCCTCCTTAATTATAAATTCGTTTTCCGAAGTAAATTCGTCGCTGAATTTTAAATTTAATTAAAATTCAAATACAAATATAATCGATATTAATAACCGTTTTATTCGTAATAAAAAAATTTCTAATATAAATATTACCCTAATTATAAATAAATTTTCTAATATAATTATAATTAACCGAATTATTTCAACCCTATAATATATCTTTTTCGGTCGTAATTATACCGGAATTTAACTTCTACCTAAATTAATTATAAATATAACCCCGAACTACGACTAAAAAGCGTTCGACAAATTAATTAAACGGATTAAATATTTCGAAGAATAAAATAAAAATTAATAAAAAGAAATTAATTACTTTAAAAATAACGCTAAAAGGTAAAAGTAAATATTTAAACTAATATTAATAAATTACTTATATTTTAATAATTATAAGTAAACTGATAAATATTACCAAACTATTTAAAATATAACGAAGGACTATACCCTTAGAGGACTATATAATTTAATTAAATAATACTCTTACGCCGACCTAATCTATATTTAAATTAACCTTAAAATAATCGTAATCGATAACTACCTTTAAATTTAAAATATTAATAATAATAAATAAAACGTTTACGACGTTTATAATCGCAATAATAAAGCATTCGTATATATCGCCAATAACCTATTCGCTAATTAAAAATTTAAAATTTATAAAAATAATATATATAATAACGTTAACGAAATCGTCGTATAAATTACTAAGTATAATATCGAAGAAATAAATAATTAAATCGGCCTGTAAAAAATAAATAATATAAAACTCAAAATTTAGGTAAATAAATAATAAGGGCATATACTTAAACGAATTACCAAAACGGTAGTAAATTAATGTAAAAAGCAATTATAAAGGGAAGGAAAGAATAAATTGAAACGAATTACGATTCGATATTAAATCGGTCGTAGATTTACTTTCTCCTTTAAATATTATAAGAGTCGGGTTAGGGACGACCCGAATCGACTCCTATATATAAATAGATAGCCGAAAGGTCGAGCCTCGACTCGATCTCTCTCCTAAATTAATTATCGTATTCTATAATCATCCAGTTCATTAAGGACTTTACGTTGTGAGCTTGTGCCATCTAACAGGTAGGAAGAAGGTTCGATTAGGTAGTTTAGTTGGTCTGGTTTTGAGTCTGAATTTCGAAAGGTTAACTCTCGAGAGGTAGAGTCTCGTTAGTAGTCATATTTAGTCTCTTCTATAGAACCTCCGTCCACGGCGCTTAGCGGACCCACCCCACAAAATGTGGGTCTCCTCTCCTCGAATTTTAATAAGAAGAGGTCTATTACCGTTTTACGCAAAATGGCCGTCGGCTATCAAAATATATACGAATATTCTCAATTCCCGCAATATATTTATTAAATATTTACTATTATTTTACCCACTATACATTTTTTTAATTCCTAACTATTATAATAAATATAACGCTAATAAAATCTTCTAATTTATCTTTTTTTTTTTTTTCCTTTATTTAATATTCATTATTTTTCGTTCCCTAGGGGGTAACCCCCGTTAATTACATTTACTTACTCTTAAAAAAGGGGTATAGTATTTTTACGAATCCTTATCCAAATACTCTAAAAATTTCCAAATATTATTATAAATATAAATCTTACCTTCGACGAAATTTTAAAGTTTATAGAATTATTCGAATTTAGCTAATTTCTTACTATTTTACTTATACTATTTCTTAATATTTAAATATATATTACAATTATTATATAATATATAGCTTTAAACGAATATATATAATATTAAACCCGCTTTATTCGTATTATAATCCGGATTCTTTTAAATCCGCTTAATTATTTTAATTCTAATCGGTAAATACGCGAACTTCGGCCTAAATAAATTAAATATATTCGGCGTATTATTTATTAATATAATAATATTATTCTTATTACTATAATTAATTTTAATAAAAGTATTATATTCTAAATTATATTTATTATCCTTCTTACTAAAATTATACTTTAAATTATCCCTCTTAATTATTTTAAATAAGAGTAACGGGATATTATTATTAAATATCCTAATACTAATCCTCTTTTAATAGACTAAAATCTCTATAAAATAAATATTTTATCTATTCGAAATTTAAATTATTTATTAATTAATTTAAAACGATATATTTTAAAATAATATACATTTAAGCGAATTTATTTATATCCTCTTTAAACCCGAATAAATATTATATTATCGGTTTTTTAAATTCCTCCGCGAATATAAATTTGCATTTAAAATTATATTTATTACTATTAACGAACTTTATACGGTTTATTAATAATATAAATTTTATTTATACTTTTCCGATCTTTTTTAATTACGGTAAATTCTATCCCTTTTTATTCTTTAGTTCGGATATATAATAATATTAATTAAAATATCCGAAATATATATTCGAAAGTACGTAAACTTTTATTTATTCGGATAATTTATAATATCCCTCTAAATTATTAGAGTATTTATCGATTATCCCGAAATTACGTTTATTTTTAATTCTATCCTTAAGAACGAAATATAAAATTTCGAACGGCTAAAATTCCTCCTCATTCTTATATTTAAAAATATATTAAAAATTATTATTTATATTAATAATAAGGATTTTATTAATAAAATAAGGAAGTATTTAATCGAAGTATTTATTAAACGTAATCTACGAAATTAAATAAATACGCCCCTAATTATTTAAATCTATTATTTATATATCCGTTTACTTAATTAAAATCGTTTTTACTAATAATTTATTATACTAAATTCGTAATACCGGATCGTTATATTTATAATAATATTAAGAATAAGTATAAATATATTTAACGTATAACGTATCGTATAATATAATTAAATTAAATTAAAAAATATCGCGGATTTATAATAGCGTTTCGGGTATACTATACGTATTCTTAATAATATTTATAGTATTATATATTTTTTACTCCCTATTAGTATTTTAATTAATTCGGGACCGATTTCGCCCTATTATTTATACCCGCCCTATAATACGCCGAATTATTTTATATATACGAATTTAATTCGTCGTTTATATTAAACGACTTATTTAATTTTATATAATCCTAACCTTTAAACCGGATTCTAATTTCGTATTCGGTCGAAGATTTAATTTTTGGTATTTTTTTAATTTCGGGTCTCTATTTACGAAAGTAAATAAAATCGGAACGGGAGTAACGGGTTAAATTAATTAAAGAAGCCTTCGATATATATATTATTATTAACGCCCTTTATTTCCGCGAAGCTTTATTTAAAATTATATAATATAATATTAATTATTAAAAATACCCCCGTAGCGAATATTATAATATATATAATTATTTCCTCGGTCGAACGGAAGAATTACTATAAAGATTAAAAAAAAAATTCGGTATTCCTTCGTTTATAAATAAAGTGGGTATATTCTTTATTTATATATAAGGTTTTTTCGAATTATATATTTCGTTTACGTTTATAATTCTTAATATCGAATTTTAATTTCCCTATTTAATTATTATTTAACCCGAAATATATTAATAAATTATACGCTTTATAATTAATAACGTAATAGAATTTATACGTATTATCGCCGAATTAATAATTAATATATTAATATTATAAAATTAAAAGTATTTTTAAATATATAATTCTAATCTTATCGCTAAATATATTAAAATACGTATAATTATCGTAGTAAATAATATTAAGCGTAAAATAATATTTATTATTAATATTATAAATAGCGGAAACGCCATTTCTTATATAAATATAAGTAAAAATTATATAAGAACGATTTTATATATTAATACGTCGCTAATTTTTAATTTATTATTATTAATAACGTACCCTATTCGTATAATTAGGCAGCCGAAGCGTAAATAGAAATAGGATAAAAATATTTATACTATATATATATTATTTTATATTTATTTATTATATTAAATTTTATCGGTTCCTTAAATCGTTTAAATTCTATATTAAATAAATATTTTAGCGATTTACTAATTAAATTTAACTATTCCCCTATATTATCCTATATTAATATAATTTACTATACTTATTTATTTAATACGTATATAATTTCCTACTTTTATTTTTACAAGAGTGAATTAGACCTTATATCTTTTATTTATAATAATTAATTTTTTTAATAGAATTTAAAGCGACTTTTATTTTTATAAAAGTGAAAATCGGGCCGTTATTAACTACGTATATTAAAATATAAATTTAATAGGAAAAATTTACCCTAAAAACCGCGCTAATTACTATAATCCGTATATAATTCTAATTTATACCCTTCTTCCCCTACGCTTTCTTCGAAATAATTTCCTTTCTTTCCCTATTATAATTTCCTACTATTCGTAATCGCTATAATTAATTAATATTACTCTTATATAAACGAAAGTTAATCGAAATTTAACCGTTATAATTAATTAATATTATTCTTATATAAACGAAGGTAAATTAAAATTTCTATTTCTATAAAAGCGAAACCTACGATTTAATTTATTATTATATAATAATAAAATTTATAATACTATTTAAGCGAAAGGCTAGGCCGAAGCCGCCGATTTAAATAATTGGGGAATTACTTAAAATTATAATTCCGAATTTAAACCCTAAATTGGAGTATATTAATAAGAAGGACGTTAATATTAATAAATTTTAACGCTTATATTACTTAAATATTATTTAATATAAAAATAAAGAATAGTAGAACGCGAATAAAAAGTACGGTTAATTTATACTCTATAAGAATAATTACCCTATTAACGCTAATTATTATAATTTAGGAAAAATCCGCGTAGTTTTAAAATTAAAGGTATTATTAATAATATTATTTAATATCAATTTCAAATTTATTAAATACGACCCGGAGACTTTTTAAAGTATCGATAAATTTTCTATATTAACGGTATAATTATATAAAATTACCGGCCTTAATTTAATATCGATATAAAATATTAAGGTAAGATATCCGAAAGATAAAACGGCTTTAATCCTCGGTTATAATTCTACGAAAGATTTTTATTTCTATATAAATTATAATTATAAATTATTTATTCTTTATTATATCCCTAACTTCGCCCTTGTAAAAATAATCTATACCCTTAAATTTTATTTATATAAAAGTAAAATTAGTATATTAATTTTCGTTTTCGTAAAAATAATTATATAAAATCTACTTTTATATAAACGAAAATTAATACGTTAATTTTACTCTCGTATAAATAAAATTTAAGAATAAATTACCTTTACCCAACGGATATAAAAATTATAGTAGAATAATATTTAACTTTCTTAATAGTTAATTAATTCAGACCGTTCGGTTATATAAAATCGCCTTATTAACCCGAAAAAAATAAAAATAACCCTTAGGAAGGTAAAATTATATAATCCCTTTAAAATCTTTTTAAGAGGGTTATAATAACATTTATAAATAATTTGAATATTAGTTATATTATACGGGCTATCGTTAATATAAATATATCGATATTACCGCTATATATAATAATAATCCGCCGTAGCGATTTTATAAATTTAAATATAAAAGATCCCGAATCCTTATATTAGGTTATAATCGATAAAATAGTAATTATAACGCTATTTATAGCGTTTAAACGCTATTTAATTAAATTAGAATATATTAATAGTATAAGGTTTTCGTTAATTAAAAACGGATTAGGTATTTATACCCGCGGCGGATATATAATCGACGATTAGGCTAAAATTTTTTAAACGTTTTTATATTTTAATACCCGTTACGTTAAAATATATACGCTCGGTAACGAATATTAAAATATTAATAATATTATTTATAGCCCATATATATTTAATATTACTTTTAATATAATATTTTATCCGAAAAATAAAGAAATATTCGAATATAATAAATAATATTAAAACGTATTTAAAATAAAGAGGGTTATACGCGAATATTCGAATAAATTTTAATTATTAGTATATTATAACCTTATAGACGAGGAATTAAAGCGATTCGGGTATATAAATTAAATTTTGCGTTAAATATATATTTATTAATAATAAATAATTAAAATCGGCTTATAAATTATAGTACAATTTTATATTAGTAATTCGCTAAATAAAAACTCTACCGCTAAGTTAAGAGATTTCTTTAAAAAATATAAAGGAATTAATATAACCCCGGTATTCGATTAGTAAACTTTATTAATTTATTTTATTAATTTAAAAGAATCGTAGGAACTTACGAAAAAAACGCGACCTTTCGATATCGAAAATATTAAGAAATTTCTACTCTTTTATAATTATAGTTACATCGCGACTAAAGAATATTTTACAGTAGTAAGCGATATAATAGAATAGTTTATTTAATTTTCAATAAAGGATATAAAGGACGGCGGGTAATTATAAAATAATATCGCCAATTAAATTAAATAGAATATCGAAGCCGGGTAAACTATTAAAAATATTATTTAAAAAAGGTACCCGCTATATAAAAAATATATAAACGTTACCTTTATTTTTTTAAATAGTAAGGTATTAAATTAATTTATTTCGGACTATAATTATATAAAGGAGGATAACCCTCCTTTATTATATAATATAGTAGAATTTAAAAAGAAATATAAATAGGCTAATTAGGAAATCCCTAATAATTTCAATTAGGATTTACTTTTTTATTAAATTATTAATACGTATTTCTATTTTATTTTTATTTTTATAAGAGCGAAATTTCCTCGTTGCGTTAATTTTCGTAAAAGTAAAAATTACGACCAAATTTAATTTATATAGAAGCGAAGCCGGGCTTAATTAACTTTTTTTTAAACGTATATATTATTAATTATATATTATACTCTCTTCTTCGAAGCGTTTTCTTTACGAATGAGGTTAGTATTAGTAAAACGCTCACTTATAGAATTATTATCTTAATAAAATTCTATCGAATTTATAGAATTAAATAAGCAGGTTAATTTTTCGAAGTTTATCCGTATATTATTATTATATTACCCGGTTTAATTATATAAATTTTTAATAAATTATATAATATATTTAGCGAATTTAGTTTTTAGGTTTAATATAAATTTTTTAGGGATATTTCTTAAAACGACCCCCGTTAATACGTTATATTTACTTAAGAGGCTTTCAATAAGAAAATAATAAAATAGATAGAGAATTTAAATAAATTATTTACGGTAATTAATATTATAATCGCTTCGTATTCTATAATTTATATAAAATAAATTAAAAAAGTAAAAATTAATATAGAATATAAATTTAAATTATTTATAATAAATAAATATATTTTTAAGGATAAAAATAAGGGTATAAATACCCCTTTTAAACGTAAGCCCCGCTTTAACTTTATAAATAACGACGATTTAAGGAATAAAACCGTCCTTTATAAAATCGAATTACGTATAACGATATAAAAAAACCCGATATTCGGTATTAAAATCGTTAACGAAATTTAATTTTTAAAGAATAGAAATACAATTATTTAGCGGGCAATTCGGCGTTTATTTAATTAAAAACGATTATTTTATTCTATTATTCCTATATTAAACCGGATTGGCAATATTCGGGTATTTATTATTATAATTTAAAAAAAATCGGATTTGGGGAAATATTTTAAATTATTATTTAGCCCTAACCGCGACCCGGTATTAATATTCGTCTAAAATTTTATAATATCCTATAAGAAAAATTACCCTAATTATATTATAAATAATAATACACTTAATTTTATTAGAGAAAAATTAAAGGAAATTGAATAAAATTAAGGATATCGTTAATAAGTACTATATTCTAACCTCTAGGATAATATTAATAACGAGGGTAAAACGGTTAATATATATACGATTACTATTTTAAATTATATATAAATTTTAATAATTAACAAGGGTATAAATACCCTTCTTACTCTTTTAAACGGGACGATTATATTCTTATCCTCCGAAATTCTATTTATATAAATCCGTTAAATATATTTAGGGTATAAATAACGGAAAGTAAAATTCGTAAAAATAATTAACGACTTCCTTCGGAATATATTTATAAACTTACCGGATTATAAAGTAAAAACGACGTTTATTATTAAAGAAAATAAAAAATAAATTGCATTTAACCTTAACGTTATTCGCTTATTATAATTACTATTATACGACGTATACGTATATAAACTATTATTTTATAAAAATTTAATAATTATATAAACTTTAATATAAGCGGTTAACCTTATTTATAAATTTATTAACGACCGAAGCTTCGAATATAATAGGAATAAAATTAATAACGAAAACGAATTTAGCGAAAATAATTAAGTATTTGGACCTTATTTATTAAAGGTTAAATTATTAACGTATTAAAATATTATTAAAGCGACGTAGAAATAAGGAAATAATCCTATAATTAGCGTTAAAGTCGTTAATATTTTAATTAATTTCGATTATAATTAAAAATTATTATATATATTCGAAAATTTAATATATAATATTAACCTCTTCCCCCTAATCGATTGGATAAAGATAATATATTAAGTATTAACGGAATCTCCTTTATTCGTATAAATTATACAAAAATATATTAAAATATATATAAAACGTAGGAGAATTTGAATAATTATTAATATATTATAAATATAAATATAAATTTATCCCTACTTTTACTCTTATAAAAGTGAAATTTATTACGAATATTTTATTCCTACCTTTATTCTTATAAAAATAAAGTTTATTACGAATACCTCCCTCGGATTTTTTATTTTCGTAAAAATAAAAACTATTGAATCTTTATTAACGCTAATATTATAATAAAGTTATAACTATTATCCTCCGTAAGGTCGGCCTAAATATTGTAATAATTTATTCGGACTAAATACCGATCTAGCGTATAATAATTATTAATTAATAAAATAATTGCAATTCGGATATTAACGTCCTAATTTTTAATTCGAACGTTTATATAATTAACTTAAATTTATATTATATATATAATATAAATATCGGCTTTAATTATATCTAGAACCAAAATATAATATTCTAATATATAGGGCGTTTATATTATATTAATTAGAAGTTTTAAATCGAATAATATTTACCGATTATTAAAATTATTATTTCGGATTAAATAGAAGAAAGAACGTTATATAAAATAAATTATATTTACCCTTCGTAAAGTTTACGCCCGTAAATAAATTAATATTCTACGTAATAAATTTACGAATTAGTAATAAACTTTAATTTAAAAAAGTAGTTCCCCGCTAAAATAAAAGATAATATTAAGATTATTATTAATTATAAAGCTATAAAATATATTTTATTATATAATTTCAATCGATTCTTATAAATAATAAATCCTCCTAAGAAAATTACCAATTTTTATTCTACCTATACAATATTTATCGGTAATTATTATTCGATAATTGTAAAAGCTCTTATATATCGAATTAAAGCTAAGATATTTATTAATTAGGATCTTTTTAACGATATAATAATTTTAACCGGTCCGTGGATTATTAATTTATATATAAGAAAGGATAATTTAATACGCCGACTTATCCTTAATAAAATAATTTAATTTATTTATAATATTTTGGAGGATATTTCCTCTATTTAAAATAGAATATTTTTTATCGAACGCTTCGTTATTTACTCTATTAGAAATTCAAAAACCGAGGAAATAAAGCGTATTAAACAGGCGAATAAATTAACCCACATTTATAATTAATTTATTAATATATTAATAAAAGGGCGTAAAATTAAAGTTAAAACGTTAGAGGAGGCGCTAAAGGACGCTATAAATTAATGCGGACCGAAGGGAGGATTTACCCTATATACCCGCAAAAAGAAACGTAAATATAAAAGTAAAGTATATATATATTCGTCCGAATTTAAAATAAATACCCCGTTTAAAGGCCGTATTCGGAAGCGATTTAAAATAGATATAAATAATAGAAATATTATTAAATAAATTAAACGGGTTCTTTTAATTTCATTTTTACAAAAGTAAATATTTATTTATTTTATTTACTTTTATAAAAATAAAATCCATTAAATAAATATTAATAATTTAAATAATAACGTAAACGATACTACTATACCCCTACGTATCCCTATTTATAAAGATACCCTCCTATAAGCCCTAAAATATCCCGATATTAATATTATTATAAATACGTTTATTAACGGCGTTATTAAGTAAATTGAATTCTATTAACTTTATTTCCGTAGAAGTGAAAATTTCCTACTTTCGTAAAAGCGAAGGTCGTTAAATTATTATTAATATTTTAAATAATAATACGAATAATACTCTAATTAATCTTAATTCCTATATAGCCGATATATTCGAATTATTTAGCGAGGGAATTAAAAGGGACGGCAATTCTATAGCCGTAGGATTATTAATTAATATAATATTTAATATTAAGGACGTTACTACTAGTAATAAACTAACCAAGACGATTAACTAACCTATTTATAAGCCTAATAACGAAGGCGGTAATATTCAAATACTAAATATTATTATTAGCGATAAACCGGCCAAAACGATTAATTAGTATAAGCCTAATAATAAGGGCGGCGATATTCAAATATTAAACGTTACTATTAACGATAAACCGGTTAAAACGATTAATTAACCTATTTATAAGCCTAATAACGAAGTCGAATTTCGAACTATAAACGAATATATTAAATAAAACGACGATATTAGTAAACCGCCTTCTCTTAAAAATACTCTTAACTTCGTTTCCCAATTCCCGCCCCGGGAAACGTAAAATAGCAGAACCGGTCCTATACCGGACAATATAACCGCTTAATCAATTTAATATTCGCTAATTTTCAATAAAATTAATTATAATAATTTTACTAAAACCGCTTAGCGTTTTTATATAATAATATAATATTTAAAGGAAAAGTAATTAAATAATAAAAGTTCGATATAGGACGTTCGCGTAACCGGCTAGGAAGGGGTATTCGATACCGCCGCATACTTTAAAATATATATAAATGCTTAACGCTAATTCGTTTTTACGCGTATTATTAATATAGTAAATAACGGCCTAAAATTCTATATATAATTAAAGGAGTATATTTAAACTTTAGGCTATAAATACGCCGATATAATATATAAATAAAACGGGGAAAATGCGAATAATATACCCTATTATTATATTAAAATTATACTAATATTTAATAAACGTTTCGCGGTAATTCGATTATATTACCTTTAAATTACGGTTATAGGAAGGCGCGTCGTATAAATAAAATTCGTATAACGTATAATTTTTTTACTTCGTTTTATTAATTATTTTAAATAAAATAACCTATAGTAAATAAATAATAAGGGATTTCCTAATATTTTAGTAAAAAATTTATAAATTAAAGTTAATAAGCGAACGATAGGTTATAAATATTTTTAATAATTATTATTATAATTAATAAATATTTAATTTACTATATATTAATTAATTTTTAATTATAAATTTTATCGGTTATTATAAATATATTATTCGGCGAATTAATTACTATTCCGCTATTCGTTTTAATATTCCATTTATCCGGGTATATTAATATATTTAATTCGTTCGCTTAATAATTAAATTCTTATTCGAAATATTAATTAACCTATAGTAAATATTGGACTAGGAATTATATAAATGCGATTAAATAGATTACTTTTCGGGGGATACGCTATATTCCGATTAATAACTAATTATAAAATAATTAAAGCAGTAAAACGGACGAATTCTATTCGGTAAATTTAGCGCCGGTATTATAGATTAATAATTAGGTATCGGATATATTCTAATTTAATATATTTACGCACTTACGTAGAATTTCCATTTAATATCTATTTCCGGCGCCCTATATAGCGTTTTATATAAATATTATTATTTCGATAAGGAAAATCCCTAATATATAATTCACTATTAAACTAATATAAAAAATATATTTTAAAAGGATAATTAATAACGTTAAAATATATAATAAAGTTTATAAATTATATAATCTAACGGAAAATTCAAGAAATTAAACGAAATCGCTTCGCCTCCGATTTTATTTCCTAAAACCTCCCTCTTTTTTAATTCTAATTTATTCCCTATATTCTTTACCTATTATTACTTTTTACGCTTCTAAATACAATTTACAATTACTAATTATTATTATATTTTTTTATATTTAATTATTAAAATATTTTATTTAACCTTTTATATATTATATTAATAAATATTTTTAATCCTTATAATATATTATAAACGGCCTTTAGGTCTTTAATTCATTATTTATTTCGCGGGTAGGTTTCGTTTTCTACCTTCTATTATTTACGCTTTTAAATATAACCTACGGATATTAATTTATTACTTCGTATTATTATTTAATTATTAAAATACTTTATTTAACCTTTTACTAATTACGTTACGGATATTTCGGTATTTTTAACATATTACGAACGACCTTTAAACTTTTAATTTATTATTTATATTATAAATAGGCCTATAAAGCGGAATAATAGGTACGTTATTATAAAGGATATTTCTAAGGATAGTAATACAAATACTATTATCTTTAATATATAAATATCCTATTATTTACATTTAATAAATTCGTTTAATTTATACTTCTAATAATTAAACGATTTTAATAATTATTAATCTTATAAGGATATTAAATCTAATAAAGGTTGGAATTTAATTTATAAAGATATTAAATTTAATAATCGGGATAGTAAATTAGAGGTATACTTTATTACTTAACGATTATTTAAAAAAAGGAAAATAGAAATAATATATAATAACAAATTACTTACGGGTAGTATTAGGATTCGAAATTTATATCCTTTTCCGAATTATAATATATTAATTATTAACGAAAAGCACTTTAAAAAGGGAAATAATTGGGTTAATAAAGTAAATAATATTTAATTCGTTTTAATAATTATATTAACGCTTTAAAAATAAAAAGATTTATTCCCGCCTTTTAATAATTTAAATTATCTTCCTTTTTATTATAATATAAAAGGGGATTTACCCCCTAAAGTCTTTAACGTTTAAATTCTTATTAAATACGTATAAGTCGTTTACGAAATTCGCTTCCTACGGGTAAAACCCAACTCCGATAAAGAAGTTCTATATTATCCAATTTTAAAACCCTTCGATTTTTAAATATTAAAAACGTATAACTTTAATTAATTCTATTAATTTATTATCTTAATAATTTTATTTTTAATATTAAAATAATTATAAAATTATTATTTATAATTATAAACCTATTTCGAAATTAAAGCGTTTAACTTCCTCTCCGTTAATATACCGTTTATATAACTAATAATAATTAAATTACGCCCCGTTATTTAGGTTCTTCTATAAGAAAATTAAATAAAATACGTAATTAATTATACGCCGAATACTATATTATATATATCCAATTTTTTACTATATAAAGCCTTTATCGCCTAATCCTCGTTTACTAAACGGGTAATATAATTTAAAATTAAAATTAATTATATAAATAGTAAAAAAGTAAAATAGAAGGAATTAATAACCTAATTTAATAATTATTTAAAATACCCCGCTACGAAATTATTCGAAAAATTACCGCTTAAAAAGGTTATAATATAGGGTAAAAAGTAGTTATATTTTAAATAAATATTTCAAACCCCCCCCTTCAATTAAAAAAAGCGTATCTCGGTTTCTATTTCCGGTAATTTAATTCTATAAGAATTATAATATCCGTTAAATTAATATAAAGGAAAAAGAAATAATATAGAGGTAATAAATATATTTCGCTTCTTATTTACCCCTTTACCCCAATTTATATTAAATAACGAAGAAAGTAAATCTTCCCCTACAAATAAAATATTACGCGTATACTAATATTTATAATATAATACCTATATATTATAAGGATATATTATTAGAATCCGCTCGCGAAATATAAATTTTAATTATATTAAATAATATTAATTAAAAAATTTATTATTTAAAAAATACGTAACGCAACGTATTAATTAATAATTAAAATAAATTAAAGCGCTAATTTAAATATATAGAAGCTAAGATTAATACTATAAAAGCACCTATTTATTCTATTAATATATATTTCGAAGTATTATATTTAAGGATTAATAAAAATATCCTTATATATTACACGGAGGCGCCTTATAACGTAACGTACATTTTCGAAATTAAATTAAACGTAAAAATTCTTATTATATAAGCGGAAATTAAAACGGTCTTTAATTAATATATTAAACCGGGGGCGGAAATTTTAAAAAGGGGTAAAAAGATACTTAATTTTATAAATATAATATAAGATAATAATTAGAAAATTAAAAACGTATTTTCTACGTTTATTATAATATTTTACGTTTAACGATAAAAGGGTAATTAACGAATAACCTTCGCTTATATATAAATAGGAACCGCAATTAGACTTCGCTTTTAAGAAAATAGAAATTTAATATATTTACTTTACTTATACGAAAGCGAAGCTTAGAATTCTAATATATTAATCTATTCTTATATAAATAATATATATTTTATTTATACGAAAGCGAAACCTAGAATTCTAATATACATTTTACTCCTATATAAATAAAGCCTAAATAAGTTATCATATACCTATATTAAAACGAATATTAATAAATCGAATAATATTAATATATAATCTAATTTAAGAACGTCTAATTAAAGTGGGTAAGTATCGCCCCACGGAATAATACTAAACGAAGTAGAATACAAATATAAAAATTACGAACTAAAATAAAAATAAAAAATAAATAAATATAATTTAAATATTCTCTATTAAATATTATCTATTTAATATTTCTATCGCTAAAGAAGCAATAAACTATTTATAGCAATAATTAGAATATATATAATTATATAAACTAATATATATTATTAAATTAATTCATTATCGTTTTTAAAATCGGAAGTACCGAATATAATATTAACGATCGGAGGGTCGTCGTTTTTAAATTTAAAAAGATTAAAATACTCCTAATCTTCCCCGTATTCTAATTTTACTTTTTTATTATTAAAGCGGTCTAATACGCTTATATATAATATATATATACTATCCTACTATAAATTAAACGTATTAAAATCGGTAAGGTCGGAAACTCTTTAGCGCCGTATTATAAATTTATTAATATAAATCTTATATATATAATTAACGATATTTTCGTCGACCAACGGGTTATTATACTTACCCCTATTAAATTGCCTAAATTCTAATTTAATTACCCGACGAATAATTATAATTAATAAATTAATTACTAATATCTCCGTAAAAGTAAATTTAATATTGTAAATCGAATTCTTATAGTATTTAATATCGAAAGTAAAAGACCGGTTAATATATTCTAATATTAAATCAATTTCTTTCTATTCGTTACTAGTTATAATATATTATATTAATCTAAATTATAAAATAGCCTAAAATAGGTTAAAATTAATAATTTCCGGATATAATAATTACGAAAAGTAAAGTATTTTTAATTTATAATTAATATTCCTTCTATTATAAAAGAAGAAAGGTAGGAAATTAATTACTTATTGGAAAATGCTGTAATTTCCGACCTTAATAATACGGATTAAAATAATAAAGATATAAATAGTATAGAAGTACCGATAAATATTACGGAATTGTATATTAATACTATCGCTATTATTAGAATATTTACTAGTATACGCCTTTAAAGTAAAAATTTTAGTATATATATCGTCGAATTAAATAATAAAATAGTATAAGCCGTATATACGAAAGCCTTTTATAATAGCGGTTCCAATAATTTCCTTATTTAAATAAACCGGATCGAAGAATTTATTATTAATTAAATTATATATAAAAAAAGCGAATATCCTAAAATTAAATATATTATAAAGGAGTTTTAAAGCGTAATAAAATTCGGTTTTATACTATTTAATGTATTTAACCTTATTAAGGCCGAATATATTTTATTTAATAAGGGACTAAAAATATCGAAAAATAAAATTAATAAAATTAAATTTAATATAAAAGAAGGTTAATATTAATATTATTTATTATTTTCAGTCGTAAATAAAATACGCTTTAAATTAAATAAATATAATTTTATAAATAAACGAAATCGTTTTTTAATTACTATAGATTAAGAATAATTAATTATTAAATTATTTTTAGCGTATACCGAATAAGTTAAAGAATAATTTATTATATAAATGATAAACGCCGGTTAAATCCCCTTCGTTTTCGTCGATAACGGGCATTTATAGGATATAATTTTTAATTATTCTATAACGCCGTACTTTAAAGAAAATATAATCGGGAAAATTATTATATTAATAAATTATAGGAAATAAAGATTATAACGTTTCGAATATAAATGAATTAATAGCGGCGTAGAATATAAATAAGGTTAGAATAAATAAAGGGATAACCTAATTTATTTAAAATAAAATATAAAAACGAAATTAATTAGGAAGAAATAGGCCTTTTATATCCGGGTTATTAATAAATAAATACGTCGTAAAATTGTATATTATATCTTATTTACTAATACCTAAACTTTAAATAGTATTGAAATAATTATAATTATTATATATAATAATAAAATTAAGGTTAAATATAATACGTTTAATATTATATTTAAAATTATTAATTGAAGAATAAAAGAATTTGGAAATTAATATATTAATTATTATTATTTCTATAAAATATTTAATTACTTCGTTTATCCGATAATATAAAGTATAAATACCGAATTTAGAAAGAGTATTTTAAATACGCCTTTTAACGCTATTTATCCGTAAATATAAATTTAAAATTTACGGGAAAAAGTCGGTAATATAAGGAGCGCGAATATTTATAATAATATTAAATATTATAAAAATATATACCGAAATACGCTCTTAATAATTAGAACGGACTTTATAGGTTCGTTAATAGGAACGCTAATATTTTATTAAAATTTCGAATAATAAATATAAAAAAGGTATTTATAATTTTAATACTATTGTATTTTATTTAATTATAGTGGAAATCTATTATATATTATATAAATCTTTAATTTAATAAAGCGCTTTACCGCTAATTATAAAAAGTTCGTATAATTTAATAAAAGAAAAAAAAATAATAAAATCTTCTAAATAAAATTAATTATCGGTATTAAAACGCTCTATTTATATATTAACGCCCGTAATTTCCGAAATATAATCCGATTTCCGTCGTTATTTTTAATTATATAAATTGTATATAAGAGATTTAAATTCTTATTAAATAACTTTAATATTATATAAATATAATTCGCTTTTAAATTATAAAAGGACGTTTTAATAGCGTAAAACCTCGCGGACTTCTTAATTCTAAAAGGCGTTAATAAATTAGAGGATATAAAACCCTAATTTACGCTTATTAAATCGGTTAATATTAACCTAATTATAAATAAATTATTATATAAAATTACGGTATTTCTTTTATAATTTTTAAATTTTAAAAACGAGAAATTATTCGGGATTAAGTAGTAAAAGAATAAGTATACGAAATTCGGATAGTATATTATATTCCCGATTTTATAAATTGAGGAAAATTATAAAATTTATTATATATATTCGCTAATAATTAATTAAAATAAGTATTAAGGGATTAAAAAGGCTAATTAGAGGGAGAATTAATTCGGACGTTAAATTTAGAGAACCGGGCGCGAATATATAATAATTATTAAGAAGTAATAGAAGATCCGAATATTAAAAAGAAGTCTCAATGTAATTAAAATCGGGGTCCGCTATTATATAGCGTTAGGCATTAAATATAATATAATAGTGGTAGTAATAGTGGTGAGAAATTGGTGTGGTTATATTTTAACGCAATTAAAATATATATCACTTTGTACTCGATGGCAATTTCGCGCAAAACGTACTCAGACTTGCTACCGTAGAAAGGGGGGGGGTGGGGTTTCGGAGGTGCGGGTCTGTGCTGAGACTAGTCATATCGTCGTTATTTGTAATAGAGGTATAGAGGTAATCGTCGATAAAAAGGTTCCGGTCATTAGCGCTAATCGAAGATAGGTTAACAGGCTCCTCGACTGGACCTTGGTCTCTGTCGTTGTCCATATTGTTGGTTTTGGCGGGCAAAAACACCAGGAATACAATCACGATGTCAAAAACCAAGCTATCAACTTTATCACGTATCCAGATCGAAAGCGGTGAGCTAGATTATACGAAGCTATACCCAAAACGTTCAAGTCTGGAAAGTGGACCTCGTATACACTACATCGATTAGTGGCCTCCACTCTGGGCGACCAAGAATTCACAGAAGTCTATACTGCTGGGAGCAAGCAGTCCGCTACCGAACGGGCCCTTAAAAGGATGGCGATGATGACGATGGTATCATGGCAATTGCCAAAATCCCATGCATGCTCTCAACACGAAGAAAGCGTGCGCCGAGATGGACAGAATTCCGCGACCATGCCTTGCAGACGTGTAACCGCGCGCGGGCATGGCGGAATCGCCCAGGACGAATATGAAAACCGAAGGACTTCGCATCTTTCCGCGCAAACTGGCATTCGTGCGAAGCATATTACTGCGCAGCCGTTGATGGATGTCCTCGACGCACTCGCATCTTTCACATGTACATAAGTGCTTCGGCGCATGATGCACCCCGTATTTCCTCTTCTGCAATGTCCACGAGCGGCATGTGCACCTTCCTTTAAGCGCATGCGACGGAGAAGCAACGCAACCCCTTATGACCTGTCATCCTGTCAAAGTTCGGCCGGTTCCGAAACCTCGACTGGAGCCCTTTTTGAGATCTTCGAGTTTTTGCGAGGTGCAGAAAGGAGAGCGGTGGACGAAGTGGACGTCAACGGACGATGATCATCAGAAAAAAAGACCGAAAGCACAAATTCCCCAGTGGGCCTACTTGGGGGTTGGAGTGCGTAGTCCCAAAGACCCTGAATTCCCTGAAATGCAGTGCAATGTCAGGAAGATGGAGTTGATGGACCCTTTGTGTGCCGTACAGTTTGTCCAGGCCAGGCCAGAAAGGAGCCAAGACTTACATCATCACCGCTTGGCGGCGGTGACGATGATTGTTGACGATGAGAAGTGGAAGCATGGCAGTTAGCGTCGGTTGTTTGGTCTTCTTGTTGGAAATTGTTAGGGGGCAGTGTTGAGTGTGGACTCCATCGTCAGTGTTGCCTGGGCAGGCACTTGTGTTAAACTGAAGTGGACTCCGAGCAAAAACACCATGACCGAAGACCACAGGTGATGGCGGTGGCTGCCTCCGAGGTGCCCATCGTGTGGCTATGACGACGGCGCCGGGCAACGGGCAACGGGCAACGGGAGGAGTTCAACACCGACACGGTCACTGGGAAGGGCCCGTGAGGCTTTTTACGAGAACGACAGGACAGGAGGATGTGAAGCTCACGAGGTTCCACCTCCCAGCTGCCAGCTCCCTTTCCCTTGCTCGGTTTTTGTCGGGCCATTTGTTTGAGCCGAGCTTGTGTCGAGCTTCGGTCGATGAATTTCTCGAAGTTGCCGTGGATATTTGCCTGACCGCAACCGACGCCCGGGAGAGAGGGACGGGAATGGAGACAATCTTGACAGAAAAAAAGGGGTTCAGTGTCCTTTGTTGACACTTTTCCACTTTCGCCATAGTGATGTTGATCGTTAGCGGCGAGGTCGAGTGTAGTTTTAGATAGGCTCCAAGATAAGGCCAGATGCTAAAATGGCTTTATTTTTCATGGCACGATTCTCGACCCAATCTGCGACTCTTGTTTACAGATTTCCCCAGACGGAACCAGACGCCGTAATTGCCAAACCCCAATCCCATTTGTTCCTTGCACCTTCTCTCACATGCAAGGTTTGGAATGTGGCTTCATCTGGTTGAGTGGGCGCATTCGCGTGGCGGCAGTCAGGCAATGGCCCAGTTTCTGGCAGCTGACAGGTGTCAGGCATCGGCCACGCGCCCACGCGCTACAGGCCGTCTGGGGTGCATGCAGCTGGCAGCTGGCGGCGCCGCGGGACACTCCGGGGCATTCGGCTTGTGCTCTGGTGTTGTCCCTCGGCAGGCCGCTTAAAAGCTGGCGCTGCTGTCCCCCACAATTGGCCATTGTCCCTGACCAATCGAACGACGGCACAGGGACACACCAGCCAGTCAACATCTGGGGATGGTGTCTGGGCAATCTGGGGAGAGGCATGTTGTGAACCATCTGGGCAAATGGCATGTCTGGCATGGAACAACAATGGAGGGGTGAAACGGCCAAACAGCGAACGAGTGGGAAGTGATGGACGGGCGAGACGGGCGAGACAGGCAAGGCGGGAATAATAAACAGCTGGTGAGACCACCTCCTCAACCTGATCACCCCACCATGGGACGCCCTCGGATGGCTTCCATGCCACCATGATGAAGGATCAGACGGCCGGCCGGCTTCCTCTTTGGTACTTGCATATGAAAGAGGTTGTCCAGAGTTGCATTGAGAAACAACATAGTACATATATAACTGACTCGTGTCCATTACTAAAGGGAGAAAGGGAGACCGCTGAAGCATCAGAGCATTTTAACCATCTCCAAACCCCTGGCGACCACAAGTGTTCCCAATCTCGTCTTACGTTGTTCAACTCCGCAACCCGATCTGCAATCTGCCCTGCCTTGGCCCTTTTTGAGATCTCCGCTTCCCCACGCTATCTCACTTGCTGCTCCAGGGCCAGCTCCGTCCGCTCGTGTCCTCCGCTCCTATGGTATCCACCGGACGTCAACAATAACCCATCTTGGAAATATATAAGAAGACGTCACTCCCCCCTTCTCAAAAGGCAGAAGGATCATCACCATCCATCGATATATCAGTCCATCCATCATCTACCTACTCGAGCTCAAGACGCCTCAGTCACATAAAACCTACAACAAGAACAACATAATAACAACATCATCGTCCATTACACCAACAGTCAACAAGCTTCACTAGCGTCGTCGACTGTTTCTTACACTAAGTAACCAAGAACACCAAGCACGAAACACCAAAATGAACCGTCAACCCCCCTCCCGTCTTCTCACCACCTCCGCTCGCGTATACCCCAGCGCCCTCCCCCACCTCTACCAGGCTTCCAACAAATCCTCCAAGGGTCTCAAATGGTTAGTCTCATTTCCCCGCAAAAACCACCCCTCGTCAAACCCTCACTAACACTTTGATCTCAGGCTCCCACCCCTAGTAGGCATCGTCGCCATCGGCTACGGCATCACCACCTACCGCGAGGCTCAGATGCAGCAGCGAGTGGCCGCCATGGAGCAAGCCGAGAGGGAGAGGCAGCGCCGCGCCAACATGTTGGCGGACGCCTACGGTGACCGTGGCAGTCTCGAGGAGTTGGAGAGAGCGGTGCTGGCTTATGAGGCTCAGCAGAGGCAGTGAGCGACTCATTCACTGCTCACGTTCTTTGCTTCGGATCAACGCACTCATACCACACGACGACGGCGACTACCGACTGAGTGACTGAGGCGCGAAACATCAACGAAAGCTTGAGCTCACCATTATCATCATGAAATGATTTACGACGGCATTGGAGTTTTCACGGGGAAAGGAGTTACCGGCGTTTTGTGCGCTCCTGAAACGGAGCGTTGGCTTTTTCTAAGAGTTTCATGGGAAAGGGTTTACGGGGATCATCATGCATCAGCGTCAGAAGCATTGCATTCGCATGTCTGCGCCATGCGAGCCTTTTTGGAATACTTTTTGGGATTTGGAGGGAATTGGATACCCACGGGTATTTGTTTGTTTTGTCGCTTTGGCAAGGAAGAAGAGGCGTGTGAAGTCAGAAACGTCCGGCGCTCTTCTTGCTCGCAGCGACGCGAGTTTTCATCGCAGCGACGCGAGTTTTCATCCCATCAGGGTCAAAACCAAAAGGAGAAGAGAAAAAACGGCGACAAGCTGCGACGAAATGCCCATCGTCAGAGCCTCTGAGCCAACACGCGATCCTCCTCGCATACACACTTCATCTTCAATGATTGTGTTAGTATTTTACATAGCTCGCCCAGTTTTTGAGGGCATGAAATAACATAACACATGACAAACAACCGAAACTGTCCCTACTCCGTGATTTGAATCCGTGATTTTTGAACACAAAACACCAAAATCCCATGTCCTAAACACCAACAACAGATCTGCCATCCATCAACACCGACGAGCTCACAAGCTCAGAAACAAGCTTCCACAGATCATCCTCCCCAATACCGCAAAGCCACCCAAAAGCCAAGTGTTGATCCTCTCCTCCCTCCCAAGCTCACCCTGACAGAGCACTTACAAATGTGGGTGGCCCAGTTCCTTAAATCCGACCCGAGCCCCAGCACCGAGCGTACTTACGCCCAAAGGGTACGGAGGTACGGAGGTACTCTCCGCCGAGGCGCAGCACCCCAAGCTTCAAAGTTGCATCCACTTCGGTACCTCCCCCCTACCAAAATCGTCTCATATGAAGCCATTTCCCACTTGGGTTCGAACCACCGCTCACCAACTGGACGCCCACCGGTCGCCGCCCGCGGCAACCGCACTGGTATTGATGGATGGACGGCAGCGACCACGGCAGCCACGGGGCAGGCAAGGAGATAAAATGGTCCAAAAGGAAGAGGACCCCGCGCACATGAGCCGAGAGTGGCTAGAGAGCCAAAGAGCGTTGGCTCAGGCTGGGCGTTGATAGGCTGCTGGCTTCGGCTCGGGAAGTGGATGGACGTGGAAAGTGGGAAAGATGGGAAATGTGTGTGTGTGTGTGTGTGTGTGCACGACAGCTACAGCGAGATCAAAACCATCGACAACTTGTCTTGTCGGAAAGAAGTAATTCCCAGCGATCTTCAACACTCAATCAACAGCTACGATCATGACCACGACCGCAGCTACGCATAGCCATAGGGTACCGACAGCAAGCCGGGCGGGGACAGTAATACCTTTTGGTGGTTGCCCGTCTCAGTAAGCGTTGTGCTTCAAACACTTGCCGCTGCTGTCGTGCCACTACATACCCTTTATCTGATATTCTTTGGAGCCACGGGCTGCGCCGTCACAGACCGGTTTGGTGTCTGACATGTTCGGCGCAACTTTGCGGATCTGGTGAAAATTTGCCAAGTAAGCCTTGGCAGGAGGACAGTGAGATGGAGTGTTATTGAGATCGTGGGTGTGGTGGAGAAGCATGGTGATGGGGGGTACGGTGAGGATGGTCATAGTTGATGGTGTGTTGACAGTATGGAAAGGATCTGGATGGATTAGAAGCGAGTGAGGTAAGTGGACATTTCATAACATACTACTGTCGAGTTGTTCGTATCTCTCTGGTATGAACGCCAATAATATTTCCGATGAAGGGCTCTATTCCCAAGCTACCGGCCCAGTGGTTTGAGGGCAATATGCTAACCGTAAAACATGACATGAAAATATGGACAAAATGAGAAAAGGAGACCGGAGATGCTCCACGTACACTATTTCTTCTTCAAAACACCATTCACCTCAAGGCCGGCTTCTTCTTTCCTTTCGCCTGTTCCTCCTTGGCAATCTCCTCTTCCTCGTCCTCCCACTCGCCGTCCTGCTCCATCTTGGCATTAGCCTGCTCCTCAGCATCACCAGCCAGACCCTCGCTGTCGAAGCCGTCCTCGGCGTCGTACATGTCGCTGTCGTAGGGGTAGTCCTCCATCTCCTCGTCCTCGTCGTCGCTGTCGTCCTTGCTCTTTCCACCGGTGGCCTTCCTATGAGCAGCCTTCTCGGCCTTCTTCTTTTCCACGTTCGCCTTCTGCTGCTTCCTGCGCGCCTCCTTCTCTTTCCTCTTCTGCTCCCACTTCTTCTCGAGCTCCCTGATCTCCTCGGGGGTCTTGTGCACGTACTCGTGCCACAACACCTTGCCAGAGCAGATGCCCTCCTCCACCTTGGTCATGCGTAGCCGCATGCGAGGTCCGAGCTCTACCAGCTTTACTGCCCTGCGCTCAACGTTGTCGTTCTGACCCTCCTCTTCCTCCTCAGCAGCCTCCACGGCCGCAATGGCAGCCCGCGCCTTGGCGCTCTTGACCTTCTTCGGGCCCTGGTCTAGAATCTCGATCTCGGCGTCTGTGTCGTACTCGCTGCCGCTGGTGCCGTCCGTCATGTAGCCTTGCCCGTCCTCTCCACCGATCATAAACTCTGAAATGTCGCGAAGCTTGCCAAGGTTCGGGAGGCCGCCTTTCCTGCTCTTGGACTTGATGAGCTTCTCAGCGGCGTTCAATCGCCTGAGGGGCTTGGACATGCCAACGGCCTTTGTTGTGATGGCGTAGTGGCGGAAGTTGATGATAAACGAGCCGTCGTTCTCTGGCGACTTCTCACGGTTGAGAAGTAATACTCTGCGAATCGACTTGAGAGGGGTCTTCTGGGGGTTGATGGGAGGGAAGAGAGACTGGAAAGCGGTCGTCGTGATGGACTCGAGGTGCTTGGGAACCTTGGAGTTGGCGTCGGCGTTGGGATCTGTGAAGTTGTTCATGACCAACTAAAAGTATGCAGTTAGCATGCTTGCTCCAAGAGCAGAAAACAAGTGTAGACAGCAACATACCAATGGGGGAGTAAGGTACTCCTTGCCGCCACCCTTGGGGTGCCTTTGCGCCCTCCGCACATCTTTTGCGAGGGAGTACTTGTCGACTCTGAAGTTGAATGTAGGGCCCCGGGGAGCAATAGCAAGTCTGAGGTTGGTGTTTCCGGACTCGGATCTGGAGAAGAGCAAAAGATGGGTAACGCCTAGCGGTCCGCACATGGTAACGTAGTCGCGAAGTCTGTTGGCCTTTCTCTCCTTTAACCTTGTCGCAGTACCGGGCTCCATGACTCTCCTGACGTCGGTCGCCAATTGACTGATGCTGGTTCCTACTTCGCCGGCGCCAATGCGAATGACCATGCTCTTGGGATCTTTGCGGTCGGCATGGCCGTTGAGAGCCGCCGAAGAGACGGGGTTCTTGGCTCCGACGTGGGTTCTCTTCTTGACTCTTTTCCTGGCCATTGTGAAAGTAGTTGTGGTTGTCTGTGGTGGATGGTTGGTGTTGTTGGGAAAAAAAAAGAAGTGGTGATGATGGTTTGTTTCAAAGGTCTGGAACTGGCAGACTCGAATACAAACAGAAGTGCAGTGCAAATGTCAATGGGCGTCCCTGATGGAGAAGCTTGGGACAATGGCCCGTTCTGACAAAAATTTCGGTGGGGCCGGGGCTTATCGTGCAGGACCCGCCAACCGATAAGCCTGGAAATTTGGGGAAGATCAATGGAAAGTGACATAAAAGTTCAAAGTCCACTGGAACTCGTCGCGAACACCACTGTCGTCGGTTCCGCCCTATACATCCATATTCACAGCCATCATGTCGACAAAACGGAGGAAAACTTCCGACGAGCCCAGCGCCCTCAAGAAGGCGGCTGCCCCATCTGCTCCCGAGCTGAAGAAGGAGAAGAAGGTCAAGGCCACCAAGAAGACCGAGAAGACGGAGAAGAAGCAAGATGCGCCAGAGCCACCAACAGAGCAGTCCAACAACTCGACAGAAGAAGACTCCGCGACTCTCGACAATGCGCCCGAGCAGGAGGAGACCGAGACGGTCAAGAAGTCCTTCAAGGATCTTGTATGCTTATCTCAAACATTCAATCTGGCTTATGGCAGTAGTTGCCATGGTGCTAACTAGTGTCTTTCTACACAGGGAATCGTCGACGCCCTCTGCGAAGCTTGCGATCGTCTCGGATACAAGAACCCGACCCCCATTCAAGAACAGTCGATTCCTCTAGCCCTCCAGAACCGCGATATCATTGGTATTGCCGAGACCGGTTCCGGTAAAACAGCAGCTTTCGCCCTTCCCATCCTACAAGCGCTCCTCGACAAGCCGGCTCCTCTGTTCGCCCTCGTCCTTGCGCCGACAAGAGAACTTGCAGCCCAGATCGCCCAGTCCTTCGAAGCCCTTGGTAGCTTGATCTCTCTACGATGCGCCCTGATCTTGGGTGGTATGGATATGGTCACGCAGGCCATTGCTCTCGGCAAGAAGCCCCACGTTATCGTCGCGACTCCCGGTAGACTGCTCGACCACTTGGAGAAGACCAAGGGCTTCAGCTTGCGTGCCCTGCAATACCTGGTAATGGACGAAGCCGATCGTCTCCTCGACATGGACTTCGGTCCCATCCTCGAAAAGATCCTCAAGTTCCTTCCCCGCGAGCGCCGGACGTTCCTCTTCTCCGCCACCATGTCCAGCAAGGTTGAGTCTCTGCAGCGCGCCTCGTTGCGGGACCCTCTCAAGGTCAGCGTGTCCAGCAACAAGTACGCCACCGTCTCAACTCTCAAGTCCAATTACGTCTTCATCCCGCACATGCACAAGGACACCTACCTGGTCTACCTCTGCAACGAGTTCGCCGGCCAGACCATCATCATCTTCACTAGGACCGTGCTGGAAACCCAGCGCATTGCCATCCTTCTCCGAACCCTCGGCATGGGCGCCATCCCTCTTCACGGTGGTCTCTCACAGTCTGCCCGTCTTGGTGCCCTGAACAAGTTCCGTGCCGGCTCTCGCGAGATTCTCGTCGCTACTGACGTTGCTGCTCGTGGTCTCGATATCCCCAACGTCGACTGCGTTATCAACCACGATCTTCCCCAGGACTCCAAGACTTACGTCCATCGTGTCGGTCGTACCGCTCGTGCGGGCAAGTCTGGTCATGCTATCAGCATTGTAACACAATAGTAAGTTGCACACACCGATTTACTTCAAGGGAACAATATACCTAACCATGATACTTCAGTGACCTCGAAATCTGGCTCCGTATCGAAGCCGCCCTCGGCCACAAGCTCGACGAGTATCCCCTGGAGAAGGATGAGGTTATGGTGTTCAAGCCCCGTGTCGAGGAGGCCCAGCGCCATGCCAGGAACGAGATGAAGGCGTTGATGGAGAACCAGGGCAAGCACGGTGGCTTGCTCAAGCGCAAGCGCGGAAAGGGCCAGGGTGGCGGCCGTGATGATATGGATGCTGAGGAGGGTTGAAAGAATCTGTGATGAATGTTATCATAATGTAGCGGGGCGATTCTATTTTTCTGGTTAAAAGCGAACAAAAACACGATAAAATGTTGAAACCAATACCTGGCCGGTTGTACTTTTGAAGATGCATGTAACGACATGACAATAATACCCTGATGGAACGCTTTGTGGTTGTTTAGCCAAATTATATAACGATGCTACTTATGCCCTTGGTTTCCTATGCCAGATCATCAAAAGCACGATTAAGCACCCTCAGCAAGAACCCTCGTCCAGTCAAACTTCCTCCACCTCTTCTTAAAGCCGTCCACCCTTTCGTCCGTCCTCGACCACCTCCCTTGCCTCTTAATCACATCCGGCTCCGTATCCAACATCCCGCCAATGATCTCTCTGGCAAAGAGATCTCCCTTCGGCCACCTTTCCGAATTCTCCACGATATGCGCCAACCCGCCATCTAGATTAAACCACACATGAAAATACGGCATCTCCTTCGCGATGCTTTTTCTGAATGCCAGCTTGCCCATCCCTTCCCTGGCGGCTTTACCGGTATCGATCACCTTCTTGTGCTGCGCCCACTCATCGTCCGCCGACAGCATCGCCTCCCTAAAAAATGCGGGCGCGGTATCGCCTAGGTCCCAAGGGATGGGGACGGCCATCATGGCGGCGTGTAACCGGCGGCCTGGTGCGGCGGCGTTTTCGTAAAAGAGTACCTCGCGGCCTTGTTCGTGATATAAGCGGGTGAGCGACTTCATGAAGTTGCGGATCTCTTCCCACTCATCGTCGTCGCATTCTAGTAAGTTGGTGCGGTGGCTGATGGGCACGATCAGAGCGCCGCCCTCGGCGCCCGTCAGTTCGGGAGCGGTGGGCAGGGTCAGGTAAACGCGGGTGGCCAAGGAGATGATGGGTGCGGTGGGTAAGTTCTTGGGAGGCGCTTGTTCCTCGTGGTGGCAGAGCGGACAGGTGTCGAGGATCTTGTTGAGCTTGCGGTATTCGGCCACGGCCACGTTCTTCAGCGAGGCCTCGTTTTTGTGCACCCGCTTGGCCAACTTGGCCGCGTTTTCGTCCAGGTACTCGAGGTCGTTGTCGAACTTGGCGTCTTTGGCAATGCGCTCGGCTAAGCGCAGACCCTCGCCACCGGCTTGTCCCCTCGTGCGCCGTTCTTCGCGCACCATGTCCTCGATGCTCATGTCCTCGTTCTCCACGACGGTGCCGCGCTCGCGGCCACGCTTGGTGTTGGTCACGGCTACTACTTCGCCGCGAGGGCCGGCGAGCATGCGGCTGTGCGAGGCGTCGAGGACGACAGCGGCGGCCCCCGAGACGCTGCCCGCTTGGAAGACGTTGCCGGCTTGGAAGGCGGCCATGGCGGCGTTGTATTCCTCCTCGAGCTTGGCAGCATCGGGCGCCTTGCGGAGCTTGGCTTTCATGAGAGCGGCGCGCATGCGGTTGAGCGTCGATTGATCGATGGGAGGCGCCTTTTGTAGTTGATCCTCAATCACAAGGCCTTGCGTAGGTGGAGGTGAATCGTCGCGTTCCTTTGGCGATTCTGGCTTCTGGGGGCGCATCTTTGCCATGCGCTCGGCGTATAACTCGCCCGTTGGCTTCTCTTTACCAACGTAGCCATCGCCGTACACCTTCCTCCTATCCACCTCAATCTTCTCTTCTCTGGCCTCATCAAATTCTTCTAGGCTTCCGAACCGTTCGAGGGCCACCTCCTCAACCGTCTTCCCCGTTTGTTCCGCCGTAGTGTAAACTGCCTTCAGCTTGGTCATTCGCCATTGGGATCCTTCGTCGCCGAACGTATAGGTGACCTCTCGCTTCCGTAGAGGTTCCTGTCCTTGCTCAGCACCACCACGCTCGACTGGCAGAGACCAGTTCTCCATGTCGGCTAGCCCTCGGTTGACCTCCCTGTCGTGCAGAACTCGTTTTGGCGCTTCCGTTGGTGGCGATGGACTCCTTTTCCTGCCTCGTTGAACGTAATCGACGTCTATCGCCGATGGCGCCGTCATCCAAGAGTCGCGAACAAGCGCCGGCTTGTCAGCGTCCATGGGGGCCTTCTCCTCGTCCGGCAACGGAAGGTCTTCTTTGGCGTCGGTTGGTTTGAGGTCTTTCGTGTCCAACGTGCTGTGTCTGCGGTCGCTTCTGTCTTCCCTATCCCTATCCCTATGTCTTTCTCTGTCCCGGTCCCTCGACCGATCCCTATGTGACCTGTGCCGGTGTCGCGATTCCTCATCGTGGCGGTCATCATCACGCGAATGGCGCGATCGCTTGTGTCGGTGGCCATCCTGGTCGTCATCATTGTCGTCGTCTCGAGAACGATGTGATCGGTGGCGGTCGCTGTCCCTTCCTCTATGCCTATCTCTGTCCCGATCCCTTTCACCATCTCGTTCTCGCTTCCGGTCGCGGTCGCGGTCTGATGATCTGTCGCGGCGATGATGATGTTTGTGTTTACGCCGTTCTTCTTTTTCCTTTGCGCGCTCACGCTCCGCTTTTTCTGCGGCGAGCTGCTTCTCAAAGTCTTCCAAGCTGTCCATTTTAGCCGCTGCAGATGGTGCGCAATTGGTTCTTGATGAGTCAACCTCACAAGTTGACAATTGTACAAGAGACGGATTGATTGTGGAGGATGCTGCAGTGGAGTGACGTATTTTATCGGGATGTTTTAAGGTCGGGTCCAACGCAGGGGCTAACCCGGAAGGGTAGTGTTTCTTGGCACGACTTTCCTTATCGTTATCAGCCAACTGGACTTCCATGTCATCGAGCTTCAGCTTATCACACCTATTTTGACTATATTCTACTTTCATGTTGGGTCTTAGTTCTTCGCCTTGACATTTCATTGATAATCGCATACGTCGCCCGTTTGCACGGAGCCAATACATTGTTGAAGTTGAAGCTTGGCTTGCACCGCAGGTATACCCCGATCACAGCACTTCGAATCGAATCAGCAATGACCACGATACACTCATGACTGCAGGCTCAGCAAATATAACCATGTTATCATTCAATCTGCGATGTAGGTGTATATCTAAGCCGGAATGGGATCAACATTCTTTCTTCCGAAGGTGCTCGGACAAAACCGTCGGTTTGTCCGGTAAGAGACAGCCTTAGCATATATACCGGTAGATCACCGTCGAGCATGTTTGTATGTAATGGCACTGCAGCGAAACGGAAGGCTTGCCTCCCGACGACATAACGGCGAGGTTTACTGAGAACGACCTAATGTTGAGTGCGAGTGAAAAAATTATCTGTGGCTTTCGTTGTGTCGGAACGCTGATGACTGAGACCCATCCGTCTGATAGGATGAAAACAGATGCCGAGCTTCTCTGCGCCGCTGACTGATGATTTCATTTTAATGCTCCGAGTGATATTTTTGATGGTGAAGCGGAATGTTTCAGAAAGAAGTTTTTTTGCAGCCGTATGTTCATTACAATTACTCCGTAGATTAGAAGCCATAACCGGATTGAGTAGTTTGAACTCAAGCTTAGACAAGAGAGGAAAACAAAAGCTTCGATGAGACAACGGATTCGGGGTCTCGACGGTCGAGACCATGAGCTTCACAGGGCGCTGTGGAGCGGCCGCCGTCTTAACCACTTCAAGCTTAGCGTTGGCTCTTGGCAAGGGCCGTATTTGATAGTATACCACCGCATCACGCACATACTGTGATGAGCGCGGGTGTGACAACCATTGTAAAATCTTGCTGCCTGGATATTCGGTTCCAAAGCGAACTTTGTTGTTGTTGGGCATAATGGGGAAATCTCCCTACAGAGCGGGTGTAAGTGCCAAGTGAGATCTCTTGAGCAAATTATCTGGTCTCTTTGTGATTGTGTTTCATTACCATGAACCATGACATCTCACGCCTGTTTTATACGTCTCATGCCCTACGGGAGGCGGAAGTAGACGTTAAAAATAACAACAAAAAAAATCTCACGCCTGTTTATATAAAAACCATACAAGAGAAGAAAGCGAATGGGTATAAGAGAATCCAAAAAGCACCACAAGCCACATATCTGCGTCCCATCTATCTACCTTGAATCCACAATGATAATTATACCAAATCTGCCATGCTCCATCACCTTGTATATGTGTTCTTATACAATTGCTGAGCCTGTGGACCCTGGGGATACTGGTTGACAGGAACCTTGGACGAATCCACCGGCCCATAATCTGCAGGGTTATACGGAGCGTAGTGAGACGGATGTGGGATACGTGGGTCTAGCCTCTTCAAAGCCTCCCCCCTGTGCTCCTCGGATGTCTCCTGGTGGGTTTGCAGTCCGAAGTTCTTGTCCAAGCCTGGGGAGGGAAAGCCGCTGTGTGACGAGGGGTTCGGGCTCGCTTGTACCTTGTCGGACGAGTACGACTGGTTGGAGTTGCGGTTCGAAGATGGCTGAGAGTGAGGCTGGAGGTTTGCTGGTGCGTGGTAGAAATCGCCTGGCATCTCGATAGGACCGTTGGAGACTGGTTCAGGGTTGGTGGCAGGCAGCTCCTGGGGTCCGTTTGGCGTTCCGTAGCCGAAAGCCGCGGGTGCCTTTCCATGGCTGTTCGGTCGGCTGTACGATCCCGAGGTATGTGGCCGGTGTTGGCTAGGAGTAGCAGACAATGGTCGCGGGATCTGGTAAGGAATGCCAGGAGACATGGGTGGTGGAGAATGAGGTGGTGTACCAGCGACCGACGAGCTGGCAAAGGTAGGTGAAAACTGAGGGCCAGGAGACTGCACTGCTGGTCGTTGACTCGTATTCCTCTTGTCGGCCGGATTGAACGTTTTGAGCTTCCCGTCTTCAATCATGGCCTGAAGTACACCAGTATCCAATAATTCGGCCTTTTTGATGATGCGTCTCACCATCTCCCCACCCGCCTTCTTCATCTGCGACTTGACAAAGCTCATGACAGTGCGGCTGCACTTGATCTCGATATCTTCGCGAAGATAGAGCCCATCCGAGGGCGCTCCAAGAGCTGACAACCCAATCTCCAACGGCTCTGGAGGCTCGTAGTTTGGTTGATTGCCCGCGATGCGGTACTTGTTGCGTAGGTCGACGTTCATGGGGGCGTATATGTGAGTCTGAAGACCCCATGGCATGTCGTGAAAACAGCCGTTGAATTTGATAACCGTAGCCCCCATTTTTCCAATTCCTGGCACAAACGTAACTCGTTCGGTGATCTCGTACCACGTCGCATAATATTCGTCTGTCTCTGCATTCTGAGGTGCTGCGATGGGCTTGTGGTCGAGGACAAGCGGGTTAAGGGTGATGACTTCGGAATGAGAATGAAGGATGTCGATGGCTAGCTGTCGAGGGATGAAGCCCGGGATGGGTGTGATGACAGTAAAAGATTCCTTCTTGCGCAACATGCCGGGCAATGAGTGCCGTAAGCGGCTATGTGGCACCAATAAATGAAGGTGTATATACCTCCTTCGAGGTAGAAGGGGAGAGGTGTAAAGATCTCGTCTTTGAAGCTTTGGTTTGGCGAATCGCTGCTATTTGGGAGAACTCGAATGGTGAATCTTGTCCAGGTGTAAGACGAGAGATGAAGCAAGAGAGGAAGTGGAAAGAAGATAACCCAACAGATCTTACGGGGTCAGCTTGGGGTAAAATGGACAGGACGTTGAGGAGGTGGGTTGGCAGGGCTGAGTCCCAGTCCCAGGGACGGCACCTCGTGGATGGCCGCTTGATTCCCGACCACACTACAACTGACGGGATCTTGTCCTTCACGTTTGTGGCTTATTTCACCAACCCAGCTCTGATCACCCACCGTTTTTGAGGAGTTTTGACGCGATAAGAGGCCACCCAAGCTGCGCCCACTCCCCCAGCGCGGGACCACCAACATCCGCTCAACATGGTTAGCGGTCATTGGCATTGGTGATTTGCCCCGCCAGAATCCTGCCTGTAGTTCTTGACCGTTTCTGCAGATGACGTGAGACAGCTTTACCAAGGTGCCTATATTCGCCCAACATAATGAAATCGCCACTTGACAAGTCCTCGGAATGTTTCAAAAGCATCGATATACGTCTTTCGTTGCTTGGCGCGAGAGGATTAGTAGGATTGGGCAAGTGGACAAACCGCGTGGGAATTATGGAACAATCGCCATTGATGTCGATGAAGCTCAGGACTCGAGGGCCCGCGGCAAACGCCAACCCGTCCGGCCGTTGCGATCCTAAAATACCCAGACACCGCAGTACGGGTTCGTGAGTTTGCATCGAAGGTCAAAGGCCTATTCATTGCCGCAAATGGGGGGTGCGATGGTCGTAAATTATCAGCCGCCGGGCTGGACACAATATCTGCGTCTTCCAACAGCTGTGGTGGGCTGTTAATATATGCATGAAGCAGTCAATCGAGACGTATTTAGATCAAATTAGTGAGGAAGTTCAGGATAAGTATAAGATGGGGGCCAGCCGGATAGGCATTCAAGTTGTGGAACATGAAGACGAAGTTGAAGATGTTTGTAAAGCTGAGTAAATGGAATGGGCCAAAGAAGCTCAACTTCGAGGTTTCAAAGGGAATGAATCAAATGCCAAGACTCACCGGCCCCACCCATGCCGTTCCCTTGTGATGGAAACCTTCATTCCGCTATCGATGGACTTTTTTTTTTTTTTTGCAGCGTTGCCCCTCTACGCCCCCCGGACATTGACCCCGTCGCAACCACCTGCGGCCATCTTTAGTGACCCCGCCGTTTACGACATCCGTCAAACTTTCTTTCCGAAAATACAACACCATTTCCGGCGCAAACTCAGATCTGCCAACAACATTTACAACTTTATCCGACAGACACACCGAACCGATACCAACCGGTAATCATCTACACCCGTTTATCAATGGCTTCGACTTCGGCATCGTCTGCCGCTAAGGCTGACCAGCCTGTTGCCATCGTCTGCGTTGGCATGGCCGGTAAGCTTGCGCATGTTCGCCGTATTCTAGAGGTTCGCGAACTGACCATATCATCCAGGATCCGGCAAAACGACCTTCATGCAACAGATCAATGCCCACCTCCACGGAAAGAAAGAACCTCCTTATGTCATCAACCTCGACCCAGCAGTCACCCACTCGCCCTTCGAGAGTAACATCGACATCCGCGACTCGGTCAACTACAAGGAGGTGATGAAGCAGTACAACCTGGGCCCCAACGGTGGTATTCTCACATCGCTCAACCTCTTCGCCACAAAAGTCGACCAGGTCCTCGGCCTGCTCGAAAAGCGCACAGCGCCCAAGCCCGACGACCAGTCGCACACCCCCATCAAGCACATCCTCGTCGACACACCCGGCCAGATCGAGGTCTTTGTCTGGTCCGCCTCTGGCCAGATTTTGCTCGAGTCGCTCGCCTCTTCCTTCCCCACCGTAATCGCCTACATCATCGATACGCCCCGCACGAGCTCGACGTCGACCTTCATGAGCAACATGCTCTACGCCTGCAGTATCCTTTACAAGACCAAGCTGCCCATGATCCTGGTTTTCAACAAGTCTGACGTCAAGGACCCCGGTTTCGCTAAGGAGTGGATGACCGACTACGATGCCTTCCAGGCTGCGCTGCAGGAGGACGAGACCAACAACGCGTTTGGCGGGGCGGAGGGCACTGGTGACGGCATGGGATCGGGCAGCGGATACATGGGCTCGCTGCTGAACAGCATGAGTCTGATGTTGGAGGAGTTTTACGCACATCTTAGCGTTGTCGGCGTCAGTTCGCTTTACGGAACGGGCATTGACGAGTTCTTTGCTGCTGTGCAGGAAAAGGCGGAGGAGTTCAAGCGCGACTACCAGCCTGAGCTCGAGAGGAGGCGCGAGGAGCGTGAGGAGAACAAGAAGAAGGCTAGAGAGAAGGAGCTTAACAAGATGATGAAGGGCATGTCGATGGGCGATGCCGCGGGTGATGTCACAGTGGGCGATGTCAATGATGGAGAAGCTCCCGAGCCGCTGAGCACGGATGAGGAGAGCGACGAGGAGTATGGCGACGATCCCAACGACGAGTATGACCGCGAGGGATTGCAGGCGAGGTACGCCGCTGCCATGCAGGGTGAGGATGACTCGGTTTTGGCCGAGGCAAGCTTTGCCAAGTATCTTCACACCCAGCAGAGGTGATGAGGTTTGATCGTTTGCAGTATTTGCGGGTTACGAAGAGAAATGTGGAAGGAAAAGGGAGATTTAGCATTACAACCGGCGTTCTGAGAGTGATACCATACCAACGTTTTAGATGGCAAAAACATGATCAATAATGAAAAGGCGTTATAGAACTTAATTTGATTTTGAGGATGTTAAAAGCAATGCTTTCTTTGTAAAAATTCCCACAAGTCTACCGGTATTTCCCAGAACGCCGCCATCATGATAATGTGATGAATATGATATCTCTCCTCGGTCTCCAGATTACACTGAGCCATGAGTCCAACGCCGGGCCGTGCTATGGCAACCACGGCTCAGGCTATGGGACCATGCTAAGTCCATGTCGACGGGCAGTCCGAACCTCCATGGCCTTGAGCGTCCCTCCAGGAAGGCATCCGTCCTGCCTGTAGCCTCGGCTCCTGTGCCGGGAGCATAAAGACGTTCCAAGCCGGGCCAGGTATACATGCACGACGCGTATTTTATCCCGTTATTGAGAAGACCGCCCCCTTCCCTTCTCTTTGTGCTTTCTGCCCCAGAATTTGATGAAACATTTAACGAGCCTCGAACTGAACCATTCTGTAACAACCAAACAGTTAGCATACTGCTTCATTTTCCCCTTCTCTTGTCCCATCTGGTCGGGTTTTCCCTCGAAAGAATAAAAAAGACGTACCTCTTGGTGCGCTCCTTGTACAGAACGCGCGCACCGCACTTCTGGCAACGGATGGGGGCGCCCTTCTCGAGGGGGACGCGCACTGCGCAGTCGCCGCACGTGTACCACATGATGCTGCTGCTACCGCTGTTGCCGTCGTTGTTGGAGGCGCCGGTGGTAAAGCCCTGGGCGTTGGGGACCTGGTATTGCTCGCGGGAAGACATTGTGGGTTGTTGTGGTTTGGAAGTAGTTGGGGTTTGGTTGTCGTCGAGTTAAGGAGTTCGATGGAATGGCTCTAAGTGTGAAGCAAGTCGTCGATAATGGTTGTTGAGAGCGATGAAAAGCGCGAATGCGACGGTTTTGATTGTCGTGATTATTTCGATGATTGATGACGGGTGGATTTGGATGGTTTGCGATTTGAGGGAGATGGGCGCTATCGATACAGGCGAGTTTCACTGGACGCGAACAGCGGGCGTGAAGGTTGTAAAAAAAGGCGGGACGCTGAGGCAGAAAGTTCCAGACTTTGACAAAGCGGAAAGAGCGTGAACCTTGAAAGCACTTTCCTTGCCCCCTGTCAAGCCGGACCCACCCTCTTGGTGGAGAGCTGTCACGGCGGCAGGCAAATCCCCCACGTTTTGGTGGGGATTGGAGGCCGAGGTTGTTTTGCGGTTGCCCTGCGTTGGTGTTGGCGCCGGGTCAGCTCCGCCCGGCAAGCGGAGGTGATGCACAGGTGGGAACGGGCCGGGGCATTGCAGTGTCTTTCAGATTTCCCGGAACTTTCATCCCGAGTCCCATTTCTCATCTCTCTTCAAATTTCATCAGTTTAAAAGTCATCATACACAAGACTCATTTGCAGCGTTTCGTTTCTGGATTTGTCACGGAGCAACAAGGCGTTGTTATCCTTTTTGCATTGGTTGGTCTCGGCGCATTCAGCAAACAATCATCTTTTTCGGCGCATACTCATCATAGAGCTCATTCTTCATCTCTTCGGGTCATGAATTTGGCTTTACTTTGAACTCAACTGCAAAATAAACTACCAACTCGTCCACAAGATACACGAAATTCCAAATCCTTTTCAGACAGAACCAAACCGCAGCCATGCCTTCCACAAACGACGACAAGAAACCTCCATCATCCACACCAGCTCGGCCACGCCCCATCGTCCCCGACGCCAACACCTTCGACCCCGGCCTTCCCACCTCCAAGACGAAATCCGACGCCGACTGTCAATCCGACTGTCCGTTCTGTCACATCTCAGCCACCTTCGCTCCCTATCCACCCACCTCACCACCGACTCCCTTTCCCCCCTCAACCTCCACCTTTCCGCAACCCCAAACATTCCTGCTCATCTCCACACCCCTCCTCATTGCCTTCCTAGACATAATGCCCTTATCTCCGGGCCACTTACTCCTCTGTCCCCGCCGGCACGCCGCCAAGTTAACCGACGTACGACCCGACGAAGCCGCCGAGCTGGGCCGGTACCTACGGATTTTGTCGGAAGCCGTGACGCGGGCTACCGGGATAAAGGACTGGAACGTGGTACAAAACAACGGGGCGGCGGCGGCGCAGGTGGTGGAGCATATGCATTTTCATATTATTCCGCGACCGGGGCTGAGGGAGGCGGAGAGGTTTACGAGCACGATGTTTGGGAGGGGGAAAAGGGAAGATTTGGATGAGGAAGAGGGAGAGGAGCTCGCAGCGCGGGTGAGGAGGGAGGTGGAGTTGGTAGTGAAGGAGGAGGAGGAGAGGGAAAGGGTGAGGAAGGCGACCGCGAAGCTTTAGTTTGGCTGAGGCGTTTTGAGGGTTTGGATGGGTGGTGATGGAGTGAGGAGTTGGAGGTCGGCTGAGCATGGGATTCATAAGTCGTCGGTTCTGGTCACTAGATGTGGGTTGAACTTTGAAGTTTGAACCAGGCGTTGGTTGGGATTAAGTCACAGTTGTGTCTTCAAAGAGGATTGCCCAGCCTGCAGGAAATGTACACTCATGCTGGTTTGAATTGTTAGTACGATACCTGAATAAGCAGTCATCTCTGACATCTGGACTTGAGCAAAACCTTTTGACGAAGGGACAACATGACAAATGACTTTTTAAAAAAGATATTATAATAGTTTGAAACGGTATAGCGAGTTTTAGAAAAAAAATAAAAAAATTGCGGCAGACATTACGCTACGCAAGAGATTTAAATGCCTGATAAAACCGATGTAAGGCATCGAGCCAACAAACAAACCAGTATGTGACTGTATGTGTGGTCTTACAGCTCAATTTCCTATCTCATCATCCTGGAGCATTTTCTTGAAAAAGGATCATTATTCATTACTTTTTCTCTATCTGCTGGTTGCCTCTCATAAGAAAATCCACTCGTTGGAAAGGGATGGTGCAAGACATTTTAGTCGCTGTCGCCAGCGCCAAAGAAGATCTTGACGGGCAACCAGTCGTGGCCGCAAACCTTGAAGCTGCTGGTCTCGTGAATCTTGTCAATCTGGGCAATGTCCTCGTCGGTCAGGCTCCAGCCATCAAGGTCGAAGTTGGCCTTGATACGCTCCTCGGTGACGGACTTGGGCAGTACGCTCCAGCCCTTAGAAACACCCCACTGGAGAAGCACTTGTTGGATGGTCTTCCCCTTAGACTCGGCAATCTTGGCGAGGGTCTCGTTCTTGTAAAGCGGCGAGTCGCTGCTACCGAGGGGCGAGTAACCAGTGCAGTGGATGCCCTTAGAAGCGCAGTACTTGACGAGGTTGGGGGAGGGGTTGCCTGGGTGGAGCTCAATCTGGTTGACAGCAGGGACAATCTATATTCGGTGTTAGTTAGAATCCCATCTAGTTGATTCAAACAACTGTGCGCTTTGTGATAGAATAGGAGAAGCTTACCTTGGTGCTCTCAGCGTTCAAAAGCTTCTCAAGGTTCTTGACGCCAAAGTTGCTGACACCAATGTTCTTGACCTTGCCGGTATCGACGAGCTTCTGCATCTCGCGCCAGGTGTCGACGAAATCCCAATCATTATACACCTGTTGAAGAGTCAATGTTAAAATGTGGTCCAAATTTCATCATTAGTTCCTTATGGTGAGGGATAGGCTATTACCTGCTTGGGGTTCTCCTTGTCAAGAGAGGCGGGCCAGTGCATGAGGTAAAGGTCGACATAGGGGGTATCGAGGTTCTTGAGGGAGGTGTCAATGGCCTCGGCAACGTGCTTGTGCCAGTCGTTGTCCAGCTTGGTGGTGAGCCAGATCTTCTCGCGGGGGACGCCAGAGGCTTTTATGCCCTGACCGACCTCCTTCTCGTTGCCATAGGCGTAGGCGGTATCGATGTGAGTATAGCCGGCACGGAGAGCAGCCTCCACCGCCTTCTCGACCTGACCGGGCTGAGACTGCCACGTTCCGAGCCCGACAGCTGGGATCTCAGCACCCGAGTTAAGCTTGTAGGTCCTGCTACTGTTGTCAATTGTTAGCTTGGATTGGATGAGTGTCTTCATGCGGATTGTTTGCTCTAGACACTTGTGATGTACTTACGTAGTAGACATGGTGTTTGATTTACTGAAAAAGTGTCTGGCGGTGTTTGTGATGCTTGGTATCTTGGGAATTGCGCGTGAGACAGGCAACATGAGAAGACAAGCAGATTGTTATGATGAATGGTCGAGAAATGAGTTCACAGAGGGGAGGCTCAACATTTGTTTATAGAGCCAGGTACTCGAGACCCCTCTCTTAATGGTTCCATAACCCCCACTTGCTCCGGGCCTCCCACGAACGGTGGAGAGCTTCTCATCCGTTCCAACGCATTCTTCTCCCGCCGTGCCTGTTTGTTCGCACCAAAATGTGGCTCTAACAGGTTGAGCTCTCGTCTCCCACGCTTCTGATGACGTTGCTGGTGGTACCTTGAGGTGCCAGGGTGCCACCATGTCCCCGCACCTCCGGGGATAACAAGGAAAGAGCCACCTTCCTGCAAGTTCTAAAGACTAAAAAGGACGGGAGAGGGGCGCCGTATTGTGGATCGGATGGGCGGGGACCAACCGGGCCGGTCCCATCATGCGGGGCTAAGACGGGGTTGCCCGGTCCGACGACCGATCGTCATCGGTCGGAGTTCAACATGGCCGCCATTAGCCGCGCCAATCGACCGTCCACGGATACGAGACCCGAAAAAGTAACTGAACGCCTGTATTATCTTGAAGCTTATCTTTTCGCGTCGAGTCGCTCAAATTTCTATTAATAATAACGTTCGCTTTCAAACTAATTATTCCTCCATTGCTCTCCATAACCATAGGTATCTGAGCCATCATTTCACCAGCAGCACACCAGCATCAAACTCCAGCAACCTAGCCGTCAGTCCCACTGCTGCGGAAAGTAGCACACAACGCTGCGTAGTGGTGCGTCAAGTCCAGCACGTTCTGGGGTAGGTTGGTCGCCTGGATGATACTCCTGACCTTAACAGCACCCTCGTCCTCAATGAGTGTCCTGATGGTATGCAGGAGTTCGGGAGAGAATTCGCTGTACCACCGATATTGCCATGTCACCAGCCTAATCAGAGCGGCGACCGTCTCGCGTGTGCTCTTTTGCTTCTCGAACACCTTGAGAATACCCGTGAGAGCCTTGGGGCTGAACCGCTGACCCAAGCACGCCCGGTAAGCTTCAACCGCCTCGTCCGTATGCTGCAAACGCTCGGCGAGACTGCCGAGGATCTCCCATTCTTCCGCCGACTTCTTGTACTGCATGCTCTGAGCTCTGTACTGAGCCATCTGCGTGCGCCAAATGGTATAGACGCGAAGATCTTCATACAAAACCATGAACAAGCTGTCCAACCACCGTTCGCAGAGGCGCTTGTTGTTGAGGCGTGAGAAGTGGTCCTCGTTATCACCCTATCACATGTTAGCGTTGTTGTCAGAATAGCCTGTTGCAGGGAAATATTAGCTCGGAGACGTACGTTCTCTTCGGCCTTTCGGACTACCTCTGGGTCGATAGCGCTAGGAGGTCTCTCCAGATCATCCGTTTGCTCGGCAGCCAAAGTGTTCTTCTTCTCGTCGTCAATCTCCTCGGTTTCGGCGCCCTCCTTGGGGGCAGATTCGCCGTTTGTAGTGTGATCTGGGGTTCCACGAAGTGCATCGGTACTAGCATTTCGCTTGGCAGGGTAAGCAGGCTCCTGCTTCTCGTTTCGGTACTCATCTTCCATGACAAAGACGTTGCTCCTGATCTTGAGAAGTTGATCCCAGCCAATCTTGGCAGTCATCTCAGTGAGAATACTGTATGCCTGCTTGAACGTTCCCCTATACGCAGCGGCACGAAGACCAAGCAAACTTGGGTCTACCTGCTCAGTAAATCTTGACTCTGGCTCACTGTCAATTTCGTCCAACCTGGTCTCTGGAAGTGTCGGTAGGTTAACGTCCTTGGGTTCCGGCATGACAGGCGCATCCTTGTCCTGGTATGTAAACATGGGACACGAGTTGAGAATGGTCAAGGCATTTTCCCAGTCCTCCATCGCAACGTAGACTTGGGCCAACCTCGCCCAGGTCCCAAATTCACTGGGAGCGGCTATCGTACTTCGGTCCGCGCAGCCGAGAGCCATGCGTAATCTTTCCTCCCTCAGCTCTGGAGTTGGAGCAGTTTCGGCCTTTTTAAGCAGAAATTCGGCCTGGGTATCAAGCATAACGTAGTCCATGGGTGATTCCTTGAGGGCCTCGTACAAGACACGAACTCCTTGCACTTCCTCGTTGCCCATGAAGAGCACCTTTGCCAAGAGCGAAGCAACTTCGACATTTTGTGATCGGAGCTTCTCGAAGAGGTTGATGCCAGAAGTATGACGCCCTGTTGTCGAAAAATACTTTAGGAGACCGGCGGTCAAGTGGTTGGAAACGTTGTTCGGTACCTGTACCACGGAGTCGGAACCAAGCTGCCAGCCTATCAGACAGTCAGTAACCCGTTTTCGATAGAGTGGACCAGCTCGAGCGTGTTACCCCTGAAGAAAAGCTGCTCAGCAGCACTGAGGAACTTGTGTTCCGTCTCGGTGCTGGTAACCGGGTTGAAGCGCCGAACGCCCATAATCTTCCTGATGGTCTCGCCGCTTCCATCGTCGGCATACGAGTATGCGCGGAGAACACTGCAGAGGTATGTTTCGAGCCAAAGTTCGTCGGTCGCCTTTCGCTTTTCGCCCCGCTCGTCCACGCAGTAACTCTCTACGGAACCGGGGAAGGGGGCGTGTACGCGCATGTCAACTCGGGAGAAGGCATTGTAACAGCTGCAATGGATTTTCTTGTTAGACAAAGCACCCGAGATATAGTAAAAGGGTAGCATTACCAGTAAGTGCCTTCGACCGTTTTGGCCGTGGCGGAATGGCCAAACTCCTTGTAGGTCAGGGTGTTGATATAAGCAGCCAAACTGGCCGAGGAAGACGCGTCGACACCGGTGACATGGTGATAAACACCGTACTGAAGGATCCGCGGGTCAGCAAGTGTTGTCGTGTTGTATGTGGATGAAGCCGGAGAGGAGTGGTACGTACGTGCTTCCCGGGGTTTTTCAGGGGTTGCTTGACCAGATGTACGAGATCGGGGGGGCCAAGCTCCCTGAGAGAGCTCAGAGATTCCGTACGAGTGTCAACCGCCTCATGAAGAATCTCCTCGGTGATCCTGTGCGCAATTAGACGTTAGCTCTAGCTTGGTTGCGATTGCTTGAATAATTAAGACAACGGGATGGCCCGTATCTCGGAATGAGGGCATCACGAACTCGGGGACAGCTGGCGCAACCATGTTGAGGGTGATGAACCGCCAGGCTGCGGCGGGATGTTGTTGTTAGGTGGTTGACTAGGTAGCGATTGGGAACAGGCAATCTGGCGGCGCAATTGCCCGAGTTATCAAAATATCTCGTCGCCCAACAGTTAGCCGCCCTGTTGGTTTGTCCAAGGTTAGGACGAAGACGGGATGATGACGGAACGGTCGACGGGGACTGGAGGGATCGTCGACGTTGTTTGGTGTTCGGCTTATTCACAGCTGTTTCGAGTCGATGTTCGTGGATTGGTGCTTATGTTTCAGTGGGGGAGCTGTGTCGACATTGCCCGGGCCCGGCCCATTGACGCCAGCGAGCGATGCATGTCCCGCCAGCACATGGAAGGCGGGACCTAAGCGGACGGCAGGAGCTCCCACAGCAGCTCCCTGGCTGTCCGTCACTGGAGACAGCCGCCCAGGGGAACATCAAGACAGCTTCCTTGGGGAAGGAGCACAGGCCACACCTCATGCCATTGTCTCTGGTCGAACATCCCTGCCGTTTCATGCATCGCCAGCATTGGTGATGGGAGCTCCCATGTGCCTGCCGTGATGGAGTGTGAACCCTTCTGGCACAGCATGGGGCCGCACTAACAATTAATTTACCTGGCAGTGTCCAACAGCGTAATCGCGTCTCACTTCCCAGGCCAGGTCGCGACTCTGACGATTACACATACTTCGACAACTCCAACCAGGCAAGGCCTTTCTACTATTCTGCCCTGGCCTTCTGGTCTGATCTGATCCTCTACCGTATATCATACTCGGCATTTCTATACCGTTGGGCAGGCATCCATATCACACTACAACCGCATGATCTGATAATAAGCGTCTGGCAACATGGTAAGATGGGCTGGTTGCTGCCCGTTCAGCGGCTTCATGCCAAACGACCGACCTGCTAACTTCCATGTTTCCATATAGCCAACCTTTCAGGCGATCAACGTTGAGCCCGAAGAGAATGTCGACGAGGAAATCGATACAACCAAGCAAATCCAAGTACATATTATTCATTCTCCGTGGCTGAACCCTTCCGCGAGATCGGCCGCTTATACAACCCTTGTGACAGGTCGATGATGCCTTGAAACTCTTTCAGAACGCGCTCAAGCTCCATGCTCAAGGACCCCGATTCTTTGACGAGGCCTCCGACGCCTACAATGCCCTCTTTGAGTCAGAGATATTCAGATACCCCGAGAGCAAGACCGATTACGAACGCACCGAGGAACGACCAGATGGCACTCTTGTCGTCGAACCCACCTTTACCCAGGGGCTGGAGGTCGGATCTGCTGATGTAGATGGAATTGCCAGCACCCTGCCGCAGACCTTGTACCTCTCGTTCAAGAACCACGGCCAATTCATCGTCGATCGGATTAAACACAAGGCACGAGCGAGTAAACAGGGCGCCAAGTTCGACTATGATGATCCAGCCATCCAGCACGACGCCAAGAAAGCACTGGACGAGTTCAGCGCCGCCCTCGACTTTGACCCATCTGATGCCGACTTGTGGAGGAAGACCGCGAGGGTTGCCGCTTTTCTCAAGAGCGCACGGATTAGTCGGTACAGTTTGGAAGCAGCTGTGGAGCTGGACGATGACCCGGCCGTCACTGATTTCGACCCCCCCTCGCTCGCTGAAGGATTCGCTGGCGAACAGCTAAAACGACAACTCGAGGTCCTGGACGATAAGATGGCCCTGAGCCACCCGATAATGAAGTGCTTCCGTGAAAAGGGTCTTCCGAAATTCTTGGAGCGCTACCTCGACCCGACACCATCCCTTCCGGATTACACAAAAGCAATAGCTGCCCCACGCCCGAATTCTGACGAGCCAACCCGTCTGGTCATGAACCTTCAGAGCTGTTCCTGGACCGGACTTGGTATTGCCCTGGTTCACTTTGTGGCGGAACATGGCTTTGCCGGCCAAGCCATCACTATTCAACTACCAGAGGGGGTTGTTGAAGATGAGGATGTTCAGATGGAGATTGATAAACAGCTTCAACCTCCCGAAGAAAGCACGCAGGAGGAGACAGTAGCTGAAGCCGTGCCGGCGGAGAAGCCCGAGCCCCAGGACACCGAAGAGGCCGAGTCGACAATCAGAGAGATCAAAGTCACGATTGTGGAAGAGCCTAAAGCAACAGACCAATCAAAAGAACGAACATCTTCGTTACCGACAAGGAAACGTTCGCAATCTGCCGCCGGTATACCTGATCCAGCAGATGAGGATAAAGGCGAGACCAAGAGGAGCAAAAGAACCAGGCGAAGAGATACTGCGCCGGAGGAGGCTATGGACCCTGCCACGCTGCTCGCCACCCAGCTTCAGCCCTTCCAAGCCGCCGACCAGAATCTTTTCCAGATGACCAAAAATCTGCTAGAAAATCTAGGAGTGACAGATCGGGATACTCTGGATAGGATAACTGAGATCCTTGATTCCTGCGCTTCGGATGATCGAACAAGCAAGATTCAGAATCCTGCGACAACTGACTTGCGTGAGGCAATACTCCATTTTGACGAAGAGACGGCAAGCATTTTGCTGGACGGTAGGGAAAGCCCACCACTTAGCCTGTCTGCATTCCTTGAACACTCAAAGTCGGCATCGCAAAGGGCGGCCGAACCGCTTCAGTTCGATGACGTACGGAACGTTCGCACTTTCATTACGAGGATGAACTCGGGCTGGAATACCATTCGAGATGTCGTCTATGAGTATGTCAAGGCGCTCACGGAGGGCTATTCGACAGAAAAATGGTCAGACCAGATGAAAGTTGCTGTTGTTCAAATCATCACCCGGTTGGATGAAGCTATTTTCGAGCAAGCTGTTCACGAGCTTGAGAAGTGGCAGTCGAACGAGGCAAGCAGGGGCCAGCCAGTCATGGATATTGTCGACCTGATATTTATGCTTTTCGAGCTGCATCTTGATGTCTACGAGCGGATCACCAACCCTAACAGCGTTGTGGAGCAACTTACACGGACTAAAGCGAGGATAAGATTAGGCAGGTGGTGGGATCTTGCTGCAGAGGTTAGCCGGCGACGCAGTCTCGAAAAAGATGATGCTTTGACGCTCCGCTTCTTATGGGCAGCTGTGGTCTTCATCACAGTTACGGAGGGTGTGCCCCGTGAACACATCCTCAATTGCTGGCATAGTCTGCGCGACCACCTCGCGACAACCACAGTCCCCGATATCGTCTTGCCCAACAACGCTGTCATGCCAGAGATCTCAGCGGCCGCCGCGGATCGCGAGGTCAGCAAGCTCACGACAATGGAGTTTTTCCTGGGCCTTTTCCAGGAAGATCAGGGTGACCCCGTGTCAGTTATCGACACTTTGGAACCCGTGCTCAATCCTGAATCAGTCTATATCAACAACTCATCCGCTTCGAACCTTTCCGAAGACGCAATGGACCAAGACAATGAAGCTGTCGGAAACATAAAGTCCATCAAAGATTGTGCCAGCCAGGAACTTCAAGATCTGTGGAACTTTATCGAGAAGAGCAGCACTGATCTCCGGTTGATGCTCTGGTCGAGGCTCGGTGATGCCTACGGCAAAATCAAGTACACCACGAAGCAGTTTTCCTGCTTTCTAAGGAGTATCGAAACCATCGTACACGATTTCGAGCGGGATGACTACGTTAAAACACCACAAGCAGCTCGGAAGGAGTTGTTCATGACAATGCTTAAGGCCCTGGATGACCAGATCATCCAATCCTTGCACCTGGCGCTGAACCACAACAACTCGTTTGATATCATTGATGAGGAGCACATCAAGACCACATCAGCTGCTCTCGCCAAGGTCAGCTGTCTTCTTCACATTGCTGCCATGTACGAGGATGAGGGGAGCGTAGGCATAATCCAGCCACCGGCAAGTAACTCTCCAGCTGCATCATTTCTCAACAGGCTGAGGGAGATGCAGGTGAGAACATGGTCCTTGCAATACACGGTTCTGAAGACGGGGATCAATCTCCATCCAAATATTTTCCCAACGCCTGAGAATGATCTGGCCGACTATTTGGCTGCCGTTCACCAAGTCCTCGGCCTAAGGAAGTATTGCAGGTCTTCCAATAAGATCTTCCTCAAGATGATGCGAGTCGAACTGTTGAAGCTGAAGAACATCGAGAATTGGGAAGACTATCTCGGCCAAGTTCTCTATGACCTTCACGGCCTCAAGCTGGGTGTGGGAATTTGGGAGGTCCAGGAGCATGATTGTCCGCCTGAGAAACTTGAGAAGCGTCAGGCCTTGGCTATGGTGGAAAAGATCAGCTTGCTTGCCCACCGAATGACAATGAAGGACTTGCTGAAGTCGGACCTCAAAAACACGGTGGAATCGATGCAGCAAGCCATTGGCTCTGCCAAGTCGACAGCTCAAATGATGCACAATCATCGGAACTTCAACGAGTATTTGAAGACGCCCATTCACCCGCTGCATTTATACAAAGCCCTTACCGGCAATGTCGACCTAGATGTGGTCACCATCAATACGCCAGATAGTGCACCCGCGAAGCATGGATGGTTCTTCTTGCTGGGCATGATTGCCCTTACCAAATTCAAGGGCGTAGACCTGAACCGTCGCCAGACCCCAGGTGCGCTAGACGACCTGCGCATTGCAGTCACCTTCTTGCGATTACAGCTTCAGTACACGCCAGATAGATGGGATGCTTGGTTCCGTCTTGCTGAGTGCTTCGACTACGAGTTGGATGATATGGTCCTTTGGACCGCCGACAAGATGAACAAGGACAGGGCCGACCTTGTCAAGTTTCAGCGGCAATCAATTCATTGCTATACTCTCGCGCTATCCCACTCATATGCCTCCGTCTCAGATCCCAACGCATACGCCTTGTCGGAGGGAGACACCGAGGCGCTCTACGACCTGTACCACGAGTTTGGCATGCGAATGTACGCATCGAGTCGCGAGCCATTTGCCATGGAGCCCTTCATGCATCCGGATCAGCACCGGTTTTTCATCGAGGCTTCGGGCAATGGTACCTACAAGGAGATCTTGCACAACCAGATGTCGGACTACCAAGTGTGGAAGTTCGCCGCGAGCTTGTTCCGGAAAGCCATGGCTGGCAAGCCCAAGGACTGGAAGAATCCATACATGATAGCGAAATGTCTATGGAAGATGTACCAGAAGCCTGCGGAGAACCTCGATGAGAAAAACCGCCGCGGCCGACCGACGGTTCAAGCAGTCATCAAGGCTTTGGAGAAGACTGTCGAGATTGTTCGCATGCTACCCAAACCCCGGCATGGACAGGACCCGATTCTTGAGCCGCACTACAAGATTCTTTCAGTCATCAACAAGCTTGTCACCCGCGGGGATCTTCCTCGCCAGGAAGCTGCAGACATTCTACAGCGACAGCCATTTGCTCCTGGTCGCGGTGAGCAGGTTACGGTAGAAAACGACGAGGAATGGCATGAGTATATGCTCAGGTACATGCGTCACCTTCGGGATAAGGACAAGTCTAACTGGCAGCATCGCATGATCATTCGTCATGCCCGTCTTTTGTTCGATGGAGACGAGGTTGGAGATGAGGAAGACGAGGCCAAGAAGGAGGCAAGCAAGGAGGCTGCTTCCAAGGCCTTTGCTGTTCTGCGCGAGAACATGTTTACCAAGACTATGGTCATGAACGTCTGGAAGTGTGACGCTGAACGTCCCGGCCGTCATCATGTCTACACGGAGCAGTACATTCGGTATATGGCCCGACTGTTGACTGTCATGAATGACAGAGCCAATCTTGAAGCCGTACTCCGACGCATCAGGAAGAAGGGCGTCGACTTTTATCACTTCAACGAGCTTTGGCAGCATGGTGTGCAACTATACCTCAAGATGATCCGGAAAGCATTCGACATCCCGGCAAACGATGAAGATCCTTTCAAGAACGTTGCACCGGAGGACTTTGAGGCAGTGGCCGAAAAGGTTGTTGAATGGGTCATCACGCCTGAAGCTGAGAATCATGCTGCCCTGAACGCCATGAAGGAAGCGATCGAGCTCAAGAAACTGAATGCCAATCTGATGAAGGCTGGGCCGATTGATGACTTGATCAACGATTGCTATTTCATTATTCACAATGAGCTGCTTCCGGAACGGGCTACTTCAGAGGCACCACAAATCGGTGACGAGCGTACCCCGGCTAAAGATGGAGAGTCGTCCAAGAAGCCGGAAGAAGGTGAAGAACCCAAATCCATGACGCTCAGCATTCTGCCGGCTCTCCAGGAGAGAGAACGTCTTGCTGCTGCTTCTTCAGGCTCCCTACGGGCCCCATCCGAGCAACCTGACAAGATGTCAGAAAAGCAGCTGTCTTTCAACGGGGACGTCGGTCACCGCGGTCGCAAGCTAGGCGTCCGGAGACCCGACATCCTTCGCAAGGCCGAACAAGCTGTATTGAGAGCCGCGGAGGGCCCACCGAAACCCTTGTCCGGCCTCACCAGATCATCACGAAAAGGCTCCGCATCTAGTGGCAGCGGAAGAAAGGGCCAGGCAGTGCTTGGTGAAGGCGCTGATGAGGACAACGATGAGACAGATGAAGACATTACTCGCCATGATGATGAGGATATCGAGATGAAAGACGCTGATGACGAGGGTGACAACCGTCCCCGCAGCCGCCGCAGCAGAAGAGGACAGGACGATACCCACATGGCAGACGATGAGCATGAAGAGGAAGTCATGTCCTCACCCCCCGGTAGCGTCCATGATTCAGCCGATGACGAGAGCGATCTCAGTGACGTGCCAGCTGACTACGAGGATGATATCCCGCCATCGCTGCTGTTCCCCAATCTTAGGCGGAGTGTCGATGCTTCTGCTGCCGCTGCCGCTGGTGTCCCTGGCCCGTCTGTTACGACTCCACTTACTCCTGGCGGCAGACCTACGATATACAGTTCAAGTTCGGAATCAGGCGACACCAGCGCTGACGAGAAGGCGAACTCGCCGCCAAAGCGGACGCCCAGAAAGCCGAGCTGGCACCAAAGCCAGGCTGCCCGAGCCGCTCAGCATGAACATAATCAGCGGCCGGGAAGCACTAGCAGCATTGACCATCATAAGCCTGCAACTGCGACCGAAGGTGGCTCGATAGGACCGATCAACTGGGGTTTGAAGACTGCAGCTAGACCTCGCAATGGTAGCCATGCTAGTGCTTCCGCTGCTTTACACGAAGAAGCACCTGAGACCGAAGATGCTGAAGACGAGGAGGGAGATGAAGTGGAAGGTGATGTCGAGGATGAAGGTGATGAAGGCGAACATGAAGGTGCTGAGGAAACTGTTGAGGAAATTGGAGAGACGGAGGAAGAAGATGAAGACGAAGAAGAAGAAGACGTTGATGATGATGATGATGAAGGAGAAGGAGAGGATGAAGATGATGAGATGGAAGATGCAGAAGGCGAGGAAGGGGTTGAAGGAGCCGAGGATCATGACGATAGCGCAGGCCCTGAACCAGCGGAGGCAGAGGATGACGGGGAAGAAGAGGAAGATGAGGAGGAGGAAGAAGGAGACGAGGAGGCCGAAGAAGACGATGAAGAGGACGTGAGGCCAGGTGAACATGAAGGTGACGTAGAGGAAGGAACAGAGGAAGATGAGGACGGCGAAGAGGGTGAAGACGAAGAAGGTGAAGAAGAAGAGGAAGAAGAAGAGGAGGAGGCAGACGAGGAAGAAGGCGATGGCGAAGACGAGGAGATCGGGGATGAAGACACGGAGGATGGAAGTGAGCATGAGAGTACAACCCAGCCGCGGTAGGGGCTAAGCACGTAGGGTTGGCTGAATAAGCTCATGGGGGCACGCACCAACCGGCGGTAATGGCGATGCTTTTGTCTGGAGTAGATGTATTTAGAAAGTCTCATCATTACACAGAACCCGTTTGATCCAAACAGATGACTGGTTTGAATTGTATTCCTTTTCTTGAAATGTCCCCCGTCCTGCGGGCTCCTAGAGTTCCTTCTCCTTGTGCTCTCTTACGTTGTGCTCCATCATCGTAAACTGGTGGCTATTTTATCCGGTAAACGGCAAAAAACACAGTATAAGGTTACGCACAACAACAACAAGCTGATCAAATCAATAGATTGATAATGTATTTGGAGGGAGAAGAAGAGAGAGGGCGGAAGGTTTGGAGGTCTAAAAGTCTGGTGTGGTCAGGGTAGGGCACGGTACAAACCAAGTATAGTAAATATATTAGTCAGTATACAACCTAGTGAATGCCAAACCCACTAATACACCCCTATAGACCGAAAGATTACTAGATCTCTATCTTCTATATACTATTATATTTATATAGTAATAATTATTCATAATATTTTCCTTCGTTCCTACTCTCAAGCCTAAGGGACTTTCTTCTAAACTTTTCCCAATAACGTAATAAACCTCGTATATTTCTTTAGTTTTAATAATTTAATAAAATTATCAATTAGCATTTTATTACCCGGCAAATATTCGATTATAAATACCTTTCTATCTATCTCTTAAATTAACTATTTATAACGAATATCGATATATCTATTTCTTACTAGGATATTTAGATTTAGAACCCTAATCTTTATATTATTACTATTTATATAAAGGATTTTATTAAATTTGCCGTATCCTAGATCAACGTTAAGTTTATCGAATATATTACCCACTTATATTAGGGATTTAATAGTAGAGATAAGGTTAGTAAACTCTATTTCGGTCGTACTAATTATAATAAGGTCTTACTTCTTAAATTTTTAGAGGATCGGTCCGTATATAAAGAATACGATATATTTAACGGAATTCTTCTTTAACGGAATATCGTTAATAAAAGAAGTATTTACGTAGGTATAGAAGGTTAAAGCCGTTAACGGTATTAATATACCTCCTAAAATAATATTTAAATCGGAATATTTGGTAAAATAACGTTATAAGTACTTTATAATAATTATATAACGGTTTATTAATACTTTATTACCTTTTACTAATTTATTAACGGTAAAGGTAATATTTAGTTTTATACTAGTAAATAATTAATTTAACGAATTTATTTTCTTAAGGTAGGGCTTAACGTTTTCGGATAGTTCAATACCCCTATAAATTTTATAGTCCGGTAATTATAATATTTTAACGCTATTAAACTTCTCCTTATTAAATTTAATAATAATTATTTTTATATACTATTATTAAAAAATAAAGATTATTCTAATTTTTCAATCCCTAATAATATCCTAGCCTAAGAACGTACGAACCTCTCCTAATTCTTTAAATTTAAAATAGCTAATTAATTAATTCTTTACTTAAATAATAATCGTTTTATTTAATATTATAATAAGGAAGTCGTCGACGTATAATACGATTAATATATATAGTCGTTTATTAACGAAAAGGTAAGTATTTATATTAATAGGGATAAAACCAATTTCCTTCATTATTAGGATTAAAGTCTGAAATTAATAGAATAGTAACCGTTTTAAATTATATAAGGCTATTAATAATAAATAAACTATATTATATTTATTATACCCTTCTAAAGGTTCTTTAAGGTAAATTAATTACTCGATATAATATTTAATACTATTAGAGATTAATATATTAAAAAAAGCTATATCGAAATCGAATTAATAATATTTATAATTATTCGTAATTATTAAAGTAAAAAATAGTCGAATATTAATAAAGTAAGCCACTACGGCGTAAATATCTTAAATAGCCTAATTTTCTTCCTCAAAATTGCCGCAAATAACCTATCTAATTCTAATTATCTAATCCCTTTTATTAATAATATATTTCTCGTCGAAGACCCATTTGCCCGGCAATACGACTATATTTTTAATACGGGGTACAAGGATATAAACCTTTCGATCTTTCAAGGCCTAGACTTATTTCTTTATAACTAATAACTAATATTTTTCGAAGTTCTAGAAGCGCCTAACCTATCGATAATTTTAGGGAATAATACAATTATTTTTAATCGAAATAAAATAAAATATTTTATAATATACTTTTATAACCGATATATATAAAATAAGGGAAGGGCGACGTATTAAATATAATTTTATTAAACTATAGAAATTATTAAAGAAGACTACCTTATTTTATATTACAATACCTTTACTATCTACAACCTTTTAACTTTTATAATTAAAACTAAATAATTTTACCGTAGAATAACGAAGTTTACCTTCGTTTACTTCTAATCCTAATATTAATATTTACGTAGTAGTATTTAAAGTAGAGGGTTAGCTCTTTTATTCGTTATTCGGCTCGGTCGGTAAAGGAGGAACGGGTAATTTAAATTACAATTTACTAACCTTTTTTCCTAAAATAGGATCGAACTTTTATATACGCAACGGGTTTAACGTACCTATAGGAAGTAGACGCGCTATTAATACAGGGTTTTATAGGGTATTAGGTAACGGGGTACTTAGAATAATATATACGGTTATTTCACGTTTAAATCGTTTATCGTTATCTTCGTAAAAGTAACCGGGAGGGAATAAATCTTCCTTATCGAAGTCTTCGAAATCGAATATATTATCGTAATCGTTAAAATTATTATAATTATCGAAATTATTTATTTCGATCGATTATTAAATTATATCTCCAGCGTACGGCGCGGCTATAATAAATAGGGGCGGTACCGGTATTAACGACGGTAATAACGGTTATTATTAGGTTATTAGGGCACTAATATATAAAGGCTCTTAATATTATTAATTAATAAATTATAGTATTAAAGTAGTTTTTAAAATTGGGAATTGAAGAATAATAACCGTTATCTCCTACGGTTTTTTAGTAATATATTGGAAAGGAGGTATAATAGCCTTCTATTATTTTAAAAGACCCGATACTATTATACCGTCAATTTTAATTTAAATTTAATAACTATTATTAATAACCTTATTAATTTTATTAATTATCTAATCCGAAAATACGATATAATATTCAATAATTTTACCTTTATTATTACGAACGGGGTCTTTATTAAGCGTATCCTCCTCTAGGAAAGTAACCGCGCTAATTCGAACGATTTTATCGGTTTCCAAATTCCAAATAAAAATAATACAACCGTATAAATTATCGAATTTAATAAACTTTCCTTTCTTTACCCGTACTTTAAATTTATCTCCTTAAAGACGCTTTTTTAGCTTTATAAAATAATAAATAATATAGAAGTAAAAACGTAAATACTTAATATATAATTATCGGATTTCTTTTAGGAAATTAGTAGCCTTAGCAAATAATTCCTATAAATTATAACTATTATAGGCTTTAAATAAAAAAAGGTTAAGGACCTTTATAATATAATTAACGACGAAGGGCTATAAACGTTTTAGTATTTAAAGGTCCAATATTAACGTTCTAGCGCGCTATATAATAATACCCCCAATTCGTTTAACCTTTCCTTATATTTATAGAATATATAATATCGATTTAAAGAGCTCAATACCTTCTATTTTAACCTATTCAATAATTTTATTATATTGGAATTCCTTAATATTAAAACCAAACTCTAGACTACCGTTAAGATTAAAAGTCCTAATTTTTAAGCTACTACTTTAAAATTCGGCCTATTTTTTAAATTCCTTAATTTAAACGAACGCGTTACCTTTATTAATTATGAATTTAGCCCAATAAAAACCAGTAACTTCGTTAATAAAATAAATCATATATTTATAGCCTTTATAGCCGGTTATAATATAAAATACTACGTTAACGTAGATATAGGTTAATAATTAGGTTATTACTTTATTAATAATTTTAAGGATAATATTATATACCTTTATTTAAACGTATACTTCGCAAAAATATTTATTGAAGTTACTAAATTTAATACCGGCTATTTAATATACCTTAATAACCTAATCTTTCCCAACGTATATTAATCGACGGTATATCGTTAAATAATTAATAAATACTAATATTATATAGCGGGTATCCTATTAAAAATCTAATTGAACGTAAATTAATAAAATTAGAAAATTATTAATCCATTTATATTAAAGGAAAATCTTATTATTATATACTAAGATCTTATTTATTTTTATATCCTAAAATATACTATTATCTAAAAGGGCGCGGTTAATTAAAAGATTTACTAGTATTTCTAAGCTATAAATAACATCTTTAATATAGACTTTAACGTTAACGTTAATCGTTATTAATATTGTAAATTCTACTATATTTATATAATATACGTACATTAAACTACCATTGCCGACTATATATATAATTGGATATAGGAATAATTATAAATCGGTAAATTATTTAATATAATTAAAAATATTAAAAATATAACCGGAGTCGAAAATAATTAAATCGTACAATCTATTCTATTATTACTTTAAAGCCTATTAATCTTTAACGTCACTATAAATATATTATAATTAAAATTAATTAAGAATAATTAATTAATATTAATTTCTATATCGAATACGCTTTATAACGTTTATTAAAGGCTCGATTAAAAATCTATACTAACTATAAATATATTACTTCTATATAATAAAGCCGTATTAACGGTAATAGTAAGGTTAGTAAAATTAATTAAAGTATTATTACCTAAGGTATTAGTACTAATAGTAGTAATAACGGTAATTTTCTTAGTAAAGGCCTCCTTCTTTCTACGCTAAGTATCAAGAGCTTTCTCAAGCTTACAAAACCAGTAAGTATCGGCTTTTTTAATAAAATAATAACTATAAGGTATATATTTCTAATAGGTATTAATTTTCTTAGAGTAGTTAAGAATGGTATAAACGGTACGTATATCCTCCTTTTTAATTTTAATCGATAAAGTAGTATTAGCGTTATTATTATTAATAATTTATTTAATAATATTAACGTTAATATTAGGCTTAGACTTAATATTAGCTATATTGCTAAATTTAGATAAAAGAATACTAATAATTAAAATCTTATTCTCGAAATCGGTAGCCTAATAATGAATATTAATAGTATAAATACGCTTAATAGTATTATATAAGAAAGTAACCTCTAAATCTTTATTTATCTCAAATTTAATATCCTTTATACGCTTACGTAAAATAATATACCTAACCAAGAAAGAAGAAAAGGTCGGAAACTTTTTATAATTAAGGGTTAAAAATTCGGTAAGGACTTCGCTACGAACTTCTTTAATAATACGGGCGATGGCGGCTTAAATAAAATTATATAAGACTTTAAAGTCCTTATTTTTATAGTTTTAATTATTAAAACGAAGGGTAATAAAAATATCCGGGTTCTTAAAGGTAAATAATAGGAACTTTATAATATAAACGCATTTAGCGAATTAGATTTTATATTTCTCGGTATCGGCAACGTTGGGCTCCTTGACGGTATTAAAAATATAATCGGTCAAATCAAAATAATCGAGCTCGGTTTCTAAATACTAGGCCCAATTATCGATATTGTCGGCGCTTTAAAGATAAACGAAGGAGGAAGGTATACCGGATATAGCGATAATTATATTAATAAGGTTGTATATCGAAGTATAAAAAAGGTTGGCGCTTTACGCGTTATTTTAATTATCGGTCGAAGAATTTATCGCTATCGATTATTTAATAATCTTTATAGGCGTCGCGGAATAAACGCTAATTTATAAATCGATAGTCGAATTGCAACGTACTTATCCCGGTACGAAAGGCTTTAAGAGGGTTTTTATTAATATTGCAAATGCAGGGCGATTTAATAGAATGGCGTGCGCGCGTACGATTAAGAAGAATGAGGAGGGCTTATAACCTGTAAGGTTACGTATAATAATAATAAATTGATTAAATTAATAGATTGGTAATATATTTGGAGGGAGAAGAAAAGAGAGGGCGGAAGGTCTGGAGGTCTAAAAGTCTAGTGTAGTCAAGGTAGGGCACGGTACAGACTAAGCACAGTAAATATACTGGTCAGTGTGCAACCCAATGAATACCAGACCCACCAACATATAGCATGTCCGACCTCTCCTCGATGGGATTACCTAAACGATTTGCCTGCCGGGACGGAAACCCCGTGAAGGCCTTAATGGCCTGCCGGAAGTTGTGATAATAGCGGTAATATTGGGGCAGCAAAGAAGGCTTGATTGTGTGTAATTGTGTAAGACTCTGCAGACGTGTAGATCTCTAATCATTATAAAATCCCTTAAACTCCAAACCTCGGTTATAATTACGTATACTCTATCCTCCCAGAGTAGGCTACTTAGTATTGTAATATACCCCTTTAAATTTGGGCTATAAACTAGCGCTAAATCTACCTAAAAATACCCTATAATTTATTTACCTCCTAAAGTCTTATACTTTTATAATTAAATTATTATAATAGTAATTCTAGAATCCTTATTTATTATATTAATTTTTAAGTAAATTATAAAGTTTATTTATTAATTTACTTATAGCCTCCTCTTCGTTTATCTCCTCCTAAAAAACTTTATCCTCCTTCTTTAAGTTTATTTTTTTAAATATCCTTATTACAATAAACGCGTTAATAATCTTTTATAATTTCGTTAAAAGGCGTTAAAATTTAATAAACCCTAATTATATTATCGATATAGCGTAGTCCGTAGGCCTAAGACTCTTTATAAGGTTATTTATAATTTACTCTTTAGTAAGGATATAAATAATATTAATAAAGTTTCTCTCCTATATTTAGCGTAATTAATATTTATATACGTTAATATACTTTAATTTAATTATTAATTGTATACCCTCTTTAATTATAAATCGAATAGTTTATTTGTTATTATATTTTATAGGCGTAGCCTACTAATTTAGATCTATAATTAATTTATTTAGAAAATAGCGAATATAAATAGTTTTTTTAGCGCTTTAATTAAAGGATAATAATTCTACTTCTATAGAAGAGGTAATTACCGTATCCTATTTATTAGCGCGTTAATCGACCGTTACGCCTAGTAATTTTAATATAAACGTTTAGGAATTCTTACGGTTAAGGGAATTATTTATAAAAAAGGAATTAATTATTATATAAAAGTCCTATTTATTAAATTTATTTAATTAGAGGGCGTAATTTTAAATTAATAATAAATAAAGGAGGATTCGATTTATAACCCTATAATATATTAAATTAGGGTTAAAATTAAATTGAACGAATTTAAAGATAAGGAAAGTAACGTTTAAACGCGTAGTAATAGCGATATAGAAGATAAAGCCAATTTTAACCTAGTAGGCTATAATTTTATAGGGTAATATTTTATTTTCGTAGGGTATTAACTCCTCTTTAATTATAGGGGTTTAAAAGAATTTCTTCGTCCCTTTAACCTTCTTTATAATCTTTTTAATATATTTGCGTTAAAATAATTAGATTAATCGTTTTTTACGGTTACGAATAATTTCGATTTTTAGGAATTATTTTAATTCTTTTCTGCCGGTAAATTTATATTTCTTTTATAGGGTAGCGATTACCCCTTTAGCTACGGCGACCTCTTTATTTCTATTTAAATAAATAATAATAATATTATCGATATAAAAGAATAAAAAAACGTTATCCCTATATAGAATATTAAATTTAGAAGGGATAAGGGATATATTTATAGTTATAAAGGTCTTAGTAAGTTCCTACTACTATAAAAAAAGTAATCTCTATAAACTATATAATATTCGAAGTAGACGGATTATTTAGCCTTTCCTTTAATATTTAGGAGGAGTTTATATATATATTAATTTATTTAGTAAAATATTAATAAAAGTATTCTTTATATCGTATTAAATTAAATCGAAATTAAAATACGTAGTAATAGTTATAAAAATATAAAACGATTTAATTATTAATATAATTACGTAAATTTCTCGAATCCTATCCTTAATTTATTAATTTCTTTTTATTATTAATCGAGTTTTATATTTCTAAAACCTACCGTCTTAATCGAATTTATAAACGTAGACTTATTATAATCCTAGAATTTCTTTATTAAATACCTCCTTAATATTTACTTATTTTTAAAACTTTATTTTATAATATTCCGTTAAATATTCCTTTTCGGTAATAACGAATAATTCCCCTATAAGGTATAAGGAGAATTTATAATAATAATTTAAAAGCAGTAGAAAATTTAACCGGTAAAGGGTCCTTAGTAAGCTTTATTTCTATAGATAATTAACCTTCTCCCTTATTAATTTTAATTTAAGATCGTAGCCGGGATCGACTTCGATTCTCTTCTTTCGTATTTCTTCTAAGAACGTTTAATTTACGACCATATTTCCCTAAAGACTTATAGGACGGCTTTTCCGCCCGGCGAGGAATAATACTATTTAATTAAAATATTAATTTATAATTAGCTATAAATCTTTATTAAATTTCGAAAGATTATTAATTAAAAAGGAAATTAATATATTATTTAAGGCTAAGGACGTTAAATAGTACCCTTCATCTTCTAAATTTATTATTATATTTTAGAAATTTAATAATAATTACGAAAGTAAGGGTTTTTCTAAAAATTCCGATTAAATTTCCAACCCCCTTTTAGGGACCGCTAAGGATTAGCCTAATAATATTAAAATAATTTCCAATTCCTATATTTATAATAAGTATTAATCTATTTATATTTATTCTTAATATTAATCCCTTAATATTTTTTTTTATCTCCCTTCCTTTAAAGTATTAATTATATTATTCGCGTCGGTCGGAAAGCTTAAAGTAATAGAATTAAGCGTCGGGTCTTCGAAGGCTAGCGGTAATTCGAAAATATTTATTTCGGCGGTATTTATATTATAAAGAATTTTTAATTATACGGCCAATTCGTTAAGGGAAACCTTTAAGGATTTATAGAGCTTTTATATATTACCGGTAAATATTTCGTTTTCGTTGAATATAACGTTTCGCGTTACGATAATCGAATTAATATATAAATTCTAAATCTAGTATTAATTTAAAAACTAGTAATTAATTAAATACTTAATTTATACTCGTTCTTTAAATTTCTTAATCCTATTTTTACTATTTATAATATCGGCTATAAGAGCGAAGGCCTTATAATTATAAACCTTTAAATATACGATTATTAGGGAAGGATCCGCTAAAAGGACTTTACTATTTTTAAAATTAAAATAAATTTCGAACCTCTCTTTAGAGAATTTCTAATAATATTCTACTTTAAGCGTTAAATTATATAAATATATTATTATATATATTATTTCTAATTATAAAACTTCCGGTAAATTTGTATTAATATATATTAATATTACTTTCGTATTAATTATACCCTTTAAATATTCTATACTTCTATTCTACGCCTACGTATAAAGGGCGGAGGGTTCGATAAATATACTATAATAGGCTAATTAAATTATAATTTTATAATTATTAATTATTTCGTTATTATATTCGATTACCCGAAGAATAATATTATATTAAATCTATAGGCCTATAAAGAGGTTTTAAAAACTAATTAAAATAATATTAATTTCCTAACTATTTAAATAGTAAATTTAAATATATTTAAATTACTAATCTACGACTATTATTAAATTTAAATATTCTTTATTTCGTATTTTAGTTTTAATATAAAAAAAGAAATCGATAGCGAATCGTAATCCTAAATTTTTAAAATAATTACGAAATTCTCTACGTATTTAGCGCTTTAATTTAATTAAAGTATATAAATTATAATATATTATATTTGGCCTTTTAAAATAGACCCTATAGACTTATTTAATGAATTTTGCGAACGTATTTAATTTTAGGTAGTTAAATCGAAAATATTAACGAAAAATTTCGCCCTCCTATAACCTCTGTTAAAAATAATTAAAAGTATATATTATAAAAGAAAATTTATTAATATTATTTAATATTAAGGGGACGTATTTTAAAATAAATTATTTATATACGGAGTAAATATAGTAAATTAATAAATTCGTAAAATTAGAACGAAGGTAACCGTTTTTATAATTTTAATAAATATAATTATCTTCGAATTGTTTTAAGGAAATAAAATTGCACGCTATATTTAATATTAATATAACGTTAAGGAGGATTAATTCCTTTATCCTATCGTTATTTTAAACCCTAATAATAATACTTTTATATCCTTTAATAATAATTTAATTACTCCTAACCTATATATAATTATTAATATCTACGGGAGTAAAATCTTTAAAGCGATTAATTTTATTAAAGATATAAATTATCGTACCTAAATCGAAAATTATAAAATTTTTTAGCGGATATACGGCGTAGGAATCCGTAAATATTAAAAAACTATTTTTATTTACTAAGCGACTATAGAATTATTTTTAAATAAATTCGTTATCCCTTTATTTATATAATTAAATAATAATATCTTTAAATTTCTTATCTTTCTTTATATTTACTAAAGTACACTTTTTAATTTCTTTATTCTCGACCTATCCCTCGAATATAATTTAAAGGCGTATATAATAATATTTATAAATATTATAACCCTATTAATCGTAGAATTTATAAATACTACGGCGGGTCTTATATATTTATTAGGACGGGGAGGAAGTTCGTTTCTTATTAATTAATTTAGAAGAGGGTTTTTTACTACTATTATTATTTATTAGGGTTATAACTTCTTCCCATCCCTCTTTAATATCCGTATTAAAATATTAATTATCGTTATTAGGAGCGTCTTCCGTAGCGGGCTCTCCGTTTAATATAATTATAAATACCGTACTTTTTAATGGGGGGGCTAGCCGGCCCTTTACTTAAATAGGATTTACCGTTATTATTTTATAAAAATTTTTAATAATAATACGGAATTTTATATTTATATAATTATTCTTTATAACCTCTTTATTATATTATAATTAGTACGAATTTATTTAAATAGAATAAAAACTTCCTTTAATAACGAAATAGAATTTAATAAATTAAATATCGGGATTTATAGCCCTAAGGACCTTATACGCTTTATATAAAGCTATAGCTTATTTTTATTAGAATAATTAAATTATCTAATCGCAATTAGTGTAATTAAAATGTAAAATAGCGATTAATTAAGTTTTAATTAATTTTTTAACTTCTTTATCGTTAAAATATATTACTTTAATAAAATTATTGTACTATTCGTAAATTCCGGAGTATTTAATAAAATTAATTTCGTAATATAAATTTCTAATAATTTTTATTATTTATAAATTTAATTAAATTTTTTTAACCTTAAAATTTATAATAGCCTTCAAATTAGTACGCCAATCGTTTTTTTCGGTTATATAATCGCGATAATTACGCTCGTAATAAAAACTATTACGTATAGCGATAGTAAATAACTCTTTAAAGCGGGCCTTTCTTTCAATTACGGTTTTTCCTTCGGGTTTTTTACTTCTATAATCCTCGATATTAAGTTCGACGGGTTTAATAAGCCAAGGCTACCAGTCTATAGAATTGATATAATCCTATAGCCCTAAATTTTAAATTTAGGAAATAAAAGTATTTTCCTAAGCGGGCTAGTCCTTTAACGAATTGAGACGGATATTATTAATCTTCGACGACGATATTGTTATTATTATTATTAGCGTAGTTCGGTCGAATCGGTAAGACTCTTAATTATAATAATAGCGGTAATATTAGGGTAGTAAAGAAGGCTTGATTATATATAACTATATAAGACTTTATAAACGTACAAATCTCTAATTACTATAAAATCCTTTAGACTCCAAACCTCGGTTATAATCACGTGCACTCTGTCCTCCTAGAGTGGGCCACCCAGTATTGTAACAGAAGTTGGTGAGTGGTCTGGTGGTGTGAGGGCCTTGATGGCCCAAGCTCTTTTCTCGTCCTACGTAAGCATACCGGCGTTGCATCACCCGCGGCAGGGGCGGCCCCGCTCTGGATGCCACCACGAATTCACGAAAACCCCACAACGACCCGCCCTACCGGCCTTGGCAGCATCGTGGAAGCCTTGCCGTGGAGCGCTGCAGCCTTGACGACGGAGCTTCTCCCTCTTCCTTCATGGAGTCATCAACCTTCAACTGTTCATCTTTTTCTCCTTTCCACTTACAAGAGTGTCTCAAAAACAACAAGACATTACAATTTCCCCGCTGCTTCCAAGATACCCCTCGTTGCGTTGTCAATTTCTGCTTACTCTGCCTTTATCCCCGCGCGCGCAAAGGAGATCTCACCTGTCCGTTTACCCCGCCATTCAACCACACAAAGCAAGCAAAGCAAACAAGCTTCATGCCCGCCCGCCTTTGCTTGTTAGCCAACGTTACCGCCGTCGATTACCTTACTGGTCGTTTTCAATCCCATAACTGCGAGAACATATTTTGAGGACGATCTCAGCATCTTGAGCTTAATTGCATATTTACTACTCGTCCTCCTCACACGATCAATTGTCGTCGTCGGGTACATCTCCTTTACACTAGTTTCCCCGACGCAAAAACCATTACATATCAGCAATCATGAACACCACAAAGCGCATCGCGAAGGTATGTATCTACACCCACAGCTTTCATCTACCCACCTTCGCATGCAGTAAGCCAAAACTAACTTCACCCTCCCTTTCCCTTTCTCACCAACAGGAATTCGCAGACTGCACCACCGCCCCACCACCCGGAATCTCCATCGTCCTCCCCTCCGACGCCGACCTTCACACCTGGCATGTCACCGTGACCGCGCCCGCCAACTCGGTGTACGCGCCCGGGCGCTTCGGTCTGATCCTCAAGCTTCCACAAGACTACCCCTTCAAGCCGCCGACCATCAACTTCACTACGCGCATCTACCACCCCAACATCACCAACGACTCGCTCGGCAACATTTGCCTGGGCCTGCTCAAGTCCGAGAACTGGAAGCCCGCGTCCAAGATCATCTCGGTCTTGGAAGCCGTGCGCAACATCCTCGTCGAGCCGATGCCGGACGACGCGCTCGAGCAGCGCATCGCGGACGAGTACCGACGGGACAGGCCCGAGTTTGAGAAGAACGCGAAGGCGTACGTTGAGAGGTACGCTAAGGGCACGGTCAAGTTTGACCAGGTTGCGCAGGATAAAAAGGATGGTGGTGCGCCTTCGGGTAAGAAACAAGGAGGAAATGGAGGAGGTGCTGGTGCTGGTGGCTCTGCTGCATCCGCGTAGGGGCCGACGCAGCAGGCACGCAGACAATGAGGGGCTCTCTTGTCGAGAGGCTACGAGATTGTCACGCGGCATGGCTTTTCGGTTCTTCCTAACGGATACCTTTTTTTAAAATGCGCATGGCGAGCTAGCCATGGTTTCGAGGAGGAAGGGAAAACTTTGATGTTGCGAGGCTGATACGGGAGGTCGTTGATGATGCCCCCCACTACCACGACGAAGATTAAGCAGAATCGAACCATTGCAAGAGAGATCAGTTACCTTGCCAAGGTCAAGCAAGCAAAGGCACCGGACTTCGGTGAAGGAACTTCCCACCATTGGGCTGAAGATGGTTATTTACAATACCAATGTTGAGAGCAAGTTGGACCTGGGCTGGAGACGATGGTGGTTACTGAACCCTTAGACTGGTCTAGGAGGCCTTGGTCTCTAGGGAATCATGGAAGATATAACAGATGGAGATAAACGATGCATACATACTGGCCACAACGAGTGGCAAAGAGCTATCGTTTTGGGGCACATACCTAGCGGCAGCAATAGTTATTACCTGAATTTCAGTTGCCACAAGAAAAATGACCGAATCATCAACCAACACTTGCATCTTCCGGCGCATGCTGTCTGTAAACTCACGATGCAGGTTTGTGTACTCCGAGTTATGCAACAAGTTATGCAATATGCAATATGCTATACTATGCTATGCTACGCTTTTGCGACTTCTTCGCTTCGCTTAAACTTCCCAATAGATAAGAAAATCTTTTTCTCTTTCCCATTTGCGCGCCCTGACCTTTGTAAACCTCGAGTGACCTTGAACGCAATCCTTGCTTTGTCCTATCCAGCCCTCCTTCTATAAGACCGTTCCACATTTTTGTTCTTTTCGATCCCCAACTCTCTTTCTCTCGTGTACGTGTGCAAATAAATAATAAGCGAACAAGACAGAGACAAGACAACACCTTGACCCAACCACCGCTCCGTCACCACCCAGATAAGAAAAGTTTTGTGGAATATGTACAAAGGAAATCAGGAGGCGTGCCCTCTGCAAGAGGATGTGGTTGGTGGTGGCTTATTGTTGGGGTATGTATTGATAAAGAGAGTGCCCTAAAGGGCTTTGCATATGAAACAGTAAAAAGAAGAAGATTATACCACCACCAAGAGAAATTTTTGTCTAAAGCGACGCCTCCCATTTTGGCGAACAGAATATTGTGTGATGAGATGATAAAAGTGACGGGTCATGACAACATCAGTAGAAACAAAAAGATGTGGTATATGACAAGATAATAGGGGAGTTTTTGACGTCAAGTCAGCCCGAAGTTGGTATATGGGTATGGTAGGTTGTGGGTATTGTATGTGTCTTTTGTCTTGTCTTGTCTTGCTTGCTTGTGTTGAAGAAGATTACAATAGTAAAAAAGAGCAATCGCTTGAGCGTTGCAGGTGTTGTTATACAGCAGCGGGGGAATGAAAGGGCAATTGCTTCCATGATGCCAGCAAGCAGATGGAGGATAGATGCGAAGGAGGTTGGATGAATGGACACATGCGAGTAAACAAGTGGATGAAAGAACAATATGTTCTGCTCAAGCTCAGCTCAGCTCAGTAGCTTCCCCTCTCCAAGTTCCGGTTATGATGGTTATGATGAACAGGATCTCCATCTACACCTCGACCTTCGAGGTTCAGGTTCAGGTTCAGGTCTAGGTTCAGAGGACCAAGAGCAAGTATGGACACGGGCCGAGGTGCACACTACATCACCTCATCCGCCCGGGCTTGTTCGCGATCCCCCCTCCCTCTTCTACTAAACAGTGTTGACCCCTTCCGGTCGTCACCAGTGAGGTCCAGCCCACCAGCCACCGACCTGGACGCCGGATTTCCAACATGCGCAGCCGTGTTCAGCCGGGGTCCAGCCTCGCTCGCGGCCTCTTGCAGGGCCCTCCACTTCTGAATGTTATCGCGTCGTTCCTGTCGCTTCTCCTCCACCGCCTCCTGGGTCAGGTGCCCAATGCCGTTACGCCGCTTGTAGCAGGCGTCCATCAGCATGTTGCAGTCGATCAGGCGCCGGGGAAACGCTTGCACCACGCCGAACATCTCCATCGGATCCTGGACCGCCCTGATCTCGTTCTCGCCGAGCTTGAAGATGGTAAGGGCGATGCGGAACAGGGTGCGAGAGCCTTCGTAGAAGAACACGTCCCATACGCGCAGCACGGTTTCGATTGGGAGCGTTCCAATGAAACACGACATGAACCAGGCCGTCATGCACAGCGTGATGGCAGGAAGTCGGTTGGGATCGCTGATGCTGAGGTTCTTGCCGCCGTGCCTTACGCGGTTCCCTAACCGGTGTCTTTTGCTGGTGTTTGCTTCAAGCTCATCTCCGCCAATCTGCTTCCAGACGTTGGGTAGCGAATCTTTCAATGTTCCCATCAATACACCAAGATCGACCTTGGAGCCTTCCAAGCTCATCTCGTGAGTCCCTGGCAAGTACACTCGCGTGATGACGTTCAACAACCAGAATGCCTGCTCCTCGGTCTCGACAAAGAGAAGAAGCAAGCCGGCCAAGAAGTTTAGCGATTGGCAGTAACCGATCCGTGGGTTGTACAAGGCGAAGGCATGGAGAACACGGCGCAGAGCGCTGATAATATCGGGCTCCTGGCGAGGGTCAGCCGGTTGAGTGACGCCCGGAATATGGCCACCGGCAGCCTGGCTGTCACCGCCGGGTGTTGTTGATTGCGATTGTGGTGGCTTGAATCGTATGTTATCCGGGAACGTTCGGTGCAGATCCTTCTCGATATCCTCGCAGATCAACGGCTTTACTTCACCCCTTGCTCCTGGCAGCTTGCCTGGACCTTTCGGGTCCAAGCCTGCACGCCTGACCAAGTCGTCGTATACCCCTCTGTGCTTGCTGAGCAGTGCCGGTCCTCCAGCGTAGTAGAACCAAGCCGCGCCGCGCCAGTCGGGCGGAATGCCTTTCCTGATAAACCTCTTGGTTTTCGTGCTTCTTGGAGGAAATCTGTTCGGCCTGTCCGTCATGAGAGAGTTATCCTTGAGGAAAGCGATCCATTTCCTCCTGCGGCGTGCCAGGTATTCGCTGTATTGGGCATCCCAGGCATCATACTGCTGGCGAGTAATATTGGCACTGGCTTTTCGAAATCCATATCGATCACGGCTGCCCGGTTCCTCCGGTGGCTCGACTGGCATATTAGCTGTTGGGATCGGTGTTAGGATGGCGCGATATTGCTCCTCCTCTTCGTCCTCTTCTTGCGCATCATCATGGTCAGGAGTTTGGTCGGGGGTTTCCATCGGTTCCATCGACTCCATCGAATCCGTCGGTGCCGTGGGAAGAGGACCTGACGCAACGGCTTCCTGGGCTTGCAAATCAATTACATTATCGCCATCCATCAACTTGGCTGAGTCGTGCTTCGCCGGATCCTTGGCGTCAGATTCCTGCCTCCTCCTTTCCACAGCCTCCTCGCTTACTGATTCCTGTCTCTGCTTCTCCATGAACTCGGTAATGGACTGTTGCCGTTTCCTCTCCATGTCTTCGCTGATTGCCAAGCCAATATCCTTGGGCAGCGAGTTTTGTAGTCCCGATTTCCTAGCATTAAAGGCGGATTGCCTCGCGGATTTTCGAGACAACGGTCGCGCTCCAGGTAAAGGCAATGGCTCGTCATCCATCGCCTCGAAGATTTTAGTCGTTCGGTCGGTGTCGGGGTCCGAATGGCTAGTGGCGGGTCGGGAGCTTTCGCCTAAAGGAAATACTCCGAGGTCCGGGTCGTAATGGTCGGTATCGTCCAAAAACCTTCGGCTCTTGCGGAACCCGATACTTTCAATCTCCGAGTCGTTAAAACCTCGCTCGTACATGACCATCACGTCCTCGATGCTCGGGCCGTCGTCGGCTATCGAATTCGTCCTCCAACTCGCGCGCGCATAGCCATTGATGATGGACTGCTCAGTGATGCTGTGTGTGGTTAGAATACTGCAGCGCTCTCCAGAGTTTGTCGCGAATGGAGAGCGAAAACTTGGCGGTCTGAATTCCTCGTGAATCCAGGCTGGTGGTTCACGAGCAGCCGGCGGGTAGAAGTTGTTGTAATTATTGTAACTGACAGGAGGCGCAGGCCTTGCAGGGAGTCCCGAAACACCGACAGGATGTGCAGGAAAGGGGCGTCTCATTACTGGGGGCGGCGGCTGCTGCTGTTGCTGCAGTTGGTCCCTGGCTGCGTTTTGGAGCTGGTCATTTGACGGACGTTTGGCAATCGAGGACGAAAACGTGCTTGACGAGTGCGAGGACGCAGTAGAGAAGCGACGGTGGTCCTGGGGCCACGATGGTTGATTAGGAGCTATGTTTTCGTTGTTGTATTGTTGTTGTTGCTGTGTCAAATGGTTGTTTGCATGATGATGATGCAGGCTGTCGAACGAAGGTTCGTGCTGATGCCGGATCGGAGGCGCCGCTCGTATGACGGAGATGTTCGAGTTCTTGGATCGTATTGAGGTGCTCGTCTTCCGCGGACGGGAGAAGTTCTCGACAACCATGACTGTGTCGGTGGTTGGCTGGCGCGAATGGGCAATTGACGAAGTGTAGCTGTGGGTAGGCGAGGTCGGTGTTAGGGGTACTGGCGAGCGGCGCATAACCTCATCGTCGATCTGCTGACTTCCTCGGCCGATCAAGGGGAATTTCCGGGAAAACGGTCGTGATGGCGACGGTTCTGGTTCTTCTGGTATTTGTTGTTGTGATTGTTGCGAGTATCGTTGATGGTCACGGTCTTGGTGGTCACGGTCCTGCTGCTGCTGATTCTCGTCCGAGTCTTCGGGCTCGAGCGCCTCGGGTATAAAGGGGTGGGAGGAGAGGCCGGGAAATACGGAGCGCGGTGTCAGTCTCGGGGTGCCAGTGGGTGTGGTCGACTCGGCCCGTGACCTTTGTGACGTGATGTGTTGTTGCTGGAATGGACTCGGAGGGACGGGCGAAACATTTCTCGAGCGTGCATCGATGGAATCCCAGCGAGGGGAGGCCGGGGTGCGGTTCGGGAGCGCCAGGGGCACAGGCCTGTGGTGATTCATTGCACGGGCATACTGGGTGCGCTGCGGCTGTTGGGAATGTAATGAATGTTGTTCGGGCGCTGAGGAGGTTATTGCTGGTGAAGTGCGACCATGTGGATGTCCATGACTCCCTCGACGCGGTTCCATGTGGTTGTGGTTCGGGCTCAGGTTTGGAGGGTGTTGCTGGAGAGGGTTGTAATACTGGACGGGATGATGGCTGTTGTTGAGGGCGCCGTGGGAGCCGTGGGAGCCGTGGGCGTGAGGGTGCTGTGAATGGTGCAACGGACCTGAAGCGGCGGCAGAGGCAGCGTCGTGTTTCGGCCAGGGTCCGGGTCCAGCATTGGTGTGAGCCGGAAAAGGGACACCAGCAGCGGCGCCATGGACTGGATTGACATTGGCACCAACAACATTGGCACTGTTGAACTCTGCGCTAGATGTGTTCGCATTCGCATGCCGACTCCGACCAAAATGACCAAAATGGTGATGGTGACTTCGTTCCCGCTGTTGTTCGTTAGGAGGATGCATCATGCTGGTGATAGATGCTTCTTCCCCCAAGCCAAGGTCTGACTCCTGCTGCCGTTGTGTGCTGTGCTGTATGCTGTGCTGTATGTTTAGTTTCTGAGAAAAGGGATCAGTCATGTGCAGCTATACAAGCAAGCATCATCACATCCGGTGATCCAGATTTAGACACACACACGCAAGACAGCCCGGCACGGCACCAACCCAGAAACAACAATCCAATCCAATCCCAGATGCCAACCCAGATCTGTATCGGCAGCTGCGCATCAACCAGCAAGCATCAAGTTAGGTTACCTAGCGTTAGGGGCAGCACTCAGTAGTGTGATGGAAACCGAACCGCGGACTGGAACTGTGACACTCTTGGACAAGTAGTAGTATCGAGAGACTCCGGTACTCTGGGTGTCCAATCGAAGAGCCCGAATGCCCCAATGAGATGGGATGAAAAGCCGAATCTGGATGAAAGTGGTGAAAAAGGCTGGGCAACTCAACCGGGCATCAACAGCTGGTAAGAGAGCAAGCAGCGAGACAAGGCAAGCTGGGCTGGGCTGGAACTGGAGATTGCCAGAGTTGCTAGCTTCTTCGGAAGAAGTGGAAGAAAGGTTGAAAGGGGAGTTGCTAGGCTTGTGGGAAAGTGAGAAAGCCGAGAGAGCAGAAACCCACTCGGCTCCTCTGGTCACAATTATTTTGTTGATATTTTCGCGTCCGCTAATTACCCACCCAAAATGAGGGACTGCCTGGCAACTGTACTGTCCGCAGTGGGTGGTCGACTGGTGGATTCCCACTGCACTTTGGTTAATTCATGTTTCTTATTCACAAAGTGGAACTGGATTTTTCAACTTGCATATTCCCGTCAGCCTTCAACTGCTCTATTGTGATATTACCACCCACTTAAAGCCTGAGATCATGCACTCTCTCACTCGGAAAAGGAATGTGAGCTTTGTGATAAAAAGGCAAGTGGCATATGGAGGATTGAAAGAGAACCGAACCCAACCCGTGGAAATTGTTCACTGTGTGCCTGAAAAGTTGGACTTCCCGTCTTAAGACCTAAAATTTCTGACGTGGGATCCTTACGGAGGCCATTGTGTTGGTCGGTTTCAAAAAAACTTTGGTCACTACTAAAAAACGTTTAGCCCGTACGCGCAACTGGCCTACAGGTATTAAGGTAAATAATAAACGCCCTACACGTATACACCTCTTTAGTAAATGAATATAAAGAATGTTTAAAACCCTTAACCTTATACTATATTTATTAACCTTACACCATTCTACATTTTATAATAATAATACCATTACCGTTTAAAATGCTTTCTAATCGAATTATAGCCAAAGTAACCGCTACGGGACTTAGGGCGCCCGCGCCTCTACCTCCCTTACTAAATACCCCCTTATAATAATTTATATAAAAGGGCGAATCGATTACGAAAGGTATAAAAAATGCTAATAATATTGCTACAATATAGGAAAATACTAATATTATATTATAGGAATTCTATTATATCCTTATTCGTATTTTTAACGAAGGTTTTAACGAAATTAGCGGTATTACTATTAAGCGAAAGGTAAATTCATTTATTAATATTGAAATAGGTTAATTAAATAGAATCGATATTAATTAAATATAAAAAATTATTCTTTATATTATTAAATTTAAATAATATTAGGAGCCGTATTAGAAAGATTAATTAATATTAATTTTAAAGTTCTCGTGTATAGAATATTTTGTAAATTTGGCCTATTATCTTTTTACCCCTACCGAAGAGGAGAAAATTTGTAAATTATATAAATTCGTTATTAACCCCGGCCCTTTCGAAAGATATTTTTTTAATAATAAAGAAGTTTTCTAAAGCGTATATTTTAATTATTATACGAAGTGCGAAGGATATATTTGTACTTTCCGTTAAAATAAATTTCTTTTATTTATTTTACTTTCGTTATATTTTAATATTATATTATAAAAATCGAAGAAGAGGAAACCGCTACCGAGGCCGCCGAAGATAATAAGGGCCCCGAATTTAATATAAATAACGTCCGAAATGCTAATATTAAAGATATTAAGCGGGGTATTAAATAGGTTGGGAGGGTTTTAATTAATTACGTTAAAAGGGCGGAGGAATCCGGTTCCGATTAAATAAATTATATTTTAGGCTTTATTTTAAAAAAAAATTCGTTATATTCTAATTTATTTTAATTTTAATTTAAATTTTCTATATAATATCCCTATTATATAATTAATTATTACTTTTTTAAAATTTAAAAATTAAACGTTAATTACCTTTAAATAACGTTATTATTCTTTAATTTATATTATTATAATTATTTTTAAAATATCCTATATATATTTTTAATAAGTATTAATTTACCCTCTTCTTTTCTATTTTTTAATATAATTTCTTAATACTATAAAGTTATTAACGTTTTTTATAAATATTATTTAATAGAATATTTTACTTAGGAAATGTATAATAAATATAATAAGTGTATTATTATTAAAGCCCTTCTTCCTTTTTTATAACCTTTTATTATTATTATTATTGATAATAATTCTCTTACGCGTTTTCTTACTTACGGTTTAGGTAATTTGATTATAATTAATACCGTTAATAATTCTCTTAACCGCTCCTTTATTATCCTTTTTTACGTTCGCCTATTAAAGCGAACCTTTATTTAATTAGGCGTTAATAATCGAAGTAGTACTTTATTCGAATTAAATAAAATTAATATTATTTATTAATAATTAATTACCGATTTATTTAATTAGAATAATAATATTCGTGTAAATAAAAATATTACCTTCTATTAATAATTTAAAGAAGTAAAGATTATTATAATTAAAAAGATTCTTATCTTTATAGACGTTAAAATTATCCGGATTTTAAAGATTTACTTTAAATTTTTTCCTTTTTATAATTATTATAATAATTATACTTATTTTATTTCCTAAATCGGTATTTAATTTCGTTTCGTATAAAATTATCCTTCTAATTTCGATATTAAAACGTTTAAATTCGTCGGTACTAATCTTTATTCGATTAATAATAAAATTTAATTTAATAATTTTGATTTCGATAAAATTAAATTTATTATTATTAAATAGCTTTAAATAAAAATCGAAATTATTAATAAAATTAAGAACGACGCGCCTTTAATTATTAACCTTTTATTAATTATTAAAATAACTGAAGAAATTAACGAATTTAAAAATTTAAATCGCGCTATTCCTAAGCGTATTCGTAAACGTATTATAAGCTTTAGTACCCCTTTTAATTTTTTATTAAAACGTTGTAAGCGGACTATTATTTCCGTTATTAATTAAATTATAATTTTTATTAAGGAAGAGTAAAACGTTAATAAATAGCGACCGATTAAAAAGGAAGAGGCTATTACGCCCGTAAAAAAAGTTATACTTATTTTTTAAATTAAAAAGGAATTTTACTTAAGTATTTAACCTAAGGAAATAATAATCGGTAATTTAAAGTAAAAATAAGCGGTAAAATAAAAATATATATAATTACCGCCGTTTTTATAATAGGAAATTATACTTTTAGAATAAATTAAGGGTGAGGATAATATAATTACGCCGGATAAAGTAGAAGATAAAATATTTTATAATCTCTTTAATAATTTTAATAACGTAATTAATTTAATTAATATTAATAAAGTATTAATTACGAAAGTAAATATATAAACCCTAAAGAAGTTAATTAACGTTAATCGAAGTAATAATATTTTGCTTGAAGACGTTGAAATACTACCTGCCCTTTCAATACGTAGTCGCAAACGTTAATTTCTATTTTTCTATAATAGAGTTTTATATAATAGAGTATATAGAAATAAAATTATTGTTTTGATTTTTATTTTTCCTTTTTTTAGTTTTTTTTTTTTCTTTTGCCTTTTTTTTTCTTTTTTAAAATATTATTTTAAATATATATATTTAAAGTAACGGTAGGAAAAATAATAATAATAATGTATAGTATAGTGGTTATAAAATTGAAATAACTTTTTAAAAGGTCGTGAATTCGAATAAGTTTTTTTTCTTTTTTTAAAATATTATTTTTTTAATAACTTTTTTTATAAGTAAATTATATATAATAATATTAATAAAAATATATTATTTTATTTAAATTATAAACTTTATTTATAAGTATTATATTTTAATAATTTTTAAATTAAAATAATAAAGAAAAGAAATAAAAAAGGAATAAAAAAGAAAAAAAAGAATTAAAGGAAATAAATAAGTATTAAACGACGAAGAAGTAAATACGAAAAGACTTTCTTATAATATATAATATTTTTATTTATAAATATTTATTTATTTGAAAATTATTAAAGAATTTAAAATTATAAATTTCTTTTTTTTATTTTTATATATATTTATTTTAAAATATTCTTTTTAATATAATTACTAATAATAATAATAGAAATAATAATAATAATAATAATAATAATAATAATAATAGAAATAGTAATATAATTATTATTATTTTTATAATTTTAATAAATAATTTATTAAATAAAAATAAAAAAGAAAAAAAAGAAGAAAAAAATATTATTCGAATTCATAACCTCTTAAAAGTTAATTTACTTTCTAAATTACTACGCTATAGTAATTGTTTTTACTATATTATAAAACCTATTAATTATATAATTACGTTCGTCCTGCACGTTAATTTACTTTAATTAATGTTTATAAATATTAATATATATTATTTTACGTTGTAAACTAATAATTTAATTTAAATTACGTTCCGTTATCTTTTTTTCAAATTAAAATTAATTATTTATAAAGTATTTATTATTTTATCGATATCCCCCCTAATATTTTTAATTAATTCCTTCAATTCCTTAAATCCTCCCGTCGGTATTTTGTATATATTTAATTACGGCTTTTATATAGAGCGGTAATACGCTTCAAATTTCGCCTGTAAATATTTATATTTTATATAAAAAGGCGATTCTTCCGAATTAATTATATAAAGCGTATAGTCCTTTATAAATTCCTTATATAAATTTATTATATTTTATAATAAATAGCGATTAAATTTAAAAGTATTTACTTCCGAAATTCTTTTTAAATATTTAAACCTTACTTAATTTAATTCGACGCGGTAATTAATCGCAATTTTTTTATTATAATCGTAATATAATTCGACGGGCTTTCCTATAATAATATAACGTTTTTAGCGTTAATTATAAATTATATACTAATTTTAATATTTAAGAAAAACCTTAAATTCGCTCCGGATTTAAAATATAAAGGTATATAATAAAGTAATATAATCTTTAATCTTTCTATATATTTAAAAGTCTATATATTCGAATTTTTAGAAATATTTTTGCAAAAGTTAAATTAAAATTAATTAATATTTTTTAAGAGAATTTATATTCCAAAATCGTCCGTAGCTATTACGAAATTAATTTTATTAATTTTCAATACGTTAATTCGCTATATTTTTTCTTCGTATAAAAATATCCGTTAAATATATTTATATATCGATTATCTACGTTAGTAATATTTAACTTTTATTAATAATATTATAATAAATAATAATATTTTCTATTAATAGTCTTTATTCGAAGATTGTAATATATTCGGGTAAAATACACTTCGGCTTTAAAATTCTTAAATTTTATACCCCGAATATAAAATAATATATACCCATTACGATTATATTCACCTTATTATTATAATTAAATTTAAATTAATAAAGGATAAAACTTCGTTCTTTAATTATTTTAACAAATTGCGCAAAAATAAATCTTTATATTATTCCCAATATATTAATATAAAATTAAAGGATATAACGAAAATAGGTATTAATATTTATATAAATTTTAATACCCTAACGTTATAATTTTAAATATATATCGATATATTATATATAATTAGGGCCTAATATAATCTAACTTCCTTTTTTATATATTATATTTATAATCTTCTCCTTAATAACTTTAGGAAAGAAGTTTTTAAAGTAAATATAAAGTAATTCACAAAGAATAAAAAAGTTATATTATTCTTTAAAATAAAATTAGAATTCCTATTTACTTATACGGCGAATAAAGTGGGTAAAGTTATTACGGCGAACTTTTTCGAAAATTTCGCGGATTTAACGAAATTTTTCTTCTATTGTATTAAAAAAATATTTACAAAAGATTCCTAAACTTTTACGTAGAAATTATAAACCTTAAGAAGAGATTTAGAATCCTTTTACCGTAAATAAATTAAAAATCTCTTCGTCGGTAATTATAATTTCGAAGTATAATTTGTAAATTTCTTCTTTTAAATTTTCTATTATTTTTATCTTTAGTCCGGCTTTTTTAAAAACGTTATAATTTTTTATAAAGCGTTATAAAATTATATAGGAAATATTAATACCGAAGGATTATTTAAAAATTTTATAAATATCGGGTATTATTTATTTATTTATATAAACGTCGAAAATAAAATCTTTATAAGGAAGAAAGTTAATATAGTAGCGATTTATTAGAATAATAGGAATTAATAGGGAAGTAGTAAAAAAAATATTAAAATTGCATAGAAAGAAGTATATTATAAATAATAAAATTTAGCGGTAATAAAAAATTTTATAGGAGATTAATTAATTTTAAAGAATTTTAATTAATTTTAAAGGACGTTATATAAAATATTTAAATATTATTTAAAACTTTTTAATATAAATCAATTTTTTTTTTCAAAATTTATAATTATATTTCGAATTATTATTTTAAACGAATAAATTTTCCTAAATTTAAATTTTTTATTAGCTAGGTATTATTAAAATAAATTAATAAAACCTTATTTACTTTTTCGGAGTGCGGATTCCCTTTCCTTTTCTTTTTTTAGGGGTAATAGCGGCGGTGGCGGTAATAGCGGCCTCGGCTTCGTAACGGGTAATTTTAGTATTAAAAATCGCTTCGAATTTACGTAATTATTTAATCGTATATTTATTAAAATCGTTATACTTTTTTTAATACTTTTATTTACTTTTTTTCTCTTATTCTTTAACTATATATTCGGCGTCGATAGCAATTTTCCAAAAATATTTATTAATTTAATTAGAATAAATATAATAAATATAAACGCTATTAAAAATATTTTCGGGAAGGATAATATAAATAATAATAGGGTATTAAGTATTATTATTAACGTAGCGGCTATAAAAGGTATTACGGATATAGGGTAAAAAAAGGTAAACGGTTATAATATAGGCTTTAACTAGGGTATTAATTTTAAGGAGAATTTTAGAGGGGCTTTTAAAATTATATTTAATTTTAATATTTTAAATACGAAGAACTTCCTATAATATTAATTTAATTAGAAATATTTTAATTAATATTATATTAAATTAATTTAAATAATTTATTTACTTTATTATTAAAGAGGATTTATTTTGCGACGCTAAAAGTATTCTCCTCGATTATATTAATAAGTTAAGCGGTTTATTCTAATTAATTGCCGTCGGGGTTAAAAGCCGCGGGCGCGGTAAGTAGCGTACTACCTTTGTAAATATAGGTAATTATAATAGTAGTAGAATTATTATTATTATTATAATATTGTACGTTTAAACGATCGCTATTACGGTAATTCAAATGTATAATAGTTGGGTGAAGAAATATTTATGAGTATTAGCGCGTAGAGGAAGCGGGGTTATAACCTTACGCGTTTATTTTAATTACTAAATTAAATTCTATACTACACGCTATGGGCGCGGCTCTAGTACCTACAGGTGGCACGCGCTACTACACTTAGCGCTAAAATTTTTTGAAACCGACCAACACAATGGCCTCCGTAGATCCTGGGCCCCGTACCTGCCTGGTAAGCATGCACGGTACCTGAATGACCGTGTGGATAACTGCGAGTGGTACCTGAATGAAGACATTTAATGGGTACCTCTACCTTGCTCAATGTATTTAAGCTGCCGCAACCGTCTCCCGTCCCTTTCTGGGTTCAGTTAACGGTACGAAGCAGGTACCGTTGTCGTTTGCAGCTTTCTTGTTTGGGTCGGAAAGGAAGAGCAAGGCCGCCATCTCAAACACTCACACAAAAACAAATAGAGATGCCAGGTCCGGCTCGGAGCAAGGGGCCAGGGGCCTTGAAGGGCTTCTTTTCAAGTTCCAAGTTCCAGCCATCCAACGCTACGGGTGAGATCGAGTTTATTGATGTTGCCATCGTTTTATCCAAGAACCAACCCAGCTTTTCTCGAAGGAATCGAGAGAGAAAACTGGGCAAATAAAATGAGGATGGGCGAAACGACACCGACATAAAACGGCGCCTCCGCACCCCCTGCCTCTTTACATAATACCAGGAAAGCTCGTGCTTTTGTCGTCATCAATCGCGTCCTCTCATTTCATTGCTCGCCTTACCTGTAGTATCCAATGTGCAAACTGCTTCACAAACTCACAGGGACGGCTATGCATCGTATCACGACAGCGAGTCAAAATCCGGAGTGAGCCAAGGCTCCGGATGTTGTGGAGATCAACACGGGTCGTTGCAACTGTGGGGGTCTCGTTCGCCATCCCGTTTGAAGGCCGTCCTCACTTCTCACAAAAGGGATCTTTTATTCCACTTTGGAGAGGTAGTGCAGACAGAGTTTTGCCAAAAGCAATGCCACTTTGTCGCCATATCCCTCGCAGACCACTCGCCCTTGCGAGCGGTCCTTTTTAGAGCTCCAAAGCTAAAATCAAAAGGAAGCTGCGTGCGGGGTATATCAGATGCAAAGTGATCTCCCACATATCAAGCCGCTGCAGGCGTCGTAGCCCGGTGATGAAAATGAACGGAATGCTTTGCTGTGTGATTGTTCCTGCGGCCGGGCGGCTACGGTCCTTTGATTTTGGGGGTTCATTGTTCAGGGCGGCTCCCGTCCGGACCATGTCGTTTTTCATCTTGGCCAACTTGAGTACCTGCCACCTGCTACAAAGCTCACAAAGGCTGTTAGTCGGTTTACATTTGCCTCGACAGCGCCGCAAACTAATATTGCGTGTATACAAACGGACTCGAAGCTGTGTTACTGTTGGATCTTGACGAGGTCGAGGCAACCTCCACCATAGTAAGGGGTTCGGGCGTGGCTTGGTCGGGGCACCGGCGGAACAAACGTGCGAATGAGCTAGGGATGATCGGCAAGCTTGACTCTGTCGAATGCAACCCCTAAACAGCGGGGCGGTGGAGTGGTGAGAAGCGATTCAAACATCTCCATTGGCGGCCATTGTCCATTTTCCTCGATCTTGTGGTCGATGGGCAGCGGCCATCCGGCGGGAACTTCCCCCTGTCCGTTGCTTTTTAAGCGAACCCGCGGCTTCGGACCACTGGGAACCGGATCCGCGATGCTGGGCTTGGTCGCTCTGTTTTTGAAGTTTTTTCAGCTCTTGCTTACGACAAAATTGCTGGTGTCATGCGTTGCCAGTCGAGAGTCGAGTGTCGAGTAGCCACTGCTAGGCATGAGCAACAGATACCCCTATCGTGAACCGACAACGAGGTGTTTGCCACGAATCGCCAACAAGAATGTTGCTGGGGAGACGAGAGAGCCAGAGGAAAACCCTTCAATGTCAATCAGATATAATGTGGGACTGGGCAGCCATGAGCCCATGACGGTCCTGAAATTGGACCAGATTCCTAGCGCTCCAAAGCTCCACTCCTTCTCTTGCTTTCTCGAAATTCCAGAATCTCTTGGCCTACGACCTCGCATCGAGTGCCTGACAGTCTAACCGTTTTCTCGTGAGAAATTACAAATTGGCAATTCCGCATTTACGGCCGGAGGTGGGAACCGGCAGCCAAGCAGTCCGGCAACTCCGTCTACAAAGTTTGAAAAGTACCTATAATTCGATGTTAGCCTCCGGATCCTTCAAAGGTATATGTTTTGAGAGGCGCCAGTATGTAATTTGAAGAATGTCGACTCGACAACTCAAGATAAGCTTCGCACAATGGCGTGCAGAGACTGTTGTCCATACCAGACTCAATATAGCCACGTCCTTCAATCCCGTGCTGTCAGCTCATGTTTCCCTCCAGGCGTGTGGAGACTTGAATCCAAAGACGCCTCGTTTGACATCCTGGGTGAACATCATCAATCATGATGGTCAAAGGGTACATAGGGGTCCAGGGGTGTGGCGTCCGCAAAGAGGGCCGAGTCTGGGCTGCATCCGGCTTGCAATCCCCTTTGTTATGTAGGCCAGGCGCAAAGCAAACAGATATAAGATCAGGAACCCTACTGCACAGTATCGCCAAATCTCACAAAATGGCTTCCCTCTTTACACAAGTTGACTGGCTGGCTTCCGGTTATTTACCCCAGGGTTTGCACACATTGTATGATAAGCAAACGAGCGAGCCACGACGGCGCCGAACGCGAACAAACCGTAAACGGACCCGACAACAACGATGAGTCTCGTACGACCTGTCCAGCCCGGCTAACAATCAGGTCTAGAGCATGAGCCGGACAAATCCTTTGATGGCCGCAAAGGAGCAATCTGCGCTCAACGGGGATCCTGAGGAGGCCGGAACGCCATGGTGCAAGATTTGAAGACCGAGTGTTGTCGGGAATAAATTGCGCCCTGGGGACAGGTCAGCGTGTCCGAGACCACAATGAATAATCTGGATCATCTGTTGGCATGGAACCAACTACCCGGTAACCGGTCGACGATACAGCATACCAGTACGTCATGCGCGTAGACTTGGCTCAGCCCAGAAAGATCGCAAGTGATAATTCGCATTCTTGCTGTGATCTCAACCAGACGGCCGACTGTCAGTACAGCCTGGGCGAAACCGGTAGGAATGAGTAGGACAGCTTCCGATCCCAGTTCAATGTTCTTTCGGTGTCCTTTCCAGCAGTGAGACGGAACGATGCTCATCGGCGAGGACCGCAGACCTTTGCTGTGCTCATGGGTTCGTGACTGACCATTGCTGGAGTTTCTCGCACCGAATTTCTCGCCGGATCACTCCAAATTCACGTGACTACGCGATCGAATCGATGACGTCCTCGATGGAGTAGCTACAAAGCATCAAGATTGTTACAACACGTCTTCTGTCGACAGCAGGGCGCCCACATTGTGAGAGCCGAAAAACTGAAGTTGATAAAAGACGACAACGAACATTGCATCCAGACGAACGAAAAGTCGAATCATGGGCGAACTACGATCGACGAGTGAACCAAGCGAGAGAAAAAAAAAAAAAAAAAAAAAAAAAAAAAAAAAAAAAAAAAAAAAAAAGTCGAACATCCAGTTTTTGGCCGAGATTGAGATGGAAGCTGTGCCGCGAACGTGCCTTTCCAACACGTGCAACAACGTCACGATCAACAATCAAGTGGGTCATGGTCAAAGCGCCCTGTCTCTATGATTTCTCCCAACCAATCAATAAGTCATCTTTCCCGTCCAAGACCCACACTCAAAGTTATGCAAGAGAAGCTTGCCGTGACGCACGAGCCAAGAAAGGGCCAGAGCCCCAAGCTCAAGCAGCTTTGAACAAGCTCCCCTCTTGGCGCTGTAAGACTGCATGCAGCTTTGCTCCTGCCGTCCCTTGTCTCCTGCAACGCGTGCAGCGCCCCTTCCCCCAACACGCAGGCGGAGCAACCCCGTCTTTTCTCCATTTTATGGAAGCGTCCAGCACCGCCCACCAGAGCCGGGCGTTCGACCCTCAGGCTGTGTCTGACAACGGGAATCTTTCCCACAATCTCCGAGAACAATACGTTCACCGTCTCTTTTTGAAGGTTAATTGAACTCGCCCAGGGCTTTCCGGGCTCTCTACCTTCATGTCGTGATGCTTGGTTGCATCAAGTCCAACATTGGCTGCAGGTGTTGAGCTTGGAAGGAACCATCCGCTTTTAACACATACAACTGGCAGGCGTGTATGCCCGGCTTTTATGCACCATGGAGATCCAGTTCGTCAAGAGTCTCCAGTATGTAAAAGGAAGGCGAGACGGGATGAAAGCTCGAATACCTCTTTCCCTTACAGCCTCTTCGCAACTGCCCTCGGGTCTCACGGGTCTCGCCTTCTCTCTTTTTTCGCCGAGTGGCCTGGCAACTGCTAGCATCATCCTCTCCCTCCAAAAAGCTTTTGAGGTTCTCCGCACGCGTTCCCCTTTCTTCCCGCCGTCTCTAGCGCTGGCTTTACCTTCTCTACATGCAGCACTATCAGACCGAAGTATTGCCATAGTATCATAACTAGCAAGCAGGTACCTGCTGAGCTATAAAACCCCAAGTCCAGGAACACAGGGCCAGGGTTGCATAAAGTAGTATCGATCTCTCTTTTTGCAAGTGCATTGGCCTCTTGGTGTTAGTTGGAGCTTCCCCCAGTTCCCCAGCCAGAATTCCCCCAAACTGGTAGTTGTCATCTGTCTGACCCTGGGCTCTTTACACTTCCACTTCTCTCTCTTTTGGCTTTGCCGCCCACCACCACCCACTTTACCACCCCAGCCTTCTTTCCCACCCAGACTCTTTTTTTTCCCCTTCTCTGTTCCTCTTTCCTCTTCTCTCTTACCAAGTTGCTCTGCTCTTTACACCCGCTTTTTACCATCTCAGTCGCGACCTAGCGCAACTCTCCGGTATCGCCTACAGGTACCTACCTCATTGATAAATTCTCAAAGCCGTTGAGCGTTGAAATCACACAACAATGTCTGCCACCCGCAAGAGAAAGGCCGAGGACGAGGAGCCCGAGGAGCTCGTCTCCCTCCCTGAGGAGTCTGACGGTGAGGAGGAAGAGGAGTAAGTAACCACCCGCTGCTTCTAACCTCCCGCCTCGTATCTTTTCAATTTGTTCTAGAGGACCTGCGATGTGCCTCTGCAAACAAGAACGCGTATTTGGGACTTTTGTTAGCTGCTGGGGCGCATTGCGGCACGTTGTGGCGCGAATTGTCTTTCGTGTTTGCCAGCTCAGTCATGAACCGCGCATTTTGCGGGCTGTGGTCGGCAGATAACCCTAACAGGTGACGCCATCACGTAACGCGGGAAAGCAGACAGCCCAACGATATGCATATGCATTCTCTCCACTTTCCCGGCGAAAAGATAGCTAACAATTCGCTCCCCACAGGTATGTCTCCACTGGCGATGAGGAAGATGACGCCGAGGACGACGAGGAGGATGATGAGGAGTACGAAGGCGAGGAAGGAGGTGAGGATGATGAGGAAGAGGAGGAGGAGACCACAGGTACGTTACTGCATTCATCCACAGATCTTCCATGATATCGAACCAATACGCTGACCCAAAACCCACTTTCCAGACAAAGCCCCTCCTAAGAAGAAGCTAAAGACGGCAACTGCCGAAGACGAGGAGGAGGAAGAGGAACAAGATGAGGAGGAGGGCGGTGACGAAGACGAGGACGAGGACGAGGAGGAGATCCCCGAGGATGAGGAGGACGATGATGCTGAGGCCGAGGCCGAGGCCGAAGAGGGCAGCCCCAAGAAGGCCCAGCGCTCCTCTTCCAAGGCCGTGGACGAGGATGATGACGAGGAAGAGGCAGACGCCGCTAAGGCTGCTGCTGGTGGCGATGATAAGGAGGAGTAAGGGTAGTTCGGTCTACCCTCTGCTCTCTCCAGTTTTGTTGTCGCGGTCTTCCTCTCATTGTCATTGATTGAGTTATTGGGCTGATCTAATTGCTGGGAGTCTTTCTGGATATGGTATTTTTCTTGGACTTGCTAGGCGCTTGCTTAAAGATGAAAACATGAATGACGGTTACTTCGATATAAGAAATGGCAGACTACTTGGATCTTGGAAATTTATATGATTGCATTGCCTTCATCAGCCTAAGGCCCAATCAACGTATTCGGAAGAGAACAAATCTTAGCGGAAAATACCCCATGTTGGTGAGCCGTAGTGTAGTAGGTTCAACCAAAATAAGCCGTTCATGAACCGCTCATGCCGTTTATGAACCGTCAATTTTCGAATGTGAGCGGTTCATGAGCGGCTTATTTTGGTTGAACCTACTACACTACGGCTTACCAACATGGGGTATTTCCTGCTAAGATGTGAATAGAATGGCACCAATCCATTGGGTGTCCAGAGTGTCTCTCGGGTACCTTGCGTATGTGGGGTGCCGCTGCTGGGACCAGGGTCAGATCAATGTCGCTCGTTCGTCCGATACGATTGAGCTATATGCATTATTGTCCTGTTGAATCTCAAGATAGGTAAGCCGCTTGTCCAAAGGTGTGTTCAAAACGGACTCTCGGAAATTATTCAATTTACCAACCCCACAGGTACCTGTGAGCCTGGGTATTTTGAGCTCCATTTCACAAACTTGCCTGTTCTGTTCAGCTTTAAACCAGAATCTCCCTTTCCTGAAGCGCAGAGACATGGTGGTCGGAAGATGTTGATGAGTAGGTTTTGATGTCGCACTACATACTTTCAAAGTACATACTCCTAATTCACAGCTTCGCGGTTCAACGATCAGATTACAATCGAATGAGACTCTTACGGTTTGAATGGTGTGGGCAATATCAAGAATTCCATAGCTAGACGGCTTACCGGGCTTCACAATGGATTTCGAAAGCTCTGATGTAATGCAATAAGAGCGCCTCGTTTTACTTAAAAGCTCCTTCGTCGACATCCCTAGGTACTCAGCAAGGAGTCTTGCGACGAAGTCAAACAGAATAAATCACCTACCTACCTGTTTTGGATTTACAAAAACCAGCCTGATGGATATGGCTACGAGGAAAGATATGAGTTTGACGGCAACGATGAATACGGAAAATTGACATGATCCTTGTTACTCTATTAAGTTGGTTGCAAGAATCTCAGTTATTCCTCATGTGTGCCACTGGACAGATGCTGTTTCTTCCTCTGTCCTTCCCTTTTTGCTCATATTTTGTTCATCATCCAGAGCAGCTTTTCTTTTGTTACTTCGCTCTTTGTTTGTTTTCGACCGTCTCATAACCTAACCTTTTGCTCACCATGCGTGTATCGTGCCCATCCAGCCCAAACATCCGGTAACGCCTTGTTGCCTTTTGTCTCTCCTCACCTTGACCCCCTTTTATACCACCAAGAATCACTCTTCTGAAAATCGTTGCCTTGTCGTGGAATTTATCGCTAACCCTTCCTACTCGCATTTCCATACTCATCCCACATTTTCCTCAGCTGTTTCCTTTCCGCAGCAAGTCGTTTATGCTCGCTCTCCAATGTCTGGATGTATAACCTCGCGCGATCAAGGACTTCGGATTTGCTGACTCTGCGTTCCTTTTCCGCAATTCCCAGGTCAATCATCTCAGCAGTGTTACTTCCAATTAGTGGATGGGCCTGATCTTGCATGTCTTGTTCACTGGTGGAAAGGGCCGCTGAAGGGGGGAGGACGTCCAGAAGCGCTTCGAAATGGGCGTTTAGGCGGTTGCGATACTTTTGTTCAACCTTGTTGTGCTTGACGCGGGCAATTTCCTGTCGAGGACTTGCTTTATGCTGTGTTGCTTTTGCGTCACAGTCCAGATCGTACGCACCGGTAGGGAGGCTCGTCCTGGTGTTGTTATCGAGCGTTGGGGTGTAGTCCATCGCCAGGTCCTCGTCACCCTCATACGCATTGGCATCTCTTGCCTGCTCCGCATAGAAGTCTCTTCTGCTTGGCCCTCTTTCCGAAGTAGCCCTCTTGTTTTCATGTTGTTTTCTCTTCTTGTGACTCCTGCTTTCTTCCTTCCGCCCTTTATCTTTGCCTTTCGGATTCATCAAACTCCCAGCAACATCTTCTTGCACCCATAGCAGTGAGGAGCGGCGACTTGTCGTCAATCCGGGACTTGCAGCAGTTGGAAAATCCATAACGGTTGACAACGGACTCTGTGTCGAATCCATATCTTCGAACTTTGCGTCAACCGCTTGACCGTCGTCTGCCTGTGCTAGGCGGTGTCGTCTCTTTCTGAGCTTTTCCTTCTTCTTTGTAGCCCCTGCTATCGCTGGTGATGCTACCTGGCTTCGCTGATATGTGCTGGCATAGGTAGCCGTTATCTCGTGATCAACATATCTGTCGTCCTCATGGTAGTCTTTGGCTAAAACAGGCTTCAAGATGTGGGGTATCTGTTGCAAAGAGGATGTGGTGTTGGTTGGACCTTCACCGGCCAGGTGAGGAGACCATACTTCATGTGCTTGATCATGAGTAGGCCATGCCTCGGAAGGGAACGAGTTGAGAGGATGGACACCTGTCGAGTACGCTGTAAGAGGAGATGCAGGAGAGCTCAGTACGAATGTCGGCGGTGATTGAAGTCCTATCGGGTCAGAGACAGCGAGGGCTGAGGTGGACACTGCAAGCCCTATAGAGTTGGTTCCATTCGATAAGCTGTTTGTGCGAAGAGGGTATGGTATATAGTGATCCGTATACAAGCCATGGGATCCGAACGGTACGGTTTGCACTGGCGCAGATATGGTTGACGAGACCGTATAGTTTTCACTTTGTGATTGCGGCGGGACCGTGGGGGTCGAGAGGTCAGAATGAGCGAAATTGTGGTGGTCTGAAGACGCATAGCTCGAGTTATATGCGTCAGGGAAGTGATTGTATGGTATGCTGGGGTGGGTCGATGGCTATCATATTGTCAGTTGACGAACTTGAAAGGTTGTCAGGGACGTGAAACGCGAGCCTCTCTGGCAGTGGTTCGATTTTGTTCTTGGCTTAGTGGAAGCGGGTAGATCTGGGAACCGGTGGCAGATCATATGTGAGTATCCCGGCAATATCAGGCCATGGTATCGGAGAACATGCCACTTAGGTCAAGTTCTCACTTTTCTTCGGCGAGATGTTTCTGGCAGACATGGACAGCCAAACACCATGTGATACAAGGTTTTGTTCAACTAACCCTATACAAGAAGGATGACAGGGTAAGGACTGTGTGAGAGATTTATACTTACTGGTATATCATCGTAGGATTGCTGCCGGTTATTGTCCAAACAAGACATTCTGAGATCGCGGGTAACTGTCTATTGCACCGAACATGGGACCTGACTAATTCTAGGATCAAGGAAGAACACTCCATGGTTCTGGCGACCATGTTCTTATAGCTCCAGAAATCTTTTCTGTTTCACAACGAGGAGGAATCATGTTGATTGCTGTGTGTCTAAGTAGGTCTTTGCAAGGATAGGGGTGTTGTCTGGCTCGGAGGTATTGGAGGCAACTACGTTGCAAGTTTTGTCGACGGGACGAGACGCCATCTAAGGTTAGGGACACCTGACGAGGCTATCCGGAAGGGATGGGGAGTTACTGTACCATTGTGCCCAGACATTAAAGTCGATGAGAGCCCATTCCGGAAATTCACGAGATCCCATTCGGAAAGAAGAGGACCTGGCATGCATGGATTTCCGTTTCAACAACTGACTGACAGTAGACAGGGGGCGGCTATGCCCGGCCCCGCGCTTGTTGGCTGCTCGAGTTTCCTGTGTGCGGGAGGTTCGATATGTGTGATGGGTTTCATGGTTTTCGTTTCCATCACGACAGGATCAGTCATCGTTCTCGATGGCCCTGAGACATGATCGTTTCGTTATCGCCGCAAATCCATCAATCGCTAATCGTTCAAGTCTCTCTGTCCAATGATGCGCCTTGAGCTATTGAAAATTTTATTCTATTGATTCTTCTCCGTTAGCCCTTCTGCGACATCCTCAGATGCTTGATTCTAAAAACGGATTCCCATTCACCCGGCTCCTAGTGCCCTCGGTCCTAGTGCACGGTTGAGAAGTTACATTGCTTCCGAACCTACCTAACAGCGTTGCGTTCCATGGTTTCTGCTGCTATTTTGTTCTTGGAGATTGAGCTGCCATTGGCTTGCCCATTGTGTACTTCGGGGCGTATCATTCGATTTCTCCCTCAGAGTCACGCCATACGGTTAAAACCGTGGGCGGACATCGGCGACTGTGGCGTAAAGTGTTAGTCTGGAAATGCATAGCTGCAAATCCTATGGCTTCGAGACGGTTGGGGGCCAGGTACAACATCTTCAGCCCCTGAAGATCAGTGAAGAACAACATTGGCTGGAATAAAGTCCGTGTGTGTTGATTAGCCACTTGGCTGGTTCTCGGTGCCAGAAATACTACGGTCTTAGACTTTGATATGCGTCATGTCATCGAGATCCCACGCTGTCCTTGCAGTCACAGAAAATATGGACACAAAATCATGTGTAGACTTTTGTGGTGAGTGCTTGTTCTTCAGTCCAAGGGCGTTGAATATCTCTACAACATGGATAATGATTGGTATGAAGTTTCGCAACATCAGACACCTGAAGCTCCTTCTCTATCAAATGTACACACCGCATTCCCTCAAACACTGGATCTGCGTCCGTCCCCTATGATTGCTGCATAGGGCTAAAAGCAACGGTGATACATGTCGAGTGAAGCAACATACACATGGTTGGCTCTTTGGTGGCACATGGCACCGCATGAACAGATACTAGACAAAAGGAAACTGGTACTTACTATGGGCCAAACGCTTAGCTTGTTTCTCTCCGGTCTCTTCGTTGCCAGGTATGGCACAAATTTGGATGAGGCAGGTCCCAGAATGAGTTCGTACACCCGAATGATGAGGGCAGGAGCGTGTATCTTGCACTTCCCGATGAAGTGTCTTCCGGCATTCCACGTTTCGTATGTACTGTCCCGACACGGTTGGCTTGTGACATGTGATGCATGTAGTGGTTGAAACTGCATCATTAATATGCTTCTCGTAGGGGAGGATTGCCGTCCAGACTGAAGCGGGCCAAGTGGAAGCTGCTGCAGGTCTGGAAACAAACACAGAGCTCGGGAAGCGGTTGTGAACCTGTCATTGATCGAGATGCTCGTCGGGCGGTCGGGTAGCTGCATTTCGAGTCTTGAAAATTCATATTAGCAAGGCTCGCGGTTCATGCCACGCGGGATGGGGTTCGGATGCTGTACTCGCCGTCTCTTGTTTCCGCCACTCCTACTTTTCCATCCAGGTCCTGAGGAGGGAATCTGTGACCGCATTTCAAGTTTCGACAAGTGTGCGGGTTCTCTGAGTAGTCCGACGCTGATGCTGCAGCTTGACGATTTGGGATAGAAGGCGCTGTTGGATGGGCGTAAGATGACCAGTAGAAGTGGGAAAGTGGGAAAGTGAAGAGAAGAAAGAAATGGCTTACGCGGACTTCAAACTTGATATTTACGGGAGGTTCAAGTCGGGGTGGCGCATAGTTGCGCTGTGTCCGAGGACCGAGCATGATGCATTCACTTGCTTGTAGGACCCGTACGTAAGTGTGAGAGAGAAAAAATGGAAATGTAAGGAGGAACAGAAAGTGGCTAAGATGAAGCAACTCGGGAGGAAGGAACGAAGGGAAATTTTTCGGAATGAGAACATGGTTTCAACATAAAAGCGGAAGGAGGCGCCCGGACTCTTTGAGAATCCATCACATCAAGGCAGGTACCCATCCATCCTACCTTCCACAACGGGTTTCAAGTAGCCAAGTTGGGCTGGCTCGGACAGCGAAGACATAGTACAGGTAGGTATTTCACTTACAACATCATGGTCGTTGAAAAGGTATTTGATTTCAATTATGTACGCCAAGTGTCATATTCATCCAACGAGGTTACTAATGGCTATGACGGCACCCCGCCCCACCCGAACAGATCAAGATGCCCAAGAATATGTACGTCAGACCGGCTTCATCCTCCAGTGTTGTGGTGATAGCGTGTTCCTTCCACATTCAGAGCTTGGTGTGACCAGTACGTAGTGGAGCAACCGTTACCGTGCCTCCCTCACATTCATCCCGTCACCAAGTATCCTCCCATTCCCGTCATCCCCAGACCCCCAATTTAGAACAGCTTATAAGTCTCAATAGCCTCATCAAAGCTCTCAAAGATGGGCACGGTCAAGCTCCTCGCAAAGTCCTGGAACAACTCCGGGATCTTGCTCACAATCGTCTCGCTCATCTCCTCAGTCGCCTTCTTCTCGAGCTTGAGGTTAAGCAGAATGGTCGGGCTCAGCAAAAGCTTATCGAACTTGGGCTTGGATGCGATGATGGCGGTGATGGTCTGGTTGACCGAAGTAGCGAGGTTGGAAGTCTTCTCGCCCACTCCCAAGGCGCCCAAAGTGTCGAGCTCCTCGGAGGCTTCGGCCACCTTGGTGCCGCGGTTGATGTTGGCGAGCAGGGAGGTGCTCTCGGAGACGATGGGGATGACGGTCAGGAGCTTGCCGTTCCATGTGTCGACGTAGTTCTTGAGCTTGAGGGTGGAGAGGTTGATGGTGTCGAGAGCCTTCTGGATGGCGATGGCGTCGGCGGCGACGGTGGAGGCCAGGATGGCGACCGGGGCGAGGAGGGTGGTGAACTTCATTTTGAAGGTTTTGGGGTGAGAGATGTTGATTTATTGGTGAGGATGAAGGTAGGTAGTGGATGAAGCTTGACACCGGTCGGGTCTGGAGCACTGGAGGACACTGGAGAGAAGAGTTGAAGAGATCGACGAGGACTCAAACTTCTTCTGGGTACAACACTGGAGATGGGCCAGTCCCCTAGTTATACTCGCCTTTCACAAGCATCTTGACACCCGTCATCCTCAAAGATTAAAAGATCGTCGCCGAGGCAGACGCTTGTTATTCCCAAGTAGGCATCGTGAACTTCTTGCTTACCCCGCCCATGATCAACCTGAATGCTACTCTTCGTCTGTCTTGACCTGTCCGTTTTGCGGGGAAGACCATTGAGAGAGATCTTCCCGCCACGGAAACACTACAGTTTGATCTGTGGAATCGTGCCATCAGGAACGGGGCTCAATGCGGAGGTGTGATTGAAGGATTGAGGTGCCAAAGGCAATGGTTTTCTGCAGGCGAGCGCATGTCCGCCATGGATAACATGGCTTTGCGAGCGAGATCGACCAGGTGTGTTGCTCCATGGGGTATGGCCTTTGTCGGCGGTCAATGCCATTTCAGGTTTGCAGCTCGAGATTGCAGGCTCTTGAGCAGCAGTTGGGATGACGTTGGGGAACTGCTGCGAGGAGGACGACGAAGGGGACGGCATCTTCAGGGGTAACTAACCGTTGAGGGTAAGGTGTAATGCGGGGGGGCAGGGACCTCGACGGCTGATTGGGAGAAGCCTTTGCCAAGTCTGGGGTAAATGTTGGTCGATCCCTCGGCGATTTCGTTCAGATGGGTGACATTAGTGGCCATCAGGCAGCATGTGAATAGGATCGTCGTCGCCGAGTGCTTTTGCGGGAGCGGTGGGAGAGAGTGTTGGGGATGCTGAGCTCCATCATAAATATGAATGAAGGAGGCAAAAACCCATTAGAGAAGCTAGGCATGCTGGTCGAGTCGGTAAAGTTCCTGTGGTCTAGACGACCTCATCTGAATTAAAGTTTCAACTTTGGACAGTTCCAAAAAGCTGGCTTGGCTGTATGTGTTGGAAAGTTCAACTGAATAGGCATTTGGGACGCAACTAAGTCGTTACGGACTGTGGCCTCGGCATACACCATTGAATAAGGCGAACACGGGGTTTGCCTCTGAGAAATGCGCATGTGCAAGTCTCGTTGGGCTGGAAAGGAAGGGCGCGGGCCGCCAACAACCCGCTGGTTGTGGTCGAAGGCAACATTACTGCATTATATTGGCATTGTACACATTATCCAATCTGGTAAGCGCCTCGAGACACACGGTGAGCGCAGGGAACCTTCCGTTCTTGTTCCGGACTTGAGTGTCCTCTGGTTTCGGCCTGGTGTCCCTTTCAATTGCTGCTGCGCCGTCTGGAGCGGTTCTGTGAAGACCGCTATTTCGTCATGATGAACAACATTTGTACGGTGCCTTCACTCATGTGCCTCGTGGGACTCCCATACTCGTCTACCAGTTTTTATGCTGTCATATCCCACTTCGAGGCGTTTCCATGTCGTTAAATAAGTGTGTGTTGAACCTCTTACTTGATTGCCAAGTAAGCGTGTGGAAGCAAACAAGTGTCTCGTCTCATGCCGGCGACGCATAGTAACCCTGCAGAGGGGGTACACCAGGTTGCTGTTGAGAGCCTGATGGGATTGCTGAAGGTGACTGAGGCGCGACAGGGGCGTAATAACCGCTAAACATATTGTTTTGCTGGGGAGGATCTGGGTGTTGTCCAGCTACCATATTCTGAGGCACCTGGCCCATCGGCATTGGTACACCAACTGGGACTCGAATGTAGGTAACAGTTCTCCGGGCCTTGTTGGTCGAATTGACGGCGTGTGTCTCAACGCAGGCGCGAACGAAGAGGAAGAGGTGGATGATCAGGAGCAAAATGGATAGCGCAAACAGGCCTCGCTGGAGGCCGTTTATGGGCCCAGGTAGCATGTAGGGATCATCATCGTAGTAGTAAGAGTATTCGATAGTAATCCAGCCAGCAAACGCGGCACCCAAACCAGTCACAATGGCGATAATGAGATGTAGGCCAACATGAGCGCCGGGGTGGATGCCTCGACGATGTTTAGAGGCACATATAACTAGGAACTCAGACATGGTCCATAGGATTGTCATGCCGGCCTGAAGAGCGCAAGTTAGCATAAGACCTTGTAGATAGACACGACGTCGATAGGTTGGTGCGAATAGGGGTAGCACGTACTGCCGTGGCCAAGACACTAAAAAGTATATCTATCTCCCATGGTGCACCCCATCGACGGGAATAGGCGCCCAGTGCCAGGCCAATTCCAAGAATGCAGGCAGAACACACAACAGATATGGTCTGGAGAACGAGTTTCACGATGTGCCACCTCGTCGTGTAGGCGATTTCCGAACCATGGGCTCGCGGAAGATATTGTTGATGGTATGTGCCGCCATATCCAAGCGGTTGGACAGGCGCTGGTTGCTGCTGGGGAATCATACCGTTCTTTTCATGAACGATGGGATGAGGCGCGGGCAAAACCTGAGGCAGGAGCGGCGCTCCTTGCCTGGCTGTCTCTCCGGCATGATCAGATCCTTCCTGCGCAGCCTGCGTGCTGCTGGACGGTTCGGTCGCTGCCATTATGTGCGCTTCTGGCCAATTCAGGAGTGTCGTTTCCAGGATATTAGTTACGGTTTGATTGATTGGCGATTAAGCCCGAAAAAGAGCGATCGACTTGACGACGACACAAATGGTGTTGAGGAGGATGTTGATGTTTAAACGAAAGACTGCGCGCAAAATGCGCGTGAAGATATGAAGAACGAGCGGCAGTCGACAAACCTGGTGGCCTGTCAAAGAAAGAAAAAAGGGAGGGTCTAGAGGGATGACTGAGAATTTGCAAGATTGCGATGCAAAGGGCTAACGCAGGCTACCGTTGACACTGGCGCACTCCCGAAGTTCCAACGCCGCAAACTTCAGGGTCTCTTTTACGATACTATCGTATCGTGGTTTAGCGGCGGTCTTGGCATTGATTACGGCGAATCAGCCGGCGTGGCTGCCTAGACCCCTTGCCGCCTTTGTTGGTTCACTGCGACGGCTTGGACGGGCACTTGGGTCCCGCCCTGGCTTTCACGGCAGACAAAGGTTTTGAAAGATAAGATTTTGATGCTTAATTATGCGACGGAGATGGAGGCAAGTCAGCATATGGAAGTATAAGTTAAACCATTTCGACTCTGACAGGTTCTTAGCTCACCTTATGTTGTATATTTGTCAGCTTCAACTCGGTTCCCTAGTTGTAAGACATTGTGAGAAGTGCACCCATGATCACGAGTTCAAGCGTATGTGCGGAAAAAGAAAACAGAATCGCTGTTTGAGAAGGGAACCAAGCTATAGTCGAACGTGGCTATTCCCGCTGCAGAACCACCACTAAGCCCATCAATCCGAGCATGACCGTCTTGAGCCATGGGTGCTCGGATAGAAGAATGGTAACATAGCCAACAAAAGGAATGTAGGCAAAGACGCTTCTGTTTGAGAGAATGACTGTTAGCAAAAAGAATCCGCGCTTGGGGACAAGTCGAGTGAAATCAGCGTACCCGATGATATCTTTCCTAACCAAGTAATCCTGTCCACTGGCGTAGAGCTCCGTGTCGTCCGAAACATTGTTATCTCCCTTTGTGAGCAGCTTCGCCTCGGGTCTTGGAAAAAGAAAGTCCTATGGTCAGCGTGATGTCCGGACGGCGCAAGAGAGCGAGAATGGGGAAAACGTACCCCTTTCCAAACTTCCTGACTATCCTGTGGACGATGGGGATGTCCTTTCCCTTCACGTTGTACACCACCACCTCTCCAACACTCGTTTCGGCCACGACATTGCGGTTCCACAAGAACAAGAGGTCACCGCGCTGAAAGGCTGGCTCCATGCTACCGGACAAGACGACGACAATCGGGGATGGCGAATCTGTGATGACCGAGAGACCTTTCCACATCTGGGAGAACAGAGCTGGTTAGCAGACGCTTTCGCGAAGCTATTTCGAGGCGAATCGCATAGAACACACCATGAATGCGGTTGACAAGATCAGGCCAAAGTTCATAAGCTGGACGGCAGCTTGCCGCGGGTTTGCGAGGCCTGACAACATGGCGACGGCGGGCGAGCAGAAGTGATGCTCAAGTTCGGTATGGAGAGAGAGCGCAAGGCCTGTTGTTCAATCGCGGGGCCGCCAAAACTTTGCGCAAGTTCGGAATAGCTTCGTCCTTCAATATGGGTCGTCGGGTGTTGTTGCTACAGGCACTGCCGCCGTTGAGGTTCGCAGTTGACGATTGACATCAGACCTCGAGCCAGGGACAGCGGTAGCGGACACGGTGACAAGAAAGCCGCGAAATGGCAGCTTCTCATTGGTAATTGTGACAAATAAGACCCACTTAGAATCCCCACAAGGCATCAAGGTGCCTGCCAACGTATTTCGCGGTTCCTCTTCCTCTTGGCAATAACCTGGGCTCAACTCCAATTTCAACCTCAACCTTCGACACGCTCCCAGTCAACTAGAGGTAGGTGTCTATTCCCTTCTCTCAACTCTGAATCCCGGCCAGATGAGCAATGTTCAAGTTTGACTTGTGGACCATTTATCTGGTCACTTTTTCACTTGAGCCCCGAACATATGTAGGCGATGCATGGCATACGTTTATACGGTCGCGCTATCGTTGTTCTTCCAAGTGGAAGAACTTGAGGATGGATTGAGGATGGAACATCGAGACACGATCAAGAGGCCATGGGCCATGCTCTTTCGGCTAGGCGGCTTGCTGAGAGGCGAAGGGGTACTTCGGTCCATAGAGGTAGTCCGTCATTCCCGTCGGAAGAAAAGAACATCGGACTTTCCAACCCGAGTGGTCTTGGCTGCCTATGTTTCCTGTCCTTGTTGTGAAGGTTCGCTCTTCTCAACTCTTAACTGACCGTCGGACTTTCTGGTCGCGTTGCATCCTACCTCCCGTCGATGATCGTCAGCTTGGGATTCAGGATCAGGTAGAACAAGCCGGTGTACCAGATAGACGAATGTCGCTGCCTCCGTGTCATTGCTTTTATCCTATGGAAGCGGCATACCTATTTGTTGGGACTCGCGAAGGACTCGATGCATTTCTTCGACCTGGCCGTCATAGTTTGCTCTGACCATGCCCCATCCATCGTTTACCTCAAGTGGTTGGCGTTGTTCGCTCGCCTGTTTCTTCAATCTCTTCTGAAATCTCACCACTAACGACCTGTCATCCCTTGCTCATCAACATGTCGACCGACAACGAGGCAACGGAACGCACCTCGCTCCTGAACCGTGACCTCCCGCGACCCAATGGAGTTCTCCAGGACCATGTACGTTCCAAGGTCATATGTTGTACATATCGTCTTGAGTTGAACTGACGACTCCCATAGCCAATCTTTCTTCGAACATGTCATGCACCATGGGGCTTCATCAGCCAAACCACTCTTGTTGCCATCAGAGGCCTGATTCTGATGTACCTCACCATTCTTGCGCCGATGCTTCTCGACTACAAACTCTACAAGCGGGAAGATGGCGACTCTCCGTTGCGCATTCTCTTCCAGTTTTCAACCATCACCTTCATCCTGTTGTGGCTCTACCACTTGGCTACTTTTGTAGGTCACTCTTCATCTCGATGACCGGCCTAAACTTGCTGACTCTGAGCGCCCTTAGTGCTGGAGTTATACGCACCTCTATTATCCCGATCTCGATGAGGAAGACAACACATGGGAGACAGCCCTTCTACGAAAGATGTCACCGCCCGAGCAAACAATCACCTCTCGCAACCGATTCTACTTCAGCTTGTACTACACAGTGTCCCACGTATTCGCATTTATGAACACCTTCATCTTCTGGGCCTTTGTTGTGCCAAAGGGCCACGGCGACTTACCTAGAGACAGGCAAAGGGGTGACGGTGGTAGTGGTGGAGGGGGTGATGCGGAGATATTTGACTGTATGCTGCCCCTGAGATCAGCCAATTTCCCCCTTCAAGATGCACTAACAAGACTAGCTGGCAATTTTTTTGGTCATGGATGGTTTGAGCCTTTCTGCGTCCTCAATCTATGGGGCTATACAGCACTTCTCGGTCTGTTTGAGATCATGTTGCTGAACAGCATCAAACGCCAGATTGTAAGCTCAGGTGCCTTGCTGTTTTCGTAGGAAGACTAATGCTGATGACTTGCAACAGCCCGTCCATACGCATGTCATTGGCGTGGTGTTTCTGTTGTGTGCCTACCTCGGTTGGGCTGCCTTTGGAAAACTGTTCATTGGCCGTGCCCCTTACTTTTGGTTGGACCCGGAGATTGTTCGGTACAGAGAACTTATGTTTGGATACTGCGCCTTGTTTGTGGCCCTGGGGCCAGCCTGTAAGTTACAAACCCTACCACGGCTTAATGGCCCGAAACTTGTGCTGACCACAATCATGTGAACAGTTTTCGCCTTTATGTATGGCCTCATTGGTCTACGTGAAGAACTCGCCGAGAAATACGGCAGCCCAAGCCAAGAAGCCACTCCAGAGGGCTCGCAACAGGGAGATCAAGAGTGAGGCAGATGAGTTTCGTGTTTTTCTCATGCACCACAACGCATGTGTGAAAAGGAGAACCTTTCCGCTTTTTTTTTTCCCCCTTATTCCCTATTCAGCCTGATATATTGTCCTCCTAACCAATCCCGCATGATGTTCCTTATGCTCAATGATGCTGTACTTCTACCTAGGGACTTTGATAGTTCAGAATTGCAGCCTTAGAAAAGCATGAAATTATTACCTTGACTGAGTAACTGGCATTTACTCTCATATGATGAAACCGTCAGCTTTTCCATGTGTAAAACACATTGCCCAGGGTTTGTAGATGTGTTTGGCCGTTGAACTGACAAAGACTTCCACATCCCATCCCCTGGACCCCTGCTGCCACGCCGCCGCAGCGGAGCCGCGGAGCTTCGTTTCACGGCCCCACTCACCGGACCCCGCCCCGTCTCCCTAGCGTCCCATCGACATGGATCTCTGCGGGGTCAAGATGACGGGCCCTTGTCCGGCTGAGGATTGGTGGGATTGATATCTGCGCACTTTTGGTGACAAGTTTTTTCCAATGATATCGGGCGGCGTTGACTCGCAAGACTGGGAGTCCTAAAGAGAAGGCAAGCCCAATTCTCGATATCCGACGGGTATTTGCGAAGCATTGGGAGCAGCCACGCGGGCACATACTGAGTTTATGATAGTGCCGGTGCCAATGGGGAGGAATTGCCGAATTGGACACTCTTCAGCCAGTGGATGAACCGCTCAAGCTCAGACCAGGGCAGACGGAGGCCCCCTCGTCTTCCGCTGACGTCGATTGACAGATGCCATGGACAGTGACAGCTCAGCATTCAGGTCCGAACATCTCCAGGACTGACAGCATCGCCATTGAGGTTCTCCCACGAATCTATCTCAAGGCGAACCAAGCTGTCAGGGCTTCCTACCTCTACGACATATCGCAGGAACAGAGCCCAGGGACATAAAAAAGTCAAAAGCATGCGCAACCCAACCATCCCCGCGGAAGCGCCATCGTGCACACCCTCATCTGCCTCACCATGCATCAAGGCAGGCTGCAACATCAGTCAGTGCAAACAACCGCAGGCAGTTTGAGTGCGGTGAATGGACGATAAGTCGGTTTCCAGAACATGATCCCTGCCTTTGGATAACGATTCACGCTTCCGATGGTTTCTGGGTTTGACGACTTCTTGTTGGACGTTCAACATGGCCCCTGTCGATACAACCAACAACCGCCGTGCCCGCCCTGCTTTTGTTCGCTACAGCCGGCATCAAGCCAGCATCACGCCTGCGCATTGGCTGTGAGGCTGTCAACGGTATAAGTATGCTGTCAACCCCTCCCTTACCACACTTCTTTCCCTGGTTCTCACTCCCTGTCCCCCTATCTCCTCCCAACACACAACCAAAAGGGCCGCAAAGTGTTTGCTGGTGTTGTCTCGAGGTTCGTTCGGTAGAGGTAGCTGAGAGATAGCACCGCCCGGGCCCTGTCAATCCTTCTCTTGTGCTTTTCCCCCTCCCTTCACATCTTCCTTTTCTTTTTCCCCGGTCTTTCATTTGTTTTGTCGCTCTCTTGACATCTTGGACGTTTTCGCCTGGAAACCCGGTCAACTTCGTCACCATTCTACGATTCATCTTCCCCAAGACTTCCACCATGTTTAAGCGTTCACTCAGATCCCGCGATGCGGGCACCTCCCAGAGGGAGCCTGCTCAAACAACAACAGGCATGGATTCGCAACACAAGGTGGACAAGTCGACAAGACTCATGAAGAAGAACTCGAAACGGAGTATCCAGAAGCTATCCAAGTCTCTCGCAGGCGAGAACTCTTCACGCATCCAACCACAGTCAACGCAAGCAAAGCCGGCCGAGAAGCCAGCCGCCATCACACCCTCGCCCATCGTCACCATCATGGTGGGTCCTGACGGCCGGCTGTTTGCTGCGCATGAGAATATCTTGTGCCAGTCTCCTCTCTTCGAACGGATGCTACGTGGCAAATATCTCAATGCGCAATCCAAGAGGATGTTGCTCGAGGACGAAGAACCGGAGATCTTTAGCGCCATCCTCGAATATCTCTACAAGGGCGATTACTACCCCCGTCTGCTACACAACCAGCAGCAGGACTCTTGGGAGCTCGAGGATTCTCTCTCTATCCCCGCCAATCGGAACGCCGCCCCTCTCACACCCCCGACTGGCAACAACTCACCACAACCCGGAGGTGGCCGCGCATCTCCGTCTGTCGAGCCGACCGTGTACGTCTCCAGCCTGGACCAGTACTTGCTTCGCGACACAGTGGTTTACTGCGCCGCGGAACGGTATGGGCTGGAAGAACTTAAGAGGCTGGCGCTGCGAAAGCAAGGGTTGCACACCGGCGTCGAAGTGGGCACCGTCCTTCGCAGCGCCCAGTATTGCTATGCGCACACGCCCGACTCTGACAGCCGCCTACGCGCCCATTACCTGGCACTCATCATCCGGTGCCGCAAGACCTTCAAGCGGAGCGGCACCATGCAGGCCGAGATGGAGAAGTGCGGCAGCAGCAACAACAACAATGGCAGTGGGAAACTCTTCTTCGACCTGTTCGTCGCCATGTGTAATCACCTCGACGACGTCATTGATGCTAGCAAAAATGCTATGCAGACGCCCAAGACAATCTAGTCGGTTGAGGTGGCTCTACGCTTGATGTACGAATAGGGGTTTCGAGAGTTTCTTCTCACTCGTCATGTTGTTGTTCCGCACGACTTTCTTTCTCACCATTTCTCACGATACCCAACCATAATTTTTGGCTTACTTTCCTTCCGACATCTGCTTTTTGATCGACGGAGTTTGGGCACGATATTGAACGAGGATCCTTTTTCTTGGGAAGATGCTTTGGTCATCCTCCTTATCCCAAACAATACTGGCTTAATCAAGTACAACAACGGGTAACAAACGCAACTCAGACTGACACCACTTCGGGGAGACATTAAGTTGTTTCTTTCTCCGACATGCGTATACGGATGGCGCTCGCAACTCAATTCTTGGTTTTCCCTTTGTCTTGTCTATCGGACCAACAGGACGATGACATACACATACATACATACCCTTTTGATGAATCCCCTGGTTGGGTGATCAGATAACAGCGTTTCAGAAGGAAATGGATAAAGCCTGCATGGAGCCGGCTCGACTAATTTGGATACTATTCAGGAGGAGAAGCTTGTTGGCTGCTACGAAGCAAGCGGGAGTCCCTCACGCTCGCTCATTCACACAATGTCGGTCGCTTTGACTAGCAGACTGACTGGCCAAGATTGTACATTTTTTAATGGGAACATGAATGACTCTCACGATGGGTACGAACACAGCTAGTGGTTAGCAATGATAAGTACCAAACTCAGTAGCTGTGCCAGCTAGTTAGAGTTAACGAGTTTCTCTTCTCACTCGGAGGAGGGCTACACACATAATGGAAAATCACATAGCCACCTCCAACCACTTTTCCCCCAGTCCCGCTCTCAAACCATGGATGATACTATTATGATGTGACAGTTTCTACCGCCAAGCACACTTGGGCTTTCCCCTCCCATCTAAATGTTCTCAACTCAGCGAGTATCTCCGTATCTCACTCCCACTTGACCTCCCACCTCTTCACCCTAACCACCAACTCTTCACCATCCTTCACATTCCTCTCCGGCCTCGCCGCCATAGCCACAACTTCCAACTCCCACCCTTCCAAATCCTCCAGCCCATAAACCCAACAAATCTCCCTCAACGCCGTCCTACTCTTCTCCTGCCCGGTCTCCTCATCCAAAACCAGCCTATAAACCCAAATACTCTTTCCATGCTCATCCCCCGATTTCTCCACCAAGATGGTCGTCCATTCATCTTCACCTGGGGTATCATTAGAGGGTGAAAGAAGGGGAGTAACGCTCCAATCCGCCCACGTGTCCGTGGCGACCGTGCTCAGTTGCGGTTGGGATTGGTAGAATTCGATGCCGGTTTTGATCCATTTTGGTGGGATGGATGAAGCAGAGGAAGGGGAAGAGGAGGAGTGAGGACGACGAAAGGCGAGGAGGATACCGGCTTGGTCGTAGCGTTCGCGCCAGGGGAAGGAGAAGGAGGCGCGGGCGGAGAGGAAGGAGGTTAAGGGCCCGGTGGAGCGGGCAGAGGGGGGGATGGCTGTTGGGGCTTTTTGGGGGAGGGGAGGTGGTTAGTGATGATGGTTTGTATGAAGATTGAAGGGGGGAAAGGGTGGTAAGTACCATTGTAGATATTGGTTGTGGGCGGTTTGCGCCAGATGTCGGTGCCGGGAGCGGCGCGGATGGTGAAGATGTCGGAGGTGGTGTTTGTGTTGGTGGACATTTTTGGGACTTAGTTGAGGTGTATGATGAGATGTTGAGATAATGGGAAGAAGTGATGATCTTTGTGGTCGGCGATTTAGTCTTCTTCCTGGTCGAGTAGTGTAGGACCTTTTGTATCAAACCGCACTTGAAGAGAAGACTGGTGTAGCAGTGACTCAACCTATTCCAAGGACACCTTGCGTAATGTGAATCGTGAAGCTGAAGTTGTTAATACGCCGCCAGAGCCGGAGCGATCAACCGACAACGACGATGGCGTGCGAGGAAAGTAACGGGAGTAACGTTGGCTTCCAGGCTGCTGGGTTACAATGAGGGGCATCATCACGAGTTTAGTTTACTGTCGTGTCGGCTTCAGCTTAACTGCGTGCATCAAAAGACCAAGTGCTATTGGGCTTGGCTTCGGTAAAACTTCGTATTTTCCTCTTGATGAAGTTGTCAAGATGACTTGTATAAGCAGAGGGAAGGCATACCGGCCCGGCTATCCTAAGAATGAGACAGGAGCAGCATTTCGGTCATGGCTGTGTTGGGGACGCTTCTGCCAGGTGTTGGATCTGACCTCTCTCGCATTCTAGCGGGTCAAGGTTTTTGCAGTTGAGAAGTCGCAGACTTGAACAGTGATTTGAGGCCATTCCATTGCCGTCTCCGAGTCCTATGTATTGTGAATGCTTCTGCCCCTCGGCGTGGGTATTGCTTTTCGTTCAGTTTCGAGTGGGCAGAGGAACCGATGCAGGATAAGGCCACGTTACGAAGCTACAGCAGTCATCTATTAAACTCCTGTTCATGAAGTCGAACAGATATCATCTAGATGGGAGAGATATAATTCAATGCGGCAAATAAAGGAGCAACTGAATAAAAAGTGAAGGGAAAAGCAAATATCGGATGACAGCCCCAGGACAGTGCATCAAAAACTGCAAGTGAATAGAAAAAAATGAGCCAGAGTTCAAATCGAACCGATGGCCTTTCGCTCGCGGGGCCCACAGGGCACGATCCCCATTGCAGTCTGTGCATTTGCGAATTTTGAGTCTGCGTCTCACCCCGCTCGACCACCAGGACACAACTTTTCCAAACCGCTCAAACCATTTCGACCTCGCAACTTTCTCCGTCACCAGTATCACCACCCGGCCACGAACTAGCCCATCATCTCACCAATCGTCTTACACCTCTTTCATCACCCCTGGATACTCCTAAAAGGGGCCTCGATATATGGCAACATCAACAACATCGCCTCTTCATCGAAATACTCAATTGCTGCTCTCCTCGCTCGTCCCCCTCCTTCGAAGCTCTTCAGGTGGGTGACGAGACCTGTGCCCCACTACAATTTCACTTTGGCCTCAGCAACGCGTCGTTTTCAGCCCACGCTCAACACTTCCACCAGAACAACATTTGGCCAAGGGAACATCACAACGCGTACCAACCACCAGCTTTCTCCATCGCCTACATTTCCCATTACCCGCTCTCGACATCGACTCTCCTGCTTGGATACCCTTTTGTGAGATAGACAGCATCACAGAAAGACGGCAAAGAACAGGCAAACAACCTCAGTGAAACAGCAAACCAACAGTCATGTCGTCAAAGCCCAAGCCCAAACGGCCAAATGCCGTCCGCCGTATCATGGAGCGTGAAGAGAGCCGTGAGCGTCGTTTCAGGGAGGCTTCGGTAGCATCAAATGGAGGAACCAGCAACAGCACACCCGCTCCCACTACAGCAGCACCCCCCAAGCCTAACCGACCAAAGTGCGCCAATCCGAAATGTCCAAAGCCCAATGTCGTCGACGGAACCTGCCAGACTTGCGGTATGGTCGCTGATGACAGCAACATTGTTTCCGAGATCACTTTCGGTGAATCTTCATCAGGTGCCGCCGTCGTTCACGGTACCCATGTCGCCTTTGATCAAGGTGGTATCCGCGGCGTTGGTGGTCTTGCATTCCGCCGAGTTGCTGGCGGCGGTGCTTCGGAGGCTCGTGAACGCAGTCTTCGCGAGGTCAAGTCTTTCATGCAGCAATACACTTACCAGCTAAGACTCGGACAGAGCATCGGTGACATCGCCTTCCGTTACTACAAGGCTTGTTCACACGCCAACTTCGTTCAAGGTCGTCGTAAGCAGAATGTAGCTGCCATCTGCCTGTACGCCGCTTGCAGGGCGGAAAATAATCACAAGATCATGCTCCTCGACTTGGCTGATCTCCTCAAAGTGGACGTCTTCGTACTTGGCCGTGGCTACAAGGACTTTCTCAACCGCTTTCCCGAATTTCTTAATGGCCCTCGGCCCATCGTCATTGAGGATCTCATTTACCGTTTCGCTTCCAAGCTTGAGTTATACCACGATACCGACAAAGTAGCCCTGTCCGCTGTCCGCATCGCCAAGCGCATGCAACACGACAATATCACCCACGGTCGTAGGCCTGCTGGTATCTGCGGTGCCGCCGTCATCATGGCTGCTAGGGCGCATAACTATCGCCGTACTGTCAGAGAGGTTGTCTACATTGCCAAGGTCACAATGGCCACCATTCAGGAGCGTATGGATGAGTTTGCGAGTGTTCCTGCTGCCCAGATGACCGTAAAGGACTTTCACGACAAGGATCCCGCGGAAGGTGGCCCATCGCATGATCCTCCTTTTGTCTATAAGCAAACAGACGAGTGGAAGGCTAAGCACACCCGCCCCAAGAAGAGGAAGAGAAAGCAGGATGGAGACGGAAAGAATGGAACCAAGAAGATCCGGACCAACGACGGAACCTCGGCCGCGCCCCAGACTATCGACAAAGATGGCTTCGTTGTTCCCCCAGTTCCCCAGCAAGAAGGCCACAGCGATGATAATGTCGACGCTGAGGCTCTCATTGTTACTGCAGTCGCTGGCGAAGAGCAACAGCTGAGGACCTTGGTCGAGGAGTACGGTGAACTCGATGAGGAGGACGAGGATGATGAGGATTCTGGTTCCGATTCAGATTCAGACGATGAAGAGGATGAGGTCGATCCCAGCAGCGAGGAAGCCTTCGCCAAGGCCCAAGGTGTCGACATTCCCGCCACTGGAGCATCAGCGAGCAACGCCGAAAGCACCGGAAAAGAAGGTGACAAGAAGAAGAAAAAGGGAAAGAAGCAGAAGAAGATCACCATGCCCATCAACCAGGAGTGGCAATCAGATGAGGCTCTCTTGGAAAAAGAAATGGAGGCTCATCTTCACGACCCTGAGTTCCTCAATGCCGCTCGGGCCGAGAAAGTCGCAGAGCACAATCGCGCTCTGAAGATGAAGAAGATTGAAGCTGCTCGGAAGAAGAAAGCAGAGCAGCAGGCGAAGAAACAAGCCGCTGATGCTGCGTCTGCTACTTCTGCCACTGAGTCTTCCACGGCTCCTACACCTGCCGCCGTTCCGGCTTCCGCCTCCGGCACTACTGCCGACTCAACTCCCACCAACTCTACCCCCGCCAGCTCTACTCCCGCCGAATCTAGCTCCACCGATTCTAGTTTCACCCCAACCACCACCGAGCAGTCTAGCACAACCAAAGGAACTGACACCGTCATGGAGGATGCCAGTGCTCGTCAACAACGTCAAACAGAGCCGATCACCGACCGCCCCAACCCGGCAGACTCGACTCCGTATACGCGCCCCCAGTACGTCGGCAACCCAGCCCTGGACGACCCTATCGTCCGCGAAGACGAATTCGCCGACGACCCCGAAGTCATGTACTGCCGCCTAGGCGACGCCGAGGCCAAGATGAAGGAGCAGATTTGGGTCAACCTTCACGTAGACTTTTTGCGCGTGAAGCAGCAGCGTGTGTTTGACCAGAAGCTGGCCGGAAAGAACAAGGGCATGAACTCGAAGCGCAAGAACAAGAAGAACCAGGTACAGGACAACGGCGGTGTCCCCGAGACGGCCGAGGAGGCTGCCGTCAATATGCTCCGCAACCGCGGTATTAGCACCAAGCTCGACTACTCCAAGCTTGGGCAGATCTTCGACGTGGGCTTCAACGAGGAGGGACCGGGAAGCAACGAGGAGGAAAGCGCACAGGCTAGTGTCGCTGGTGATTCTTTCGAGGACCGCGGCAATGAGGGCCAAGGCCCCAGTGTTCCTGCCGCTGCACCTGCTAATGATGCTGCTGAGAAGGAACAAGAGGAGGTCGTGGAGGAAGAGGTTGAAGACGGACCTGCCGAAGAGGAATATGAGGAGGATTACAACAACGACGATGGTCGTTATGATGATTACGATGAGGGCGGCGAGGAAGACATCAATCCCTTCGCGGACGACGACGAGATGGACGATGAGGAGGAATACTAAATCGGTTGTGGCCGATTTAGTCCCTTGGCTTTGCATGACGAGAGAAAATCATTGGGAGCAAGCGAGCGTGCTTTGTTATCTTGCAACTTCATATTTTTGAAATCCCAGTAACACAGGTGTTATGTTATATGTGATGAGGACAATCGATACGAGCATATATACGCTCAACAATCATATAAAGTTCCAAAACCATCGCTTCGTCCGTTATTAGGTTTTGTGTCCTTTTATGTGCCTCTCTCTTGTAACCTTGCGGCATCGGCGGTCGTATTGCATATCCCATATAGTTCGTTACTCTGTACTGCTGTTTTTGTACTAAATGGTCATCACATCATTCCTGTCCTGGCCTTGTTACCCACCCCTTCATGCGATGTTCTTCTGTCACCTTCTCGGTTCACCACCAGTGACCTTCGCCAGTTCCATCCGCGCGATGCACCATCTTGACACATGATCACTACATCAAATCCACACAAGTAAGCACCTCATACGAACCATCACCACATCCTGGAGTGTCCAAGATAACTTACAGAACTCGTAATTCCCCGTGACGCTTGGTTGGAAGAACCTCCCTGGAGAGTATGTATCAAATTCTCCGCCCTCGGCGTCCCTCCTGCTGCTTCCCCTCCTTCTCCCGCACCCGCGCCTGCTCCCTCTTTGGCGTCCTCAAAGGAGATGGCGCCGTCACCGACTACCATGGCTGGGGAATAGGCGCCTAGGTTGATGTTGAGGGGAAGGGGGAGAGGGAGGGCGGTGACGGTTAGGGTTGCGAGGAGGAGGGTGAGGGGGTGCATTTTGTGGGCTGGTTCGGATCGGGTTATTAAGGTAGTGTTGGTGTATTCGTGTATGTCTCGCTTCCGAGCGAGTTGAAGATGGTAAAAGTGGGTATGTCTTTGAAGAGGGTAGCCGGACCCTTAGGAGAAGGGAAGAACTGGGGGGGATGAGGCGAGCACAGCTCTGCGGGAATTGAATGCGGGCTAGTAGCCGGAGGATGAAAGTCTCGGGGTGAGTTCGATAGCAAGAGATCTTCAGGACAACATGGTGGCGATCGTCTGTTAAATGTAGTTCATCATTTACATACCGATTTGAAAGAGCAACGAGAGAAGAAGCTTTTTCCCTTCCCCTGATCAACGAGCATGAAACGACATGGTTCCTGTTGTGATCGATCACTCCCGTCGACTGCTTTGAGTTTGTGCGATGAACTGCTGCTTTCAGCTTTCCTAAACCTACCTGCCCCGAAGATTTCCAGATGCTTTTCGCTTTGTTCCCGTCTCATGTTTCGCTAATCGCCAAAACTTAACCCTTCCCCTGGAGACTGTACCACGGTTTTCCGTGTCTCATCGAGTCCGCCACAAAAGTCCAAGAATGTTGTTCAGATTAGGTTTTGATACACTACCACCTCGTGGGCCGCCGTCGTCTTAAGGGGTTGCGCCTCGATGATTTCGAGACCGAGACCGTGATCTTCTTGCGGTTTGAGACGAATGCCAAGACGTCAGGAGAAGGCGTTCATCCCGTCGTGCCCTTATCACCACTTGACCGTGATCTCTGGGTAAATTCTCAACTCGAAAATATCGGGCTTCTGTTGTCCTTTGGTTCCTCGGAAGGCTGTTATCTCCGAACGAGCCGACAAAGATATCGCATGCATGAAAATGCAGTTGACGTCGACCCGACGTAGAGTGACTCCGGGCCGTCTTTTCAACCTGTCCCCGCACTCCACGAAGGCATGTGTCAACGGATGGACTGTGGGGATTTTGGGGGGCAGCGTCGTCGTTGTTGCCGCTGCCGTGCGGAGATGATGCAGTTCGCTTCGTGCTCAGTGTGGGGTCATTTTCGGGCAGCCCTGCCGTTGTCGTCGCCGCCTATCGTTAGCGAATATTTAAGCATGAATAGTGGAGCATAGGGCCTGGGCTTCCACTTGGATTTTCCCCTCACATGCCTGGGCTTTGCAATCTCTTTTTTCTTGGTTTCCGTCCGTCCATTTTTCCTCAACAACAATCCGCTCAGACGTCCAGCCCGAAATCCCCAACAACTTTTTTGGTCAAATCTCAAATCCTCTCCACTCGGAGCAATCAACCGAGCAAACCGTTGTCGGTTCGACGAATTGCCATCAAACAACTGTCGCCTTTTTATATTCCGCCGATAACGCCAATAGCCAGTGGCAATATGAGCACCACGTCTCTGCCGCCACTACACTATACTAGGGTTGAACACTGTCTTGAACATGTGTCGGCCATGGTATGTTGTAAGCCAGCGAGGACTGCCTCCGATACATGTTACGTATCGAGCTTCTTATACATCCATACCCAGCCCGGTCCAGTCAAGTTTGAACGTGTCAATGTCTGATGGAGTTTGTGGTCCTCGCATGCATTCGGAGTTTTGATGACACACATCCCGTCACCTCCCCCGGATTTCTCAAGGGCCATCGAGTGGGGATGGTCCGAAGCGAGTGAGAGGGGTTGGCTTTGCGTCTTTCATTGCCTTGGGAGCTTGTGAGTGTCGATCATGACCTACCACAAGTTGATTCACAATTCAGAGCCCTCGATACGTATGTACCTTCTCGGTTCAATACGCCTGGTCTTTGTGTAGATTGTCAACACAATGTTGGGTCCTTTTGCGAACAAAGAACCACGGAGTGACCCGGATTCGGACCCTTCATTGGAGACACTTTCAAGTGAAAGAAGAAGTAAGGCTGAGATGGTATCTAAGCACCACGGCAAGTGCCGTCATTGTATGCGCCTCTGATGAAAACGTATGGGCAAAAACGAGCTACAGTCCATATCTCTTAAGAGGTATTACCAGATCGTGAGCTAATGGCTGCAGGCGGATCGATGCAGCCGGATAGGTACTTCAGATGGTTGCCATATTTGGCACGTATGGCAGTCTTCGTCGATGTCATCTGAAAGATCATCCTCCTTTCTCAAGGCTGATTGTTCCCATCACCTCCGGAGAACGAAAGGGGAAGTCCGCAGAGGTATACTGCCCTCACTGGTGATGGGTGTTGAAGTGAGAGAGACCTGAGAGGCAGGAAACGTTCAAGGATAAGATGATGAACACCCGTGGCGTCCTTGTCAAACACCAGGGAACCAGTTTTTGAAGCCCATGTGACTACCTTGCAGTTTCTCAACAGAAGATTGCGATGTGGTGAAAGAATGCAAAGGGTCATTTCAGGGCGACTCTGTATCGCCAAATCGCATCTTTGCTGCTGGGGTCAGGATAACATCGCTGCGGATCGCCGCCCTAACAAGTGGAACTTGACGCATCTCAGTGGATGCAGCTAGGTTATGGGGATGCCGGCTTCTGCTGGGCAACTGGAGCGCCCCCAATCTTGGGATCTCGGCGACAGCAACACTCCGCTGCCCGGATCTGCCTCGGCCATTTGCTCGACTCCATCGGTCTTATAAAATCTCTGAAAACTAAAAGTGTCGCCCCTCCTCCGTCATGGCTCGTCGAAGTTGCTCATATTGATTTCTTTTGCCTGTCTTACTTGCCGTCCTTGGATAAAGCTCTCAACAGCGACCACTGCGACCCTTGATACCCCACGTCCGGTATTACCTACTATCTAGCCATCCCTTCACTCAGCAACCACAAGAACCTTGATAGCACCCCCTTTGGAAGCTTATCCAACCTTCACACCACCTTATCGGAAGACGCCCTTCACCTTCACTTCAAGTCGTCATAGAAAACCTTCAACGGTCCCCACAGCAAACAATAACGGCTCAGCTATTTGTTCTGGAACTGCCTACTTGATTTCCCGGCTCTTCTTCGACCTTTTCAAACCACCGTCAACCTCGGTCTCATCGACGAGCAAATCTATCCTCGCTCACCAAACATCATGGCCCAAACAATGGAAAAGCCCACCGCCGTCGAGCCAGCCCCGATGCCCGCCAGTCACATCAAGCCCAATAGCTTCTTCACGACGCGCTCGCGAGCCTGCTGCAAATGCAACGAGGAAGGCTCCTCTCACGACCAGTCCTGCGTCAAGTCCGAATGCGCCCACCAGTTCTGCACCGACTGCCCCCAGCTGGACTCGCGCGGCAGGGAGGTCATTGAGCACTCGTTCCCTTGCAACTGGGTCTGCAACACGTGCTCCGAGGTGCACAGCGTACTCTCCATCCTGGTCAAGAACGTCGAGTGCAAGTGCGAGAAGCCGTCACTACAGGCTATTTACGACCAATTCGGCCGCATCTTCCTCTACTTCCGCAACGACCCCGCTGTGGACGACTTGACCGACGCGGCTAAAGTCCAAGAGGCGGCCTGGAGGGTTTGGGAAGCGGGCGCCGAGCCGTGGTTGCCCCATGTTGTCGCTGCTGAGGAGGCCATTGCGAGGGCGAGTTCCAAGAAGGGTTGGAGTCAGTTATCGTAAGTTTTCATTTTCTGTCGTTCATATTGCGGCATGTTGGGCAACGTAACTAACTGTTCCTGTCGACACCTCTAGTCAAGCTAGTTTCTCGAGTGAGGACACCCTCGACATGGACGCCTCGGAGTCCGTTGTTAGCGACTCATATTAGGTTACTTGCTTGAGTCGCCATTATCTTCTGAACTGATCTCGGCCGGATAGTTGCACACATTTTTCGGCAAGCGCTTTCGGCACTTGCTATCTTCTTTCGTGCGACCTTTCTTCGACATGATCAACAATACCCCATAACATGGTGCGTCTCGGAACTATGACGTCCGTCACGACCCCTCGATTTCATATCACCTCCGCCTTTGGGTCTTCATATTTCGCATTCACGTCTACAATATCGGAGGAAACAACATTGCATGGATAGCGGGGTTCTAGGCGTTGGACTTCTTGATTTTCTTCCACAAAGATATTCTGCTCCTCATCTCATAACAAGCGAGTGGCGTTAGGGTTTGGATGGAGGATGGATATGTCTTTCAAAAAAAATATGGCTTAGTAGGCACTTTGGCCTATAGTTTTTACTCGTCAGATGGGCATGATATACCCTCCGTTTCACCAAACATGGGAGACGCAAAACAATCAACAACTTGATTACCAAATCTGCCCATTTGAATAGCGCATCTTGAGAAAACGTGACTGCTTCTGATCATTGGATAATACCAACACATTCCTACTCTGCCTGCCTATCAACTGGGGATGAACTCAACTAGTAGGTACCTCTAGGTCCAGGCTCATACTCTGATCTTGCGCTGTAATCTCCCTAGAAGCGTTTTTTCTTTGCTCTCTCCACTACTTAGATGCATCTCCGCAGCCACACCATCACAGATCAGGGCGTGTGGCTCAGTTGGTAGAGCGTTCGCTTAGCATACTCACCTGTATGCGAAAGGTCCTGGGTTCGATTCCCAGCTCGTCCACTTCTCTTTTGCGTTTTTTTGCCCATTCACCTTCTTTTATCGTCCTCGTTCTTCTTTTTTAAAAATAAAAGAAAATGCTGGTGCACGGCGACGTAAACGGTTAAGTTTCAGTTAATTCAGGTGCTCTCCTTGGTGTGATGTTAAAGAAATGTCTAGAGTATTTGTCTTTTTGATGCAAATGTTAAGAATGGTTTCGACTTATTGTCTTTTCATTTTCCAGTTCCAAAAAGCAGCGATGACTACTCCCCAATATTCTCGAGGATAAACAATAAGGAGGTCTCTAGTTGGTTTGATGCGTGTCTTGCAATTCTCATGCAGTCGATCTACGCAGTGATTGTTTTGAATCCTTATTTCTTTTCAGTGTCACCATTCTCTTCTTACACCGTATCTGTCCAGCGCAGCGTACCTCTAGAATCCAAAATCAAGATGCACATGTCTCAGATCCCATGTCTTGCCTTCTTCATCTCTGGTACATGGCTCAAAAACCCCACCTTGGATCCGGGAGTACAAAATGGGGCTCTCTGTATCCCAGTGTCCCAGTGTCCACTACGTGTAGTATTCCAGTCTGATCAGTTGCGGTAGACTAAGGTAAGGCAAGAAGAAGAGACAAAACTCCACGAAACCTTATTCATTGCCGGTTCTAGAACAGACATGGTGAAGTTTCAGAAACCTATGTTCATCCACAATGAAATTTGCTGAAGTCCGAGAAAGGAAACAAGTCTTGGACAGATTGATGCGGCTGTGATACGTTCCACGATCGTGGGTTTGTGTGGACGGCGGGGTGTAGTGTACTTTCTCTTAAGAAGTTCGAGAATGTTTCAAGACTCTTCTATACAGGGAGGTATTGTTATCACATCATATTTTACTTGCTTCCCTTAGTCGATGCACCCATACATACTATCATCAGTGAAGCTCTGGCGATGGAAACAGTCCGTTGGTAAGTATAGAGGTACCTATATATCCCTCAACATCGTGTCAAGAACTTTAGCGCACTATCTAACTCCTCCGGTATCTGACTCCTCCAGTAACTAACTCCTTCCTCGTCTATCTCCCCGTCGGCAATACTTCGCGGTCATCATGGTAACGAAGAGACAAAAGCACCACAGACACTCGCTGTAAGTAAGACAAACATATCAGACAGTAAAACGGATAAAGTCTTTCTAAGAACAGCAAAATGAAGTTTTCAGTGTTTCTATTTTTTTTTTTTTTTCGAGCGATCTGCATTGACTACCTCTAGGGGAGCAAGGCATCGTTCTAGTGGGTTTTACAGATATGCGAGTAAAAATATACTAACACAAAACCAAGACCCGTACGGGCCTTTCGTCTAGCAACTCGACGCTTGGATTCTTTCTAATTCCTACATGTATCTAGAGTGTCATGTCGCATACCTTACCAACGAGAGATCCAATGCAGAGTGACGCACATAGCACATGATTTCTAACTTGAACAGTGATCGACCGATTGCAGATCATGGATCTACGTACATACATTACCCAGTATGACCACTTCGCTACACTCCATCACATCACTGTGTAGACGAGGTAAAACCAGCCATTTGCGATACTCGCCTGGGCTATTAAGCTATCTAAAAACGCCATCCTCGACCCATTGTGCACCGATAACAGAGAATTGACGTCTCGCCGAGGATATGGACTTGTGCCATGGCCCAGATCCAGAATGCGTTTTCTCAAGACCCTGAGTCCTCGGCGACAATGGGATTATTACATAACGACTACAACCTGGTGGGCACTTGTATTTGGACTTCCGATAAGGAGAAGTGCCTTTCAGGCGTCAAAGTCCCTAGGTTCTACGGAGATTCTTCGTGTCAAGAAGGGGGAGAAGGATGGCGAGTGTTGACATGCAATCACAGTACTGTAAAGCCATTTACAACGGAAGACGAGATGAGATGTTGGGGTAGTTACGCATCCATAAGCTTGTGATCATTGTCATCTATAGAAAAACCAAAGCTCATTCTCACAATCGTTTTAAACAAGAACGCCATTTTCTCGAATCAGAGAGCACCCCCATTTTATATTTCGCCATGGCCTCCAAGAACCTATCCAATCCACCTGCGCCAACGTAAAGCCAAAAAAGGGGTATAAAAGCCAAAAATCATAAACATGAAGATAATCGAAAGTCGCTCCAGAACGCCAGGCTCCGTCAGCCATGCAATCGGTCCACCCGAGTCTTCACTTTCACCTTTTCTTTCCTTCAGTTTCTATGCCTCGAACTCCTCAACACGCATTCCAGCCCTTGGCTTAACCGCCGGACCCGTGCCGCTATCTGGCAACCCATTAACGGGCTCTGGGGCCTGCAGCCACCTGAGGCGGGCCGCCTCCAAGATGCCATCGTACCAGATGTTGGCCATCTTGCGGTATCCAACATCAGTAGGGTGCGTGGTGTCGTACATGTCGGCAGGAACCGGACCCCTAGTCTGGTCGTGCATGTCCACCAAGATCACCCGCTTGCCGGCGTCCCTCATCCGCTGCGCCAAACCCCTGTACTGGTCGTTAATCATCACCACGCGCTGGTCGTTGGCGGGTACCGTGTTCATGATGAGCGTGCTCAGGATGACCGTGGCACGCGGGCTGGCAGCAAAAACCTCGTCGATCATGGCGCCCATCCTGTCGCCAGCCCCTGTCAGGTTGACGTTGCCTGTTGCGTCGTTGGTGCCGGCGTTGATGAGGACCAAGTTGGGCTTGTAGGCGGGTACGGCGGTGCGGGCTTTGGCGTGGACCTCGTGGATCTTGTAGCCTGGCCAGCCCTCGACTTCGTTGTCACTCATGGCGCCATGCTGACGCGAACCGACCATGTTTACTGGGTTGCCGAGCTTGATGATGGCATTGCGAAGTTCTTTACGGTACCCGCAGCCGTTCGTCGATGCCTGGCCAAAAGTGATGGAGGCACCAAGGGGCATGATGCGAAGAGCAACTCCGTTGCTAAGGGAAACAACGGTCTTGCCGCCATTGCCCACGTTATCTGTTGTTACGCCCTGGTTGGCTAGAGGGGTGGCCAAAGCTGAGAACAGGATGTTAGCTGGATAGTCATGACAGAGTTAACAGACTATGCAAACACTCACTCAACAGAAGGGCCTTCAAGGATGGGATGATCATCTTGAGATGAGTGAGAGTGGCTGAGGTGGTGTTCGAAATGATCCTGGTATAGAACTATTGTTGACTCCAAAGCCAAGCTGTTTAACCCGAGGGACCAGAGGATATAAATGGTCTCTCCGGAGTCGAAGTCGTGCCGTCTCTTTGATGTGCCGGGTGATGCGTCAACAAAGAGCCGGTGACAAAGGCGACAGTCAGGTACCAGACAAGGGATGGGTCGCGGTCGATGTTGAAAGAGTTACACCGGTTGGAGGGAGGACACGATCCAACAGCCCGGATGAATACCGGTAACACTTGTAGTTGATATTCTGTGTGACGGAGAAGGTCGGTAGTTGTTGATCCGTGAGGGTATCGAGGGTCCTATGATGCTGGGGACCGACAGGCTAAAGTAAGACGGCGTTCGTGGTAGCACGGAGGCGGTATGTGATACTATGGGAAGAGGGTGAAGGGAGGGTTAGGTAACGTTCACTCGAAGAGAGGTGGAAAGGGTCCAAACAGCCCGAGGGACACAGGGAAGCGGCAGGATATATTGGAAGGCAGGAAGGTCGAAGGAGCTCATGGGTCATACGGCGACTGGGGACGGGGACCATCACGATGGTTTGGTTTTACTCGATTCCCCGGCTTTGACCCGTTGTCACCTCATTTTGGCTAGACAGAGCTAGTGATGACTGTGGCGGACATGATGATGCTATGTCACGTACAGTGCGCCTGCGTAAGGAAAAGCGGGTATGGAAAAAAAGAAAGAAACCAAGAGAGAGATAAAAAAAAAAGGCCGATGCAGTATGTACATCAACCACCACCGCGGGTGCCTAACACCGTGCGTTACCACCAGTCAAGCTCGCCTGAGGTCTGCCTGGGGTGAGATGGTGAGAATAAGAATGACCCTGACCATGATACTGTCCCATGAGAAATGGGCCGCAGCAGCTAGCGCTTTGATGGTTGCTGACACGACGGGACTGGCCGGAGTTCTGAGCCAGTTCCGGAGAAGAGGCGGTTGCTTGGTTGCTATACCAAGCCGCCGACGCAGGGAGACTGTGGAAGAGCTGAAGCCCAGAGTGATGATCTTTCCACCGTTTGTATTCAGCTTTCATTGTGCGGTCAAGCAAGCCATTAGTTGTTGAGATGGTGCGAGAGAGCGGCCGCCGATTAGTGATAGTGTACGGTAATGGAGTGAGTGAGATTGTCCCCGGCGGGAACGTGGTGTTGAGGTTCCGTTATGAGGTGAGCGTGTGAGAGTTGAGGTAGTAACATTTGCTCGTAACTAGGTATCAGAACCGATATCGTTTCGTTTCCCGCCCAGAAAGTCACGATGTGTAACAACGGGTGTCGCGGTCGAAACAAAACCAGATCGAGGGAGGAACGAGGGAGGAACAAGGGAGCATGACCAGGGGAGATCTGGAAATGGGAAGGAGGGTTGAGATGGGGGCTTGGCAAGATGAACCGAGGACCCCTGGTTACCAAACAGAGACGGTCGAGACCTCTCGGAAATCCTTTCCTGGGCTTCCCAGTCGCGGGCTGTGTTGCCTACAGATAGCAAGATTGCGATATCTGCTAGTGTGAGATATGGATCTTGGTGGCATTTGGGCAAGGATCAACGTGAGATTCCTAACAAGCTATAGCTTGAATCTTAACACAATCTCTTGACCCATCTTGGCCCGTCATACAGTGGTCAAGTTTGTGCTGTCCCGTCGATCCTGTGCCGCCATGTGCCTGAAAATCTGAATAAAGAAGCTTTCATGACGTGACACTCGCCACAAAGCGTGTTCCCAACCAAGAGATGCAATTATAACGCGGTGATCCCTTCAGTCGATTTCCTGTTCAACACCAACCTAACCCAACTAACCGTGGGTGTGAGGTTTTTGGAGAGTTGGAGAGCACCTACACCCACTCTCTTGCAGAGAGTGGGGGACAAAATTGAGGGACAGGCCCTTTTCCGAGGGACAGTCAAGTCCGTATACTAAATATAGCCCTATTTCGATTTATTAGTAAAACGTATACAAATCGTAACCCAATTTCCCTATTTCGATATCCTCCTTTCGGAACCTACCGTTATTCGTAAATATAATATCGACTACCTTTATCGGCTACCCCTATAATAGTACGCTATTAATATTATAATATATCCTTTAGTATTCTAGCCTTTTTTTCTTTATTTAATTAGCGTATAGCGCTACCCTCTTAAAATAAAGAGGGCGAATCCCCTCCCGTTTAAGTAATTCGATAATTCCTATTTATTTAAAGTAAATAATATTTACGCCGTATTATTAAAAATAATAAAACGTAGCGTAAATTTAATATTTGTAATATTATTCGAATATTTAAATATTCCTTTAACGCGGTAAGCAAGTATTATAAAGCCCTACGAAATATAAATTACCTTAATTTAAAAGGTTGTATTATTAGTAAGTTAAAAACCCTTAACGAAGTAGAAAATAAAACGCTTAAGGTATATATTTATTAATTAACCGTTATTAAAGTAATATTTAATTGTAATATTATAGAGGATACTATAAATAGAATTTATATTAAGCGTATTATATTAGTACTTCCTATTTTTAAAAAGTAGTACAAAAAGTAGAAAGTAGATTACTTATAGTATTCTATTATTAAAGTAAAGCCTATTAAAATTATATAGCTATTTATATAATAATATATCGATAATATAATTAAATTCTTTAATATTCTCGAATACGCCGTCGATAAATATAAATTTAATAGGTCTACGGTATAGAACGCTAATAAAATGGATTATTATATAATTATATTTAATAATAATTTCGAAATTATAATTGTTATTATAAATAAGAAAAAAAAGGTTAATTAAAGTCTTTAAAATTTTTTTAAATTCGGTTATTAATTTATTAACCCGATAAAACCTTATATAAATTAAGCCCGAAGTTATTAATTTAGTTAATTGTAAATCGGTTATATTAATCGGTAAAAGAAGTATAATTGGTTATTATCTCTTTTTCTTTATTATTTTTAAATAATAATTAATAAAGGATATAGCGGATAATAACTTCGATAGTAACGTTCGTTTTACTTAATTAAATATTACGTTTAATAATAGCAATATTATACTAGATTAAATCCGTTATTTCAATAAATTCTCGTAGAAGTACTATACTATAATCTAATTGAAAGGTTTTTACCTTTAAGGTAATAAAACCCTTAATTTTATAAAGTAATTTAATTATAATAAGGATTAATATAACGAAGAGATAGGAATTTCTATATACGACCTAGATTAGATGGATAATACTATAAGATTTAAAACCCCGCTAAACGAATATATCTACCGTTTATTAATCTTAAATTCCTTTTTTAATTATTATAATATTAATTTATATAAATATTATTTATAGTTCGATATCCTTATTTTATTCTTCCCGCCGTATAATTCCTACTTTCTTTAACCTATAAACGTTAGCGTCTTTTAACCGTTAAAAGTAATATATTAAAAACGGTTTAAGGAATACTTCCGCTTTAATAAATTATATTTTAACCGCGCTTAATATATTGTAGGGTTGTAAAATATTTAGGATTACGCGTTTAAGCGCGCTAATATCTTTATTAATTTCGAAAAAATAGGTATTTTCTCGCTAAATTGAGAATTAATTTTATCGGATCTACGTATAAAATTAATTAAGGAGGATATAATTAAATAGCTAAAAATAATATTATAGGAAGATTGATAGAAGGTCGGTAATAATTCGCTTATTTTATTAATAACGAAATTAAATATCGATACGGGTAATTATAATACGGAAACCGAAGTGGCGTTTCGAACGGTCGAATTAAAATTCTATAAAGGAATATTAATATATAATTATTTAGAAAAATATCGGTTAGAACGCGCCTAACGATTCGAATCCCTCAACGCGAAGAAATTTAAAAAACGTATTGTAAAATTAGAGGGATAATTAATAATTAATATTACTATTAAGCGGGTATAATACGAAGTAAAAAAGAGGAATACTATAGAAATAATAGCGGAGAAGAAGAAATAATTAAAAATAGTCGTAAAGGAATAAAAAAAAGAATTAAATATATTAAAGGATAAATAAAAGGTCGAAAAGAAGGACCCCGCTAATTAAGTAAGGAATAATAAAGGTCGCTAGCGCTAACCTACTTTCGAAGAATAGCTAGAAAAAAATAATTATAATACTAATTATCGCGACTTTAATAACCCCCGCTACCTAATATAAGTTTATAATAGTAGAAAGGCGCTAATTTTTATAATCGATACTAGTAAAACCGTTTTTATTCCTAATTCTATAATTAAACTACTTAGTAAAATAATTATTACTAATAATAACGCCTCTTTACCGCGTATATTTATTAAAGAGGAAAGTTCCTTAAATTCCGATACTAATAACGATAATAATAATAAAAAAGGATAAAGCGAAGGAAGGCCTAAATTATAAAAAAAAACAATTAAAATTATATTTACAATTAATAGCGACTTTAATACCGATAATAATAATAATAAAGAGGATAAAAAAGAGGGTGAAAAAATAGAGTAAAAAAAAGAAGATTCGTTCTTCTTCGATATTATAACTTATAATCTAATTAATACCCAACCCCGCCCTACTATAAAAATTATTATTATTTTAAAGAAATAAAAAATTCTTACTTCTAGAATTAATTCTAATCGTTAACGCAATAACGTAATAAATTATATACTCGAAGTTAGTAGTATCGAACCTATAATAATACTAGCTATATATATTAAGATAATTACCGATATCCGCAAATTTTTTGAAAAACGAAAATAGCAATAGAAAGAGGAGAATCCTAGCAATATAAAATAGTAATTATTATTTAAAAATATTATATTGTTGATTTTACATAGTTGATTGAATATTATAACTTTTAGTATTGTTAACGTTGGGTGTTGTGCACGGACCTCCCTATCCTTCTAAAAAGGGCCTATCCCTCAATTTTGTCCCCCACTCTCTACAAGAGAGTAGGTATAGCGAGCGAACCTCATACCCACGGTTACATACCAACCAATATATCTGATGGGCACAACTGCGACCGTCATTGATTGTCTTTTTGACATCGTGTCCGTCTTTGGGATTTCGTCAGTTGGTTGATCAATTGTTGGAATCCAAATCGTTGTTCTAGACCCGGGCCTGTAAGCACACAACAAAGATCAAGTGAAAATGGTGAGCCTTTTCCCGTGTCTGCTCACTGCTCACTGCACCCGTTCGTTGCGCGCCCGTCTGGCACAGCTTTGATGAGTGAGGTTCCCCAGTCGTCAACTCACAGAACGCGGAGAGCATCCAATGATGCATGCACTCCCGTCTTCCATTTGACAGCTCCCAGCCGGCCAATTTAGCTTTGTGGCTGCAGCACGCAGAAGGCTTGATTGCCATAACCAGCCAACCAGCGTCCGGTTAATCTACGCCGCGGCACATGAGTTGTGCTGAGTGAGGTGCTCATCATTTCCCTTTCTCCTCTCGTGCTGTTCATTGGAAGTTGTTACTACGATTCATTGCTTTCAGCGAAAATCCAAATCGCGATCCGTAAACCTCATTGCCTTTTCACTCTTCCCGAGTACGGTCCCTCTTTTTTCCCTTCACCGACCTGGAATCAACTCAGCTGAAATGTTGCCGAGCAGGCATCTGCTTCGAGCCTTCGACGAGTTGCTCGAGATCCGCTCAAGTTGTACACAGTGGCCAGCCACGGTGATATTAGGGGCCCTTCTAGCCCTACGTAGCGGAGCTGCGCCTCAAGGAGTCAAGGTACCTATGTATCCGACACGGTCAAACAAGAAATGGGACCCCGGCATGGGCGCGATTGAAGTTTTCACCATGCCAACACACAAGCAACTCCTGTTCCCCATCATTGCCTTTCAATCCGGACAATCTTTGATGTTATCGGACTTCTCCTCGACAGTCAAAAAGCAGCTTTTTTGTGAGGCCACGATGGGGAGCTGAATGATTCGCGCATTGCACCGCGCTCTGGGCGAGACAAGTAGGCTCGTTAGCCGTCCAATCAGATGCATCAATTCGACCTCCAGTTCATCCCCGTCCTCGTCCGATGATCCGGCACATCTGGGCGCCTGGGATAGCCATGTGTTCTCGCCGGTGGAGTGCTCCTCGGCATCTCGCCGGGGACTTAAACTTTCAATAAGCTTCGAGGTACCGACCGCCCGGTACCCATCTGGCCCATCACCTCTTAGAGACTGTTCGCTGGCAATAGCTCTGAAAATCCTTCACGATGGAGGCATGTCTAGGATCAACTCCAAAGCACACTGACCGCCACCACGCAAGAACTTTAGCTCTGTCTTAACCTGACCCCTCTTGGCCTCGATGCGTCTGTCGTGCTCGCGAAGGCGCGGGAGCTCGACACCACTTCGAAGGTCTGACAGCTCAAAGTGCGTTACACAGATCTCAGTCATCAACCCATGTCGACCATGCATCAGATAGCGCCCACCTAGCCACCCAGTGAACACAGAATCTCACGATAACGTGCTCCCTGGTGTCTGCCCACCGCAGTCCTCCGGGAACAACAAGAAGCCAAAGCGCCTGCCCAAAATTCCCGTCCCCTGCTCGATACAGCATCCAAGCATGATTCGAGCCCATTCGGGACACGAAAAACTGACTGAGCATAGCCAAAGCGAGCCTGCTAGGAGCCAACAGCATGAAAAGGAAATGAGCCACCATCCCCAGACGTGTAATTTTGCTGCCTACCGGTAGGCGCCCGATACAGGATTCAGACCGAAACCGAGAGCAGTACCTAATCTTTCGCCTCCATTCCACCTCACGACGAGAGGAAGACAGTCCTGGAACTTGACCATAACACAACTTCGACCGAATGATTCAATACTCGCTCCGCGCTATCGAGGAACCGTGCATATAGAAACCATAAAAGCTCTCGCCAAGCCGAACCATACCACCACGATGCTGACAGACTTGGCGAATACGATGTACAAATTGTACGATAAATGGATGCGCCTCCTCTCCAGTTGTCCAGTGCCATGAATGCCGTAAAAAAAGCCTAGGGATGGAGACAACGGGAGACAGGCCATGTGCTCGAAAAGAAAGTTGCCCAACAGAACGGGTTGGCAAAAGAGCCTTACATGCCGAAAACGAAGAACACCGAAAAAGACTTCATTTTCGTCAAGGCCTGGAAGGCTTCCACCAAAAGAGACCAACAACTCATGCCCGGAGATCTCCCGCCTTACTGTCTGTCTCGCCCTCTGCCTTACCACTATGGTCGTGTTGACCATAGCCGACCCTGCCCCACCTGCCTTTGTACCATCCGCTGTCAGGGTTGCGCGAACTCACGATGCGACTTTAGGGTTGAAGCGAAGGGGTTTCCCGTTCCTGACGTCTCACACACGCCAAGACAAGTGCCGAGAAGGGGCGATGGTAGGATGTTGGTTACAGTTTTCACCCGTTGCGGTCGAGGCTTTAAACTGAAAACTTGAACAAAAGCCCTCCAACAAGGAGAAAAGTCTGGTGCATGTTGGACAAGGGAATAAACATTTCATTGGCTTTTGGTCGGCTCTGTTGGCACACGTCTTTCAGCCCTCCCATTCAAGATATCGGACATCACTGACCTGGCCCAACTAATCCGACCATAAAATACCACCGAGACTCTACCAAGAAAAAGAAACCAAAAAGAGATAAAGGGAAGTAAACATGGATATTATGGCGAAAGCGGAAATAACACCCAGAATGGAAAATGAAAATGGAACAAAAAAAGATGTTTTGAGACTCGGATACCGGGAGTCGAACCCGGGGCTGTTGAGAGAGCAGTCACTCCTAAGAAGTGAGAGTCAACGATGTTACCGCTACACCATACCCGATTGAACTGGTATGGTCCGATTTGTTGTTGACAGTACGTCGTAGGCTTTTGATTATCAGAGTTAAAGTAATTGCCCCCCAGAAGCCGATAAGACGGGAGCGATATTCCACAACCACCCGATGGTTCTCGTATACAAACTCCTTACCATCAATAGAAGGAATCGTCTTTAATCTCGCCCTTTGGTGTTGAAGAAGAAAAAAAAGAAATCATGGCAGAATAGCGTTCGACATACTCCCACCAACAATAACGCAGGAGTCGACAAACCAACAGCGAACCACCAACCAAGACCAACGACGGGACCAGGCGCAAAGCGTACACTTTCGAACATCCAACATAGAACCCAACCCAAATCAAGATCCCCTTTCTTTCTTTCCCCCGACTTTTGTAATTCTCAAGGTCTGCTTAATAATAACACGGGTCTCTCCAAAAGCAGTCAGAACCATAACCACGTCATACGAAAGATTCGACACTACACTACGCTTTACCCACTTGGTCAGACCCCCGGTGTCTGTCTGTCTGTCTCTGACAAAATGAAACCAAACATTCTCGTGTGGTGGCTGAGTAAACAACCGTATGTTTTGAACTATTTCCGTGCTGACGAGGAAGGCAGCAAAATTGGGAATTTAAGTTTTGATCTGGAGTTTATTGCACCCAGGACAGAGCTAGAAAATTCCGGTCCCGAGGAGAGAATTCTCCGTTCCTTGCCTTGTCGCGTATACATATTTCTTTTCCCATTGTGTCGTGTGCGAGTAGTACCCGCGGTTGCACTCTCGTACATGAGAACCACTGCTTGACTCTATGGGGTCCTCGAGTAAAGAGGAGTTGTTGGTATGACGGCGCACGTGGGAGCCGAGAATCAAGAAGACTGCTCCGTGATGCCTTGCGTTATGCCTTGTCAGCTTTTCCGAATCAACATGGTTACTAGCGGTGGTCCCCAAGAACTAACTATGAAAGAACTCTGCATTAATTAAATTAGCAAATGCCCTACGCACCATGTCAGGCACGATCGATGTTCTTCTGTCTGCCTAACAGCTTTTATCTTGGCGGGAACCTCATTGCGTCGGTCCTTCGTCGTCGGTTGGTTGGTTGGTTATCACCGTAAAATATCCCCTAGTTCATTGTTGGTTGGGTGTTCTTGGGGGTCTCGTCGTGTTTGTATGTACCTGCGCTAGTTGATGCTTGCTTCCCTCGTCATTATCATGATTTCGTTGGTTCGCGATCCGTATTGCGTCCAATGAATCAACGTTAAGGGAGATCAACAGGTGGGTAAGTAAGCCTGGGTAACCTCGCTGCCATAGCGTACCATCTTTGGAGAGACGGTGTTGTCATAGTGTGTCTATCGAGATAACGAAAAACATTGCCTTGATGGGTATGTACGAAAGGGTATCTCGATGCGTATGTATCCAAGAAAAAAAAAAAGTGCATTCCAAAATCCTGAAAGGCAGAGAGCGCCTGAACACGAAATCCTACTTCGAGGTCTGCACACTCTCCACCACCACTGACTCTCCCTGTCTCTCGCAGTCAGTCGTTGACGCCGAGTTCTCCTCAACCCTGCCCTTCTCCTTCTCATCTTCCTCTGCTTCCTCAGCCTCAGGCCCATCACCCTCATGTCCAATTCTACTCATCCCTTTCAGCGTCTGCCTGACAGTCTCTTCCCTTTCTAAAGCTTGCCAGAGCTCCACATCCCACTCTTCCACATTCCTACCCTCGCCCCCCGCTTCATCCCAAGCCCACATGGGTCCCGCTCCCCTCGCTGCGCCTCCTCTTCCAAGCGCAAGAAGTCCCTTCCACGTCTCCCACTGCAGCCACTTCCTCCATCCCAGCCTCCACAGCCCAGAAATGATCAGGTTCCGCTTGATGGATTTGTAGCCGAGTTCCGCAGCGGTGAGGAGGCCGACGGCGGCAAATAGAGCAACCCACCATGCTGGATCGGGGCCGAAAGAGGTAAAGAAGCCGCCGCGGACTGCGTAGGGCCAGACACCAGGGGCGTAGGCGCCGGCGAGGAAAATTTGCCATATCCACCAGCCTCCAAAAGTGATACCAAATGCGCCGAGGATCAGGCCGGTCTTGTGGTGGGTGTCTAAGATGCTGTTCATTCGTTAGCAAGATGTGTAAGGGTCGGCGATGGGAAAGGACAAGACTGTAAGGGAAAACAGAAACGTACAGCAACTTCAAGTTGGTCCAAACAATGGCGACCGTAAAGACCAAGTTGCCCACAGCAAACAGACCATTATCCTTCACCGCAATCCCGCCATAGAGGCCCCAACACACCCACCAAACCACCACACCCTGTGCAACAGCCACCACCATCCACCCCAAGTACTGTCTCAAATTCAATCCGCCGTCCCTCTGGCCCCAGACATACAGCTCCGGCACGGCCATCAGCGTCTCTGCGCTCAACTCCTGCTCCCACACTCCCGGCACAATCACGCACAAACTTGTAAAGAGCGTGTTCAGCACCGTCAGACTCCAGGACTCGTAAAGACTGGTACCCGTATATCCAGTATAACGCTGGTACATTTCGGTAGGTAGGTAGAAGAACATCTCCTTCCAGAATGTGGCGACGATGAACTTGGCGGTGCGAGCGTAATTCCATCTTCCGTGTACTAGCAGGAGGCGGGAAAGGAAACGGAACTGGGCGACGGCGTAGTCGGCTACGCGTGCGGCTTGTAGACCTTCACGACCTGAAATGCCTACGCCGACGTGGGCGGCCGAAAGCATGGCGAGATCATTGGCGCCGTCGCCGATGGCGAGAGTAAGGGGTGGTGTTCGCTTCGGTGTGAGGAGGTAGGAAATGAAGCTTTTCTTTTTGGCGGAGATTGGTTGATGGGCATTGTTGCGGATGGCGGTGACGAGCAAAGCTTTCTGAGCAGGTGATGCGCGACAACAGATGACCGAGTCAATCCGTGGGATAAGACTGTAGAATAGTTCTTTGGCGTTTCCGTGCGTTTCCGGTTCGTCAAGAGCGGCGAGGGTGTGGCCGTCGATGACTACCACCGTATGGTTGGGGATCGCAGTGTGCATGGTTTCCGCCCGGATGTTCATCTCGTCGATAATGTCCATGATCTGCGCTTCTAGGTTTCCCTTGACGGCGTCGAGGATATAGATATCAGAAGTAGGACGACAGATCCGGGCCGAATGTGCAATGTTGATCGCCGTTTCGCGCTTGTCGCCGGTGAGCATCCAGATCTTGATATTAGCTCGTCGAAGACGCTCGATCGTCTCCGGGACGCCCTTCTGAAGTTTGTCTTCAATGGCTGTAGCACCGATGAGGTCCAGCGTCTGCTCAACCACGTCGCCGGCCGCTTCGATGCGTTCTTGACGATCGACCAGGCTCGTTTCCGCGTCATGGTAGAGCTTCTTCCACGTCTTATACTCGGACTCGGACAAGAACCGCTGAGCGAAGAGAAGTGTTCGAAGACCTTCGGTTGCGAAATCATCGATATGCTTGAAGCATCGAGTAAAGATAGCACCCTCATCGCACACGGAAGGATCGTCGAGGAATGCGAACCTGTCTGGCACCGCGGCCGTTACTGCATCTTCATAGGGAACATCATATGACGCCGTGCGGACGGTGATATGGGGTCTGAGGCGATCTTCTGGCGCAGGCAAGGACATTCTGCCCACCTCAAACGACTTGCTGCGATTGGTGACCGGGCGCTTACTAGGTCCGGCCACGCTGTTCTGTCTTCCAAGGTTAATGCTCCGACGGATCGTAAGGCTGGGTCGGCCGCCAAAACTGTTACGTGGCTCTCGAGCCTCACTTCTGCGTTGCATTTCGTGCTCGATCTCCAAGCTTTTGCGAACCTCGTTGGCCTTTTGTTTTGCCAATTGGGCCATCCTGAGGCGTGGAAGGATGACGGAATCGGCACCCTTGGTAATCAACCATATCCTGTCATCAGGACACCTCACAATGATGGACATGCGCTTTCGCTTGCTGCTGAACTCAATCACATCAAGAATTTGGTAGGTGCGTTCCATCTCCGTGCCATCACCACGAGATATACGGAGGGTAACTGTATGAGAAGACCGCTGAACCACAAGGAAGCCCAGTTCTTGAGCAGCCTTGACTAGTGCAAGCTCGTCAGGCGAAGCGGCCTGAAACTCAATCTGGCCATCCCTGATTTCCGGCAAACAGGTGTGACAGAGCGCCATAGCTAGTATATACTGAACTGCCCTCCTCGAGAAGGGAGCATTCGGGCGTAGTCGTATGTACTCAAGTAAATCCTCCGTTGTGACCTCTGGCTGGACATGGTCAGGCCGTCCAGTCGACCTCCACTGTGAGGATGACCGGCGCGGGTTCGGCGAACGGACTGACACAAGGGTCGCTGTCTTTGTCAAGGCATTGTCGTATTCAGGGGTCGGTTCCAACATGATCTTGGGCTCCTTCTCCTTCGTTTTCGTCTGAGTGAGGCCTTGTTCTTCTTGCTCCTTGAGGATATCCATCTCATGCAACCATGTCGTACCGGCAATGCTCATTTTTCGAAACTTCATGACGTTCTCAGTCAAAGTTCCGGTTTTGTCCGAAAAGACGTAGCCGATCTGCCCCAGATTCTCGAGAATAGTGTTGGTGTTGCACTTGGCCGGCGTATCGGAGACCTTGTCATACATTTCCAGATCGGAATTGAGCATCCACATCTGTCCGAGCTTGACAATTTCCAAACTAACGTATAAGGCCAATGGGATGATATTGTTGAACTGGATGAAAAAGCCGATAATGATATTCTGAAATTCCACTCCGAGGTGCTTCAAATACCATGCCTTATGCTCATAGGCGTCCTTCCAGATTAAATAACCCATAGAGCAACCAACGGAAAGGGAGATGACGACGACAACGAGGCTGATGACAATTTTGTTGGCGATCTTCTCCATAGCCGGCTTCTTCGCTTTCGGATGTCGGTTGGCATTTCGTCGAAGTTTGCACTCTTCTCCAGTGTTTATTACCATCCCGATGGCACATGTCGTGTTGCGTAGCGTGCAACCCCTGTACACTACTTCATTCAACGTCAACGGCAACGTTTCGCCATCCACAGTTACTCTTCCGTCAAAGCGATAGAGATCCGGATTGGGGTCCTCTACCACGAACATAGCCTGGCAATTGGCGATGCCCTGCACCGTGTTGCATCGCTGCAAGGCCTTGGATACCTGCTTGTTCTTCAGATTCGTCTCTCCGTCCAGGGCCATGGTCTCGATGTAGGCCATGCCGTTTTCGCCGTCGGCATACAACAGGACAATATCTGCCGGAACATCCTCATCGCGGGATAGTTTGATGACATCGCCGACTTTCAAATCCTTCCATTGAGTGGAATGCCATTGATAATCTGATTCGGGTATGACCTCCGCCATCACTGTATCTTTCTCCTTCGTCCTTCGCAAACCAAATCCGGTCCGCCATTCGTGTCGGCTGTCGACATAGCCTTTGGGTCGGAGGACAGTCGCGCTCCTTGCATTTTCCACTTTGTCGAGTCGATGGCGTTTCCAGTCATCGTATCCCTCCTTGACGACAGTGAGAAGGACAAAGAACAATAGCGGTAGAATGGTGGTGAAGTTGCCGGTCGTACTGACGCCTGGGATGGTTTGAGGGACACCAACGCAGAGGAAGTAGAAGTTGGCCAGGCGTGAAAACTGGAAGAATAGCTGTTTCGGCAGGAAATCATAGACGGTGTAGCGAGATGTCCGGATCGTGTTGGGTATGTATGCGCCCCCCCGCCGCTCATCGATCAGGGGTTTGTCATGATAAGGTCTTAGTGGGATGTGTCGTCCGTCTTGTGAAGGTGGCAGCTCCTTTTCTTGGAAGATTAGTTCGAGTATGTATTTTCGATATAGCTGTTGTGTGGAGGCTTTGATGGATCTGGGAATCGTTGTTGCCGAGGTGCCAGTTTTGCGCAACGGCGCCAGGATGCCGGCTTTACTGAAGGTGTTGATGCCCTTTTCCAACGAAGCATTGTCGACACTGGCGCCTCCCTCCTCGGCCGTGCTCCTGGTGAAGCTCCTCATGATGGTGCTTGTTCGAGGGGTCTGCAATTCATGGCGTCGCTGGTCGGGATATGAAAACGGAAGTGATTAGGTTGCGCCAGCGCATGTGACGAAAGAACTCTACGCAGTACGACTAGGCTCTATGTAGGTAGGTAGATGTCACGGTCATCGACTCGGGGGATTGGCGGGACGATCAGGTCATTACGGGGTTTCAGCTACGGTGTATCATGGGCGGGTTTGACTGTTTATCGTCAATCGTTCCGGCGATAGTCGTCAACTTCCCGGCTTTTTCTGTGGAGTGTGCGCGGACCCGGGGAAAAACCCGAAAAATGTCTGGAGAGCGGTCCCGGATGTGAATGTTAGGTTCAAGGATCCAGTATATTGAATGGAAGCATCAGATGAAAGTCAAAATCCGACTGAAACGAGCGACGGTATCGGCAAGAAGCGAGCGACTGGCAGTTGCGATGAAAGGTGGTGAAGTTTCTGCCGGAACAGACGGAAATTGAAAATGATGACGAAGGGAAAGAACAGAGTGGGATTGATGAAGAAAGACGGCCCAGGCAGAAAGAGGGAAGGCGCCAAAACTGGACGACATCGAATCCAGAATCCTGCTTCGAATCCTTGTTCCTTCAAATGGAAAGCGTGGCTCCACTTCCAGCGCCCCTTCCGTGGGACCCCTGCCAATCTTACGGATGACCCACATGTCCCGAGCCCCGCTTTTCGGAGTTTATCACTGTTTCCGGCCCGAGTCAAACTGCCCGGTTAGGCCGGTCTCGACCGTGATAACTTCAACCTTATCTTTATCCTAACGACGGATGTCCAAAACATGATAATAGTAGAAGGGTGGAAGTGATGTATTACGGGAAACAGGAGTTCAGGTTGAATCAAAGGGATGGGAGGTGGTACTGCATTTACCGGGCAGGCGCAACCCGCTGGGTTGGGTCTTTCCTCAAATTGTCCCGTTTCGTGAAACGTCAACTGCCGGTTATCTCTACACAGTAGGAAGGTGTACCTCCATTCTTGGGAAGCTGCGTTTATCCAACAAAGCTCCTGCCCGTTTACCGACTTCTCCTCCTGCCCCGATCATCATCTCTTTCAATAGCTGCCTCATCTCTCTCCCACAAAAGATACGCCGCCATCGCGACCGGTCCACCAAGCACCAACCAGGTTAACGCCTTGACAAACCGCTTTCCACCACCGACACCAGCAGCCCAATATTGGTACGCAGCCCAAGTGAGAAGCCCAGAGTTGCCGCTGTAGACGTCCCATTGAAGGAAGTGCTTGGCCAGCGGCGCCAACCACGCCATCCGGATCTTCTCCAAGCTCGATACGTCGATATACGGCGGATCCCATAGTGCCCTCGGGATAGCCGAACCAATGTCTACCTCCTTCAACATTGCCGAAAGCCACGGGTACGAGGCTGCCAAGTCTGCCGGCAAAGCAGTGGGAGGCGTCAGAGCAATGACCAGGAATCCCATCTGAGCCACGACACAGAGACCCATGGTGAACTTGTAAACAGGGCTTGCACCGACCGGCTTTCTCGCCAGGGGCATCGTGACCTTGGCGCTGTTCCCCTCCGAGCTAGCACTGGAAGCAGAGCCAAACAAGCCCTTGAGGAAGAACATCAAGTTCGCCTGCAAAATCGGAAACACCTGCCAGGTAGCCATCCAGTTCTGATGCTCGGGTTGCGGAATGACCCGAGGGCTCGGTAGGCCCATCATGAACGCAGGGACAAGGAACGCCATCGTGACGCACACCGGCAACACGGTCATTTCCCCCTCGTTGACGGCCAGTGCGTCAACATCGCTGCCACTTGCTACCGGGGAAGTGAGCAGAGAGATGATGAAGTAGATAGGGCCAGCGATGGTGTATGATACCAGTTGCATGCCCATACCCCAGAATACAGTCCTGTGATAGCCGTCAGTCAAGTCATCACCTTTCGCCAACTTAAATCACCCAGCTCTTCGGCACCTGATCTGGAAAACCCCATCACCGACACTGATCAAAGCAGCCTAAAAGAACAGAAAAAAAAGCCAACTCACCAACCAACCACCCGCCCCTTATTCCCCCTCCTCGCCCCTTCAAGACTAACCAACGCCCAAGCACCCGCAAACTGCACCATAGCCGCCCAAAGCGGGACATCCACATCCCACGTTCTCCCTCCCCTTTTGCTTCCTACCATCCACGGCCCCGAGCCCAGCTCCTCTACAGGGTCACCAGCATCCAACCAAGCAGCAAAAAACGTCACCAGCGTGAGCAACACTTTATCCACCGCCTCCACTCCCGTAAACTCCCGCTTGGCCTCGTAGCCCACCACTTCTGAGGGATGGCCAGTTTTGATCTTGGTAAGAGCTGCAAAGAAGCCGTTTCCAAAACCGGTGATCATACCCCCGTAGGCTCCCGTAGACAGAAAGAAGAGGAGAAGCAAGATGGCTAATGATTTGCCGGCGAAGCCGAGGAGGCCGGATGAGCGGCGGGTTTGGAGTTGGGCTATCAGGGAGGTGCGCCGGGGCCGGGTGTCGGGGGAGGGACTGGGTCTTGCCCCTGGGGTCGTTCCTCGGGTGCGGCTGCTGCTGCCCGGGCCCGGGCTTGGGGCGAAGAGCCCGGGGGTGGGAGGAGGGGATTTGGTGTCTGGTGACATTGTATCCTTGGTTGTGAAATAGGTGAGTGGGGCAATGGATGAAAAAAAAAAAAAAAAAAAAAGAAGGGAAAGAAAGGTGGTGAGAAGGGAAATGCAGAAAACAAAAAGTTCCTGTTGTGGATGGGATGAAGTTCGTATGATATGTGCGTGCCCAAAGCTCCGAGGTACAGTCCAACCTCCAGCAAGCCAGCTTGGCAGGGTAGTATGGTAGTTCGGAGACCCACTTTGTTGACCCTCTGTACATAATTCGTTGACGAAGGAGGGGAACGTCCAACGTTTTATATCTCCATGATGGAGGTGTGAAGAGCGATTGCCTCTATGGAGAAAGGTTGCAAAAAGAGGTCATCAAGAGAATGAAGTAACAGTGATGTTATAATGCTGCCTTTCGTGCTACAGAGCTCCAATGTCTCAGCCCTTCATTGTTCAACCTGCCGGGATCTATAAGGGTTAGGGCTCATAGTTGGTTCGATACTGAGAAGGCTGCAAGAAAAGATTGTATATAAACAGCCTCCGCGGGTGGAAGAGGGTAATCCTGTTTCTTGTCCCCTTCGCTGTATCCATAAGAGGAAAAAAAGGTGAAAATGGATAATGCAAGAATATTTATTGCAGAGGAACAGCAACAACCATAACTCCAAACACCAAACTACTACGATAAACTGCTTTGCCCGTCACTTCCGGAATGGCCCTTCTTCTTTTTCTTCTTCTTCGGCTTACCATCGCCCTCATCCTTCCTCTTCTTGGCCTCCTCCTCCTTTTTCTTTTCCTCAACGACCAATACGATCCCCGTCCCCTTCTCAGCCAACCTAAACTTGCTCGTCACCGAGGCCGCATGATGCTCCATGAACCGTCCACCCATATACCCCTCTTCCTCCGGATTCATCAACTTCCTCAACAACTCCATCGGCTTATGCGGAATTGGTTCGCCCTCTAATTTATGCACGGCCCTGAAGGCGGCATTATCAGAGGGCTCCTCCCTCATTCCCTTAGATTTCAAGTGCGCAATGACGCTGGCAATATGCTGAATCCTTTTGTCAATCATCAGCACCTTGGGGTGGTACAGATCTGGTGGTTGGTTGTTGAAGTGTCCTCCCGGGGGCTGCCGCTGCTGCTCGGCAAGAAGCGTCTCCGACTGGACGTTGTACAGCCGGACCGTGTGCACGAGCGCGTCGACGCAGATGTGGAAGGGCGTCAGGTCCAGACAGTCGTGGAGGATGCCCTGGTTGGGGTCGGCGCCGTGTCTGAGCAGGACGTGCATCACATCCCAGTGTCCGTTCAGGGCGGCGTCGGTGAGGCAGCTGAAGGACGGCTTGACGTGCATGAAACCCGGCTGTGCCTGGACTATGGGGTGGCCGAAGGGGTAGCGCTTGAGAATGGCTTTCACCACGTCGGCGTGTCCTTCGTGGCAGGCCTAAGTGCAGACGGAGCATGTTAGTGGCCAGAGCTGCTTAGAACTAATTACCAGTACCAAGTGTGACTTACAGCTTCAAGGGCAGAGAACCCATAGAGATGCGTCGTGTGGCGGTTACGAGCGCTCTGCTTGCCAAGGGATGGATCATTCGAGTGTTGATTGCTGGTATCCGGTTCGGGATCCCCTAAAGGGGGGCCCTGAAGCTTGATCAGTTCGCTCACGACAAACTGGGAAAGCTTGGTTCCGGGAGGCGGGCGAAGAAAGTCTCCCTGGGTCGCCATCTGGGCTTGCAGTAGTGCGGTGGTTTCTGAGAGAATTCGGTACGACTTGTGCGGGTCGGCCGATGTACAATCCATCATAGCTTCGACCAGCTTCCGATAACCTCCCGCTGCAGCCTCCGCCAAGGGCGTTAGAAGACACCCATTGACGGCAGTCGCAGAACAGCCTCTGGCGATTAAAAGACCGGCGGATCCCCAGTCGCCATTGACACACGCGAGATGCAGTAGTGTGGGTTTGGTGCTGAGACACTCAATCCTCCCAGTGACGCCGATGTCATTGTCAGCGAGCAACTGAGTTACCATGGGCAGCGCCGACTTATCACTAAAAGCCAAAGTGAAGGCCAGCATCGCTGCTGGAGTGAAGGTGCCACTAAGTGTGTGGACTATCTTTAAGGGAGGACTTATCGCTCTCGGCCGATAAGTCCTTCTTCCAAGCAACCACAGACATGATATGTTCTCCGGATGGCCTCTTTTGACGAGCTGCTTGACAATGGAGCAGAGTCGGGAATCATCAAAGGTATATCCGACTTTGGTACCAAAAATGCCCAGGAGTGAGCAGATCCCTGCGTGCCCTGGCTTCTTCGAATCTCCTTTTTTATTGAGACGAAGGGCCACCTCGGCCGCGTATTGCCAGCATCCTCGCGATATGTTTGTTTCGGTGCTGTGTGCGAGAATGGTATCCAGAATTAGGGTCTCCGTGCAATCTACACGCTCGAGAATCCTATTGATCAAGCTGATTAGGTGAGTTTGATCGTAGTTGTTGGGATATCGCTGGCCCAATCTCCCCACACGTGTCCCGTAGCGTAGAAGGGATTTAATGATAACCTCGTATCCTGGCAGTGAGATCATGCCACTGATAATCTGCAGGGTGGTGGATTGGCCCATCCTCAGAGAAACATTGGGATCCGCGCCGGCTTCCAAAAGTGCCTAAGAAGCAAGTCAACGGAGGTTCCATATTTAGGGAGCGAAGCACACAGATGACATGGCAATCCAAACCTACCTCAACCGCGGCCACCCCACCACGCATGGCAGCCTTGCACAGCGGTGTGATTTGAAATGCATCTGGCCTGTCAACAACAGCACCTCCTTCAGAGACAAGCATTCGAATCTCAGGGACAAGTCCTCTATCGGCTGCTCTTGCCAACGGGGTGTCACCAGCCTGGGCGACGGGTTCGTTCACCTTGCCATTATGCTGGATGAACACTCTGATGAAGTTCTGCCGCTCTAGTTCCCACTGTGCCTTGCCACCAGACCGCCCTGCGACGCCCCTCTGCTTAGCGGACCTATACTTAACACCCAGTGCAGCGTACACGTAGGCGGCGTTTCTTTGTCTGTGTTCTTGGAGAACGGCTTCCTCCTCTTGTTGCGGATGGCCCTGCGGCGTTGGGTCTCGGCGACGAAGGTCGGCTCCAAGTTGCACGAACGTGGTAGCTACATTGAAATTACCCATCGCGCAAGCCATCAAAAGGGGCGACATGGCCATGCTACCCCATGGGGTATTGAGAGGAACCCCGAGGTCCATCAAATAGAGACAAATATCGCGGACGTATTCAGGACGCGAACACAGCGTGAGGTAGTGCATCGCGGTATAGAGATGAGCATCGGTTGCCCTAGGATCTGGCGGGCAGTCTACTTCAGCCTCATGCGGAGCGGTCAACACAGGACCTTGAATCAGCTCCCGGTATCGCTTGGCAAGGCGCTGTACGACCTTTAGACAACCATTCGCAACGGCACTCTGAAGGGCAGTTATACGGAGATGACCGCCACACGCCAACAACGGCGCACCCCGGTTGATAAGAAGCAGAGCGACCTCTTCATTTTTGCTGTTTTGGGGCATTGTTTAGAACAGGCAGAACGAGGAGCACGCCGAAAGGCAAGGAAGAGTCTGAGACTTACCTGCATATTGCATAGTGAAGAGGATACCATGGCGGGATTTCATGAAGCTCTTCATCGGGAATGTTGTCATTGAGGGCCGTCTCGGGGTCGAAGCCTCGAAACATCCTCTGCAAGTTAACACAACTGCAGAGCCTGAAGGACACGGGGCTCTGGACTGCCCCATGGTCCAAGAGGCACGAGACAACATCGATATGGCCGCCGTAAGACGCGCGAGCGAGCGGAGTAGCCCATCTATCCCACGAGGCCGTATCCGGCATGGGAGTGTTGATGAGTGTGTCCCTTGCATCCGTATCGGGGCAATACAATAGTGCAGTCTTCAGGACCAAACAGCTGCCATTATCGATGGCCCAGCGCACAGCCACATGCCGACCTTTGAGATCATAAAGCTGTTCAGTCAAACTCCTGCAACAAGATCTGGAGACACGGATCAGAGAGGCCAAGTCTCTGCGGTTGAGAAGTCCTCCAATGGCCAAGATAAGTTCCGTCGGCAGGGTGTCGAGAGTGACCATGTTGTCAACCACTACAATGGCGACCAAGGTCTAGGAGAAGAAAGAAATGGGCCGTCGTTCAGGTGGCCTTGATGGCTCGACATCAAGCACGCGCCGGTGTGCAAAGCGACTACAGTTGGTGGAAGCTGGAAGTCGAAGCCGGAGCCACTCGGTCCAAGACTCTATGTCGCCAATTGTAGTATGTCGAACCGTGGTGGTTCGGGAAGAGAACACAACTGCCAGGATTTTCGCATGTGGTGAAAGACGAAACAGTTATCTTGTTGGTGATGTTGGTAATGATGTTGATAATGATGGGAAGTGCTAGCTTGATGTTTTGGTTTGAACGTCCAGGTGAATCTGTTTGAGTGCAGTGTGTGGTGACCGATAACGCATAGATGACCCTAACCCCCATTAACCGTATCCGTCCATCACGTGTGGGGAAACTGGTTTACATAATCAAGAGCTTGACGCTGCTGGCAGTTTTCAGAAAAGTGGATGAATCAGTGTGTCGAACTGTAATGTGATGGATAAGGCCGGGATAGTACCTAGGTAGTTAGAGAGAAGGATATCATGTTAGAAATTAAGATAGGTACACTGAGGAAAAGTAATTCTTTGGAGGAATGAATGAGGAGCGACGGCCTTTTGTACGGTACCCAGGTGGTGTATAAGATACATCAGGTAAGGCACATCCCGTTATCTTACATACTAACAGCTGACAGCCTGAAGCACTCGCATGCAGCGTAGCTTTCTGTTAGTACCTACCGGTGCTCTTGTTAAGCTGCGCTTCTGTTGGGAGCTCCCGCCTGAGCTGCCAAGGTATCGTACCCGCCTGAATAGCCCCAGCGTAGGTACGACCAACGCGGCTGCGCTTGCTCTTACTCAGCTAGCTGTACCTTAGGTACCTCTATGTACAGCTCCCCTCGAGCGTCGTCATTCCAAGTCCATTCCGCGACTCTGAACAACATCCCGACATTTACTGTTTCCTGCTGCGCCATCATCGTTCCTTTCTTCACCAGCAACAAGACCAATGCCCGCATGGTCCCGCGCTTTCTACTAGCCAAACGAACACGACAATTGTTCCGTCAAACACATCGTCCTTGTAGAGAGCTACACATTGGCAAACAAGCAACATGTCGACCCCCGCGCCGCCTGAGGACCAGGCCCGCCTCCTCGAAGATGCCTTGATCGCCGTGCGCCAGCAGACAACCCTCATGCGCAAATGCCTCGACACCCCCGGGAAGCTCATGGATGCTCTCAAGTGCTGGTATGTCCCCGAATAAGCATGGCACGACATGCCCTGGCCCGATATGCGCTGCGCTGGTGCTGACCGTCGACCGCCCTCGTCTACCTACAGCTCCACCCTTGTCTCGGAGCTTCGAACCAGCAGCCTGGGCCCCAAGCAATACTACGAGCTGTACATGGCTGTCTTCGATGCTCTCCGATACCTTTCCGTCCACTTGCGCGAAAACCACCCCGTTAATCATCTGGCCGACCTCTACGAACTCGTCCAGTATGCCGGCAACATCATTCCCCGCCTTTATCTCATGATCACGGTCGGCACAGCCTACATGTCCATCGAGGGCGCCCCCGTCAAGGAGCTGATGAAGGATATGATGGACATGAGCCGCGGAGTTCAGCATCCTGTTCGCGGCTTGTTTCTGCGCTACTACCTCTCCGGACAGGCGCGCGACTACCTGCCAACCGGTGACTCCGAAGGCCCAGAGGGCAACTTGCAGGACTCCATCAACTTCATCCTTACCAACTTTGTCGAAATGAACAAGCTTTGGGTTCGGCTACAACATCAAGGACACTCGAGGGAGAGAGACCAGCGGACGCAGGAAAGGAAAGAGCTGCAATTGCTTGTGGGAAACAACATTGTCCGTCTGAGCCAGCTTGTCGATCTGCCGACGTACAAGAATGGGATACTAGCGCCATTGCTGGAGCAGGTTGTGCAGTGCCGAGATGTCCTGGCGCAAGAATATCTGCTTGAGGTCATCACCCAGGTCTTCCCCGACGAGTTCCACCTTCACACTCTCGATCAGTTCCTGGCCGCCGTCTCCAGGTTAAATCCTCACGTAAACGTCAAGGGAATCGTCATTGGCCTGATGGACCGACTATCGGACTATGCAGAGAGAGAGTCGCAAAACGAAGAAGACGAGGATAGGGGTCAGTTGGAGGAAGAAGCGCTCACAAAGCTGCTGGAAAAGGTGAAGCTCGCAAAAACGGCTGCGGAAACCGAGGAAACGAGCGCACCGACACCTGAAGCCGCCCCTGAAAATGGTGATAATGCGGAAACCGACGTGGGATCGACCGATGAAACTTTGAATGTCGAGCCATCAGTAGCAGACACGGAAGCTACCGCGACTAGTGGAGACGAACCCGAACCGACAAAGAAACATAGGGGCATCCCTGAAAACGTGCCTCTGTACGAAATCTTCTTTGGGCAGGTCAAGAATCTTGTGCAAGCGCAACATCTTCCGATCCAAGACACCATCGCCTTGTGTGTCTCGCTCACGAACCTGGCGCTCAACATCTATCCTGAAAGGCTAGACTACGTCGACCAGATCCTCGATTATGCCCACTCAAAGGTGAAGGAACACGCCAACAGTGCCGATCTGCATTCCCCACCAGCGCAACAAAGTATTCTGGCCTTGCTTCAGGCTCCCCTCAAGCGCTATGTGTCGATATTCACGGCACTTGCTCTGCCCACATACGTTCCTCTGTTCCAATCACAAACCTATCCTACACGGAGGGCCGTTGCCGGCGAAGTGGCCAGACACTTGATCAAGAACCAGACCCACATCACTACCACGGCCAACCTCGAGAATGTCCTGGAGGTGCTAAAGGTTCTCATAAAAGAAGGGTCGCAAGCGCCATCTGGCTACCCTGGCGTCGTTCAGCAGCGTGGCCGTGCCTTGGAGACAGACGAGACTTTGGAAGAACAGGGCTGGCTGGCCCGCCTTGTCCACCTGCTCCAGTCCGATGATAACGACACCCAATTCCGTCTCCTGCAGATGGCAAGGAAGGCCTACGCCGAAGGTAACGAGCGAATCCGGACCACGACGCCACCACTCATCACCGCCGGCCTCAAGCTCGCCCGGCGCTACAAGGCTCGCGAGCACTACGATGACAACTGGCAATCGCAGTGTTCCGCGCTCTTCAAGTTCCTCCACTCCGCCATCTCGACTCTCTACACGCGCGTCAACGGAGCCGGCGCCGCCGAGTTGTCTCTCCGTCTGTTTTGCTCCTGCGGACAGATGGCCGACAAGACGGAATTCGAGGAAGTGGCGTACGAGTTCTTTGCGCAGGCATTCACCGTTTATGAGGAGGCTATCAGCGACTCCAAAGCACAGTTCCAGGCTGTTTGCGCGATTGCCAGCGCCCTGCATCGCACACGCAACTTTGGAAAGGAAAACTACGACACTCTTATTACCAAGTGCGCGCAGCACGCGAGCAAACTGCTGAGGAAGCCGGATCAGTGCCGGGCTGTCTACCTGGCTAGTCATCTGTGGTGGGCGACTCCGATTGCTAGTAACGGGGAGACCGAGGAGACCGAGGTAAGTCAACGGCATTGTTTTATCGTATTTCCTTGACAGGATGGCTCTAACATGCTTCTGCAATCAGCTTTACCGAGACGGCAAGCGTGTCCTCGAATGTCTGCAGCGCGCTCTCCGCGTGGCGGATTCGTGCATGGAGACTGCCACTTCGATCGAGTTGTTTGTCGAGATCTTGGACAGATACGTCTACTACTTTGACCAGAAGAATGAATCGGTAAGCCCATTTTCCCCCCACTAACCTCAAACTCAGTGTCCTGTTGTCGTCTAACCCAATGCTTTCTTCTAGGTCACCACCAAGTACCTCAACGGCCTGATCGAGCTTATACACTCTAACCTGGCCGGTAACCAGCAAGACTCGGCTTCGGTTGAGGCCAGCCGGAAGCACTTCATGCAGACCCTGGAGATCATCAGGAGCAAGGAGTACGAAGGCATTGTGCTTACTCCCAAGTAAAGCATTTGCTTGTGTTTGAGTGTTGTATGAAAAAGGCACAAAAGCTAGCTGGTAGGGACGACATGTGATGAGATGAGACGAGATGAGCGATGATTGAGACGCAGTTTTTACAAAGATGGAACAGGACAAGGACAGGACAGGAAACTCCCCCACCCCCAAACCCACACCCCATGATACGATAGTTATAGCCACCCACTTATGTAGATATGTAATGACGAGAGAGAGCAAGGCGTTTGAGAGCGTGAGTTGTTCTTCGAAGATTATTTATGAAGTGACTAACTGTGGGATGTCCAATCGCTGTTTCGACTAGCACATTGAGACCTAATGGGTATCTCTTTTATCACCATTGAGAAATACGATTACGATGAAACAAGAGAGATCATTTCCACTCCGCTCTGGACAGATTTCTCAGTTCATACGTAGAAATCTAACAAGCCTTACAAACAGGTATTTGAAGATATATATACGCAGCCAACAAAGCCATGCAAACGCTGCTGCTGTCTAATATAATGTATAAAATATGTACCCAAAAACAGACACAAGAAAACATGGTCAAAAAAGAAAACAAAAAGGGAATCGCTTCAAGTGACATAGTGGGCAAATAATATTGGAAACACAGACGAGCCCCGTCCTCTCTTACATTCACCCCTCCCACCACCGGCAGTAAAAGTGAGCAGCAGTGTATGTTTCTTTCAAGCTTTCTCTTTCTTCCCTCCTCTTTCTGCTCTCTCTCTCTCTTTCTTTGCCTTTCTTTCTATTCTCAAGGATCTTCACCACCCAAGTTTCTTGCTGCCCGTTTAATGATGTCGGCAACCTTGGCAATGGTGCGGTTGGCCAGTGCCCAGTCTCCAGACTCGACGGTGTCGCGGATCGAAGGGAAGTAAGCTACGTCGTAGCCGGACCAGAGTTGAGGGCCGAAGAGGACGTGTTTGAATTGGGTGCGGTTCGGGATCTGGCAGGAGCAGTATTAGGTCAGTATTTTTCTTGCTTCTGTTTTCTGAGTCTGAAAACAAGGGGGGAAAGAATTGGACAAACAACTTACACCCTCGGCATCCAACAGGTCCGACTCAAACAACGCCATCTTCGAATTGAACTCGCACCTCCTCCTGCCCCAACCCGAAGGCTCCCATCCGCCGGTCGAGATAACACTCGACCGCCATTCCTGCAACCCAATAATGAAGCGTTCCACGGCTTCCATGACTTCGTTGCTGGCCTGGATCAGGCTATCGAGAGACGTCTTCAGTTCCTTGGGCACGTCATCCTGTTTTGCGCTCTTGGCCTGATCCTCAACCCATCTGACAATCTCACCGGTCCAGTCGCGTATCTTTTCTGCATAGTGGGGCATGTCAAACTCCAAGACGGGGTGGTCGGACAGGCGGTACAGGAGAAGAGCGACGACGTGAGCCAGCATCTTGTGGTGGACGAAATCCGGATCACCGACCTGTTCCATCCACTCAAATGTGTCGTAGCTGGAGTGGTAGGGGTGACCCTTTCCGTCGAAGTGCAGGTCGATGGAGGACGTGCCGACAATGTCCTGAAACGCGACGTAGTCGGAACCGGCGCCGAGGCCCTCGAGGTCGTTGGCGTTTCTCTTTTCCCAGAGCTCCAAAAGCGTGGCATTTTCAATAGGATCTGTGACCTGACGGAGAATATCCAGCACGAGACCCTTGAAAACAGGCGAGCCGGCCACGTGAAGGGTGTTGCCCGTCACCGCGGTGTCGAGGTTAATATACGCAAGAGCGTCCATGCGCAACATGTCCTCATTTTGCTCGACGAACTCGGTCGAACCGATGAGATTGTACTCTTCTGCATCCCATGACATGAACTGGATGGTCCTGAGCGGCCGCCAGCCTCTCATGACAAGTAAGCCAAAGACGCGAGCGAGCTCGAGCATGATGGCGGTGCCCGAATGGGGATCAGCGGCGCCCAAGGTCCATGCGTCACGGTGGTTACCGATAATGACTTTCTTCTCTTCCTGCTCAATTCCCAGAATGGTTCCGTATACGTTCCAAATTTCCTGCTTCTCGTTTTCGTCCTGGTCGTTTTTCAGTCGGACAATGGGCGAGCTTTCATGGTGGCCTGTCCACCACTCGTCGACATCAGGAACTCCGCCCACCCAGTCAGCCGGCACACGTTCTCCCTTGCCCTTGAGATGCTGCAAAAGCACCTTGGCGTCACGCCAGGCAAGCGGAAGAGATGGGATCTTGACCAGTCCGTTCGTCTGCTCCTTCTTCATCCTTGGCAGTTTCTCCTTGCTGCCCCAGCCTGGGGTCAACACGTCACCAACAACCCAAGACATGAGACTGACACTGCCACGCTGGACTCCATCGGCGGGCATGAAAGGACCCTTGGGGGCAGTATCGCCCTTCCTAAAGCCGTCGTCGAGTGGGTCCGAATAGATGAGACAACCGGCAAAGCCTGCAAGCTCAGCAGCTTTGACCTTCAGAGCGCGATCAGCGTGAGGACCATAGTAGCGGACAAGCGCAATGGCGCCGTCGGTTTTGATTCCAAGGTCCTTGATACGTTGAAAATCCTCGCGCGAGCCATAGTTGGCGTAGATAAGGCGGCCGCGAACATCACCAGTTTTCGAGTGCCCGTGAAAAGCCTCCGTCTGGTGTCCGGTAATTGTAGTTGACCGATCATTCTCCTCCAGCTTCGCGGACCAGATAGCTTTGCCCTGTCCGTTGTTCGCCTTTTCATCAATGATTTCCACTGCACGCCCGTCAGGTTTCGGGTAATTGAGATAGACGTAGTAAGTGTCGCGCGAAACGTCGTCGAGGCCGTATCTACGGAAGAGCGTCTCGACATCCTCCATTAGGGCGTAGTCGCCTTCGGTACCAGCTAGGTGAGAGTACGAGGTGAAATGCTGGAGATTGTTCCTGATCAGGCCCTCGTTAATGTCCCTCTCCAAATATGCCAGGACTTGATCTTGGGACAACATGGACGAGCGCATGGTGAACATGTCGGAGACGAATATCAAGTAAACGAAGCCCAGAAGCAGGAAGAGGGCGAGGAGGCGCGCAATCATGAGGAACAAGGCAGTGCTGCCGATTGTTGGGAAGGCGAATCGACTTGCGGAGCTTGGTTGTTCTTGGCCATTACTGTTATTCGTGTCATTGTTGGCAGCCGGCGTGGTGGCGGACTCCAAACTGGCGTTCGCATCGTGTCTCCTGAACCGCGGTAGTGATATTTGCGGTAACCTCCACCCCCATTTCCATCGTGGTAGTGAGAAGCGCCCTATGCGTTTGCCCCATATACTTTGTGAGCGGTGACTGGAGTCGTCTATTTCCATCTCTTGCATCTCGCGTCGTACGTGATCGGCCTCGGAGTCGCTGTCATCGTCGGATGAGCCCCAGGGCTCTCCCTCGTCGTCCGTCTCGACCGTGGGTGGCTGGTAGCCTCGCGGTGGCCGGGTTCGGTCATTGTTACTCGATGATGATGCCGTTCCGCCCAGCAGAGAGTGGCCTTCTGTATGTTCTGTGGTGTCGAGAGGGGAGTGTGGGGCCTCGAAGACGGTATGGCTGCCGGCGCCGGAAGCGATGGCCTCGTCGTACGTAGGTATGGGAGGTGCCGGCTCGTAGCGGAATTGGCTCTTGTCGGGTGCCATTATGAAGGCCGGCGAGGGATCGCGAGGGGATTGAGAGCGGCGGTAGCTTGCATGCGACCTGGTCGATTCGGAATCTGAGGAGAGTGGAATGGGAGTCTAGACGGGGAAGTTTCGATGGCCCAAGTCTGGGGAAGGGGGGAAACGAGGGGCCGAGGGGTGGATCGGATCGAAATTAGATTTCCGGAGATTTGGAAAGGGGTTCCAGAAGGAGTGTGGAAGTATGGTAGATCACCCCGTCTTTGCAGGAGCACTGTATGTATGGCGAGCAAAGGAGCGTAATGCTAGACACAAGAGAGTCTAGGTCGGGTCGAGGTGCCTCGGATGGCAATGATGCTTTCTTTCGGTGTTCGAGATACAAGGACGACGTCGATCGTGGTAGGTGGACCTAAGCCAGAGTTGAACTGTATTAGGGAACAAGCAGAACAAAGCTGTTGGGGGTCGTGAAGTTGTGTGACGCAAAGTCCCAAGTAACGACTGGGTATGACCGGAGCCGTGAACGATTGAAGGAATGGAAGGTAAGTGGAAACTATACCTACAAGTAGTACCAATGAAGCCGGCACGGTTGGGTAAATTGCATGCGGCCATCGATGTTGCCGTCACGGAACGCCGTACTGGCGGGGACCGGGCTTCTGGATGAACGCCCCCTGTGGAGTGTGGACACCTCGAGGTCCCCCTGCCTGGCTCGGTGCCCCCGCCTGGGTCGCTGTTGCGCTGAATGCTGATTGCAGCGGCCTCACAGGGGGTGCTTGGCTCCTTGGCGGCGTGCCCTGTTGATGGATGCCCGGGCCCAGGCCGAGCAAAGGCCGCGTTGTTCAAGTTGGCTTGCTTAGTCACAGATACTGTAGTATGCACAGCCACCTGTGGCATCTGCCTCTTAATTTTGGTTGAACCCCTGAGGCGCATGAACGGCGACATTAGTTAGGATACCCCGGGGTGACATGCATAGAGGTACATATGTCTGCTTGAGCCTCATCAACGTCAATCCATGAGCAGCCCACTTGTGACAACCAGCAGCAATCCACTTTTGACTTCACTTGAGTGTTCAATCTCAAACCGCTCTATTCCGGTCATACACTCAGTGATCTTGTAGCAACATCAGCCGAGATGGCCATCTCCGACGCATTCATTTCAAAAATGAAACAACTGGCCAAACACCGAAATTCTCGTGAAAGCCTCCATCAAAGCAGAGGAAACCACAGTCTCTCAATACAGCTTGAGTCAACTTCATCAAGCGTTTCCATTTCTCACTATCGGCTCTCGTTCCAGGGTTAAGGCATGACCAGTCCTTGAATATTTCATTCGAGGAATACAATATGTGATTGTGGATTTACTGAATCCATTCTCAAAGAACAACTGTTCTCTTTTGTCTAGCCCGTTTAACGTTTAGGACGACCATGAATAGATAAGGTTTAGCGTGCTGGGAATACCAAGCTAAGAAAAAAAGTCAGCATTAGACGGTAAAGTTCTGTGGTTCGGCCATTCACACCACGAACGGGAGTCCGATCTAGGGCTACCATGAAGGGGAACCATCTATTTTGCCCTCTTGGTCGGTAGTGAGAAACAAGCTAATATGCCAGATAAAATCACTGGATTTCCGGGTTCCCCAAATGCTGCCTATTGCCGGGGACCTCTCTTCTTCCTTCTCATGGAATGACAGCCGATAAGTTGGGAGAAAACATAAGTCGGCGGGGGCAGTCACTGTACCCCACGATGCCCAGGGCATGAAGAAGTGGCATATGCTCACCTCCGAGCTTCTTGGGCCTCACGAACTATTATCCTCACACCTAACGTCACTGGCCTCACCACCGACGAGGAATAGAGTATGCCCCAGCTTGACATCAGTCAGGCTAGCGATTGCTTGCATATTATCAAGTCCTAGTGCCCGAAGGACGGTTTTCTTCTTCCCGTGTCTGTCAGGCTTGCCGCAATTCATCCCAAGTCCGGTGTACCGTACCTAGCCACACGAGTGCTGGTGAAGGTCCTTCGAGCGCCACAGCCACTCCCAGCAGCTCGTTGTGTAAAACCTTCGAGACTCCGACCGAGCACTGTCTCCTTTTCCATCTTCTGCCGTCTTCGCACAAACTTCCAACAAGCATTTCTCGCTCGCCACGGAAGTCGAGGGTTGCGCACTACGATCATCAAGTCAAGCTTTTTCACGCGACTCCGTCCATCTTTCGCGGTTTATTCTCTATTTCAGCCTCTGTTCATCGTCAAAGTTGCCAGCGCCTTACAACGAATGCGCATCTCCTGGTGTTCAGCCATCAAGTTCTCATTCGACTCACTTGTCCTTCGGCCAAGTCAAATTCGTAAGTTCCATTCGCGACTCCTCCCATCATCGCCATCTCTACTTGGCCCCACCCATTATGACTTGATTCTTTGTTGTTCAACGCTCTCAGTGCTAACAATTACGACTCACAGAAAGATGCCCGGACCAATTCGTGGTGCTGGTAACAGCGAAAATGAGGACACGAACCGTCCCCACCCTTACTTTGGCCCGCCCGTCCCGTTGCATCTGCGGCCTCGCCGCGATGGCAGTCTCCCCACTGTCCGATCCGCTCCTCCCCAGCCACCCAGGCCTTGGAGTAATTTGAAGAACTTTATGCCCAAAGTCGGCATGAAATACAAGCACGCACACACGGTTACTAAACGGACCAGGCGCGACAGGGCTATCTGGTATGCCGTCATGGATACTTGTGGCCTCTTTTTCAAGGCGAGACATCTGCAAGAGACCCTGACGGAGGTCATCAATATCGCGGCCGACCATGCCAGCAAGAGAAAGCCTCCCGCCGACTTTGTCGAGACGCTCGGTGACGGTGATGGCCTCACTACCGCCGACGCCACCCTGCAGTTCCTACGAAGTGTTCGGGAGAGCCACCTTCTCGCCAGAAAGTTGAGCCCCTCGACGTTCGCTGAGCTCTTTGGTGCCATTTTCGAGGCTCGCGAAGCTTACCTTGCGGATCCCCACAAGTATGTTGATTGGCACCCGAACTCCCCGTTGGTGGATGCGGTGGACAGATTCCTCGCGGTGTCGTGGTTTTGGGATGGGATGCACCTCCTTCTCAAGATGGAATCAGAGCACGAGGAAGTTGCCGACGACAATGAAACCACGGAGGAACAAGATGAACTTGAGTCAGATGGCGAAGAGGCCCCCGTGGCCCGTGGTACTGCAGTCTCTTCTTTGGTTGCTGAATTTGATGGCTGCTCCATTTGGACTCTGAGTACCAGTAAGTTCGTCGACGACGACGACCTCTTCGCCGACGTGGATCCGCTCACAGATGACGAGGAAGACGAGGTAATGGGCGGCACCCACTGCGAATTTTGAGGCAGAACTCGGAAGCCCTGTAATCTTCCCCCCCTTAAGGTTCAAAAGCTCGGAGTGAGGAGATCGTCTCGGGGGGGTTCATGGATGCGATTGATGGATAGCACGTGTTTGTGAAAATTGAGCACGCCGCTAGGGAGGCGCTTGTAGTAGAATGATCAAAGCAATGGATCAATATGAACCAGACAACTTCAACATTACCATACAGCCTCTTCGTGCTATACAAACTTATAAGGACACATTGAAGATCAAACAGGCCACATTGTAGTTTGTCAACATGACTGTTTCAGTACATATGAAAGCATATGTTGTTCAGGTTGGCCATCTTGCCGTTTACTTTAATACGCTCAAACCGGGAAATTGGGGCAGAGGTCATTGTTACACTTTGCGCCTGGCTTCTCTTTAAGCGTTCCAGTTATAGGCGTTGGACTTTCACATTTCAAATCGTTCATCATGGTAAAAAAATGCCTGCAGTAACCACGTTCTAAGGATATCGAGATCTGAAGGCTAACGGGACGCATTGCTAAAAGAAAATTGATGTCTGTTGGAATGCGCTAACAAGCAACGCAAACTTGGCTACGGAATTTGATTCAAGTATTTTGCTCAAAAAAAAAACATGCTTGTGATCATGTAATTGGAATTAATATTACAAAAAAGGAAGGAGCTAGCATTATACTCTAAGATAAAGGTATAATAAGGATATTTCCACGTAAAGTGGAAGATTGCGCTTACTTGAAGAGGACCGTAAAAGAAGAAAATAGGGGGCAAAGGAAGAAAAAGAAGAAAAAAAGAAATTTCGTGGTTGGTCGTGCTATCCCCAGGAACCACCCCGTAAGATATCCCCTCGAACGGTCACAACTGATACTACGGTGGCCCCAGCGTAGACTTGGATAATGAGATCGTAACCTCTCGATGCCTGGAGCAAATATCGAGTAAACGGTGCCGCAATGGGAATCGAACCCATGGCTTTTCGAGTGGGTGGTGGTAAGCTGTGCGCTGTACCAAGTCCCACTCGACCAACCACCAGATGCTTGTTGTAAACCTGCCTCGTACGCAGCACTTATAAGGCCCCAAGCGCTCGGTTTGCCTTCCGTCTTTCTCTCAGCCTACTTGCGGACCTTCCCGTGAAGGCTCAGGTGGCCGTGTTCTCGTTTGCACAAAGACCTTCGTCAGGCAACAGGAAGTGTGCCTGCCGGGCATGCCGCTTTTACCCCCGGCTCCAATACCACAATGCTTTCTACTTGTGACTCTCGCCCAACATCGTATTTCCTTCCCGCGACGCATTTACTCAGCAATCACTCACTTGTTGGCGCCGTCTTCACACCACTGAGTCTACCAGGTCCGCCGCTTCTGGCTATCCCTAGGTTCGTATCTTCCTCATTCCCCAAAAAGCTGCTTCTTGGAACTGGCCTACAATCTCCTCGAGCGCTTACTGTTTATGGACATGAAAAGTGTCGGGGATGTTCTCGGCTCCTGGGACAATATCTGGACCTCTTTTACAGACATTGTCGGCGACCGAACAACTGACGTCAGATGCGCGCAGCCCAGATTCATCACCATCTTCAAAATGACGTCCCGGCCTGTCTTCATCGAGAACATGTCACTGAAGGAGTGCGTTCCACTCCAAGGCTTCATGTGGCAGAACCGCCCAAGCGTACTTCGCAGCCTCGAGCGCGACAAGCTTGTTTTGCGATCATTCCGCAAGAACGATCTCCCCATCTCTCCTGGAAACATCGGGCTGGAGCTCAACACTGTTGTCATGGTCGCCGGGCTGAATTCGGTATCTTATCGGCTTTTTGACCCCATGGGACATCCCGGACAGCCCAAGAATATCAGCGGACGAGAGTACGAGTTTCTCTCCACTTTGGCCGACGATACTCGGATCGGCTGTCGAATGCCAACGCACGTCTTTGTCGAGCTGTTCCGCGAGCTGGTCAACGCTCGTATCCGCTTCTTGAACCACAACTCGGACTACATCGGAACTATCTCCTCGGTTGCGGAGAAGATGGACATATTTCTCAAGAAGACAGAGGGATACTATTCCGACGATAGGCTTTTGCAGAGACTCGAGGAGGAGATCTTGAAGTCAAAAGGTGGACAACAAGGACCTGTAGCCACAGAATAAATAGGAGGAGTGGGGGGATATTTGGCCGAAATGAATCCGTGCCAAAGCACGTTACGAAAGTTCGTGCCGGCGGGTAGTCTCGATGGACCGCAGGGAAAGGAATAGCTCTTTGTTGCAGTTACGGCTACAAGCGACAGATTTGCATGTTGCATCCTTCGCAGAAGAGCTAGAAGTACATCAGCTATTATGGCCAATGTGGTATCTGAACTTCCAGCATGTGAAAATGTGAATAAAAATGCGACCGTAATTTGCACTTGTCCTCCTCTCCATCAGGTTGATGAGTAGCAACGACACTACTACACGAAAAATGAAGGACAAACAGAAAGAAAAAAAGCAACCCGTTGTAGACATTTTTTAGGCAAGATCGTGGTTAGTTTTACAAACAGCAAGACCTGGTCAAACGTTCTATGTAATTCCGGCCAGTAATCAAACACCAGCTGTTTTGTTTTGTAATTCGTGTTGCGCGGAAATGCTGCCGTGATAACAATGCCACCATCTTGAGTTTACTTTATAGTCACTACCGCATGTCGGTAGAATTTCGAAGAACGTCGGGTACTTCGCGGTAGTTTAAGATATTCCTTCGACCGTACAACACTCTAGCACCATTTAATATCGTTGTAATCCGTTAGTATTTCAAAGTCTTGAGAGGAAACCAAAAGGAGGAAAGAACGAATAAGGAGAAATAACGAGAAAAAAAGAAAAAAGAAAAAAGAAAAAAAAAGAATAGACGATATTCAACCAATCTTGAGATTTAAACTCCACGGGCTACGCTCGATCAGTGTAAGTCATATACGATACTGAGTACCGGAAACGGCACTGGGCAGTCTCAAGATGGGGTTCGAACCCACACCCTCACGGGATGGTGGCGCACAAGCGCGCACACAATCACAGACCACTTGGTTATAGTCCCTAAAACTTGGTTCAGGGTACCACCTGTTCTTGAAGGTGCCACTTCCAATGTCCCTTATATACTCATATTAGTGGGGAGCGGGCACTGCAGAAGATGTGCCGGCGGGCTGCTATCCTTCCGCCTCCACAACGCTGGATAACCTGCAAAAAGCTCAGGTAGTCGCCTTTTTAAGGCGCCTCAACCTTATTCACCAGCAATTACAGGAAGCTGTGCTCCCTGTGCGTCACACAACCCGGCACACATGTATATATGACAGGTCTTTACTACTTGACGCAAATAAACTTTCCCAAAATCATCATCACCACCGTCATCATCATCATCATCATCGTCATTGAAAAAGGCTCCCAGCGCTACGCTGTACTGTCATTACACGCGTCAGGCTACAAACCAGTACAGACAGCCGGAAAAAGGAAGGTCCTGCGGGCGGTTCAAGTTGCACCGAGACATTGGGACTTGGTAAAACGCAGATAGTCGCACACCAAACCATTGCGAAGTCAAGACTTTGTGATACACTTGATTAAGTTCTATTCCTCACTGTTGGTAAGGTCAGCGGCTTCTGGCACACAATTCAGAACCCAGACTTCCATTGCCCGACGCTACCTTTCTAGTGTTCCCGTACGTCTCATATTCGGACTGTCGAGGGCGCAAGACCCATTTGTTCCCTTCCACAGATAACTAATTTCACGAAAATGAAAAGGTTGGCCAGTTTGGTCAATTCTTAAGATATAGATTGTGGAAAAAGTAACAGTCGTTGTTGGTTTTCTAACGTGATCATTGAGTGTCTGGCAGGTAATTGCGGAGCGGGTTGAAATGGGAAACTTCGTTATACCAAAGTGAAGTTAAAAGTGGATTGCATCTGACGATGTCGGTGACGGGGGGGATTCATTTGGTGGATGCTGGTGCAGGTTCACTGCTCTCCACTGAAGTGCGTGTATATGCTGGTACGCCAACCCAAATTGTAGCTAGCGCTCCACGTGACAGGGGGATACGCTTGGCTGTGACAGTGTTCCGGCCGGCACTCCGATGGCCTTCTGCTGTTTCCTTGATTTGCATATCATTCTGCCCTTCCGTTCGCTGCTTCCGTTTCCATGTCCTCAATCTCAGTCTGATTGCCGTGGATTCTCACATTTTTTTCTCGACTGTTTGCTTTTCATCCGTCGCCAAGCATCCTGCTCCTGCAACCCCAACATCCCACTTTGCATCTTCTGCATTCAACACGTTCGTCCCGTCCCGTCTCCATCGGTTCCTGACTCCGCTACCCCGCCAATTACGTCATACGCAATGGCCTCCTCGACCACACAGTCTGGACCGGCGCGGCCGCCTTTTGAGCCGCCGGTGCCAACACCACAAACTGAACTGAAACAACCGCCAAAGCGACCCAAGTGGTGTCTCACCGAGCATCTCTTGACAACCTACGGCTATGAGTTCCAGGCCGCCACCCAGCATCCGTTTCTTGAGGCAGCTGCCAAGGGTGAGCTCCCCAAGGACATCCTGAGTCGCTGGCTTGCCAACGACAGGTTGTACATACACAGGTAGGTAGCTTCTCTACCTAGAGGTAGCTACCCTAGCTCGCCTAGTCTTCTGGCCTCGGTGTGCTAATTCATACCGACATTCCACTTCTCTAGTTATATCCGCGCCGCCGGAAAGCTCCTCTCCACCATCGACTTGCCCCAGAAGATTCCGGCCCCCAGGCAAGATGGAGCCGAGCCGGAGCCCGAACAATGGGAGACGCAGCTGGTTGACTGGCTTATCGAAGCCCTGGGCGCCGTCCGCCGCGAAGAGAGGATGTTCATTGAAGTGGCTGAGCGTTACGGCTTGACTATTGACCTTACTAGTCCTGCCGCAACAGCAAAGAGCGTCACTACCAGCACCAGCACCAATGTCGAACATCACCTCCACGCCCCTGCCGCCAACGTCCTCACCATTCCCGATGACCAAAAGCTCCCGGGCTTGGTCCAGATTTGCGACCTCTTCTCTACCATAATACCTGCTCCAATCCCCGTAGCGCCCGCGCGTGGCCTCGTCGTTGCCGCATCTACCGACAAATCATCGCCCGACAACCCGCCCTCTACCCCCAATCCAGAACACACCGCCAAGGCCGGCGACGCGGAGAAGGACAAGGATACCCCACCCGATAACAAAGAAGAGCCAGAAGAGACACCGGTCCATCCTCCTCCCGCCCTGCCGTGGCTCGAAGGCGCTCTCACCTTCTACGGCACCGAGCTCGCCTACCTAGCCGCCTGGTCCTACGCCAAATCCCTCCAAAACAAGCACTCTGCAGACGCTGCCTCCCGCTCGGTGGACACCCAAGGCCAAGGATCTTCGTCCTCAAACATCGCCCCGGGTGCTCCGGACAAATATCCGACGCCGCCACACACCTTCACCACCACAACTCCAGCCACCTCCCCCGCCCCGGCTCGCGAAGCCCTTTCCGCATTCTCCTCGCCGCACGTCAGCATCCAGCCGTTCCAACCCCCTCCTCCACCGAACAGCGCTTCCGGTGATAGACCCGCGCCAGGAAAGCAGGACGCGGACGGCGGTGCGCTGCGGAACGAGTTCATTCCTAACTGGAGCAGCGTCGAGTTCGCCCTCTTCGTTAATCGCCTGGGACGAATTATCGATGGAGCCGTGTCCGAGTTGTTGGAAGCTGCGGGTAGGGAAGGCCCAGTTGCAGATGCTGCCAAGGGGGCTATCCTGAGGAGAGTAGAGGGCAGATGGAAGAGCCTGATGGTTGCTGAGGCTGCATTTTGGCCCGAGGTTTAAGAAAACCTGGATACTCTGGGGCCTCTTTATCTTCAGTGGGTATCCTGGAAATTACGTCCAAATTGCTAATGAGGAGTGGAGCAGGGCAAGGGGATTGATATGGATGGATTTGGATAATTATCTCCATGAAGTTGCTGGTAAATTTGAACTAGATTATATGACACCCCCTAGGTTATTAGACTTTTGGATACAAGTTGATAGATTGAAAGACGACTAGATTAACAGACTTGCGGTTGCTTTCATCTGTTCAAATATGCTTTTATGAGAAAGAGGTCCCCAGGCCCTCAGCGAGGCCAGGAAGTGATGAATCATTCTCGTCCAACTCCGTTAACGGTTCCTGCGATCTGGATCCAGCAATCCGTTCCATCATGACTAGGTCATTTCTTCTTTGGCGTTTGTTCTGTTGACGTCAGGCCAAGTGCCATATCGTTTCGCAAGTGAAGCCACAACACTTTCATCCGATTTGGATGGGAAAAAAAGTACATGTCTTTCGTTCAGTCATGGTCCCACGTGCATGTATGGAAACAGAGTTCGCACACCAAATCCACCAGAAATTCAATGGTGAGTCGTGGCCTGAGAATTTCTGTTGGAAGGCCGTGCCCTGGGCCGCCCATTCACCGGCACGCCCTTTCAAGGTAATCCTCCTGCCCTGGTTTCTGTTTACCATCTTTCCTAACAGTAGAAAACCCAAACACGCCCTTTTCATCGTCACCGTTCAGCCCCCACAAACTTTCTTTCCCCCCCCCCGCCATCCACCGCCGCGACCCAACACAATTTTGGTTTTCGATCTCCTTCGCCTTTTTGTCATCTTGCTCTCCTCCTGCTTATCTCCAAATTTCACTCAGCAAAAGAAAAAGGTATGTTAGGGATTACTCTTCTTCTTCTTCTTCTTCTTCTTCTTCTTCTTTTTCTTCTTCTTCTTCTTCTTTCAACACATGCGCTAACGACACAAATATCTTGACAGCTCCCCAAAGCCCATAAGGAAGAAAAAATGGAGGAAGAAACGACCAGGAGGATGCGGAAAGAAATGAGAAGAAAAATGAGAACGATCAACAAGTACAAGAACGTGCCTGGTGCCTTGTTCTTCAAAGATCTTGTCCCTGGCAACGGCCTGCGCTGGCATTACAGAGGCCCCAACCGGACCATCTTGAAGCCGAGGCGCGGCAAAAATGTGTGCGCGGCCCTCGAAGTCCTCGTCAAAGAATTGTACCCCAACGAGCCTAACATCAACTTGAAGGCCCAGCCCGCCAAGCGTACCGTTCACGAGCTTTTGGCCGACGTGGTCGACACGGCCACTCGCTTCGCCGATGTCTTCCCCGTGCTGCCCAACACGTGGGAGTCTCGCCATTTGGCCGCGCAAGGCATTGCTACTCCATCCCCTCCTGCTCCTACCCCCGCTGTCGGCGAAGAGTCATCGTCATCATCATCATCTGGCGGTGCGAGCGCGAGCGCAGCCGCGAGCGGAGCGGAGGTGGTGGAGGTGGACGAGCATTCGTTCATCTATCGGGCGCACAAGGAAGCCAAGCTGGGAAAACTTCTCTCGCGCGAGGTGTTCGCGGGACTGTTCGTCGCCATTGTCGAAGCCCGGGAAAAGTTCCTGGCGGACGAGCGCTTTGCCCACCATGACCGGTCCCGGCACTGCCCGCTTGCGCAAGCCGTGGACAGGTTCAAGGCGGCGGCTTGGTGGTGGCATAAGGCGTACATCCCTGCGGATATAGAGATTGCCACCGGGAATGATGATGAATAGGGCGAGGCAGAGGACGATAATGAGGAGGGTTACGAGGATGATGATGTTGAGAATGAAATGACAACAAGATGGAGAGTGAAAGGGTTCGAAAGATAGTAGTCATGATAGTGCGCATGAGCAGTTGATGGTTCATAATCCACGATAATATCTGCATGCTACAAAGTTAAAAACCACCCAAGATTCACAGCAAAACACATCGTTCCTTCCTAACACCGCACTGTCAAAATGCATATTCATTACAAGGATGCAACATGGCAGATAGTTCTGTCTGATATAGCAATACCTACTACATCCAGGGATAACATCTCATGAGGCTTATTGCATTGTCGGAAATGCACCAGAATTGCGATGTTCTACTGATTGAATAAGAAACATCTTGTAGGGCGCTTGTGGCGAGCGTACCTTCGTGGCATGCTAGACTAAATGTTAGCGATTCATGGAGGATTTGTCACTTCACTTCCAAGCAAAATAATTTAGAGAAAAAAAGACTTGCTTCGCACGTAAATACAACAAAGCAAAACATAAGCCTTTCACACGCCATGCAATTGGAGAGCAGCGCGTTTATTTCTTTGTGGAGTGTCACAAGCAAGTGTGGTGGTAACAAGAGGTTTGCGCCAAGTGTTCGAACTCTCACTTTGTATATGCTAATAACAGAAACCCAACAACCTGCAAGAGCCTACAGGCTTCAAAAGTGGAATAATCAACAGATAGACACCATATCCTGACATAGTTACTCCAACAGGTCCGATCAAAACTCCGTCGCAACAAAATCTGCCAAGAGCAAAAGTCTGAAGCAAATAACAGCAAGTTCCTCCACTCAAAAACAGACACCACATCATCACTCCTCATCGTCCTCAACACTGGTATCATCCTCGAAGGAATCACATCTTTCCTCCGCGTCCTCAAGGTCCCATTCTATAACCGCAGACCCATCATCACCATCATCGCCCGACTGCTCCATATCCTCCAACATGTCATACTCTTCATCCGAATCCGACTCGTCATCCGCCTCGCTTCGTCTCTTCGGCGACACGCCACTACGCTCTGGAGCCTCTGCCTCGGTAGACTTGAAGAACGGATGTTCGGCGCTCAGCTTGCGACGTTGACAGACATAGCCCATAGGCGTATGGGTGATGTCTTGTCCCCGTCTTCTCTGCGTGAGCCAGTCAAGAACGAAAGCCACAGCGTTTTTTGCGAATACCACTTCAACGCCGTCATTCGCTGGCAATGATGCTTGTTTGCCCTTGTTCTCGGCACTTTCACCCTCTTCGTCAGTCCTCCCCGCTTGGAGATACTGAACTATAGCGCTGTACTCATCAAAGTCGAAGTAGAGGCGACCGGCAAGGATTCCGATCTCGATTTTGAGCCAGTCTGGGATGACGGTACCCTTAGGAAATGAAGGGAAGGCGTAGTACGTAAGCCGGCCGAGCGCGGTCATGTTTCGTGTTACAGGTGAGGTATAAGGGATGAGATGCACCAGGCTACGGCTTTTGGCAGCACGAAGAATGGGGATTGTAATCTCGGCTTCCTCGGGGATCAGTATCAAGGCCGTCTGAGTGCCGGGAGCGTAGAGAATCCATTCTACGGGTCTCTGTAGTATCACAGTAGTTAGTGTATTGATCTTCCAAAATGATGACTGGGAGCCTTACGAAAAAGTCATCGCCCGGGTCCTTGCTCATTGCAATCGTGCGCCGAAACTCAGCCGATACGTAAAGCCTTGAACCCGTTGAGCGAACCTCATGCTTTCTTCCCAGCGTGGTCCTCCCTAAGGCAGTGAAGGCATGCTCGTAGCCGTCTGTGCCCCGGAGCACACCCTTCTCAACGAATCTCAGGACGTTTGGATGTATCCCAGGAAACTTCAAAGCGTCGTAGTGTGTCGGTTTGCGCACCTGCCGGATCTCTTCGACCTGAAACTCGACTTCACGCTCCTGTTCAACTTCATCAAGAGCACAAGCAAGAGCCTTGGGAATGGTATGCGCAAGGTCCTTCTTCTTCTTGGTGAGCGTATCATAGAACCGCCTCAGCTGTGGATTGGTAATGGCCACAGAAGCGGTATCGGGACTTGAACTTGGCGCCTTGCTTCCATAAACCTCCTTCAATGTCGAGCACTCCTTCTGCAGAATCACGCTCAAGTGAGCATCCCGATGTTTCGTAGAACCAACAAAGTTGGGATGCGCCCATGCCGAGTCCACCCGTTTGCAAAAGTCTGTTCCCTGTGCCACATACAAAGGGCGAAGGCTTTCATTAGCACGACAAGTCATTTCCAATAGCCACCGTACGCAATGTCCGGAGTCGATGGAATCCATCCAGCGACGCTGGCACACTTTCCGGATGTCATGGTCAACCTCGGGCGGCGCACAGAAGACCACTGACTGTGTTGTGCCGAGTTGTCGAAGCCTCATAGCTGCTTGAACGGTGTGGTCCTTCGTCTGGTTTAATGCTAGTGTCAGGGCCCCACAAGCATTTGGTGGCAGTTTGAGATCTGTTCCGCGGGTGTGGGCTTCGTCGAGATACACCAAACACTCTTCCAGATTTTCCGCATACGGAGTGGCCAGTAATGGGATCGGCCTTTTGGAGCCGCGAGAGAGCACCATGGCCTTGTTCTCTTCGTTGAAGAAGACCGCAGCTGGACTGTACGTATCAAGCTTTAACCATTCTTTGGCCACTTCTTGATTTTTCATCTCCAACACGAATGCCCCGGCATCAATGAGAATTCGAATCCTCATCTGTTCCAAACGTTTCAGAAGACCCAATTCAGTCAGTCTTCTGCCGTTGTAATCAGCCAACTTCTCGTACCGCCGGTTTCTTTTCTCGAGGAGATAGGACAGAACTTCAGCGTTAGTCTGCGACAAACTGGGAAGATCATCTTGCTTGATGGTAAGGGGAAGCAAGTATCTGTTATCGTTCGTGCCACTGAAGCCAGTTGTTCGAGCCGCGGGCGGCTCTTTGCCGGTTGTCCTGGGAAAGAGAGGAATGTCCCATCCAGATGTCTGAAGCTTAACTTCAAACTGCTTGCAGTGTTTGGGAAACACAAATGTGTTCAGGTAAAAGTTTAAGACCGCTCTGTTCAGCCGGAGTAGCTTCCACAGCTGGTCTACCTGGAGATGGTCTTCGGCATTGATCAAGTTCCACTGTCGAAGATCGGGTGGGAGGTTGGTGCAGCTTTGGGTCCAGACATCGTACTCGGACTGCGGGTCATCCGACTTTAATACGCTGCCAAGACACTCGGTGAATTGGTTCAACGTTAAACCCGAATAATAGAAAGCCAAACAAGTGAAGATAATGGCGACATCTGGATGACCGAATTCCGCGTTGGCGGAGGGGACACCTTTGGCCTGATGAAACGGGGAACGTTAGTGACAACTCGATAAAGGGACTTGTATTCACCTCAACCTACCTCAAACGGAACGGCAATAGGAATGCGATCAGGATGCAGTCCATACTGCACGTTCCACCTCTTCTTCAGACACAGCAGAAGAACCCCACTGTGGATCAAACCTCGAAGAAGCAAGATTTTGTCCACAGCAGAGTTCCTGTCCACAAATGCTCGCTTGGCCTTGTTGATCTCGAAGTCATCCACTACGGGATCACTCAACGCGCGTTTCAGTCGCGACATGACGCTCGGCTGAACGGAGTCAGCAAGATGAAAAGCGGGTACCTTTCCGGCGCAAACATCTTCGATGATACGTCGCTTCAACTCCTGCTCAACTTCGACGTCCAGTATATAAACTCGTGGGAAGACAGAGCCCTGTTGCTCCACTTCGATGCGCCGGCCGAACTTTTGGCGAAGGTATGGAACATGGATCTCGACAAGATGCAGGAGAGCCTGTGCGACGTGCCATCTGCCGAGAGGAGAAATATTAGCAACTGGGAGAGCTGAAGTGGTCAGAATCTGTGTTCTTACCTGTGCGGATGGCCATCAACGGCCTTCTCAGTTCCACTGGGGTAAATGAGCTGAGTTTTGACGGCCAATGTAACATCCGATTCATCCAAAATGTCTCTTGATGTTTCCGTAAGCCAGCGCTGGAATTCCACCATTTGCCGTGCTTGTTTTGACTTCGAATCGACCATACTTTGAAGACCGCTGAGTGAGAATGACATGATAGATTCTGGCAATGCCAGAATGATTCCGCCGGAGTTGAGTATTTCGTGATGAAGTTCCTCAAAAACATTGAGAGTCTCTGACCCGGCTTTGGTTCGTCGGGAAAAAGGAACTTGTCGAATCTCGCGGCCAACCAAACCACCCAGCCTCGATTGCATGATCTGCGCCGTTTGAAGGAGGAGAGCTTTGGGAACGATGAGTCTGCATAACTGCCGCTTATTTGCTAAAACTGCTGCAGCCATCGGGGTGATAACAGACGTTTTGCCCTAAATACGTTATTTGAACGATTAGTTGATGGTCATTAGAACTGAAAGGAATCCTTACCTTGCCCATATTCAGCTGCAGAACCGAGTTCGAACCTGACTTAGGTGAGATGATTGCTTGAGCGACCTCGAATTGCTCATCGCGAATGAGGATGTTAGTCTCCAACTCTAGAAGCAGAAAGTCTGGAAACTCCTCGGCATTCCAGTTCGTATGTCCCGAGTTAGCCAGTTCATCTAGAACTCGTTGGTTGTTGCCGTGCAAATCAGCATGCCTCATGCGACGCAGTTTCTGCAACCTTGTGAGCATAATCCCTAGGGAAACAAGAGCACTCTTCATCCCATCCCCGAACTCATTCTCCTCCACAGATCGGAGCTGCTCCAACATTGTGATCTTACTGCTGCTGGGCCAAAGCCCACCTGCGATCAACCATCGGGAGCCGCTATCGTGCGTAGACCATGATTGATGTATAGCCTCCATTTGTTTCGCGATAGACTGTTCGCATGACAAAATCTTGCTTTCAATCAAAGTACGAGTGGGACGAAGATCCAGTTTGGACCGGCGAGGGAAATCTTGTAGCGCAGTCAAGCTTCTCCGCAGGTCACCCGCATACTCTTGACGAATAGACCCCGATTCCTTGGAAAGGCTGTCGAGGATGGACTCAAGCTCTTGATATTCAGGACGAATGGCAGCTTGCCTACGGTCTGCCTTGGGCTGCAATACATTCATATGCACGGCCTGGCTTTCATTGACTTCGTCTGAGAGAAGGAGACGTTTTGGGCCTGCTTTAGGGAGTAGGTCTCTGGAAATAGATGGGACGACTTCTTTCCGCTTGTGCAACTGATATGGTCGAGTGTCTATCGAAGTCAACAATGTCGGAGGCTCATGGGGACTGGAATACTGTGACAGAATATCGTCGACCGAGTCTACCCAGATGGAAAGCTGGTAGTTGTCCCATAGCTGTCGCCATCGTGGCTGAAGGGCTTGGAAAACATCATAACAGTCAATGACAGGAGATTCAATATCGTCAAATGACAAAACTTCCGCAGGCCATTGACCAAGTATCAGTTCCGAAATGCGTTTTACTTCTGAATCGCAAAGCTGTTTGTGGTTCTCTTGGTCCTTCTGAAATCTGGTCTTTCCCTTGGTAGTCTGGATACTGATTGGGATGGGGAGCTCCATCAAATGCTGTCGAAGAACCCCTTGTATCATCTCCAGGGTGGGAGGCTCGTGATGCCGGAAATCTGTGAACAAGGGGCCCTTTGGTTGTCCGAGAGCCTTTAACTCTTTGATCCGACAGAAGGCCGCCAACGACACAGCAAGATCCATGTCGGCATTGTCCGTAAAGACCAGCGGGGCCAATCTGAATGGTAATGCATACTGATCGTCTGGTCGGATTTGGCAGCAGAATGAAACCATGCTTCCAAATTGCCCACTTGGCGTTCTCTCGATGGCGTCAATCAGGGAGAAGAAGTCATGTTCAGCAGCCACCTTGAAGCCGCCAATAACTTTCCAACCTTCCAGTATATCGAGTAAGCGCTTTGTCCTGTCGTACCTGAACTCGCTCGCTGTGACCTGGCGTACAATTCGAAAGACGTTATTGCATCTTTTCGATGTCATATCCCAGTCCCTAGATCGATATAGCTCGTCTCCCTGAGATGTTGAAATGGGAGGCGAACTGGAATTGGACTCATACAAGGATTGGCGAAGCAAGCCTCGTTCCCGAAGATGTGAGATATAGACACCGGAACATGATGGTGGCGTGGATTTGTTGGTGTGGAACGAGGACAGGCGGTCCGACTTGGCGACAATAGCCTGGACAATAGCATCATAACCGTCATGCTGGGCATATGACAGATACTGATCCCATGAGGCTGTTTGCAATATCCTCTTATTTGGAGGGTACCACTCTCGACGGGGGACCAACTGATGGGCAATGAACTGAAGCATAGCAAGGCCATCGCTGTCCAAAGGCTGCCATGGTTGACAAAGCCCTGATTGCAAGATGTGCTGGGCCTCTTCTCTTCCGGTACGTCCGGTAAGTGGATCAGGAAACGGAGAACAAGTAAGTGCATGAAAAAGCGCCTTTGCGTAGAGGTTTCGCGGCTCTGGTAAACACCAAAGTCGGCCGAGGACGTTGTCAATAGAGAACAGTCCGTACTGACTGACTGGCGCGGCTTGTACCACAGTTCGTGATCCATGGCGAGTCCGTGAAATCACACCCATGGCGGTGATGATGCTTCTTTGGGATGGATCTTTGAGGTCGCGAAGACATATCTTGCTCAAGAATCCGTAAAGGGTGCCGGCGTCCTGGTTTGGGTCAATTTCGGATCGCAGCTCCCTACTTTCCAGGAGTCCTCTGTGGTTGACATGAAAAGTCAGACCTAGCCTGTCTAGTTTGACGACGATGTTCCCCTTTCCTGGTTGATATACGAGCAAGTTCTCGGGGTGTTCAAAGTACTTGAATTGTTGCTCAATCCTCTTGAACAATTTCGACTGTGGATCGATCAGTCTATGATCCCTTCGCTTAGCAACCCTGGTATTGAGGTCTATCACCCAAGCGTGGGCATGCTGTCTCCAAGGGTTTCCGTGCCTGATCTCTAGCCTGGGGTTCATTTTGTCGGAGACGATCATCCAATGGAAGCAGTCCTCAATGAGGCTTGCCGGAACATCGTGACCCTTGACTTGTCGAAATTTGTTCCGGGGAATGAGCTCCATGACAGTCCCTTCTTTAGTTTTGGCACGGATGATGACTTGCCCATCGCGGATGCCAAAATGAACTTGGTGTTTATGATGGGTCTCACCTAACAGCGAGTGACTCATTCCTGGCATTGCTGAGGGTAGTGTGATCAGATGTCGGTTTCCGAAGAGTTCCTTCACGATTTCGGCATCCCGAATGTCAGCGGGAAGAGTCCCAGGAGGCTTTCCGTCAATCAGGAGATAGCCCTCAATGAAGTTGAACTGCACGGTATACCTCTCTGTAAAGATTCCGTGAACAGTTTGGATCTTTTGCATAACCCATCGGGAGTTGGGGGCTGGCATGAATTCCAAGTCAGAGAATGTCCGCGGCGCACTTGTTGGATTTGGCCAAATCGGGTCCAAGATAGTCTCGATGACTTGGGGGTGAGCCTTAATTGCCTGAGAAACCGTCGAGTGCAATCTGTATGCAGCTTTCAAATCCCTGGCGAGGACTAGCTTAAAGCTGTCTGAAAGCTTCCGTACATCCACCAACATGTTTTCTTGAAGGCCAATAGCCGCCTCCAGAAAACATAGGAGGTCCTGCAATGACATGGGACAGTTTGGCAAATGAGCGGAAAATGTCCGGCGACAGAGAACGGCCGCCCATCTTCCATATTCACTTGCTCTGGCTGCTATATCCTCTTCGGTGGCACCACGAACTTCCGATCTCAAATCTTTGAGCCACTGCAGTGTTATATGGCGGGCTTTCATCAGGAGCTTGTCAGCTGAGCGCCTTGTGGATTTGGAGCCCAGCTCGTGGAGGCGCAGAATAATTGAGAGAACCACATCCATGCAGAAGACATCTCGCCAACTGATTGTTGCCAGCCTGCGCTCAACCTGTTCGGCCAGTCGAGTACAAAAGGCGTCATCCTTAAAAATCAGATGAGCATCCCGTAAAGAACTAGCGCTCTTCTCCATCGTTCCGACCTGAGTGATAAGGTCGGAAAACAGGCGGCTAGTCTCTTCAGAGCTGAAGTTGAGGTTGGGCGTATTTAGCTCCAACAGCATTGCCATCCATCTTCTGGCCGTACCAGCGAGTAGACTTTGATGTGCTGTGAATTCGGCCGAAGACATGCTACTCGGGCATTTCGTTTGGTTCGCCAAAATTTCGTATGATGACGGCTCTCGTGCAAGACGTGTCACATCCCCTCCTTCTCTTGTCCCTTCAATAGCGCCGAAGCCATTGGGAAGAGACACACCGCAGAACCTGGCAAGCTGTAATGGTCGATCATGGTCCTTTACCCAACAGTTCAACTCTTTATCGAAGTACTCGAAACGAAGAGCAAGAGGTAAAACAATATCCTTCATTTCCGGCGAGTTTCTTACATGCAACTTCTTGTAATGAGTAGAGAGCCACGATTTGGGTGCAGAAGCCAAGGTCACCGTGCTGGACTGGGCGCTCTCGGAGGCGAAATCCTTCAGTTGGCAGTAGCTGAGAAGGGTTTCTTCTGGTTTCGTGTGTGGAGTAACCCCCTGAAGGGCTAATGTTTGGTAGATTTTCCAAGTAGCATTTCGATATGCCGTGAAGAAGTCAGGCGCACAAAGTTCAAAGATAACTGTCGCCGCTTCGTCTATGTCTTCGGGCAGATACTCCTCATGGACCTCAACGACCATCCGTCGCATCCTCCTCTTGCACAAGCAAGGGAAGCAGTTGCTTACATCCTTTTCTGTTTCATTTATCTGGATACAGAGACAAGGGCCAGCCCCATGCATCTTCTCGTTGAGATCCTCGTATTGACTCAGCGCAGAGACCCATGCCTGAATTTTGTCTCGTTTGGTACGGCCATTCTCAGCATCAATAGCATCCCATTCTGCGATTAGCCGGTCTCCATCATCGCATTCCCCAATATATCGAACTCCGAATGACGAGGGGCTTGGTGGAGCGAATATCGTCTTGGATTCAGAGGAGGCGGCTGCTCGTTTCTTCAGATACTCCTGTATCTTACGGAGACGGGACATGTCGGATAGCGACGAGAGATGGAGCAAGTCAAAAGACTCCGGACTGAAGAAAGGATGATATGCCATCAAAAGAGGGCAAAACGCGCTGGCATAGCTGTCCAGTAACACCCACAAACCCAGCATTTCCAGAATATGATGGCTCATCTGTGCCGGATCGCCATTGTAAGCATCGCCGACTTGCTTGATCAGTTCGATAATCAATCCAGAGATGCGTAGGCATCCCAGTCGATAATCCTCCTGGGATGTGTGTGGATTTGTGATCTCGTGCTCGATAGCTTGCTGGATTTGGTCCTCAAGTTCAGCTAATCTGAGGTACTTGTCTGCGAATCTCGCAGCTTCCCCAAGCATTCCAGACTTCATGGCGCGCAAGTCGAGAAAGGGTGTTTCTCTAAGCGGATAGGGGTTCAAGGAGAGAAGTGATTGCAGATAGTTTCCGCTGTTTTCGAGCCTGAGTTTGAAATTGGCGACCTCGGACTTGGCAGGAAGGGGTAAAATCTTTCGCTGCACAGAAGCCTTGTACAGCTCCCAAATCTTTGTCACTTCCTGCGTTGCGACTTCGATGATGGTCTTGAACCAGGGGCCTAAGCAGGCGAAGAGCCGTTCGAATGCTGGACGAGCAGACTCGGATGCTTGCAATCTGTCCGATTCCAACTTGGCAAGGCGTCGACACAGCTTAGCTCTAAGCGTCATCTGATGAAGTGGAAGCCGGATTAGCAATCTTTGTGGGTAGTGGATGAGGCGTGAAAGGACTTGTACTTACCACCATCTCAGCAGAAAGCTCCTTCGAGACCTGTTCGAGGAACTGTGCGAGGACAACGCATACAAACATCTTGTATGTCGCTCGGCCCTGTTCGTGTCCAAGCTCGAGACAGAGCATTTGTCGGATGGCGACGCGTAATATCAGCCACATGGGGGCCCGTCTCCATGGTTTCTTTGCGTTGTCGAAGTTGACATCGTCACGCACTCTCTTACGAAACCTAGGAGTGCTGGCAGGTTCCCCAATAGCCATCAACAGGGACATGAGCAGCTGAGAAATCAGCGCACAGTCAGCTGTGTCACGCGTCTCGATGACCGCGGTCTGCTTCTTCACAGCGCGCGCATTGAGAGCGTTCAGAGTCTCAATGCTGGCTTTCTCCAGGAAAAGTGCGAGACTCGTCCTGAACGAGTCGTCGTGGAACTCTGAAAACGGGATCTGAGCTGCGCGACCGGGGAAGTCCCACAAGAGGGCGTTCTTTGCTCCCAACACAGCCTCCAAGGATGGGGAGGCCTCGAAGGCTGTGAATACCACCGATTCACTAAAAGAGGATGTTAGTAACGTGGCCAACCTAGTGCACAGTGATGCTCGTCTCATGTCTGGGAGGCACTTACTTGGAGCTGGAACGGATGAGAAGGCCAGCATTTTGGCTTGCCACGTGCAAGATGAGTGTCTTGTCTCCAATGTCGCGGAACGCCTCCTCGAGTGATGCTTTACTGGGCATACCGTCGTGGTTGAGACTCCGACACTTTTCAAGGGAAGGAAGCAGAGAGTCCCATGGTCCACTGGGAGACTGTTGTCGCAGAAAATTACACGCTTTGATGGTACAGTCGACAAGGCTCCGGTTGAGCGTTTCTACAGGGTCGAGGTGGGATGTGGGTACCTTGGCCCCGAGGACCAGGTGATGGTAGAGGTCCTGGTTCGAAGCCATGGCCACATGTGGACTGGCGTAGTGCTAGGTTATCTGAGTTAGCTCTCACCGACTTTGGTATTATTGACAATACTTCTGGAGCCGAATCAAGCCGGCAGATAAGGGAAGCTACACAATAAATATGTAATGTGCGGCGCGGGGGACTTACCGATATTTTGATTGTATGGTATCAACGGGTTTGAGCAATCCGGACAACTAACCCAGAGAGAGGCCCAAGTCGGAGCACAGTAGTCGGGGAAAAGAATTCCAAAGAACGATGCGATGACGGATATTTGAAAATCTTTTTGGGGTCAGATCTGGCTCAGAATTAAGGCCTTCGTCAGACAAATTAAGGGAAAGAGTGAAAAGAAGACAGGTCGAGGAGGGTGCTCGCCCGCTTTTGTGGTCAGTGGGACAGCCAACAACGGGCGGGTTTGGTGCCCACTTTGCTGGTCCTTCGAGTGTGGTGAAGAGAGAGACGGGGTAACAGAGCTGGCTGTGAATGTTGAAGGCCGTGGAGGGGGAAGGATTCGCACCTGGGGAGATGTATGCGTACAAGCAGTATTTCCTGGACGCGCACTTTGATGGTCCGTGCCAAGGCTTCGACCAAAAGTCCAAAGCCACCAAGCAAGCGTTTCGTAAATTACAACGCAAAAACGAACAGAGTGTACGAGCCGGTATTGCCTGGGCTGTCTGGGGACGGACTGAAAGATTGCGACAGGACGAAACTGGGCTTCGCGGTGATGGGATTGTGCGATCGAACAGAATGCTTCGTAGGGCGAGACAGAAGAGAAGTATTGCCAGGGTGAGCGAATGAGCCAAAGAGCAAACCGGACGTGTCTTGTTCTCGTACGTGTTTTTTTCGATATTCGAGCGCCCGGTTTTTAGGCGAGGGCGAAGTGAAAGGCTGGACTCGATTACTCGCAGAAGTGACGGACGTAACTTTGCACCTTGGACGGTCCATTCACCGAGGGGTACCCAGCCGTGGAGGTTTCGACAAACGCAATCCCGGCGCCTCGACAAGTTGACTGTTGCGGGGCGTCTGCAACGGACCGGGACGGTAGAGGTTTCGAATGCAGTGACAGCTGAAAATAATTAGCAGCTGTGAGATATGCGATATCCTTTTGAAAACCGCAGGCATTCGTGGGCATGAAGGAGTAAAGTGTCGGTACCTACGTTACTTCAATCTCCCATGGCTTTTTCAACAGGATCAAAGTTTCGTCTGTCCGCGCTCATCCAGCCACCTGGACATACGGAATTGTGATGGGTGACCCAAAGCATTGGAACAGATGGCAGCCTACCAGTAGGCCAAAGGCAGCACCAGAAGAAAACTTGAGTGAAGGCAAGTGGGGGTGAAAGATTGGTGGAGAGAGAAGATGGGATGAAAACGGGGCCTAGATTCGCGACATGCCGCGCCGGCGCTTCAAGGTTGATCGTTGGAAATTCGGTACCTCTGCGTCTCCGTCACAGGGCAGGCCGCCTGAGGTTCGCATTTGCACTTTGATGGTATCAGTTACCCAGTAGAGGTGGCCTTGCGAGAAATCAATGGTCGCGGACTTTTGGCTGGGCTGTACTCGGGGCCACACTCTGGGCAGCAATGCACGACAGCCCAGGAAAAGATACCTCTATGATCAATGGGAGGATTGAAGTTCGGGGTTAGTTGAATTTGGGAAGAGGACAACCGACGAGAACCAACGAGATTTGATTTGTGCATGGTCGAAAAAAAGGCAGGCACGCAGATGCGAGTCCAGTCCATCAAGTGACGTTGGGTTGCCTGCCGGGCGGCTGCTGCAGTGACGGCAGCGCCCCCGCGCCCGCAAACGCGCCCGGCGGTGCGTTAGAAGCATGGGCTCAATAGGGAAAGGGAACCGCAGCCCTTGACATTGGTGGCCGGACTGCGGGTGGTACTTGTCGGAGCGGGAGGCCTACCGCAATTGCTCATTCAACTGGGTTTTATCCTTCCCTCTTACAGCCTAGCATATATCGTGCATATCGTGGGGTCACTTCAGAAATGGGACGCCGTCATGGCCAAGAGGTCTTAGCGAGCCACTCAAAACCTGACGAACAAGCTCGCATGCAAGTGCTAGTGGCGGCTCAGGCGGATGGCAGAGTGGTGCAGCAGTTCTAAACTACTGCTGGCCTAGTCTTGTCCGATTACACTAGGCTTGAAGAGGGAAGGATAAAACCCAGTTGAATGAGCAGATGCGGTATGTCGTACTGCGCCTCTAAAAGATGCCCCGAGATTGGCACAACAACGGGACCGAAGTGGAAGTGGCTGCGACCGGGCTGCAAGAGGCCCGATCGCGACCAGCCTGACCGGCCCCACCCCGCCCTACGGGTCCCGCTAATACCCCGCAAATGCGGGTATTTTGGAGTAGGGTCCCGGGAACACGGGCTTCTCATTCGCCTGTCACCTGCATGTCGCTTGTCCAAAAGTCGGATTGCCGGGAGTTTCTGCCTTCTCAGCTTCTGGATCCCGTCGTCAAGCTCATGACAGCGTCGCTAGGCATCTTTCCAACACCACAAATCATACCTATACTATCGCCTCGTATCTTCGTTTGTACCCCCTGCGAGTCCTTCTACCTTGTCTTTCTTCTTCCTTTTTTTTTTTCCCTTGGCCGTCTGGTAAAATACTTTCACCCATCTTTCCTCTGGGTGGTCTTCGATGCGGCGCAGCTCTTGACCTCACTGTCGGCCGAATAAGGCGCTGTGGAGTTGAACGATCGCTGACCTCATGGATCTCGGAGGCGTTGAACTTGGGAGGACGAGCTACTGTCGCTTGCACCGGGCATGGAGGTTTTGATGTTTGATCTTGATGGATAGGAATACTCTTCCCAGACTGATATTGAGGATTTAAAGATACGCCTTCCGAGAGGCAAGGCCCTCTATGTTGAGGGGCCACAAGAATCGCGTAGGCACTTCATAAATTATGAAGCAAAATTGTATCAGAAACGGAAATTGATAATGTCAAAGGGGACAAAGCAACACTCGTCGAGTGGTTGGCCCGTTCTTCAAGCACCAATCTCCCCGTTGTACTTCTCCGCGTACTCGCTAACAATATCCTTGTAGTCCTCGAGTCCATACGGCTCCGTCATCTCCGCAAACCAGTTTCTCTTCCGGTGAATCCTCAACCCCAAATCACCAAGCATCAAGTCGATATACGGCAACGCATCAAAGATAAAGTCGGGAAATTGATGTCCATGGCCCGCCGGATACCGCCACTTTCCGAAACGCGCCTGGAGAACCGCCTCGTACCTCACCTGCTCCACCGTCTTTCCCTTCTCGGCAACATTCTCGGCCTTGAGCTTCGCCTTGCCACCAAGCAAGGATTGTCCCGACGGCATCACACTCGGTGGCAGCTTATCGTCGAGAAACGCGCAGATCCAGAGTGCCTGTGGATACATCGACAGCCCAGAAGAGAAGCTGGAGAAGTAGCCGATGAAAGCGATATCCCGTGTCATCAAGAACCGCGGCGACGGAGGTACCATGAACCGGTAAAGAGTCCAGGGAGTTAGGCGTGCCTGCTGGGGATTGACCCCATCGCTCGTTGACAGGCCTTCTGTCTCCGGCATGGGCTTGTACCTCTTGTTGATGACTGGTTGGTTCCTGAGTCGAGGAAATCTTGAGAGAATCTCCTGATCTGCTCGTGCAATGATATTGTCGTGGAACAGAGGCTCGGCGTCATTATTGTCTGGGAGATGAGGCAGACCCAACTCCTTCTCTATGCCCTCAGGGAGAAACTTCATAGGCGGTACATGCTTCCACCCTGTGACGCAACACAAACCATCGGTAGCCAGCTTAGAGCCGTTAGACAGATGGACCATGTTCGGTGACAACTTCGTTATGTCGGCAATGTGGATTTTGACGGTGCCTTGGCGAATGAGCTCAAAGAAATCCGTGGGAAAGTTGAGGATGGAAAAGCTGGATGCGACAAACATGGCCGGCGACCATGCCTCGAGCTTCTTGGTTTCCGGGTGGGAGCTGTACTTGTTTATCGTCTTGACGTCGTTGCCCAAAGCCCACCAGAAAGCATTGGTTATCGCTCTTCCAATGACGGTTCCATGCCAGAATCGCCGTATTAGCGAGTAACCATCAGCCGCGCCCCAGATGCATGGCGAGAACCATGTCATGATGCGAGTATCTGGTTTCATATCAACCTGTGTTAGCGTGCCACACGCACTTGGTGTCAATATCCGTACTTCGACTTACGAACCAACGCCTCTATCCACAACTTGAAAGGAGTCACAAACGACGGCGTCATCCAAGCCGGTCCATGCCCGCTCTCTATGTGTATCCAAATCAGTCAGTCAGTCCAGCCAGCTAACATCCCCTCTTCTTCTAGTTGTTTCTCTGTTCAGCTTACCTCGAATAACCCAATCAACCTTGATCCCCTTCAACGCATACGCATACACCGCATCCCACGCCGACTTCGTCCCTCCAAACACCGTAATCGCATTCGTTCGCTCTCCATTCAACGTCGCCTCCTCGTACTTCTTCAACTCCTTACTATGGAACAACGGCGCCCCAAATTCCTCTTGGCCGTTAAAATCCGGCAAAAATGCCTCCGACGTCAGCCCAGTAGCCAACACCAGCTTCTTCGCAAACACTTTCTTGTTCTCTCCGGAAGGACACTCAACAGTCAACACCCACCCTCCATCTTGTCCGTCCAAGTGCTCGGCCTCAACCACCATATGCCTCAGCCGGATCTTGTCCTTGATCCCAAACGCCTCGGCAAAGCTGGTCAAGTACTTGTGCATTACCTCGCCAGACATGTACTCGCCGGGTTGGACGCCGAAGACCTCGGGTGACATGGGATAGTCAAGGTACTCGTAGGTTCCTTTGAGGTTGTTGGTACGCAGGCCGTCGTAGAGCCGTTCCTCGGCCCAGACGCCGCCGATAGACGAGGCTTTGTCGAAGATGGCGAGGGAGTGGGTGGGGTGGAGTTGGTGGTAGGTTTTGGCCATGGCTAGGCCGAAGAGGCCTTTGGAAGAGAGCTGTTAGTGAACGGATCAAACGTGGGTAGGGGACAAGGACTTACCTGAGCCGATGATGACCAGGTCGAATGTTTCCTCCATGCTTGCTTGATTGATGGTCGCGTAACTATTCAGCCAGCTATTTCCGGGTTCGTGGTCCGTAAGGTGCTGTCCAGCGACACAGCAAGACCAAAGGGACGGATTGTGTTCTTCAGTGTCTGGATCAAGGGCTGTCCCCGCATCTTATCATGACTGAAATCATCATACCGACTTTCAAGGATCCAGCCCCGACGATCGCTTACCTACTCGGTAAGACACCAAGACGCATTCTTGACATTCACATGGTCCTTTACTACCTATGAAAGACACTGATTCGTGATATTTTTCCCGTGTCGCGTCGCTATATGAGGTGACACCGCATGCTGACATGCTTCATATCCGAAACCTTGCCGGGCTCCGTCGCCGAACTCGCTCGAAAGCTGTCTATCAGAAAGTATGAACAATGAGATGTAGTTTCCAAATTTCCGTTTTCTCGTCCGGAGAAGTACCTTTAGGTGAGCTTTTCATGTTGGGACGCATTCAAAACCACCCTGGTAGATGACATGAAATGTTGTGGTGAGGAAGTTCAACCCTTTCTACCCATTATCAATCCTTACGCCCTCCTCAAGTACGGTTCCTGCATTGGCGTCACATGCAAGTAACCCTGCAGCGCCCGTGTAACTCTGTGTCAATACAAAGCACATCCTCATCGGCAGTCATGCGCATGCGTTAACTCCGACAAATTTATCGCCTGGCTGCTGCCAGTGTTATGAGAGACTCTATCTGGGAAATAACATCTCCATGGCAGTCGAAGGGAACAGGAACGAAATACCTAGCTAAAGATTAAATCGGGTTTCGCACCCATTTTTCTAACCATCGCCTGCTACCAATTTCCTTCCCGACAATGGAACCTCCAGTTAACCCAGCCGGGCCCCTCTACCGATCCCGTAATCATGATGTTTCCTCTCAGCTTCCGCAACCCTAACCATCACCCAAACCCCTTTCCCTTCCCCCACACCCTTTACAGCCTCCACGGTCAATCCCTTCCACCATAAATCCCTCCCACCGTCAATACACTTCTCTCAAACCCTCTATTAATCTCTACCCTCAGTCCCCCCGGGGTCTCATCTTCTCCCCCTTTTTACGCAGTACCTCGGAACTCTCATGAAGATCCTTCGTCAACCTTCTCGTCTCCCGTTTAATCCGCGCTTGCACCTCCCTCGAGACTTCCATTGCTCTTTGCAACGTTTGTAGCTCGGCGAGTTCTGCGGGTGTCAGCTGTCTACCTATAGTAGGCTGCTGCTGCTGATGGCTTATGCTTAACTGCCGTTGGTGGCGGAGATATCATCACTGGGGTGTCGCTGGATGATCGCTGCCAGAGCGGACATTTTGGAGGATAGTGTTTCGAGAGAGTCTGTGGGCGTTGGGAGGAGGTCGGGGGGGAGCTGTATGGGGTTTGGTTGTGGTGGTTCCTGGGGGCTTTGTTGGTTTGCGGTTGAGGTGGTAGTGGTGGGCATTGTGGGTGTCGTTTTTTGGGTGTGCAATTGGGTTTTCTCGAGATTGAGAGGGGTAGGAGTGGTGTAGGTCGGGTGAAAGGTGTTGATCAGATAGTGAAAGGGTTTGAATTGGAGTGCATGCCCCTGATGTGGTGAGCGAGGGGGGTCTGGAGAGGGGTACGGGATGGATACAAATACCTACACATCTAGGAACCGATGGGCGTCGTTTTACGTAGTTGACTCACGAGCGTAGACTTGTTTGTTGGCTAGACGGGCAATTGTTGGTTTTGTTGCAAACAGATGTTGATGTCGAGAGACTCAATAAGACATCATGATGCCTTAAGCCGAGACGGGAGAGCAGCAGGAGGCCTGTCAACCAGGAATGCCAAAGTTTGTGCACCTTAAACGCTTTCTGTCAAGTTGATGTACCGACTTTGTACATGCAAATCTTTGCCAATCTCTCAGAACTCGGATAAGAAAAAGCCACTTATATCCCTAAAAATCTCATCAGAAATTGAGATCGATCCGACTGTTGACAGGACGGGAATTTGAACATGGTCAAGCCGAGAGAAAACAACCCCACACAGTGAGCGGAAGAAAACTAAAAGTCTCGGAACCCTTGTCGTGGTACCTGAATTGAATTACTACCCAATTGGGACGAACGCAAGCCTGTGATTGGATCATCGTCCGAAGTTCTTGGCACGAAGCCGCGAACAGGTTCATCTGGAAGACCAAATTCAGCGCCTTGTTCAGTACTCCAGAAACTCAAAAATGTGAAATTGAGCTTGAAGCTTGTAAGGCCTCGTGCTGACGAACCCGGAGATACCCAACTTTATATCCATGCTAGGACTAGTTACCGTGGTCGCTCGGATTGAGGCAAGAAGATATCTCTTTGAGCATATCCCAGATGTTAAAAGGTATACAATATCTAGAGTGGGCCCTGTTTCTCGTGAAATAAGTTCATGGACACTCATTGATAAAATATCCCATCCTAATGAAATAAAAAGTTGGAGGTCATGGTTTACTTGATGAAATTGTATGTCTTCTACCTCTGTCGTCTTTTTGTTTGATATAAGATTGCCATAAGATTTGTCGTTGCCAGAAATGGTGGAGGACATGGTGAGTGTTCTTCTCCCACCAACGTCGATTCGGCGCTAAATTGCTGTAGGCTTGGCGCCATCTCCAAACTTCCGTATCCGTCAATCTGGCTTAATATCATTCTCGCGGCAACTTCCCTTCCCACTTCCTGCCCTCCGCAGACTTTAGCCAACTCCTTGGCCCTTCCTGCATAGACCGGCCATTTTTCACCGACCACGACATCGATGAGACCATCTGCCAGCTCCTTCGTATCGCATAGCTTGCCGCTGTTTTCCGATGCAGCGGAGGCCAAGCGGTTTCCCCAGCGCCCGATGCCAAGGAATTCCGCTCGACGGGCAAAATCATAACAGTCCATCCATGGAGGGAGGATCACTTGTGGGATACCGGCGCTGTTGAAAGGGGAGGGTGATCGCGGTTAGAACAAACGGAAAGGTTGAGGTAGGGATTTGATAGAGAGGAGGACTTACCAGACGGTTTCTAGAAAAGAATTAGCTCCTCCGTGGTGAACGGCGCAGACCAGGTTACTGCTTTGTAGTATGGCTGTTGGCTCGGCTTGGAACCAGTTCACTATTCGTACGTCGCCAGACTCAATATCTGGACCAAGAATGGAGTAGATGGGTGACTCCTCTTGACTGTCCTTCCCAAAGCCGGGCACCTTCCACAGAATTTTCAGCCCTCTCAGTCTTGTATCCGTGTCTCTCCGCAGTGTCCCATTTGCCACATCCAACAATATCTTCAACGCCTGTGCCATATCCCTCTGTCCAGCCTCATCGAATACGACATGCGTGCCCAAGTTGACATACACCGTCATCCCGCCTTGGCTCAACCAACTAGACAACTCCGGGTCCGCCTCCTCCAGCGGCTTTGCAGGCCTGATCATCGGTCCACATGGAATGATATGTCGTGGAATGACCCTTAATGGGAACTCAATCTCCGGTAGGTTGGCGACGAGAAACTTGACGTGCATTCTACCAGGGCGAAGACTGAGGTCATTCAACGTGGTGACTTGTCCTTTCCTACCGGTGTGCAGCGCAAGATGTCGTTGAATGGAGCGGCGGTTGCTATCAAGGAAGGCGGCAACGATAATGGTGAACAGAATTAGATAGATATTCCATGGGATGTAGAGCAAAGGGACAGGAAATGGGTAGGCCTTCCCAATGCAAGGGTACTTCCAGAGGGCTTGGGCGCGGGGCTGGAAGGGCATGGCAAAGTCCTTAATAGTGTTGGGGGAGAGAATCACGTATCTGAAGCTGTTTGGATGTTGGTCTCCCTGGTCGAGATAGCGGAGGGCCGTCAAAGCGGGAGAGAAGGCCGGGTCGACGGCGACAATGAACGGTCGAACGTTCGTGATAATCTCGACGATAGCTGAGAAGATCTCGACAAACTCAGGTCCTAGCCACGGAAGTGTTACCCGCAATAGGAGGCGCATACGTCGGATGGCGCGGATGAGGCCGATGCGTGCTTGGTTCATGTTGACCCGGTCCAGGGCAATCTCGGGTCGGAGCCAAGCGGACACCATGTCGATGCCCGGAATGGTGTGGAAGATGATGGGACGAGCAAGCGGTTTGTCATGCTTGGCATATTGGTAGGTAGAGAGGACAGACTTGTGGATGGCGGGGAATGAAGCAAAGTGGACTTCAACATCTTCGTCAGGGAGTGTAAGGAGAGCGTAGCTGGTGGCTAGAAACACATTGGCTTGACCATGCTCGGAGTTGGTAAGGAGTAGGACGCGTTTGGGAGACGAAAGTGATCCCATCCTGTGTATCTCGCTGTCGAGACGATATGGTTATCCGATGTTTTGCGCTCTGCTCTTCCAGGTCAGCGTTGGCAACGCTGGTAGTAGCATGCAGGTGTTGAAACAAAGAAGGTGCTGAGACGCTGAATGACTGGTTTTCTTCAAGTCCAGGGACTCTGGCAAAGAGAGATCGGAGAAGTGCGTGTCTCTTATAGTGTTCGAACGTTGTGAACGACCAAGGATGGCGTTGGACAGCATTTCGGGCTGGTCTGCTGCTCTACTTGTCACATACGAGTACGTTCGCTCTTCCCAGGCCTATGAATTTGTCACGGAAGGTGGGGTGATTCTCCCGAAAGGGAGATCCCACCAAGTTCGTTCTGCTTCCGAGACGCGAAGCTGACTTGCGATGGCGACATGGTGATAATGCTGCGTGTGCCTTATCGGCCTTAGATAGATGACGAGAGTACCCCAGGTCGAATAGATGCACGAGATATACCATGTCCCTCCTGCCAGTTGAACCGTCCAGTGATGGCTGGTGGGAGATCCAATCATATCCTAAACTGGGACCCAGGTAGATTTCGCCAAGGCAGCCGCATCTTGAGAACAAGTCTACTTGGAAGACGATCGGTGCAGTCTTTTTCGGTGGTGGTATCAAGGAGTGGGAGGAAGCCGAGGGTATGAGATAATGCAATCTCCATCTCCAGGGTCGCGGTTGGATCGGGGTGTCGGGAGACGAGGGGGTAGAATGTGCCGCTCAGTCGTTCAAGAGAATTTTGGCTAAACCGGTTGATAGTAGCATCACGAATCAGCAACATGAAACAAAGTATGGATTGACGCTTCCAGGGTACGAACCTGGAGATCTCCGGTCTATAGAAGGTCTCCAAAATCCCCACGAAGATGGTCGTTACATTTCCATGCCGCCAGACACAGGTAAGGTCTAGAACTTGATGCGCGCAACGGAGGACAACCTGGTTTGGCATGGACTGTCAGAATGTCAATGGACCAATGGATGGAGCCCCCTTGCTCACCATCTCATTTGTGAAGAAGCTTGATTCACGGGAGTGCAAAGATACATCCAGACATGCATAGAGATGGAGATGTAACCTGCCATTGTATGCCGTGATTCGGATCCTGCCTAAATCATTGATTAGGTCGAGCATGGTGGATGCAGTAGATTGATGACTGTCGGTATGACGGTCGTAGCTCCGGTCCTAAATTGCCGCTGAAAACTCCATTTTTGCTCAGGGTGACTTCTCTAAGAGTCTCGCACGAGCAGGTCGAGATGCAGTTGTTGCGCTTGTCGTTTCCTCGCGTTGATCTTGTCTGAAATAACGGGAGAATGTACAGAGCTTTGGAAAAACGATAAAATTTGGTGGACAGACCTCGAGGTATGAAGTCAAGGTAGCGATGCAAGGAAATTGCGTAGAGGGAAGTCTGCATGCCATCCTCGGTTAGATAAGTAATGGAAAGGGTGCTCGGTCAAACTTCCATTTCCTCGGACGTTCTTGTTAGGGTGGAAACAGCGAGTACTTGACAAAGGGTAATTGCACCCTGCAGACGGCCACATGGTCCTTCCCCTAAACCGATCACAAGCTTTGGTTAACGGCAAGTGCCAAATATGGTCCTGTCGTCCAATGGAAGGGAAGTCTCGGCCAGAAAGTACATAGATCTTGCAACCCGCATCTCGCTACCTCTAGATAGAACGTGATGCGATTGACCCGACCTACCCCCAGTCGGGGAGCGTAGACTGGCTGAGATCAACCCCAGGGTGATCAACGACGTCACATCGCCAACCAGACCCTCAACGGAGTCCCAATCAAGCCATCATCTTAAGCTGATAGAAGCCTCTTTCAAGCCTCATACCCGGGCAACCTCCCCCTTCGGCCCTGCAGCCGGCAAAAGTCTCTAGCAGGGGACGCAGCCATCTTCTCCAACTCCATACTCAAAACCTTATCCATGTTCTTCTTGACATTATCCTGCATCTCCTTGCCCTCAAACATGAAGTTGAGCTGCTCCAGGGTTTGGTTATGCGTCTCCGGGAAGAAGAAGTACACCGTCAAGATCTCCACCATGATCCACACGTAATACACGATGTAGTACTTCCACCCAATGCTGTCGAGCGCAATCGGGTTGAGGTGCGTATTGAAGAAGACGGCGGCGCGCACGCTGAGCTGCTCGACGGCTATTCCATGCAAGCGCTGCTGGAAGGGGAAGAGTTCGACTAGGTAGGTGTAGGCGAGGGCCTTCCAGCCTATGTTGCAGAAACTGTTGTTTTGTGTGTGTCAGCAGACCCCTCGTAGCAAACTGGGTATGGTGGATACATGACGGAGGATGCGAGGGATTGGGCAAGCAGGTTGAAGAACTCACGGCGAATAAACATAAATAAACACCAATACCGGAATCGTCGCGCGCGGAGAGTTCTCAATCGTCGACCTGGCGCTCGCAATCGTCCAAACGATATAAACCACCGCCCCACCAATCGTGCAAAAGCAAACACATTTTGCGTCTTGGAAACCTCGGCGCGATGAGAGCAATGGGTACAGCATTGATCAGGCCCCAGTAGGTATTGCTCAAAATAATTTTCCTTAACCGTGTGGTCGTCCGTGATGTTGACCAGCACCAAAATTTTCTTCATGTAAAAGCTTGAAAGCCCGTTGCCGCTCCATTTGCGTGAAGAAGCCCATGACGGCTGTGATCGCAAACCGCCGCCGCATCGGCGGGTCGCGGACGACGTCCCCCCATACGAATTTGCTGGCTAGTCCTTTTTTCTGGGCGATGGTGCTCTGGGTTTGTGCGCACTCTCGAGGCGGACAAACTCTTGGCCGCCGATGCTCTCGCTGTGGTATTTGTTCAGAATCGCAAATGCTTTCGTCGCCACGATCTTTGGAAATCAACCACCGCGGGGATTCAGGACGGTAGGGCATGAATGCTATTTGGAAGAAACTCGACACCAGCTGCAGTAAGCTAGGTAGGCGCCAGGCCCAGGTACTCCCATACACGTGATCAGCGAGGTGAGGAGGATGGTCCGACGCCGGCCAAGGTAGAGGCTGATGGTGGGAATAACGGGGATGGCGCAGAGGGAGCCGAGGGAGTACATGGCGTTGAGCAAGCCGAGACGACATTTGGTTGGATTGTCAAAGTCTATCCTTAAGGGCAAGGCAGTGTGCTCTGTAGTGGTTAGTCACAGTACCTTATGTGTGGAAGTAGAGCAGCAGAGAAGATCGGATGATAAGTGGCGTTGTAGGTAAGGACGGGGTATGGTGCTACCGAAGGGTATAGGGAAGCGTGACGGAAAGACCAGTGTAATTGCGTCCCGGTCTTGGATTACACCGAGCGTGGGGAAATCATGGGAAAGGCACAGGTTGATCCGCAGTTGTCAGACCATGGCCGTGACCATGCAACCAAGTTGTTGGGAGAATGTCCGTTACACCATTTCTTGTATGTGCCACACAGTCCATTTTGACAGCAGTGGGAGCGCTGCTGTGCTGGTTTCCCGAGAGACAAAAGTTCTCGATGACAGCAGACCGAATTCGAGGTCGCGGTGCTCGCTTTGCTGCTTGTCGTAATGGCAATAAGCAAAGCTCGTAACAAGGTCTACAAACGGGAACGCTATGGATCAGGTTACCGCACAGCAAAGGATTATGGTGATTAGAGGAGCCGTCCAAGGTTGCCTGACGACAAAAGGAGACCAGTTTTAAAGCGAACGAAACAGACTAGACATAATATGCCAAAGGAAACGTTTTTGGTATCGCAGCCGCTATGTAGGCGAAAATTGTCAACCAGACCAAGGCGTTCAATATTCGTCATCGCGCCATGTGGCCCTCTTTGTTCTTTTAAACCAGTTTCCACAGGCCCTCCCAGAACTTGTGTCTCGCTCGTCCCTTGGGACATAATTCTTGTGGTGATGGTGGAACTTGTCAAACACTATCGTGTGACAGATGGCGTAGCTCGAGTGTGTATGTATGCAGGACGGACAAGAGGCTGGTGATTCGACTTCCAGACTGTTGATTCGAAGCAGTACCGAGGCCACTCTCGGTACCCTGCGGCGCCGTTTTCCGTTCGCTCAATTTTTTCGTGCTTTCTAGGCCAAGGCCTCCTTCGGAACATGAGGGGCTGACAGGAGGGGTGGCGAAGTGTTTTATGCGGCGCGTTCGTGCGTGTTCTCCAGTCAAACGGAAGTTAGGGTTGATTGGCTGGGCTGTTGTGTATGGGCTGGACATTCGGAGAAAACTTGGTGCCCAGGGCGAGCGGACCGTTCAGGCGAATTAGTTTTACGGCTTGGTCACTTATGGAGGCCAGATGACTGAATGACCCGGGGTGTTGCCCTGGTATTATCACGGTAAAGGTCCGGCGGCGGCGGCGGCAACGACCCATGAAGCGGTAGCCCAGTCTGAAGATCTCGGAAATATGGCACGGTTCGAGGAAAAGGAGGCTGATCAAAGCACAGTCTATTCAAGACCCTATTTGCAAGCCTAGGCTTAGGCGACCGGGGCATAGACAAAGTCCTCGAGCTCCTTGTAGGCCTTCTCGAGATCCTACGAGTTGTTAGTGTCTGACAGCGGAAAGCATCTCGTAGCGACAGAGCGACTCGTACCTCGTTCACGATGATCTTGTCGTGGACACCAGTCTTGCTGAAGGCAAGCTCGTTCTTGGCCTGGGCCAGTCTCTTGAGGATCTCCTCCTCCTTATCGGTGCCGCGGCCGCGCAGTCTCTTCTCGAGCTCCTCGTCGGATGGGGGAGCGATGAATACGTAGCGGGCAGGGAAGCCAGAGGCCTGGATCTGCTTGACGCCCTCCATCTCGATGTCGAGAACGACAACCTTGCCCTTGGCAGATTGCTCCTCGATGGTGGCCTTGCTGGTGCCGTAGAAGTTGCTGCCGAACTGGGCACTGTTGTGGAGAGTTAGCCTCCCTCGCTCTCTCATGTAAGTGGTGTCTCTGATCAGGCGTGTTGATGGCCGTACCTCTCGACGAAACCGCCCTTGGCCTTCAAGTCCTCGAAAGCCTCCTTGGTGACATAGTGGTAGTCGACGCCATCCTTCTCGCCGGGTCTGGGGCCGCGGGTGGTGTGCGACACGGAAAGGGTAAAGGTATCGGGGTGTCTCTCAAAGAGGAGCTTGAAGAGGGTGCCCTTGCCGACGCCAGAAGGGCCGGAGATGACGACGGGGCGACGATCGGGAGGGAGAACTGGCAGCGCAGCCGAGTCAGTACTGGCGGTGGGTGGAGGAGGATGATGTTTCCCATTGTTATCCGGGAACTTGAAGTGAGGGCAGAGGCATACTGGGAGCCATTGTGTGGATGGGACGCGTTCGAAGAATCGAGTTGACGAGACGGGCAGCAGGCAGGCGCATGGCGGACATTCAGGAACCAAACGCGGGCGGTTGAGTGCTAAAAAGATGGGATCCGTCAGGGTCGCAGCGCCGCGCCGGGGAGGGGTGCTGTCAGCCCCACTTCTTCTATTCGGCCCCTGATTTGTTCTCCACCGTCCGTCGAGTTTCAGACGAGGGACGGGCTGCCCGACGCCCCGACCGTTCTTTGGCAGATGACCCTAACCCTCGGGACGAGACGAGATAAGAATTTAACAAAAAGTGGTAATAAGTTGGCGTACGAAGCGTTAAGACTGTAGCTGTAATGATATGTATATAACAAACGCCGAACGAGTCACTCTCAAGAGTCTCAGTCCGAGTCCCCGCCTCCACGGACGAGTCCACGCATCAATATCATTTCAGGCCATGGACTGCACAAGAGCAAACAAAACCCTCGACACATGAATGATCATTGTTCCTCCTCCTCTTTCTTCTTCTTATCATCCTCATCATCTCCCGGCGGTGGGCCATACTGTGCAGGCGCCATGGTCTCGTAGCACTCCCATTGCTCGGGCAGCTCCATGACCGCCGACCGAGTGTAGATGTGTCTGGGTTTCGTCTCCTTCCAGTCTATCCCAGAGTCAATAGCACCGCCCTTGATGGAAATGGCAGGGCGCATGCTGCCGTCGGGGGGCACGGCGGCGTGGAGAATGCGCACTCCGCACTTGGGGCAAAAGTAGCAGTGCATTGTGTTGCCGCTGTCGGCAGGATGGGTGAAGACGGAGAGCTTCGACTCGAGATCGGCTGGAAGAGGAAACATGTCGCTGGCTGGGAAGTAGACCGAGGTCCCAAAGAACGAGGCCGACTGCTTTCGACAAGTCGTACAATGGCAGCATGCCATCCCGAGCGGTTTCGAGGACGGTGTCCGGAACTTGATGTATCCGCATTCGCAGCTGACGGGAAGCCCCTTGTCCGTGTCCGTGTCCGCCATGGTTTGAAGGTATGAGGAGATGATTTCGCAAAGGCCGACTCAAGAGTCGATACGGATGCTGCGAGAAGAGTCTGATATCGAGATCTAGATGATGTAGGAGGAGAAGAAGGCGTTGGAGACACAGAGTGGAAAGAAAGCGGTTACTTACTTTGCCTCTTTAGGTCTACGTCCGCCCTCCGATGACGGACCCGATTCCCTCAACCCGCAAATCTTCCATCGAGGCGGAAATATGGTATACTTGGGTTACTATCAGTAACCACGGTGGTAAGCAACACACCTGCTTTCGAGTTGGCGCAGGCTACAACGTAGACTACGTTACCCCGCACTTGTCAGCCCGAGTGAATCTCTCCCGTTGGAAAGTAATATTATTCTCCTCCGACATCTCATGCTCCTTGTGCTTCCTTCTTGTAAAAAAACCTCTTTATCCACCTTCTACAACCCTTTTCGTCATTCGAGTTTGTCATACTGGGCGACATGTCAACGGATACTACTCAACAAGCAGCAAACCAGACTTTGGGGGAACTACAGCCGACCGAGAGGAGAGGCGCAGCTCCCTTCCTTCATGGAGAGGACAGACCTGATCAGCAGAACACTAGCACACCGCGGACACTCATGTCCCTGCCTCAAGAACTCCGAGACATGGTCTGGGCCGAAGCTCTTGATCCGTCTCCCGAGAAAATGGCTGTTCCACCTTCCAAGCATGTACCCCTTCCCCCCATGATATTGACCAGCCGGCCGCCGCTTCTCGCCCATGTCTGTCGAGATTCCCGCGCCTTCGTCCAAGAGCGATACAAGGCTGCCTATGGCGTTCCTGAGAACCTGTCCACCTCAAATGGATTAGGGGTTGAGGGCCGCCAACGGTTGATGTGGGTTTCTCGGTCGACAATAAGGCAGATACACACATTCAGCGGGTCAGCCGGGCATATCACCACCATGGGCTTGGATCCACATGGTAGTTTTGTCCTCATTCATGATCAAAGTTACACCATCTACGGGGAAGTCAAGGACCAACTCGCTCATTTACTCCCCCAAGCCCAAGACTTCCAAATCATGATGTGCCTGGGCTACCACTCCACCGTGTGGATACCCTGCCGCGCTGCAAAGACGTTCAAGTTGCCTTGGGGTTGGATGTTGGGTACTGGACGCAACTCGCCCCGGTTCGTTGATACCCGGGATCTGGGTTTCTTGCAGCAAGTGCTTCGTGAACTGGATGGCTTGGAATGGACCGAAGAAGACTTGGACACATGCGGTATTACACGGCTGCGCGACTTCGTTGGAAATGTCAAGAAACGGGAGGAGTTTGATACGCTGGCTTCGGGCCTGTTCAAAGCATTGTGGGACAAACTCAACACCGGCATGGATAATGACGGTGAGGTTCGGTTGAACAGAGGGATGCCGAAAATCAGAACAGTTTTTCAGTTTCTCGTCATGGATGAACCGGGGCCGGGATGGGGGATTAGAGTCAGACCTGGGCAATGATGTGCTTCGAGGGCCTGTTAAGTAACTACATCCAATCTTGAGTCTCCGATCTGCTTTACTCGTCTGGGCTTGAAGCACCCCAGACCCATCCACCAAGTACCTAGAATGGTCCGTTCAGGTTGAGAAAGTTGAACTTTTGCAAGTTTCGGCGCAAAAACCATGCAGGGCATAGACGGTGAAGGGTTATGGATTCTTTCCACCCTTCCCGTGAACCTTCTTCCACTAGCCATAACCTTCCAGGTCAACATCATATCCGCCTTTCCTGCCAGCCACTCACTGCACTGGGCACCGCATCAGCCTTCTTCTTCCCGTATCCCTCCTGTTGTGCGGGTCGTCCTTTCACTTACCTTCCTTCCTTCACTGGTTGCCACCCTTCAACAGCCTTGCACTCCACACGCTTGCTGCCTGTCTCTCTTTTGCCCTACTCAAGTCCACCCCAGATCAGCTGCTTCCCTCTCTGTCATTTCTTTCCCTCCTAAGCAAGAAACGACCCTGCAGGTATGCCCATTTCCACCCCCACCACACTTGTCGAATTTTACTAGAGATACATGATGACTGCGTCTGTTGATATCTGACTTCCACTTGCAATTTAGCTTCCCTCAAAAGCCCACGTACCTACCACGTCGGCGGCACCATCATGTCACAGACCAGGGGACATGCGCCTCGTGGAACAGCATCTGTGCCTAATAGCAACTGCCACGACGACTGCTCGACCGGTATGCTTCCCTCGTCGGAGCTTGCCAAATCGGATGCCGACAATGCGAGCGGCAACAGCATCTCGGACCAACCCAAGACCTTCAAGGATCTTCCTCAGGAGATGAGAGATGTGATCTGGAAGGAATCCCTGCTCGATAGCGACAACTACAACAAGTTCAGCGGGTGTAACGTCAACCCTGATGAGGCCTTCCCGCCGTGGGAATCCCAACATGGTCCTATCTTGCTGTCTTCGCGGGCGCCAACTATCGCCCATCTGTGCCAGGATGCACGTGCAGCTGCCCTGAAGCACCACAACCAAGATTGGACCCAAAGTGGATTATCTCCATTGCAGAAGAGCTATAATCCTTCGCCTGGGCTATGGAGATCCACCTTGTTGGTCCCCAAATCGTACAACAAGCTCGGCTACGGCGTGCTGGCCGAAGAGTTACAACGTGAGCCTTTCAAAGGCCACTCCTTGCTTTTGGACGCGTCCAAGATGTTGGATTTGCCCGTGCCGTATTGGTACACGCCTGATGACTCCTCGATCCATCGCACTCTGCAAAACAATCACCGAACTCAAGCATACAATTTTCTGAAACATGCCAGGGACGACCAGGTGATGGTGACATTGCCATATCTGAGGGTTACTGCTACATTCGCTTGCTCACAATGGTCTCAATGGAAAATTCTGGCCTGCCAAGTTCCTGATTGCAACGACGACCAGGTCTTTGCGCAGCTTTTGGAACGATACGACTGGGATTTTGGGTCCTTCGTGTACCGAGATGTGTACGTGGACGCTCAAGACCACAATGCGCTATGGTGTATCCTTCGCGGCGCTCGACACTTTTTCCCATCGGAAGCGAATCAGATTTATAACGCCTCAATTCATGAGGATGTTCAAAATGCATTGAAGTCTCTTCGGGACATTTGGGTACAAAAAAGCAGGGAACTGTCGGGCGGCGAAGAAGTCATGCCAAGAGTTAAACCCGTCTTCAAGATCAGGATCCAGATTGAACTCGACTAAGAAAGGACTTGCTTGAAGTTCTTGTCCTGGTCACCAAGTCGACGGTAACCAGGATTCATCATCAGTTCTTTCAAATTTCCAGCTGCGATGGACGGTTTTCTTTCTTCTTCTCTTATTTCTGCGTCACTTCAGACTTCCGGTCACCATTCCTCTCTTCTTGCCTTTTCCGGTCTTAGCAGGAAGGCGACACCCGGTACAAGCTGCCGAGACTCAAGTTAAAAGCCCACAGGCGAGCAACCATTGGACTTTCACAACCCAAACATCATCTTACTATCCGCGTCTATCTGCATTGCTTTCAACATGGATAGTCTACTGGATCATCAAGGCCCTTTCTTCGACGATACGGATCCCTTCCTGCAAGTTTACCGCCACGCAATAACATTACACACCAGCCCACTTTTGCTCTCACGATACAAGACCAAGGCTTCTCAAAGAGTCTCCTCAACGTCCACATTCCACGATCTTCTGAAGCAAACTCCACGGCAGAACCACAGCCATGATGAACACAATACAATAGAATTCCGAGCCCTCCTCCCTCGAAATGGCAGCACATGCAACATACCCGCAAGGCTCTCTTCGCGAACGGGGACTACTTCGCAGACACAGCGGACCGTCACCGTAACCTTGTATGCTTCCAATCACAGGCAGTACAAAGTCCCCATCAAATTCTACCATCAGCAAACCACCAAGCGATCCCGTCTCGAACAGATTTTTGGCGGTCAAATGCAAGGAGGATCCCAACTTCTTTCGTGGCTTGACATAACCCGCCCCAACCTCTTTGCCCAAATCCCCGGCTTCGTTTTCCCATCGCCATCAGGAGATCCCTTTCTTAATCCTAAAGAAGCCGTCAACTTTATCGGTGGCCTGACCGATCAGCGAGATGGCGATGTTCAGAGACTTGGACAGTTGGCAGCCAAATTCCTCCGCGAGTACTTTTCCAACATGAGCATGAATAACCGACCAATGTTGTACAGCCAAGCTGCTGCTGCTGCTGCCCAGGCGACAGATAATGACAGCATCACCGACTTCCACAAGGATATCCTTCACGACATCTTCTTCTCAATCCAGGTGCATCGGAGAAAGCAGAACAAGAACATCGTCGGCGACTCCCTCAAGGGACCTCACCCGCTGGTAGCCAGGGCGGCCAAGGAGAAGTACATACAGGGCGCATCTTTCCACATTCATCCTGCGGTGATGAAGAAGGTTGTTTATCACGTTGTTGAGGCTCGCAAAACTTTTCTTCTACTCCCCAAGGACCAGCAGAAACACCAACTTCTTCATCATCTACGACCCAGCAGCACAGAAAATAACAACAAAAGGTACGGTTCAGTACGCCTACTTCGCGAAGTCAAAAGCTGCGGCTCGATACTCAAATCATCCAGCAACCCCGACATCAACCAGAGCATTATCCTCCCCATTGTCCCAATCCCCTCGACCGAAGACTGGGGTCTTCTTGATCCCATGGCCTGGCTGGAAGGATGGGACTTGGAGATGGAAAGCTTGGCTTACATGCATCGCAACAAAAGCGAGTTTGGCCGTCTTACCAAAGATCAGGAACGGGAGTTGGTTTATTACCAGTTTGCGAGGAGTGTGGATGAGTGGATTTGGCGGTTGGGGCAGGCTGAGAAGAAGGGCGATTGTCACCTCTCAGGGATGAAGAAGGCAGATTGCAATTTGGGCTTGAGGATGTGTGAGGTTGCAAAGGAGACGGAGGAAGAAGAGGAGTTTTTGATTGAGCTCTGACAAGTGGGTTTGCTTTTTCTGTGGTTCGCTTGGAATGGTATTCGTTGGAGGTTGGCTGGAAAGGAGAGCGTTGGTATCATCGTTCATAAGATGTAGTTATATCGTTCATGGATTTGCTTTTCCTCGCAATGTTCGGTTTTCGTTTTCGATTCGTGAAGATTCCTCTCTGGAGTGGAATGGTCGTGAGAGGGGAGGGAGATTCACACTGTGTCTTGGCGGAGTTGAGAATACTGGTCTTCGTCTGCTAGAATAGTGTTGTTGGTAGGATTATCGTAAAGAGCAGATTATAGCCAATATCATTGAGTTCTTTCTGAGCCGACTGAATATGAGTCCAGTGTATAATGCTAGAGTGTCCGAACTGCTTCACAATGTGTGTGTTCGAGGACGATTGATGCCAAGACAGATGTGGAGATGCCGAGGGGAAGCCGATCTCCCGCCCTCGAGGAATCTTACAAATCGCGATTGGGAGCGACCCACATGGCGAAGAGGATACCACATCGAACAGCTGGTTACATCATCACTTTCTCTCAACTTCATAAGAAAAAAGATAAAATCAAGCGGTCTCAATTTCTACAGACAGTTTTTATACTTTACTGCAACAAGCAGAGGTCTAATTCACCCACCTGAGACCTTTCTTCACAAAACCACTCAAGTCCAACATGGTCTCGTTTACTCAATCCAAGGAAGTCCAGCAATGGCACACCCTCGAAGATGGCTTCGACAATGTCATCCGTGGCACAGCGCCCATGCCTAACCCAGGCGAAAACGAGGTATTGGTAGAGATCAAGGCCGTTTCTCTCAACTATCGTGATACCGAGGGTATGTCTTTTATCCCTCTGTCCCCTTTAATATCTCTCACCAAAACAAACTAACACCTCCCACCAGTCGTAAACGGCGAATACAACCACCACAAAACCCTCTCCAAACGCACCCAACCCCTAGTCCCCTGCTCCGACGCCTTGGGAGTCATCACCGCCCTCGGCCCCGGTGCCGATTCCTCCTACAAAGTCGGCGACCGCGTCCTCACCACCTTTAACCAATCCCACGTCACCGGCCAGATCACGGCAAAGGATATGTCCTCCGGCCTCGGCAAACCCCTGGACGGCGTCCTCCAAACTTACCGCGTCTTTCCCGTCACGGGCCTCGTCAAGGCCCCTGGCTACTTGACTGAGGAAGAGGCTAGCTGCCTCCCCATTGCCGCCGTGACGGCCTGGATGGCGATTTTCGGCATGGATCCTTTTGGTACATGGAAGAAGGACGACGGCAAGCCTCTGAAGGGCAAGACGGTCTTGCTTGAGGGAACGGGCGGAGTGGCGGTTGCGGGAGCGCAGATTGCCAAGGCAGCGGGTGCCACGACGATCGTGACGAGCTCGAGCGATGAGAAGCTCAAGAGGGCGAAGGAGGAGTTGGGCGCTGATTATACGATTAATTACAAGACGACGGAGAACTGGGAGGAGAAGGTCATGGAGATCACGGATAATAATGGCGCGGATATCATCCTCGAGACGGGAGGCGCGGGTACGTTGTATAAGGCTCTGGACTGCGTGGCGTTTGGCGGGTTGATTTCTTGCATTGGGTATACCTCGGGTAAGGAGGATAAGGGGGAGGGAAGCAGGATGAACTTGAACTTGTTGGCGCTGAGGAGGAACGTGACGCTCAAGGGTATCATCAACGGCCCCAGGGACAGGTTCGAGGAGATGTGCGAGTTTTATGAGAAGCATCAGATCAGGCCGGTGGTGGATAAGGTATTTGCGTTTGAGCAGGGTGGCGAGGCGATCAAGTACTTGAGGAGCGGAAGCCACTTTGGTAAGGTGGTTGTTAAGGTGCAATAGTCTAGAGGCGAAGTTGGATTGAGAGCTGGAAACTTGAAATATTGTAACGAAATTTGGAGTTGGTTGATGCAATATAACTTGCAAGGTTGTTGAAGCTCTGCGCGAGTCTTGGGCTTTTGGCAATCTCGAAGTAGGCTTCCGTGGGGAGAAACCCGGGTGGTAAAACAACATTGCTTTACAATTGAGCGTCTGGCCTTCTGATTGTTTCAACTTGTCCAGCATCGTATATTCTATATCGCTTTTGTAGATAGTTGGCTCACCTAAGCCAACCGCCTATTGTCCTCGTTAACCACGACTCCTTACATGTAGCTAAAGGTACCGATACCGATAAGGGTTCTCGCAAAAATTTGTCCTCTCGAAATTCCACAACATATCTGGTGCAACCTTCCTGTACGTACTCAACAAGTGTGGCCGTGACACAGTTAATAGCATCACCAATCCTGTCGCTCTTCTGATTTTTTTTAATTCCATATTCCGCTACTCGTCGCATTATGTCTGTCAAGACCTGCTTGGACGGCCGCTTATGTTGAATCTCTTTTAATTCCCCAGTGGATAGAACCCTAGACTCGGTTTTTGAAGTTACGAAACAGAGCCAGCTATGCCCTTCAATTGTAACTCCAAAGCCGAGTATAACGCTCGAGGCAGAGTACCTTGGCTCCAGTTTTAACACATGAAAGCCAGCGAAAGGCGAGTTGCCGACCTGAAGAAATGCCGCATGGTCGGGTTGCCACAAATGTTCAGGATACGTGCCATATGATGGGTACCCCGTGTTGCCACGTAGAAGGTCTGGAAAGGCGAACGACCTGTGCAATCCGGACTTGATTACGATAGACGACATCTGGGAATTTGCGTCCTCGACAAGGTATCGAGAATGTTTGCGCACAGTCGTCAGGAATTTTCGGGGTGTAAGAATGGACGATTGTGGTCGAGCCCTCGCATATACATCCTTTCCAACCGCAATCAAGTAGATGCACTGCCATTCGTCTTGAACGTTGTTGGTGCAATACAGTGGCCATAAGTAAACGTTGGCCTCAAAGCTCGCAAGCTCGAGGTCAATACGGAGGCCCTTGTTGGTCAAGAAGAACTCGGAACCGTCTCTGAGAGTCAGACCATCTTGAAGGCCTGACAAAAGCTCAAACTCATCAGGAGTGTTGGCAAATATGCCACGCCAGATGGAACTATCTCGAGATTGCCAGGCAAAAATGCTGACATCGTTGGTCCGCCGAACAATCTCCTCTTGGAGCCTGGTAAAGGCTTTCGAGCCTTCTCCGTATATCAGAGGCATGTTGATGTCGAATATTCCCAAGAGCGAATAGGCCCTATCTTCAATGCGCGTGGTTTGCCGGTCAGCCGCCCAGCTCATCCTTTTGCCGACCGGAATAGTATAGATTTTGGAAGGGTCCAGCAAGATGTCAAGGTCGATACGCGTAATTTTGACGAGCAGGCTGGACAACTCCTTTTTTGACCCCCTTTCGTTCCATCCTTGATCATAAAACATGATCCTGGTGGGAGCGATGAGTTCTTGAAGTGTCCATCCTCGCTTAAACCAACGGCATTTGGGCATTCCGTCTTGAATTAATTCGTCTACCTTGAGGTCGGAGAGATAAGCCAGACAAATCGTGGACAACTTGTACCATTGAAACATGGAGTTGATGGCCTCTGTCAGCTCCGCGCTGCTAGACTTGTCGATGCAACACGTATCGACCCAGGCGTAGTCCAGTCCATATTGGGCTGCAACTTTGCATGCTTTGATCACCTTGAGGGCACCTTGAGGAACCAGGTTCTTCAGTGGCTTTGCTTGGATATCTTGGAAGGTGATCTCTCCATTCTCCCACGTGTGCGAAAGGATGGCGTACTTGGGTATGTTGCTGCCGACGAACTCTTCAAGCTCCAAGGTGCGTGTGTTGATCAAGCGCATGGTTCTATATGCGTGGGTAGGATCTGGAAAAGGATGTGTCCTCTGGCTGCTGACGCGAGGCCAAACTTTGAATGAATAAAAAGGCGAGAGCAATTGACTGGGAGCCTGATGTCTGTGTTGCGGTGTGTTGTACTGGTCTGAGATCCCGTCTGCGCCCGACCTCCCGTCACCTTGAGGATATCTGGCGACAGCTCTCGTCAAAATGCAATGTATGAGGGGCTGAAGCAGGGGCACTTCAGCTCCTACAAACGAAAGCTTGGCTGCAGCAGACACATTGTCCAGTCACCTACATGTTGGCGAAGGGCAACCTGAAGTCGGGAAAGCACAGCAATTGGAAGTTGAACAAATTGTTCTTGGGTATCATTAACCAAGATCTGCATTACAGGCATATTCCGTCCTTCCTCCGGTAAGTCATTTAAACAAGATATCTGAAACCAATCTGCTGCCTCTTCTCATCCACGCCTTCGCTCTTCAATCCCTCCACCTTCGCAGTCTGGTTGGCCACATCATCGTGCACCTCCCACGCACTTTCCTCGCCAAGCGCGAGCTTCTTGTTCTGGTTGACAAGAACCATGCGGATGATCCAGCAGCCGACAATGGTGATACCGAACATGGCAGTCACGATGCCATAGCTCTTGCGGTAGCCGTTCTCCTTCAGGTCCCAGACGTACGATCCCGCGACGTTGCCAAGCTGACTGAAGGCGTTGATCATGGCAAGAGCGACGGCACGCTTGGCGGGCGGGCGAGGGAAGGAGGAGCTGATCCACGAGTAGAAGACGATGAAGCCGGCGTATGAGCCAGCCTGCAAGAACAGGGCAACGTATCTGGCGGCCTTGTTGAGCGTGGCCATGCTGATGACGAAGCCGACGAGACCCATGCAGATGGGACCGACGATGTGACCGAACTTCTCCTGCTTGCGATCGGAATGCCAGGCGTTGACGAGCGAGATCAAACAGGCAAAGACCCAGGGAGGGGCGCTGAGAAGAAGAGTGGGGACGTATTTCAAGCCGAGAGTACCTGTGAGTGTGGGCTGTTTGTTGTTGGTCTGATTAGCGACTGAAGCTGATTCATACATGCAGATAGTACCAGGAAGACACTTACGAAGAAGGCGTTGAAGCTCAGACCAGTGGTGTAGGCGGTAAAGGTCAGCATCATCAGATAGACCTTCCAGTCCTTGACAACCATGATCAAGCCGTCAAAGATGCCCTGATCAGCAGAGTCGCTATCGGCCTCACCGACATCTTCAGTCATGCGCAACTGGGCGACCAAAAGCTCCTCCTCGGTGAAGCCACGGCTGTTCGTCGGCAAGTCGGGAAGGATGAAGCAAGCGCAGACAGCGATGAACATGGTGGCCGCACCCTCGATGTAGAACAACCACCTCCAAGCCGCGTGTCCCAAGACGCCATCCATGTTGGACAAGACGCCGGCACCGACGAGAGAAGAGAAAGCGTTGGAGATGAGATTGCCGCAGAAGAGGATGGCGTTACGCTTGGTCAGCTCACGGCGGGTGTACCACTTGCTGAGAATCAACAGAGCTCCGGGCAGGAAGGCAGCCTCAACGAAGCCCAGCAGGAAACGGATAGCGACCATGCCGCCGAAGCCCTTGACCAAACCAGTCAAGGTCGAGATGAGACCCCAGATCAACATGACTGCCGAGATATAGAGCGATGGTCGGGGGATGCGGTTGATGAACATGTTGGAAGGGACCTGCATGAGAATGTATCCGACGTAAAGAATGGAGAGACATGTTGCGTATTGGGTATCGTTCAGGTTGAGATCGGTTTGAAGTCCCTTGAGACGGGCGGCACCAATGTTGTTTCGGTCGAGGTAGTTCCTACCATGATTGTAAGTATATGTTACTGAATCCTAGGAGAGTGGACGTAGTTGAGCTACTCAAAGCTACTCACAGGATATAGATGATAACAAAGTACGAGCACCGAGCATCAAGCTTGCGAAGGAGAGACTTCTCGATACGGGCTCGCTCCTCGGGGGCCATGGTGCGGACATTGAGGTTGGCATTATTCTGTTGTTCGTTGAGGTTGTAGTCCTCGGATGACTCGACCGCCGGCTTCTCGATTCCCGAGAGGGAATCACGGTCTGCGTGCTTGGTCATGCTGGCTGTGACTTGTAGGGACGGATGAGGCAGGCCGAAAAGGAACACCACAGACCCAGGCCAGACAAACCAGGAACTGGATGAGGAAAAAAAGAATGAGCTGTAAAGATGGGAGGGCAGTCGGGAGGGATTAAGTATGACTTGTTAAGGCCGAACCCCCCAACCTTCTTCTTAGACACGACAGGCGCGATGACGTTCCCACTTTTCCGACTTCCACCCCATCATTCCCCCAATATTCCCCCATATCTTCCCCATACGAGTCCACAAAGTTAAAATCCACAGACCGCCGGTTCGTGGGTGTTGTGGGTTGTTCCCCGCATCGCAGGGAACTGCAACGTTAAAGTCTGTGATGGGTCGGTCGGTGGAACCTGGCAACATGGCGAGCTTCGAAGCCTGCAAGTCACGCACGAGTTCCATGCCCAGGGGTGGTGTTCGAGAGGCGAGCAGAGATTTTCAGAGCTTGTGTTTTTCTTTTCTTCCCTGCCAGCCTGACACTGTCTAATTGTACCCTAGAGGTATGTATGTGTTAACAAAAACAGAGACTGGCCAACCACTCGTCGACTGTTAAATCTGGTTGAACCTCTTTTTTACTCGTGGTCCTCGTGAGCTTATGATGTAATTGGGGTTCGTATCACCCTACGTTGGGGAAGTGTCTGTCAGTTTGTTTAGGCGAGACCAAGAAAAAGTCAAGACGGGAGCGCCTCTTTGACAGCGCCGAGAGCGCCCCTGACGGCGACAACCGCGGGCAAAAAAGTCTTGACGACAACAACAAGCTGCACTAACAATTAACACAAATTCCTTCTAGCGTCCGACTCTGCAGTACTAGCCCGCTTTCTGTTCGGCGGCTTGGCATTCAACCTGCATGTGCGGACATGGCGGGATGCCCCACAGCGGCTTTCTCTTTTGGGAACTGAGAGCGACATCAACGCGAAGAAAAAAACTTGGACAGCAACCACACACACAACCACAACGACTTGCCGTTGCTGGTGCCGCTTGCCCGGTGACAACCTCTCAAGCCACAAAGCCGATGGTTGAAATCTCAGTCTGGCCATCAGTTTCCTTCCATGCAGTGGTAACCACCCATTCTCTCACTTGGACAATTCCAGTTGGCTCCCCGACCGTCCATTTCGGCTCTCATGGAAGTTTTCATTTTTCTCGTGCTAGAAAATTCTGACCAGGCCTCGACTCTTCTACCTACCCAGATGTCTGTCAACGGGTATCGCGGCATTCGCCTGTGAAATTTCCTCGTCCCCCGATTCTTGATCGACACTTGCCTCCATATCTTCTCTCCCTGTCGGAGAAGCCCTCCGCATCGCGTGGCGGTTGACCATCAGGCGTAAGCTTGCTCGATACCTACATAACGTGGCAGTCATTGTCGCAGTGCTGTATCCGTCAGCATTCTGTGGTACTTTGCCGTTGGCACCGGAATCATGCACGCTTTCGGGAAACCGACCGCATATTTGGGGGGCAGTAACAGCACGGTGGGTGTGCAGATGTCATCCGGATCCCACCTCACCGAACGGAGCCTCAAGCTTGGCTGGTCTTGTCCCGTTCCGTCTTTGTCTCGGCATTTGTCCCGTTAAGAGAAACACCAACATCAGCAGTTCACGATCCTTGGCTACCCCAAATCCTTTTCTGCTGCCCACAGAGACATCTCGAATCAATATTCTCCGCGTCTGACCCCAAAACTCAAATCACAGTCGCATGCCTAGTGCAGAGATAAAGTTGCATACATGATCTGGATCTCACCTCAACTTTGGGGGACCGGTCCCTGATGATCCCCTTCGATTGCTACCGTACAAGTACAAGACAACCATTTCCTTCAGCTTCCTCTTCAAGAGGGAAGCAAAATCCGTCTCTAACCGAGTGCAGGTTGTCGTACAGGAAGTATATATCTAGGCCTCTTGGCCCCCGACAGCGTTGAACCACGAAACGAAACTCCTTCGGTCCGGAACTCATGGCTCACCGCCTGAAAACATCATCAACACGAAGCGGACACTCGAAGCTAAAACCACTTGAAACGCCCCCAAGCCGAAAAAGCTCACTGTCCACCGCTCGACAGATACGTACTGGTCTCGGAACTCGCCAAAACCTCGGGCCGGCACGCAAGGCCTGTCATGGTCAGCCCAGTCTTTCGACTTTGTTATCGTCGCTTCTTCAGCTTCGCCGGGTTCGTGGGTTGCTCTGTCTGACAACTTGCAAGACGAGCAAAGACGACATGAGAAGGGCTTGCTTGTCATGTTCAAAACCCAAGCGGCAACTTTTTTCTTTCCTAACCCGATCCACAGTGGAACGCACATTGGCACGTCGTCGTGGTGGTCCTCGCGTCGACGACGACAACCACCCCCGGAATTCCCAGCGCTTAGGTAGGTTGTTGTTACGTTACGTGGGGGTCCTATGGAGTCCACCATGGAGAAATTCCCCCCAGCTCCGCGCCCCCCGCCCCCCGCCCCGGTTAACCACGGCCCCACTTCCAGTTCCCCATGGAGAGAGCCGCAAACCGGCTGGGGATCCGGGGCTGCAGTGGAGTCTCGGGGGGGTCCGTGGGGGTTGCGTGACAATTCTGTTTCCACTTTCCCCCGAACTCAACCACGCTTTTTTTTTTCTTCCCATTACCAACTCCACTGAACCAGCTAACCTCCCCCGTCCTCCCCATCAAACCCCAGAAAAAAAGCCTGGAAGGCTGGAACAACTGGGATGGACCACTGACGAAGCAGGACCCAACGAACAAAGAAATTCTGTGAACATCAAGTGACTTGATGAGCCGATGGGGCAGCTTCCCTGCTCGGGTTCTGTCCCGGGCTTCGCGGGGGTGCTAACGAAGCGGGATGGTCCCCTCGTTGTGTGCCAATTCGCGACTCGTTTGCGAAAGCCGATATCACACATTATCGCCGACGGCGAGGTCGCTTGAGGTTCTTGCAGAGGCAAGCGTGCGATACACATTCGTGGACCTGCTCTGTCCAGAGTATCTAAAGTATTGAAGAAGCAAACAGACAGCTAAGCGGAAAGTTTTTTGTTCCTCTTGTCCTCAATTGTTTACACACGTTGAGCGAAGTGTCCACCCATCTCAGGGGTTCTCGGGGGTTTGTTCTGAGCCTTGGCTTCCTTAGACGACTCTGCGCAGACCCCCTTTCCCAGATGGTACGAGTAGTCTGTTGAAAGATGAAGGGAGCAATGAGAAGAACTGAAAACCTCAAGAATATACCGTCCTCTACTTCCATCGATGGCTGGGGAATTGTTGGCAGGCTACCGTGAAGTATCAAGCAGGCGTGGAAGTCTCTCACGCATCGTACAGGCCAATGACGGCACTTCTCGATGGGTTAACAAAAAAGCGGTGGACATTCGAGCTGTTTCACTCCGGCCTACTTGCCATGAACTCAGCCGTATGACCACCAACTTCATCTCAATGTTTCAAAATGCAGACAACAGCGATGGAATTGTCTTGTGGGATCAGTTCGCTCACAATGTTATAGACAATGAAGTATAATGGGCGCCGTACCGCAGCCGTTATACACTCCATTCGCTCTGTTTCGAGTCTTTGAGAATGATTTTGGGAGAATTGTGGACCGGCGACTTGACTAAGGAGAATACCACAGGGTTGGCCAAACTCTACCTAGTCTACCATAAAACCTCGAGGGTGCAGAAGAAGTTCAAGATGGATTGTGCCTCCCACATAGAACAAGTGTTCCATTCGTAGTTGGCTTCTTTGCTCCTGCCGAATATGTTCGACATCGGCTCTGCGGCCTTCATACGGAAAAGGAAGTCACGTCTGACCCTTAAAGTCGATTGCTCTTTCTCACCTGACTGCTGCTTGGAGCAACCTTTCAAACTCTGTGGGTTCTGTGTAACTCTCTCCTGCTCTACTGTCGAACCTGCTACTGAGTGAGCATGTAGCAGTCTTTCGCTCGCATTTCTTTCTCTCTCCCTCATTTCCGTTTTCCCACCCTTGATCAACTTTTTTCAGCTCCGTCCTGTCTTCAATCGACCATCACTGCTTAACACACACCAGAGCATGAGCGATGAGGGGGCACTCGGCCACTCTTCCTCGGCTTTCTTCTTTTCTTATGGTACCATGTGTGTTGACGACGTCCGGGAGCATCACCCAGTGCCTGTTCTATGGTGAGGAAGGAAAACAAGCAAATGCATCCGCTTCTTCGACCGCAAAGAACCCCAGGACCTCAATCAACTAACTCTCCTCTGGTTTCCTAAATCCGATGACGCCTCGAGAAATGGTTAACTCACACTGAAACCGAGCTAGCTAAGAGCTATATCTTGCGGGAGAAGTTGGTAATCCATTCATCTTGACTTCTTCCTCGGCGGTAAAGAAGCAAAAGGAGAGTGGCCCAACCTGGAGGACTTGGGAGCGGAAAGGGAAACCTTTGGTTATAGTGGGCTTGGCGCCAACGCTCCAGTGAGTTCATCATAAATTTCACCACCTAGTTGCCCTTCCAACAACCTGCTCCAAGGGGGTTAGACACCGAGATCTCACCTCCCCTTCTGGAGCGTTCTGACGGAAGGAAAAAAAGCAAAATCTCTGTCTCATGATCCCACCGCAGCGGTATTCATCTTTAGCTGGAGTCAGCGTAGTCGTCTAACGGATGCATGAGCAGTTGGCCGTTATTTTCCCCTTTTTTCTCGGGTGGGCCCGTCGGTCTACCGCATTGGGTTAGTATGTCCCATCACGGTTGTTCAGTACCAGTGCCTCTGTTATATATTTGTAGTATGCTCTTCCACGACGATGTCAACGTCTTTTCTCATTCTTCATTTTCTTTTATTCAACATCTGGCCGCTTCGAAATCCTACTCGAGGGTTCATCGTGCCCAACGACACGAATCGGATCAATATTGAACTTGTCGTTATGTTTTTAGACAGAAGGCGTCATGGGAGTCCCACAAACCTTCCAGTCGTCGAGCTTATTGATGACTGTGGAATATGCACCCAAAAAATTGATCGAGATGTTCTCGCCACTGCTCGTAGGTGATCCCCTTTCCCATTTGTATGTTGATGCGCCGTATCTGACAAATATCAATCAGTGCTGGGAGAACAAGGACACATGGTCTATCTTGGCCGTACCGCCGTCTTTCCATTTCCCGACGATGAGGTGGTAGACTTGAACAGTTCTAGGACGAAGGTAGACGCATACCTGGACCAAAAAATATTGGTTGAATTATGTTCCGGGTGCCCAAGGCGAGACCGGGCCAGGGCTGGTCCCAGTACTGGTGCGACCAGCACTCCTGGATGCTGAATGAGGATAAGCGCCCAAAAAACCCCTACGAGGCTGTTGCTGTCCATCACGACTGCCTCGCCGTTTTCATCCAGTCCTGTCCGCTTTCTCCTCGTTTGGCATGTGAGAGACTGTGGGAAGCGGCCCTTGCCCGACGTCCATGGCCGTGGCATGCAGATGTAGCGCCTTTTTGCCAAAGCAGCCAGAATATCATGTGCCCAGAAGCAATGGAAAGGGTCGCATCCATCTACAACATGCATCAGTTGGCTAATCTTCCGGCGGAACTAGTCGAGCAGATTCAGGCATATTCTCCGGGATATACCACTTTCTGGGGATCTGTCGCTGCCATGACAGTAGCTTCGTGCCTATCCAATATCACACCCCTTGATGAGCAACATACTGTGTTTGACAGGATATTGTACTGGGAAAGAGGAGGAAGAATCCAAAATTCAGGACCTGCAGGTCCAGAGGACGTTCTCCGTCTCGAATACGACATGGACGGAGTCCGGAGAATTGAGCGACTTCCACGGCGGCCTGATTTCAAGAGACTGGAAAATCTCAACGGAAAGCTTGGCTGGGCCATTGTGGAACTGGATGACGAAGACGACAGAGGCATCGCACCGTTTTGCAAAGACGGTTACCTTCGATTCAATACAAATGGGCATAGTCGTACACACCGAATCTGGAGCACACCTACGCCTCCCGTTTCGTACGAAAGCTGCTGGGTTTCGACTTGTCAAGAGCTCCCACCATCTGCTCATCAGAAGGGGTATTTGGCCGACCTTGCGTCCGTATCCGGCCTCACTTTTAATTATAACGATGATGATTTATGCGGTATACACTTGCATCGCGGGAAAGACATCCAAGCTCTCTTTTGGAATCCTTGGTGCACCCCGGACAAAGCCGCCTGTTTCTTTCTTCCGGTTGACGGGAAAGACAAGATTATGGCCATTGGTGTACGAGCCTACTGGAATGCTTTGGTTATCATTGTAAGTTCTTCTTCTTCTCCCCGCGTCGTTTGATTACTCACCATCCTGGGCCTCGCCCTCATCCTTTCTCTGCCTATCACTCTCAATTGTGAACACTCTAGCCACTTTTCATGCTCTGTGTCGTCTCGTCTCGTACCTCTTATTCTTCTAATTTCTTCTAATCGTATCATTTATAGGTCAAGAAGCACCTCTCTGGCATGACCGTCATTGGTTTACCATGCCACAAGCCCGATTTCTACGAAGAACAAGGTATTGAAAGGGATTACTACGAAGAGTTTTATGGCCAAGGACCTCCGTGTCCCTCGCAAGGCAACGGGGAAAATTTCAATCTAGAAACTTTCACCTGGGGCGCAAGAGAACCACAAGCCCTCGTAGTGAGTCTCGCGGGCAGCAATGAGTACGTCACCATGTTGGGAGGATGTCGGTATGAGCCACCCGAAGATTGGGTATCTGGCTGGCAGGAAGGCAAGCAACTGTCGATATCTCATCGCTTCCCTCGGACTCTCCCTTGGGGGGGCCTCTGCTTCTACACCCATGCCCCGCTCAACGGCGTCGTTGCTGCACAGCCGTATTACTCTAGTCAAACACTGGAGTACGACGACGAGGGGCGTCCTTACGAGGGTGATGCTAACGAGAGTAGCAACAATCGGGACGTCAATGAGGACCCCTACTGCTCCGGGTTCATCCTCCACTACGAGAACGGAGGTTCAAGGGTGGTTGGCCAGGTTCGACTGATCGATGCTAACCGCAGTATCGCAGGCGAGGTAATCCACATGCCCAAGCTGATATGTCTAGAGTATATGGAAGATGGTGAAGATGAAGATGGTGGGAAGGAGGCCGAAAGGCAGAGAGTCCACTTTCTAACACAGGCCGATATTGACAGTGGCGGACATCCTGTGCACAAAAATTCGCCTGTCGAACGGTGTCCTTGGTTTGCTGCTGCCGCGTCCAAAGATCCCAACCATGAATGGAACCATCAGTGCTATCCGCTGGACGGCGAAATTGACTGGTGGTTTACTGAAAAGGATGCGTTTCGGGTGACGATAACGGGCGCTGGGGGAGGAGTAGGCGAGGGTAGGTAGCCAGAAGCTGAGAGGACGAGACAAGCTATGATAAAACCAAAGGGGGGGGGGGGGGGAGTGTGCGATTCAAAAGTATGTTCTTGTGTATGGTTCAAGAGTCTTGTCAGCCTTTTTCTTCCGTTAACAGCGAGCTACTGTTTCCCATCCTTTTTCACTCGCCATCTGGTTGTGATTCCTGTTTTGAAGTAATACTATTGTAAAACAGTTCGGTAAAGATTAATTTTCTCCCTCAGTGTCTTTAATGACCATGCCGATGATGATGATGGAACTTGCGTGGGTGAGTTGACGTTTGGTTTCAGGTAGTGGGTGAAAGATGGAGTGCAGCAAACACATGACCGACAACCAAATGTGTTGAACTATACGGAGGGGGGTCGCGTGAGGAAACAACCATGTGGTGGTAAGAAGGCTAGCAATATATACAAAGGGAAACCATGGGTGGATCGTATCCACTATGCCAAGACATGTGAATAGCTTCAACACAATGATCGACTGGGGTTTAACGAAAAGAGACAAGCGATAGCAGACGCTAAGTACATAAGATTTCAGACGTCTTTTTTTTTTTTTTTTATCTCTTTCTCCCTTTGACTGTATGTCCTCTTTATCGCCTAGCAATGTCTTCTATTGGTTCTCCTCGCTAACTTTTCAGGGTCAAACTTTGGTTTCCGTTGTTCCGAGTGAAAATGGTCTTGTACAAAAGATGCGCAAAGGTCCCTCTGACGAAGAATATTGGTCTAAACTTTACGCTTCAAAAGACCGCAACCTCCCGACGACCATCATCACTGGCACAACACCATCGGCAAAACCCGAAGCCATACATAATGTGACCACAAGCCCTTAGGCCGGAATGGAACCGTCTAGAATACCTGGTAAAGTTTCAAATAGATTCTTATCCTCAACCCGTATTGCCACCCGCATTCTTTCGGTTGCCGTGAACCACCAGTCAAGTATGCCTTCCATACGCCAGACAATGCCCGCCCAAGCTGTTGGAAAACGGGTACAAGTACCTGCGTAGATACTTGTGTTGAGGACACCATTCTCCCCTACTGGATGTACGCCTCTTTCGATTTCGGTTTCTTTCAGGAAGTGAAGTCGCTGAACGGTGGGTCTTTCTTGGTGTGGCAATTCGAGGCATATCAGTTTGGGATGAAGGATAGTCTCGCCTATGATACTGGCTCGGTCGTTGAGAAGTCGAACCTCCCCCACCACCCTCGAGCCTCCGTTTTGATAGTGGAAGATGATACCTGAGCAGCGATGTTCTTCCAAATCGGGGACAAACCCCGTACTATAGAACATCTGGGCCGAGACCACCCCTTCAAGAGGGGCATAAGTATGGAAGCTGAGGTCTTCCTGATTGTCTCTGCTGGGCAGTCGAGGCCAGGGCCATCGGTGAGGAATCGGAACCGGCTCATCTGTAGATTTCCTCCCGGGTACCCAAGTTTCTGGATCGTAGCGATAGGCTCCAAGCAGATTAACATTGGTTCTATTACCCTGCAAGCCGTACAGCAGTGCGTCGGGTTCTCTCGCGCCCCAGAGAAAAGTACCAGTGTTGAAGAATTCTTCGTCGCCCTCCACGAGCCCCCCAGGATTAACCGCGAAAGTATCAAAGACGAACCTGGGGCACGGCAAGCCAATGACGGTATCCCCAGACATGCTCTTCTCGACCTACAAAGAAACAGAAAGTATCAGAACACGTGACACAAGACGAACGGAGACGAGGGCGTGAGTCGGAGAAGGTATTGATGTAGAGAACGATCGGATAAATTTTGAGACCAACCGTCCAGGCGCAAGCAGTAACACACTCACAATTATCACAAAAGCGTCTGTGTTTTGTGTACCAATAGCCATAATTTTATCTTCTCCATTGACTGGAAGGTAGAAACATGCTTGCTGTAGGCCGTTGCGGGAGCCGACTGGGACGCCAAAATCGTTGGTCTCATCTCCACGATGTGAGTGAACTGCAACAAGCTTTTTGCCCTCGTACACAAAAGTGAGGCCGGATATGGCGTCAAGGTTGATCAAGTGTCCCTTCATGAAGCTTTCAATCTCATACCGTTTATCAATCACCCAATGAAAGTTGATGCCACGGTCTCGAGCCTTTACCAAGTTGGGAGGCATGGGAGTGTCCCAGATCGGCAATACTACTTTTAGAGGAGCGCCGGGGTTATCAAAACAGAATCGAAGAAGACCGTCTTGACAGTATGCCGTTTGATTGCGAGTTGCAGGGCATCCAACTCTACATAGAATCCAGGCAAATCTTTTATTCGCTTTTTGTTGTCGTGGTGATTCTTTCTTGCAGGTTGGCCATCGTGGAAGCCGTTCAATCTTCCGAACTCCAACAGGGCTGAGAGTAATACGGAGGATATCGTTTGGGCGTACTTTGGCCTTTGGGATTCTTATTGAGCCGCCTATTTTCCAATAAAGTGGTGTGTCCCTAATGTTGCCCAGCCCAACACGTTGCTCATGAATGGCTGGCAAGTTGGACAAGGATGAAGCCAACGTTAGGGCGGTGACAGCTCTCCAAAAAAGGAGTGTTCCCGGGGAGTAAGACCGAATCAGTGCCATCAATTCCATGGGAAGATTTGCCAGCTGGTCAAGCACGTAAATTGAGGCCACCTTTGTTATGGCCTCTGTGGACAGGACGTGGCATGAGCCGGTAAATGGAATAGAGGGAAGCTCATAGTAGCCGAGGGACCACGGATACTTCGCAATGGCCACCTTCCATAGCCGTTCGCATGCCAGGCGAGGGGGAAGCGGGCAGGATTTGATAAGAATCGAAAAGCAGTCATGGTGAGTGGCAACGGCCTCATATTGGTGATTGCGAGCAATGGCTGAGTGTCGAACACGGCATGCTTTCCACGCCGTGGACCTGGTGCACAGAAAGCACAGATGCACTGGTGTTTTGCGGCGGTCGAGGTATGCGGCTATGCCGTTGGGAGAGTAGAGATAAGTGCCGTAAATCGGGAAGGGAAACTTGAGGGTACGGCCAAGGTAGGCCATATGCTTTTGTTTTCCAATCACTCGTTCGAGGTATTTTGTCAGATATGATTTTCTCAAAACGTGGTAGGGGAAGATGACATACGGGCAATGGCGAGAATGTCTCGATCGATTTTCTCATCGCATATTCCGCAACGATTATCGAGCAGAATGACAGGCAGCTCGGCAAGCGACGGAGTCTCAGGGCGACAGTTCTGGGCTTGTTGGTCGGTAGCCATGTTGTTTAATTCGGTCAATTTCCTTAAATGATAAACGTCCAAAGAAAGGGGGGAAGAATGAGATACGGGATCGTTGTTTGAGAGAAGAATCGAGGAGAGAGAATGCCTCGCGTCGAAGGGGAACAACAACTCAAGTGTAGCGGTGCGGTAGTCGAGTGGGTGACGACTGCCACAGATTTGCAAGCTGCGGTGCTGAATGCGACTGCAGTGGACGATAGTCGGGTCGGACCACGATACGAATCCATGGAAGGGGACGATCATTGATGATGCGGAAAGTGCGACTCGGTCACAAGTAGGTTAGAGTGAGTGCGTTTGGCACCATGGCAGCTACTTTGTTAGATCGGACATTGAGCCGACATAAGGGTAGCGGTAGGGATGGAACATGTCAGTATCATCTTGAATTATGGGTATATTCAACTCCAACTTTTCGTTCCAAATCCACGTCCAGTAATCAAAGCGCAGAACATAATCACTTCTTCTTCTTCTCCCCAGCCGCTCTGATTCCCTCCGCTTGCGTCTCAATAACCTTCCAGCCATCCGCGTTACCCTCGCCCTTTGCAGCGCTCGCATACGCCTCGTCGCTCCGATCGCACAACACCCTCAAATCCTCCTCACTCAGAATCTCCTTGTCGCCGCTGAACTTGTACACCTGCCCATCCTTGAGCAACAGCGCTCGTAGTGTTTCCCGATCCAGGTCGTCCTCACGGAGATCGAGCTTCTGGCCCATGGTCTTGAAACCACCCTTCCTGATTACCAGCTTCTCGAGACGGCGCTTGGCATCCGCGCTCATGAGCAGCTCTTCCTCTACCGTGCCCTTGGTGGCCAGTCGGTACACCACTACGGGCCGCGTCTGTCCGATGCGGTGGCACCGGTCCTGTGCCTGCAGGTCCTGCTGCGGGTTCCAATCACTGTCGAAGAGGATCACGGTGTCGGCGCTGGCGAGGTTGATGCCCTGCCCGCCCGCACGGGTGGAGAGCAGGAAGATCTTGACGTCGGGGTCAGTGTTGAACTGCTCGATCTGCGCGCGTCGATCGTCCTGGGCGACGCCGCCGTCAATGCGGCAGACGTTCCAGGAGCGCAACTCGCGGCAGTAGTCTTCGAGGATGTCGAGTTGCGTCTTGAACTGCGAGAAGATGAGGACCTTGTGCCCCCGCTCGAACAGGGCGGGGAGGAGTCGGTCCAGCAAGAGCATCTTTCCGGAGGCAGTGACGATGCTCTCGTCGATAGGCTGATCCGAGCTAGACCACGGATTGTAGAAATTATGTGGGCTGTTGCAGACGAGGCGGAGCTGGAGGAGCGGGTTGCCGAGCTTCTTGTTGGAAATCTCTTTCTTGGCTAGGTCGAGCGTCTGGGCGCGCTCGATCTCCTCGGCGTCGAGAAGGGTTTCAACGTCTTGAACCTCGTCTTCCACGGCGGCCTCCTTGGCCAACTTCTCTTCGAACTCGTCGTCATCGAGCTGTTCCTCGTCGGAGTCGGCTTCTTTGTATGATTTTCTACCTCGCCGGGGCCGACCACGAGTGCTAACGGGCGTGGACTGGCCACTTGACTTTGCGCTTTTGGGTGCTGGGGTCTCCGCTACCGGAGCAGCAGCCTTCCTCTTTGTGCCGGCCTTGGTCGCCTTGACTGGTGTTGTCTCTTCAGCAGGAGCTTCCACCACAGGAGGTGGGTTCTTGCGTGGACGTCCCCGTGTCCGTTTGCCCATCATCATAGCGAAAGCATTCTTGGCCAGCGGGCTTGGCTCTTCGTCTTTGAGCGTGAGTGCACCAGTCTTGGTTGTAAAACTACCAGACTCGCTGATGGTGTCAGGCTCCGTTGTTATGCTGTTCGCCTTGGAAGAGCGAGGAGTGCTTCTCCGTGACGATGCGGCACTGGCTACGGTACCAATCAGGCGCTCAACAACCTTACTCTCCAAGTACGACCGCGTATCGATGTTCTTGTCGTTGATAACATTGTACAGGTCGGTCTGCTCCTTGGTCATGGGTGCGTAGAGAACGTATTCGCGCTTCTTGGGCAGGTACTTGGCGACATCGGACTTTACTCGTCGCAGAAGCAAGGGCTGAAGTACAACGTGCATCTTCTTGACGAGTTCCTGTTTCGTCTTGTCGGCAATGAACTCCTCCGTTCCTTCCTCGTCTTCGAGATCGCTGAAGTCGAACCAACTTTCAAAGGCCTCCCAATCTCTAAAGATTTTGGGTAGCAGAAAGTTTAGAAGAGACCAGAGCTCTTTCAGATTATTCTGCAGCGGAGTTCCTGTGATCAAAAGACGAGTGGCCGAGGTGAATGTCTTCAGTTCTCTAAAGAGCTTGGAGTCAAAGTTCTTCATTCGGTGGCCCTCGTCAATGATGATAAACTCCCAGTTGATCCTGGATAAGTTGGCGCGATCCTTGAGGACCATCTCGTACGTTGTACAAACTACCGGAAACTTTTCTGTAGGTCTGCCGCCCTGGAGATGGCGCATGATCTTGGTCTTGAAGATGTCCTGACGCTGTTGAGGAGTGCCATGATACATGACGACGGGGATTGAAGGGACCCAGCGGTGGAATTCCTCAAGCCAGTTGGACAAGGTGCTGAGGGGGGCAACGATAAGGTGAGGTCCTAGGTAGTTCTCTTGCTCTCGTAAAAGGGCTATTAGGGAGATGGTCTGGATGGTTTTGCCTGTATTGTTATGGATGCAGCTGTTAGCCCAGACACCGAAACCAAATCTGAAGAGATCTGATGCTCAACGTACCCAATCCCATTTCGTCAGCCAGAATGCCTGACATGCCCTGGACGCAAATCTCATACATCCATGTCAATCCCTCCAGTTGGTAGTCCCTCATGGTACCGCCGACAACACACTTGGGCTGCTTTGCCATGGTCAAGTCATGTTCGCCAAGGGTCTTTCCATCCAAACCCGTGCCGACTCGACCAAGGACCTTTGTCTTGTTAGTCAGGATGCTGCTGAAGGCAGCACTCTGGGCAAGAAGCTGATCGAGATCCTTCGCCTTTGCATCGCGCTCCTCCTTGCTCAGGACCCTCTTCTTCCACTTCCTTTTACGCTTTTCCTCTGCCTTTTCGTTTTCCACGCGAGCCTTTTCCTCCTCCTCGGCAAGCCTTTGCTCGGCACGCAACTTTGTGTAGCTCATCTTTGAGTCGTCAACTTTCTCTGATTGTTCGGTTGGCGGCTTTTCCGGCGGAGGAGACGAAGGTGCGCTAGTGGGTAGTCGGGACGGAGCGCCTGAGCTACCAGAGTCGCGATCGGACGACGTTGTTGAAGATGTGGCCGGCATGGTTCAAGGGTCTTTGTCGGGCGTGTACCTTGATGGCCGAGTGGGTTTCTGCCGACTTGGAAATGTTCGGGATCTGTGGAGAGCACCTCTTCAAGTCCAGCAAAAACGGAGAGGGAAGACGAAAGAAAAGACAGAAACTTTTGTGTGCCACCCGAGAATTGAGAAAAAAAGAAGCAAAAACAGTTTTCAGTCTTTGTTGTGGTTGATTCTTCGCCACACAAAGAACAAACGGAAGGGAGATCAAGAGAGACTGAGGGTCGAGGATTGAAAAGCAAGGGATTGGAAAATGGATCGCTCAATTGGGACCACGGAAAAGCCTGGAGGTTTGACGGATCCAGAGAAAGAGCCTCATCGCCAAATATTTGAGGAGGTACTCTGGAAGGTGACCGTGGGAGGCAATTGACGGTCGAATCGGGGCCAAGGCGAATTGATTTGTCAATTAAAAAGAAACGCGACGATCGACGCGATTGGAATGGAACAAGAGCATCGCGACGCGACACTGGTGGCACAAGATGCCACGACGTCACGAGGTCCAGGCAGACATGGCCAGTGCGCACGGGCCACTCATTTCTCACCACCATGAGAATAGGTACACAGTACAGCGTTGAGTTGTGAGAGAGCCTCATCAGGTACAAGACCGATGAGATGAAGTGTGTGATACCGGAAGATTGGTGAGAAGAAGGGGTGAGAAAAAGACTTCATGTTCAAAACTAAACAGCTTGGAACCTGGCTGCCACACCAAAACCCGCATTGCTTCACGACAGAGGTAATGCCATGTACTTCTGGCATAAGCGTTTAGGACATGCAGCGCATCAGGTACCATTTCGCCTGAAGGCCCGAAGCTTGCCACAGCACGGGCCTCCCTGCCGCAGAGCTGCCCCTCGTCCCATCTGATTTGACTCAAACTCCATTGAGAAAGTGGCAGATGCCCCGCAATTGGGATTTCTGAAGGGAAGTTTCCAAAATTATTGCTTTATCCAAACTCTCAACCTTCCAACACAGTACGACTGTATAACACTTCCAATATCTGGGAGTAACATCACGACATCTCTTCAAGCTGTTTCCCCTCCGGTTCTCCCGTCCCGCTCTCCGCAGCGTCTTTTCGCGCCAGTTCGTCTCGCCGACTTCCATCTCGCTGTCCAACTCGCGCATCATGGCTGCCCTCGACACGTACAAGTACACTCCCGCTGAGGAGAAGGAGGTCCAGCAATGGATCCAGAAGGCCGACACCATCAAGGCATCTGACGACAAGCAGTCCGTCCTCGACGCCCTCAACGCCGACCTCGCGACCCGCACCACCGTCCTCGGCACCAAGCCCTCCAAGGCCGACATCGCCATCTACGAGGCCGTCGCCCCCCTCGTCAAGGCCTGGTCTCCCGAGGAGCGCACCGGCCAGCAGGGCCGCCCCAACATTGTCCGTCTCGTCGACTTTGTCCAGAACAGCCCCCTCTTTGGCCTTAACGTTGCCGACGCCGACAAGATCGCCATCGACACCGACGAGATCCTCTACGTCAAGCCTCCCGTCGACGCCAAGGCCGAGAAGGAGCGCCTGAAGAAGGAGAAGGCCGCCGCCGCTGCCGCCGCTCAGGCTGCCGCTGCCGCCGTCCAGGGCGCCGCCGCCACCGTTGTCGACCGCACCAAGGAGGCCGCTGCCGCCGTCGCCCAGAAGGCCGTCGAGGTCAAGGACCAGGTTGTCCAGGCCGCTTCCGACGCCGTCCCTGCCGCCGCCGCCGCCGCTCAGCCCAAGAAGGAGAAGAAGGAGAAGAAGGTCAACGAGAACCGCCGCCCCAAGGCCGCTCCTCCCCCGCCCGCGCCCCTCTCCCCGGGCCTCATCGACCTCCGCGTCGGCCACATTCTCAAGGCCATCAAGCACCCCGAAGCCGACTCGCTCTACGTTTCCACCATCGCCGTCGGCGACAAGCCCGGCACCGAAGACACGGCCGAGTACGAGGGTCAGGTGTGCCGCACCGTCTGCTCCGGTCTCAACGGCCTCGTCCCCCTCGAGGAGATGCAGGGCCGCAAGGTCGTTGTCGTCTGCAACCTCAAGCCCGTCAAGATGCGCGGCATCAAGTCGTGCGCCATGGTTCTTGCCGCTTCCCCCAAGCCCCAAGAGGGCGTCGAGGACGACCACAAGGGTCCCGTCGAGCTGGTCAACCCTCCCGCCGACGCCAAGGCCGGCGAGAAGGTTTACTTTGAGGGCTTCAACGCCGAGCCCGAGAAGGTGCTCAACCCCAAGAAGAAGATCTGGGAGACCTTCCAGCCGGGCTTCACCACCACGGATGCGCTCGAGGTCGCGTTCGATGTTGATGTGTGCAAGGATGTCAAGGATTTGGAGGGCAAGAGCGGCATTGCCAAGTTGGTGACTGCCAGCGGCGGTGTCTGCACTGTTCCTAGCTTGGCCAAGGCCCAGGTTAGGTAAAACCTTTTTGTTTTGTTGTTGTTTGGGATGATTGGCGTACGAAGCAAAAAGTTTTTGGTATGATAGAATAGAATGAATGAAAAATTTGCTCAGAGTCATTGCGTGTAGTCTTGAAGGCTTTGACTGTTACATTTCATATGTTCAACTACGTCCCGTCACCCTTTTGGCGGTCTTCCTTGCAGAGGTGAGTCGTTGGATGAACAATGGCTTGCTCAGAAACGCATAGCACTCGTGGCTGTCCGAGCACACCAATGGTGTGAATGGCCGACTCTGTGTCCGGTTTTTGTAACTGAGTGTGTAATTTTGGCGGATACAGTCACGGTGATCTCGGAGTCTGGGGGAACGAATGGAAAGGAACGGACATCATGAACAACTTCTGAGGGGTCAACTGAGTGAGAAACACAAGATTCCACACACATCACATCATCGTCCGACAAGCATGAGAAGAGTTGTTATGTATGGTGGTATGTCCAAACAATGAATGACAGGTAATGCTAATGATAATATGGTACACAAGAAAGCCAACTCTCCCCCTGTCAACAATCACACCTCTTTCGATACATATCCAGCCCATTTTATTTTTCTCTTCGCAAACGCCCAAAATGCCACCAACTTCATACATGCGTGTGTCGACATCTATGTATATACAGCAGCAGCAGCAACAGCAAAGTACTCCAGAAACGCCGGCCCATGGATCGCTTTTTGATATCGAACATCCTCCTCCTTCACATCTCCACCAGTCAAGTCAGTCTTGCCTGCCGACAAGCAACAGACGCTTCGCCTCTCCCGTTTAGGAGAAGAAGTACGTGCTGTCCTTCAGTTCCCGGACATCAAAGTCGCCCTTCGCCGGAATTGCTGGGAAGGTCAAGGGAAGCCAGATGGTGAAATAGGGCTTGAACTTGGGCGTGCCAGCCCCAAGGGCCTTCTTTTGTCTCCTCTGCGCGAGGGCGAAGTGGTTAGTGTTCCTCAGCTCCTCCAGAGTTTCCGTCTCGTTGTCGACCTCATCTTCGTGCTCGACTGCTTCCTCGCCGCCATCTTCTTCACCCATCATCTCCTCGTCCATTTCCTGTGCGCTGGCAGCCTTCTTCTCTTCAGAACCACTGGAGATGTTGCCAATAGTAACCTCCTTCAGGTCCTCGGGGACAGTGAGATCCTGGTCGCTCGAATAAAGCTCGTAGATGCTGGCCGGCGTGACCATCTTCTTGCCCCTCTCAACGTCTTCGGGGTTTGATGAGCGAAGAAGTTCTTGACGTTCCTTCTCCAAAAGCAGCTCCTTCTTGGGCCCAAGCTTATGCATCGCGCGCCACCTGGAAATCTCCTGTCCCGGTTTCGAGGAGGCCTCGATCTTGGCCAGGTAAATCGAGTTCTTGTACCGAGCCTGGAACTCTGCAGCCAACCGACCAATGACATCCTCACTGTGAATCCGGATGAAAGAATCGCGAATGACGCCGTTCATAGAGTCGACATCGGCGGCGTGAGTCCAGAACGAGTCATGGACAGCGGCAAAGGTAAGTCCCAGTTCGTCGCACTGCAGCGCGGACAAAAGCATGTGGCTGGCGTCGAGCGAGTGGATGAAGTTGGGTGGGAAAGCCTGTAGCTGTTTCCTCCGGTTGACGGGATCAGATCTCTCAGGGATCGTCATAACGAGATCCTGCATGCATGTCGAGACGGTCTTGGTCCCGTGTTTCCTGTAAGGCTGAACGACCGGCATCCGCAAGGGCGTTGTCCAGATGATGGTTGACTGGAAATTGTTGAGAATCTCGTCACTCTTGAGAGTGACAGACTTCTTGGTCTTGCCAGTAAGCGTTACGTCCGCATCAGTTGTCCCGTTCAGGTTAGGAAATCGTTCGTTTCTTTCAAACTCCTCAAGCTGCTCCGGCGTCAAGGCGCGGCAGACCCGGCCGCCAATTTCTCCAAGCCAGCTCTGAATGTCGTGAGCGCCCTTGAACATGGTGGACATTGCCTTGAAGATGTGCTGCGTCACGTACGAGGCTATGAGAGGGCTTTCTATCCCCGACTCAGCCTCTATGTTCGGATATGCCGCGTCGATCTGCTTTTGAACCTGTTTCTTCGCGCCCACATACGTAACGCCATAAACGTTGGTCATGACGGTTTGCTTCACCACCTTGCGAGTAATCTTGCCATTGATGGCTTTGGCAAACTCGTTTCCCTTGGCGAGATCCTCCTCAATACCCTTGATGACCAACTTGGCAACGGCCGAGTAGACATCGGCAGGACGGTCTCCGGGTATCAGGTTGACTTGCTGTGCACCCCATGTGTCACCACCGAGAGCGGCGTAATGTTGCAGTCCGTTGCAGGTTCCGTCTTGGTGAATCGGGAGATGAGACACATATTGCGTGGGATCCTCCAGGTCAAGTGCCGCCTTGAGCTCGAAGCACGTGGCAAGGCATTGCCACGGATCCTCGGCCTTGAGCCACCACTGGTTACCATTCAGCGGGTTTTCCACCGAGTCGCGAATGTTCTCGACGTTCTCATCGGCAAAGTCCTGACGTTCTTGCAAACTAGCCTTGTCGAAGCCGTAAACGTTGGCCAGGTGAACCTTGAGCCAGCGCAAACCGCTCTCTCCCAAGGGCTTACCCTTTGCAAAAAGCATCAAGCCACGGACATGGTCAGCGCCCATATGATTGAGGTAAGGGGGGATAGGATAAGCGCGTCCACGGAAATCAACGTTGTGCGGGAAGTAGAAAGTCTGATCGCGGTACGCCCTGGCGATTTCCAGCTGGAAGTTCATGAAGCAACGCTGTGAATGCAGGCCCGATCGCTCGTTTTCAACAGCCTTGACTTCCTTGAGCCATGCACGCTTGACAGACGGGTCGTCGGTGGCTTCAGGCTCAGGGGGTAGGTCAAAGACAGGGTTAAGAGGGGGGATGTTCGCGATGGGCTGGCCAGAGTTCCAGACCTCCAGCATAACCTTGAAGACCGAAGAGTTTACCTTCCAGCCTGTCTTGCCCAAGACATCGAGGCCTTTGAGGACCTGATCCATGTCACCGCGAGCGATGGCCGCTTCAGTATAGAGTTTCTGCTCCCTCTCACCGTTCTTAAGCCGAAGCACTGGGGTCTTGGTCTCAAGGTAGGCACCCTTCTCAAACGACACCCAGGGGTCCGGTGTGGTGACCATGGGAAGATGACGGGCAAGGAAATCGGGCACAGGTTCTCGAGCCAAAAGGTCGACGACGGCTTTGTTGGGAACGATGGTTCCAACCTTCTTGCCTTTCCTGAGCTGCATGACGTGGGAGAATGCGGGCTGGTTTTGAGTGATGAGGGTTTTGGTCGCAGGATCCTCGCGGACAAGCTGGATCTTTGCCGTATCGAGAAGGGCGGACAGCAGGGCAGCGCCAACCTTTGTTCGGATCAAAGTCGTCCAGGCCTCATCCTCCATAACGACGTCGACGTCGGAGTCAGCAGCCAAGTCAGCAGCAGCATGGGAGTTCTTGAATCGCAGAACCGAGCGGGGGAGGTGCTGCTTGGACTTGGCCTTGCGGAGTTTGTACTTGTTGGCCAACGCTTCAACCTTTTGTACCTTGATGTCTTCTTCGGCAAATTTGGCGATATGGGTGATGAGACCGGAGAGGGTGGAGCCCTTGTGCGCACCGCCCATGGCGAGCGAGCTAAGAGTGCTGATGATGGTGACCGCAGCTAAGCGTTCAGGGTTGGATTGTCTGATAAAGGGACCGTAGATGCAGCGATCCAGGTCGTCTTTGGTTTTCTTGGGCGCCTGCTCAGACTTTTCAACCTCCTCGAGCATCGTTCGCAGACGACTTTCGAGGGCCTTTTGCCACTGGTAGAGCCTCGAATTGAGGGATGGAGTATCGAGGGTTGTGTTCAGTCCCATTTTCTGAAGGGATTCGTTCTCCTCTCGCCAGCGTGCCAAGGAAGCATCAACGCAGTCCCTTTCCAACTTGGACTGGATCTCCCTCTGTTGGGAAAGGGGCAATGTTGAGATGTCGAAGCCGTCTGGGATCCCCTGGAACATGCTAATGGTCTTCTTGACAAACTGGAGACCGTAGCCCTTTTGCGGAGTGCCAAGAACTTCGGGAATGGCAGAGGTTTCGATCGAATTGAGCAAGTGCTGAGGGAGTTCCTCAGATTGCCCAGAGGTTGTCTCTTGTTGCTGTTGCAGCTGTTGCATCGCAAATGTTTCGGGATCTACGTTGTCGGGCATGTTGTACTTGGGGCACAGCTCGGCGACCTTGGTCAGTTCCTCGTATGTCAGAATTTCGGTGTTGAAGACGGTCTCAAGAGCGGTTTGTGCGGGCAGCAGGCTCAAGTATCTGTCGACATAAAGTTGCATCTTGGCTGGATTGGTGGAGGTAAGAGATGCCTTGAGAAGCAAAGCGACGGTCTCGCCACCAACGTGAACGTCTCTACCGCCGCTGATCATGGTCTCGAAGGACTTGTGGATGTCATCGGCCTTGATGGCCCCAGGCTCTTCTAGGAGCTGGCACACCTTGGCATCAAGATACTGGTTGTAGAGATCCAGATACTCGGATGAGGGCAAAACGTCCATGACAGCGAGGCGCTTAAGAACCTGGGCCGCTCGCTCAAGGCGTCCAACCTGAAGACAGGCCTCAAAGACCAAGAACATCTCGTTGACGTCTCCAGGAATGCCATGGAAGTTGATGCGCGTCTTTGCATAATGAGCAGTATTGTCCCGAACCTTCAACGGGGCCTGTGGAGAAAAGCTCCGCAGTTCGTACAAGGGCGTTGTCGCAGTTTGGGCGGGTTCGTCTAATACGGTGGCGAGATGGCGCTCAAAGCCGACCGTCGCTCGGGGTGCAGGCTGTCTCTTGAGAGGGCTCGGTTGCTGGGTGGTGATGGTGGACAACAACCTATGGGTTGCGGCCAGAGAGGCCCGGGCTCCAAGAGAAGGCGAGCATCTGGGAAGGAGTCTGCCTGAGCCAGCCGAGACGAGGCGGTTGATATGGGGGGTTCGGGTGGCCGAAGCCGTTCGAGGAAGCATCTTTTTCAAGATGTCGAGGGTATCAAGGGCGTAAAGGATGTCGAGATAGTGAGACAGAGCTCAACAGAGCCGGAGAAGTAGTGAGAGGCGATGTGGGTGGTGGGTGGTCGAATCGGGATTAATAACACATTGGACGAGAAAGAGGAATGGACGAGAAGTAGGACAAGTCTGTCGAGCCAAAGACTATCGAATATTGTACAAGGCAATGCGGCAAATGAATGCGATTGCTGTCGGTCGTGATGGTGATGATGTCTCTCTTTCGAGGAGTTGGACGGCGGCAATACGTCGATGTCGAGAGAAGCCGTGTGGGAAGGAAGAGACTCTCTAAATGCCGTATACACAAAAATGACAAGAAGAAGCTCGAGAGAAAAAAAAAAAGACCGGCCGTGTTCTGTTTGCCGACTGGACTGATCTTCTTTACTTTCCGCTTCCTTCGCTGTCTTGCGTCGAGGGGAGGTGCAGCTGAAGTATGCTGAGTGCAGGTCGGGTGGCAGACGAAGATGAAGAAGACCTGAGGGCAGTGAGGTCGAATGGTCTGGTGTGGTAAAAGATAAGACGAATGCTCGCAGGCGATAGGATTTGCTATGGGGACCCTCCCCAAATTTTTTGATACCGCCCGAGCCACCGAAGCCGATGGCCACCTTGGCGTGCTGGCCCACACTGGGCGGCAGCCGGAGTCGTTAAGGTCGTCCCATCACACCCCACCCATCCTGGGCTGTGGCCTGTGCTTTTGCTTAACAGTGGCCTTGACGAAAATTCCATCTCAATGATACGAAAAGTTGATTGGCCAATCTGACTTTTCACTTACACGGCCGACGGTCCACCCCGCCTTCCGACCCACATCTTCCGTCTCGACCCTGAGCGTTGCACCAATTAGAGACCAGAGTAGAGTTACCAGAAGCTCCACGGATTCGCAGGCGACCAGAACATGCTCGATCGCTTTGAATCATTTCTCCATCCATCCCACCTTGCAGTGGCCATACGTACCTATCCACTACAATTCCACCTGAAAGTACTTTCTTTTCTTCCAACCTCCTGGTGCTTTGAATACATACCCTGACGTCTTATCCGAGCATCAACACTTTGGGACAGTCCGGATCAACACATCTCGTCAATTCTCTCTCCACCACATCAACACGACAGTCCTCGATAAGGCCCGAGAGAGACTCCCAGCTTGTAGTTTGCCTCCTCACGCTACCCTGTCGACGGCCATCCCACACGACACGCGATACGAGCAACCATGAGTGCGACGCCCGCTGTTCTCAGAGCTTCAGCCTGCTCGGCCTGCAGGTTCTCTGCTCTACGCCTCTTTGTCAGTAGCTTTGCGACTCCTAGAGCTCCTCTTCCAGCAGCTCGTACCCGCATCCTCTCACCAGCCGCCTCATACTCGACCTTCCGACCCTCCCCTCGACTACAGGCAAGCCCGTCCATCGAAGAACACGCAGAGCCTGCTGCTCAAGAGCAACCCAAAGAGACTGAGGATGTACAAGCAGCAGCCGAGTCTGTTCCCGAGACGAGCAACGATGCCAGCGGTGATGTGCCTTGGTATCTCCAAGTCGACGCCCCAACACATCCTACCCTCGTACACGAGCCGCCGCCGTTGCCAGACATTCCCGAGGGCTCTCCCAAGCTGATGGAGCCCTTGGTTAAGTTCGTGTCCGATGAGTTGGGTATGGACGATCTCGAGCTTCTCGACCTCCGTGAGATCGACCCGCCACCTGCTCTGGGTCCTGAAGTGCTGATGCTCTTTGGTACTGCCCGCAGTGAGCGCCACTTGCACGTCTCTGCCGACCGTCTCGTGCGCTGGCTGCGCAACCGTGGAATTTCGGCCAAGGCTGATGGCTTGCTGGGAAGAAACGAGTTGAAGACAAAGTTGAGGCGAAAGGCTCGCAAGGCGAAGCTTCTCGGTACCACGGGCGTTCCGGGCGGAGCTGACGACGGCATCACCACTGGCTGGATCTGTGTCAACCTTGGCACCATTGGATGGTCAGACATGGAAATGGAGTTCAAGGATGAGAACGGCATGACAAGCGGCTTTGGTGTGCCCCAAAGCGGGACGACGATTGTTGTGCAGTTGATGACGGAGACGCGGAGGGAGGAGTTGGCTCTGGAAAAGCTTTGGAGCGGCATCTTGCGGCGCAGTCTGGAGAGGCAGGATAAGATTGCGGGAAGGATTTCCCAGACCACTTCCGCCACATCACCCGACGCTATAACGGCCGAGACTTTCTTCCCGACACCCATTCGTTCAAGTGGACGGAACCGGAAGCGACCTGACCGCTTGTACTTTTCCACTTCGGCGCGACAGCACGCAAAGGCCGTCGACATTCCCCAAACTGACTTGGCTACAGCAATGGCTGGATGGGAGTACGGCAACATCAGCCCGTCTTCAATCGACACCCTTCTGGCCCAGGATACCACCTCCAAGGTTCAACTCTTATCCCAGATGCAGGACTATCTCTACAGCCTTCCCAAGGAACATGCCCTCTCAGCGGTGTCCCTTTGTGAAGACGGTTCCCCTAGCACATTTATGCGCCTATTCAACCGTGTTATTGAAGGGCTCCCCTCCGCTCAGACGTGGGAAGCCCGCCTTTGGCTCGAAAAGGCTGCCCGTGCTCTCCAGCACCCCGATCACGACCTGACCCGACTAGGCGACCTTGTCCAGGAAATGAAGCTCTCGGGAGCATCCGACCTTGGGCGCGAAAAGTTTGTGGACCTCCTCCGGATGATATTTGCCAGACCAGAGACGACTGACGCGGGCGTTCGCCAACAGGCTTCCCTCTCCATGGATGTAATCGACATGCTGTTTTCACGCGGCGAAAAGGTGATTGAATACGACGTGGTTGTGGCCGTGATTGAATCCCTCCTACGGACCGGCGCCCGCCCACCCGAAGCGCGACGACTTCTCACCCAGTTTGAGGACTTACTTGAGGAGGCCCAGATGGACTGCCCGACAGAAGACGAGATCATCAGGTTACTTGACACGTATGCCAATCACCGCGCCTGGGACAAATTCTGGAACGTCTGGCGCATCTTCCCCAGGTATTGTGAACGCAGGACCGAACGCATGTACACCAAGGTATACGAGCGCATTGCAGCGGAGGACCACCAGGCAATGGCGATCGACGCCCTGAGGTGGTGCGTGGAGGAGATGTGGCATGAGCAGCCGCCTGTGCGGGTGACGGCGGCTATGCTCAAGGCGCTTGAGGCGTGCATTCGCATTGCCGACCCGGAGGCAGAGTTTCTGGTCAGGGACATTGACGACAAGATCTCAAACGCACAGTACATGGATCGTGAGTTTGTCAGACTTTGGCTCACTTTGCACGGGTCTGCTGCTCGGGGCGGTTAAATAGGGAGAACAGTTGTACGATATCATGTGGGTGTATGCTTTATATGTATCATTAGTATAGCACGGAGGCTGCATGCGGATCATGTTCACAGCTTTCAGCCGTCGATGTACTATGTCTTCTACACAGCTCTAGGGCCTCTTCATTTGTTGGCCCATGTTTCGATTATGCTAAGACTACCCTTTCGACTATCAAAGCCTCGCCGCCTCCTTCATGATGTCCCTCAACATGGGCGCCACCTGCTTCCGACTCTTATCCACCCGTCCCTGCACCCAACACCTCGTCCACTCTTCTTTGCCCTCCCCTTCTGAATCCAGCTTTCCATTTGCCCATGTCTGAAGCTGCAATCCTTCCTCTCCGCCATTCTTGTCCACAAACCGCTTCGCAACCTTGACCGCCCCCTCGTTAAACGCCCAGACGAGCAACTCCCTCGTAAACTTGCCATTCGGAGTTGACACCGTCATGACAGCCGCAATGTCCAGCTCCTGCTCCTTGGCCCAGGCCCTCAAAGCCTCGGTAAACTGTTCCTGTGATCCAATCTCCGTCAGGAGATAATCGAACCCCCTCACCACCGTCGATATGCCCACCGCCAGCCCACCATCCGTCCACCGCTTGTAGTCCTTCCTCAGAATATCGCGGTAACTCAGGCCAGCGATTTCCTCTTTGAGAGCGGTAATGTGGTTGAAGTAAGCTGACCTTTCATATCCTTCTTTTTCTTCAGCGGTGGCAGTAGCAGAAACACCAGCTGCCCCAGTAGTAGAAGACAACCGACCCTCCAAAAACTCCACAGCCTTCCTATCCCAGTCCGTAGTCTTATCTTTACTCGTCAAGTTGGTGGTGTCAACCAATATCGGCGCCAGCGCCAGGTGTGCTAGTTGCGATTCCCACTCTTGTCGTCCATCATCTTCCAACCTGCCAAGTTCCTCCCAAACAGGCTTGCAATATTCCACCACCAAACTCATACAACTACCCGCCTTTTCGATAATCCTCGGTTTTGTTCCGGGGGAAACGACGCCTTCGTCATCGTGGTGGTCGATACAGCCTATTATCTTTTCTGGCTTGCCGAAGTGACGAGCGGCGAGCGGGCCGGTTAGGCAGTTGTGGTCTACCAAGAACCACTGGGAGTTTTCTGGCGTGATTTCTTGTGAAGGCGAGGAGGTGTCGTCAAGGGTGATGAGGTCGTCGTTTTGTAGACCGACAGGTTTCAAGACGGCGGCGAGCTCGGGGCGCAAGGCCAGGTCGGCGGTGGGAAGGTTGGATAGGGGGATGTGTAGGGTTGGTGGGGTGGTGCAGTAGGTGCGGAAGTAGGCGAGGAGGATGGAGGAGCAGAGGGAGTCGAGGTCTGTTGTTAAGTAAGAGGTTTGGGTTAGTGTGAAATATTCAAAGGCCGGAAGGTAGGTCTGGAAGATTTACCAGCTGATTCATTTCCTACCACAAAGATCAAAGGGTTCGGACGTTGCGCTGGAGGTGCGCGCAACGCATTGCGAGCTGTGGTGAGGAAGCTCTTGAGGGAGACACGGTGGGCTGCGGAGGACGCCATTGTTGTGCGTCTTGTCGTTGATTGTAAACTAGTTACCAAGAAGCCACAAAGAACTTTCAGTAACACAGCAGAAGCTTTGCTGGTGTGAGACGGTTCCGAATTCTGTGCAACAACAAAAAGAATCTCGGTCCCTTGCACAATGCAGAGTGCACGTCATACAGTAACTCCACGAGACGCGGGACGAGACGATGGGGGAGGGGCCGCTGCGGAACGCGGTAAGGTTGAAGGACGAGAAGGGACGGCGCGGCCTGGGCTTGGCGGTACCTCGGCCCAAACCCCACCATGGCCCGGGCGAGTGTTCACCGAGGTGACCCCACTGATCGTCCCTCCGAAAGCGGAGCCAAATGGGTTACGATAAGGGACAACGGGCCTCGACCGGTCGCTCGTATCGATAAGACCCCGCCAGCGCCCAGCTCACCCAGCGACGGTGATCCCTTGACTTCGACGCCGTGCCTCGGATGGCATCAACCGCCACTCTGATGCCGTGAGTACCGGTTTGTTGGATCTGTTGTGAGTCAAGACTCGGTGATGGTTGGTCGAGTTTAGGTAATCGATCGCCCATCACGAACATCGTAGTGTAAGCAATCAAACGGTCAGTGTTTCGAGCGTGCAAGGCCGTTGTTGATCACCATCCTTCAACCTCATCGTCCGTCTTGATTTCCTTATCACTTACAAGTTGTTTCTCGTGACCTTCTTATCAGTTGTCTTCCGAACTTAACCCCTTACGGCTTGCTTTACAACACATCAGTCCAAAGCCACCTCTTCAGTTCTCACTCACTTCAAAGCATTACACTTTTATCAACACCCTTACCTCTAACATCAGTTCTATACATCTTCATTACAACTCCTACTTCTTTCAATTATATTTAAAACCCTAACATACAATCACTCACTTATACATCACCATGTCCTCCTCCTCCTCCTCTCAAGAACCCATTCCCCCTCCCCCCTCCCCAATCCGCCTCGCAATCCTCGAAGCCGACACACCCCCCGCCACCACACACGCCCGCTACAACGGCTACCGCGGCGTTTTTACTCACCTCTTCAACCGCGCCCTCTCTGCCCCCTCCCAGCAACCATTATCGTCCTATCTTTCCATCTCCGCATACGACGTCGTCAACCACCACCAACCCTCTGACTACCCCTCTCTGTCAGAAGTAGACGCAATCCTAATCACCGGGTCCAAACACTCTGCTTTTGAAAACGACCCCTGGATTTTATCCCTTACAGAATTCGTCAAGAAGGCTGTTACGGAAGGGGATAATGGCCGGACAGTGAAGGTGATAGGGGTGTGTTTCGGACACCAGATTGTCGGTAGAGCGTTGGGACAGACGGTGGAACGCAACGAAAAGGGGTGGGAGGTTAGTGTAACGCGGGTTGGGTTGACGGAGGCTGGGAAGGGTTTGTTTAAGGGGGCGGGGGAGGAGTTGGTAAGTACTTCTTTATTTTATTTTATTTTTCCTTCGAAGTTGCGAAGGAAAAGGGGGTGAGGGGATGCTAATGACAAAAACAGAAAATCCAACAAATGCACCGTGACCACGTCGTCGGTGTTCCAGAGGGTGCGCAGCTGCTTGCTTCTACCAATGTCTGCGAAAACCAGGGGTTTGTTATTCCTGGCAAGGTGATAACGGTCCAGGGACACCCGGAGTTTACGGTGGATATTATGGAGGAGCTGTTGGAGTCACGAAGGGCGATTGGGCTTTTCAATGAGGAATTGTATGGAAGTGGTGTGGAGAGGAATAAGGTTGATGATGGCGTGTTTATTGCACAGGCGTTTTATAGATTTTTGACGCAGGATTGAGATGGTCGTGATGGTATCGTAGCTGGAATCATGAATGGCTCGGTTTACACTTGCATTACGGTAGCTCCTCAAGTAGAGCTCATATCAGCCCACGGAAGCATGAACCATTGATGATACTGTAAGTATGACTTGCGTCTTAGAATGTCTTCCTGTGGTATATGTATATACAGCATGCTAGGTGCTACCTAAATGTAACAATGCTCAACATCCATTGCTTTATAGATCAATTAAACCACCCACCCACCATCCCTTCCTTTCGCCTTTCGCGTTCCTCCCTCTCCGTCTCTGTGTGCTAGTGTATGATAACAAAGGAAAAACTTTCAGAAAGCATGGACATGAGAACGCCACAACACCAATCGCCAAATGCTCTCGATCCCATTCTTCAGTTGTAACGGCATGCATGTGTCATGACCGACCAAAAATGAACAAGCCGACCCAGGGGTATAATATGTTTGGTCTCAGACAACGACAAAAAGGAAAACCAAAAGGAATAATAAAAAAAGACAACGCCATGACTTGAGTGAGAGTAACAAAAGGGAATAGGAGCAAAGAAAACACAATAAAAATAATAGTAGCCGGCTGCAGTTGTATCCAAGGAGGGGCAAGGGTAGAAAAGAAAATGATGAGACTGGTCAATCAGTCTCCATTCAACCGGTAAAGCTCGGCCCAAAAATCGTCATTCGCATCGTCGCTTTGCTGTTCATCCCGCTCGTTGTTATCGATCATCCCATCGAAATCGGCGGTATCCCACCACTCGATAGCCCCGGTCTTCCTGGTGCCAATACGCCTAGGGCTAGCAATCCCAGCTTCAACATCATCGCCTTCCTGAGTGAACTCGAGAGCAGCGCGTCGGGCTCTCTCGTCCGCGATCTCCTGCTCCCGTCTTCTCCTCGCGAGCTGACTATCATGGTACATCTCCTCTCTGGTCCTGCCCGCGAACCCGGCGTCTCTCCAGCTGCCACTAAACCGCATCCGAGCCCGCAGCGCGTTCCAGAAGTTTCCTTGAGAGTACTTCCACGGCTGCTCTCTCATGGTGAAAAGAGTGCAATCGACTGCGCCCTGGATTCCGAGGCTGACCATGCTCACGAACAAAAGCCACTGCGGGTCATCAGGCGAGACCTTGTCGTCGTAGCCTACCACGTGCGAGATAAATGGGAATATCCAGACAATCATGTAGACAAGCGGGTAAGCAAACAGAGCGTAGAGCTGACGCCGGGCTCTCTCACGGTTGCGCGTGACGCCCGAGTCGCCGCCAATTGAACCGGGGGAAACGGTGATCGACGATGGGCGAGTGGTGGGAGGGTTGTCGGATGTCCGCGGAGGTCCCTTGCGAAGCATTGTGAGAATGTGAGTTAGTGTGAGATCGAGATGATATGTGCTTTGGTTGTTGGCCGTGGTGGTGGAGCTTGGCGGCAAGTCGTGGGCGGCGTGGTTCCCGTGCACGGTTGAGCATTCAGAGGGGACTGGCCGTTGCCAATACGAACGAGGACTGGCTGATGAGTTGTCTGATCTGCTGGCTCTGGGCGCTCTCTCGGGAGAATGAACCGGGAGCGGCGGCGAGGGAAGTGGTTGAGAGAGAGGATCATCCGGATCTTCCACCATCAAACGACCATTTTCCCCTGAAGATCGGGGATGAACAAACCCAGGCCAATTCCAGTTAAGGCTCGCTGGCCTATGCTTTGACTTTCGGTTTCCTCTGCTGGCTGGCGGGTCCCTCGCTTCGTCGACACGCAATTCGAACTGGATGGTGCTAATTGATGACACGGACCTGTTGCGGTCCTTAACGACAACATGCTGTTCTGCTGCAGACCCTCTTCGCGAGTTTGGTAGCGACGCGAGAAGTCCGTGCGAAATTAGTCGAGGGGTCGGCGGGACGTCGTTCGTATCCCGCGAGCGCGGGTGGTTCATATTGCCCGAGCTTCTCCTTCCATAATCCTCCAATCTGTTGCGTACGTAAAAGTAAACAAAGAAGTAAATGGCGAGGATACTGCAACAAATGACGTAGCGAGGTACCCAACTGAGAGCCAACCGTGCCCAGCTCTCATCTGTCCGGAGGTAGCAGTAATGGCCGGCCTCCTGGTATCCCGTGCCGTCCACAAAGGCCAAGCTTGCGAACAACACGGGAAAGAAGTAGTAAGCCCCGTATGCCCAGTGTCGGTAGCGATAGAGGCCGGTCCGCAGGCGTAAGATGGTCATCAGAAGATGGATGGCGATGAGCAGGACTGCAATGTCGGATGCCTCAATACCTAACGCGAGACCAAACCCGGAAATTTGGCAAAAGGCCGAGTCGGAGCGAATAGGGCCTCGAACCAGGTGTGCAATCGATGGGATCAAGAACCATACTGACTTGATTAGGTCACTTTGAATCAGCAACACAATCAGTCTGCGGAATCGATGGTTAGTACTTGATCAGATCTTATGAGAGGTGGTATACTTACTCATGCCTAAACGTCTTTCTCATCTTCACGAACCAGTAAAGGGTCGAAAGAGTTAGGATGAGGCTGATTGAAGAGAAGGTAAGTGAGACAATGGCGAGGTCGTTTTTCAAGTCGAGATCCTCTTCTGATTCCCCAAATTCATCCCGGACCATTCCGGATCTGAAATCGGCATTGTTGGTTTGTGGCGTCTGGCTATTGAAGGCCGACTCCAAGATTGTACTGATGATAGCCATACCGTATGGCTTGAAGATCTACTGGTATAGGTCGATGATGAGATATCGGCGGCGGCCAGCAAGGACGACGTCGTGTCTGTTGTTGTCTGGCCGACTTTGAGTCTAGCCTACGTTCACCAAGGCAGTCCATCGGTCCTCCGGTGCATCATGTAGGGGCCTAGTTTGGTTGAAGTCGGTTGAGTCGGAACCCGACTCAAAAGAGCAACGTCGGTGCAATGGCGTGTATCAGTCGGACGTGGAAGGTAAGAAGCCGGCGGGAGGTTGAAGCTTGGGTTGACAATGGAAGAGATCCGGAAGGATGGGGCCGGGAGAGGCTGAGTGTCTCTAGAGAGGGCGGCGGTCACAGTGACGAAGGAGGCACCGAGAATAAGTGAATGAGATGCAAGCACGCGCACCGCTCTTTTGTCTTTTTCGTTGGCAAGAAAGAGCAAACAACACTGTCTGACCGTCCTTTTCCACACTCTTCCTAGTGACCAATCTGGTGTCCAATTCCTCCCTTCTTTATTTTTTTTTTCTTTCCCTATGAGAGTTGCAGAATCGGTCGTTTGTCGTCGTTAGGAGTCGATGTAATAGTTGATGTAGTAGTCGATGTGGTAGTATGTATTCGGCGGAGGCGTCTGTGTAAGTAGTCCGGAGGTAGGATGCTGGCGTTATCCAGGTCGGAATGGTGATGAGTTATTCCCGACTGAAGGTGAATACTATGACCAGACCAGGCCAGGACCCTTTGAGGTGAAGAATGAAGGGATAGATGAGTAAAAGTATAGGGAGGCGGCGGAAGAAGGGCGGAGTGAAAATAGAACAGGTCCAATGATGTAAACGGAGTACCCAAAGGGGTACAATGGGGCGAGCTAACGTTGTTTTACCCTTGTTACCCCATGAATGAATAATGTTTGTGAGCAGATGCGGAAGGAGTTGGAAGATGATATGCAGGGCCGGCAGGAAGAGCAAAAGAGTTGAAGAAGGCAATATTAGCGGACGATTATGTGGATTTCATTCAAGGGGACAAGGCCACTCGGAGGAGAGAGATCCTTCCTGGCTCGTATGTACTGGTTTGAGGTTTGAGCGAGGGTATGGACAGACCCGACTGGAGATGGAGACTGGTGAAAGATCGGTAAGGTACCAGTAGTAGGTAGGCAGAGACTGAGAGACAGGACTCATGGATGAGAAATGGAGACGGGAGGCAAACTACTTGTGGAATCTCCAGGGCTACCATACCATACAAGTTAGCTTGGCTTTGAATAACATTTCAACCTCGACGGGATGCTTGCTTTGCCAGGGAAAACGGAGAATCCAACCCCGGAACGGTGAGCCGTGGCCCGTGGGAGCAATCCGAGCAATCCCCCATCGTGGGCACTTTTTTGGTCGGGCGGGTCCTGTCAAGCTTAGTCTCAGTTCTCAGACCCACTAACCTCCGAACCCCACCCCCCCTTTTCTGCGGTAGCATCGAGGAGAGGAGACCCACATTTTGTGGGGTGGGTCCGCTGAGCGCCGTGGAGGAGGTTCTGTGGAAGAGACTATGTCAAGCTTGCAAGCCTGGCTGCAACAAGAATGCTTGCTTGAGGCTTGCTTGGCTTGTTAGCGTAACAGGAGTAAATTGGGTGTGAGGTAGTAACTCCCGCTCGCTTGGGTCGTCCCGGTCCACATCGGACAAGAAGTGATCAACATCACCACTCGAGACAAATCCTGACAATGTGACACGGCTCTGACGGCCAGGCCTTGTCCTCTAATGTCCAGCACTGGCCAGTACTGGCCGGGTCTTTTGTTGTTTGACTGGCTGGATTTCAACAAGCGAATGAGAAACGGTGGGGACTCGGGAAAGCACTTCTCAAAAGGAAGAAAAGTCCAGTTGGGCTGCTGCTGGCCTGCTGCTGCTGCCTCTCAGACTCCAGGTGACCCAACATGCTGTGACTGAAAAATGTCGTTTCCCGGAATGCCCGCTGCATCTCTCAGTCAATGTCCAACAAGCAGGCGTCACCAAGGTGCGTTTGGCGTGTGCAATGTGTGTCTTGCCTGCTCTGCCTGCCTTGGACAAAATAAGAAAAAAGATTGGCGAGAAGGCGCCGATTGATGTGCCAAGATACCTTAGGTAGACGGCAGCGGCACTGCGGCAGTAGACCTACCGTAGAAACTCGCGAAATTTGCAATAGGTCCGTCTCCCTTAGACCGCTGAAGTTTGGCATAAGGTAGTATAAGGGGGTGGCGTATTGCCAGGCTCAGCCCGCGTTCTATATAAGTAAATATATGTACGTTAAGGCGGAGGTCGTTGTATTTGGTCGGCGCTAACCGATCTAAACCGTTTCTATTATATTATATTCGGGGGGATCTATTCTATTTTACTAATATCACGGGTAAACACGACCAAGGTAGGTAGAATAGGATATACGATATTACACGAAGAAGGAAAAGAGGAAAGGGAGCGAAGCTATACACGGGTGGCTGCCCTTATAAGGGCACGGCGCATAGACCATGCGCGCGCAGGGCGCGCGTAATTATATGACCGGGACCGCGACCGTATCGCTGTACGACCGTGGCGGCGGGCCAGCCGAATAAAATTATAATTATTTCAATAGTAATTATAACCTTAGTATAAATACGTAACCAAATTACGTACAATTATTAAATTAAGCCTATAATACTACCCCTAATTAAAAAAAACCGTATAATTAATTATTATTATATAAAATAATAAAAATCCCTATTAAACGTATCGCTATACTTCGAAAAATTTCTATAGCCGCGGCGGTCTTTAACCGTAGCGACCTCTTCCTTACCTCCTTCTATTCCTCGGCCGGAATTTCCGTATTTTTTATTAGCGAATCCCCTTCTTCTAATAATATTTTTAATTCCTCCAATTTTTATACTTCTTCCTTAAATTTCTTCCTTTTGGCTTTAACCTAATTTAATAATACTAGGGCATCGGGATATTTTTCGTAAAATTCCCTAACCTTCTTTAAATATATTACTACGTTAATATATAATTACTAATTAAACTTATAAAGGGGAGCCTAAATAATATAATATATTTAATAACCCCTTTCCTTCTTATATTTATCGATTTTTACAAAATCCTACTCGAAAGAGTCTTCGCCGTTATCTATTTAATATATAATCTTCCTTATATTGGTACAGATATTCTATTATTATTATATTTAGCCTAATAACCCCGTTAATAATTAAAATTTTATTTTATTTATATTAAAAATCCGTCTATACTTTATATTAATTAATAATTTAAGAATAATGGAATAAATATTAATTTTAATAATTAGGAAAGAGCCTTCGAAAAGCGGAGTAAATTTAGCGTACGGGCGACCGGTTTCGAAATTCTAAATATCGAAAAGGATTATATCGCCCGGTTTATAAACCGGGGCGTCTAATTTCCTAATATTAACGTTATCCTCGTAATATTATTATATTTACTTTATTTTAATTATTACAAAGTCGAAAATAATTTTAAACCGCTCTATTATTTTATAAATTTTAAAGAATTCGGCTTTTTAAACTTTCGATAATTCGGGAAAGTAAAGAATAACCGGTTTAATACTTATACGCGGGTTAAAATTATAATTAGTAAAGAAAAGGGATATTCTTATAATTTTAAAAGTAGTATTATTTTTTATAAATTCTATAATTAATAATTAATCGACCTAATTATTTTAAGCCCAATTAATATAAATTTTTAAGTAACGTTCTATTTCGGCGTTAATACGTTCGGTTTAATTATTAATAAATAAATAGAAAATAGACGAAGGCTTTAAATTTATTTTTAATTTTAAAAATAAAATCTTCTAAAACGTCGAAATAAATTATATATTACAGTCGGAAATAATAGTATCGGATACGCTATAAAGGCTATAAATTCTATTAATAAAACGCTTTATTAATTCCTTTATTATTAAAGTTTTATAAAGGATAAAATAATATATTTTTATTAACCGATCGATAATTATTACGATATATTTAAATTCCTATCCCCTCTAAAAATAGGGCGTTAACGGGGTAATATAATTAATAGAAATATCCTTCTATAGCGTAAAAAGAACGGTTAATAATTTTAATAAATTATAAGGGGAATATCGTAAAGGCTTTATCTTTACGTATTAAAAATATATTTTATAATATATTCTAACGGATTAATATATTCCTAATTAGAAATAAGATTATAATAATAAATAGAAGATTTTTTCTTTATTTAAATACCCTATTAATAGCGAATTGTAAATATATCGAAAGAGTTATAAATAAAGAGCGGAGTCGTTAAAATCTATAATAATAGTATTCTTAAAATAGGTACGTCCTTAAATAGTATAATATTTTACGAATAAAGTTTTTACTATTTATTTACGCACTTCTTTTAATTATATATAACGGTTAGGGTCCGATAAATAAGTTAAAACGTTTTATAAAAAGGTAAACTTCTCGTAAAACTTTATTACTAAATTATTTATTAATTTTTTATTTAGGATATTTAATTCGTATAAATATTTAATTCCTATTAATTCCTTTAATTTTATTTCTTTTAAAACTTTATACCTATAACCGACGAAGTTTCCTACGTCTAATTTATCCTCCGGCTTTAAAATAAAAGTATTATTAATAAAGAGGTTTTTATTTAATAAAATTTTATTACATATTAATAGCTATTTATTATTTACGTTTTTAAAGATATTTTCTAATTTACGATTAAAGGTATCGGAGCGAATTTAAAAGGAACCCGGTCGGTATTTAATTATAAAATTAAAACGAAATAAGAATTAGGATTACTTTATATAGTAGGGCGTTAATTATTTATTCGTTATAAATATTTTTAAATTCCGATAATTTATAAGGATTTTAAACGGTTATTATACTCCTTTAAATTCCAATTTCTATTCCTCTAATACTTTAATAATAGTTAGCAATTCTTTATTATAAATATTATAATTATATTCGGTAACGGAATATCTCTAATTAAAATAAGCGACCGGTTATAAAATATTATTATTATTATATTATAATAAAGTTCTTCTATAAACCTAATTTAAAGTATCCGTTTCTACGATAATTAATTTAAATTAATTATAAATATATAAAATTAATCCGCTCGTAAAAACTCTCTTCAATACTTTAAAAGAATTTTAATACTATTTTATCTATTTCTAATCTATAAGTACTATCTTTTTAATTAATTTGTAAAATAGTCCTATTATAATTGAAAAATATTTTATAAAACGTCGGTAGAAATTAATAAAACCTAAAAAGCGTTATAACAAACGTTTAAAATCGGGAACCTACTATAATATAACGGCGGCGACCTTTTCAGGATCTATTTTAATACCACCGGGTATAATAATTAAACCTAAATACTTCGTACGTATTATATAAAATTCGCACTTATCGATATCAATTTATAATCCTACCTTAATTATTTATTCTAAAACCTTATTAATATACTATTCGTATTCCTTTTTATTATTAGAATAAACTAAAATATTATTAAAATATACGGTTACGTAAACGTCGAAAATATTATATAAGATATTATTAATATAATTCTAAAACGTATTTAATACGCCTTAAAGGCCAAATAAATAAATTAAAGATTCGAATAAATTGAAACGAATAATAAACGCAATTAACTATTCGTAACCTTCCTTAACCCGTATCCAATTAAATATAGTAATAATATTTAATTTAATAAAAATCTTTATTTTATAAATCGAATTTAAAGTCTCTTTAATTAATAGGAACGGGTAGCGGGATTTTAAAATAATATTATTAATACTTCTATAATCTACGTAAATTCGGACTTTACCGCCTAATTTTTTAATTAAAAGGATAAGGGCAATTGCGGTTAATTATAAAGGGCGGATAAAATTCTTATAAAAATTATTATTAACCTACTATTTAATAACCGAAATTTCGATAAGGGACGTTGGGCGAATACGAACGCTAAACGGCTTAGCGCTTAATAATAATTCAATTTTATAATTATAAATATAATAAAATAGGACCTCCTCCGCTAATTAGGGTAAGAAAGTTAGAATATTCTTATAGTACTATTCGGGGATTTTAATTATAACCTCCTCCTTTAATAATATTAGCCGTCGATTCTTTTTAAGAAATTTCTTCGTATCCTCCTCTATAATTTTATTAAAATTAATTTATTTAGCGATTTTAATTATTATAATCTAATAGATAATTTTTTTATATATAGGAATATCCTAATTAAAATTACTTATTAAATTTAATAACTTTACTAAAACCGCGGCCTTAATATTATCTTTAAAATTATTACCCGCTATAATTTTAATAAAATTATAAAAATTCTTTAGTAACGTATCTTTATATTTCTTACCTTCCTTATTTTAAATATTATTAATAATCTCTTCGGTTAAAATAATTTCGTTAAATTCGTAAATAGCGGTTAAATATTCGAATTCTATATATATTATAATTATAAATTATAAATTATCCCTTTTATATAGGAAATTAAACGTAATAATATTAAATTTTTTAATATCCTTCAAATCCAATAAATTATTTACCGTTTTAAACGAATAGGGATTATATTCGTAATACGTACCGGCTAATATACGCCGACTATTTAATTTAATATAAAGTTCGTAAACTATAAAATTCTTAATTTTAATAAAGAGAGCGGCTATTCCTAAAATACTTTAAACTTTAATACTAATTTAGTTAGTAATTAAAGCTTTAAACGGAATAATATTATAACGAATAAGAGGTCGAAAAGGTTTAGAAGCGGGTAAATTATAAATAGGAGCGGGGTTAATTTAAAAAGCAAACTTCTTCTAAAGAATAAATTTATTTTAAAGAACGGACTTTATTTTAAAAGCGGCTAAAAATATAGCCATTGGGGTTAATTCTTATATCGCAACTAGGGAAATAGCCTTAAAAACCGGCGTATTCTCTTTAAGGGGGGTCGTTATTAAAATAAATTTAAATAAAGCCCTAATAATAATAATTATAACGTTATTAAAAATAGTATATAATATTATAATCAATTCGTTAAATAAATCTATAGCAAAATAACGACCACGGCAATATTTAAACTATACGTTATATATATTATAATTAATTTCGGGTTTATAGAATTATATTTATAAGAAACCTAAAATTACGGGGTATTTGGGGGAAATATTATATATTAAAAAAGTAACGACCTTATCGTAAAATCCGATACGGAACTTAACCCTCACCCCCTTAAAAATAATACTTTTAATTATATTATCGGCTAAAATTAACTTCTTTAAGCATTAAAATTTAAAACGCGGAAGGTTATTTTTTATTATAAAAAAATAATCGATAAAAGCGAATATAAAATATCTACTATTAACGAAAGTAATATAATAATCTTTATATAAGCCGGTTATTATATAGGAAGAAAGGAATATTAAATTTAGGGTAATAAAATTATTTAAAAATTAAATCCGTATTTCTTCTAAACCCTTTAATTTTAAGGAATTTAAAACCTTATTTTTCTTAATTAAAAATCGTAATAACCGCTAAGGCTTCTATACGCAATTAAGTATAAAAGCTATTTATTTTCCGGAATATTATAATATTCTTCACCTTCGGCGGTTAAAGCGGCGGGGGTAATAAAGGCGGTTAGAATAATATTAACGGCGCAGACTTCAACCTATTAACTCTAATTACGTTTTTTTTTCTTTTTATTACCCTTACCCTTATTATTTTAATAGCCCTTATCGCCGTAATTTATCGAATTAATATAATTATAATTAATATAACCCTTTTAATTATAATAATAATAAAGGCCCTTATATATATATTAATCGAAGATATCCTTATAAATAAATATAATTAAATCGACGGCGTCTAAATCTATTTTATTATTACCCTAATTAATAGGAATATTATTAGAATTAGTACGAAGGGTAGAATTAGAACTAGCGGCGGGAACGGTACTAATAATAGATAAATTAAGGGCGTAATTAATTATCTTCTAATAATAATCGGCATTTTCGAAATTAATAGTAATAATATAATATAAATCGAATTAAACGTAAAAGTTATTAACGGTTAGAAGGTTATAATAAATAAAATTATCGCGAAAATATTTATTAATTTTATTACAAAAATAATAAACCTTTATAACGTCGTTACAACCGACTAAATTATAAAAATTAGTAAACTTTTATTTAAATTCGGTAAAGGGGCGGTTCTTTATATAATATTCTTCGAAATAGCGGCTAATATTATTAACTAAATTAATATTCTTAAAATATTTAACTAAATAATTTATAAATTCCTTTCTAATTTTCTAACGCTAAATATCCTTAGGCTTATTATTTTAAATAGTTTAAAGCTCTTTACGAATATTAAATAAAATCTTTAAACCTAAAAATATAGCCGTCTTAATAATTTTAATACCCTTATCGGGGTAGAAGAAAGTATCGACTTTTTATTAAAATTAAATACAAAAACGTTAAGTAGCGAAGATTTTATAGCGGGCAACGGCGCCGCTAAACTCCTCTCCTATAAAAATAGGAAGGTTATTAATAATTTAATAATAGCCGGATATAATATTAATATTAATAATTTTATTTATAATATTCGTATTAAATTAAATCGTAAATTTTAAAATAATATTACGAAGGGTATCGTTATATTTATTAGCGGTAAATTTATTAACTTTAAAGGATTAATATTTAATAATAAATTAATAATATTTAAAATTTATATCGTCGAATATATTCTAAACGTTATTAATAATACGGCGGTTAATAAATATTTCCTTACGGTAATCCTTAACGATAAATAGAATTTTAATATAAATACGGGTAATAAATATAATAATTAAGCGGAAAATAAAGTATTTAACGATAATACCAATTCCGGATAAATAATTTTTAAAGACCGCTTCCTTATCCTCGTCCTCTTCGACAACGGTAATAAAACTATTAATATTTTAAAAAATAGGAAATTCGCGTAAAATAATAATATAAACGTTAATATTATAAATAAATAAATCGTTTACCGTAAAAGGTTTATTAATATTCAAAAAGCGAAAAATCGTAAAGAATTTATCGTTACTTCTTAAGAAGTACGCAAAATCGCTATTATTATTTATATTAAATATTAATAAACGGAGAGAAAGTCTACAACTTGCAAAACGATTTTAAGAACGGAAAGAGAAAAAAAGAAAAACGCAACGCTTACTTTTATCCGCTAAATAAAAAAAAAACCACCCTTATTCTTTAAATAAAGGGACGCGGCTTTAGCGAATAATTATCAGTCGAAGCTATCGCAACGAAGGAGATTACTTTAACTATCGAAAAAAAAGAGAGAATACTAAATTTAGCGATTTACGAATAAGGCGATTTTAATATATTTAAATAATTGAAAATTATATATTATAAACGTAATAATAAAGTATAATATATTATTACGGGTAAATACGACTAAAGTAAATAAAATAGGATATACAATATTATACGAAGAAGGAAAAAAAGAAAGGGAGCGAAGCTATACGCGGGTAATTGCCCTTATAAGGGTACGGCGTATAGACTATATACGCATAAGGCGCGCGTGGTTATATGACCGGGACCGCGACCGTATCGCTGTGCGACCGCGGCGGCGGGCCAGCCGAGTAAGGTTGTAATCATCTCAGTAGTAATCACAACCTTGGCACAGGCACGTGACCAAGTCACGTGCAGTCACTAGGCTAAGCCTATGACAACTAAGGAGATTGGCACAATTTTTCTTCCTCTTTTAAATACCCTAATCAATACCTCCATTTAGAATACCCTTATTTTATTTATCCTTATCTCCTAACCCTAATTATAATATAATACAATATAATATTATAGCCTTATATTTCGAAAAGCCAAGAATCCTTATTAAATATATCTTTATTATTTATAAATAAATAAAGGAAACCTATTATTTAGAGTAAATAAGGGTAGTATTGACGTTCTTTTCCTTCTAGATATAACCGATAACTTGTATAATTTTAGCCAATTTAAAGAAGGTTATAATTACTTCATCGTCCTTCGAATACCGTTATCCCCTAACGTAAAGGAGGGATTAAGCTTAATAGATTTCGAAAAGTATATTTATTATAAGTAGGTTTGTGAGCGAAGCCGTAAAATTATCGAAAACCTTATTAAATTTAATATTGAAATTTATTATTATATTATAGATTTTAATAAATATTAGGAGAAGTGGGACGACTATTTGAAGATTATAAGGTTTTAGTTATTACGGCACCAAATTATCGGCAACGCTCCCTAAGCGTCTTAGCACCGAACCACTAGCGGAGCACAATCGTACCCACAATTATATTTCTACCTTATTTATATATATAGTCCGGGAGTAAAATTTTCGCTACTCTCTCTCAATCCTCTCCCCTTTATATAATAATACATTTTCTCTAAACTTCTATTAAATTAATATCGTAATAATTTATTATACCTTTCTATAATTAATAGCCCGACGTTTATTAAACGTTTCGCTTTAATTAATTTATAAAAACGGTACTAATTTTTTCTAATTATATTTTATCGAACCCCTTTCTACGAAATCCCTTATCCTTTTTATTAATTACTATTTCGACCGAATATTATTAACCCTTCGTTAATTTTATAATTGAATATTATTAATTTTTTTCCGCTTTTACGCCCGCTTAAATCTAAACCCAATCCTAATCATAAATTTAAATAACCCTAAAACGTCCGGTATAAATACTCCGAACCCTAATTCTAATAACGAATAATAAATTTTCGCTATTAATTTCTTTCCTTCCTATAATTAACTTTATATTAATACCGCTATCTATAATTTAAAGGACGACTTTTTTCGCTTTATAAATATTATAAAAACAAATTTTAAACTCCTTTTTTAATTTTATATTTATTTTAATACTATTAAAGCCTAATTTAATCGTACTTAGGATTATATTTATGATACCTAAACCCAAATTATAATAAATTTCAATACTACTGTTTATTTTAAAGTTTAATTTCGTAATTATATTATTAAATTTATTTAAAAAATTATTAAAATATAGAAGTAAACCGATTAAACCTTCTTCCGCGTTTCCGAATTCGAAATTATTATCCGCTTTTAAATTATTCGGGCTAATATAACCGATTAATAAATTAACGTTACCTAATTTAAGGTTAATCGATATATCGCCGAAATTACATTTTAAATTCGTTAATATATTGTTAATTAAATTAACTTTTAACCTTTATTTATTACTCTTTATTTTTTATCCCCCTCCCTATTTAATTATATTCGTAGCGTTAAACCCCTTATTTTTATTAGCGCCGAACGTTCTTTCGTAAAACGATAAGAGGAATATATTAATTAAAAATCTTTTATCGGTATTAAATTTATTATCGATTATATTATTTATTTAATATTTACCGATTAAATCCTTTATATTTCCTAATATTTTTTTAACGACGCTTTTATATATATTCGCTTTAAAATTAATATAGTTATAATTTCCCTTTAGAATTTTATTACTTAATTTACGGGCTTTACCGATTTTTAAAATTTTTTTAAATAATTCAATTTATATTATATTACTTTTAATATTTATACTAAAATAATCCGGGAAATAAACTATTTATAATAAAATACCTTTCCTTTCGCCGATTTTATTTCTATATTTATTAAATTCGCTAATTCTTACAAATTTAATACTCGCTATTATATCGACGCCTTTAAATTAAAAATTAATAAACGCCTTTAAAATACCCTTATTAACGTTATTAATATTAACCGCCCGGCCTTTAACGATTTTAAAAATTAAATAAACTTTTTTTATAAATTTATTATTAATTTATTAAACGCTAATTATTATATTAGTATTTCGCTATTTACCCCCGCTTAACCCGCTAGCGACTCTATAATTTTTAATAAAATTTCTACCCTTATAGGGAAATTTAATAACCCTATTTTTACGAAAGAACGAACCCGCTATAAAGTAGAAGGCTTATATATATATTATAATAGAGCTAATTATTATATTATAATTTATATAATTAAAGCGAAATATAAAATTTAGGCCTCTATTCCCGTTTAAAATACTCCGGTTTCGATATTAATATTTAAAGCGGGAAAAGCCTAACTTCTAATAAAAGTCGCCGTTAGAGGCGTAATATAGAAGAATTAAAAAATTTATATTTATATTCTATAGGATTAAATATTAATTTCTTTTTTTTAAATTTTATTCGCTCTAATAATATTTTCGAAACGTTATATTCTATAATAATCGATTCCGGGTATTTATTAATAAACTTTATTAATTTTTCTTTTATATAATAATATATTCTCCTTTTAATACTTTTCTACTACTTCCGTACCCTCTATTTAATTAATAGTTGCGAAAGTAATTCTATTTTTTATATTTATATTATATTTTACTTTATTAATTCTTTCATAAATCGCTTTACTCTTTTTATTTAACCTTTCGGTAGCCCTACTATTATTTTTAATTTCCTTTAGTTAAAAAAGTATAACTTTATTATAAATTAATTATAAAATATTATAAATCTCTTTAATTTTACCGTTAAAAAAATACTTTTATTTCCTTCGTTTTTTATTAAAAATATATTAAACCTTCCTTTATTAATTATAACCCTTCGAATATTATTAAAAATTAAACCAATACCCCGAAACCTAATTTAACCCTTTGCTAAATTACGAAAATTTTACTACTATTTTATTTCCCCCTATTATACTTTAAAGGCTTATTCCCGCCCGAATAGCTATAATTAACCGTAAAATATAATTATCCGCTTATTATTTACTTTTAATTTTATTTTAACGTACGAAAAACCCGGTATAAAAATTTTTAAATATATTCCTTATTAATTTTACCGCTTTATTAAAATTATAGTACCTTTCTTTAATATTAATAATAATTCGCCGACGGTTATAATTCTACTCCCCGACTCTAATTTTAAAGATTTTAATTAAATTTTTAATAATTTTAATAATATTATACTTCGTATAATTTTCGTTAATTAATTTATACTTATCCCCCTTTACCGGTTTTTAATTAATTATTAAAATTAAATAATAGAATAATTATAATTCCGGGCTATTTCGGCAAAAAATATTTAAAAATATATCGATAGAAAATTAATATTTATGTACGTAGAGATTATTAAAATTTTATTAAAATACTTTTATTACTTTTAAAAAGCTTTCGACCCCGAAATTACGAAAATAATACCATTTTACCGCCCCTTCGACTATAAAATCGATTTTATCCTCGGTTAAACCCCCCTATATTACCGCCTATACCCTATATCCTAAAAAGAATTCCGCGTTATATATAAATATTTAAATAATTATTTAATTTTTAATTTTATTCGCTTAAATTCGTCTTTTATAATTACCCTTATATTCTTAGCCTAAAAATTAAAGGGTAGCGTACGAATTTATATCGATTATTATAAATTAAATAATATTATAATAAAAAATAAATATCTTATTCCCTTTATTCGTAAAATAATGAATTCCTTCTATAAAGCGAAATAATTTAATAAATTCGATATTATTATAATTTTTAACCGCTTACGTATTACCGAGGGTAATAAATAAAAGATTGCGTTTATTATTAAATTTAATCTCTTCGAATATTTTATTATAAATTTCGGTATAATAAACGTATTGGCGTCGTTTTAATATTATATTAATTATATCCTATTTAATATTTTAAATAAATATATTATAACTTATTTCGACGATATATTTATTTATAACGGGATTAAAACGGAATATAAACGTTATTTCGAAAACGTTATAAAGAAATTTATAAAAGTAAATTTAATTATTAATATTTAGAAATACGAATTTTATAAATATAAAATAAAATACCTAAGGTTTATTATTTCCTACGATAATTTACATATAAATTCCGAAAAGGTTAATATTATTATTAATTAGGGCGTCCTAAAAACCTTAAAAGATTTTTAACGTTTTATTAATTTTGTAAATTTTTATCGCAAATTTATTAAAGGTTTTTCTAAAATCGCTTAACCCTTTATAACCTTTATATTTTATAATAAGTAAATTAACCCTATATTTAAAACCGCGGTTATAATATTTAAACGTTTAAAGAACGTTTTTATTTCGGCCTCCGTCTTTATATATTATTACCCCGAATATTAAACCGTTATCGAAATTGACGCTTCGGATTAAACGTCCGGTAATATTTTTTCCTAAATCGATAAGGAAAGGAAACGCTACTTTATCGCCTTCTTTTCGTTTAAATACTCCCCGGCCGAATATAATTACGAAATTTATAATAAAGAATTCTTTATTATTATTAAAACTTTTAAAGAATAGCGCTCCGAATTTTAAAGAATTAACAACGTTATTAAAATTATTATTAATTATAAAAGCCTTTAATATTTTATAATAATAAAATTCTTTAATTAATAATAGGTTCGGTAATTTAAATTTTTTAACGATTTCCGCTTTAAAATTATATATTACCTAAACGCTTACGCAACCGTCCCCAACGCCTTTTCCCGGTTGCTTAGAAATATTTTAATAAATAAACGTAATTTCGGTAACGATTAAATAACGAATTATATACGTATTTTATTACCAAAAGAAAATTAAATTAAAGAATTAAATTTTAATAATAATAATAATAATAATAACGAATAATTTATAAAACTTTTAATTTTTAATATTAAATCGCTAATCGACGATTATATTAATATTATTTACTTCGTTTTATTTAATTCCCTTATAATTATTATTTATTTTTAAAATTTTAATTATAAAAAATTCCCTAAACGTATTAAAAAATTCGTAAGGGCTATTATAATAGATTACGAAATCCTTTACGGCCGGATTTTAATTAATAAATAGGTTTTTATCCCCTCCTACGACGAAATTCGCTTTTAAATTCTTTAATATATTTATAATTTAACGCTTAATAATTATTTAAATTATTTTAAAACTTATAATTTTATTTAACGGATTTATATTTAACCTAATTTATTTAAAGATGTAATTACCTTCGTTTAGGGTTATTATTTCTATACTTAGGTTAAAAATTTTAAATTTACGCCCTTAAGCTTATTTAAATTTATACCGATCCTATTTCGCTAATAATTTAACCTTTTAATAAATTTTATCGGCCCCCTTTTCGAAATTAAAAACAACGGAAAGACGTATACCTATATTATAGTAATTATCGATTATTTAACGAAAATATAATATTATATTTCCATTTATAATTTAATTACTAAGGGAATCGTTAACGCTTTCTTCTACGAAATTTACCGTTTATATAGTATTTTTAATTTTATCGTTTCCGACCGCGGTTTTTAATTCGTCGCTACTTTTTAACGGGAATTTTATCGATTCTTCGGCGTTTAATAAAGGCTCTCCTTATTTACTTATTTAAAAATTAATAATTAAATAAAAATTGTAAACGCTTATATCGAATAATATTTATACGCTTTCTATTCTTATTATTAAAATAATTAATTTATTTAATTACCCTTTACCGAATTCGCGGCGAATAATTATATTTTAAAAATTATAAACCTTTCCCTATTTTTTATTAATTATAATTAATACCCGAAAATAAATACCGAACCCTTTTAATATTATAATACCCCTATATCGCCAGTATAATATTAAAAATTATTCGACGTTTAAGTAATTAAAGAGTTAATAAATTATATTACTATTAAGGCCCGTTTATTTATAGAAGAGGTTTAAAAAAAATAAAAGCGTTATATTAATATTTATAAATTAGATGCCCTAAAGTACGTAATCGGGGATAAGGTTTAGGTTAATATTAAATATTAAGATTAGGGCCGTTCGTCCTTTAAATTAATTAATAAATAAATAAATTTATTTGTCGTTAAGAAAATATACTATTAAATAATCGCCTTTATTATAAACGTAATATATAAAATCTTCCTTATTTTTTATACCTCCTTTGTTTAACTTTATTAAAAGGGTTTATTTAATTAAAAAGCTTTTAACGAAACCTTCGATTAATAAATAAAAGGCGCCGTCGTTTCTAAAATAATATTTAATAAAGAAGAATAATACTTCGAATATATTTTTAATTCTATATAATCCTTAAAGGGTAAATTATTTTATAAGATTAAATAGCCCTAATTTTACCCGTTGGATTAACGCCCCGTAAAGGATTTCTAAGCTAATATAAACGATATTTAGGATTTCTATATTAAATACCCGTATAAATTAAACCTTAAATTCAATAAAACTTCGAGCCTAACGTTAATAAAAATTAAACGAAGTTTTAAAAGAATATAACGTAATTAACGGTTCGCCCGAATTTAATCTATTTCCTATATATAAATTATAATACGCCCCTTTAATTTCCTATATATAAATTACAATACGTCCTTATAATTTTTTATATATATATTATAATACGCTTTTATAATTTCTTCCTACGGTTTTAATTTATAAATTATATAATTATATTATTTAAATTTTAAATTTTATCTTTTTTAATATCTCCTTATAATGAAATATAATAGTAAAGCCGCATTTTTATTATTATTTTCCTATCGAAATATTATATTCTTATTAATTATTTTCTATTAAAATTTATTATTTTTAAAACGAAATTTTAACGTTTTACCGGCTACTTAAATAAGAATTTACGTAGGGAAGTTATTTATAACCTACGCAATTTCCTCCTTTTAACGTTCGGGATTGGTATTTTCGGTAACGTTAATTATACGAATTATTTCCGCTTCGATTACGTTGTAAAAGCGCTTTTTAATAAGAAATTAAATTAATTAACCGGGGTTATTATAAATAAAACGTATTAATTAAATTTCCTTTTAATATTAATACTTTTATACGGGAGTATTTATAGTAGGACGTTTAAAAGCCGATTATATTAAGGCTTAAGTACATTTATCGGCGATTTTCTTAACGGCAACGCGTTATAGAATAATTAATATTATATTATATATTCGCCTACCTTTCGATAATATATTTATAGTATTTTTAATAGCTTTCTTAAGGCCCGAAAGCCCAAATTCGGCTTTAATAACCGCTTTAACGGTATCGAAATATATTAAGAAATTTTTAATAACGATTACAATACGCATATATAACGCTTCCTCTTAAACGAAAACTCTATTAACGTTATATTTTTAAAATTTAATTAATTAGCGAATTAGGGTAGCGATATTAATTCCGTCGCTAATTATTAGGATAACGGGTTTATTTCGTTAATAAAACGTTAATTAAAAAAAAAAAAAAAACCAAATTTACTTTATCGCAATTTTTTTTACAATTAATATATTCGCAATATTTCTTCTTTTTACCTAAAGGGTAAAGATATTAAAATACTATAGGAATACTATTATTTAAAATAATATTCTTAATAATAAATTTTAAATAAATTATATAATTTATACCTTTAATAGGAACCGCGTTAAAATTTTTACGAAAGCGATAACAAAGAAGTATAATAACGCTAAAAAAACGCGCGAAATTTTTAAAGAATTTACTTTATTATAAACGAAAAAAGAATATTTATTATATATAGAATTTAAGGAGCGCTAAAATTACGCTAATAAAAATTATAAAAAAGAAAGGAAGAAAAGAAGGAGAATTTAAAAGTTTAAAAGTTTAATTAAAATAAGAAGGGAGGAACCGTAAATTTATATATTATTTTAATTATCCGGATTCGATTTAATATAATACTATTTATAACCGTTATAATAAATAATCGCTAAATTTACCGTACCTATTTCGACGTACGTAATAATATAAATTATTTACTATTATTACGCCCGCGGTTTATTAATTAGTTTATAAAGGTATTAATATACTAATTTTATTAATAATTAAAGTTAATTACGTTTTAGAACCGGGGGTATTATTACGGTACTAAATTATCGGTAACGTTCCCTAAGCGTCTTAGTACCGAATTATTAGTGGAGTACAATCGTGCCTACAATTATGTCTCCACCTCATTTATGTATATAGTCCGGGAGTAGAGTTTTCGTTGCTCTCTCTCGATCCTCTCCCCTTCGTGCAATAATACGTTTTCTCCAAGCCTCTACTAAATCGGTATCGTAACATTGGTAAGAAGGTTTTACTATTGCCTTTCGTTACTAGGATAATAAAAAGGGGGAGGAAAAGGGGGAGGACTATATAACCGATAGCGGCGAATTTATTGAATAGGGTAAGGGTAATAATATTAAAGGTATTAAATTTACTTTTATTAAAAGTAAAGATTTTAATAAAAGTAATAAGGAGTTTTAATTATTTATAATTAAACGGTTAATTATTATTATTATTATTATAGTTTGTATACCTTCAATTTAATTATTAATTTTACTTTTTTGAGCCTTTTTAATTCCCTTTTTATAAAACCTCCTTCTAAAAGCTTTTCCGTTAATTAAGCTTTTATAAAGTAATTATATCGCGCTATAGCCGCTTCTTCTATTATTAAACGCCTTTTCTCCCTTTCCCTAGCGAGGTTATTTCCTTTTAAATAGAAAATAAGATTTATATTATCTTTATCTTTAAGAATAGTTTTAAAGTCGTTAAATTTATTAATTTTAGTATTAGTTATTTATTATTAATTATCCTAAATTAAGGTATTAGTAAGGATGTTTTTAATATAGATAAGGTCGTTTTTTGAACCGTCGGGAAGAATCGAAATACCGTTGTCTTTGAAGGATTTGATAATAAGACCTTTTTTTTCTATTTATAAACGCTAAAAGTAATTATAAATTACTTACATAATTTATATTACTTATTCTTATTAATTACTATAATAATATAATAAAGTTATTCTCTTTCTTACCTATACCCTCTTATTAAATATTAATAGAATTTAATAGGGGTGTTCTCTATCCCACTATATTTGAAATCGCTAAGTCTTATCCTTCATTATTTATTTAAATCCCTTATTAATATAGGTATTTAAATATTAGAGTAAATTCGTAAAATTACTAAGAATGAGCGCCGTTACGAATTTATTAGGGAGGTTTTATTCCTCTTCCTCTTCTTCTTAATTATTATAATTATTAAGGTTTCGAAAATTTTAATTTATTTATTAGATTTTTTCTTTAATTAGGGTAGAGGTATAGGATGGGTATATATTTATAATTAATAATACGTTATATAGCAATTCTTTTAAAATTAGTGTAAACTCCTCCTCTAATTATTTAGTAAAGAGTTTTTTATTTTAATACCCCTCTTTATTAAAATAAACTATAACGCTAGGCGTATAGCGATAAGCTTTATTTATAAGAATTTTACCCTCCCCCTTAAATATAATAGTCGGTAGAATATATTAAATTCTATTAATAAAAGGATATAGAATTAACGAATAACGCTATTTACCCTAACTACTATAATCGGTCTTAATAATAATAATATTATTACCTTTAAAATTATAGGTACGGCTATTAAAATACTTATATAGTATAGGGATTTTATCGAAATTAAAGATATAGGAAAGATCGTAGCGCGTACGCATTCCTAATAAAGTTAATTAATTAATATATTTAATAAATTTAAAATAAAAAAAATCTTAAATTAGCGAATGATATTAGGGAATAAAAAAAGTACTACTTTAACCGACTATAATCGGAAATAAACGCCGCGGTATAATATATTTACCGAAAGAAATTATTAATTTTTCTATATAATTTAATAGGGAGCTTTTAAATTTAATAGGTTACCCTTTTTTTAAAATAATATAACGCTTCTTAAAGTTTTTAAATTAACCGCGTAAAAATTTAAATATATATTAAATTTCTAGGTAGGTTTTAGCGAATAATTTAATTAAACGGTTATAAAACTAAAGTATTCCGATAATTTATTTATTAATATAACGAATATTTTAGAATTCTTATTATAATTTTTCTTTTATTATTAATTATATTATATTACTTTTTCGAAAGGGATTTAATAATAATTTATCCTTAATACCTTATTAATAATATATAATACGGATAGGAATTTTATAAATATTATAGGTTTTTCGATAAAGGGTATTACAGTACCCGGGAGGATTAGGTTGGTCGTTAATAGCGCTAATTCGCCGTCGATAATTACGTTCGTTATTATTTTAGATTTCGATTTTAATTTATAAAAAGTAAATAAGGATTTATCAATTGCGGGGTTCGTTAATATAATATTATAGTCGTTCCCTTATTCTCCTTCGATTATTGTGCGGGGTATTTATTAACTTCTAATTTCTTTTCTAGTAAGTACGTATATTTAATCCTCTTAAATAGTATTTTGAATCGGATTTTACGGTTTTTATAAAACTTTATAGCGGGATTAAGGCGGTATTTAGCGTACTTTATAATAGAGGGTAATATTAGAATTGAACTATTTTAATTAGGTTTACGTTAATATAGAACGTTAGGGAGATTTATATTGGTATAATAATAATAATAATAATAATAATAACGACGATAGTCCCGATTGCTAGTGTAATAGGGATAGGGGAAGAAGTAGGAGAAGGGAGGAATATAGGCTCCCAAGAATGCCGAGATTTTATACTGTATGATACTGCTAAAATGCCGGCGCAAGGCGGGCGCATATACTGCTAGCGGGTAGGCTGTTCTATACCTTACCCTAAACTCTAAAAGGTATAGACCTATTGCAAATTTCGCGAGTTTCTACGGTAGGTAACAGCGGGCGGGCACTCAATCAAGCATTGCTTTGCTGATTCCTTCTTTCTGCTTTGCAGCTGAGTGCCGCATTCCTTCCTCCAGACCTCCACTTGGTCGGTCGACACTGCCCAGAATATCAGTCGGCTGCGGTTTGTGGTTTGCACAGCACACGACAATCGCACTGAATTAGCTGAAACCGCTTGAGCTGCGAATACGGGGATATTCGGCCCCTTCCCGAGAGCAAACAAGACGAGAAGGAATGAGATGGCCCAACACACTTGCATTGTGGTCAGTAGTCATGTCCTTGCATGGATGGAGATTGCAAGTGGAAGCTTTTTGAAGCCGTTCAATCGGTCGATTCCCCTCAGATCACGCACACCATCCAAAATGCCAGAGAGATGAAGGACAGCCGACAACCGGCATCCATCACCACTGCACCTATCCAAGGCCGACGACAACAACTGATGATGGGCAACACCACTCGGGCACACTCCACCATCCACGCAAAACAGCAACAGGTCACAAAATGTGGTTGTCGTTGACTGGCCAGCGAGGCGCCCACGAAAAGGAAAATTAAGCGATGAGGGGCCGAAGAGGGGCGCGTGTTGGGGCGGTATGATGACAGTGATGACAGTGATGACAACCTGGAATGAAATTGAAAAAAAAAAAAAAAAAAAAAAAGACTCGAGGCCATCCAATGCCCTGAATGTTCTGGTTTGGGCTTTTTTTGAGCTTTGCTTCTTGGGGCCGCCCTCCCGCTGCCAGCACTCCCTGCCGTTTTCGTTTTCTTCTTTTTTTTTGGCGAGCAATAACGCCCACAATGCTGTTGTATACGAGAGGGAGGATTTCGAAATGCTTGATTGCTGGTTGTTTTGGAATTCACTTTCCAATGTCGGCCATCTTTGTTGCGAGTTGCGACAGTCAACACGGTGTCGGAAATGCGGTGGGAGGAGCATCTGTTGCAAATGCTGTTTTGAATGGACAGGAGAGTTGTTGAAACTTGAAAGTGGAATGAATTGCAAGCCAGGCCGGGTTTGAATCCATACAGAATCCATGCTGTCTCTCTTGACCCGCCCTTGGCTAACAGATTTGGTAACAGTATACACGCATTTCTGATAGCGGAAAACACATCCGATTCTCTGGCCCGAGTGCCCCACCCCACGCAAAATCCCATGCTTGCTTTGTCCAAAAAGCGCCGCGATTTCGATTCCCACTTCAACGGGCACTGTGCCATTGTAGGAAAAAGAAGCTCAATCTTATAAAACGGCCAAGACTCGGAAACAATACGGCGCCCACATCGAGCAACAACAACGAAACTGAATTTCACACACCCAAGGCATCATCATGGACGCCCACATCATCTCCCCGGCACTTGTAACACTTCATGTCAGATTGTCCCACTTCCAATCCCTGGCCTCGATACTGCATCTCTCTCGTCATCATCCTGCAAAACAACATGGTGCCTTGGCTGGGCAATCAAAGATGAACATTGCAGCTCGAGGTCCGGGTGCGACTACCGGACCATGATTTGGACAGACTGGGATGCCGTTTGGTGATTACTCAAGTAGCACCACCAGTGAGTATCCGATCATCTACAGCTGCGCATTCTCTGGACAATGGATAATGGCACGGGATGCCCGATCTGGTGCACAAAACTCTCACGGTACACAACACATTGAAAGCAGTGACAAGTGCCGCAAATATGCGCAACGGCCCAGCCATTCTCAAAACTGAAATCTCAAAGCCACCACCCGCGAGGCTGTCTCTTGATAGGTCTTGATCATGGGACGAGCCGTCAACCTGTCGTCCCACCCCGGACAACCTCCCACCAACCAGCCCACCGTTTCTCTCCCACCAGGGGTGATCAACTTTTGGACAGACAGGGGGATCATCTCGACTCGGAACATGGGAAAATCCTCAACCGTGACGCGTGGCTGAGGAAGTCTCGATGAGATTCAACTTAACGCATTCGCTTCTGTCCGAAACATCAGGAACAATATCACGATATATTTACAAGTTCGGCGACCAAAGACCGAGCGAAATTCACGATGCCCAACTGCCACATGCCGCCGCCACCATCATAGAGGTAGTTTTTTTAGTGAGTGTTCAAGGCCGCCACCATGTGGGAGCGGAAGTCTCAGATGGATAATTAGGGGACCATGTCCACACCCAGTCCGCTCCGCGTTATCCCTCGCTCGCTTCAAAACCCGCCCAACATAGGGCATTATACGGGCCAGATGGGGGGGGGGGGGGGGGGGGGGGGCGCGGTGGTGGTAGGATCAGGTCGTCAGGGGCAACAGACCTGGTCGACGACGCTGGAAAAATCGGGCATGCACGGCACGATGGCATGAACGGATCTCGAGGTAAGGCATCCAGTGGGAGTTGGGCATTGAAACAACACACTTTTGTTTTCAGCAGGCGAGCACGTCGCCGTTGTCTTCTTGAGACAGTTTGAGTTTACAGATCTCGTCAAAGGCAAAAAGTCCGGGGCCGCCGCGAGCCAAAATCACCGTTCTCGGGCTTGGTGTTGCTGATCGGCACTGCACGCATCTGTGTCGTTAATCTCGCGCGCAAATCATAGCGCTCTGCTCATCTCACTTGGAAACGCGAGAAGGCGGACTTTCTGGCGGTTACTCTTTTTAGAAATTCGTCAAGGCCTCGTTCTCTTCGCTCTTTAGCGGGAAATTGCTCCTTGGCTCTTTAGGCCCTCAGTGACCCTCTTTCGATGCCGGCCTCGCCCTCACCAGCAAAAAGTCGGAGACCTCTCCGGTGGATACCCGATACAAAGGTTGAAGAAGACCCAGCCGGTAGCCTAGCCATGCCTAGCGACTAACCCTCTCTCGCTCACTGCTTGCTCCATTTTGAGGGTTTGCGGTCTGACAGTTTCATCTTCTGACGAAAGTTGAGGCAAAAGCGAAAGGCACGAAAAACGGAAAGGCGAACGAAAAGATACGCATACGGCTAGGCTGAAGGATCCAAAAAGCGGACGGAATCCTATCCCGCCCGAACCGAACCAGACAACTGGAAAATGAGCGGACTTGGGAGCACACTCGGCGCCCAGCCAACACATTCGACTTTGAGAGGTACAGTATTGTCCCAAAAAGGTGAACACCTCACCAGTCACCACTTCAATCACCAACGCCGCGCTTGTGTCTCGGGGGCCTCATGGACCTCGGGAAAGTGACAGCTCATCCAGCCAGCCCATTCCAGTCCTCTCAGCCCCGAGACCATACTCTCTCTCTCTACAAGAGAAGAGCCAAGCCAGACATCGAGATATCCCAACCGCTAGTTTAAACGCCACCGACGCGTGAGAATAAGCAAAAATTCCACGAGAGATATCTGAACCCTTTCTGGGGCCTCATTCTTTGCACACCAATAGCGCTGTCTCTCTCTTCTTTTTATTGTCTCCCGCCCATCCATCCCCCGATTCCTCCCGCGCAAAATGTCCCGACACTTTCGCAAGCCACACCCACTCCGTCAGTCTGTCCATCTGAAAGTTCCCGTCTGGTGAAAACGGAGGTAGGGTCTAAAAACCAATACGGAGATCTTCAAAAAAAAGGGGATTTTGAAGCCCGAGTAGATCAGAGACTTAATGGACCTTCCCATCTTGAATTAGAGGAAAATGGTCACGGAGCACAACGCTCTCCCGACACTCTGGTTAAGCTCCGTCCCAGCTTATGCTGGACAGGGCTGGGTTGGCACGGATCAGGTCACCTAAACGTAACGACTTGTTAGGAACGGGGATAGCGGGGACCACATGCCGGGAATTGCAAAGAAAAGTGGGGTCCGCTTTTTGGGAGCTGCCCGGGATTGGTTCCGTCCAATTCCGTTCCGTCCTTTTTTTCATGAACCCGACTCTTTCATCAGATGAACCCCGGGCGGACTCTCTGCTGCTGTTCGTTTTCTGTACCCGAACGAACGGATGGTCCCCGTCCCCGTCCCCGTCCCCCGCTCACCCGTCCACCCGCGCGAGTAGAGATACCCCTTCGAAAGTCCGGCGGTCAAGCGAGCGAAAGAATATCACATGTTTCTCATGAGGTAACGGTAACAGAAGCACCAACAGACGGTAAATAGGTATGTGATGGATCCCGTGTGATTATCCTTCTCACCTGTGAATTACCATCACAAAGACGGTCAACCTCTTTGTCAAAAACCTCCCACCGGGTCTCTTCCCTGGGATGTCTCAAGGGGTCCGTCCGTCTGGGCTCCGGGGAGCAGAAACCCCAGACTAGTTCCAGGAGTACGTAAGATATCTTTCTCGTTTGTTCGGCGAGAAGGAAACCAGGGCTGGAGGACGAGACCCATCGTCTCATCCTCACTCTTCACATTCCCCAAAAGAAAGGGACAAGAGAAAACGGCGAACAAAAAAAAAAGGAAAAAAACGAAAACGCATTCCCTCGTTGCCAACAGCGATTCAGTTTTAGGTAGTCTCCTCGCTCGCTCGCCAACGGAATTAATACCTGCAGCAACGGTGGAGCTTCTTTACCAAGAACCCCGTTTGGTAGACCCCATAACAAACTAACAAAGGCAATCGGAAGTCCTTCCGCCCTTTTTCTGGTGCTTGGAGGTATGGTCTGACCTTCAACTCCAACTCCATCTTCCGCGCATTCGAGATACCTACAGTGTGTGCGAAATTAGGGAGATCATTAGTTATACATCCATTCGAATTCTTCATGACGAATTCCTTCCCAAAAAAAGGTGTGTGTTTGATTCGGACGGACACACAATTGTTGCTCGTGGAGCGAAGGGACCCCGAGGAATCACGCGAGCGAGACTAGTATCGCCTTGTTCTACTCGTGTAATCAAGGGGTATCCCTTCTTTTCGTAAAATGGGGAGCTACTGTACTCCCTCGCTCGCTCGCCAGAGTAAGGTAGGGACCGGGTTCTTGGGTTTCTTGGGCTGGGCTCAGGGCTGGGCTTGGAGATTCGGCTACCGTAACCAGTGCAGCCATCCAGCAAGCCAGCAAGCCAGCCCAGTCCAAGTCCAGTCAGGGAAAAGAGTTGATCTTGATACTAACCCTGTGTCCCTCTGAGTTCCCTGATGACGCTCCTGAGCGGGCAGTGTACCCATTCAGTCATGGCATGCTGTTCAATGTACGGCGGGTCATGTGCTCAATCACCATGGGCAAGCCATATGTGAAATGACGAACACTTCATCAACATTGGATGAGAAGAGCTCTCGCTCGACTCGCTCGCTCCAACTGTTCCCCATTTCCCGTCTCCCCGTCTTCCCGTTCCCGCGGTCCCGCGGTCCCGCGTTCCTCGTTCCGCCGTCCCCGTCCTCCCCCGTCCTGGCCCGGCCGGTTACGATACCCTTTCCCTTTAATGTTGGTTAAGGAAAGCAGGGAAAGCCTGGGTTTTGATGATGAAATATCATGGGGCTTCCTGGCTTGTTTGGATGAGAATAATCGCCCTACAGTGGCGTCATAGCGATGTCGTCAACGGGTAACGGTTGGTTTGATCATCTTGCTTAGGAAGTGGTTGCCGAACTGGAAGTTGATTGGAAATGTAAACTTGGGAAGGGGGAATTGGTAATGGAGTCGATTGAGTTCACGAGTATGAATTACAAATCTAATTGTCGAATTAAATGCGGTTGAATTTCATTTACATGAAGAAAATACCATTGATTTGTTTTCAAAGCTGGAATGTTATATGGAAACGTCTACAGACGTTCAATACCGCCGAACTCACAGGAGGCTGTGATTTGAGAGAGACTTTATGGGCTTGTGTAAAAGACGTGATGAGATAAAATATCATGGATATTCGTGGCCTAAAACATTTTCATCAATTTTTCTTTTCGTGGCGTTCTGGTAACATAAGTCAAATATCAGATGAAGGGGCATTTGACGTGATGATATGGATTTGGATTGTGGTTCATCCAAGACGAAACCTAACAAAAACTTTTTTTCATCCTCTAGAGCGTGTAGCACACGACGTGGTGGTGTTTCGGTTTTCTAGTCAACATCCTTTGAATCAAGACACTGGCTGTATCTTGGTGTCGTTGGCCTAGTCGTTGTTGCAATGAAGATACTCGATGGACATGATGAGCCTTACAGCTTCACTTCCATTCATCTCCTCAAACTTCATTAAGATTGACTATATTGAGCCGAACCTTCCTGAAAGCTGCAAAACACCTAACAGTTACTGGCCAGTCTTGCGTTCAAGGTAGCCAAATCGAAACCTCCAAGAGAACAGAATAGTGACGCCGAAGACTACCGATGTACCGTATCTATTCCCGCTGACTTTTTATGCTATGTATGTAATGTCGCTCAAAAGCAACTACCGAAGCAAAGCAAAAACACCTCTAAATGCCATTTTCACCCATTGTGTCCGTGCCGATCTCGAAACCCAACCAAACGCCAGCTATGTCCACCAGTTCCCGCCACGCCCTCACAAAGATCCCAAGTTCGCCGTTTCTCTCTTGTGGACGAAGGCTCATAATCTGTTGGCCATCAGACTTATTTTCCGAAAGCCGCACCCACATCACGCTCTGCCGAGACTATGCCAGCAAGTTGAGATACGGCTCCGGCCAGCGTCCCCAGATGAGAGGGTGGTTACCCAGCCGGCCGCTCACCGGCGACAAGAACTTGACCCGCCTGCGCTCGACGTCCACGTCGGCGATAACGATGAAACCTAGAATTGAAGAAAACCGGATGGTCTGCGGCGAGTCGGTCACGGAGGCGATCATGACTGCTAGTGTCCAGTGGGCCATTTCGGGAGTGGGCTCGACGCGCTCGAGGACTGGTGCGCCTTCGTATGGTTCTGTGTTTTTGTCAGTTGGTTAGCTTCAAGACAAGACAGAACGAAAGAGAGGAAAGGGAAGATTACTTACCATCCGGTGCCTTGAAAACAACCAACTCGTCAAAGCTAGCCGATTGCGTGAACGGACTCAGTCTCGCCTTGATGCCGCCAAAGAAGTATTCCTTGATTGCCGTCTCCGTCGACTTCTGCCTCCACCCCTTTTCTATCTCGACAGCGCCATCCGACTTGTCCAGTCCCAGAACGGCGATGGGCTCTCCGTAGCTCGTCTTTTCGCCTGCAAGCCGCGTTCCCATAGCCCTCTGAAGCTCGGCAGAACCAAGCACGACGACGTAGTTGACTATAATCACGGTCATCCGTTAGCCTTCGACATCCTCTCCCTCTTCATAAACCACCATAGACTGAAAAACTTACCTTCAAACTTCCTAACAGCCCATGCCAACCTCTCCATCCCCTCCTTCCCCTCCACCACCCCTCCTCAAGAGGCGGCGTATCAACCAACAACCCCGCAACTCTCACATCCCTATTCCTCTCAAACTTGCGACTCACCAACCCGGCCAACCTCTCCGTCATCTGCTTCCACATCTCGGCGTCATCCTCCACCTTCTCCCTCCCAAAATAAAACGTCATGGGATTCTTCACGGGAACCGCGCTCGGTCCGCTAATAGGCGTATTCGTAACCCCAAACCCACCCTCCGGGTCTTCAATATCCATCAACGTGCCAAACACCGCCGCGCCTAGCGTCCCCGGAAGACTCAACAACCCGTCGGTGGGGTTGAGGTTGGCTACCAACGGCTGAGATCCCATCCTCGTCGCGAGCGCCGCCAAAGTCTTCACAAGGGACGTCTTCCCTGACCCGCGCGGTCCGCACATCAGAACTCTAGGACCTGGTTTCGGCTGCGCCTTCATCTGCTGGTACCGTATTGAACCATGTTGCTGTTGCTGCTGCGCCGTAACCGCCGCGGCGCGCTCGAAGTCTTGCAGACCAAAGTGGAAGTTTATATACTGCAGCATGGGCGATTGCTCCGGGCTGGGATATTCAACGACGCGGTCTTCGAGGGGGTAACCCCCGGTGTTGTTGATCTCGAGGGTACATCCTTGGTCGGTGAACAGCTTGGATTTGGTCCCTGGGAGGAAGGTGTACACGGAGTTGGGAGCGAGTTCGGTGCCGTCGCGCTCGGCGGTCCCGGAGACGAGGCGGACGGTGACGCCGGCGGCGGAGGAGTTAGAGGAGAAGGTGCTGTGTTGGTGGGGGATGGAGAAGCGCCACTCGCCGAAGGGGCGGAGAGTGATGGTTCGTTGGGTGGATGTGGGAGCCTAGAGCGGATGATAGGTAAGTGATGGTTAGCTGGTGGTGTTTCCTATGGATACGGGGTCACGAGGGCGACGCAATGGATTCCTGTCAGGACTTGGAGGGGCTTGGTGATGACGTTGGATAAAGGTAACACGCGGCGCGTCTATACGAAGCTCACGTCCGGTATGCGATTTACCTACCTGGGGAGCTATCTGACCAAGGCCCGGAATTGACATGGCGGTCAGTGTTCTAGAGCGTGGACGATATGATCACAGGTTGTTTGGTATGTAGTGAGTACTATTCTCCTTTTGTGAAAAGTTTGGATTTGTCTACGTCTGCACTGGTTTGGATTTGGAGTTGTAAAGTTGAACATTTGGCCTGCAGGGATGAAGGTGGCATCGGGATGCAGCCGACGCTTGAAAGAGCTGATGCTCACTGCAGCAAGGCTGCTAGAGCTGAGATTAGGTAGCGACTGTACCTGCACTGGTGGGGCTCAAACGTTCTGTACACTGAAGGTACTTGTAGTAGGCGTGTCTAGGGCGATTCCGTTGTCATCACCTGGCAAAGCTCCCGTCTTGCGTTTCTTCGCTTTCATCCCATCTTGGAGGCTTTGAAACGTCGGTTGAAGAACCGTTTGACGATCAATGTTTGAAAGCTGCCATGGGATTATCGAGGGATAGTGGGATTAGAACGGATACAATCGGGGTTCGAACACAGCGATATGGCCATCCTTATGTAAATGAGCACGACGGTCGAGACATCAAGTTGGAGATTTGACAGCTTCATCCAATAACGACATACAATAAAATCGAGGGGTATATTGCGTAAAAAAAGGTTGGCCCCCAAGTAAACCCGGATAGCTGGTTCACCTCCTTTTGGCCTTGTTCGTAACGGACATGTAAACACCACTCGTCTACCTATGCATCATACACCTGTGTATATGTTGTCTTCCCTTTTTGTCTCCTTCTCTGCCTCTAACCCGCCTGTGACATGCTCCAACCGGGGTCTCGCAAGGTAGCCACAGGTCCAATCCCAAACGCCTTGAAATGCCACCTTAACTCCACGATTGCTTTTCGGGGAATCCGCCCATCAAACATCTGCCAGCTCTTCAAAAATCTTGATCAAACTCCGAACGCCGTGCAGCACGTTTTCGTCCGGCCCTTGCCCAGGCGTGAATTCGGCATGGGCAAAGTCAATGAGCTTGAGGGAATAAATGCGAGGAACCTCCCCGTCCGAGGAGGCAGACATGCTCTCGTCATCCGAATCCGCAACGAGTTGCATCCCTTGAGAGCCGGGTGCCTGAGCCAGGTTCCCCAACATCATGTTTTGACTGATAGCGGCGTTGATGGGAAACACCATCTGCCCCTCATCATCCATCTCGATGCCACTATCAACGCGAGACGCAGATAGACCTGGCGGGTAGGGTCCATCTTCCTTCTTCTGTTGCTCCCCCTCCATATCGGCTCTCGTCCGGTCCAGGGCAGCCCGCAGCGCGTTGCCGTCTCCTTCGAATGTAAACAGCAAGCTCGCAGAAAACATTCTACTCTCCTCTGAGGCCAACACCTCTTCGACGCGCCTGAGATCATTAAGGAAAAGTCCCGCAATGATCTTGCCCAGTTCGTCGTCTATACCAGCCTGAGGATTGAAGATGAACCTTCGCATCGCTTCCACCAGATTTTCACCACTGACAGTGTCCCGGCCGTACATCTTGTTCGAGACCACATAACCATACTCGTCCACATCTTGGTTCTTGTCAGGCTTCCCTCCCTTGTAAACGCGCATGCCTGCGATGCGAAACCCGTGGGAACCGCTTGTGGACTTTTCGCTGATTTTCCGGAACCGCGCCTTCTTTTCATCAGATGCATCATCCGCATAGAGCACCGATCCGAGTTTAGCGTCCAAGATATTAGGTCGTGAGTAGCCGTACGCCGTATTTTCCAGCACCACCGACTTGTTAGTCTTGATCTTGGTGGACTTCTTTTCCTTCTCTTTCTTTGGGTCCGCTTGCTCCTTGACACTCTCGACAAGCTTCTCCTTTGTTTGCTCGGGAATCATATCGGAAACCCCAGGAAGCTGCTCGTTCACGTCCTGGACGTCAGTCATATCGTTGAGTTCCAGCTCGCCCATAAAGACGGGCATTAAATCGGCAAACGCCGGATGGCTCTCATTGGCGGTCTTGTAGAAACTGAGCTCCTGCTCGGTACACGGCTTGATGAAGAGTTCGCCTTGGGAATCGACCAATGTTCCGTCACTGCCCGAAAAGGTTAACAACCCAGCGCAAAAGATGGACGTAGATGAGCCTGGAGACAGGAAAGCAACGTACTGGCCGGCAACCGCAAGGTTATTAGGCTTGAGCTCATGGTGCTTGGGAATCGGTGTCGTGCCCATCATGTTTGCGGTTTGTATTTAGAACGTGTTACGAGATGTCGCGTAGCGTGTCTTCGCGGTAGACAATAGCCTTTCACAACCGGGCTGTTTCGCGGTAATTAGGCGAGAGGCGTCGTTGCTAGCTGAGAGCAGAGGAAAACAAATGCGACCTTTGGGCTGATCGTGACTGGCGCTCGCAATTTCATGGGTTTCAGGCAGTGAATTCGAGGAGTTGGTATCGGAGTGATAGACGTTCTAGGCAGGGCAAGGGGGCCGCTCGATTCAGGGTCGCATAGCAGTTGACATTCGGTGAAGAGAAGGGAGGGGTCGAGGTCAAGGGCTCGGGACCTGGGACTTATGTAGTCCGGACAGTATGTTGGAAAGGGGGAATGGAGGGGGGGAGGGGGACAAACAAATTTGGAAGACGATGTATGTTGGAGGCGGAGTGGTACCCGTCATGCATCACCACCACATCCCACGGCCGTCGGCGAGGTTACCTACTGTACCTCTCTACCTGGCGGGTACACTGGCTCAGCTGCCAATGTGTGGCTGCAGTGGGTATCAAAGTCAAGATGCGCGTACAGCCCTTGTCTTGCAAGGAACGGAAGCAGAGCTTCATCACCCACAACACGCACTCCCCGCGTCAAACTGAGCCGAATGATGTTCCATTTCCCTTTCAGGTTCTTTCCTTTGTGAGTTCCCTCACAGCGGTTCGAGACAGTTCAGGCACCACGGGCACCAGATTTGCGGGAAGGCACGAGCACTGGAAAACTGCAATGCACGCGCTAGGTTCGTTGCCGAGCAGTTGGGGCGAGGGGCTGTGTCCAATCAGACGCGCGCATAAGCCCTCTCTAGGAGATCAAAGACCCACTATTGGACCTTTCAGCCTGGACGGCGGCAGGACAGACCGGGGGGTTTCCCGCGAGGGGGGGAGCTGCGCCTTCGTCAAAGTCACGAATCGAAGACAATTTGGAAGGACTTTTTAGCACTTTTCGCAATCTCAACATTTCACGATTTTATGAAGGTGGCGGAAGAGCCTCCTCCAAGTTTGACCACACAGCCACGCCTTTTTTGCGACCTCGTTAATGGTTCCGCCATGCAATCTGCCTCGTCAATCTGTCCATTCAGACGCGCTGCCATCAGATGCGAATCTTAGTCTTGTTCCTTTGCCCGCCGCATCCGAGCCGAATTCGGGCGCCGCATACCGCGAAGAGCGCGAATCATAGACAGAAAGAAAGCAGGCTCTCATTCATATGATCAACGATGAGCAATAGTCAGCCATATATACGCGGGGTTTGTTGGATACGAACCAACCGGTAGTTGGTGGATGAGCAACACCGACGGTTGATGAGTGTGACTCGGTAGACTTGGGCTTGTTGTCTCAGACGGTCGCAGTCAAAGGGCAAAATGATCAGGGCAAAGCCCGGCTTACTGCTGTGGAAGTACGACAATGAGCCTCTCACATGGGCAACTTTTTGGGTTGGCTGACCTTGCACCAACTGCCAACCTAAAATGTCTCGCATATACGTCAACGGGGGTTTGACTACTATGCTATACCATAGAGTATAGACTTCCAACAAGAAGCACCTGGTCAGGTAAATCAGATGCCCGATCTCGATACCGGGTATCTAACCTCTTCCACATGTCCGATCGAGATTTGGGGGTCTGATATAAGCGAGGTTACAAGTGGTGAACATCAAAGCTGGCATGACCCAAGCTGTCAGGCTGGTACAACCTCAATTCCAGCCGCATTCATATACTCCCAGTTGAGGTCATGCTTGCATTTTGATCTAACATCCGTATATCCCAAATACAGGGATGTCCCATACCCTCTTCTTTTCTCTACGTTTGTCCTAATGGCGCTTGTCACAAACGCAAGTGTCCAGCTTCAAGCAAAGAAGCAAAAACATTGAGGCGCCTATAGTGCGGAGTCAAAGGAGGCATCCGCGGGAGGCTTGGCAACGGGTAGGGGGTACATATCTGCAAGAAGAGGTCTGATGGAGGTGACTGTACTGCCACCACAAGCGACCATATATTCCCACCTTGTTGGTCGGGATTCAATCAGTCTCTCAATCAAGTCTTTATTGCTGGGCCAACCAACAAATCTAATCCCAACTGGAAAACCAAAACCCAAGTGTCTGGAAAGGCACCTGCCGATTGAAGACGGAATGAGTTTTGTTAGTGCAGCGTTTGTCGTCTCTGTTTGGAAGGCGCTTGATGAAAAAACTCCTTCCACTTTGTTCCTGCCAGTTCAACACCACGCCAAGGCTCGTCAAAGCTGGAAGGCTCGTCTCAGCACACCAAACTTCTAAACATAAGTGTAGCCTGCAGTCTTTACCAAGTGTTTGTTTGTTAACATTAGATGGGTTCAGTTAATTTGGTCCCATGGTTAGCAGAACGGACCAAAACATGATGCTGATTTGGTTTGCTGGGTGGGAGAGCAGTGAAAGATTGATATCGGACGAGTGTCAGATCTCCCGTCTAAACCATTCCATCTGTTACTGCGAGACGCGGTGTCTCTACTGTCTTCTTCCCGCTTCTAGTTCTCCCCTTCTGTTCGTACTCTAGCCAGTACAAAGTCCTTCAATACCTCTACGTCAAAATTTCTTCCTGGCCACGACCTGCAGCCTGTCTCTGCAATTTGAACTTTCGCTGCGACAACAAACCAGCAGGCCAAAAACAGCAAGCTTTGGTAAAACTGAATCACACGCGTACCTCCCGCACAAGTTTCCCTTGTCGCAAGATCATTCGCGAGTGAAAGATCAACGAGTGTCTTGGTCGACCTTACCTAAATCCCCTCCCCCGTCACATCTTACGCACCTGTCACTCACAAAAATAACGACAAGGACAGAGAGGTGTAATAATCTCACAGCCACCACCAAAATTTCTAGGGCTGAATCACTCACCACCCATCACACGCTGAGCATGACTACTCACGGCAAAGATCCCGCCCCTTCGGAGGACACTCCAAAGGCGGCGCTCAAAGTGAAGGACAGCGCCGCCGTCCAGATTGACGATAATAGCAAGGTGTCGGAAAACAAGGCCGCTGAGGCGGAGCCCCAGAAGAAGAAGAGGTCGAGAAAGAGCAAGAGCCAAAAGAAGCGCGCAACGGGCTTTGAAGGTGAGCTTGACGCCTTTTCCCATGGCGATCGCAACGTATACGAGTGGGCTGTGTCTTCACTTGGATCCGTATGCTGACATCAACCTGCTGTCAGAGTACTTCTGCGACCCTCCCATTACGCCGGCCGAGTACGAAGAGGAGAAGACGTCCATCTACTACCCGACCCGGCCCTTCGTTGACCGCATTGAGGAATGCATCCAACGTTATCGTGCCCGTCGCCGTTTCGACAACACCAGGGACAACTTGTTCAGCAGATATCTGTTCCTGGGCGGCATTGACACCACTGCTCGCCAGTTCCAGGGTACCGCGTCGCTTACCAAACGTGACCTGGACGGCCTGGACAAGAACCAGATCCGCGATATCTCGGCCAACGATGTTGTGGAGCGTAAGGCCGTTAGTCTACATGGTTCTCGCTACTATAACCCCAACCAGCCGGAGCACTGGGATGTTGACTTTACACGGGTGACTGCTGGATTTCTGTTAGTATACCTGAGAGTGTCCCTTCTGTCTTTTTCTCAAAGCACGATAGGCTCCAGAGATATTCCCCGCTCTCTGCGCTGTTCTCTGCTACTACTACTCCCACCAGAGGCACAGGCATGTATTTAGCAGGGCTTGAAAACTAACGTTTACCAGTTCCGAAACCCTAGTTCGTCTGACCGCCCCAGGTGGCCCGGACTACCTAGCCGGCGTAGATCTCGTTTCCAACTTCCTCAAGTACGTCGATCTCCATGACGTCTGCCCCGAGTACGCCGAGGACATCAAGAACGCGCAAAAGGTGTGCCAAAAAGCCCGCGAGGAAATGCCCCCTCTGGTCCAGATCATTCTCCTGCTACCAGGTGATTTTGGCACCGCCGCCAATCGGGTGACTTGCAACGAGGGAGTTGTGGGATACGACAACACCGACGACGAACTCCGCGAGTGGGAAGACGCCGTGATGAATCTCAAAACCGCCCGCCAGAAGGTTGGCATCGTCTTGTCGATCCTGATGAGCTCCAAGTGCGGACAAGAAAAGGGCGTCACGTTCGAAGAGCCGACGAAACAGAGCGGACTCCCCACCGTCGTCAAGACTATCACTCAGCAGGCATACGAGGTGGTCGGCATCGTCCATCCCAACGACGAGTGCCATGCCAAGTTCAAGAGCATCAACAAGCATCTTGGTGAGGCCAACGCTGTTAAGCCTTGCGGTTTTCTGCAGGTGAAGCGCACCGTTCTTCCTAGCGGCTGGGAGAACGCCATGCACAACAAATCGGCAGCCAACAAGGAAAAGGACGTCATCTACAACTTGGTGATGGAGGAAGAAATCTTGGCTCTGATGAAAATTGGGTTCAAGTTCGAGATGGATATCTGTTTGTTGAACTGCGGCTTTGGATTCGTCAAGAAGTCTCTGGATGGTCATCCGACCTTTTACGAGTTCCTGCCCCAGGAGCTGATGTGGGGATACAAGGAGCCGGTTGCCAACCCCAGGCCCGGCCCTAGCATTCACAATCCTACCGGAGCTTTCGAGGGCGGTGATGGTATGGGAGACTACTTGCATAACGAGCCGGAGCCGGAAGATGAGGAGCCATGTGCTTCTGGTGCTCCTACCGGCGATGCTTCTTCCGAGACTGCCTTGGTTAAGGCTGCTCCGGTTGACGCTGCTCCAGTTAACAGTACCCCTGTTAACACTGGCGCGGTCCCTTACTCCCCACTTAATGCCGCCTCAATTGACAATGCTCCGGGTAGCTATGCAGTCGGCGAAGATGATGTCGAGTGGGAACTTTAATAGTGCTCACCGATATTGGCTCATATTCCCGTCATTGCCACTGTGAGGGGCGTTTCGAATGGATGGTCCTGAGCGGAAACACATGATTGCAGAGAAGCACAAGTCAACTAGACTGGTGGAAAGGTTTCCAGTAGTTCAGGTTTGAAGTCGTGGTATGTTGAAGCAGTTATTTCCGAGGAGTTCGGCGCTTGATCATGGACACCAGAACGGACAGGCATAAATCACAGATATCATCGGTCACCATGGACCGCATATGGTAATCAGATAGTACCACAAATTGCTTGAAAATAATCGAAATGTGAATTTGACTATGGCCTCCCATATTCCGTGATGCTCCTTACCTTTATACCCGTCCCGTAACCCAACACCCAAACGCGCAATTATCCCATCGTAGTCAAGTCAACGAAGAAAACAGAAAACCCAAAGCGCGTAACCGTAAACTCTCATATCTCCCCTGATATTTGTGGATGCCTCAATTGCTTCCCACGTTCCATCAATATGTCGGTGACCTCAGTCAGAGCCTTATCAACAGCGAGCGACAGCTCACGGGTGCCACGGAGATCCATAGAAAGGGAACCACTGCCTCGCCACAGCCAAATGCGCCGACCACGGTTCTTCGGGTCTGCAGCATGCCTGCTCATGACACTCGCAAGCGCATCGGCAGTCGCAATATGCGCTCTTCCAATCTTTGAAAGAGCGAACTTTGGCGTCATCCGTCTTGGCAGCAGCGGAAGTGTCACCCGTAGCCGTCGCCACGGTGCCAGAAGTACCAACGTTAGGTTGTGCCGCCACCACCACCCCCTTAGAAGATGAAGGAGAAGAGTTCGAAGTAGAATCCTAATCCTGAGTCTGAATCTTGTGATCACCCGCTACCACTTGCGCGTAACTCGGCGGGGGCGCATTGTTATTGTCGTTGTCATTGTTTCCTGAGCTAGGACCAGCATGCGCAATACCCGAATCCTGCGGCGCATGGTGTTGGCCAGCGCTGTTGTTGGCGGTGGTGCCGTAGTTCATGTTTCCTTGTCGCTGGGGCTGCTTGTGAGCGTGGTGGCGACTTTGGTTGTTGTTGGTACCCTGGGGTTGGTCGTGGACAAAGACGTAGATGCGCTGACCACCTTCTCCGCGACGATAACCGGATTCGTCGGCGATTCCCTCGTATTCGAATGGTGGTGTTGGGTTCTTTGCGATGATGTACCAGGCGTGAAGCAGGCCCGGGAGGAAGCCGAGGATGCAGAGGAGGAAGTTGATGAAGGAGTCTGCGGAGCAGATGCCGGTTTTTACCCAGACTTTTGTGAGGGGTTAGTGAACGGTGATCGCGAGAATAGTATCGCGACAGAAGGTTGACCGTGTTGGCAGAGAGATGATGCTATTCAACTTACCAGGCAAAGGAGGGAAGAGAATGGCCAGAAAGCCGAGGAAGATGTCGGTGGAACACATTCTTGTGATGCTGCTTGTGGTAGGTAGGTACCGTACAACCTGAGTTTCAAAAACGAATGCCAGAAAACTAGTCAAACTCAGGCAGGGAAGGTTATGCGACAATCTTGACGATAAATAGGTAACCGGAAACGAAAATGTTGATGTTTCGATGTTCAAGGTCAAAAAAACGATGTAAGACGAGTGGTTGGAAGGATGGACTGATGGAGGTTTCTAGGCTGCGGAATGATGCAACCGACTGGGGGCTTCGTCACTGGGCGGGTCACGCGCGGAAAGAGGCCAGGCCCTGCGCCAGCCGCCAGGGGGAGCTTGCGTAAGCCTGCAAGGAATCCCGTCCGATTCGACCACCTGAAGACAGGGGCAATGAGCACAAGCACTGACTGCGAAAAGAAAGAAGAGTCAGAACAATGCTGACATTTCCTTGAAGTGGTTAAGTTCAATGACTTTGAGTGGGCGAAAGATACTTGCAAGTCTGGGACTCATCCTGACCAAGTGGTAGAAGTAGGGTTAGGGTTGAGTGGCCATCAAGGTTCCCTTGGATAAGCCGTCATTGGCCGTGCGTCTCCAAAGCAATAATGCTTTATGCTTGGACCAAGACGAAGAGTCACACTTACTCCGGCAGGCAGTTCTTGCTTCTTGGCGTCGACCTCTGGCATCGACAAGTCGCCGCGCATCACTGCACTTTTTGGCCTTTCGCGTCCGCTAGAGGCTGCTACAACTGTCACTGTATCTCCAACACATCCAATTTGTGCATTTTGAGACACTCAACCAACCATCAAAATTCTCCCGTCGTCGTGGAGCTCCCGGTTCTCATACAAAGACGTGTTTCCTCGATCTAACACCCGCCGACGTATCTGGAGATATTTGAACACGAAAGCAACACATCACTGAAGCCACCGGGCGGCCACCGCGATGGACGACTTGGAGAGCCTCGAGCTCCTGTCGCTCGTGTCCAAGGTCACGTCCGAATTGCAAAACCACTTGGGAGTTAGCGAAAAGACCCTCGCCGAATTTATCATCGCCCAACGAACAGAATGCGGATCTTTCGACGAGTTCAAGCAGAAGCTGGCCACCATCGGCGCCGACTTCCCACCCAGTTTGGTCGAGAGTATCGATAGACTTGTCCTGACCCTGCACCCCAAGTTCAAGGGCCAAAACCATGGACAGTCTCGCCCTGATGAAAACGAGAAGCATGGCCAATCTTCGGAGGAAAAGACAAAGGTGTTCAAGGGTTTGTCCATCCCGGACAAGGAGGTGGATGTCATCGATGATACCCTGGCGTTACTCGAGAGCCTCGAGCCCAAGAGGGCGGAGAAAGAACGACCAAGGAAACGAAGCCGTACCCCTGAACGCGACGACTACGCAGACGACTACGGAAAGAAGAAGCGCAAGGAACGGTACCGGTCGAGATCGAGGTCAAGGTCAAGGTCCAGGTCATTTTCGCCACCAAGAGGCCGACGGAAGGGTCGATATGACGATAACTACGATGATGATTTCCGACGACCACCACCGCGCGAAGTGGACGAGGCCCCGATTCTATACAAGGTCTACGAAGGTCATGTCACGGGAATCAAAGATTTTGGTGCCTTTGTCAACTTGCATGGCGTCAAGGGCAAGGTCGACGGCTTGGTACACATATCCGCGTTTGGTCAGCGTATCAACCACCCTTCGGACCTCCTCTCCAAGGGCCAGGAAGTCAAGGTCAAAGTCATCAAGCTCGAAGGGGGCAGGGTAGGATTGTCGATGAAGGATGTGGATCAAGAGACGGGCATGGACCTTGCACCTCAGCTGAGGATAGGTTCGGGTGCCAACATGGAGGCATTGGGCGGTAGAGGAGGATATGATACCAAGAATACTGTCACAAATGGGTTCGAGGACAAGGGCACGTTCCAAGCGACAGCAAATGCCAGACAGCACAAAAAGAGGATGACGTCGCCTGAAAGATGGGAGATTCGTCAAATGATTGCGGCAGGCATTGCAAAGGCATCCGATTACCCAGAACTTGAAGAGGACTACCAGGCTACCCTCAAGGGTGAGGGACAGATGGAGCTTGAGGAGGATGTCGATATCGAGGTCCGTGACGAAGAGCCACCGTTCTTGGCTGGTCAGACCAAGCAGTCTCTCGAGTTGTCGCCCATTCGCGTTGTCAAGGCTCCTGATGGATCGCTCAACCGCGCCGCTATGGCCGGCACCAATCTTGCCAAGGAACGCAAGGAACTGCGGCAACAGGAGAATGAAGCCAAAAAGGCGGAGGAAAAGAAGGTCGATTTGTCCTCCCAGTGGCAAGATCCCATGGCCAACCCGGAAGCCAGGAAGTTTGCTAGTGATTTGCGCAAGAACGCCCAAGCGGCACCAGCGGCCCCTGATGCTGTTCCTGAGTGGAAGAGAGCTGTTGCGCCCAAGGAAGTGTCGCTGGGTAAGCGCACGAACCTGAGCATCAAGGAGCAACGAGAGTCTCTTCCAGTCTTTGCCTTCAGGGAGCAACTGATCAAGGCCGTGAGGGAGAACCAAGTTCTCATTGTGGTCGGCGAGACAGGATCCGGAAAGACCACACAGCTTACTCAGTATCTTGCTGAAGCTGGGTTTACTAACAATGGCATGATCGGATGTACCCAGCCTCGTCGTGTTGCTGCTGTTTCGGTCGCGAAGCGTGTTTCTGAAGAAGTCGGCTGCCAACTGGGCCAGGAAGTCGGTTATACCATCAGATTCGAGGATGTCACCAGCCCGGCAACCAAAATCAAGTATATGACCGACGGTATGCTTCAGAGAGAGATCTTAATCGACCCCGATCTGAAGAGGTACTCAGTAATCATGCTTGACGAGGCTCACGAACGTACCATCGCTACCGATGTGCTCTTCGCCCTGTTGAAAAAGACAATGAAGAGAAGGGAGGACCTCAAGGTTATCGTCACCAGTGCCACCTTGGATGCCGACAAATTTAGCGAGTACTTCAACCAATGCCCCATCTTTACCATCCCTGGTCGTACATTCCCGGTTGAAATTCTCTACTCCCGTGAACCGGAGTCAGACTACTTGGACGCCGCCCTCACCACCGTCATGCAAATCCATCTCAGCGAACCGATGGGTGACATCCTTCTGTTCTTAACAGGACAGGAAGAAATTGACACCGCCTGCGAGATTCTGTACGAACGGATGAAAGCCTTAGGTCCTAACGTTCCTGAGCTTCTCATCCTTCCTGTGTACTCTGCTCTTCCTTCCGAGATGCAGAGTAGGATTTTCGACCCAGCACCTCCAGGCAGCCGAAAGGTTGTCATTGCCACCAACATCGCCGAGACGTCCATCACGATCGACCATATTTACTACGTCGTTGATCCAGGCTTCGTCAAGCAGAACGCTTACGACCCTAAGCTAGGCATGGACTCTTTGGTTGTTACTCCTATCTCCCAGGCCCAAGCCAATCAAAGAGCTGGTCGAGCCGGCAGAACCGGACCAGGAAAGTGCTTCCGCTTATATACCGAAGCCGCCTACCAGTCTGAAATGTTGCCCACCACAATTCCCGAAATTCAACGCCAGAACTTGTCCAATACCATTCTCATGCTCAAGGCCATGGGGATCAACGACCTTCTTCGGTTCGATTTCATGGATCCTCCTCCCGTCAATACTATGCTTACAGCCTTGGAAGAGCTCTACGCCCTTGCTGCGCTCGATGACGAAGGTCTTCTCACGCGTCTGGGAAGAAAGATGGCTGATTTTCCCATGGAGCCAGCCCTGGCCAAGGTTCTCATTGCATCTGTGGAAAAGGGCTGTTCCGACGAGATGGTGACGATTGTTGCCATGCTCAACCTGCCCAACGTCTTCTACCGTCCCAAGGAGAAGCAAGCTCAGGCCGACCAAAAGAAGGCCAAATTCCACGACCCTCATGGCGATCATCTGACGCTTCTCAACGTCTACAATTCCTGGAAGAACAACGGCTATGCCAACCCTTGGTGTTTCGAGAACTTCATTCAGGCACGTTCCATGCGGCGCGCCAAAGATGTTCGTGATCAGATTGTCAAAATCATGGATCGCCACAGGCATCCCGTCATCAGCTGTGGCCGTGATACCAACAAGGTTCGACAAGCTCTCTGCGCCGGTTTCTTCCGCAACGCGGCTCGCAAGGATCCCCAAGAGGGTTACAAGACGCTCATCGAAGGCACGCCTGTGTATCTGCATCCCAGTTCAGCGCTCTTCGGCAAGCAAGCTGAGTGGGTCGTGTACCATACCTTGGTCTTGACCACCCGTGAGTACATGCACTACACCACCAGCATCGAACCGAAGTGGCTCGTCGAGGCCGCGCCAACCTTCTTCAAGATGGCGCCGACGGATAAGCTGTCGAAGCGGAAGAAGGCCGAACGGATCGAGCCGCTGTACAACAAATATGCCGGCGCGGATGACTGGCGTCTTAGTGCGCAGAGGAGAGGTGGTCGTGGTGGTGGCGGCGGTGGTACTTGGGGTTGAGTCATCTACTTGCTGGAAAATGTGTTCGAGCGTTTGCATCGGTTGGTTAAAATGGTTATAGAAGCAGGCTCATTTTTGAACAACATGTTAGTCACCCAATATCTGAAGATAGAGAAGATACCCTTTTGTTACTCTCACAGTGATCAAAATGTGCAGGTTAGGTCGATGCATCAAAAGTTCACTATCATATCAAATCTTTGGGTCTCCGAAATGTCATCCTTACCCCATGGAAAATAAAACCCAGGACAAAAAGTTCCTGGGATCAGATGTCTCATAGGGAGAGCTGACGCAAGGGATACCACTGGATCAGTGATGGACGGCAGTGGAGACGCCTGAGATGAGATATACCCGAGAGAACGTACAATTGGTGGTACAGCGTGCAACGTGAGATGATGCCGATTGTCGAGTGTATCACAATTGGTGGCATCATCAGCATCGAGTCCAGAGTTCAGAAGTCGAGGCCCCATATCAGCGGCTCGGGAAGTCTACCATCGCCATCCCAATGTTGTCAACGAAGGCTGACAGAAGAACCTCGCAACCAAGGAAGATGGAGTCTGTCGTTTACGGCGGAAGGTTTTCGGGTCGATACGACCCATGACGAACTGGATTCCGAGGACACGGACTCGGATGCGGTGCTGCGATTGATCGGCCGAGTGACCGTGTGTTGGTTCGTCCGATATTTTCATCAGATCATCAGCTTCGACTCCTTCAAAAGGGTCGAGTTTCTTCTCCTCTTCACCACACATCTTCATAACGACAAAGAATATGTCGAACATGAGAGGAACCAGTTATATTGAACGCGTCAATGGCGTTTAGTTTCACCAACTTTTGATTTCGGCTACACCGAATTCTAAGACACCACCAGGATATCGCTATGACCGCATCTCCAATATGCACAGGTGTGCACGTTTCTCCCCTTACAGACACAAGCGCCTTGAGACCGTTTGTGGCGCTAGGACACTTGACGGTTTCACCGATCTGGGACGAACAAGATCAACCGACATTTCGTCGTCCGATGACAGCTGGTGCGGTGCTTCACGAAGTAATCACACACGCCCGGGCATGAACGAAGAGCCCCTCTCCGCAGAGTCCGCGTTGCATTCCTGTGGTTACCAGCATACAGAAACTCAAGCAACATGCCAGGCTTTTCTGTATTCCAGACGTGTCCCAGAGTCGGGGTACTTGGACCACAACCACGCGTTGGAATGGAAAGGGTTTAGCACCACTCTCCTTCCTCGCTGCTTCTCTCTGTTACCTACTGCATCTCGTCTGGCTTGCTCGTATCGCATCCGGACATCGCAAATTGATGGATGGAGTCCAAGTTTACACACCATATCCCCACGTTTTCTTGCCAAGTATAATGCGTTTTATTTCTGTCACAGCTTCTCTTTTGGTCGCCCGCCAAGCAAGGGCAGCTCTTCGAGTTGACCTAAACTCCGCAGGTAGGTACTTTAGCTTACCAGTCTCCTGTTCCTCCATAGACACGACCAACTTGACCACATCCAAATTACTAACCGCACCCGCTCTACTCACTTCCAGATTCCATCAAAGAAGCAGCCTCCCTCGTCGCCGCCGACCTCCTAACCTACTACCATGGCGACGAACCCGGCCAAACACCGGGTATTCTCCCCGGTCCTCCCCCCGCCGGCGACTACTACTGGTGGGAATCCGGCGCCCTCTGGGGCACTCTGATAGACTACTGGCACTACACGGGCGACTCAACCTACAACGAGCTCATCACCTCCTCCATGCTCTTCCACACGGGCCCACCGCTCAACGCTTACATGCCCGAGAACTACACCATCTCGATGGGCAACGACGACCAAGGGTTCTGGGGCCTATCAGCCATGCTAGCAGCCGAGACAGGCTTTCCCGATCCTCCACCGAACAAACCACAGTGGTTACAACTCGCCCAGGCGGTTTTCCACACGCAAGCAGACCCGGAGAGACACGATACCGTCTGCGGCGGTGGACTAAGGTGGCAGATACCCATGGCGAATGTGGGCTACGATTACAAGAACTCGATCAGCAACGGCATCTTCTTTAACCTCGGGGCACGATTGGCGAGGTACACGGGCAACGAGACGTACGCTCAGCATGCGAGAGAAACATGGGATTGGATGATTGCAGTCGGCCTAATGACGGAGGACGGCGACGTCTACGATGGGGCGCACACGGGTGTGAATTGTACGGACGTTTTCAAGGCTCAGTTTTCGTATAACGCTGCTGTTTTTCTTCAAGGAGCGGCGTTTATGTATAGCTTCGTAAGCCCCCTTCTTTCCCCTCCGCCATCCACCCTTTATCCCACCCCAGAACAAGTGTGCTAACATAACCTTCCCAACGTCACAGACCCAAGGCGAAGAACAACTCCTCTGGCAATCCCGGGTCCAATCCCTTCTCGACCGAACCATATCCTTCTTCTTCCGCATCGGCCCCATCATCGAACTCTCGTGCGAAACTCCCACAGCCATCATTTGCAAAACCGACATGTTATCCTTCAAGGGTTACACCCACCGGTGGATGGCATCCACCGCCCAACTTGCCCCTTTTACGCACGACACCATCATGCGCGTCTTACGCAACTCCACAACGGCAGCTGTTAACTCGTGCCAAGGTCCCTTGCACAACGGTCGAGCGTGCGGTTTCCGCTGGACGACGGGGGGTTATGATGGGTTAACCGGGGCCGGGCAGGAGATGAGTGTTCTGGCGGCGTTGTCGTCGTTGTTGGTGGATTTTGCTGATGACCAGACCAGAAGGAAAGGAGGGCCGTTGACGGGGGAGACGGGCGGGACTAGTAAAGGAGATCCGCATGCTGGGACGGGGAAGGGGGCCGAGGCGGGGGATCCGAACAAGGTGCAGAGGGAGATGACGGGGGGTGATACGGCTGGGGCGTGGCTGTTGACGGTGTTTACGCTGGGGACGATGGTGGCGGCGTTTGTGCTGATGGGGACGGGGTGGTTTGAGGATCGGGAGGGGTTGGATGCTGCTGCTGCTAAGGTTGCGGAGAATAATAAGAGTGGGCAGGAGGAGGAGGAGGAGGAGAGGAAGTTGGGGGTTTGGTATAAGATTGTGAGGGAGGTGGTTTTTAGGCATCAGGGCTAAGATCTTGTTTTGTGGTTGTAGTTGGGTTGCTAAATGCATGCCTACCTACCATACAAGGGAGGAAAAACTTGGACAGTTTAACTGCTGTTGAGATTTGGAAAGAGAAGCACACGTTCCGACGAATCAATAAGGCTGGTTTTCTGTTCAGGGCAAACCCAGAAGTTCTTCTTAAACGCATAGTGATAGTGCCTGAAGTTGTGCTATAGTTGCCCTTAGGATGAATACCATGTTCGGTCTGTCTTACGAGGCCGTTCGGGTGCTATTGGTGTGCTCCACAAAAGGCTGCCCGCCCCTGGATGGGAAGATTGGCCAAGCACCATAATGATCATTGGACACTGCACAATAACACACCCTTTCTGAGTGATATTTGTCCATGTTTGATATGAAAAAGGTTATAGGCAATGAAAAAGCCGTTTTTGGACCCACCATGCTATTTCTCTTCTCCAGTTTACTTACTGAGACGGATAATGGAGTAGCGACAGACGTGCGAGGCCCCCGTCGATGTAAGGAAAGGAACCCGTGATTGATCCTAATCGGCACAGTAATTCTCGTTCTTCTTTGTCTTGATGTTTCTAGTATTCCTTTCATACTACAAAAAAGTAAGAGGAAGTGTGCTATACACAGAAATATTCACTTTCCTCTTCCAATGTGGGACATGACTATTCTGGAAGATCTTGTTCCGGAAGACCAACATCATCGTCCTCCAAGTCTTCGTCCACCCAATCATCAAAGTCCTCTGAGTCTTCGCTCAACCAACTATGAACGCCCTCCAAGTTTTCGTTCACCCCTTCATGGCCGTCCTCCGATTCATCCTTCACCCACTCATGAATCTCGATGCTGTTCCTTTGCCGTGCAGTGAACCACCAGTTGAGTCTGCCCTTCAGCGGGTAGCACTTCATATCGACGCCGGGGAAGCGGGGACAACCGTCCAAAGAATACTGTGGGTATTCATCATGTGCTCCGCTCTCGTAATCGGCCTCCGACACGAAATGGATACTCGGCGTATCAAAGCCCGGGAGTAAATCAGACTCCAGACAAATGAGCTTGGGTTTGATGACCATCTCTTCTGCGAGCTTGGAACGGTCCTCGAGACGAATCTCTCCTACCGCGCGGGAGCCGCCGTTTTCGTAGTGAAGGATGACTCCCGAACAGATGCGTCGTTTGGGGTTCTTCACTTTCGTGGGGTAGTAGAACATTTGGACGGCGACGACGCCACCAAGGGGAGCGTGGGTGTAATAGCGGAGATCCTCCTTGTCGTCGAAGCTGAAGAGGCCGTAGGGCCACAGATGATGAAGCGTCCCCGTCCATCCTTCCCATTCGGGTTTCGGCGGAGGAGGATGCCGATAGCCTGCCAACATATCCAGCCATTTCATCTTGCCTGGAATTCCGTAGAGCAGAGCTGTTGGATTTCGATGGCCCCAAAAGAATTCTTCTCGGTCGAAGAAGTCTCCTTCATCCTCGTCAGGGCCTTCCCAATCGGGGTCGTCATCATGGGAATCGTGGCAAGGTAGGCCAATGACAGTTTCGCCGGACAGACGTTTCTTGACCTGTGATGGTGTTAATGTGTCACTTGAGAGATGGAATTTGAAAAGTTGGGAGGGTGGTGGGGAAGGCAATCATGTGCTCAAGTATGGAATGAATGAAGAGAGTGAAGTTAAGGCAGCAAAAGGGATAATCAGGGGGGGGGGGGGAAACGTACCACTACCACAAAAGCATTCCCATAGATCCCCACACCTATTCCAAGGATAGTATCTTCCTTACTGACAGGGAGAAAGAAGCAGGCTTCCTGCTTGTTATATGGGCCCATGACCTTGGGGCAATTCATCTCGATGTAATCGCCGCGATGAGGGTGGATTGCCACAAGATCCGTGCCGCGGTATACAAACGTGAGGCCCGTGATGGAGTTGAGACTGATATAATACCCTGTCGACATGACCTTGATAGACTCCTCGTGGAACAGGTAATCACAATTGGTCAAGTCCGGGGGAGTGGGCGTGTTCCAAATACGCGGTAGGAAGGGCAGCTTGACGCCATACTTGTTGGTCATGTATGGATCGTCGGCATCAAATCCGAGTCGCAAAAGGCCGTTTTTGCAGTAGGCCCATCTGCGCGAAAACTCGCCCATTCTTCTGTCCAAGGCATATTTGGTGCGTTTTGTGCCCAAGAGAACGTAGGCAAATCTAGGGTTGTCCTTTTGCGGCTCTTCGACCTGCGGTCGCTGGCCTAGTCGCTCAATCTCTCGGATTCCATCTACGTCGAAAGTAAGACGGAGAACGTCGTCTGGGCCACTGGGTCCCACCTCCACTATCTCTTCGCCCCTTTTCCAGTGCAATATGTGACGGATTTGGACTTCTTGCTCAGGAAAGATTGGAAGGTTGGCCAGTGATGATGCAACTGTCAGAGCAGCGACAGCCCTCCAAAACAGAGTATTTTTCTGTGAATAGGAGCGGATTCGTTCGACCAATTCGGCGGGGAGGTCGCTGAGTTGGGGAACGCCAATAACTGAAGCAACCTGCTTGACGGCTTCAGGGCTTATGAGATATGGGCTTCGAAGGGAGAGAGATTTTGGAGGTTGGAAGCCTTGTGGCCACGGATTTCTAGCCACAGCCAGTTCCCAGATGCGTTCGCACGTCTGGCGGGGAGGGAGCGAGCATGACTGTTTCGCGATCATGAAGCAATCCTTATGTACCGCCGTGGCCACACGATTTCTTTCGGGATCTGAGCCATGTTGACGGCATCCTTTTTCTGTGAGAAAGCGGTGGATGCGCCGATAGCACCACAGGGAGCACAGGTAACAGAGATCTATTTCTGTTTTCTCGCCATCGAGGTATGCCTCCACGTTGTGCAAATAAGCCTTTGGAAAAGCAAGTGTACCAGTGCGACCTTGATACACCATGCTCTTCCGACACCCAATCACTATACCTCAGTCAGTGGAAGCTCCCACATGGGCAACGCAGGAAAAGAGAGCTTTACAAACAATTACGGGGGTTTCTCGAGCGATGGTCTCGGTACACACCCCGCAGCGCGACCCAAGCTCAGTGATATACCATGGCGCATCCGAGTCATCCGTGTCGATGTCGCCGTCCATTACGACGGCGGTGTCCGTGCAGGTTGTCATGCGGCGGTGATATTTGGACTCGCGTTAAGAGAGAGGTTTTCTGGTAAAGATGAAATTTTGTATGTTTCAAGTGACAACTGGTCCTTGTAAGTGAATGCAGTCGCCTGCGCGCATCTGGCGGTCGGACCGGCAAAGGGATTCCCGGGCAGGCAGACTCCACATGTTGGACGTGAATCGTTTGAAGTTGCGGTTCACTTTTAATTATTGTTGATCGATGAATGGAGATGAAATATGTTTTGGCTGTCGAGTCTATATATTGTCAAGACGACGGGATGCCTGCAGATCCTTTGCGGGATTAACCCGTCTTAATTTCGTGGTTTGTCCTCGGATTGTACAGTAACTGATCTGCGCACACCGTAGCACACTTTGAGATAGTATGTTAACATGCTGCTCAGTAACTACAGACTCCCTTTGTTATCCGGCAAAGTACATCTAATTTGGTGAAAGATTCCTGGGTTCTTATGGGAGACTGCCACATCAAAGATCTCATGGTCAAAGAATGGATGAGCATTAAGACTGAACAGAGGTCACGAATTGTTCTGGTTTAATGTACATGGCGGACGACCATCCACTATTCTTCTAGAGATGCCTGCAAGTCCAAGTGGAGGGATAGAATAACACACAATCCAAATGAGCAACTCCGCTTCAGCGGTAGAGATGAGTTAAGTAGTTCAAGCAAGTTCAAGCAAGTACTTGCAAGTCAGCAACAAGTACAGGGCCTTGCTTGCTTGACTGACTTGCCCGCCTCCGGCAAAATTCTTAATTCGGGCTTGGTATGAGAATGCTAAAATTTCGCCCCGAAAAGTTCGACTCGTCCTCATATTTAGGGCGATAAAAAATGATAAGTATTTTCAAGCAAGTACAAGCAAGTTCGACCAAGCGAGCAAGTATATATATGCTATTGGTTGACTTGACTTGCTTCCAGCGCTGCTTTGCTTTCCACGTTTTTACTGTCCACGATTAGGTCCATGCAATTCAACCTCATTATTGCCAACACTTCTTTCTTTGTGACGATAGTCTTAGATCCAGCCAGAGGCTGGGCCGCACCAGTAACTGCGAATCTTGTTCGTCGGGTCCTGGGTGCAGTTCTCCGGGATGTAAGGCACGTTGCCAATTCCAGAATTGGTGAGATCAAAGTAACCGCAGTCATTCGGTTCCTTGGTGAGGCAGCTTGGGGTACTAGTGGTAATCGGGCAAGAACATGTCAGTTTTCCTAATTCCAATGTGCTTGAGAAGGAGCATAGGGTGGGTAAGATAACATGAAAGTAGGGTTCTCTTACTAGAAGTAGCGGCAATGAACTCCCTTATCAGGAGCAACAGAGGAGACTCCTTTGTCCAGTTGGACTAGGCATAGTGGAAACGAACATGTGGTTAGTGACACTCGACATACCGAGACCTGGATTGATGGCGCCTAGATTCGGTGTGGACTAGTGTATGTGCGTTGACTTACCGCACTGGTTCTCAGAACTCGACGAGTGAATGCAGTCCCCCAAAAAGGAGGGACCCTCACAGAGAAAAGTGCCGTACTGTGCAACTGTCTTTCCATTCAATTTCTCGCCAGTAATCTGGTCAATGGTGTCGGGTCCCTTTCCAGCGCCAGGAATGTGCGTGTGGTCGTTGTCGCTGACAAGAGGAAGGGCCGTGGTGGCCTTGAGGGCGGCCACAACTGTGAGGAACGAGGTGAGCTGCATGATGAATGGCCAGGACTTCCAGGTTCTTTCACTTCGGTAGGTTTTGATTTGGCTAGTCCAGATTGTGAAGAATCCAAAACTAAGACTCAAGTGTGAAGGGGATGCTTCCCTTAAGTTCTTATACCTCTTTTTCTCATTCAACCGGGTTTTAGGCTCAATATCGCTGCCTCTCGTTCTATGACGGAAAGGTCTTGCAGACATCATGGTATACCATCATCATCATGTTGATAACCTCTTTCCATGATAGGAAAGCTGAGTTTGCGCTTGAGACCCTCGTGATCTTGGAACGATGAGTAAGTCCACAGCCATAGAAATCAGTTAATTTGTTCTTTTGCTCACATCAGCTCAAGTAAACAAGGACAGATCAACCGAAATTTCTGATGCAATAGAGCTAATGAACCTCAAGACTATCAGTCAACATTTCTCTCGAGCAACCCCTGTTCTCTGGGCTTGTCGGTAAAGGACATCCGGTTGCTCTCTGCACCATCAACCCGTAACATGACAAGGAAGGCTATCACAGGAACAAATAGACACCGTTAAGTAAGCAAGTCAATATGGTTACACACAACGCAAAACAGTAAGCAGCACGCATGCGAACCATATGTAGCGTACCTTTACGAAGTCCGAATATTGACAGTTTGTTACTTATTTTGGTTTCTTCGTAGCAAAGCCCTTGACTTATAGCCATGAAGGGGTGGCTAGTTGTGTTCCTGGTCGGTGCCATGGAGAATTTAGTTTTGAATCTCTTGCTTTTCGTCATCAGTTGAGTTGGCCAGACACCTGGTATCTAGGAGCAACATGAAGAAAATGACTTCGCCGAAGCTTATTTAAGGCGGAGTTGCGAAGCATGTGTGGGCGGGTGCCTGGTCGCCCGTATTCCCAACAGTCCCAATGATTCCTGGACGCAAGATTCGAATCGGAGTGTAAACGAATCCCAGCCAAAACATCGGCATACATCTTAACAGGGAAAGCACATCTGGGTCTCGACTTCTTTTGAGCTTTCACAAACCCGAGAAATAGACGATTACCTATTGCCTCGGACTTCACAGCAACGAGAGGACCCTTGGTCTTCATTCTTCAATGATTGCCGAGAGAACAATACATTGTGGCTTCCATTGCAGTCGAGAGAGTGAAAACTCTTTGTTCATTGTCTACTCACAACAATGAGCAAGAAGTAAAAGTCTCTTCGGAGTTTTCTTTGTCCAATTCCCATCCATCTCGAGGATTCTCATCGAGACTTTCCCATCGGGTGGGTGTGAGTATGTTGCTGAGTGTTCCTGAGATCCATCAATGTGTCAGCTCCCATGGTATCCCAAGACGAGCAGATGTGCTGCTGACAGCTGTAGCCAAATGGGCCTCAGGAGCACCGTAAGAAGAAGTGAAGACAGAAAGTACACAGAAAGTCCATAGTCGGGACTAATAAAGGCAGGCGATTTACCTCATCCGCACCCCACCCAGCTTCAGAAGTCGAGATTCAAATAAGGCTTGGCTCTGTAAACATGCTCGCTATGATACTGCCTCAACTCAACCTTAGCTGCCCCGACACAACAAGGCCTTCAACTTCGGCGCCGACGCGAGCCATGAAGTCTTCAGTAGCTTCCGTCTAAAAATATCGACGGTAGTCAAGCCTCTTTGTCTTCGCTTCCACCACAGCACAATGTTTCCATTGTCCTCATTGTAGCAAGCTCTCGACAAGCCAATTGACAAAACAACAAAGAAATAAGCTTAAAGCACAAAGGACTAGAACATGTCCGTATAAATCTTATAGATGCCGTCAACGCATAAGGAGGGCTCCCGCCCCTGGAAACTGAACAGCATCATTGATTGTCAAATTTCTTGTTTTTGTTTTTCACAAGAAGATGAAGAGCAGGGCATTGTTTGAACAGTAACAAGAACAGAAGCCAGAACCATATCCATACGCCACACACACAGCAAGCAAGCTCCGAGTGAACAGCACCCAGTTGAGACTTGTGTGAACAGCAAACAAGCAACGAAAACACCCATACGAAGAAAGAAGGGAGCTCTCACGTTTTCCGTCCTACTGTATAGCTAGCTCTTACTAGTTCCCAAAGAGAAGAGACACCCATACCACACTACCAGACAGCCAACAGCAATGGACGGCAACCAGCCTAGGCGACGAGGGCGTCCTAGAAGAGACTCCTTCATCGGCCCCATGAACAGGCCAGCAAGGTGGGCCGATCCAACCCTCCCACGTCGTGCGACTCGCGCCCACCGGGAGGCTCTTCAAGAACAGGCCAATGGAGCCATACCCCATATCGAGATTGGAGAAAACGGACGACCGCGGCTTTTGAACGGCGATGAGCTTCGTGCCGAGAATCTTCAACAGCTGGCCAATGGGGATGTTCCAGTTGTAGACCTTGAGGATGGTGATGGGCAAGTGGTACCTCAGCCAAATGAGGCACAACTTGCAGGACAGCAGCAACTGTCTTCAGAGCCTCAGCAAGTTCCAGAACCACAAGTTCAAACACCACCACCACAACCAGCAGCAGCACAGCCGCAAGGCCAGAATACTCCTGCTCCCGCTCCCGCTCCCGCTCCTGCCACCTCTTCCAGTCTCCCCCCACACTCCCCAGCCGCATTTCAGGGAAACATCCACTTCCCCGTCCCACCATCCACGGACTCCGGCATCGCCGACATGAACACACCCGAGGCTGAGCAGGTACTGAACGAGCTGCAGCAGCCGCAGGTGATTTTTGACCTGAGCGAGTTCCAAAACCAAGGGCAAGAAGAAGATGGAGATGCAGATGACGAAGAGGAGGCAGAGGCAGACTCATCAGGACAGTTCAACAGTTCTCCTCCAGTGCCATTACAACAACAGCAAGCCGATAGTTCTTCTCTGATCGGGCTAACACCACAGCAGATCGGGAGCACTCCTCAACTACCACCCCTTCCACAGCCGACGCGAGGAGGACAGGAAGAAGAAAATGTTGAACCAGCACCGGAATTATCAACCCAGTTCAACAGTTCTCCCCCGGCACCACAACAACAATCCGAGAGTTCTTCTCTCCTCGGACTACCATCACAGGGTCCCGCGGGGGAGAGTTCCCCTAAACTACCACCCCTTCCCCAGCCGGCGACGGGAGGAGGACAGGAACAAGAGAGCGTTGGACCAGAACCAGAATCCTCTGGCCAATTCCCCAGTTCCGCCCGCTCCCCACCACGGCACCACCAGCGAATCGGTCCAGACCCATCCTGGCGACCGCGCCTGTGGCTGGACGACTGGACCGCCGTCGTCGCCGAGGACAGGGCCCCCTACGCAAACTTGTATGCCGAGCTTAACAACATCGGTGCCGAGGCTGCCAATGCTGAAGGGAACATGGACAGGAATTTAGCCGACGCGGAGGACCTGCTGTGGCGACAACGCCAGGAAGCGTTGGAGTGGATGAGTGGAAATCAGCCGGCCCCTGAGGATGGCCCGTATGTTCCCGTTGATAATGTTAATAATGTTAATAATGAGGGCAATGGGGGGCAAGAGGAGATAAATTGGCAGGAACATCATGAGGCTGTTGAGTGGCTGGGGGAAAGTGATGGGGAAGGAGAGCAAGGTTATGCTGAAGGCCAAGGAGGACAACAGCACCACCACCAACAACCTGCTAATGAAGGGGAGGAGGACCAGCAACCTCCTAATGATGATGATGATGATGATGATGATGATGATGATGAGAAAGAAGATGGAGCGGGACCTTTCGGACAGGAGCCGGCTTCCTCCTCTTCGGCATCGGCATCGTCATCTTCTTCGGATTCAGATGATGATCACGACCCAGACGGTTTGGGTCGTGGGTATGAAGATGACGATGACGAGGGGCCGGGGCTGGGGCCAAGCAACAATTCCCGAGCGAGTACGGATCATCCGTTTACACCCGTCGAGGGTGAAATCTACTTCAATGATAGCCAAGTGTCTCTTTTTGACCGTTCAAGCTCTGACGTAGAGGGAGAACAGGAGAGGCAGGATGAAGAGCAGCAACAGCCGCAGGATGAAGAGCAAGAGCAACAGCCGCAGGAAGCCTCATTAGACTCGCTTCCCGACTTTGACGAAGATGAATGGCAACGACAGGAGCGGGCTCTGAGTCGCGCTCATGGGAGGAACAGTAGCAGTCCTGTTCCCTGGTGGGAGCGAGGCACCATGTCCGCTCATCGGCTCCCCCAGGGCGACCTGGTGATTATGCCCGAGCGTCTCGCGAACCACGACTCTGTCGAGCATAATGCGCTTCGCTGGACTGCTCGGCCTTCTGTCGACTTTGGCGAGTTCAGTGATCGGCCGCCGATGATTGTAGACTGGAGTTCCGAGGAAGACTGGGACCAAGAAGAAGAAGAAGAGGAAGATTCGTGCGGAAGTGTGTGCACTGCATGCACTGGCTCCTCATCATCGAATGGGTCTGGAGGTTCATCCGATAGTGACGACGAGAACCCGGCCGTTGTGATGCCAGTGACTGATCCGAGAGCTGCTTGTAGCTCTTCAGGTTCTTCCATTGAAAGGGGAGGACCAGGTTCAAGCTCGCCGCCCATTCAAGCGTCGACTCCTCCGTCTTCTCCACCGGACCGCTGCCCACCTGATTCTTCTGTTTTCAGCAAGAGATTAATCCGCAAGGACATGCACAAGCACAAGCATAAGCACAAGCACAAGCACAAGCACCAGAAGGAGAAGAAGAAGAAGAAGAACGGTGAACCTAATTCTTCTGCTCACGTTGGTGGTCCCTTCCGATGCAGGATCAGGCCAAACCTCAACGGACACAAGAAGAAGGCCGTTCCGATACCCCTGGATCTTGATCTTACCACCCTCAAATCAAATCCGGCCTTCAAATTGGACATGGAAGAACGGGAAGCGCGCTCGGGTGCGCCTCCGCCATCAGCTGGCATCTCGAAGCAGGCCGCTGCCGCGGACACAAACACCGACAACAACTTGGCCCAGGAACAACAACAACCCTCTCCAACAAATCCCCCAACAACACCAACCCGCAAACCGTCCCTCCGGCGCAACAGCGCCGGCCCCTTCCAACACAGCGAACACCCCTCCACCACGCTCTTCCGCACCGACTTTTCCTTTTATCCACGCCTAGGCCGACTTTCCGAGCCGCCAGCCATTGGCGTTGCTTCTTCCGGCAATGTTAACAACGTCCGCCACGCCATGCCCGACTACACCGGCCAGGGAGACCAAGAAATCAGTCCCAAGACCGTGAACCCACCCAAGGTTCCTCAGACGGGCCACGCCCTTCCCGGGACAAGAGAGGCGAGACCACAGGTGGGCGGTAGAGGGTTTCCGCAGGTTCTTAATGATGGGGGTGTGGATCTTTATGATGTTCTTACCCAGTATGAGTCGAGCGAGGAGGATGATGATGAGGAGGATGAGGAGAAGGAGGGAGAGGAAAAGGAGGAGACGATGAGCAAGGCTGGAGATGTGAAGCGTCGGAAGAGTAGTCACCAACTCAAGCAGGTGCAGCAGGAGGCTCAAAAGCCCGAGCCCGAGCCCGAGCAGCAACAGGAAGCGGAAGCCCAGAAGGAAGAAGAAGAGGAAGAACCGAGGGTGGGAACCTACTACCAGTATAACCCTCGCTACGACAAAGAGATGGGTTACATGGGTGGTTTGAAGGGCAGTGCCGTGCCGGCGTGGATGAGGACCACCTCCAAGCAGCAGCAGCAGGGCGATGTGCTGAATCCCATCTCAGTCATTTCGTGGGTCAGTGGGGTGTCGTCGACTGACAGCTCCAATGCTACGAAGAACTCAGGGTGGTCGGCGAAGAGGAGCATTTCTTCGATTTCGGATTATGATGATGTTGAGGATAATAAGGTCGTCGGAACTCAGGTCAAGAAGAGGCGTTTATCTCCTGAGCCCACCACTGGTTCTTCGAAACGGGCGCGCGATGCCGATGACGAGGGCCTTGTACGTCCCAACAAGCGAGTTCGTTCGGGCGCGGCAACTCCTGTTCATTGGGCGGGCATGAGGGCCAACTATGTCGGTGTTGGAGGCGGCCAGCAAAAAGATGCCAATGACCAAGAAGAGCAGGCGAAATATGACCCTGCAATGACAGCAGAGACCGAGGAGTACGATCCCAAGACGGTCGGGTTACCTCCTAGTAGTCAGGGTAGCCCGGGTTCAGCCCAGAAGAGCCGTCGTCAGGGATCAACGGAGTACGACCCGGTAGAGGAGAGGGAGGAGGAAGAGTATGATCCTCAACGTCCCTGATGTCGGTCACATCATTTCGACGCAACTAGAAGGAATTGGGGCAAAGAGGAAGAGGGCTCGGAAGTGTGTGATAGATAGATGGGAGACTGGCGTTCTTCCTGCGATACCACGTTAGTTGCAATCATGGTTTAGAAGGAGTTGAGGTCCATGGCAATGGAAAATATTAGAAGGGCGTTGATAGTGTATTTATTTGATGGGTGTGATATGTGATTCCGCTGGTCGGAAGAGAGAAACGCACCTTGTGTTGTTTTGCTTGTTTTGTGCATAGTAGCATACCGTACTGATATAGAATTTTTTTTGTCACCTCCTTGTATTGTATAACACTTGTTACTCATGGATAAGCTTCCATCGAAAATTTTCAAGCCGTGCTTTTTGGGTATCTCTTTTTGACCACTCGTCTCTCTCAAGTATGAGCATCAGTGATTCCGACTCGTCCTCCATGGCCTCGAGGAACTTCAATCCGACTTTTCTAGTCCTCGTCATCTTTTTCCAGACGACCGTTCCTTGTCCTTCCCTTCTTTCCCGCCTTCCTTTGTCATCATCACCACGTTGACACCGCAGCCTACGCCTAGAGGCCCATATCCTCATCGCTATCCTCATCCCCATCCCCACCATACTCCCCTCCCCTCCTCGCCTCCTCCTCTTCCTCCCTTCTCGTCGCCTCAGCACTAGCCCCGATCTTCCTCACACCATCCACCAAGCCGGCCAAAAACGCTCTGTTCTCAGCCAACTCCATAGCACCAACACCGCGCAGGGTTAACCACGCATCACCAAACCCTTCCAACGCCGACGTACTGCTGCGCATCTTGGCCGCGCGCACCTCCACCAAGTCCCTTAGCAACGAGCGCACCTCGCCCGCCGGGGCAGGCATGTCATCCCCCGCGTGCGTGAGCAAGGCCTCTGCTATCTCGAGCCAGTGGTAAGGGAGGTAACCGGCGGGTGACTCGGCGACGTTCGAGGGAAGGAACGGTGGAGATAGTATTGAGTTCGGATCTTGTTGTTGGGAGTCTAATGTAGTTTGCGTCAAGTCGTCGAGGAAGCTGGGTTGGTGTTGGTGATTCAATCGACGAGCGGTACCGGGCTGGGCGTATAAGGCGCGTGAAGGAGGCGGTGGTGGCGGGGAGAAGGCCTCGGGGTCTTCTTTTGTTTCGCGGTGGATGATCTCGGCGAGGGAGGCCGGGTGCATCCAGGCTGGGGGGACGATGTTGGCGCGGCGCTGCTTCTTGAGGAGGAGGGCGAGCCAGAGGGGCAGTTGGGCGCGGTGGGGGGGACGGAGTTGGGGTGTTTTTCCCTGTTGGTGTTGAGTGAGTGGTCAGTTGATTTCTACTCCCATGAGAAGGGGGAGACTCAGAGGAAGATACTTACACCAAGCAAGTCGATGCTGTCCAGGCGCTGACGTGGGACGACGGTGACCATTTCCATCTCGGCGAGGAAGGAGACCTCGTTCTGGGTCAGCCCTGTGGGCAGAGGTAGCGCCATTGTGTTTCCGTGGTTGTGTAACTAGGTCGTAAAGGAAGGTATCACCTCATTGTCGCTCGGGTTCAGCGTCCGCTGGCTCGACTGAGTATTCGGGCGAGCTGCAACGGGGTCGGAGGGTGTTTGATGTCGAGGAGGAGACGAGATCAAAAGTGGAAGGATCGCGCCTCGAATTCCTGACGTTGTGGAGGGCAGTGACAGACGCGCCCGCATCCGAATTCGCGGGGCACATCACAGGGCTGCAAGGGGTGCTTGCAGGGAGTTACAGCGCTGTTCCATGAAGCTTCAGTGGGTCAATCAGACTCCACATCTGGAGGTGACTTCCCGTCATCCCTTGCTCTGGTCAGCTCAACTGGGTTAGGGTTAAGAGCGTCTTGATAATGTAGCTACTTGTGCGCCATCATTCCTGTCTTGACCTTTTCCTGAACGACTACACATCTATTCAATTTCCCGAATTGATTTGGCCTTTACCCTATAAGTCCATAAGGTTTTCAAAGTTTCTGCCTCTTACTGCCCAGAATCACTTAGATTGCTGACAAGTTAATAGCCAACTCCGGCCGAGTGGCACTGGTCTTCCTGAGGCAGCTCACTCTCCTCTTCATAGCTGGCTAGCAGTATTTTTGAACAAGTACTTCCATTCATGCTATCTCTACCTCTCCAATACGTATACTATATAGGTAACATTCATCATAAAATCATAAACCATCATATGTGGAACAGATACGCCGTCGCTTTTGAGAGAAGCCAATGTGAGTCGCGACAAGGAAAAGAAAGGAAAAAAAAAGAAACATCCAACTTGTGACAACGACAAGACAGCGAGCACCAACACCACGACGGTCAGTTCTCCTTGCTACGTCTCCTTATCCCTTTTGGCAGCCCATGCTTCCGCTGAAGATGACGAGTGAGGTGATCTTTCCTAGCAAAATCCTGTGGACAATGAGGGCAGAGGAACCGCTCAACGGAAAGGTCATGTTGTTCTGCTTGATCCTTGTGTTGAGCTATCATATGTCGGTCTAGCTCAGCCTTGTATGCATGACCTTTCCCGCATATTGGGCATTCTTCTGGTTTGACCTTTCTTCGTCGCCGTCGTCTGCGGTTGATGGCGTCAGTGATTACGCTGGGGTGGAGGCAAAGTTCGACTTACGCAGATAACTTTGGGCTGTGGCGTGATTGATAGTTCGAGGCTGGGGCATTCTGAGCCTGTTGATAAGACATCACAGAATGTGTTTGAGCATTCTCGGGATTGGTGTCGCCCACGAGGCCCTCCGTTGTTGGGTTCATCGGTTGTTGAGCAAATGACGCTGGGACCGGGAAGTCTTGAGGTTGTATTCCATACAAAAGGTTTTCACCTTCATGATATGGACTGTAGGGGAGATTCACGGTTGGCGGGGTTGCTATCGGGCCAACAGAGTAGGGAGATCCTTGGGATTGAATGGGCGACATGTCCAGAGAGGGAGTCTGAGAGTATGCCGGGGAACTAAGTGATAAGTACTGAGTAGTCTGAGTTTGTAGTTGATCATAAGAGTGTGAAGTTGCTGTTGAAAAGTGTGCTAGAAGACTGCTGGAGTGTAGGATGTCAGTATATTGGTCACCCGCTGGCCCAGCAGTACCCAGTGTTTGTTGACATGTAGTCGGAAGCATGGAGGTGTGGTCTTGGGATAGGGTAGGGTCTTGGCCGAAAGAAAATATTTCCAGTCCTTCAAGACCCTCGGAGAATAGCCAGAAGGTGTCTCCCATCCATTCCCATTGTTCTTCATCCCAAGACCCAAGGGCCACCTCCCCAGAGAGAACTTCTGACAAAATACACTGTGGTAGTTGTTGATCCATCTCGACAATCACCAAGCCAGAATCCGAGACTCGGAGACTTGCGTTGGGGTTTGTACAAGGCGAGTTGTGAGTGTGATAGTTTTGTTGTTGCGCTGTATTTGTTAATTGTTTGCTGTCCGAAGCTTTACGGATGCAGTGTTGACCTTTTCACGACGTGCCCAGGTCACGCAATCTTGACAACCCGAATCTGTTAGTTGTCCGATTGAAGCACCTAACCTTTACTGGTGGGAACTTTGCTTACCTGGTCCAAGAAAAAAGCATGGGCTTATCTTCCTCCATCATCTCTTCCCGGTTGTTTTGTGCTGCCATCAGCAAGCGACCATCTCGCCCTTCCAGAGCGCCATATCGTCCCCACAACTAACCGTCTCATTGAAGTTGATGACAGTGTACTCCCCCATGCCATCATCACAAGGCTTCTGATTACCTGCACGAATGCAGGACAATCTCCATTGTGAATAGGTAAGGCGTCATACAATCTCATCGCGTTTGCCGAAGACGGTTGTGGTTCCAAGGCCCTCCAGAGAGTAGATGTGAGGAGTCGCATCGGACTTGGTATTGGGTGAGTCCGCAAAACCTAAAGCAGTGTTAGCATGCTCGGGCCATTTAGTGTGTAGCATCTTCTATTTCGTACAATAATGTCGGGGAAGAAGATGTGTTGCCTATTTTCGCCGGCCCAAAGGCCGCGCACAGCAAGTCGAACAGGGAATATCTGCTGTCTGAGGGGGGAGGAACGAACAAATTGTATCACGCCCTTTGTTTGAACTAGATACAAATTGTTCGTTCCAAGCGAAGCGAACTCGCTCTTTTCCCCCCTCAGACAGCAGATATTTCCTGTTCGTCTTGCTGTGCCTTGAGGAGAGCGAGCTTGTTGGTGTTCTGGTGGTGGTCTTGGTGGTGTCCGGGTTAAACCAGACGGAAAAAGAAAGGCGAAACCTCCGCAAACAGTGTCGTCCCCGGAAAGATGAGAGAAAGGTAAAAGTGTATAAGAAGATGGGAAAGAAAGGAAAGAAAACAGGAGCAAAAGTTGGGAGGGAGGCTATGGGAATTTAAGCAAACCGGAGCCCCTCACGACTACATTGACGAGACTTTCGCTGTTGGCCAGAAAGTGAGGCCAGGGTAGGTATCATTCGAGTACCGGAGGCATACAATTCAGCCTGCTGCGGATCATAGGCTGACTTTCAGGATTGGGTGGTTTGGCAACTGGTGATTGGTTTGTTAGGCGACAGATGTTGGTCGGTACGAAGGTACCTATTTGGGTGCATATGAGGCTTGGCGGGTGGTGATGGCTAGTGGACGTCAAGAGAAGGGGAGAGAAAGAGGTAAAATTTCACGTCATAACGGCATGATGTTGTGAATTTGGACTCAGAAGAAGATCTTCCTAGAACAAAAAATACCCAGGCAGGCGCGTTTGTGGTTATGACTTCAAATCGTTGGTTGGGCAAGAGCTCTTTGTGACATAGGTGGTTCCCTCGAGAGAAGAGGACTCGGAGTACAGGATTCACCAATGTCGGTACCATTGTTTAAACCGCCGCGTTCGATGTATATATGATTTAATCATGGAACCAGTTTCTCAAGTCTTTTCCAGTCATCGCCTGGAAAATAACACGCCTTCCCCATTTGATGTTCATTCGTTGATCGAACCATCCCATCGACCTCCAACACCCTTCCCCAACCCCACACACAACCCTAACCCCACCTTCCCTCTTCTCCAACCCCCTCCAGGTCACCACTTACCACTTGCCACTAACATCAACATCTGGGGCTCATGATCCCCCACCACCGATATTCCCAAACTTCCAAAACCTCAAGCTATCTGTGCCAATTAAAGACCAACCCAGGCACCCGAATTCCACCACCACTAGTTCAAACCTTCTTTCCAGCTTGATAGGCGAGAGTCGACAAGGAGCCGCAAGCGGCACAGCACCCAGCATCCATCATCCCCGCTAACAGTCCTAGCTACGGTACCGTTCGACGTCCCAGGGGAGCAGGGGGAGGTAACCGGTTGCCTGTTCCTAGCTCTCTCTTTCTTTCGACCCGTTTCACCAAAACAGACGCACAAGACAGACGCGATCTGCGGCACGGAGAGCATCGCATTCATGATTCCCCGGCCCTGTCACACCTCGCGGGTATCAAGTTAGGGTTAGGTTGGACAAGCCAACGGTTCCATCAAAGACGGTAATTGCGCGCCTAATTGTACACAGCCACAAATGTGGATTGTTGAAAAAAAAAAAAAAAAAAGCCTACAGGGCTACCGTTACCCGAGTGGGGGAATGGGATGGACAAGAATGCGGGTGCCTGGTTTGAGTTTCACTGCGACTGTGCCGCTGGGTAAGGGTAGTTTACCAGGTACATGTAAGGGGTCGTTTTAAGTCCGGTATGACGGCGTTATGCCGGGGTTTTGAGGATTCCAGGTTGGTTGGGAATTTTAAAAACAGGTTTTAGCCGCGATCGGACGGGATTAGACGCCTTGTATAGGTAATAGATAGATTAGAGCTTGGGTTTTGAGTTGGACCGAAGCAAAGGGTTTGGCCAAATCATGTGTAACTGGTTTTTGGATTGGGCCTTTTTAAAACACAAACCGAGATAACAGTTGAAAGGAGCATTGTTGGAACAAAACTATTGTATCATCCGGCCGGATGTTGATATTGACTAAAGATCGTAAAAAGGTCGGAGACTAAGTACAAGCATGAGAAAGAAAAAACAAGCAGACCCGAGAACGGTAGCAGAAAGAAAGGAAGAAAGAAACCACCAAACCAAAAAAAAAAAAAATCACCAAGCGCCCACTCCTCGCAGAGTGTCACAACCCCCGTCTAGACTTAACCAGAAGATGAAAAAGAAAGAAAGGTAAGTCCACCACCAACCCCCCCTCCCCACGTCTCTCCACCACTCTTCACCTATAGCGAGAAAAAAAGACAGCCATGAGAGATCTACTCTATCGCATCATGCAAAAAGTGTCAACCCGTTACTCCGTCCTCTTGAAAAGACCAATACGCCAATGAAGTCTCCGTAGCAGAAATTGTGGATGCAGGCACCGAGATAGAATTTTAGCGTCTTGAACTGCTGGAGCCCTTCTGTGGCGATCAGTTAGCATCTGAACAATCTTGGCGTCAAGAGGAATGGGAATTGAAAAACTTACCGAGCTGCCATGAGAAGAACTGCCGGACTTTGATCCTGAAGACGACCCATGGGACGAACCACCGCGGGAACTGGATGATGACTTGGAGGCAATGTCTGTCTTGATGAACCCGAGAGCAGAAGAGCCCATGGCGATGGAGTCCCAGTTGGTCTTTCCGGAGGAGGAACCGTGGGAAGAGCCGTGGCCAGACATTTTTGAAGGTTGGATGAAGGAGTTGAAGAGTGATGGGTGTGTCTTTTCTGGTGATCTGGCGAGCTTGAGTATAACCGAAGAGGTCTTAAGGATTTGAAGCGTCAAACGGCTGTGGCTATGTTGAGTTTCGAGTTTATCTTGAAGCTTGTTGAGTTGTGTGATGGTGATCCAAGCAAGAACTCACGGTGAAGGAGATATCGAGCCATCTTTATATGTCTTAGACCTTCAGAAGCCAGTGTCCCATGGAGTGCATCGCCGTCTGGGATAACACCGAGTAGGTACAAGTATACCATACAGTATGTAGGACTGGTAAGTTCTTGAAGACCGAAACCGAATGGGGCCGGTTACAGTCCGAGGACTGACCGACTTCAAACCATACCGAAGTCCGTTCGGGTTGTTGAGTGCACTATTGATGCAATTCTCTCAGTTCCCTTTGACTAGGTGACAAGCTGGAGGTGAGGAACACCAAATCCGGTGAAGTGAAGATTGGCGAAATGTCGAAGAAGGCAGGAAAGAAGTATCCATCGGAAAAGTATTACATGCGATTGGTCAATTGCCATGGCAGGTGGTAAAAAAAGATCGCTAAACGCTTAGGGTGGTGTGTGCCCTGGCATTTGAGGTGACATGCTGGGATGAAAATACCCTATAACTTTCGCTGCCTGATTCAGGGAGTCATGGACAACATCACAGCAGCCATAGCCCCGTGTTTCCATTTCCTGTTCTAGGAATTTTGAGATGTAAAGGTGGTTTGGGAGTTATCATGAGTATCAACATGGCAAGAATTTTTGGCTTTGCCTCAGACTTGAAATCAACGGCACTTTGGCGCAATGGGTTCGACTTCTTCTGTTGAAGCGACGACATATCCTTGAGGTGCAATCATCATTCGTGAAGAATACTCGAGTGCCCCGACCAGAAAGACTAGGGCTTTCATTCAATGAAACTTTATTCCACTTGGTCGAGGAACCAGTGGAACTGTAGTGAATTATGTTGATCGTTGGTCGATGCCTGACGTAGGGTGAAGTTATCGCCAGATGTAGGATCGTGACTATTTGAAAGTTTGGGGGCGGGATAGTGACCAAGTCGCTGGGGCGTGGGTATCGCAGCCAGGGGATGACAGCGACAAGAAGCGTCCAGCAGGGGAAAAACATGGCACTCCGTGGGGTTGCTGTCACTGGGGTCTAGGTAGGCTTTAGGCACCCGCTTAGTCCTGGTCATCATCCTCGAAACGCACGGACGCATATGGCTTTACCGTCCCATCTCGACGGCGTAGAACCCACCCCGATTGTGCTGAGGACGGCTTTCCTTGGTGGTGGAGGATCTAAGCCCGTGATGGCTCAAGGCATGTTGTCCAAACAGAATGGTCTAAATACTGAAGCCTGGTATTTGCTCAGACGAACGGCAAGAGCTGGGCCGATGTGTCCGTGGTCGCGGAGGCTGTTCCGGGAGTCCGAAGTCCCCACGTTCCCGCAAGTCCGAGCCCGGCACGCGGCTCAGCCCTATGATCCATCACTCGGTACTCGACTCATATCGGCATTGCTCCTGTTTGCCTTACCGCAGGTGCGCCCTCCATCTCTCGCGCGCAAGTAAGGTTGCGTCTTGATATTGTACTGGTTCGCGTAGGACAAATCTATATGGACTCCGGCGCGAAGACGTCCATTAATTGATGTCTAATGAAGTATTACTATAGACTTGTCGATGGGCGCATGCAATCCGTCTTGGTAAGGAGACAGTACGTGCTATGGCTGAAGAAAAGACATATCATCCATCATTGCCTGCCACCATTCGTCGTCCAAGAGTGACACCGGCGACAGTGTCTCAACAGCCGCGGGGATTCCGGGGTCTGCAATTGTTCCGGTAGTTGCTGTTGTTTGTACTTGGTAATGTGAATCCGCATGGTGACGTGCCCCGGAATGGTCGACAGTATTCGGAGCTGCCATCTTTGAAAGATACCACGAGCGAATCCAGCGGAGCTTGTCACGGTGCATAGACATCACTGACAAAGTGTCGTTGATATATTTGCGCTTTCTCCGCCATTCTTCCGCGATGGCTATGCTGTCCGCTTGACCACATACGTCGCTAAGGCGTTGTATTAGAGCGGCAAAGTCTAGGCTTTCGGCGGCGAGCTTGCTATTCCAATCCGGATCCTGCAAGATAACCAAGCGTGTGGCGGTCATCAAAGCAAACGACATGTGGCAGTAGGTGTTGAACGGTAAGTAACTGAGATCGACCACAGGCGTAGAGGCGTATGCATTGAGTGTTTCCTTGACAAACTCCAGGCAGCACCACATTGCTTCTGACTTTCGGATGCCGTCAAGAGAAGACGCCGATGATGCCATATAGATTGCTGGCTCATATAGCCTGGCGAGTGTGCTTTTGAAGGCAATCTCAAAGGAAACTATGATGGCCCCGGTCAGCAAAGTCAGAACCCCCCAGTAGAGTTTACCACTTGATGCCTTTTGTACTTACATTTTGAGGTTTCCTCAATTTCCTTCGGTACATACATTTTGATGTTTTCCATATCGGTACGTAGAGTTGTCATGGCCATATGTCCAGCTGGAGTTAAAGTCGTAGGGCCGTTGTCATCCGAATCAGGAGCAGGGAACACCGCCAGAAGCTTACAGACGATGCGCTGCATCTTGATCAGAACAACGAGGTACGTATCCTCGCTGTACTGTTGTTCGGCCTCGATCTTCTCACAGCAGACGGATATGTAGCTGCTGACGGGCATCATGGGGATATGTCGAAACAAAGCTGCAGTGCTGTGGTGTGACCAATGTCAGAGTTCGTTCGTGAAATGCAAGTGAAGGCCAACAGCAATACCGTGGTTTCACACAAGGCCCGGGGAGTTTTACTCACAGTGAACTGACATAGAAGCATCCGAGATAGGTCCGCATGTCTTCTAGTGTGTGAGGCGGCCGGCTTCGGAAGCCGTTGAGACGCTTGGCATCTTCGTGGAACTGGTTTGCACCGTTGTCAAAGTGTTTGGCGGGCTTGTAGCTGTTGAGACCCAGATCTACCATAAGTCCGACTGCCAGCTGGTGCAAGTTTGTCACCCATGATTCGGCATAGTAATGGGACTCACTCCTTTTGCGATGAACAAGGCGTATAGTCAGTAACGGAACATCAATAGTGAGAAACAAATCAAGGCAAAAACTAACCATGCAATGAAAAGCAATATGGCTTGTAGCAGGTCCAGCCGCTTCTCCTGTTTGACAACGATATGGGTTGCAATGTATTCGCGAAACCATGTTGTAAAAGCACGCTGGGCAGCGGCATTCTGAGGAGCAACAATCTGAATGATGGTCCGGAACAAGAATGGCTGCTTCTGGAATAGGTCTTGAGCTGATGTATTCTGTGGAACAGGCACAAAAGGGAATCGGGGATGGTAATCCTCTTGATACAGCTTCAGCAAGCGCTCGGCTTCAGTCATGGATATGCGCAAAAACCCGTGTGTCTGTGGAATGATATCAACATAACCGGGTGGCGGTTCATGGTTCTTTGGAGATTGACTCTGGGTAGTAGATGCCGAAGTCGAGAAGGTGTTGTGATTAGAGGGTACACAATCACGTCTCTGGTGGCCGGGACAGGAATTTCCAATGTGCCCATCGTTAACATGAATACAGCTCATGGGCAGCACACAGAGGCTCTCCGAGGCTGAAGGTTGCTCAAGGGTTGACGTTGATGTCGCCGGGGTTGGCTGTTGACCAAAGCCTGATGTGCCGTCTGATACATCATGACTGCGCGTCGAAGAAGCCGTTTCTGGTACTGAAGACTGTTGTTGGATTTGCCTTGAAGCATTCAAGAGGGAAACAAGTCCGTCAATCTTTTCCTCCAGCTGGCCGACTCGGGTTGATTTCCCGCGCCTTCTTCTCTCGCCTTGGTTATTAGGGACAATGCATGGACGGCGTAACCGAGCACATCTTTGGCAAGAGCCAACCCCCGGCTCACCTGGCCAGATGCATTTCGTCTTGGACTTGTTGCAGTAAGAGCAAGCTCGCGCTTTTTCCTTGGTGCCCGGGCCACTCGGATGAGTGCTGGTCACAGACATGTCGGCCATGCCTGCCCTTTGTTGGCCGACGGGAGGTCGAGTGCCCGAGGGTGGAGTCGGGTACTTGTACCTAGCGTACTATGGTAGCGTACAAATTCAGGCCGGGCGCTGGGAGTGCTGTAGCGGTTGGGCAAACCGAGCCTTGTCATCAGCTGAAAACCGAAGGGAATTTCATGTGGTTCAAGGTGTACACAAGTCAAAAGTGAAGAGTAATGAGACAAAAGATTCATGATCTGATGAAGAAAGGACAGGAAGACACTCGACTGTCCTACCTTATGAGGATCGGTGTCGGGGTCGGGGTCGGGGTCGGCAGTGGATCGGTTCCTGATTGCCGTCCCATAAGACAGCATTGTTACCGCAGTACCCTTTACCTACTAAGCTCAACAGGCAAATACGAGGTCTCGAGGTAACAACAAAGCAGTGTTGGATTCTCTGCAGTCAGCGGACAGTTGCAAGCAATGGAAGTGAGGACAGTCCCTCTCGGCCGCCGGTTCACTTTTACTTGCCGACCGAGACCCACTCGCTCTTTCTCCTTCTGGACGTACAAGTCAGCTACCGTCAGCAAGACCACATTCTGCACCTTCCATTATTTGAAGCCGTCCATCTTCGCACAAACACCCGAATTGAGCAGAGTTTTCACAGGCTGCAGTGACATTGGTCATCGGTTTCATGAGCCTAACTTGAAGTTTACCACTCGACATTAAAATGAACGAAAGCACAAAGACTGCCAGAAACAACACAAATCCAACAAATATCACATCCCCGCTCTGGTATAGGACCTAATTGCAAAGGGCACGTCGACAACCCCGCATTCGCATTGTCATCAACGATCTGTGAGTCTACGTCCCAGAATTCGGCGGACCATCTTTGAGAAGTCTACAATATTCGGACCCCATTCGCCAGATGACAAGATGCTCCCGAAGCAGCACCTCACATCGCCTGGCCAGGAAGTGCCTTGAGCCCTAAATTATTGCACACATCATGTCAGTTCTGGCTAGCCCAGGAAACAAAGGAGGCTTGGAAGAGATGGCTTACAAGAGTCGATATCCTCATTCACCATGTTCTTGACGGCGCACTTGTTCATGGCCTGCACGTTCTGGGACTTGAGAGGTCTGCCGTTCTCGCACGCGTTGAACATGCAGTTCGAGTCCATGGCCTTTTGCAGCGAGTCGCCCTTCCATCCGAACACATAGTCGGCGTGCGTTCCGTATCCCTTGTTGTCGCCATAGCTCAACACGAAGGGGTTCGATCCGTCCTTGGGCCACATGTTGTTGAACTGGGTGGTGTCCCAGAGCGTCTCGTACGCCACCTGCGGCATGCGTACCGGGTGCGATGCTGGGCATGGGCCGGCTGGAGCGAAGGCCTCCTTGGCCGTGTTGTACATGTGGGACTGGTGGTCGGGCGAGTCGAGGTTCTTGCCGTCCCAGCATGACGGGAAGTGGTGCACCGTCATGATGCCGCCCTTGCAAGGCTTGGTTGGGAAGTCAGGAAGCTCCGGGAAACGTGTGTTCTTGTCGTTCAAGCACACGAAGCGCAGCCCAGGGTGTCCCTTGGCTTCGTTGAGACTGTTGGTGGTCGGAGAGCCGACAGTCATACGGAAGCCCTGAATGCCCGGCGATGGTTAGTTACACCTTGATTTCATCCTTAAGCGTGAAATATTTGGGGCTAACGGTTCAACTTACAGGCTTGAAGGAGGTAATCTTCTGGTTACCGTTCGAGTTAAAGTCCTGTTGCGTATAGTAGATGGTCATGCCACCATTGATACCGTTGGGCAGAGCCGAGTTCTGCATGATGGGCACTCGCTTGTAGGTGCCGTTGGGGTGCTTGAAGAACATGACAGCCGTCCAGTAGTTGGAAAAATCCTCACTGAACGTGCATGTCGTGCAGCTACCCTGCTCGCCGATATCGCCGGACATGGAGACGTTGAAGGCATTTCCGCCGACAATTTGGTGGACGTGTGATGAGGGTAGGCGACCAGGTTCGACCAAGGGGTCCAATCTTTGGATCGTGAGTGTTGAGCATCCGAACCGAAGAGCTGCCTGCGAGGGCCCGGCAAGAGCCAAAGTGAGTGAAAGCCACTTCATGATGGTCTGCGATGTGCTTCACCAGTACTGCAGTCGGAAAAAAAGATCCAGTGGGCTTGTTCCTACAGAAAGAAAGAACAACACCACCGTTGAAATCTGAGGGCATCGGCTCATCGTTTATATCTGCCAGCATCGCATTGTCGCCTATCGTCCCAGAGGTCTTTTCAACTCTGCCGTGGGCACTTGCCGTCATTAATGGGCGATATAGCTGTCTGCTATTCATCTATTTGAAGTTGAATGCGGGGTTCGTGAGTCTTGGGCTAGTCCACAAACAAGTTCCCATTTGCAGGCTAAAAGCCGCCTTCAATTTCATTCAAATGCCACTACTATCAACGATACCTGCCGCAAAAGGAAATGAATTGCAGTGGTGAGCACTCTCTCTGGCCAGTGCTACTGGTAAAATTCCAAATGCCGGGCCTTGACCTGGCTCCTGTTCTCTAGTGGTGGAGGGCCAATCTCGCTGTCTACATCGAGTGATTCCGGATTCCGAATTCATCTAGGCATGAGAGACTCAACGGCCAATAGTATTTCTACAAGGTGTTAAGACTTTCCCAATCAGGATTCACCAGGCATGAACCCAAAGGGTGTGTTCATCACATCGATATCCGGCAGTGGTTTGTTTGGAGATCTGGATTATTCGATACCATGTCCAGGAACGGGTTCGAGCAAGGGCGATATATTATGCATCGACACCTTCGACGTGTGGCACAGTGAACCCAGCCGGTATCGTTGAAAACAGACCTGCCGTGCTGTAATGGATCATGCGTGGCAAGTTGGTTATTGGGTTCATATCCCATGTCACTTGGAAGATCAAGCTGACCTTTGACACCCGCCGCAAAGCTTCCTGGTGGGGAATTAAGATTTGAGCGTCGTCAGTTTTCCATCGATTCACAAGATCATCGCAGGGAGAAAGATTTCGCTTCATCTCACCATGCCATGATAGCCAAGCTAAAAGAAAGCTGCTTTCAAGAACTATGTGAAACGAACAGAAGCTATGTACAGTGGGCTATGAGACCAACCTCGTCCCTGCACAATTCACGATCAACATGTACGAGAATATTCATACTAACGTCACGCATCAGGGTTGTCGTTCCAACCCTCCATATTCCGGCCAGCCCGTGATGCCCAACTTCACGACAAGTCTATCGAGTCTGTGGCCTAGAAGCTAAGAATAGCACCGGCCTGCTTTGGCACGGTAGCTGCCACGCTCGAAGATCCAAGAAGACTGTACGAGTACGGCATCGAATTAGCAGTAAGGGTGCCCGCGGGTGCAGTGTTGCTTGCTCCTCCAAAGTCGTTATCAATCTCGACCGCATAACCGACTTGCTTCGAGTCCTTGCTGAGAAGAGGCTCCGTCACGTTCTTGAAGGCGTTACTCTGGACCAAAGCCTGGGCGCCCATTCGCGTGTTGATTGCGGTCGACATGCTATGTCGAGAGTTTTGTTAGCCTTTGCTTCATTCACGCATACACACATGGACCCCTACAGGTCCTGCTAGCAACTACCGCGAGATGGTAATCACGTCAACACTTACTTCTCATAGTAGGAGTTATAGATGTGTGCAGTGCCGAAACGCAGAAGAGGACCGCGAGAGCCGCAATTCTTCCAGTAGTTGTTTGCATAGGTGACATGGAGGTGGCCAGTGTCTTGGGCACTGTTGCTGTCACTGTGACCCGCGAGAGAGCTCTTCCAGTGATCATGGAAGTAAGTACTTCAGAATTCTGTTAGTTTATCTCCGATCAGAACCTTACAGTACGTAAGTGACACCGATTGAACTTACTGAGAGATTGTCACCCATTCGGACCCATGAGATACATCAACGAGACCATCATAGAAGTCCTTGTCGCTAACAAGAGCCGAGTAGAACTCGCAGTGGTCAACCCAAACGTTGCTGCTTTCCTCGATCTTCAAGCCATCTCCGTTGTCGGCTTCCACAAAAGACGAAACGATGTTGCGCAAGATCAGGTTGCTCTGTTTGCGGAAATGAAGGCCGACACCTTTAAATCCTGAGCCCGGTAACCCAATGATGGACTTGTTGCTGCCGATTCTGACCTTCTCATTGCCGCTGATCACACCCTTGATGATGACAATAGCCGGAGCGGTGTTCTTCTCACTGACAGCCGCAGTGAACTCAGCCAAGGTCGACACCGTGGTTACAGTGCCGCCTGAACCACCGGTCGTTCTGTTCGAAGGCTGTCAATCACTGACATCTATCACAAGGTTGAATCTTCAGAGTGACTCACCCTCCGTTCTGAGTCGCATAACCCAAGTTGGCTTTATCGGAAATTGTGGCTCTCTTGACAAGGTGAGACCTCTCCTCGATATCACGGGTCGGTGTCGGTGTAGCCGTTGCCAAAGCGAACAAGGCAGTCAAGGCAAAGATGGGCTTCATTGCAGCGTCAGAGTATTCGAGGACTCCGGTCTGTCTTCGGTGAGTGGAACTACTTTCTCCTCGTTTACCTGAGCGCCAGAGACGCGTATTTAACCTTGAATTCATACCTCATTCCTGGCCTTCAACCTTTATGATCCATACTGACTTTCCTCAAAAGACCTTCCAGTTTCTAGTCCTGGAAATCTCCGAGAAGAGGGAATAAGGGCCATGCTAACTACATCGAGTTCCTTGGTTGACTTCCTTCCGTCGCTGACGGAGAATTGTCGCCATGGTTTTCCGCCCCAGATGGGCAGCTCACCACCAGAATGACGACATGTTTACAAGGGAACTACATCCACCATCAATGGGAATAACGATTTCTCAACGGAGTTACGTGGACGGCTTCACGATGTGGACACCGAGTGTTTGAGGTTGGCATGGGCACGAGTTGTTCCTGAATTATCCACCAATCCCCGAATCTTCCTCTGTGGGTCTTGGCATTCGACACCCACCATGGAGTCGTCTCCGAGCCACATCGTTACATGCAACATGGAAACAGGCAGTGGCGTTGAAACAAACGGACATTGTCGGAATGGAGTCTACTTCAGGGTACTCGTCGTGCCTGTCATTACCCCATCTTTCGTGATCAAATGCTTGTCACTCCAGAGTGCCAAACGAAGTGCCTTCGAAACAACACTCGGCTTTGTCACCTTGTGTCTCACAATTCAACAGGTGAAGAAGTATTCTATGATACGAACGGAAGGAAAATTTCTATGGTAATGGTATACAACCTGAATCTCCACCAATCGTCCTCCCATCGGTCGCTTTGCTTCCTCACGAACACCTCCATCTTAACCCCTAACCTTCATCTTCGCAATCACATCCTTCTGGATAGTGAACCAAGATCCCCAAACCTTCCACTCCCTGTTCGGATTCGCCAACTCAATCTCAAATCTATGCAACAACGTCGCGCAAACCTTGTACAGCTCAAACATGGCAAAGTTCCTTCCCGTGCAAATACGCGAGCCATTACCAAACGTCAAATCAGCCGCATTCCACTTTTGCATGCGGAGCTTGAACGCCTCATCATCCTCACCAGCCTGCTGCAACCAGCGCTCAGGACGGAAGACATCCGAGTCCTCGCCAAAGATGCTCTTATTACGACTAACAACCCAGGGGTTGAGACCAATGGCGGTACCAGCGGGGACAAACGACCCGTCGGGAAGCGTGATGCCTCCCGCAGGGACGTAGCGTTCAAGAAGCATGGCAGCGGCGGGGTGAATACGGAGGGACTCGCGGACGCAAGCCTCGAGGTAAGGGAGCTGACGGGCGCCGGAGTAAGGGACGGGCTTGGAGCGGTCAAAGCCCGCTGCCTGGATCTCTTCGGACACCTTGCGGTAGACGGACGGGTTCTTGAGCATGTAGTAAAAGACTGCACGAAGGGCGACGGCGGTGGTGTCAGCTCCTGCAAGCAGGTTGACGAGCACGTCGCTGATGACTTGGTTATCGTCCACTATATCGGGGTGGGTCTCCTTGGAGTCGATAAAGTGCTGCAAGTAGTCAGGGTTCTTGGGGTCGTAGTTCTCGTCTTTGCCCTGAAGGCGGGCGACGAAGGACTCAACGGCGATGCGGGCAGGGTGGATCAGGTTAGGAGGGCCGACGCGCTTGATGGGGTTCTTGTCGAGGAGGTAGTCGAGGGCGGGGATCTGGCCGACGGTTTGGAAGTAGCGGAGGGAGGCTTCGGCTTTTTCGATGGTGCTGTCGAAGTCGCTGCCGTGTTCCATGTAGCCGAAGCGACGGCTGAAGGTTACCGAGCTGATGAGGTCCCAGGCGTCTACACAACACGGTTAGCGAACGTTTTGGTTCAACACGGTGACATGAGGTAAACTTACGGTATCCAAGCCACTCGCCAAAGTCCATTTCCTTGGGTCCCTCGGGAATGTTGATGAAGCGCTCCTCAACATACTTGCAAAAGTCGTTGAGCACAACATCCACATGGGGCTCCAGAGCCTGGACATAGCTCATGGAGTAGTACTTGGCCACCGGACGCTTCATCCTGGCATGCTCAGTCGGGCTGGTAGTGCTAAAGATGTGGTATGTGATCTTTCCATTGACGATGGCACTGTTGTTGTGGTAGAACTCGGTCTGTCTTTTCTTTAGCTAACTGCTTTTTCACTCACGCAGAAGATGTGATAGATGGGCATAACATACCTTGAGCCACTTGCCATCAGTGCTGTATATGGTCTTGATCAACTCCGGATAGTCAAGATCGAGGGTGTTGGGTCCGATACGGACGATGGGCCCGTACTTCTTGTGGAGGTCATAGATGATTTCATGGTATCTGCCGGTACGGGTTTGGTAGAGGCGCCACCAGTTGGTGAAGCCAGCGAGGAAAGGGCCCGGGTACTTCTTCAACGGGTTGGTAGCCCATGAGATGATGTACCATCCAAGGACGGACAGAATGGGAATAACGACAAGGGAGAAGAAGAGTGATGGGAAGGTCCTCACTGTGAGTGTGAGGACTTCCGGTTTGAGGGTTCCATCGAAGCCAGCGTGTGAATCCATGGCTGTGGAAAGCTGTGGATAAGATGTTGGCAGTCTGGGGTCAAGAATCCTTCTCTGAGAGAGGCAGGTTCTCCGGAGTTCTTATGAAGGAAGGTCACGTCGTATGTCCGCGTGGCTATCAGGGGAGAAGAGATTGGCACCTCGCCAACGCAACCGGAATTTTCAAAGGATTGACGCCCTGTCTATCTCCATTTGGCGAGCGGTCATGGTCCTGGACTGGCGGCTCATGCACTCTGGGGTGGTATTGGCGGGGCGCTCTTGACCATTGATTTCTACGGCTCTCAATCCAAAGGGTGAACACCAGAGACACTAGTGATGTTCCCAAAAAGGGGATCAACAAGTCATTTGCGGTGGGGAGAGACAGGTTTCTCCGTCCAGCTCCAAACGTCAGCATATTCCCCAGTGTCAACATATGACACCGGTTCAAGCAACTTTCAACAGCGTTGCCACCTGTTGATGTCGTATGGCACGGCGCGGGCTTAGTCTGCTAAACGGTGCCGAATGTGGACACGCCTGAGGTTCCGACATGGAACCAAACTTTGACCAGAAAGAAAAGCAAAAGTTTTGTCTCAACCACCGAGGTTGTGCTTCGGGACGGTTGACTGGTCACTTTGATCAAGTCGCTCGCTTTTCCAGTTCGGGTCTGGTATCGTCAACCAACCAAACCATGTCTGTCTTGCCCCATGACCGACTCTTTACCACGAAATCACCTTACGAGGACAATCTCGCTCTCTGTTAGTAGCAAAGAAGAGATATCAGTCACTTCAATAATCCTTCGGACCAGGCATTTGACTAACCGGTAACTACTACTTGATATCAAGTTCCTCCACCTCAGATATTTTTCACTGATACAGAATGTCACCCAGAGTCACACTTGGAGACGATGATCTGGACCTCGACAGCGGTCTATAATTCCCTCCCCGCACCAATCACAAGTTGCAGACACAGAAGTCTTGCTCAAAATGGGAATGATCGCCACTATTCCTTCACTAGCAGTTGCTTTCTCCTGAGACACCCCGGCCGGGACAGGCCGCCGCCCTAAAAAAGCCGTTGGACGTCTGACACAGCGGATCAGGTACACGACTTTGCTCCATCAAAAAGTTGGTCAGCTAGATCAACCTTTAGGCAACCCCAAATGACTCTGTGATGAGCGTGATTTCGTTCCACTCAAAATCTGCAACACGAAAAAAAAAAAAAGGGTCCTGGACACCTCTCCAACTTTCGGTATAGAAAATCTGGTTCCTATTGCTGCCCTCCAAGAGAAGATGCCCCTGAGCCGGAGAAGAAGTTGCGAAGTCGCTTTCCGCAGGTCACATTTGACAGTCAGCGCTTTCTTTTTTCTGTCCACTTATGTACCGGGAAGAACACCCATGCTGTTGACCTGTTAATGCTAAACTATATCCAGTTTAGTCTTTGCTTTTCCGGAAGTGTCTCGGACCAATCTTGTTGGAGCGTTTGGGGGCTATTGCCTTGCCAGGTTGAAAGCCGAGACCGACAGGTTACAGTAGCGCCTTCCAACGGGAAGTATTCCCCGGAAGAGACCCTTGGACTGTCCTCTCGCACTATGCTGAGTGCATGAACTTGAAGAACCGTTCAAAATCGCACTTTCCGGTAGTGTGAAGAAGATTGGATTTTGGCAGCATGGTTGAGACATCCCCGGAACACTCAACCGAATGAACGGCACAACGGCAGACCGCTGGTTGCTACAACTCATCAAGCTATCATGGAAGAGGCATAGCGAGCTGTGATTAGGACTGCTTTTTTGTCCCAATGCCAGGGAACCGGCACCCCTTGGGAATCCTGGATTTTGGCCTTCGAGGCGTTCAAAGAGAGATACGATTTCGCCCCATCCCTGAGCCTCTTGTCACCCACCGCCACTCCGAGATATGCTGCTTATTTTGGACCATCTCTAGCCATCTGGCATGAAGATGGTACCGTACGCTACTTTGAAGGACGGTGCACACTGCGGTATGTACCCGGTCGTGGTATATCTCTTTGAGGATCGTTATCACTTCTTACCTCGACTGACCGCCGAATAACTGATGTCTGCACCCAGCCATTCTTCACCTTTCATGGAAATGATCACCAAAGAAGTATATAAGCCACCACATCTTTTTCTCCAAACACAACTCTATAATATTCCATTCTTCGCGTGTCAATATGCGACGTCCCCCCGCCTCTTTCTTAACTCCACCATATGGGGCACCCGTTGACCCAAGAATTACGCCCCGGGGGGTAGCTGGGGTCATAACTGGGGTGATGATCCCAAATCCCAATCCTTCGCAACCTCTCCCACTGGTACCGATGTCGATCGCTGTTTTGGAAAGTGCGTCCTCTAGCTACCAACCTTTCTTCTTCTTCCTCTTGTTGGCTGGTGTCCTCAGATGCCATATCGGTTCCTCTTATGAGGCTGCATAGATGGCAGGGTAGCATCTCCGGCCATGGGTCCCGGCTACCGGCTGGGACTGGCCGCGGAACACATACCCAACCGTCTGGTGAACATGGGCTTGAGCCTGGCCCTTGACAGGAGCATCAACTACATATGGCTTACGAGGATGGGATAACGGCATTTCTTTCTAGGTTGCTGGGCCTCTCTTGGCATCCAGTTGAGGAGGCTGGACTGTGGTCGACGTTAACTATCGGTTCTGGTACGTATTGATGAGTTCAGGGGCAAGTTGTGTTAATGAGTGTCGACTGAAGAGCAACGAATATACTACCGCGCCTGATGTTCTTACATCGAAGGTCTACGACTCCATAAAACGAGCAGACGGAACCCCCTACAGTCTTCACTAACAGCAAAAGGAACGTTTCGAAGTATTTTCAGGACATGAAGTTCGCTTAGACGTGATGGAAAGCCATCACCTGCATATGAATCCGACTTGCTGCTTACTTAGGTGCAAGATCTGATCAAATCTTTGGGGCATCTTGCTCGGACATTTGGTACCGTGTCAAGAAACCGCGGTTTTCTGCAATTTCTGGACAGTGAAACCATCGCGTTGAGAGCGAGGAGAGGAGAGGATTCCTTTCCTCTTACTTCCATTGGACTGGGTACCACGATGTCACTCCTTGCTTTCTCAGCTCAGTGTCCACATTGAAAGGTAAGGTAGGGTTTATATTCCCAAAGTTCTGGTTAACCTCTTGTCCACCCACCCCCTGTGGCGCGCTCAAGGATATCCACACCTCGACGAAGCATGAAGAAGAGTGCAGTCACCGTTTAGGCTACACGGCATGTTGATGATCTACAACATACATTCCGAAGTTGAGCTGCTATGGTAACCGGCCTCCCACTTCTCCCGTCATCATCCAGCTACCCGGGCCCTTCCCCGGACCATGGGGTTGGGAAAGTAGCTCCATCTCCACTCCCCGAGTATCAAACCCTCGTGAAGATTCCTTCATCTTCATTTTCGAGGTGGCAAGGTTGAATACGGCATGTGAATGTCACCTTCGCTTCACTCTGTAACCTTCCAGAAGACTCAGCTAGAGGTCTCCTTGCCTCGCGTGCCCCCACATCGTTCTCGGGTGCACTTTCCTTCGTTATTTTAGCTAACCGACTTTGTGATAGTAAGCATAGACGGAGCGAAGAAGACACCCGTCAAGTCCATCCATCTCCTTACCATATCACACAGCATCCATGATGAGCGCAACAACAAATCCTAGATTCCTCAGAAACTCTCCGTGACATACTCCCATTCTTTGGTCCGGGGCGAGTTCCGGCCGTTAAGTTGTCGCCTCAACTCCATGCGACACACTACCTTCCCAATGCGATATCCCAGTCCATCATCCTCGCCATCATCCTCGTTTCAACAACGGTTGCCCAGGCCACTCCGATGTCTTGTCTCACATTATTAATGAATCCATCTCCTACAATTGTGACTTGTGCACATTCCCTACGCTTCTGGTCTTTCCATGCCCGCCGTCTACCCTTCGGTTCTCTGTCCTCGGTCTTACCTGCTCTCAAGGATCAACCCTCAACAGAAAAACCACTAGCAGCGGCAGCAGCAGCAGCAGCAGCAGAACCTGGAATAACCTCACATCCAGTCATTCATCATGGCAATGGGAGGCGATGGCCCGTGGGCCATTGCTGTGATGTGGATCATGGCCGCACTTACGGGACTCTGCGTCGGCCTACGATTATACGTTCGCAGTATCATCGTGGCCAATACAGGTTATGATGATCATGTTTATGTGATAGCATTTGTGAGTTATTCTCATCTCACCCGTCCTCTAGACACAACCTGAGAGATCAGACACACTAACATCCTCCCCTTCCTTTCACTCAGATACTACTCCTAGGCTACACAATCTGCTGCACCATAGCCGCCCACTACGGCTTCGGTCAGGACATGTGGGACATCCCGCCAGCAGATATTCCGGGGGCTATCATGTGGGAGGCCATCGGGCAGTGCTTTGCCGTCATCGGCATGGCGCTGGCCAAATGGTCTTTGGGACTCTTTTTGTTGCGGCTGGTCAACCAGACGTGGCACAAGATTAGTATCTGGCTCGTGATGGGAGCGCTTATGGGCGCTTCCGTCTCCGTCTGCTTCGTCTTTATGCTCCAGTGCTCGCCGCCGGCCTATCTCTGGGATCGGACGATTCCGGGCGGGCATTGTGATTTGGATGCCACGCCGGTTTCCTTGACGCTTACTAGTGAGTTGCCCATGATTTTTGAGAGTGTACCCAGCTGCGTGAGCCTGGTGAGAACAGGACGTATACTAACAAACGATTCAAAGCTCTCTGCATCATCGCCGACTTCTTCTTCGCTCTCATGCCATGGATTTTCCTCTGGAAACTCAACATGAACCAACGAGAAAAGATGGTTATCGCCATCAGCATGAGTCTGGGCGTCATGTAAGTTGTTCTACCCACCTTTCATAGCCTCTCTTTGACCTCCTTCCAACGCAACGCAACGCAACGCAACTAACCTGTTCTCGCAACACAGCGCCGGAGCATGCGGCATCAAACGCACCCTCGAAGTCCCCAACCTCTCCACAGACAACTACTCTCGCGACACCGTCGGCTTAATTGTCTGGTCCTCCGCCGAAATCGCCATCACCATGATCTGTATCGGCATCCCCGTCTGCCGCCCCTTATACCGGTCTTTCTTGGACCGCGTCATCTCCCGTACCGGTGGCAGCTCTGGGTACCAGAAACAAAGCGGTCCCGGGTTTAGCGCGAAAAACAGCCAATCTGCCGGTGCCGGTCTCGGGTTGAGGACCATCGGCGGTGGAGTCATTGCTGGCAGGTCTGGAAATAATAGTAAGAATAAGTCGAGGCCGGATAGGGATGATGAGAGTGATGAGTTTGAGCTTAGTAGGGAGGGCAAGACGAGGGAGACGACGGGGAGTAGTGGGAGCGATGGGCCTTTTAATGATGCGAATGCGGTTTCTGTTGTTGGTGGGCTGGATAATAGGAGTGAAGAGTCGATATTGGGAGAGGGGTACAGGAACGGACATGGGAAGAACAGTCGCAGTGATGATTTGGAGAGGGGAGAGGGACCTGGGTATAAGGGCAATCATAGGAACTCGGGAGGGAAAGTGGCTGCGATACAGGTTACGGAGGAGTGGCATGTTACCAAGGAATAGCAGGCGACCTGACTGCCACTGGGCATCAACACTGGGTTTTGCGGGTTCCGGCGCAGGGTATAAAAGGAATGGCGTTGTCTTTTGGATGAAGAAAACTGGGCTATTGGATGTCAAAAGAAGTGTTGCATCACTGCAGTCATGGGAGGTTTTGTTTCTGGTTCGCTCCGTCGGGGGTGTTTCTTCGTGTGTTTTATCTCTCTTCTCTTCTTTCTTCCTCTATTTCTTTCTCGTTTCCCCCTTTGTAAAAGCCAAAGCCCCCAATAGCTTTCTGAGCGTCGTGTGGCTTTGTCATGAGGGCTACCATAGTGAACTGCATATGCAAGTCAAGGTTATAAAGGAAGGCCAAACTCATCTTGGCCACTCCACAAGTTCACCACTCTACGGCACGTCAACGGCGTATCGACTTGACCTGGAGACTGTGAAGTACAAGATCTGACCGCAAAAGTTGCTACAGGGCGATTTCCGGTCACAAGGCCGTTTGTTTTGTAGTTGTTATGCCGAAAGGTTTGTCGCTAGGGGGCAAGGCGCCAAAACGGTTACAGAAAGTTATCAGTAGCGCGCTTATAGCGGCTTTCGGTGGATACTACCTAACTGATACTACCACCATGTCCCTTCCTGATTTTAACTACACATGAACAATATTATCACCAAGTCGGGAGAGTAATGCTGAATTGGTCAAAATATCTTGAAGATACGCCAACGTTTAGAGAAAAAAATTGGCTTCACAGGTTCTCCTTGGCGGAATAATATCGTTCTGCGGAAAACAAGAAGCTAGAGGTATCTTCAGGCGGCCGAAAATAGCAGAGAGCCTCACAGCCCGTAGAAGCCACGAAGATCAAGATTAGGCTAAGAGACAAATGAAAATATAGAGGAGGGTCAGCTAGCTAAGACTACTTAGCACTGAACTTGAACTAACAAACGAAGCAAATCATGAGTGACCAACCTGACTAAACGCCTGGACACTTCTTCCAGGAGCAGCTGTGGAATTTCGAGAGGTTATGGTAAAGTCGAGGGCCACGCCATTTTTTGAGTCTCTCCTAGGAAGCTCTTTTCCCCTGTTCATTGCGGTGAAATTGGCTTCTCGTACCTTACCTCTATCTCTTCCCATCATCCTCGTTCGCTCTTCTGCCTGTGGTCCGTTGGGCTTCTCTACTATCGGCCACCTGAGAGTCATCCTGGTTGGTGCTAGATTGGGCGACTCGTGTCATAGAATGTGCCGCCCCGGGCGCTGGGTGCGATGAGCGCTGATGTTCTCGCTGCTGCTGAGGTACCTTCCCAAAGAGATTCCTCCTAGGTGTCGGTACTGGCTGGTCCTGCGATACCTCGCGATAACGATTCGCGGGTTCAGTAAAGTTGCGTCCAAGAGTAGGCGGACTAGATTGCTGCGCCGGCGGTTCGGTCTGCGGTGTTTCTGTAAGAGTCGTTGAACGGCTGACAACCCTCCGACCTCCGATCTTCAGGACGATTCTTGTTTGCTTCTTTTGCGACGATCCTGGAGTTTGGGGTGCGGAAGGAGTGGCGGCTGCGACTGCCGGTTTGGGTTCTTGCTGTTGAGTCGTTGTTGCTGCTGGAGCTCGTCTCGTGTTTGCATTACCAGCAAGAGCAGGCCGGCGAGGAGTGTCATTCGGGGCTTTTGGTTCCGTGGCAACTTGCACCGGTCTCGGTAGTTGCGGTCCTCCTTGTGCTTGACTCATTTTCTGGATTTGAACATTTCTTCCCACCTGAACGCCCTGGCTTCTTTCCTCCACTAGCTGCCTCGAATCTTCCCCATCCTTTCTGCTCAAGGCTTCTTCCCTCCTGCGAGCCGTTTGTTCTTGTGTCGCGCCAGGTAAAGCAGATGCAACGCTCGCTTGAGTATTGGGTCTGGTCTTTCTAGTACCTCGGGGTCTTGTAATTGGAGACGCGGCTGCCGATACAGCAGAAGGTGCCTCACTGGGGAATCGAGAGCTGTAGACGCTGCCACTTCGTAAAGTACGGGCCTCGCTGGCCTGACGTAAGCGAAGAGCTTCCGCTTCCGCTTCCGCTTCATCTTCCTCTATCTCTTGCTGTTCCATGGCGTCAAGTGTCGCCTTGTTGGCCTCCAGAAATGCGGCAGTTTTCTGTTCAAGGGTAGGTGACCCCGGCATTGCGTCAACCGGTGGTGGCTTGTGAAGGGAAAGATCGATGCCGATGGAGAGCAAGTAGTCGTTGGTTGCCGAATTAGGAGACTTTGGTTCCTCTTCAATAGCAGCTGCAGGTTCAACCGCTTCATGGGTCGATGATGAAGGTTGCTCCTTCTGCATTTGTTGTTGCCCTTGATCATGATGATATGTCGCCGTCCTGCCGCGGCTTGAGCTCGGCTCGATGTCCATTGTCCTGCTAGAGCTGGGCTGGATATTGATCGTCCTGCTACTTGGCATCGACTGCAAATCCATCCTCCTACTTGAACTCGGCTCAAACTCCATCGTCCTGCTCGAAGGTGGTCCCATGGACATTATCCCAGTGCTACCCGAGTCAATGTCCATCGGAGCAGGACCAAAAGGATTGGCTCCAGCAGGAGGAAGGGGTCCCCGAACAGGGGCCGTTTGAAACACCCTAGATGGTCCGTCTCGGTGCATCCCTTGAGGTTCCTGAGCTCTTGAGGTCTCTCCAGAGGTAGCTCCTTGTCTTTGTTCTCCTCCTCGGTTACCAGCAAAGTTCCTCCCCGCCACTTGGTTGTTGAGTGTCTGTCCCGCCGCTGCCTGTGATCTTACCTGGCTCCAAAGCCTTGATGCCGGCGGCCTAGCTGGAGGTGGTGCCGGCCTAGCAGAAGGTGGTGCCATTGCAAATTCTCTTTGCCTCTGAGCCTGCCGCATGGCTTCCATCTCTTGCTGCCTCTGAGCCTGCCGGATATTCTGTATCTCTTCGTTCCAGATTCGCTGCGCTTCCCGGCCCTGCTCCAGAACAACAGATTGGCCGTTCACACTAACCGTATATTGATCCGGGACAAGTAAGTTCAAATCAGCCAACCTTCTCGTCGCCCGTTCCACCTCCTGTACGGTTATGACCGGGACTCTGCCTCCGTTGGCAGCAACGCCTCCTCTGAAAGGAGGCTGCAGCACAGCGGGATTGACCGTTCCCGGGCCCGGTGATGGCGATGGTCGCATGTATGCCGCTCTTGCTGCCTCCGCTCCGCCTCCTCTGGCGTTCTCAGCCCTCTTCACCCTTTCTTTCTGCTCACTCCAAATGTTGTTCAGCACTCTACCAGCTGTTTCAGCCGGTATATCTCCCGCGAGAAGTTTTCCGTTGACCTTGATGAAATAGAGCCCCTCGTCGTCGAGCCAGCTGTCACTGACGCCCACGTACCCCTCTAGCCACTCCGCTACATCGTTGAGACCTATGTACTTCAGGAAAGCCTGGCCTTGGCGGACGTCCTCAAAGGACACCGAGTCCGTGACAAGGCCTTGCGGCTTGAGGCGCTCTAGATCTCTGCTAATTTGCTCAGCATCCGCCATGGCGGCCAGCTGGTTGGTGAGGTAGTGGAGGACGATCATCTTGCGGGTTTCATGGTTTATCAGGTGTAAAAGAGATATGATGTCGTCGGAAGTGAGAGACAGGAGCGTGCATGTCTGCGAGAAGGAGTACGGCGGGATGTGTACGGCTGTCAGGAGGTAGGTGATGAGGTACTGGATGTTGGCAGGGAGAGAAGGCCAGTCGATAGACGCCACGGTTGCAGTTTTCTGTGTGTGGGAAACCTGTTAGCTGATAACTTCCAAAGAAATTTATTATCAAACTTACCCTCAAAGTTGAGACCTCTCTCCCTTTGCCCTTCTCTGCTGCTGTCGGCCGTCGAGGACTCTTTTCCCGTCTGCAAACCGTTGCCTTCAACCGGCGTCCGGGCAGTGATGTTAGAAGTTGCCTGGCCAGTTGACCCGGATCTTCGCCGCCCATGACCGTATCCCCATCGGCATCTGTTCCATTCGCCGACACGGAAGCAGTAGAAGGAGAAGGCCGTGCCAGAGTCGTCAACCCATTGCTACCAGCCCGGCCGCGAGCGAGACTCCTGGCCCTCTCAACCTCAGCCACCGCCTCCTTCTGTCTCCGATGATTCACGTTTGTCACTACGATCATCAACCTCGACGATCTAACCTCCATATCCCGTTGCTGAACCTTATCCTCCTCCTCCTCCTCATCGGATGACTCAGCCGGCCAAACAAACTCCTTTTCTCGCTCCCTCTCATACTTGGCTCTCTCCAACCGCAAATCCTCCTCCTCCAGCTCCCGCTTCTCCTTCTCTTCCTTCTCTTCTCTTTCCTCCTCCTCCTTTTCCTTCTCCTTTTCCGCATCATCAACAATCAGAACCGAAGCCCCACGACTATTACCAACCCCTCGCGATCTCGACCTGCTCTTATTTCTATTCCTCGCCGCAGCCTTCTCCTTCTCCCTGGCCGCCTTCTCCTTCTTCTTGTCCCTAGCCGCCTTCCTCTCCGCCCTCGCTCTAGCAATCTCAGGAGCCCGCTGGCTGACAAACGGGGATAGATCCCTCCACCCCACCACTACTTTCCTCGCGGTCAACTCCGTGATGCGATCGTGGTACCATGTATAGTATAGCTCCATCTGCTGGACTATGTTTGCTTCTCTTACATCCCGACGGGCTTTGTAGACCTGGCTTGGTCCGAGGCCGATATGGGTGCGGAGGTCGAGGGAGGGGAAGGCGCAGTGTTTTTGGAGTTCGACGTCGAAGGCTGGGCGGGTGTCGACTGGCCCACGTAAAGGGGATTCGGGGCGGAAGGCGGCGAATTCGTCTTCTTCGTTTTCTTGGTCGTTGTCGTCGTCGAAGCCGTAGTGTTTGGGCGGTCGGCGGTTACGTTGGGGACGCTCGCGACGGGCGGAAGCCATTTTGTTTTTGGTTGCTTTTGCCGCTGCTGGGAAGGGAGGTTGGGAAGGAGTTGAGGTTTTAGTACGGCCCAGGGCGGTATAGATTGTCAAGAGAGCGAAGTATATCGAGGTGAAAACGAGCGAGGGCGAATTCGACTATCTATGGGTGACGGTCGACCGGTAATGCGTTCACTCGCGCGAGTGCTAGTGATCGCTCTAGTCTTCTCTGGTTCTTCGAGATCTCTGCGCCAGCTTCTCTTCCTGTCGCTGGTTGTTTATCTTGACTTGCACCGTGCTGTTTGGTTTCCTTGGTTGTGATGGGATGGTTTGTTAAAGAAAAACCAACGCCAACGAAGCTTTGTGTAGCAATCCTCCAGCCAGATACTTGTTTGGAAGGGAAGCGAAACAAGACGTAGAAGAAGATGATACCGCAAATGACGAGTGACGAAGACAGGCGACAGGTTGTTGAGGAGGTAAGTAGGGCAAAACGAAGCGAATGCAGGAACAGTGTTCGGCTGTCGACGATCATGGAAGTAGGACGTGAAAAGTTTGGTCGTTTGCAAACCTGACGCGTGTGTGTCAGGAGGTAAGTGAATGGACGCGACTGGCAAAGGTTTCAAGAATTGCGAACCGTTATCGGAGTCGCAGACCGTCAAGGTTTTCCTTTGATAAGGGCGGTTGTGGGATTTCATCCGATGTATATCTCGAGGAGCATGTGGTCGAGGAAGGAACTCGAACGTTGCGAGCCGATGGGTACCTACCACGGCACGGTTTGCAGGACACACTCTAAGATCGATCGAGACATGGAATAACTCCGGCAAACTCAATGCCATGGTACTGATAAATTATGTATTAGCATCTATCGAGCTCTGCTAGGTCTGTTCTACCCTTTTATCGTGAAAAGCTGTTCGGGGATGAGGACCAAAATGTCTTTTGGGAATGAACTATAAATGCTTCCTCTCTCGATTCAGAGGCGCACATGGCAAGAACAACAAAGGTCTTAAAGCAGATAACTGACGTACTTCGTTGAGAATCATACCTGTTCGTCCCGGTATCGTCGTATTTTAATATCCACTTGATAGTTTCCCATCACAACTCGGTGCTGATGGTCTTTAACACCACTAGCATTGCTCGCTTCCAGCCCCGTCATTGCCGCCTCCTTTATCATAGCGCAACGGCCGGTCCAAAAACGGCGCAAAATTCCTTCCTCGCGCTCTCTGAGCTGCCTCTTCAGACAAACGAGAGCCTGGGAAGTTCACGCCATTATTCTCCATCTCACAATCTCCATCCTCGTCTTCCTGCTCGCCAGCATCACTATCTCCCTCGTCCGCCAACTGTCTCTTTAGCTTGGACGGAGTCTTACGCTCATCCGCAGCAGCCACACCCGGACTCTTCCCATTCCCATTCGCCCCATCCATCCCCGCCTGACCCTGATGATTCTCCCATCGCATCCTCTTCGCCTCACAAATATCCGCGTAATTCTTCAGATACCTCCTCGTATCATCATCCCACGCCACGCAAAACCGGCGATAAAGCACGAACCGCAGGGCCGTGATGAGGTCCGCGCCCCACACTTCCACCAAGTAGGCCACCACCACCGCCGCAGACCGGTCGTTGCCTGTCTCGCAGCAAACCAGCACTCTACCCTCTTGTGTCCCTGAGCTCCGCTTGTGGACTTCAACAAGATGTCGCACAATCTTCTCGTTCAGCTTGGGAAACTCACGGATGAGTTCTTGCAGGCCGCTGACGGCAATGGCCTCGATTTGAATTCCTAGCTCCTCGCACACTTTCTTGGCTGCTGGTCCTAGGGTTGGTGTTGGTCTGGGTTTCGGCGTCTCGGCTCCACTTGATTGTGATTGATGTGATGATTGTCCATTCAGTTTCATTCCGCCCATTAGTGAAGTAAGTCCCATAACCCGGTCCCTCACCACCACCACCATTGTGATTCTCTCCATTTCCATCCACGTTTTGTCTCGCACCACGCTTAACGGACCCAGATACATCGATTCTTCGAGGATCGGCTGCGCTGAGCGGCGGGAAGCGTACACCCAGTCCGAGGCCTGATCTTGCGCTTCTTGAGTCCTCATGTGAGAGGTGATAATGATCTTGTAGTCGGACTCGAAATCGTCGAGGAGGGCTGGGTCCAGATTGCGAGGGGATGGGGTAAGTGTGACCGTGTTAAGGCCCATGCTGCGCGACACGGGGATGTCGATCGTGGGAGGAGAAGGGGGGCGGATGTCGTAGCGGGCGGCGCGGGCTACGCCTGGGGAGGGGGATGGAGGTTGTGGTGATTCCATGGTGAAGAAAAGGCGTTGTATGTGCTGATGTGATGGTATGGTAGTAATGGGTAATGCTGTTTTTCCTCAACTGCAAGTCTGTGAGCCAGTTGAAGATTTTGGGATATGATTTCTTGGAAGTGTCGTTGAGATATGTTCCAGCCGGCGATGAGATGTCGTCGACAAGGACAACCTCGGCTGGCGAGGTGAGCACAGCTACTTGATCTTGATTTGTCGGGAAGAATTCGGTAATTGGCGGGCCAACAAAACAAAATGACTGAATATAACAGTTGCCGAGTTTGATTATCCTGAACGGATTCAGGGTTTAATAGGTGAGATTCTCTGTTGATGTTGTCAACTTGGGTTGAGAGATGTTTGAGTTGTAAAGTTGTTGAAATGTGGATGGTAGAGGTTGGTGCCTGGAAGAAAGTACCACTGTATTTGAACTATTAACGTGGCATGCGCTAGTGGTTTTAGGTGGAAGGTGGGAACAACGGAAGTGAATGTGAGAGCAACCCGTGAATGTTTCCTGCCCGCGGATGAGTGGTGAAGTTCATTCAATGAAGCAGTCTCATCGCCATGCTGATAAGTAAGTTGAGAGCAACGGAGAAGGTGAAGGTGACATCGAAGCAAGATGGACAAGATGAAAATGCAAGCAAGAGGTAAGAGCTATCTTGATCATGCCTTAACAGGCCGACATATGATTAACGCTGTTTGCTGTTAACAAACAATCGTAAAGCGGCATTGAGTAGCTGCAACTGAAATGCAGGACAAGAGGGGCAGCCCCAACGGCATGCAATTAACCGCACTGTAGACCCTGCAGCTTGCCCACATCGGTCCAAGCCGCAGCTCCCCGCCACGGGCAGCCAGACGTTGATGCCCCTGAGAATGGGAACCTTGAAGGCCTTCTTCATGAACGATCATCTAAAGGAGCCATCGTCTAATCTGAACTTGCTATGATTCTGATGGCCAATCAAGAACTGAGCATGGCGATATATGCGTTTATGGAAGTTGCCTCAGAAAAATGTAGCCTCAACATGTGCCTGGTAGAGCACATCAAACGATATATTCCGCTTTCATCTATCTAACAATATCCCCAATCAAAAAAAATACACACCCCATTACAGCAGGTTGCTCATAATACACGTTGCTTCGTGATACAGTCCGTAGACTCTCCATGCTCCTCCCATCTATAAGCGTCATCTCCTTCATGAGGCCGTGCTCTTCAACGACTCCATGCTACTTTCCTTAGCCAGCGGCGACGGATTCTCCGGCGTCACGGACCTGGATTCCACCCTCGGCCGAGTTTTCGTCGCTGAGCCGGGAGGAGCCAGCGTCTTCTTTCTCCTGACCTTCTCCGGCGTAAGGCTCGAGCTTCCCTTCCTGGTCAGCCCAGGCTCGTCACCATGCTCGCCCCTAGACGATGGCGTAGGTGTCGTGCTGCGCACACTTCCGTTCATGCTCCCCCTTCTCGTGCTGCTACTTCTAGTACGCCTGTGTTCGCTCGACACGGCTGCGGCGCGAGGATGGAGTGCCTTTTCGGACGACACGGAGCTGCCGTGATGGTGATGATGATGGTGGTGGTGAGTAGCAGTAGCCTTGAGAGCAGCAGTCCTTCTCCAGGGAAGCCACCAAAACCAGCCGCCTGTCTGCTTGCGCAGCTTGCGATCGCGTTCCTTAAGCTTAGCCCTCAACAAAGCGCGGCGCTCGTTCTCCTTCTCCCAGTACTCGCTCCTGTACAGCTCCCAATTCTCTCTGAACGTGGGACTAAACGGCTTCGCCAGCAGCAGTAGCTTCACGTAATCGCCTCCGGGGCTCAAATCCTCTTCGTGTCCTCCCTTCTCCATATCGTGACCCGTGTTTACAACCGGCAACGTCGGGTGTCCATGCCCAGCACTTAGTCCCAGCTCCCTATCGACCTCCTTCAGAATCGCCGGCTCCACATAACGATAGCTCGACGTCGCATTCGAGAACAGTCCGTACGTCAGGAACCAGCCGAGGGTACCCAGCGCCTCCTTCCACCAGGGTCTCTTCATCAGCACCACCTTGCAGTTGAACCCGCGCAGGCCGCGGTTGCTAACCGTCAGCCAGCGGCGGGGCCAGCGCACGCCGCGCTCCCAGATGCCCGTGGCCCACACGAGCACGCCCGTCATGATGCCGCCCAGGAAGCACACCTTCTCGCTCGTTTCGACGACCCAGTACACGCTGCCGCCGACACCGCTGCCGTCCTCGCGCGGAGCCAGGAAGAGGGCGTACCCGAACCCGGCTGTCCAGAGCCCCAGAAGGACGAGGAAGAAAGTGTGGTGGCGCCGACGGGCTCGCAGCTCGACGTATTGCGCCCGCAGAGAGGCTTCGAGGACGAGTAGGTTAAGGTAGATCATCGAAGGCGACGAGGGCGTGTGAATGAGCGGGTCGCTGGCGGCGCCGTTGTGGCTGCCCTTGGTCGGCGTCGAGGGCGCATTGGGCGAGGCGATCGGGGTGGTGCCGCTGATGGCTCGGTTGAGGTTGTTGAGGTGCGGGATGTCTTGGGCCATGGGCGCACCCTTGACGATGGAGTCGAGTGCGTCCGCCATGGTTGTGAACCGTGACCTGTGTGGATGTGTTCCCTGCTTTTCGTTTGTTTGTATGTCTCCCGGACGAAACTCGTCGGTCGGAGGAGGAGCGCGAGGGATGCGCGCAGTAGAGGTACTGGCTCGGTGCCCGAAAAGACTAGGTGATTGTCGGCCCGGCCGGGGATATCGGAGGATTAGGGTATTATTATCGGCAGTCGTCTGATTTTTCCGTGTCACGGCAGCATGTCTGCCCAAAGCGGATGGTCGGTGGTCGGACTTTGTGGTATCGATGTAGAGTGTAGTCCAAAGCGGGAAAGGGTTTTGCGCAGCGCAATGCGTGTTCGGGTGTCCGCGGGAAGCCCCTGTCAACTGTCACGGATGCGTAGGTCGAGATAGGTAGCAATGCGCGGGACGGGAAGTCGACCGGTGTCAGTCAGCCTTGTGCGACTCTTGGTGGTGTTTGGATTGGTCTGAATTAGAAAAGCTGTGATGCCTGTCGAGACTTGGATGATATGGACCAAGTCTGGAAACTGTTGAGAAGGAGCTAGAACGGACAGGCGTTGACTAGTTGACCGCTATCTTGGGAATCCCTTCCTCTGATTCCAGGGGGGGTGTTTGGAAGGGACTGTCACCTGTTTTCAGAAAGTCTAGTGCAAGGCTCGTATTGACCGCCTCAGACCATTGAGCGCATCACTTATAGTCTGATATATATATGAAAAGGGGCCCGCAAGTGTGAGTTGGTCTCTTTGTTTTCGTCTGAATTGAGTTTTCTCCCGTCTTCAGGAGCCGAACTGCGGAATAGCTACCGGTAGATGTTGGGGAGAAGGGATCCAAAGAAACCAGAAAAAAGGGGATTCTAGTTTCTGCGCCGTTATGTCATAGGCATTGCTGCAGGTGAATTTGGATACTTGCTGGGTACTGCCCTTGAGCGTAGATTGACGGACTATTTTCAGGTATTTCTGAAGTACCCAGGAGAAGTGGGGATCCTCATTGTTGGGTTGAGCTTTCCATTTGGTTCGCGACTTCACGTTCTCACATGCAAGCATTGCAGCTTCTGGGGAAGGCTAAAAGCCCCTTTTCAAATGATGGAACGGCAACCTGTTCTTTTTGCATGTGGAATGGTAGCCTTGAGGTTGATATCAACGAGAGCAAGCCAACTGGACAAGAAGTTCCTGACAGGTGTCAATATAATCATACATGATAGGCTATAGCGGCGATTTTATCTCAATTCAATCACCACCAGTTCGGAAGCAGAAAAGTGTTGAGACGTCATCGGCCTAGATCTGGGGAAGATTCAGTGGATTGTGGAGGCTGATCGGGGTGTCGGGCCCTGGGGATGCGCTAATTCCGAGGAAAAATGCGGGCAATTGCGGGCACTCGTCCGCGCCGACCGCACTTCCTCTTGAGAAACCCGAACAATGGCAGCGGAATCGATGAATGATTCAGTTGGACGGAAGGACCAAAACTGCGGACAATTGGTCGCCAATTCCCATCCCGCGTTCCCAACGAATTGGGAAGCTGACGATGGAGCCCCCGGATATTTCAGTCCTTCCAGGTCGTTGGGAGGCGGGAACTTGTCAACTGGCCACAGCTTCTTCAACAAAACTCTCAGATGAGCTGGTCAGGTGAGTGGCCAAGTCGAGCGGTCTGTTTCGCCCGCCGGATCGTGTTTGTCCAAGATCGGTCATTGGTGCCATCGAGATCCATATGTTAGTGTTCAATATGGTTCCACCACCAGGAACACTATCTAAACCGGCTTAGGCCCATATTTTCAACCCATGCCGATTCCCCGATGGTCCATGTAATGCGATAGGCTACATCCCGCACTCCCAACTTACAAATCTCAAGTTACTCTGGTCATCGTTGGCTTGCATTGAGCATACAACAATAAATGTGTCAGCATCCTTCCACCTCATAAGGGGGCATCCGTCCGACGCGCAATTCTTCCTGCTGCCTTGAGAATGCTCAAGACATACCCTACAACCATCTCACTTCCTAAAAGATTGAAGCTCGCTCACGCCGTTGGGCGCTTCAACTCTACCACCTCAACGGCCTCTTCCGACCCGACTTATCCTACACAACCTTTGGCTCATCTATATCGACGTCGACGAAGGTCTCCCAACATGTCGGCTTCCGACACCACTTCGCATGGGGCAACGCAGACAAAGGCCGAGAAGGAATCAAAGTCTCGGGGCGCCGGCTCTACCTTTTTTCCTCTCGGTTACAAGGAAGCCGCACAGCAATGGGTATGTATCCTATAGCAACCTCAAAGACTTACAATCACTCTCTAACAACTCTTCCACAGTGGTCTAGCGTAACCGCCCGCCAAGCAGAGCGCAATGTCCTTTCCTTCATCCCTTACCTCCGCGAAGCCACAGCCGACAATGCCTCGACAGCATCTCAGCTCTCCGACCTCGCCAATGCCGACCCATTCGGCCACCGCGTATGGCGCCAAAGCATGGTTCAACTTTCTGGCAAGGACCGGGCCCTGAACGAGTTCTCGATCGAGCGAGTCGGCGAGGAAGCCGATGACACCCTCGTCATGCTCCACGGCTACGGCGCCGGCCTCGGCTTCTTCTACAAGAATTACGAGCCTCTCACCCGCATTCCCGGCTGGAGGCTGTATGCGCTCGACATGCTAGGCATGGGCAACTCTGCGCGCCCACCATTCAAGATCCACGCCAAGGATCAACAAGGCAAGATCAAGGAGGCCGAAGCCTGGTTCATCGATGCGTTGGAGGAGTGGCGACGCGCCCGCAAAATCGAACGGTTCACACTCATGGGTCATTCGCTAGGTGGCTATCTCGCCGTCTCATACGCACTAAAGTATCCCGGCCGCTTGAACAAGTTAATTCTCGCCTCGCCGGCAGGCATCCCCGAGGACCCATGGGCCGTCAACGCCGCGATGCCAGAACCCGAAGAGTCTGCATACGGCAACGAATTCACGCAAGACCAGGAAAGCATCGTCAACCGCGAGACGCCCGAGGGCGGCGCCAACACAGCATTCATTCAGGCTGATTCCAAGGACAAAAAAGCGGTTGCATCATCCGCCAAAACCAACGGCACCAACGGCAACAAAAAAGAGACCGCACCCCCACGCCGTCCCATCCCCGGCTGGGTCTCCTGGCTCTGGGACGCCAACGTCTCGCCCTTCTCCATCGTGCGCATGACCGGTCCCCTCGGTCCGCGTTTCGTGTCCGGCTGGACCTCCCGCCGCTTCAACCACCTGCCCCCCGCCGAAAAGGAAGCCCTGCACACCTACTCCTACTCGCTCTTCCGGCAAAAGGGTTCAGGTGAATACGTCCTCCCCTACTTACTCGCCCCCGGCGCTTTCGCCAGGTCGCCCGTAATCAACCGTATCCAAGACGTTGGCCGGCAAATCATTTCCCAGTCCCCCCAATCCTCCCCTTCCAGCCCAGAACAACCATCCGCGCCAGTAAGAGAAGCCGGCTTCCCCATAGTCTTCATGTACGGCGAAAACGACTGGATGGACGTCGCTGGCGGGTACGCCGCCGAGGAAAAGATTAGGAAGAGGGTGGAACAGGCTTTGACCGACCCCAACAGGACAGAGGAAGAGCGCAAAAGAGAAAATGGAAGTGCCAAGGTAGTGGTGATTAGAAGGGCGGGTCATCACCTTTATATTGATAACCCGGAGGAGTTTAATGAGGTTGTGCGCAAAGAACTGGAGGAGACGACGGAGTGGGGGAGGAGGATGAGGAGGGAGGGGCTGTTGCCTCCGCTGCGTAGTGAGAAGTAGGTGATTTTGGGTGATTGGGTTGCTTTTATGATCTATGGTTTTAAGTTGGGATTTGGCTTAGACGGCGTTTTCCGGTTTTTCTTTTTTGGGTGTATTATATAGCGGCGTTTGGGATTTTGGTCCTCGGTCTTCGGTATTGAGGATAGTCTTGGTTATGGTATGGACTTGGAGGAGCATATGGGTAGCGATTGGGAAGAGCTCGTATCTGGACGGATACACTCATGGAGTTCATAATGAGATGGGGTATATAGGCATTGAAGGAGTTTTGGAGAGAGAGAGAATAGGCGCTTGAAGTTGAGGATAGAACTTCATGTAGAGATTACAAGAGCGCAAGGGGTTGAGGTAGACATGATTACAGTGCATATCAGTCTAGATGTAGAACAATCTCAACGATAATCAAAGTCATTTATGGTGCACTTGAATATGCGTCACTGTTGAAGTATGAGAGGCTTATGTGAACCAGCTGTCATTCATTTTGTATCTCCTGTATAGCTGCTCTCCAGTAGTTATTTTCGCCTAAAAATACCATATAATACTAAAACAACGCCAGTCAAAGAAAACGTTCCCACACATTCGCTGATATGTGTTTCACCCCTCACTTCTCATGTTGCGGCAGCCGTCGAGGGTAGGAGAAAATTCCGTCGAGTCTCACAAGTTTGAGATAGCAGCAACCGCCCCACCCTCTGGGATGATGCCAACATAGCTTCCCAGTCACTGCCTTTACTCCTCTTCCTCCTCCACCTTCGGGGCGACATAGCTCCTCTGCGCCGCTGTAGGTGTAGCAGTAGCAACCTGGGTGTCGGTAGCGGTGGTCACAGCAGTAGCCGGAGCAGGTTGGCCGGTAGTAGCGGCGAACGTAGCATTGGCCTTGGCACTTCCAGCGGGAGTCTTGGACTTGCTCTTCTTCTTTTTCTTGGGGTTGGGCTGTTTGCATGATTGTCAGTAACCACTTTCTAGATTTTAGGGGATCAGTAACAGGAAAAGATAAACTCACATCATGCCAAGCCCAAACAGGCTTGAAACTCTCGACAACGCTGACATCCTCCCACAAGTTCGGGAACAGCCAGAAACCGGGCGGTAGGACAAAGTAGGTGATGCAGAACAAGATAACGCGGAAGATGGCCATGGCAAAGAACAGGCCCAAAAACATCAGGAAGCCCCAGCTGAGGTAGTACACGCCCTGGCGCATCTTGAGGGGCCACAGCGGGTAGCAGACGACGGCGAAGATGACGAGCAGCGCGAGCGCCGCGTACACCTTGCGCATCACCTGGCTGCCCTCCCACAGCCAGACGTAGTACAGGTCCTCCTGGGCGTCCTGCTGCGGCTCGATCCGCACCGTCCACTGGCCCTTGACGCGCTTGCCGCCGCCGTGCGGCTTCTTGGTGGGCGGGTGGTCGTGGCCCTCGTGAGGGTCCATCTTGGTCACGCGCAGGGCGAGCATCGACATGGGCAGGAGCTTGAAGGTGTTCTCGAGAGAGGCGCGGTCGGTGATTTCCGGCAGGAGGGGGTTCTTCTTGCGAGCCTTTTCGTAGGCGGGCGACTGCAGGGCGCGGAAGGCACGTTTGACTGGAGGAGTAGTATATTAGTGGTTGGTGAACTTGGAAGGGCAATTCGTTGGCATATGCTCACCTCTGAACATGTCCTTGCGCTCGCCATTGAGAATGACGGTGCGGGGCTTGAGCTCCTGGCTGCGGAGGAACTTGGCGAGAGCGAGAGCTTCGGGCTTAGGAGGGCCGGGGACAATGGGCCTAGCTTGGCCGGCCGGAGGACCATGCTGATGCTGGTGCTGATGTTGATGTTGGTGCTGGTGCTGGTGACCATCTTCTCCCTGAGCTCCCTCTCCTCCTTCTTGTTGCTGCTGTGCCATCTGTTGTCGCATCTGCATTTGCCTCATCATCATCTCCTGATGTTGTCTCTTGAGCTGCTCGACGAACTCGGGAACGGTCATGCCAGCCTTCTCGGCGTCAATGGCAAGCTGTCTCTGAATCGCCTGGATCTGCTCGGGCGTGGGCATCTGGCCGGGCTGCGGCATGGGGATTTGCCCCGGGCCCGGTTGCGGAGGACCCTGCTGCATGGTGGAAGAGCTGTCTATCGGCTTCTTGTGATGCTTTTGCTGTTGCCGCGAAGAAGTGTGACGATTGTGGTGTTGCGGGATTGTTGAGGTTCAGCAATTGCTGGTGTCAGGTCGTGGTGGACTGGTGGTTGCAGAAAGATGCCGGCCGTTTGCACCAAAAGGATGACGGAACCAAACCTCCATCCAAAGCTGCGATCTGTACTTTACACATCCCGACCGCCAGGCCTATTGCGGCAGCTATGAGCGCTAGGCCAGTGGCCCTTGCTTTGAGATGCGTGGCCAAGGCCCAATGACGGCCAGGCCAAGACTGTACAATGCATATCCCACGTTTAACCCTGGCTCGGGTCTTTGTCTGCTCAATGAACGTGATTGCCGGCTATAACCCTGAGTTCTCATGAGCCTCAGGAGGGACTGAAAGATGGTGGTGTACCAGCCACAGGGTGCTTCAGAAGGTGGCTTGAATGAACAAGTTATATTCGGCACTTTCAATTAAACTTCCGCTTCATGACGCGCCCGCCTCTCGGTCCCATCACACAGCTCATTTAACTGACGCGCTTCAACGAGAGCCAATGATTTCTCTTGATAGAGAATGACGACGTTGAGAAGCTTGGATCCTTCTTGTCTCATGGGCATCGCAATCTGCTGGTCCTGCTCGGCTCGAGTTGCCCTTCTTTTCGCTTCTGCAACGTCCTGTCGTCCCCTCTGAAAGCGGAAAGTCTGAGGTCACGGTTTCTTCCAGCGCATGTTCGCACCGCATATTCTGTTGTCTTTACACAGCAGCAACAATACCCGTCTGTGCTTCGCAATCTGCGTATTCTCGGCGCTTAACCCAACAACCGATCTCATCTTCGGACCAGATCAAAAATCACCATGTCAACAACATTTGGCCACCCGTTGTGTGATCTCCACACCATACCGAGGTGAAAGTTGACGTTGGAGGCTTGGAGAGCTGAGAGGCTCGTGGAGGCTTGGACGGTGGTTTGTTCGCCCCTCGGCCCCGCCGCTTCGTTCCGCAGCACACACACGAAGAAAAAAAGAGAGGAGCACATGCACATGAGAGAGTATGACGATAACAATTCCGAGACAAAGAAGAGAACAGATGGAAGGGGAAAAAAAACCACTCAACCTCGTGGGTTGCCTCTTGTGTGTTTTAAGCCAATCCATCATGGGCACTCGCTGATGAAGAAACGCCCTACCCGTGTGGTGCTACCAGTCCCTTGCATCTGGATGAGCACCTCTGCTCCTATCATTTTTGGTGTCGACGAGACGGACACACAAGGGACGCCCAAGGGTCTGGAGACTGCCCTTTTTCGAAACACGGTCCATTCTAGCGCCGTCGCCGGTTCTCATCCACCGACGGCATCCATGGGTTCGTATACGCACACGAATCTCGGGAGACGGAGTTTACAGTTGTTTACCTACTATGAAGAGGGCCAGAGCTGGCTGCACCACAAGATCGGATCCTGGCAAGCTCTTATCCACAAAGATCGCGGGAGCCTCAGAAAGACCCCAGTCCGCCGCGTCTGTTTGGAGATCACTGCAAGTTAGCCGGCGGCGGGGCTGTTTCGCCTTGCTATACCCCTGCTGGTACCTCTTTCAGTGGTTTTGGGCCTATCGAGAAGACAACAGGTGGGTTTCGTCTTTTCTCTTCCTGTGCTTGTTGGGAGGCCTTCGAGAAGAACAAAGACAAGTTCGATGTGTCAAGTGTCAGATTCTTAAACAATGGGCCCCAAACCACCATTCATCCATAACTCACACCAACAACGCCAAGTCGGCAGCCGTTAGCACTCAGGCACTCCCTTCACTGCTTTGTTCGTTCCCCTTCCAACCCTCACTCACAGTCCTGCTGCGTACAAGTGACCTCTCGGGAGTTTCTGTGGCAATGCCGTCACAACTCGCAAGCAAGCAGTTGAATGGGATGCTCTGGATGCTCGGTATCCAAGAAACCATCTGAGACATGGTTTTTGGGTGCGGCAGCTTCGGAGGCACGCCACTGGTGGACGAGCCCTCCATGGTGTGTAGCCTGAAGTAGCGCCGCCATCCGCTACATCATCACGACCCCAGTTCTGTAAGCGCCAACTGGTTGGGCGAGGAACCACCAACAGCCTATCACATCGAGTCTTGCAATCCTCAACCGTCAGCGCCTCCCCTACCACCAAGCCATCAACTCAAAGATGGCACGCTGTAATTTTCCTCATCTCAGCCAAGTGGAAGTATTCCGGCTGCTAGCCTCGAGTGAGGTCCTCCCAGGATGTCTTTGCTTTATGGGGGTGTGGGTAGTGACAAGATGAGCGTTGCCGTTGCCATTTGAAAGACCACCGCAGAATGCATCATGGAGCATTAGTGTGGTGCGGGATGGATGGGTGGATGATGGGTGGATGCTTGGTCCATATGCCATCGTTCCCGGGCAACTGCGTACATACTTGTACATACATATGCGGTTGCTGTATGCCACACACGCTCACTCCCACCCAATTCTGTAATAAAGATGAGATACTCCGCTGTTCGCGCCCGAGTTCTCCTCTTGCTCCTCCCTTTCTCCTCCTTTTGCTGCACCGTTATGCTGCTGCCCTAGCTTGTTGTTTTCTTTCCTTTGTTCTCGGTTCTCGGGTACCTGGTCGCTGGTCGTCGGTCTCTTCACTTACAACCCCATTCTGATGCTTCGATGGCTTAAACCCCCTCTCGACATCGTCCTACTCTTTTTGTTTTAACCGCCATCCTTCATTATCATATAATTTTCACACAAGCTACTAGGACACTAGCAATGAGCACGCTGGGCAGCATGCTTTCAGACACCTGCGCCTCATGGATGCGTTCCATGAACTCGTGCTTTGGGAGGGGGGACAAGTCCAGCTCAAGTATGTGTGAGACTATCGGGAATTTATATCGATGCATACTGACCTTGTACCTAGACTCTGAGAAGGAAACCACAGTCATCTCTAGGGATCAGCAGCCTCCATTCATACCACCCTCATATGCCGAGCCAGTTTTCTCAAACGAAAGGTCATTTGGACAGACACTTGAACGTCAAAGGGGAAGGTCAAGGTCTATCAAGGGGGCTAGACCCTCTCGCGGTGGTTCTTTCTCAAGATCCAGGACCAGATGGTTGTCGAGGTCAGCATCTCGCCCACGACAACGGCCGACAATATCGGCACCCACAAACTTTCGTCATGTACACTCCGAGTCTTTTCAATACCCAAGTCCTGGCGACCACCCTTCACAACTATGCCTTCTACCGCAACCACAGCCGCAGCTACAACAACAACAGGAACAGCAACAGCAACAGCAACAACTTATCTATGAAGAGCAGCAGCAATCAAAAAGATTGAGGCCATCGTCATTTCACCCCATCGAGCTAAGCATTCGAGCATCACCATTACTACCTCACTTCGTGCCAGACGAGAATGAGCCAGCAAACAGGATCACCCCGCCACCGCCAGCACACCTTGCTGAGAACAGCAGCATCACGCAGTGGGACGTTAGTGATGCCACCATGGGCCCCAATGATGTGGATTATCCCACTACATTCAATGTGCCACGTCGTTCAGTTGGCCAGGTCCAACAATCGTCGTCCAATAGCCAGTTCCCACCCAGAATCCCGCCAAAATCCAGAGCCCGAGCTTACACCGCTCCCAGTACCGAGTTGATGTTGGAAAGGATAGCCAGTGCGATGCTCGAGAAGGAAAAACTGCAGGCCGAGATCGATGAGCTTGTTGAGCGGCAAAGTGTATATAAGGGCAGCAGGCCCGGCACCCCTGTCGGCTATCGTGGTATGATCATGACTTTTGCTCCAATGTCTCTGGCCCAGTTCATTAACACAAGTGATACAGCGAGTGAGTCAATGCCCGTATTCGATGTTCCCGCTATTCCAGCTGCTGCGCCCTCATTCGCCGAACGTGTCAGTTACGACGAGCGCAGGCCGAAGACCGCCCCTTCGAGCAGTCAACCACAGGGTCCTGGAACGTTCTCCGAGATGAACGCTGGAAGTGCTACGCCAGATGGTACCAAACTTGGTTTGGCGGCGGCAGCCTTCACCTCCCACCCTCCTATGATCAACTTCGCCCACCACTGGTACGGACAGCACGGATTTGACCACGGCTCAAACGTAGAGCGGACATCGCCTTCTCCCGCCTCGACCGTAAAAGCCCACGAGTCTCGCTCCCGACCCTCCACGGTGATCTCTACCAGACCCGCCCCGCCACAAAGAATCATCACATCCTCCGAATTCGACCGCCCCCTCGCACCTCCGCTCCCGCTTGTTCTCCGCCCACCTCTCCGAAAGAAGAAGTCCTTCTCTCGCGTCTCCAACTGGCTTTTCCCCGGAACCGGAAACGTCTCCGACTCCAACATCAGCAGTCCCACTGACACATACCGCAGCAACAGCAACAGCAACAGGAAGCGACGAGAAGACAGCATAAGCAAGGATTCCATCACCAACGTTCCGAGGCCGATTAAAGAGAGTGAAGGTTATTACCAGTGCTTTTCTCCGTCTCTTGGTAACCAGTACCAATACCAGTACCAACAGCAGCAGCAGCAGCATGAGCGGGATAACAGCTCCGCCACTTCATCCTCGCTCTCCTCTTGGCGTTCAGAAGAGGAAGAAGTTCCAACCACTACTTGGTCTATGGGCAGCAGTCCGGTGCGCCAGACGCCTGGGCAAACACCAAAGCAGACGCCCGTGTTGAGTGCGGAGGAGGCTAGTTTTGCTGTTTCTGCTGCTTTTGCCGCGACCGTTTCTCCACCATCATCGAAGACCGAAGTTCAGCAAGAAAGGGAGCAGGGAGCAAGTGTTAATGGCAGCAGTGAAGGAGAGCAGGGAGGAGGAGATACCGGAACATGTGTAACGATTACCGGACTGAAAATACCCGAGCATAGGAATGGACACCGGCCGCAGAGCGTGGGTGTTGCTTTCTGAGTGCGATCGACCCGAATAACGAAAAACACCCTTCCCGTCCCTCCTCGTCATCTCTTTTGCGATTGCTCTTTTTTCGATGCGTTATTACAACTTCTCCAGTTATGTTCGACGAAGGCACCATCTTGATGATGGATCCAACCGGTTGAACTCACGAATTAACGAATGTGGGTGGCTCGCCAACCTTTGTTCTTGCACGGTACGGGGCGGGACTTTATCTAATTTACAATTTTTGGTGGAGTACGCATGAGGAGGAGGTGTAGTCCATGTGACTCGGCAACTGGATGAGCGAGAAGAGGAACATACATGCTTGACGGACAGAAGAAACTTAGGGCGATATAAGGGAACCTGGAGGGAGGCTGGTTAAGGGCTGGGAAACGAAAACGGAATCATGCCCGGTAGGCGTTGGGGGTTGGGATTTGGGACGGGTGGAGGACGGCTTGGGAACGCTGGGAATGGCTTCATTCACCGACGCCTGGTACACAATTCGGAGACGAGATGTGTTAGGGTCGGGGCAAGACATGGAGACAATCAGCATGGCGCAACTCAGGGGCAGGGCTCTTGGGTACCATAGCGATATTGGTCGATGTCCCATATAGTGTGGGTGCGCGACTGGATAAAATGAGATGGGGTTTTGGTGGAATACCACGGACACTGACTTGGATGAAACCAACGGGCGCATTTTGTTTCCCTTATTTTTGCATTTTATGATACCAACGGATCAAACCGATCCTTAGAAAATTACCTTCGTACAACAACACAACCACTCATTGTTATATGAGGTGGATAATGCCATTCTTTTTTCTCTGCCATACAAGCATGCATTTCGCCGTTTTGACCTTAGCACGCATCATCTCCTTGATATGGGTATGGGAACATCGCGAGGATTTGAGGCATTGCTTTTCGAAAACCCTCATGACCAAGGTAGGATTTGAATTCTCACTAGGGATAGTGTTCCAAGACGGCATTGATGAGCAAGCCACCTTCCGTTGTCCTGTCCTGGCAATGTTGATCCTTAAGAAGTCGATAAAGGAATGATACCATATGAACGACCCTCGCGATTTTAGGGGTTATCAACTTTTCTCCTCTCGGTATATCTCTAGGCCATGAAACTTACATACAAGCATGCCGGTTGCTGGTTTCCAGTAAGCACTCCATCCAGCAATGCTTTAATATTTCCCGGTATATTGCGGCAAAAGAGGCATGTCGCCAACCTCCAAGTCTACTCAGTGTGTACACGATAATACCTCTACATGTCGCATGAAACACTCCGACAGGCAAAGGCGCAGAGATCTCTCTATCCCACCTGATGGCGCTCACGTCAATTCCTTTCATTATCGGCAATGACCTCAAATCGTCTTCGGATCCAAGGTTAAAAAAAAAAGCCCAGAAAAGAGCAAAAAAAGGAAGCCAGCACAGTCCAACTTCACCGCTAGTGTACAAACCCCCGCGGTGTACGACATGATGGGCACGCTATCGGCCATAAGTGGTTCTTTGTTGAAAAGAAACCTCATGATCTGCCCCGACCGCGAATCGAACTCGAAGGCGGAAGGGGTGGGAGTTTGCAGAGCTGGGACGGCTACTTACTAACTGCGCTATACTATGACCTGGAGCTGGTCGCAGCTGGCTGATGGTTCTGTGAAAGAAGGTCTCAGATGAGCAGGTTATATGCAGGTGCCCATGTGCATGTCGGATGGTTGTTAAAAGTGGAAGGTGCGGGTTGGCTGGCTGTGGCGGGCAGGCAGGCAAGCAGGTGCGGCGAGAGGCAGGTGAGATGAGATGGGGTGGAAGGAGCAGCGGTCGGCTGGGAGGTGCGCGGTAAACTCACGGGCTCGTCCTCACAGGAGGTGATTATCTTGTCATGAACATGCAAACAAATTTCTATATTATTTACGTCGCTAAGGCTTGGATAATGGCAGATGTATCCATCGTAAAATAGCTGGTACCTCGTGAGTATCCATATGCATCATCATCCCCATTAAATACGTTACTCGAATCACTTCCTCATCCTCATTAAATCCTTCAACAAAGTTACATAAGCTTCCTCACCTCACCAATTACTCCGCGCCAGCTTCCATACTCATCACATCAAATACTTCCTACAACCGCCCATACAGCCTCGCAAGCCTCCCGATAAGATGCTCAGCAGTCAAAACATATCGCCCTCATTCTCTCTGCATAGGCATCTGGTCGTGGTTCACAACGAGGTGAATGGTTGGATCCGGGCAGATGATCTGCGGTTTTTCCCTATTGGCAGCAGACGACGACGTATACGAATCAGGCATGTTAGCCCACACGGTAGCCTTGGCCGTGTGGTATCGCGAGAAGCAGTTGTTGAGAACGTCATCCACTCCTTGGCCGACCTCGACAATGCATGTGTCAAGAAGCTCCTATCATAGCACGCAGTCGATTAGTCGATGCCAGCACGAGGGATCTCCCATCTTAAACGGGCCCAACAGAAGAAACGAACCTTGAGATGGTCAGCAACCTGCTCAAACTCAACCTTGTTCAATCTCAAGCGATCCGGAAGACCACTGTTATGCATGAGTGCCAACAACCCAGCAACTGTGGTGTTCACAGCGGCCAAGATAGTGATTGGTGTCCCTGTGCCAACACCTTCGCTGCCTCCCCATGCTCCCAGGGCCGTCAGGACCGCTCCAAGGACAATCTGCAGGATCATCAACACCCAGCGCATGATGCTAAAGATGTGATATGAGCAGAGGTGACGAGTCCGCTGGTAGATGACATCCCGGTAAAGGCCCTCTGGCATACCACGGGGCGGCCAGTACCAGCAGGTTGGGTGGATGACCGTGTTGGACTCTGAAGCAGGGTCAACAGCACCGATGCTGTGAGCGATGCGGACCCATTCAGGAGTTGTCAAGGAACGAAGCTTGGGATGGATTGAGGCGCGGAAGGGGGTAATAGGACGAGGAGGGCTGGAAGCAAGGGGCTGTTGGTCATCCTTGTTCGCGACAAAAGTACTGGTGTTTGCCGTGTTGTTCATATGGGGGTTGGTAGAGGCTGAGAATGTACGATTGGGAGGCCGGTTCTGGTCGGAAGGAATACGGTTGCCATTATTGTTGGTGTTTGCACCAGCATTGTTGGTCGGAGCCGGGATATTGGACGGTCGATCAGACGTATAGATGATGCTTTCAAAGCCGAAAGCTTCAGACCCGGGGGACTGAGGCGGGATTTGAGGGACATTCGAGTTTCGATTTAGCTTCGGGTTGGCCATGGTGACAGCAGTCTTGAAGCAGACGGATGGAAAAGAACTGTTGATAACCTGTTTGGGCGACTGGGCAAAATGGAGTATTCGCTACTCCGACTCCAAGAGACCAAAAGAGGTACACCAGCAAGATCGATGGATAATGAAGCAGCTTGGGTTAACAGAGATGGCTGGACATTGGGTGCGCGAGGAAGAGAAGTGGGAGAGGTTATCCCACGACTCGAAAGGACTATTTATCACGAGAAAAGCCTTCACTTGAATAACGGGTTTGTGAAGGAAGGAGCGAGCCATCTGGACCAGGCTGCAATAACAACACAGGAGGAAGGAGCGAAATAGAAATGAAATGCAGGCAGGAGACAAGAGCACTTGCCCTTTCGAAACAGCAATCGGGAAAGGGTGGAAGACAGAGTTTTCATCTTCCTTTTCAACAGTGTCTCAGGTCCATCAATGCCCAAGAGACGTCAGTTGAAGCTATTCACAAGACCCATGTCTCTTGGCTTGTTTACTTTGGGAAGAAAAAGGAAAGTGGAAAAAGGGGGGCTGGACACCGCGGGTACGTTTGCACTTGTACTCTCACCGCCCGAGGGCAGAACTGCAATTCTTCTTGGCATGGGTGGGTCCAAATTGTTTTCTGCCATTGAATGTGCTCCACAAAAATGTTGTGTCGCGGAGTGATCAACGAAGGGTCGTGACTGCAGTGCCTTCTGACTCTCTTTGCTCTGCAGTGAATTCATGACCGATTTGCGCCTCGACTGATCAAGTCGTCAACTCGCGCCTTCCATACTCCTATGCGCGCTTTTTTCGCTGCCACATCTTTCCGGCGCATCTTTACACGCTTGATCAGACCAACCCACCAAAAGATCCTTCCCCTCCCCAACTTGCGCACAATGGCTTCCGAAGCCAAAGACATCACGGCGCCGCCCGCCGACAAGCAGATCATCGCCCACGAAGGCAAGCGCTACGTCACAGTCAAGGAAGGCCTCGCCCATATCCTCGTCCCAGAACCGTCCGAAGAAGACAAGGAGAACCTCAGGCCCGACCAGGCTGTCCGACAGGTCTTCTACAACCCCATCCAGCAGTACAACCGCGACTTGACCGTCCTTGCCATCAAGGCCTACGGAAAGGAGGCCGTCCAGCAGAAGCAGGCCAGCCACTCCAAGCTTGAGAAGATCATCGAGAAGAAGAAGAGAAAGCGACAGGCAGAGAAGCAGGACCAGCAACCAAACAAGGCCCAAAAGGGAGCCGACGGCGAGAAGGCGACCACCGAGACCGAAACTGTACAGCAAAATGGTGAAGAGGCAAAGGATGCCACCGAACAAGAGACCGATTTTCCAGTCGAGAAGAGCGCCGAGCAGGCTACTACCAACGGAGAGACCAAGAAGGCAAAGCAGCCACCATTCACCGTCCTCGATGCGCTATCCGCCAGTGGTCTTCGCGCCCTGAGGTATGCCCACGAAATCCCGTTCCTCACCTCAGTAACGGCCAACGATCTCCTCGCCCCCGCTGTCGAATCCATCAAGCTCAACGTGAAGCACAACCGCCTCGAAGACAAGGTCAATGTTTCCCACGACGATGCCTTGGCACACATGTATACCCTGATTGCGAAGGAGCTTCGCGCTAAGGACCCCAAGGGCAAGCCCGTCATGAGCGAAAAGTACGACGTAGTCGATCTCGATCCCTACGGTACCGCCGCTCCCTTCCTGGATGCTGCCGTTCAGTCTGTCCGCGACGATGGTGGGCTGCTCTGCGTTACCTGCACCGATTCTGGCGTGTGGGCCTCCAATGGATACCCAGAGAAGTGCTACTCCTTGTATGGCGGTGTCCCTGTCAAGGCATGGTTCTCTCACGAAGTCGGCATTCGCCTTGTCCTCTACTCGATCCAAACGGCAGCTGCCAAGTACGGCCTCACCATCGAACCACTGCTCTCCCTGTCCATCGACTTCTACATCCGAGTCTTTGTCCGCGTCAAGAAGTCCCCTGCTGCTGTCAAGTTTCAGGGCGGCAAGAACATGATGGTTTACAACTGCGATAGCGGCTGCGGTGCTTGGTCAACACAGCTGCTGATGAGGAACAAGGCCTCGCCAAACAAGAAGGGCTCCGGCGTATTCTACAAGCACACTTTTGCTCAGGGACCCTCAGTTGATAAGGGCTGTGAGCACTGCGGTTCCACAATGCACATGGCTGGTCCTATGTACGGTGGCCGCATCCACTCACCCGACTTTATCAAGCGTGTCCTTGGAGAACTCGACGAGGCGCCTACAGATGTTTATGGCACGACCCTGAGGATAAGGGGTATGCTGCAGACGGCGCTTGAGGAGATTTTGTTGACTCCTGAGGAGCAGGAGGCTGAGAAGAAAAAGGAGGAGGCCGTCAAGGCCGGCAAGAAGGCGGATCCCGCCCTCAAGGAGTTGGAGCTCGCGGCTATCGACCCCTACCCGTTTTACTTCCACCCTGCTACCATTTCCGGCATTCTCAAGTGCTCCTGCCCACCAGAGGCGCCTCTTAAGGGCGCCCTGCGCGGTCTCGGTTATCGCGTTACCAGGAGTCATTGCAAGCCTGGTAGTATCAAGACTGATGCACCATGGTCCATCATCTGGCATGTGTTCAGGGAGTGGATTCGCCAAAAGGCACCCGTCAAGGAGGACAACATCAAGCCTGGTACGCCTGGATACAGGTTGCTGCGCCTCGGCGAGAAGAAGAACCAGACGGAAGGTGCTGAGGCTCCCAAGGAGCAGCAGAGTGAAGAGGCGGAAGAGCAACAGATGCCCAAGGTTGTGTTTGATGAGCAGCTTGGCCGCGATGACAAGACTGTCAAGCTGGTCCGTTACCAGGCCAACCCAAGAGAGAACTGGGGTCCCTTGAACAGGGCGGTGGGAAAAGTACCTTCTCACCACCGTAAGGATTGAGAAGCTTGAGGTATGAGTGTCCATATTTTTAGATTTGCATGAGCAGCGAGCTCGCTTTCCAAGGTGGTACAGGAAGGATGCTGGAGTCCGAAATCAAAACAATCCGACAGTAAAAAGTCTGGTACGGTAGGCAGCAATTGGCTGTAGAGATGCTATCCCAAGAAATTATCTCAAGTCCAAGCGTAGGCTTAAAATCTAGGCAGATGTGTTGTGCGATTAACTCCGATGACCGCGCCGTAATATGGTTTCGGAGAAGGATGCCGAATGGGCGGCCCACTCCGCATGTCACCACCCCGTTTGGGGGCTGGCACCGATCATGCCCGCCGATAACAGCGGGAGGGTTGGGAATAACGCAATTCGGCGGCTGGGTTGCACATATGTAGAAGACCCATGAGTAATATCATATCATAGAATTTGTGTAACTACACGTGCTCGGTAGCGATCTCTGAATAAGCATCACTTTACTGCATGTTATTACCCCCGGATTCTGACTTCTCTCAATGCTGATCTGAACCTCCACACTTGGAGCTATAATCGTCATTGACACAGCCGAGAGGAAGAGAATCCACTTTTGACGACGACCGCTTCTTCAAAGTCTATATCTCGTTCGATTCCCTTTGTTCTCTTTTCTCCTCTTTCCTTTGGTTGAAATGCCGTCCTGGCTCAAGAACATTACCTCACTTGGTCGACGCCGAAAAGGATCCACCACTGCCGGGAAGCAAGATCTTTGCAACAAGAACAGCCAGAGCGACACCACCAAGTCAACAACTTCTCAATTGAAGGCGCCCGTATCGGACAAGCGCAACTCACAACTCAAAACCGACTCGGATTCAAGAAAAGTTGGTGAAAGAACAGAAGGACAATCAGAGGAACAATTACCCCGCAACACCAAGGAAACTGAACAACAACAACAACCCCGCGATACCGTCAACCCCAGCATCAGCAACATGACTCCCGCCGCCACCGGTACCACAACAGCCGACAAGGCAGCACCACCACCACCACCAGCAAACCAGCACACACACATCAACCAACGAACCGGAGATCTCATCCAAACCACTACCACCACCGCGAACGGAGTAGGAGATATCGAAAACGCGGGAAGCGCCATAAACCACAACCAAATCGTCTTCATCCTTAGGGGTTCTGAGTCAAGTGGTGGTGGTGATGGTTATCGCATTTACTCACTCGTCGAAGAGGAGCCAGGAAAGCCTGCTGCTGCCGACGACAAAGATGGAGAGAAGGTGAAGAAGGCCAAGGCTATCAATGGGAAGGACTCCGGTGTTGAGGAGAAGGCGTCGCCGTTCAAACTCTCTGTCACACATGCGCACGACTTGCCAGATGACATGAAGAGGGAGTTTCTAGTCGAAAAGGCACCGGGGCATTTGGCAAATGTTGACGAGTTACATGTCATCGTCTCTACTCGGTCAGGATTGGGGCTTGCTGCTGGGTTTTACGAGAGCGTCCTAAAGACGTTGTTGGAGGAGGGGTTCGGGTTTGAGGGCGTTGGCGACGTGGTACCCGGTCATGAGAATGACCACGTCCATGATGCACCCAAGGGCCAAGGAAAGAGGATATACCACATCACCGTCACCAAAAGCGCAGACACAGTCAAGGACTTCGCTCGCTCCTTAGTCTCCTCATCTGCCACAGGGACTAAACAACCAAGCAGGACCATAATCCTCCTCTCCGGCGACGGCGGGATAATCGACCTGCTCAACGGTCTTGATCACCCTTCCTCTCTACCAGAGACAACAACACCAACCCTCGCCATCTTACCACTAGGAACCGGCAACGCCCTCTTCCACTCCTTGCACAAACCCCTCTACTCCGCATCAAGTCCATCACCACTAATCCTCGGCCTGCGCACCCTCTTCAAGCGCGGCGTCTCCGCTCCTCTCCCCACGTTTAGAGCCGAGTTCTCCCCTGGAGCAAAGTTAATCTCCGGTCAGCCGGAGGTACTTCCAACAGATGATGATGAGCCAAAGGATAATCTTCTCTTCGATGTCACCGGTGGTGATGAAAATGAAAAGAAGGTGCCAAAACCAAGACCAACGATAACCCACCTCCTAGCCGCCATCGTTTTCTCGTACGGCTTCCACGCCCAACTCGTTTACGAATCCGACACCCCGTCCTATCGCAAACACGGCGATAAGCGGTTCGGTATGGCGGCTGGTGAACTCCTTAAAATCTCACACCAATACAATGCCTCTCTCTCTATCCGTTCCCGTTCATCTTCTTCCGCGACAGCATCAACGGGGGATAACTGGCAGGAATTATCACGGGATACACACTCCACCTACATTTTGACGACGCTGGTTTCCAACCTTGAGAAAACATTTTGTATAAGCCCGGACTCAAAACCATTGGATGGACAACTGAGGCTGGTGCATTTTGGGTTTGGGGAGGATGTGGAGGGGGAGGAAAGGGGAAAGAGGACGATGGATGTTATGATGGCTGCTTATCGGGATGGAGAGCATGTTCAGGATTCTGAGGGGAAGTTTAAGGGGGTGGTTGGGTATGAGGAGGTTGAGGAGATTAAGGTGGTGATTAATGAGGAGGATGAGCGGTGGAGAAAGGTTTGTGTGGATGGGACTATTGTGGAGGTTGAGAAGGGGGGGTGGGTTAGTGTGAGGAGGGATGGCACGGAAGGAGGTGAAGGGGTGCGGGAGAGGTTGAGGGTGTTGGTTGATGAGGGGGTTGTTGTTGGACGGGGGTGAGTGAGTCTTGATATGAGTGGTGATGAGTCATGAACACGTCAAACAGGACATGAAAGTCAACCATGAGCAGGTTTTCGATTTGTATTCGTGGCTTAGCATAGCCTTCTTAACTGAAGTTGAATGAAACTTGAGACTCTTAATATCTTGGAGCAAGCTAGCTACAGCAACAGTAGAGCATGCAGGACCAAAGCCTTGTGTACTTTTAGTGAAAAACGTACTACCGACCCAAACAGAAATACATATACACGAACAAAGAGCCATCAAGAAACTCGCTTTTCTGAACCTCAAGTAAAGCATCTCTATATGCATGAACTTTGAAAGCCTCATAATCGTCATCAAACATTTTCCTCCCTCTTATTCATCTAATCACTATCCTCCAAGTCAAAAGCGTCATCAGCCACCTTCTTACCACCCTTCTTGGCCTTGCTCACGCCAATATCCGCAAACGAGTCGTCATCATCTTCACTGGCGGAATCAACGACAATCGGCTTCTTGGCAGCGGCAGCGCGACCAGGCCTGCTGCGAGCCGGAGCAGGCGCAGGATCCTTCATGACGACATCATCGCCATCAAGGTCATCTTCATCGTCGCTGGCAAGCTTCTTCGTCTTCTGGTTCTTCTTGGCATATGCCTTAGCAGCCGGCGAGAGATGAACCAGAGTCTTCAGCTTGGGCGGAACAGCAGAGGCCGTGCCCTCGCCATTAGCAGCCTTCTTGGCGGTGACCTTAGGCTTAGGCTTGGGGGCAGCGCCCTCGTCCTCGGTGGACTTGTTCTTGGTACCGGCAGGGCGACCACGCTTCTTGGCCACCACGGGGGCAGCGTTGACCTTCTTGCTGATGACATCGTCATCAGAGCCCTCGTCGGCTGCATCGGCCTTGGACTGCTTCCGCGGCGACGACATGACGGCGAGAGCCTCATAGTTGGTATCGTCCTGACTGTCGTTGTCTTGGAAGACCTTGGTGTGGAAAGCCCTGCTCTTGATTTTGGGAAGGCCGATACCGCTGCTCTCGCCTTCGGGGCGGTTCATGGAGAAGAGACTGAGCCTCGGGCCCTCGCTCGTGGCGGCAGGGGCTCCTATGCCCTTGACCAAAGAGCCGACGTCGAGAAGCATGTCGTCGTCATCGGAAGCTTCGCTCTCGGAGTCTTCCTCGTCTACAGCAAAGAAAGTTTTGGCCTTGGCCGCCGCCGCGCGCTTCCTGGGGTTCGTCGGCGCAGACTTCTCAGCTTCGCTTACCACCTTGTCATCAGCGTCGCTCTCAAAATCGTCGTCCTCGAGAACGGGTGACTTCTTGGTAGCCGCAGCACGCTTGCCGTTGGGCTTGGCCGGTGCAGGCTTTTCGTCCTCGCTCAAAAGCTTGGCATCAATGTCGCTGTCGAAGTCATCAAGAACAGGAGACTTCTTCTTAGTAGCAGCAGCACGTTTAGGGGCAGGCTTGGCTGCGGGGGCGGGCTTCTCTGCTTCGCTCATCATCACGTCGTCGTCAGAGTCGAGAACAATCGGCTTGGAAGCAGCCTTCTTTGTGTCCGGCTTAGGGGTCGGCGGGATCGGCTCCTCGGGAGCGTCCTGGAACTCGATATCGGAATCTTCGTCCTCTTGAGTAGCTGGCTTCTTGGCATTGGCAGCTCGCTTCGTGGTGGGCTTAGGAACAACCTCTTCCTCAGACTCGTCGTCGTCAATGAAGTCATCCAAGTCGGACTCCGAATCCTCGTCGAGAACGATAGGCTTCTTGGCTGCTGCCGCACGTCTTGCGGGCTTCGCCGCTGCTGGCTCAGATTGCTCAGCCGCCGAAACTGAAGCGGAAGCCGAGGCCGACGTAGATGTCTTCCCAGAAGTTGCGGTGGCCTTTCCAATATCCAAGAAGTCGTCGTCGGATTCATCGTCGTCACTGAGCGCATACTTCTTGGCCTTTGCCACGGTGGTACGCTTAGCCCGCACACTGGCAATAGTAGTTACGGGCTCCGCATCTTCATCCTTCTTCTTGGCCGCAGCAGGGGCCTTCTTGTTCAGCAAGTCGAAGTCGTCGTCCGAAAGATCATCAGCCCCGTCAGTGAAAGCAGTCGTCTTAGGCTTGGGCTTGGCGATGCCTGAGAACTTTTCGAGGAACCGTTGCTGAGTCTTGATCGTCTCAGCCTTAGGAGCCGCCTTCGCTCTGGGCTTCTTGGCACCTGGGTCGAAATCCTCGTCATCCTTGGCGGCCTTTGGCTTCTTGAGTCTGGAGACAGCACCGCCCTTGTACGAGACACGGCGTCCCTTCTGCCTGATCTCTTTACGGACTTCGTCTTCCAGCCTGAGCTGCTCTTCCCACTCCGCGGTGAAAGCATCAAGATCTCTGCACCACAGATCCTTTTCGCTAAGAGCATCGAGCTCGTCGTGTTCGGCCTTCTTTGCGGCAATCTGCTGCTTGAGCTTGTCGAGGCGTTCCATAGTCAACGACCAAATGGGCATCTATCATCATGTTAGTCTTTTTCCATCACACTAAACAGACAGTCAACTCCAGATTACTTACCGAAAGGAGATAGTCATAGTCACGAGCTCCGCCAACGGCATCCTCCTCGTCCTCGTTCTCCGCAGCACCGAGTTCCTCATCAGGAGACTTGACATTGCGTCCATCGGACTTGGGAGGGAAGGCCTCGTACTTGCGTTCGCGAAGTTCCTGGACAAGGACCGACTTCTTCTTCTTTGAGACCACGAGCTTGTTCTCAATGATTTCGGAAATGAAGCGGTACTGGTTCTGCAACTTGCGGTAGTCCGCATGGTAGACCTTGAGCCAATGCTTCTTGCGCTCACCGTACAGGTTGAGACGGTAGTGGTAGTACTCCTCCATGATCTCCTGTGGGTTCTCATATTTGTGGATCTTGCCACGGGTGTCAAAGGCCACCAGGTTCGTTGTAGCAACCGTCTTGGTCAGCTTGAACTTTTCAATGAGACCGTCTTTGAGAGCCGACGACATCTGCTTCTCATCAAGAGCGATGATGAAATGAACAGTTTGATGGTCGTTGTACTCCTTGTAATCCTTGATCCAAGAAGGTCCCTTGTCACCACGGATGATTTCTTCAAGCTTGGACTTGAAGTCATCGGTCCACATGCGGATAGGCAACTCCGTAACATCAACCTCATTGGGGTTCTGAGGGTTGACCTCCACGATACCGTTGAACTTGAACCTGTTGGGTCCTTCTGGCTCGGGAGTGCCCTTCCAACCGCGGAACCACGGGGTCATGGGTTCGAAAGGCTTCTCCTCACCATCGCCACCATCGTCTCTGCCCATGCGACGCTTCAAGTTGTTGACTATGTCAAGAGGGTGGTAGTTGGGAATGGAAGTACTCCAGCCGGTACCAATACCATCAGCACCGTTGACCAGAACCATGGGGATAACGGGAGCATAGACCTTGGGCTCAATTAGTTTGCCATCGTCGAACTGGAACTCCAAGTTGGGCTCATCAAGCGGGTGGAAGATCTTCCGCGCCAAGGGAGACAGCCTCGTGTGGATGTAACGAGCGCTGGCAGCATCGGAACCACCGGAAAGACGCGAACCGAAGTTACCGCTAGGCTCGAGACAGTTGATGTTGTTGGAACCGACAAAGTTCTGCGCCAGACCAATAATGGTCTGCTGCAGAGACTGTTCACCGTGGTGATAGGCCGCTTCCTTGGAGACATAACCGGCCAATTCAACGACCTTTTGATCGTGGATGAGGTTCTGCTTGAAGCAGCCGAACAAAACCTTGCGTTGACCAGGCTTCAGACCATCCACCATAGATGGGATCGAACGAATGTTGTCTGCCATACTGAAGAGGATGAGTTCGCGATTAACGAAATCAGTGTAGGAGATCTTTTCGGTCGAATGGTCGAGGTAAGTGCCAGGCTCACACTTGGCAAGCCACTCTTTACGAGCGTCAGCCTTCTTCTTGGAGAAAGCTAGCTCGAACATTTCGGATTCCTCTCTGGTCATGACATCGAACTCCTTGAGATGCTTGTTCAAGTTGGTGAAGTAGAGCTGGGCGTCGTCCGTTGTCGAACTACCCAAACCCTTGAGGTACTTGTACTTCCATCTGCGCAATTCGTTCTTGTGCGACTCCTTCCATTCCTCGTACTGGGGCAAGGTGAAGAAACCCTGCAGCCTTTGAGGCTTCTTCGGGTTAGGACCCTGCCATACCTTGACAACGGGTGTGATGAACTCCTGGAAGAAGTTGGGAATGCGCAGAAGGGACGGGAACTGGCACTCGAAGAAGTTGATGAGAAGACCCTTGATATGACTGCCGTCAAGATCCTGATCAGCCATGATCATCAGATGGCCATATCGCAAATCCTTGGTGTCGGTGTAGACTTTGCCGTGCTTGAGACCAAGGAACTTCTTGATATTCTCGACTTCCTTGTTCTTCAAGATCTGATCGGCACTGGCGTCACGGACGTTCAGCATCTTACCACGCAAGGGGAAGACACCGATACGGTTGGGGTCCAAGATGGCACGACCAGCCACAGCAAGACCTCTGGCGGAATCACCTTCGGTAAGAATGAGGGTACACTCTTGCGAGTACTTTCCACCAGCATAGTTGGCCTCGATCAGCTTGTCGTTGCTAATACGCTTGCGCTTGCTACCATCGTTCTTGGCCAAGTCCTTGTCTCTCTTCTTGTCGGCGAAGCTCAACAAGTTGTCAATGGCCTCGGACTGCCTAACTTTCTTGAGGAACAGGTCACCAAGCTGGCACTTGCTGCCGAACTTGGCGGGCTTGGTTGTCAGTTGCTCCTTTGTCTGCGAGCTGAAGGCCGGGTTGTCGATCAGGCAGTTGATGAAGATGAAGAACTGGTTCTTGACGTTGGCTGTCTTGAGACCGTGTCCCTTGCCCTTCTTCTTTTGCAGCTCCTTCATGAGAACCTCGATGATCTGATCGGCAATGTAGTTGACATGGGAACCACCAGACGTGGTAGCAATATTGTTGACGAACGAGACCTGCTGGAACGAGCCATCCGATACAGTGAAGCCGACTTCCCACAGCTTACCGTCTGACCTTTGCTGCTCGAAGATGACTGTGGCAGGAGTGACCTCTTCACCCTCAGCGACCTCATCACGCTCCTTGGCAATGGCCTTGGCGTACAGCTGGCAGTAGCTCTTGAAGTTCAGCTTGAGGTGTTCGCCATTCAGCCAAACCTTGACACCACTGACGGTACCTGCCATGTCGTAGACACGTCGATAGAGCAGGGCTTCAAGGTCGTCATCGATGCCATCCTCCATGCCGAACTTTGTGAAGTCGGGGCGGAACGTGATGCGCACAAAGTCAGCGGCCTTGTTGGAAAGGATCTTGGGTGCTGACTTTTTGCTCATGTTGTCTGTCCATGTCTGCTTGTATCTCTTACCGTTGACGGAATCCTGGCACTCAAGCGTGAACTCTCGGCTGAAGATGTTTGTGAGCTTGGCACCGTAACCGTTACGACCGCCGACCGTCTTCTTTTCGTTGTCATCGAAGTTGGAACCAGCCAAGAGATGACCGAAGATGAGTTCGGGGATGTAGCACTTTTCGGTGCCGTGCATCTCCACAGGAATGCCCTTGCCGTTGTTCTCGACCGAGATTTCGCCAGACTCGCGGTTTATCGTGACCTTGAGGAATGTCATGGAGCTATCTCTCTGGCTGTTGTCGGCAGCGTTGACGAGGATTTCGTCGAAGATCTTGTAGAGACCGGGTACGAAGGAGATTTGGCGGTTTTCCATGAGACCGGTGGCCTTGTTGAACACCCACATCTTTTGCTCGGAGCGCTCGACGGAGCCAATATAGGTGTCGGGACGCTTGAGGATATGTTCGAGCTGGGTGAGTTTCTGGTAGGTTTCGGTAGCCGTCTTTGTAGCGCCGGTCTTTTTGGGCGCGACGACACTATCGACCTGCATACTATCGTTCTCGATTTCGGCCAGAGGCTTGCCGGCGGCCTTCTTGACCGGCGCCTTCTTCTGCTTTTTGGCATTGGGAGGAGTGTGGTCGAGGATGCCGTCGTCCTTGTCGCTACCAAAGGATCCGTCCTCATCGTCACTATCGGGTTTTGGGCGTTTCTTGCCGGCGGCCTTTGCGCCCGTCAAAGTAGTCTGGGTCAACTTTTTTGCGGCGGGTGCTTTGGGCGCGGCAGCCTTTTTGGCAGCGGGTTTCTTGGCCTTGGGCTTCTATGTTGGGGAACAAGGGAAAGATGTTAGCATAAGACGTATATCAAGGTATGGGATTGAAACAGTGGGAGAGCAAGCAGAGAAGTAACAAAACAACAGCTGGGCGCGAATCGCACAAAGTCGCAAAACAACAAGGGGGGCTCGGTTCCAACCCACAGCAGCGGAAGAGATCATCACGTACCACCTCTGGTGAATAGGCGTCGGACTCCTCGAATACGGACTCGACGTCGGAATCCATCTTGGCGGTACTAGGCGTGATGACTGTAGTAGTGGTAGTGGTGTTGTTCTTGTTTGTAAGGTTGTTGCAGCAGAGAAGTGTCTAAGGGCGAGAGCGCACAGCGGTTGTGCGAGTCTACGGCCTCCAAGACGCAGCAACGAGAATTGGTCCCAAGACGACAACAGGAGAGGCGTGCACATTCACAACGCGATGCGATTTGCCGCGACCGTGACGGACCAGGCGGGCGGGCGATAAGAGGGGGAGGGGGACTGATAAAGAGAGAAAAGAGAAAGGGAAGGGACCCTGGTGGTTTTCAGTCGTAGTACCTCTACAGGTAGATATTATTTGTTTTGGTTTCTTCGGGTTCGGGGTATAATAGAGACGGGAAGGGGAAAAACAAGGTGAAGTAAAGGTGACAACGCGGTTGCAGTCTGTTAAGGTAAGTGGTGGTGCAGTGAGACGTGGTTCCTGGCTGCTGTTTTGGAGAATCCAATATGGATGTGCAAGGCAGGAGGGATGAATGCGAGACGAATGAATGGAGGGGTGGCGCGTCAAAAATGTTCAAGGCCCCTCGAGTCCAGTCCGAAGGAAAGAAGTGACTGTTGTGGTTGGACAGAAAACTGAAGACAGGGCAATGACAGTGGTCGCTACAGTGGGTGATGGAAAAGTAAACAGCGGCTGAAGAGCTGGCGTTGGGTGTTGTGCATAAACTTGCATTCTCAAGTCCCCACTCGTCCCATGTCTTGGCGCGACAGAAGCGCGACACGCGACGAACTGAAGGGGGCAGTGAAGAAACACTTGGCAGCGCTTGCGGGCAGCTGGCAGAAGAGAGCACCCCTCACGTGCAGATACTTGTAAGCCACAGAAACACGATTAGCCACAGCACCTATGCTATACTACACCAGCCACAAACCCGTTCGTCGCCTTGACGTCTTGTTCGGATGGCCGACCCATGAATGTCTCGGCCACTTGCTTCAACTTCAACAAGCTTCCATCGGTCAAGTCAAAATCTGCCCAATTCCCAAACCTGTTCCGACAATGACGGTCAAACAAAAGTGTTTACATCAACCAAAGAAACGAAACTCGAGGCGTCGAGTCTGATCCTGTCTTTTTCGAACTTCGGCAAATCACCGTCGACACCTCGTCTTAGAGTCCTCATTCCTCAACCACTACCAGAGTAACCAGACGAACGAATGAAAGAGGAGTCGCGTGTTCCTTCAACTGAAACCATCCGGTGGTCATCAATCTCCTCGTCGCCTTTGTGTCCAGGGCACCTGTTGTTAGGTTGTGTTGTGGATTTGTGGCTCTGTCACCTCGTTTTTCCCAAGTTGGGCTATCCGTTGCTCTCATCTCCCCCCCCTGGGTGCATCATCCATGCCCATCCATGCTCTTCCTACCCATCACTTTCCACTCGTTCGTGTTCAATCTCGCACTCCCACTCCCACCTCCTCCTTCTTCTCCCATTCGATGGCGGCCCGCCCATGGTCTCACAAACAACGCGGCGAGTGCTAGTGTCCCTCCGTCACAAAAGAGCACAAGAGGCGCAACTGAGAGAAACGGACTACGAATCTGCCTTCATCTACCTTTTTAGAACCAATGGATCCACCCACTCACCCATCTCCCTCTTCCCACCGCCTTCCCACCGGCTTCCCATGGCGTCACTGACGGCTCGTAACAGTACACTCAAGACACCCGAAAATGGCCACGACACTCTGGAATCTGGAGAGACCCCTCAGGAAAAGGTTACTTTGGCTCTTCTTCTACTTTGCACACGGCAGTTCTGTTACCCAAAGCTTCTGTTCCTATTCCTGACGTTTGAGCCCTTGAAACACCTGGCTTAGCTTGTCCTGGTATTTGTCCGAGCTCGAGTGTGGCCATACTAGATGGCTGGGTCCAGGGGTCTCTTCTGTGATCTTCTCCATTCCGGAACATCAGATATCACTTTTCCACCAAAGCCCCCTTTCTGTCTACGGCCTGCCACAGGTATTCAGTCCAGAGTCTTGGTTTTGCTTGTCTCTTTGGGGGCGCACAGAGCCCTCGATATTAATGAAGCCTCGAAGCAATTGCTCCTTGCAAGGTCGTGCCTGGCATAAGGGACATGCAATGGGCTTCCTGCAGCACGAGGTTGGAAAAAAAGGAGGACTTGCAGTGGCCTGTCCTGTCCATCTTCCGTCGAGCGAGACACTTGTCGAATCCTACACCAGTCCTTCTCCGCCTGACCAGTCTGATGGCATAATGCCCATTTGGGTGCTGAGCCCTCATAGGGCACTCTTGGACCTGCCGTGTTGCTTTCCGCTGTCGTTGCCCCCCATGCGTGCGTGGGGCTCTTTTCTACGAATATGTGGCGTACGATGCTGCACGGAAACATGTTGTGTTACGGCGTCGTGGGCCAGCCCCCGGAGACGGGCAGCATCAGAGAGAAAATGCATACCCAGCCAAGACAAAGATCCACCTGGTCAAGGCTTTCAGGGCTCTTGGGGCTCTCAGGGCATTCATGGCATTCATGGCATTCGGGAGAATCAAGATATGCCGGGGTGGTCAGTGGCAGCAGAGCCATCATGACTTGCAACCTCCAACACAGGGCGAGCGGGAGACAGGACGGCACGGCGGGATGACCAGGAAAATGTCCGGGGTCAAATGCGTCGATCCGCTACGGAACACGGCTATACTAGCTTGCTCATGCTGCACGACATGTCCAGAGTTGCTGGACAGAAGGGTTCTAGAGACCTCTTCCCCCCTAAACCTCCTCATGTCTTGCCTTCCCTCCCGTCTGTCAAAATCCCACGCCGTTCCACAAGGCTCATCTGAAACCGGAGCATGGCCACGAGGTAACAGAAGCTTTGACAAGAGTTTGTTAGAAAGACTAGGCTTTAGATCAGTCCTCTTTCCCTCTCAACTACAGATCTCGACTGTGCCCCTTAATATTTGGAATTTGATATGTTTGTAATTTCTCATTGGATCATCGCTAACGTTCGCTTTGGGGTCGCTTGATGAGTGACATCAATGTAGCCATTCCTGCGACGCACGAGTCCTGTCATGGTAGATCATGTACACTATCTCGTCAAGCGGCTCTCACAATCCCCATGTCCAGGTTGGCGGGTGATCTTGAGAGACTCTGCTCGGCTGCAATTCCCTTCCGAAGTGTATTGTTCTTTGACTGATCTCTGGCGTATTTCAATCATCATCAGCGTTGACCGGCTTCTATTTGCGGGAACGCATCAGCCACGTCCTCACAAAACTTGCCGGAAGTGTCATCCATGGTCAACCTTTGAGAGGAGCGCTCCGGCGGGCCGTTGCAGCAATCATGGCTGGTACTTTCACTACCTCCCGTCTCGGAAGCTACCCATCTCAGGCAGGCTAGGATACTTAAGACAAGGTATCTTTGTCTATCCACTGGGCGCTGGCGAAAAAAAAACGAGCGTTGACTCGAGCAATGCTGTCTGGATGCCACAATCTGTTGTGCGCACTTCGACGGGCTCACAGGCCCGGCCAAGCCTTGAAAGACGCCGTTGCTGATTAACATCGTCCTCCTTCCGGTTAATGCACCCAACAGTCGATTTCAATATCCTGCGTCACTGGCTATCTATTGACACTGCTGCCCACTCCGTGCCCCGGTAAACTTGAACTCTGGTTCTGGCTGCTTCTCAAGCGTTCGGCGTGGCCCATCATCTTCAAGTTCTCGCTCCTGCAGCTTTCCCCCTTCTTGGCCCTTTGGCTTGCAAAGTCAAGCACTTGATGCTACGCGACATCAAGCTTCTCATCCACATCTGGAGCACTGGAGGACGGAACACGGACCCCAGAACCCATCAACCCGTACCCCTGGCCATAATTAGGGTCTTCCAATCGGGCTTTTTTCGCTTGTACAAGTTTGCAAGGATCGAGCTTGAGCTCGTGGGAACAAGGGGTGTCACTCATTGCTCCGGATGGTCTAAAATCGCCGTCGACAACGCAACACTGCTTGCCTCTCACTGCAGCGAGTAATCTGCTCAGTCAGTCCAGGCCCTAACCTGAGCCTGAGTGATGATGTAAACACGAGGTACCGATGGCCCTTCCTCGATGCTGACAAGTCTCTCATTCACTCCACTCCGCTTGCTCTTTGCTAGGTAGTGATGTGGGAGCCATGACCACACCAGTCCCTCGCAAACGGTTTGTTACTACGACGGCGATCATACAGCGAAGCCTCGTTTCAACTCTCTATGCTGCCTCGCTCATCTCACTTACTTGATAAGCGGGTGAACCATGGTCAAGGGGCCACGTGTGTCGAGTCAAGGAATGGATTTTGGGCTGTGATGGATATGCCTGAGGGACGGTCAGTCTTTGTTCAACCTTCGCCCAGTTACTTTGACCGGGCTCGTCGTCCAGCGGTACTTCCTGCAGCTATCCGGCACCCTACCTTGTGGCAGAAGCACTCAACAAACCATCATCCTGCCGGCTTGATCTTTGACCGGTATTTGCGCCCGCCAAACTCGCCTGATGTTTTGCTTTGGTCACGGACCATGCTGCTTCACCTCGCTGCGTGTAATCGCTTTCTGTTTTGGGTCCAGCGCCAGTCCTTTGCTCGGTGATATCCGTTCAAACATGACACTACGTCTTCTCGTCGATTCTCCTTTCTCTCCCTTGTTTAGGCGCTTGGACTCCGGTCGTGGGTCCTCTTTTATCCCCTTGTATGCAACGGCATTATACACGCAACAACGCAGCATAGTCGGCCATAGAGGTTATGACAGAGTCGTTTGGTTGCTCACACGTCCCAAAGCCGAAGTCAGGCCTAGCAAGAGACGTAACGTTGAATCATTCTTCCCTTTGGCAGTGCTACCCAAGTGAGCCACTGTTGTTTTTGCGGCTATCGGCCCATCATAGCGATTCTGGATCCTCTGTCGGGGCTTCAAGCTGTGGTTTCAGCGTAACTTGCGCCTGTCAGTAATCATTTTGTGGCTTCACCTCGACCACCAAAAGAGCGGTGGACGAACCAAACGCTATCCTTGCCTCTGAAGTCGACTCCTGGGAACCCCCAGACAAAGGAACTGCACCGAGACTGTCGAGCAACAAGACGAAGAGAAGGAAGCCATCGGCCGGGGCTGCAGACCGCTGCATGGTGGAGGTCAAGGTAAAAAGAGGTCCTTTGGTTCCTTGTCGTGTACAACAAGACATCCAGGCACAGCCAGCTCGCGAGAGTCTGCTGAGCCTTTTGTTGTTTGCGTTGACGGGCAATTTGACCTTTACGCATCTGACTCCAAATATCAAGCGCCTTCTGAGCTATAACATCCTCAGCCCCATCCCATCTTCTCGCCTCATCCTTCCCTTTTCTCTCATCTCTCTACTCGAAAGTTATCGTTGGTTCCGATACTTCAGCTGGCATAACTACATCGACTTGAACATCCTTCCTCATGATCTCGGTAACTTCTTTGCTCAACCCGACGCCGGTTGAGCCTCGTGTGGCTCCGGTCCCATCAACTTCCGACACTTGCTTCTCTCGGCCGGTAGCATCGAGAACCAGTCCCAGGACGGAGGAAGTACCCGATGTCAACTTTCCTCCATTTGAAGAGGGCCTAGATGCGATAGCACTCCAAGAGATTCGTCGTTATCGCATCACTCCGTTTGGAGAGATTCAACAAAGACCTGAAAACATCCCATACAACACTGGAAAGAGAGACTTTCAAAGCAAGACTGGTCGGGAGTGTTTAGATGGTATAGCTGCCCATTTTTTCTTGATGTCCCAATCCCAACTAGAGTGATAGCTAACATGGGTCTACGCAGTCTTCCAATACAACTTCCAACGGCCTGGAGACAGTACTGAATTCACAGTTATGTGGGATTACAAAGTCGGCCTTGTTCGGATGACACATTTCTTCAAGTGCTGTGGATATTCAAAGGTTTGTTGATCCGCCTCTACCGGTGCTTCCAAGGCTCTAACCGCTCCATGTAGACAACACCTGCAAAGATGTTGAACCAAAACCCAGGTTTAAAAGACATCGCCTACAGCATTACAGGAGGTGCTATCAAGGCACAAGGTACATATCTCAACCCAGCGACTTGTTTTAGTAGTACTATGCTTGATGATGACTGACTCGTTGTGACAGGGTATTGGATGCCATATGCTTGCGCGCGAGCAGTATGCGCAACCTTCTGCTACCAGATCGCCGGGGCACTAATACCCTTGTTCGGCCCTGACTTCCCTTCAGAGTGCATCTCGCCTGGCGAGCCACGATACGGCCTCATGGTTATCAAGCCAGAACTAATAAACGATACAATGAGAAAGGCACACGAGCTTTATCAGAGATACGGTAACTGGGGCGGGCCCAGCACTTCGTCATCACCTGCCAGACGTCCGGCTCGGCCCGTCTCGTCTAGACCTCAGGATCGTCATCACTATACGCCTTATCCCAATCAAGACCATCGAGACCGCCAACAGCAACACCAAAGGGTAGGACGGTCTAGAAGAGGATTGTATGATGACAGATCCTATGATAACAGGCAGCAGCCGCGTGTTATCTCGGCACCCCAGACACCTGCTAGCAACTGGACTTCACACCTGCCGCGGCCAAGCGCTGGACCTCATCCTGGAGTTCCAACATCGACACACTCTTCTTACACTTACTCAGAAAGGCCACCCCACCGTTCAGCATGGACAGCTGTGAACAACCAGCCTCCCAGCAACTCGCTTGACCGGTACTCACTAAAGCGCCCACTTCCATCAAGTGAACCCGAAGAGTCGGTAACACATTCAGATTGGTCACCCCGTGGCCAAGCGCCCAACCCATGGTTGACTGCCATTCCACGCTCTCCTCAGAGAACAACAGCTTCTTCCCCATGGACTTCCCAGCCCGGCAGCGCTAACAGAAGTAGAACCGGCAGCTTCAGCAGCATGACCAGCCAACAACATCCACACGGAAGATTGCCATCTCCTTCTTCACTATTACCCTCACCATCCTCTTCCTTGTCATCACTTGCATCGTCATCAAACTCTAGAACAAGCCCAAGACCTCAACTACCTCCCATCTCCAAACTCTGTTCGTTGCCCGTGCCTTCTTCTGGTCGGCGAAGGCTTCCTAATGCGAGGCCTTCCCGGGTAGTAGGTGGTGGTGAAGAGACCAGCAGCCTTACCCGCCATGAAGAGGATCGCACTCGAAACGGCGTTTATCAGTTCACTGCCGGCTATCAAAGGGCACTTACTCCCCCATCGGTAACATCACCAACGCTGCAAGAATGGAGTCAAACAAAACCACTGGCTATCAGCCAACAGACAAAGCGGATAGCAGTAGAAGCAAACATGGATGGCGATGATACTGAGGACCAACACTCGCGCCCACCACTGTCAAGGACTTCTTCGTCCACTTCGCTTGCAGCTAACGAGAACGCAAACGACACGAACAACAGCAACATCAATCAAGCTCTCAATAGCCATGGTCGTGACGAAGGACAAACAAGCCTCGCTGCTCGCAAGACAGCAGCTTTGACACTCTTGCATCTAAGGCAACAAGAAGAGGAGAAAGAGGCTGCTGCTGCTGCTCTTGCCGCTGCTTCTACTTCCTCCTCAACACCATCCTCATCGCCCGTCTCGCCCCCGCCTACTGCTGGACAACCATCACCTTCACTATCATCCATGGGCACTTCTACTACTACCACTGCCGTTGCCAGTAACATAACCGGACCAGCAGCACCTCCCCCCTCGCCAAGTAGTAACTACTTAGGCTCACCAACTTCAACTGCTATCGCTTCTTCTCCCTCTTCATCGGTTTGTAAAAGCACGGCTAGCTCTAGGGAGGGCTCGGTCACTGCTACTGCACGGAATGAAAGGAGAAATGAAGTCAGTGATGCTGACGACGAGGGCGAGGGTGATGCTGATTTCGACCCTGAGCAACACAGGAGGAAGAGGAGGAGGATGGTGCTTGTGGGGAGGGCAAAGTCTTTCTAAGGGAAACAAAGGGAAATATGTTTGTATGGGTAGATAAAAATGGAAACTGGAATGGAGTATTGAGGGATTAAGGAGGAAATGGAACGGATGGATTCTTTGCTTGTATTGTGGTGTTGGTATGGTCAGTCAGAAAGGGAAGCGTTACTGCATTATTGAAATAACTATGGTCTTTTTTTTTGGATAAGGGGTTGTTGGTTGGTGGAAGGTGCAAGGTGCTTGATGATTTAATGCGTGCCTGGTTTTTTGCTTGCTCTGCTTTGCTTTGATCGTTTTTGCCATGCTCTTTGGTCTGCTTGACACTGCTTTACACTGCTCTGCTTTGCCTTCGATTTGCCTGTTGCGGAAAGGAATTACAGCGGCAACCCGGCAGTTCAATGGATCAAGGTTTGTGCTTGTCCGGGCACGGTCGCGGAACATGGAAGGTCTTCCCGCTTTTTGAATCCTATGGTTGATTTGATTCTTGACTGAAACGATAACCTTGCTTGTCCCATTATTCAGGCTAGATGAACCATGTTTATTTATGATCCAGTGGCTTATTCTGATCCTTGATGATGCTCTATACGAAATACTTCGAGCTGGCCCACTTTCATCTGCTGGATGAATCTAGAGACACTGCTTACAGGTGAGTTCCAATCTTATCCTTCGAATGAATCTCCGTGCCACCCCGCCTCAACCTTCCTCACCTGCTTTATGTCTCGCAAAAGTTACTTAACCACCCACTCATCCACGACGGGATCAGATTCTGTTTAGCCAGTCAATGTCCTTCTAACAGCACCCAACGTACAAGTAACAACCAACGATCCTCAACCTAGACTTCCTCTAGACCGACCACACAGCCCAACAAGGAAGAACGACATCACACAGAGGTAACAAGAGCCTAACTGAACACATACACGATCACAAAAATAGGCAGCGAGGTAGAAAGAGGGGGTAATAGCTACCACCACATCCCACTAGCACTAGACAAACAATCTCCCCACGAAGCCCGGGTCACAGCCACAATAGAACACATTGTGGCAAGCGATTGGACAAAATAGGGCATTTGTGGAAAGAGACCTGAGGACCTTGATGGGCTCCAATGGGAGTGGGTTAGCAAGACACAAGCGTTAGGAGGAAGGTACGACGGACTATTCCCCACCTGCCTGCCTATTTACATATCTATCGCTCCTACATAGAGGTAGTTGAGAGTAGCCCTCAGGTGTCAGGTGACGATAATCATATAGCACTTTCATTATGAAGGCTTGACAGCATTGATATAGCAGGTACAGTGACAGTGTAGGCCAAGATGTCTTTCCCTACTAGTTGATGCGTTAACCGGGCCTCAACTCCGTCCGAAAGGTTTGTTTGCTCAACGGCACTGATATTTTTTGCCTCCTGATACCGTACCTTTCTTTCTTTCTATTTCTGGCATACAACTTACCTGCCATGGCTCGCGCACTTGGATCGATTCGTGTGGGAAAGAAGATTGGATAACAGTAGAGTCTCGTCTAGCGCTTCTCTGCAGGAGAAACCTATTCACGTTCTCTTTGTTTGAAGGTGTAGTAGATAAAATATTTCAGTCACAAAAAGAAAACTTGTATTAAAGAAATTTTAAACAAAAAGGAGAAAAATAAAAAAATTGAAGACAGTAGCTACTCCAATCGGGATCGAACGCCTTACGTTTCAGATTCACTCGTCAGCTCCAAACGGAGGGCAGTGTTGACGTCCCGCTGACCGCGACGACTGCACCATCCAGCCCCCGCCGAGGTCACAGCCTACCTGTCTTGGAAGTTGGTGAAAGTTGGTACTGAGGGCCTCGCATATAAACCGCTCTGTCAATCACCCAAAGGAACCTTCAATACTCCTATGCCGAGAACGAGAGGCAGTAAGCATCACATGAGGGTCTACTGCAGCCCATCAATCCATATTGATTCAGACGCATTCCTCACATTTAGCTACCTTGGGTATCATAACTCCTTCTTTTTTCCCCCGTCAACCATCCCAACTATCTTTCGTCACACTCACTTCTTCTCACTAGCCTTCTTCTCCTTCCACTCCTTGATCCACCCCTCGGCCTTATTCTTCGGCACCACAAACACCCTCACCAACTCATCCACCACCTCCGTCTTGCCACTACTCAACACCCTGAGCAAGCTCGCCTTCAGCGGGACCTTGATCAGCCCTCCCGTCAAACTCTCCATATAACACTCCACCTTCTCCGGGCTGTTATACTCCTCATCCTCATCCCACGGCATATCCGGCAAAATGTACTCCAAATGCTGCCCCACGCTCTCGGTTTCTCTGAACTCCTTGATGAAATCGCTCTCTAGCTTAAGCGGGTACAACAACATGCACGGAAAGCTGAGTTCAGACTGCGGGTCAAGCTCGTCAGGAACAAGCTTGATGCACGCATCCTCCATCGAGGGCGGGTCGTCGGTCGAGCGGGTTTTGATACCGCGGGCCTCAAGCGCCGCTTTCTTGAGAAGTTGCCTGCGCCGTTCCTTCTCGAGACGCTCGGCCTCGGCCCGCTGCTTGCGTTGGATCTCCTCGTTCTTGGCGATCAAGTCGCGCGCGAGCTGTTTGAGGGCGGCGTTGTTGGGGTCGATCTCGAGACCGCGCGCGCAGGCGTCGTCAGCCTCGGCGATCTTGGAGACGCTCAGCAGAGCGCGACCGGAGCGGTACAGAGCTTTGAGGTTGGACGGATTGATCCGCAAAGCGGCGGCGCAGTCGAGGGTGCAGGAGCGGTAGTTGGCCAGAGACAAGTGGCAGGCGGCGCGGTTGCAGTAGAGCGTTTCGAGCAGGGCGGTTTCTTGCTTGATGGTTTCTTCTTCGCTGAGTTCCTCCTTTTTCTCCTGGTCTTCGGGGATAGGCATCTCGGCCTCGACATTCTCTAGATCCGCCTCCATTTTCGCCTTGGCATCACCCTCGGCCGCCGCCTTGCGCTTTTCCTCTTCTTGTTTCCGCTTCTCTTCCTCTACCTTGGCCTTGAAGGCCGGATCCCGCCTTTCCCTGTCGGCTTTTACGAGGACGGCAATGCCCTTGCCGTAAAACTCCTTGGCATCCTTCCACTGCTTGGCCTTGAAGCACTCGTTCCCTTGCTCCTTAAAGTTTTGGGCGTTTTCGAGCGGGGTGCCCTCGTATGCCAGAGCCTGAAGGGCAGCGAGCTCCTCGTTTTCGTCGTCGGCGGGGAGGGAGGTCATGAAGAGGGGGTGCTTGTTCATCTCGGCAAAGGTCTCGTCGACGGTCATGGGCTTGCCGCTGGCGTTGGCGGCGCTGGCGGCGAGAGCACCGGGAGGGAGGTTGCCGAAGAGGGCGGAGAGGTCGGCGCCCGGTGGGGGAGGAGCTGGGCCGATGACGGCTGGCTCAGAGGCGCCATTGTCGTTGCTGATGTTCAGCGATTCGGCGGATTTTGTGACGTCCTCCATGTTGGATGTTGAATGTGTGTGGTGTTTGTGTTGGCGAGTTTTGGTGAAACTTTGAGTGATGGGAGGCTCCCGCTGGTCTCACTCACCCACTGGCTTTGGAGGTTTTCCGTCGCTGATACTGAAAATGACGTAGACTCGAAATTGACTCAAAGTGGTGACCAGACTTTGCCAAAAAGTGTTGCAGGTTGTTTACGTAGCTCGATAAATCCTCAAAACATCCGAAGAGGCAAAAATAAGGTTTTATCAAAAGTTCATGAAGCACAAGTGAAGCGCTCATTGAGATTCTTCGGGCTTCTGCTGGACGTCTGCTCCGGGAAACTTTTAAGTGGGGCAAGTGGAAACATTTTTCCCGCAGCGGCGGGGGGCCGGCTCCGGAGTGGGGCTAGACGGGCCGGAGCAGCGGGGGCGGGGAGCAGATCGGAGCCGCTAGGTAACATTGGCAGTGCGAGCAGATATTATTCCAATGAATTTCACGGGAAGGGAAAAATCAAGATTGTAGTCGGACGGTTCGTGGGCAAAAAAGAAGCTCTTCAGGTGTCCCAAAACCGTGCAGAAAATGGCAAAAATGAATGTTTCGATGATCCGACCCAGGCTCGATCTGGGGACCTTCAGTGTGTTAGACTGACGTGATAACCAACTACACCATCGGACCGTGTTATTACTGGAAGCGGCGTCGCGACCAAGCTCCTATCAATGCTAACCGATTGTACCTTACAGATAGTGTCCTGTCTACCACATCAAAGGAAAACTCATAAATATTGCCTCCTTACCGCATGCCATTGAGAAGGCAGTAGTTTCTTATGATCCTTAATTTTTCAAAAGAGATATACTACCTGACCATGTAGGTAGTTCTATCGTTGGTCTTTTGCGAGACATGGACAAGGGCTGCCGGTCGACCAGTAGCGGACATTTGAACAGGCAAATGTAAATACCAAAACTTCTACCTGGACAGAAATACTCTGGCAGCTGGCACTTTCAAGGCTGGCTTGCTCGGACGTTTCTGAAGTGTACCCAATAAGTATAACAGGGGTGACTGATAACGAACCAGCGTGTAGGAAGCTGTGTGAAAACCAATGCCTCACTACTCAGCTATACTGAGTGCACCAACCTGCGAGACTGCGCTTTGTCATGACTACACGACTATGTATGACCAAGGGTTCTAACCCGGTGGTCTATTCATCAAATGTTCAAGATAGCACTGAAAATGAAGGCAAGATCAAACACTCTCTTCTCGTTTCAAGCAGGGGCAAGTGGTGGACTGTGAACGCTGCCATGTCACCTGTAAAGGAAATCCTACTTGACAACGTTAATGATCACAAAGTGATGGAGGTATCGCGGTCATGGATTCCAGCCAACTTGTCAAGTGCTCCGTGTCAAAGGAAGTGGAAGATCCCATGATGAGACCAGACAAGATAAGCCACGACTGATGAACATTCCCCTTGTTTGCGCCGTACAGTTTCGCCTCTCGAACGCAACACCCGTTTCCGCAGGGCCCATGCTTTGATGTGTTGGCGACTGGTATGCCGGTCGATTCTTGTATTCTTATCCTGTATGTGTCCTCATGACGATCAGTGTGTTGTCGTGGGATATTGGTGTGTCTATGAAGTCACATCCTTGAGCGTCGATGTGCTCCTAGCTGTGAGTGTGGTGCCAACTAGTTATCAGAAGGGTGATAATTAAACTGTCTTGTCGTTTCAGACCTGTGTTCATCCCGTCTGTTTCCGCGTGAGTAGTTCCAATGATCTTACGATTCTTGAAGTGAGTTGAAGAGGGACTTCAGAGTTCAATTTCAACCCTGGAGTGTTCATAAAGCCCACTTAGAAGTTACGGACATGAAGACAGGTGGGAGTAAGCTTTTCTGGAGGTCCGGGTACGCGACCCTTGATTATCTCTCACTGAGAAAACCCTCTTCGGTATAGAGGAGTCTCACCAAAAAGGGAAGGGGGATAGACATGGCTTGGATGGGCTGGCTGATGTCGTAACAAAGTGTTTGCCTCTTCTCGGAATGACAGATACGCTACTTGTTCCCCCGTCCATCCAGGCGGCCCGAAGGCCTACCTAGCTTAGAGAACAGTAGCTTCCGGCTTCTTGCATGGAACACTCCAAAACCACCGCCCGATATGATGAAGCACGTCAGTATCCGTGTCTGCCACAGGGCTGCATGCATGTGATATCTCGGCAACAACTCACCCGTCCGTTCCATCCTTGGTGAACAGGCGCCAAATTTGAGATAGGGGCGCAACCCGAAACCCGTAACTGGCAACCCGGCGATCAACATCCTGGCTCGCTCTTTCTGCTGTGTAAGGCGGCGAAAACCACCACACTTGCTGAGTGTCGTTGTACTCTCTGTGGCTGAGATTTCGGAATGGAAGCGCGTATGATAAGGTGGTTGGCCGACTCAGGGAGTGTAAAAAGGTTTGGGCATCTCAAGGTTCAAGATTTCGACTGGAACATGAGGCGAAATCTGACTAGCACATGAAATCACGGGCAAAGACAAGTATATCTCACCGTGATAAGGCTTCCGAGACTTAGAGAAGACATTGTTATTGCAATATTGGATTGGTTGGTAGAATTCGAAACAATACTTTATCGAAGTCTACTTCAAAGAGACATTGCCCCGGGATAACGTTTTGACTTGCCTCATCCACAGAGACAGACAAGAGGAACAGTGTTCAGGGATAAGTACGTCAGCGCCTATTCGGTACGTACATTACTTTCACGAAATGGCGTCAAACTAGTGTCCTCCTGAAGCTATCGAGTCTTTTGCATATGCGGTAGGGTAAGACAAAGATGTGCTTGCATGAACGCTGGAGGGGAGACCGGGTGGGTACGGGTCAAATTAACGAAGATACCGTGAGCCGGTGTTAACCTTAGAAAAGGTTATGTTTCTCAAAGGCTGGCTGATAAGTGATGGCCGAGACTTTGCAGAAGATCCCGATAGGAATGATAACAGAAACCGAAATAATGATGTCTCACTTCTCGGATACCTTGAAAGTATAGCCGCCCCAATTGACGTAGCCATTTGATGCCCTTTTCGTACATCAATGCAATCGGGCCTAACAGAATGATCGATGATGGGAACAAGTTTGAGACGAGAGTGAATAGACGTTGTATATCCGTCATTACTCAATATCAAACCGTAAGTCGATCACCTCATCGGCCATCCGCAAACGCAATGCTGTGAGAAGCAGGGTTGCCGGTACTGGTAAATGAGTGTGGTAGCAGTAGAAGGCGGAATGGAATGAGCTTTCGTCCATCCGGGGTTGCATCGCGAGTTGATGAGCAAGGGCCAGAAGAAAGAAGAACGGGATATCGAAGAGCTAACTCCGAGAACAGGCCCGGCGCGGGTGTCCGGGTATTTGCAAAGTGACATTGCCCTGGAGACGGTCCGGGTACATGCAAGCCGCATCAAGGTGCATTGCAGCAGCCAAAGCAGACTCTGCAGGCGGCAGCACTATACTAGCCGTACCTGGTGCTTACAACGAGGAAAATGGTTGAAAGGCCGAGTGCAACCATGCCAGTGAAAGGGGGACTGCAGCCATGCAACATGATAAGCTTCTCGCTCTTTATTGAAGAGATTGAGACAATGATAAGTCGGAGTGTATCGGATGAGCTGTCGATTCTTGTCCTGCAGGATGATGACGGTAAAACAATGTCTGGCGATTTGATAGGGAAAGCATCTGAGGTGATGATGGGGCAGAGAAACAAACTCGGGGGGGGGGGATAAAATGAACCTCGAATGTTGAAGTCAGTTCGGAGATATGATAAAACAGGTGCCGGATGAATTGGTTCGAATGAAACACAGTGTACCAGTAGTGCCAGATCGTCGTTATAGGCCCGGGTAGTTATGTTTCAACTGAAGCTAAAAGGTAAACGAGACGGGAGAGGAGGCGAGACCTGAGAGCCTCAAGGATGGATTTCCGGTGTCGGTCTTTGAAGGGCATATGATTATCATGTGCGTGTAACGGTCAGAGTCGTAGAGGTAGGAAAACCTCTAGCCATTTCCAATGCTGCATCTGGCTGGTCTCACCGCTAGACGCCTGTGAAGGGCTGGATCGATCCTCGGCGTTGGCACTTCCGCCATCCTGAAGCCGCACAGTCGAGAGGTTTTGAGAACGGTTGACGTAATAGACTCAAAGGGTGGTTGAAGGATGGGCGGCATCAGCGGCTTGTTGGCGATGCTCTTTGGAGGTCAAGTCTGAACTGGATGGTACTATAGTATAGGTAGATAAGAGCTTTGTTGGGAATCTGCAAGCCCGGGCCTCTTTGGTGCCTCCTTTGGTTATGCCGAAACCCGATAGAGAAACAAAAGCCAGAAGCAGAGACACAAGAGCCGGTGAGGTTTCGATATCGCTCCTTCTGCTCTGTCCGGGAGTGTGCTCGTTCTTTCTGCTCGAGAAGGAAACGACGTTGGTCGTTGAAGGTTATCATGACCCCACCAAATGAAGGAACAATCCATGATCAACCGAAGTCGACGATCTGGACCAATCAAGTGGGCACCGCAAAACACCCCACTTACGAAATCTTATAAGTGCTCATGCCCCTATGATTGGCTGCAACTGCATTGCCACCCTTGTCCATCATGCCTTTGCTCCGCACTTGCATAATGGGTCTGTGCTCCTTCAATTCTCGAACAGCAAACACCGAAGGAACAACCCGATGTGCCAATCCAATCTCAGTTTTCCAACGCTGCCAGTGTCAGTGCCAGTGCCAGTTTTTCCATCCCAGTTTCGTGGCCTTTCCAGACAGCCAGATCAACATGATGCTCGGCCTCTCTGGTACGGACGGACCGAGCTACCGACCACGCGAGCGATCAAATTCCCCGGGACCCAACGGTCAGAGCTACGAGCCTATCAAAGAATTTCGAACAGTCTTACGTTGTACTGAACTGAATTGGACAACAAGCCGGTCGGAAGATTGTCGTTTTCGAGGATCTGACTCGGACAGAGGTACCCTCCTCGAGTTACCCTCCTTGGGTGACCCTCCATGGGCATGAGCGGCATAGGACCACAAGCAATCAAAGACATTGTTGGCGCAAAGCAGATGCGCCTCGATGTGCCGCGATGTGCCGCGATGCGCCGGGGGACCCTTCCAGCTTCCGTGGTTGTGCGTGGCTCACCTCCAGACCACCACATTCGACTCCTTATCAGCCTGTTATCGGCCGTCCCTCGAGCACGGCGTCCTCGTCACTTTGCGTCACTGCGTCTACATGCTGCCGTCCTCCCTCTCCCAGCACACACTGAGTGAGGTATGTAGTTTCTGAGGAGGAATTCTCGCGGCAACCAGCTCCTATCACTTATCAAGATTCGACCAAGTGGCTCGGAAACTGGATGACAGGATGACAGCATACCAGGATGCCATTGGCACGGCGATGTATCGGACAGACTGCTCATGATACGGTACTGTCACGGTACGTCTCTCGGGCTCTCTGTGTGCCCCTGGTAACGGAAACCATGTCTTTGCCCTGGAATGCAGCCGGAACGCGAACCCTGAGAACGGCCCCCGGTCCTGGAACCTGGCCGATTCTGGAAGCAGTCGAAAGCGGATTGGCTACCACGACGCCCATCTTTTTTCTATGGTTTCCGTATCTTTCCAAACTTTCCCATTCCGCCTTCCCTCTGATATCAATGCGTAACACATGGCGTGCGCCTAAACCGTCCATTGAGTGAATGGATGCGGGTTCGCGACCTCCCTGCGAGTCCGGCCGAGTCTATAATTTTTTCCACCGTTCGTCAGTTCTTTCTCGTCTCATGGTGCCTGGCACCATCCACTCATAGAGGTGAGGTACTTTAAACTCTGTACATGCGGTGGCCAGATGGAATTTTTTCTACACCACCATAATTCCTAATAAACTTGCTCTAGCTCCCATCTTGACCTCTCTCGTTTGTGTTCGGTTCTTCTACCGTGTCTGCTCTCCTTCACTCTCCAGTCTTGTCCCATACAGACTTCATTCACACAAGATCATAAGACCTTGACAAACCTTTGGTAGCCGGCCACTTCGTTGCCACGCCACCATTCACCCGCTTCCACCGTTCTCCTAGTTCTGTTGAAACCCAAACCAGTCCCATTTGCCTCCTTGCTGCTTGCACCTGGCACTACTTCTTCCTGGAAGAGGTATTGGACAGTCGTAAGACCTCAGTCAAAGCTGTGAAGCAATGAGCCTAACTAGTCAGACAAGCCACCGCGACCCGGACAAGTTCCCAGCTGTCCAGCTATTCCTTCTTGGTAAGCCATCCATGTTCGAACCCCATCGACTTTACCAGTCCACCAAACTGACCTTAGATCTCCTTCAGCAATCGTCCGTCTTGCCGAACCGATCGCACTCACCTCCATCTTTCCCTATGCCTGGGCTTTCATCAAACGACTACAAATCGGAAACGAAGATGACGCCTCCTTCTATGCCGGACTCCTCATCTCGTCTTTCGCCCTAGCCGAAGCTTCGATGGGCATGTACTGGGGAGGACTGTCCGACAGAGTTGGCCGGAAACCCGTCTTGCTTTTAGGATGTGTCGGCACCATGTTCAGCATGATCATGGTTGGATTCGCGACCAACATCTGGGTCGCTGTGCTTGGTCGTGCCATCGGCGGGCTTCTGAACGGCAATATTGGTGTTATTCAGACCATGGTCGGTGAGCTGGTCACCAAGCCAGAGCATGAGCGTATGTCTTCCCCACAATCCCCGAGTCTTCGAGTCTTTGCTAACCATGCAAATTTAGCCAAGGCATATTCCATCAGTACGTCGTCCAGAAAGTTGTTACAGACATTGTTTTGTTTGAGGTGTTGCTGACATGTAAAACAGTGCCTTTTGTTTGGAGCATCGGCACCATCATTGGTCCTGCTATTGGAGGTACCTTTGCTGACCCCCACGAGTCCTTCCCCAACATGTTCCCCAAGGGCTCCCTATTCGATCGATTTCCGTACCTATTGCCCAACCTTATCTGCGCCGGCATGCTTCTTATGAGCATCGTGCTCGGTTACTTTCTCCTCGAGGAGACCCATCCCGATATGCAACCCCGCGTTCTGCTTCCCGACGATACATTCCTCTCCGAGAACACGCCCTTGATCGAGACATCCGATGCGATGAAGCGCCCTGCCGTTGACCTTCGCGACGAGAACTACGGTACCATGAGGGCCCGGGATATCAAGAATATCAACACCGCGCCGAAGACTGTCGAGAAGCAGCCGACTTACAACGTCTTTTCCAAGAAGATCATGGCAGTTATTGTCTCCCTGTCAATCTTCACATACCACTCGATGACATTCGACCATCTCCTTCCCATCTTCTTCGAGGATGACAAGGTTCCTACCAGCCAGCCATTTGGCATCTTCAAGGTCCTGAGCCCCTTCTACTCTCCTGGAGGCCTAGGACTTTCCCTTCAGTCAGTTGGCATGATCATGGCTGTTCAGGGCGTCATCGCCCTTTTCATGCAAGCTGTCGTCTTCCCTTTGATGGCTGAGAGGGTTGGCGTTTACAGGCTTTTCATTCTGATTACGGTGTTCCATCCTATCGTCTACATCATTATGCCGGCGCTGCTTTTCGTTCCCGAGTCGCTCCTATACCCGGCCATCTACTTCTGTCTCACGGTTCGCAACTTCTTCTCCATCCTTCTTTACCCCCTCCTCCTCATTCTTATCAAAGAGGCGACCCCCAGTTCTTCTGTTCTGGGCAAGGTCAACGGGCTTGCTGCCAGTGCGGGCGCAGCATGCCGCATGGTGGCCCCGCCGGTAGCCGGATACTTGTATTCGGTGGGCAGGAAGATGGACTGCACTGCTCTGGCCTGGTATGGAAGCACATTCGTTGCTGTCATCGGAGCCATTCAGTGCTTCCAAGTTCAGAGGGATAGGTCGAGGGACTCGGTGTCCGAAGACGGTGAGGGACAAGTCACTCCTGCTGCGGAGACAGCCTGAACGGCAATGACATGGAAAATGGAAACAGGTGGAAAGTAATACCCATAATGGACGAATAGGAAAGAGAAAGAAGGACGGAAAAGATTTCTAACGACCACGGCTACATAAAAAGGGAACGGACGGCATGGCGTTTTAGGAACGGATCACGGTGTCGTGCTTTTACACCAGTGAGCGAGCGTGCTACTGCTTTTTACTGCTTTTGAAACAAGGACAACAATACCTGGAATAGGTTGAGTCCAGGTAATGGAACGCGGAACATGGCATTGGGACGGTACGGTAAGGATGTCGGTGTACATGTTATAGATCGTTAGAAAGGAATATAGCTCTGATGCCTTGAATTCAAACTCGATCCCATTTCTCATGCAAGAACATGTTCACCCGTATATGAGCCCCGACGCATGGCACCACGTACGTAAGTCAATTAACAACGCTCAAGGAGAAATATCACGAAGCCAAAGTAATTAAAAGTGGAAAAAAAGGAACGCTGCCACCAGATGAGAAACATTTCGCCGAGTTTGCGCTGTGGACGAGTGAGTGTCCAGGCGAACCCGAGCAGCTCCCCCATAGCCGTACCACGCCCCCATTCCCAGAAGTGTGTCGCACTCGATGCACTGATGGTCGTTTCATCAGCATCACGAAACTTTGCCACGAGATCCAGTCCGCGTTAGAGCCCTCGCTCTTCGAGATATACCTATCTATATGTATTAGTTGTAGACGGTATCCGGAGTAAGAAGTTAAACTCAGTTACTTGTTTGCATCATATTCATATCAAGATTATTGCTTGTAAAACCACTGCATTCGCCTTTGTATTTCAAGCCCTCGATATCTATCTCGTTATTTCGTCAACATAAATCCCCTTTTCTCGCACACCATCATTACCACAGTTTCCCAACCCCTTAGCCCTTTCTTTGTATATCCAGCAACCAATCCACTCCCCAATAACACCCACCTGCCACTTAGGTATAAAGCTTATTCGTCAAGTTATTAAACGACAATCCCTCCTTAGCCAAATCATCCACATCAATCAAGAAATCCAACGGCATCTCCACCAGGGTACCACGCACTCTACCCAGCCACTCCTTGACCTCTTCGACACCACCGGGGAACTCATCTTTGACGACGTGGCCATAGTCGACCTTGCCCTTCTTGTACCCTTCCTCGGCGGCCTTAGCGTCGGTGCCGGGCAAGATGAACTTTTCGGAGAAGAACCGGTCGTAGTCCTCCCACGTGCGCACCGTGTCGTCGGGAACGGCGTGGAACACCTTGCGGAAGATCTTGGTGTTGGCCTTTGCGGTTTTGTACCAGAGCGCCAGGAAGTCGTCGCTAAGCGGATCTTCGACGAGCTGGTCGGCGTGCGAACCCCAGTCGTATTCGTTGACGGTGACCTGGTTGACGGGCGTCCAGTTGTTGTTGTAGGCGTCCCAGCGCTGGTCGGGGATGAGGCCGAGGTGCTTGCGGAAGAGGAAGCGGCGGAGCGAGGAGGCGAAGGCGGAGGCGCGGTAGGGGCGGCCGTTCATGGAGGACTCGACCCGGTTCTTGTCCTGGATGATGACGGCGATTTCGGAGTCGTGGTCGCCTTCCTGCGAGCGGTCGTTGAGATTGGCGGAGCCGCAGATGACGACGCGGTCGTCGGCGATGAGAACCTTGGAGTGGATGTAGAGCTCTTCGCAGACGAAGGCGTCGATCTCGGATTCGGGCGAGCCGTTCCAGGGGACGCTGTGCAGGTCGGGTCCGTTCAGCATGTAGCAGGATGAGATGGTGTCCCAGGTGTTGTCCTTGATCTTGCTGGCAGCTTCCTGGTAGCGCTCGTACTGGCTGTGCTGACGTCCTCCTCCTTGGCTTCCCTCGTAGCGACTGCTCGGGCGGTATTCATCGTCCCGACGCCCACCGCCGTAGCCGCTGCTCGGCCTGCCACCATACCGGTCATCGCCACGGCCACCGTATCGGTCGTCACCGCGGCCACCCTCGTAACGGCCACCATATCCGCCCTGAACGTTGTACTCATCGCGCTCGCGTCCGTAGCCCCCGCCGTATCCACCTCTGCCATCGTCATAACCGCCTCTGCCGCCTTCGTAGCCTCTGCCGTTGTCGTAGCCACCTCTTCCACCCTCGTAACCTCTTCCGCCGTCATAACCTCTGTCACCGCCATAGCCCCTTTCGCCCTCATAGCCTCTTCCGCCCTCATATCCGCCCCTGCTGCTCTCATACTGACCACGGCTCCGACCATCGTCAATATCACGCTCAAACTTGTCATCATAGTCGCGACGAGCGCCTTCGTAGCTGACTCCGGCGTCCTTAGCGGCCTGAGCCATCGCAGCACTGGTGTTGATACGATCGTAGTTGCGCAGGTTGTAGAACCTGATGTAATCCGCCGGATTCTGAACACCCTCCCTGATCAGAGATTCAATGATGCTGTTGCCGCCTCTGTTGATACTGAAGTACTGGAACTCCATGATGGCACGGGTTCCGAGAGCGCCATCAGACTTGAGATCGCCAGCAAAGGCGGGGACAGCAGGCATCATGACAAAGATGACAAACTTCTCGCCGGCGCGGTGCGCCCGCACGATACGGTCGACGATGGCCTTGCCAATCTTATTGCCAACAGGCTTCTGAGCGTCGCACGTAGCGGTGATGAAGAACTGGTTCTCGATGTAGATGAAGTGCTTGGCGTTGGTGATGATCTCGATGTAGGCGTTGGCAATTGACTTTTCGGTGTCGTGGCCACCGGACCATTGAGAGCAGCTACACAATCCTGTCAGCGCTACAAAACACACACTGAGGGGGAGGCGATCGGACATACCTTCGTACCACTTGCACCTTCATGCTGCGTCTCGGGCGCTCGCTCGAGCGCCTGTGGTCATGATCCTCGTCATCGGTGTCGCCCAAGAAACGGCGAGCATGCTGACGCAGGTGGAATGGAGTCTCGAATTCACCAAAGTCAGGGTAGGGCGGGTTGTCGCCATATCCACGACCACGGTTATCTCCGTATCCGCGGTCACGGATTTGCTCTTGCTGAGGAGCGTTGGCGCTGATGAGGGCGTACTTGCCGGGGTCCTTCTCCTTGTACTTCTCGTTCCAGATGAAGGCCCAGCGGTCAATGAAGTGATCAACTAGGTTATCGACAATGTGGCCTTGCAAGCTGATGCTGATATCAGACCAGCCCATTCTGGAGCTCTTGGTACGGTCGACTGTGCCATTTGTTAGCTTCAAATACCTGCAGTGGCACTTCTGTGAGACTCACGTTTGTTGTTCTCCCAGTTGCTAACATCCTCGAAATCGTAGACACGAGCATTGTTGTAGTCTTGGCCGGGAAAAATGATATCGTCGAGGTTGCTGGGATGAGCATCGGCAATTGGGTGACTGTTCGTGTCCCATCTTCCGAAGCCTATTTTAGCTCTGTTAGCAGCGATCATTGCCCAACAGCAAGCTCCAAGACTTACACATATCCAAGCCTCCCATGAATGCAAGCTTTCTATCAACAACGCACAGCTTCTCGTGATGAGCCCAGAACAGGGTAACATCATCCTTCGTTCCGTACAATGCGGTCAGGGTATTCTGCGGGAGCTTAGCCAAGCTGAATGTGCCCATCTGCATCTTGGAGCGAAGATCTGCCAGGACATCTCTGCCTCGTGGGATATGGTCAGGATGTCTGAAGACTTGGATGTTCTTGTGGAGACCTTCCAGATGTTTTCTTGTGTGCTAATTTTGCCTATGGTTAGTTTTGGACCTTTGCAACGATGCCAATCTATCATCATACCTGAGAGTTGACTGTGGTGCTACTTGTTAGCCGTGAAAGCGTATCGATAACGGATTGACTGAGGACTTACGAGTCAAGGCCTGCTCGACCTCCTTGTACACAATGATGTGGACCTTTACACCGCGCTCTGCAGCGTTGCGCAGCATCCGATCAAGCCGGTATTGCTCATTCTTTGCAGGGGGACGACGCAGGTACAACTCGGGGCTATCAAATTGTTCAGTCAATTATTGCCATATGGTCTGACGAGGCCTGAACAGTCGAAAACATACCTCAGCCACCAATCGAGAATGTAAATGCTCTCCTTGGCCTCTGTAAGACTGATTAGCGAGTGAACTGGTCGATATGGCCAATACGGGAAGACAACTGGGGCTTACGTTCGAGAGCAATGGAGACGGCCCAAAAATACGAGGCTCCATCAACGTACCACTTCACATCACCTGAAGACTCAGGCGCGAAGGACCCGAAGCGGTTGGCGCCATATTGGTGAGGGTAGGAGGTCTCGGGAACTTCGTCGTCACCGCCCTGATTGTTGTCGGCAGAGCTGGCATTGTCGTTCTGATTGAGCAGATCTCCTACACCCGCTGTCACCTCCTGAAGCTTCTGCTTAAGAGCATCACGGAGAAAACCCATGGTGGAGACGTTGCTGAGCCGGCGTGTGACTGATGGTGATGGGTGATTTTGATGGCTAGGAAGGTTGAGAGATGGCGTAAGTGCGGGGCGCAATCTGGCAAATCTCGATGCTTTTCGTATGTACTTGGAGGCGCCTGGCGTCTAAACGGCGGGCCGTTTGTGTGAGATGTTGTTGCACAGGACGAAATATCGGGTGAGGGTAGAAGTCCGAAGAGGGTCCCTCAAAGGTCACTGGCAAAAGAGCTGCTGAATCAGGACAGGGCCGCTTGGTGGACACTGAGCAATGTGCTCAGTCAGCTGCTTGTGTCAGAGAGCTGAAGATGAAACGGAGACTTGAAGAGATGATTCCGGACGCGCTGTGGTATGATACGATAGCTTTTAAATGTTTGTTAATGGCCAACCACCCAAACAAGCGGGGACCTGTTTGGTGGGCACCCTGAACCGTTGCTACAAGAGACCAATTAGAAGCTGAAGCCGAGCAGTGTTTACGACGACGGGCTTACGTACAGGCTGTACAGCAGGTCCAGAGCAGCACTGACTGACTGATTCCAGCCAGCCAAGAGGCAAGCGAACCGAGGGATTCCATGAGGCCAACCAATTCGGGTCGTCGAGTTTGCTGAGTTCAGCTGCCCTGTGTCAGAGTGGACCACAGGCAATTGGTAGGGCTGATGGGATGGAGTTTAGGCCCCTCGTCCCATCTCTCTGAAAGGGGACGATTGCATCGCGATCGCTGTTCTCGGCCTCTCATTGGTCGGTTTGATGCTGGCACGATGTCACCGAACAAAGTCCCTGGCGGCCCGTGGCGATGACGATGAGGTGCATTGAGTTGAGATTCATCATCAGATGCGTTGAGGTTGATAAATAAGCGGAAGATGGTGTTCAGAGAATTTGAGGACGTATGTTTCCCAGAGTGTTCTCTTCAAGGACAGTCCCGGCTTCTGGACGTTGTACATCCGCAGTCGGCAGCGTAGGTCAGGGTATTCGTTGCTCGTCGCCCCCTCCACCTTTGGGGATTTTCACCCCGCCTTAGAAACGACGAGGGGTCTCTGCCGAAATCCAAGGACCGGAACGGTCCAGGAAACATGAGCCATTGAGCTTCCGATTTATGAGCCACGCATGGCGAGGAGTAACAAAATTCATGGAAATATCAGGCTTTTCTTGACGGAGAGGTGTATGGTTCGCACAAATGAGTTGCACCGCATGGGAGGTTGGAAACGAAGGGGTCATAAGAGTGGTCCATCAGGACAGGTGGGAGGGAAGTTGATGAAATGAGCTGAGAGCGAGCAATTGTTCATGCCGAGTTTCAGAATGGTGATGAGGCTTGAAATATTCTCTGTGCATAGTTCGCTAGAGGTAGGTACGTAATAAGATTACTTCTAGCAGAATATGCATGGAAGGAACGATTGGAAGTGCCGTGAGTGACGAGATGGAATCTGTCCCTGGAATTTGGCATGCCTGGCATGGACGAAAAGAGCGAACCCCCCTCACTAACAATTTGTGCTGTGGCATTGATGACTGCCCCTGGAAGGTCTGGTCCTACAGGGGGCTTAACTTGAATCCGTGGGGAAGCCCCGCCGTTCGGCAGTCTTCCGACTCCCCCGGGCCGTCGATAAAGGTGATGAGATGAAATTAATTTCACTCGAGTACGAAGAGGCATGGAAAATATTGAAAGCTCTAGGTGAATTCAAGCTTCGGAATGTGAAGAAGCGTAACGTATCGTAACATACTGCACCCCCTCCACGGGCAAACGCGTGCCTGGCCCGGGCTTCCTTCCATGCTGCCGTGCCCCTGCCGCTCCCACTGACGGAAAAATGACCAGTCCTCTGCAGCTGTTATAGGCGCAGGTACAGTACATTCGGTCTCACCTACACTATCACCACTTTTTTTTTTCGAGTCGTCCTGAAAGGATCGTGAACATTCACCTCGAGTACGACAAAAACTCCGATTCGCAATATCGGGCAAGGCCTTGGACTCTTAAGCACCTTCCAAAGCTCCAGGCTCTGGCATATATCCCGGGCGTCAAAAAGGTAAATAGTACCAGATCTTGGCACTCTTTCTTCTTCGTCTGTGATTCCTGTTCCTGGATCTTTCTCCAACAACCATCATCACCTCGGTCACTCGCCGCCTACTGCACCTCCGTCACCCTCCCACACCACACCTGCCTCACCTCTTTGGAATTCGGAACGTGGAAGCGTGACTTGGTTGACCCTTCTGTCCGGTCAAGCCCCGATCTGGCATAACAACCCATCACGGTCTGCGCACACCGGGTATATTCCTTCTCGACACCCTCATCACCAAGCTCACCCTGGATCCGAGGTATAGGAAGAAAGAGGGGGGAACCGGGACACCTCGAGTGACGGCAAAGTTCTGGATGGGGTTGGCGTATGAGATTTCCCGTTTGAGGCCAAGGTCAGCAATTATCACTGACAAGCCTCACGACCCGGGGAGAATTATCACTCACTTGGAATTATTCAACTTGCGCCCCTTTTAACCCCCCAATCTTTTGCCCACCCACTTTCACACCAACTCATATTCACCCCATCCCCTGCCACATTTTCCCATTGAGACATTTTCCTTTCTCCTTCCCAGTTCGGATATCACATACTTTACATCAAAAAAAAATTCACTCGGCTTGAGACTGACCAGCTACAAGTATTTCTAGCTTTTGACTTCCACCTCATTCTTGAGCCAAAAGAAACCACGAAGTCCTCAGAATAGGGACATGATATCGACAAAGATCCACTATCCTTCGGCATTCATTACACAAATACACAACTAGCGTTGTCATCTCCTTCACCACCTCAACCAAACCTACAATCTTCAACCAACGGCCTCAGTCACCAACTCAACTCACTTCACCATGGACCTCTCACCAACCCTCCCCCAACCAGCCTCCTCCCCCTCCATGACCTACGTCTTCCACCCCGAGCAACACGGCCACCTAGTCCCCTGGATCGCCGCCCTACACGCCTCATGCATGAACACAGACCGCATGATCGGGCCCTTTCTCCCTCCATTCGATAACGGCAAGCTTTTAGGATGGTGGAGGGAACGAATCGCCGAGTCCAACAACGGCACGCGCGTCATCGTCTTGCTATTGCCCGAAACTCCGCCGGGTAGCAAACCCGTTGGCAACGACCTTCGAGGACTGGCGATGCTCAAGCTAAGTGATACGGAGACGGGGTCCTTCAGGGGAAAGATCGATACTCTGTTGGTCAACCGGGAGTTTCGCAGGCAAGGTGGGGCGAAGGCGCTGGTGGACGCGTTGGAGTATGAGGCTGCTAGGAGGGGGAGGACTTTGATTGTATGTCTCCTTTCATTTCCGCCTTTTTTTCTACTGGACGATATGAAGAGACTAATGGTACCGATATAGAGAGTCAACACGGAGACTAACTCACCCGCCGAAGCCGCCTTCAAGAAATTCGGCTATATCGAGTTCGGTCAGGTTCCTCAGTTCAGCAGAGCTGTGGGGGTCTCTCATCTTAATGGTGGCAGTCTGAAAAAGAGCGAGACGTTTTTCTATAAGGATCTTTTGACGATATCACAACAGCAGCAGCACCAACAACAACAACCACAGCAACAGCAACAACCGCAGTATCTACAAGAGTTTTCTAACGGTGTCGCTAACTCAAATTCTTCTTCTTCCTCTTAGGCTGGAGAAGGAGGGAAGGAGGGAAGATGAGGGCTACGCTGGTATGACTCCTCCAACTATTATGAAGTGGAAGTTTCCTGAGCAAGCTGGCGCTTCTCCTGCTTTTTCTATAGCACAGAAGCTTTCCTGATTCTTCGTTATTCTACTTCTTTTCCTTCAGACTTACACAACATAGTCTTTCAATTTCCCTTTACATTTTTTTTTTTTTTTTCATTCCTTCTAGCCATGTCTGGCTTCCTTCTACCAATATGTGTTGCGATTATTGGGTTTGGTTCGTTCGGGGTTAAGGTTTCAGGTTTCCTCAAGTTTTCGGCTTGTTTTTGGGATTGGGTGGTGTGTTTAGAGAAAGAGAAAGAAAAAAGATGAAAGCCCACGCTTTCCAAAATGTTATGGGAGGGCTACCTCCTTGTTTTTTTCCTTTGGTTTCTTTCCCTTATTTGTCCTCAAAGATGTGTACATGGGAATTTCTCGGAAGCTGCTTGTGTGTTGGGAGTTTATGTTTGGCTTGTCAAGTTGTGTCTGAATGGGGTTAGGAAAAGGAGTGAGTCCAAAACAAATGACGTTCTTCTCTTCTCGACTGTTTAAGTTCCTCCCGTGTAACAGCATTGTTGGCGAGATCATAACCCGTAGCCTCAACGGGATTACATATGCGGCCACTTATTGCGGCCAGCCTACCAAAACCACAATCCGGAGGGCTGGGACTCTCACCATATCTTATTATGAACTCGATTCAGCATAATATCCTACACGCCAACTCTATTCTACACAAACGGTGATTCCATCAGTCATGATATGACGGGGCGAAACGCCACAAAGCAACGTAGTGTAATGGGATATATAAAAAGGCATGACCATCGAGGAAAGAAGAAGAAAAGAGTGAGAAATGTAAGTGATATCCATACCAATACCCGGTCAAGGCAGCTTTCAGTTCGGGTTCCTTTTTATAATAAGCCAAAAGCCCCCAGTCCAGTGATGCTCTGTCCCGCCAAATATTCCCCATCTATCGGTACCGTTCATCCGTCCTTCCCCAGAATATCGTTCGGCCTTTCGCAATTATACACAAATTTCCTCCGCTGCCCCTTTGCCCACCCGCAACACTAGTCCATCAGAGTCATTAACAACAACTTTTGCACGCTTTCCAGCCCCCATCCACCACGTGCAACATATGTAAAATCCAGATCATTTTCCTTGATGAAGTTTATAAACCAACACACACTCACACAGCCGCTCTCAGATTCAGACCATAAGCTTAATCAGCCTTGGGTCCGTTGTTGCTGCTACCGCTACCGCCGAACACGCTCTGCATGAAGCCGCCGTTGCCGCCCTTCTCGCCGGGAGCAGTAACACCGCCTTCCTCCAGCTTGAAGTGAGTGCCTCTCCTGTGGGCGCGAGCGCTGTTGCGGAACCATGAGAAAAGGCCGAAGGCGATGCCGAGGATGCAGCCCATGGAGAGGTAAGGGTGCTCAGAGAAGGTCATGCGAATGTCAAAGAAGATCTTCTCGAAGGCGGAGATGGTGAGCTTGGGCTTGATGTTGAGCGGGTTCTGGGTGATCTTGGTGATGGTCTCGAGGATGGAGGTACGGCTGGGGACGATGGGGTTGCCGGTAGTGGTCTGATCCCAGTAGCGACGGTTCTGATTGAAGAAGCATGTTAGCAAGGGTTCTTTAAAGATGCGGACTCGACACTCAGCACTTACATCCTCGTCGTTGATAATGATGCGGTCACCAGTATCCTTGACATCAATACCGTAGGTGGTACGGATCCACCTCTGCCAGAAAACGCCGTCAACCCAAGCAAAGGTGATCTCCTTCCTATCCGCTCTATCCATATTAATGCGGATGTTCTTGGCAGCACGCAAAGCACGCTGGTCGTTGCGGTCCTCGGCCTCTTCGATGCGCAGCTGCTTGGCGTTGCGGAGCTCCTGTCTCTCGAGCTGGAAGAGCTGGATCTGCTTGTCCATCCACTCGTTGGCAGCAGACTTCATCTCGCGGATAGCGCCAGTGAACGACTCCTCATCGTCTCTGTTAAGGAGTCCGAGGACGACGATCTTGCCATCCATAATCTCGCGGGCGTTGGAAGCGGTCATCTCAGGAACAATGGGCAGCCAAACGGACTTCATCCAGTTTAGAACTTGTCGAGTGCCGCGCATCTCGTTGGGAGTGAGGGGCTGGTAGTAGGTGGGGCGGCCCTCGCGAGAGACGAGCAGGCGGGGCCAGGTGGTGATCTTGAAGCGATCATACATTTCGGGGTCGCGGGTCTTGACGAGCTTGGCGCGGCCGATAAGGCTGAGAGGGAGACGCTCAAGGGCGAGGAAGTCCTCGGTGGTAGTGGCGTGGTCGTAGAAGTAAACGAAGATGACCTCCTCCTTCTCCTCAAGAGCCTTGAAAGAAGCAGCATCCACATCTTGCACGCCCTTGGAGATATCAATGGCCTTCTCAGCATACGCAAGGAAATCGCCGAGACCACGGAGGCCGGTGTACTCGACGCGCTCGCCTCCACGGAAGAACTGAATGGTGGGGTAGCCGGTGACGCGGACGTCCTTGCAGAGGCGCTGCTCCTGCTCGCAGTTGACCTCACCGATGTTGAGACGGCCCTTCATCTCGCGAGCAACCTGAGCCCAGTTGGCGGCCATGGCTTGGCAGTGGTGGCACCAAGGGGCGTAGAACTTGATGAACCAAGGCTCCTGGGTCATGGTGACCTGGCTCTGGAAGGACTCGGCAGTCAAGGGCTGAGAGATACCGTTGGGGTTAGGAGTAGTCTTGGGCTTGTTGCCCTTGATGGACGCAGCGGCAGCAGCGGCAGCAGCAGGCGCCTCGTAGTAAGCAGCAGGAGTAGACTTCTTCTCCTCCTCCTTGGCCTTCTCGATCTTAGCCTTGGCCTCAACAGAGGGGTCGGCCTTGGAGGCAGCCTTGGTTTCCGTGGCCTTGTCCAGCACATTTTCCACAACCTTGTCCGCGGCGGGCTTCTCCTCGGTCTTGGGAGTCGGCATCAAGTATTCGTCGTTTCCGGTGATGAAAGTATCCTTAACAGGCTCGACCTTGGCGGCGGAGTCCTTGACCAGATCGAGCTTGAGGGCATCCTCGACGGTGGTGTCAACCTTGGGAGCTTCCTTTGCTTCCTTGGTGGCGCCGACCTTGGGGACGTAGCCGGGAGCAGAGGTATCGCCAGGCTTAGGGAGCTCAACCTTGACGGGCCTTGTTCCAGGCTTGGTCTCCTCCAGAGCCTTCTCCACCACCTCGCTCAAAACGACCATGGACTTGACGCCCTTAAGAGCCTCGACCTGTTCGCCATTCTTGTAGAGAGTAGTTGTCGGGTAGGAAGACGCCTTGTGGGCGCTGCACAAATCGTAGTAGGCCACACAGTTGATGGTGCCGAAGCGGAAATCGTAGAATTCGGTGAAGTTCGCGTTCTCGTTTCCGACGGGCTTCGATGTGTAGTAGAACTCGTATAATGTTTGGTATGTCGGAGCAAAGTCAATGCAGTGCGGGCAGTAAGGGCTGCAGGTGCGAGGTGTTAGCTAACGCGGTCGCGTGCCTTACCAGAGTTACAAAGACCAAGAGATGGAAGAGAGATAGGTAAATACCTGTAGTGCTTAACCATCAGCCATTTGCTGGCCTTGGACTCCTTCTCCCAGTTGTCGGGAGTGAGCTCGATAAGCGGTGGTATCGATACGTCGTTGAACTTGGTGTACTCTGCCACGTCGTCCTCGGCTTCTGTTGTTGTCGTCGTTGATGCGGCAACGGCCAGACGGGCCGCGCCCAAGAAAAGAGGAAGCCACCTCATGGTTCGTGGCCGGATATGTGATAAGCTGTGATGTTGTTTAACAATGTCGGGGCCTGGTTGTCGCACACTGCATCGAGGAGTGAACCAGCACCGCCTGGGTGGGAAGAATCGCCTTTAAAACCTAAAATCGGACCCAATTCGTATGTATGTGCTGTAGGGTCGATATCGCGACGGGATGGTCGTCGATGTATTATGCAGCGGTGGTGCACTGAGTGGTGTTCACAGCGAGTCAACGACCAGCAAAAGATAAGAGACGAAACCGCCTTTGAAAATAGTAGAAGCGTAGGTGGTGTTTGTCTGCTGGCGGCATGGGGAAACAATTCCACCTCACAATTGAACCCGCTACTTGCTTCAGCGACGGGGGGCCAGGGGGTCAAAGGGATTCAGGAGGCGATCGAGGCAATGGCGACCGGCCGTGCTGGCCCCTGGACTCTCAGGGCCCGCCCAGGGGGGCTAGAACGATTTCAGCCAAGACTTGACAGTGGGGCAGTCGTCGCGGGAACCGAGCCAAGCCACAGGAGGCTGAAATAAACAATTCCCCAAAGCCGGTTGGAGTTGGCCATGCAACCAACGACAACACGAGCCATCGCATATTGTCCAAGAGACAGCATTGAACCCGTTCGTTTCTCTGGGTGAACAGCTTGCAGAGTATCATCAAAGCTCTTCCGAAGCTGATTCTTAGTCGACCATTCGTTGGCAGTCCAACTCGGGAGGCGCCTGCTTCACGATATATTTTGGGGATCGGTGTTAGGCCGGTACTTGGAGTTCGTCTTGAACTGTTATTGAAAGACTGCAAAATATCCGATCACCAAGGCACAAAGAGCTGCTGAGCTTATCAGATCTCTCAGCAACTTGAATCCACTTCCGAATCAGCAAGGATTTCGACCCGAATAACATCCAGCTGGTCTCTTACAATTTCGAAGGAAGTCGCCCTTAACAGAAACAGTTGGGCAACCTGAATGGAACAGAACGGCAAGAACAAAACGTTGAAGAAACTGTCTCGGAAGGAGCAAAGCAGGGAGACACCACAAGGCTCATGATTTGAGACACTTCATGTTCGCAAGTTGTACGAGATTCAGTTGTCGAGATACGCCAATCCTACAGCTTTTATTCGTCAAATTCCCAGTGTCCAACGTCGACGACCCATCCTGACCATTGCTCGTGAATTGGCTACCACTCTGTCTGCCACAATGGATCACAGCCGTCCGCCAAAAAGAACAGTCCAAGATGCTGAGTTGGCTGAAACCGGTGATGCAGGTGTCCAGGGCAGTGGGAGTAGCAGGGCAACGCCGCGATCGCTCAGTCGCGCTGTCAGCCCTCCGGCCAAAAAACGCCGGATAAGCCCGGAGAAAGAGGAACTTTTTTTCGCAACATTGCAAGAAGGAAACAAGGCTGAAGAGGAGACTGACGAGGAGACTGAAGAGAAGGAGGAACAACAGCCAAGTCCGTCTCAAAAGATCGTCAAGTCACCATTTCACCTCACCACTATTCGTTCTCTTGGACAGGCTTCAAACAAGGATACCGTATCACTCAAGGACCTTCTCGGTGATCCTCTGATAACAGAGTGCTGGGAGTTCAACTACCTTCACGACATTGACTTTCTCATGAATGCGTTTGACGATGACGTCCGTCATCTGGTCAAGGTCCATGTTGTCCATGGCTTCTGGAAGAAGGAGGACCCTAATAGGCTGCAAATACAGGTATGTGAACGTCAGCATATCAGAAAGTCAGTTTCTCAGGTCTAAGCCATCATCTAGTCGGACGCTGCTCGCTATCCCAACATCACCACACACCATGCCTATCTCCCGGAGCCTTTTGGCACGCATCACAGCAAGATGATGGTCCTCTTTCGAGCAGACGACACGGCAGAAATCATTATTCACACAGCCAACCTCATCCCGAGAGACTGGGGTAACATGACCCAAGCCGCCTGGATCTCTCCTCGACTTCCCCTCTTGAGGTCTTCTGACAACCAGCCTCCAACTTCGGCCTCATCACCACCAGCTGGCTCCGGTGAAAAGTTCAAGATTGACTTCCTGAACTATCTACGCTCATACAAAGCCGCGTGTAAACCACTAGTCGACCAGCTTTTTAGGTGTGACTTCTCCTCAATACGCGGCTCACTAATCGCCAGCGTGCCAGGGCGACACTGCCTCGTTGACGACTTTCCTACACGTTGGGGCTGGGCCGCGATGAAAGAAACTCTCAAGTCTGTTCCCGTTTTTCAACCATCAGACCCCAGCAAAAACGGCGGCGAAAAGCCTGAAATTGTAATCCAAATCTCCTCCATCGCCACTCTAGGTCCCACAGACACCTGGCTCAAAAACACTCTTTTCGAATCTCTCAGCGGTTCCCAAGGCCCAAAAACCCTCGGGAAGTCCAAGCCAGACTTCAAAATCATCTTCCCCACCCCCGACGAAATCCGCAAGTCTCTCGATGGGTACACATCAGGCGGTTCCATCCACACCAAGATCCAGTCCGCCCAGCAAGCCAAACAACTCCAGTACCTGCGACCAATGTTTTGTCACTGGGCGAATGACTCGGCTGATGGCATTGGCACCACCACTTCAGCTGCTATGACTGTGAGAGAAGCAGGTCGCAAACGCGCCGCTCCGCATATCAAAACCTTTATACGCTACGCTGACCAGAAAACGAAAGACCGGATTGATTGGGCGCTACTCACCTCGGCCAATCTGTCTAAACAAGCGTGGGGCGATGCGCAGAGCAAGAATAATGCTGGGGAGCCGCAGGTGCGGATATGTTCGTATGAGATTGGCGTGTTGGTGTGGCCCGAGCTGTTTGTGGATGGTGATGGTGGGGGTGGAAAGGAGAAGGCGGTTATGGTGCCAACTTTCCTTACGGACACCCCTACCGTTGAGTCTGTTAAGGGCGGCAAGGAGCATGGAAGCAGTGAAGGTGACAAGAAGGAAAAGGTAGTAGAGGGCGACGGGGGGTCAACGACGGTGGTAGGTCTGCGCATGCCATATAACCTGCCGTTGCAGCGGTACGGGCCGCAAGAGGTACCTTGGGTCGCTACAGCGAATCACTTGGAGCCGGACTGGATGGGACAGGTATGGCGACATGAGTGAGTGAGCTGTGATAATGGTTATCAGCTGATGGGTCTTTCATGATGATACCCTTTTTGGTTTTCCTAAAATCCCTTTCATCTGGTGTAGAGTCGAAACGCGCGGCTCAAGCCGTCATACCACGTTATGTATAGACGGGGAAGTACAGATGTCTCATATGTAGTGTAACTGAACTCGCAGCAAACCGGAGAAATTGCATGTTTGTCAGATATCGACATAGAGACCGGAATGTCTAGAGTGGTTCTACCTGTTAGTTAGCAAGACTTCAAAGCAAACCTCCGAGGTAACGTTATTCCCGTTCAAATGTCCAGACAAACACCACCACGACATCTCTTGTCTGACCATGCCACGCCTTCCATCCTACCTATGTACCTCTATCACGGGAACTACCCACCAACACTTCTTCGTTCACCGGTCGTCGTGTCGCCACCGGTCTGAGCCGACCTGTTTGCGCAAACTACCAACAACGGCACACCACCATGGCTTCGTTCCAACATTGGTCTGGTGCACTTTGCAAGCTCGATGGAGGTCGTTCTTTGTTCATAAATGGCATTATATTTCAAAGCTCTTCAACTTTCGGGTATCTCAAAGCTAGCTTTTTAGTTGGAGCCAACAGCCTCGGGGGCCTTGTTCTCGTCGTAGCCGTACTGGGTCTTCATCTCCTCGACCTTGGCGACGTACTTGGTCTGGGCCTCCTCGGCGGAAAGGCCCTCGTCGACAACCTTCTGCCAGGCGTTGTACTTGGCCTTGCCCTGTTTTGGTGGAGAAGAGGTGTTTGTTAGTTATTGTAACTAAGAATATGCGGGGGTTACGGATAGGAAGGGACGGGTGCGTTGCGTTGTGGCAGGTAGGTGGGCAGGTTTCGTGACTCGTCCGATGACCAAAGGAGAGCGCGCGCATAACGGGGAGAGGTGGAACGAGAGACGGAGCGGGACGGCAACGAACCTTCAAGTCGAACATGCCAGGCTTGTCAGCCTTGGAGAAGTCAGCGCCGGTGGCAACCTTGTAGAGGGCTGTGGATGACGGTTGTTAGCTAGCTTTCTTGCCGTTCATGGAGATAGTCGTCGAGTCTAGTTGGAGCTCCAGCTCTGCTTGATCGAGCGCGCGCAAGACGGATGGGACCTCGGCTATTGACGGGCTGCAGAGCGCAAGTATGGGCTGAACACGGGATGTGACGCAACGCACCATAGATCTCGAGGAGATCATCGTTGGAAGGCTTAGAAGTAAGCTTCTTGGAATCGGCAACGGCCTTCTCGAAAGCGGCAGACATTTTGATTGTTTGTTGGGGTTTTGGGTTGCTGTTAGTAGAGAATAGCAGCTTGGGTTAGCTTGAGCCTCGAACATAAGTTGCGCGTCGCGTGTATACGTACGATGGGTATATATGGAACTTGGAGTTTGGAAGATGGGGAAAGAAGAGGAGAGAAGGAAGATCGGGAGATTGTGAGGGTTATAGCAGGACCACTGTTCCTTTAAGTACACCTCACCTACATACCTGGTACAGTACAACAGAGACAACTTGTTGAGGATCCAAGGATGGGATGAAATGCAACTCTCGAACCGGATTGGCGGGGTAGGTACCTTCCAGGCTCCAAAGTGCGGAGTTAGCAACACCTGCGCGCTGTGTGGAATGTGGACTTCCCCAGCAGTCACAGTGAGAGTTGTTGGTGGGGAGGGGTCTTTTTCCCCTGGAAGCTCTTTCCATGTGACCATAAGCGTCATTGGCCCCACTAGAGGTAGTTATCGATCCTATGATAGCATCTACAACACCCTCTTGAACATCCCGTTCCTATAACTTGTCAGCCTTACTTATGCATATGATGGTTAGTTTCGGATCCTGGTGTTAAAAACTACGTGATCAGAGTTGTCCAATCAATGGTAGTGTGTCGTTAAATCCGAAGACGGTCCAAGACCAAGTACATTGCCTTTGTGCCTGCATGCTCAGCAGGAGTTGTCTTGGAAGTGACACTTCAGTCTCCAACGCTTCTTCACTTTGAAGCCACCTTTATGAGTATATATCGGACTATGTTACTTGGGCTAACTGTGAGTGTAAGATACGATGTCATCAGTCACGATGTAAGCCATCAGGAACCTTAGCTTTCTGTTACTTCACCAAATACCATTAAGAGATTATGCTGTCTTAGAACGATGAAACGCAACTGATAAACCAATCATGCCTGTGGCCATCGACCTCAAAGAGGCCATCAAGGTGTCCCTCTCTTTTCAACCCATCCCATCCTACCAAACCTCCAAGCCTTACCTCCCAACCTTCTCCTCCTCAATCTCCCTCCTCAACTGCTCCAACACCTCCTGCCGACTCCTCAAATGCGCCTCCAGCCCTTCCACCTGCTCCTTAACCGTTGCCAAATCATCCGCCACGCTCTTCAAGGTTCCACCCGCCGCCGCCTTCCCTTTGCCCTCCTCAAGATCCCTCAGCTCCTTGCGCTTATAATCCAACAACTGCTCCAGCTCCCTCTTAACAAGCGCCGGCTTCGTATCCCTCTTGCCTCCCCTGCGACGGTTCGCCGCCTCCTCCACTTTCGCCATCTTCTCCTCCAGCTCAGCCAGCTGCTTTTTGAGTCTGACTTCCTCCCACTGGTCGTCCGTCTGCTCCGAGGAGAAATCGGTTCCGGCTGTCTTGAACGAGGACCGACCCAGGCGGGTGAGGTACTGGTCGCCGAACTTGGCCTTACGGCCGGTAGAGGTCTCGTCGTCGGCCTTTTGGGCCCAGCGGGATTGGGAAGGGTCGTTGACGTTGTAGGTGATCTTGTTGCGCTCGAAGGAGGCCCGGAGAGAGGCCGGGACGGTGCGAGGGATGCGGAAGCCTTCGTGGCGGTAGTTGAGGATGTGCAGGAAGGCAAGGCAGGCGTCTTTGTTGATGGTCGAAGAGGCAGAGGGGTTGATTAGGTTCCAGGCGGACCGGATGTCGGTATCGGGAACGGAGAGGGAGTCGTAGAGGTCTTGGAGGGCGGCGACTGCGACAGAACATGTTAGCCTATGTAGGAAGGATTAAAGGAATGGAGGAAACATACAGGAAACCTCGCCGCGCATGTCCCGATTTTCTTGGTAGATCTGCTCGTACTTGGACTTATCCGCGGGACTCATGTACCAGTCGAATCCATCCTTCAAGCCGGGGGTATCATCCTCATCTTCGACTTGTTCGAACTTGGGCGCCTTGCCTGTCAGCGCGCGGTTCGCTTGCACGAGGTGGGCTTTGGATTCGGGGACAAGCCAGTCTGGGAGGGTTGTCGGGACATCTGAGTATTCCTATAAGGTTTCCATCCATCCCATGTTAGTTAGTGCTCTGATACTCCTTGCACATATTGCCACATTCTTCGCTTGGTGTTGGTAAGACGAACCCCGTTCAAAAGGTCAAAGATGACTCTCATGGCGACGCAGAACTCTTCGAAATCGAGGTTTCCGTCATTGTCCACATCGGCCAGATCCCACACGCGCTCCAGCTGGTCGTCGCGCAGACCACTGTTTTTGAGGACAGGCGCCGCCTGCTCGCCCGTCAGGAACTTGCCGCCATTTGTTCGCGCCGAGAAGATGTTCCAGTACGTCTCGATTTCCTGCGCTTCGATTTTTGGCGGCATTGTCACGGATGAAAGTGGCGTATTATTGTATTACTCGCAAGTAAGTTCGGAAAGTTGGCGAGCGTCTGGCTCCTCTAGATCGATCTGTATATTGCGATGGCGGCCAAAGTCCGGGTGTCACGGCTTTGGGTTCGGGTGAGGTTGGTGATGCGGTCGTCGACGGGAGAGTGCCTGAGCGCTGATTGAACCGTCCTCGAAATGATGGGGAGCAATTGACGTTCGACTACGCGAGAAGGTCACGGCGATAAGCGAGGACAAGGCGGAAATTGTTCAATGGGAAATGAAGTTCGATTAGGTTGAGAATATCTCGAAATCAGGTTGAAGGTTGGGTAGATCGGTGGTGCAAGTGTACAGCCCCCCGTACCGCGGTGTAATTACAGTGGGAAGTTGTCAGGGCGGATCCCAACTGTCCAAGCTCTCCGTCTCAGATGATGCTCGCCCGCCTGGCAGAAATGACCGGGGGACGGGATGTGCGCACATGGCGCTGTGCCTTGCCGTAGTCTCGAAGTGCATGGGGTTCCACTTTTCCGTCCCGTACCCCTGAGCCCCTTTTCTATCCAAACAATGACTTCTCTGGATGCCATGTTCGACCGTTCATGTTGCACATCGTGAAGTTTCATCTTGACTTCCGGTTGTCATTGGCAAAGTCACCATATTCAAAATGAAGACCTGCCCTTTTCCAGAGGACCAAGAACTTACTTAGTTTGTGTTACAGGTGACTTCTAATTTCTGGGCGAATCAACCTCCTCAGTAACCACGTGGTGTTGACAGCACGCTGTGGAAGATAGAGTAGTATCCTAAGATACGGCGGCAAGAGGTGCCTGCTTCATGAAGAGTTATTCTGCTCTCAATCTTCATTCACAATCACGGTCCGATGGTGTAGTTGGTTATCACGTCAGTCTAACACACTGAAGGTCCCCAGATCGAGCCTGGGTCGGATCAAATGTGAACTTCTTTTTTGCACTTTTTGCAGCCTCACCTATCCTGGAGACAGACGGAACATCCTTCGATGGAAACTCCCTTTTTATTTTCGTCATCCATAGAAGCATGACGTTTACGTCTTTCATGAAGTTTGTGTACCCAAGCCTTACCATAGCATATTCTAACAATATCCCTTTTCGTCCTGCCTAGCTGATATACCTTTCCAAGCTTGAAACGTGCTCTCCTCATTATTGCTCTCATTCCCATTACCATTATCCTGACTCTCGTAACTTCTTGCCCATTTAGTGCTTATAATCCATCCTATCCTCCCCAATAACCCTCCAAAACTCCTCCACAATCTCCTTCTGCCCGCTCTCCGCACCCCTAACCGCCAAATACAACCTCGAATCCAACTCCGGGTTCCAATCCCCCGGGTTCCCACTAACCATAATACCACCCGCCTCCTCCAGGATACACCAACCCGCCGTCACATCCCACGCATAACATCCTCCCTCCCAGTACATATCAACCTGCCCCGCCGCCACCGCGCAAATATTCAGCGCCGCGCTGCCCAGACTCCTGAGAGAGTGCACCATAGACCCTCCATTCTCCTTAGCGGCAGTCAACTGCCTAAACACCCGCGTCTTGATATCGAAATTGTTTCCATCGCGCTGACTTCCCCACTCAACAGCCACCAAAGACTGGGACAAGTCCCTAAGTGGCTGACCCCCATTCAGGGGTAGTCTCTGCTTCTCGCACTGCCCCTTTCCTGGCTCGAGGGAGGCGTTGCGCTGGCAGTAAGCTCCTTGTCCCTTGATGGCCGTCCAGAGGGTGTCGAGACCCGGGTTGTAGACGACGCCGACGGCTGGACGGCGGTCGAGGGCGAAGCCGAGGGAAATGCAGAAGCCGTGCGGGTAGCCGTGGACGAAGTTGGTGGTGCCGTCGATGGGGTCGACGATGAAGGTCGGGGCCGAGGTGACTTTGGTCTCGCCGGCGACGTAGGTCTCTTCGCCGACAAAGGAGAAGTTGGGGTATTTAGACCGGAGGGTGGTGGAGACCATGCGCTCGACTGCTTGGTCGGTTTCGGTGACGATGTCGGCGGCTGTTGGGTGAGAGAAAAGGGGTTGTTAGTATGAGGTGCTGGGAAAGACTAGGAGGAAGAAGCAGGCAGAGCTACTAACAGTTCATCTTGGAACCCTTGTCAATGTTGTTCGGGTTGGCGGCGAGAATCATGCGGCCGGCCTCGAAGGCGACCTCCACGAGGGTATCGTGAATCTCTTGGAGGTTGATGTCGGACATGGCAATGTTGTTTTTGGGAGCTATTAGATATTCAAAGGTATGATTGTACAGTAACGAGACAAGAGTGAGAACAATGGCGTCTAAAGGTGCTTTTGTACAAAGGTGAACAGCCGTCTCTACAGTTGGTGGAGAGACCTTTTAGATTGAAATGGTATATTGGGAAAAAGAAAGAGAACCTTGTTGGTTGAAAGCTAAAAGAACTCGGGGTACATAAGCTTGGAGATGACATGCGCGGGGGAGGTGGAGAGCTGCAGAGCTTCCATGTCATTTTTGGTCCGTCCCGTCAGGGGCTCGGCCAGCTCGGCGAAGGTGGGGCGGGATGCGGCCGAAGTGGGGTCTTAAACATGCTCTCTTTTCGGTTTCATCCCATCATCCGATGTCCCAGAAGAGAGACACTGGACGGCCGCAAGGTTGGTAACACGTGTGAGGCATTGCCGGGATGGAAGGGTATGATGGGTTGTGATGGATCACTGAGGGCGTCATATGCGTTCCTTCTTTGATTCTGGAACTGTCATGTTGGAATGCAGGGTGTGCCGCTCGGTTTTTGTATGAGAACCCGGTTGGTCGTCGTTGAAGAACATTGCTCCAGGTCCCTGACCGGCCATGGGTTCCAGCATTGGCGTGTTGGGTGCTCTCTCAGCCGTTGATCGGTCTTGAAGACTGGTGTGTCGTTTCTCGTATAGCTTCTCTCATTTTCAGATAACTCTTCGGAAGTAATCGAACACATAAATAGAAAAAGAGCCGTGTCCCAACTCCCGACCTGCCACCCATCCCAGAAATGTTGAACCGCCCAAATCCAAATGTCGCCCTTGGAGCCTTTTGGAACAATATCCACCCACAGCTGCATCAACAGCTTTTACTCAAAAGACATGACCCTTTGATTAAGTATGTAGCCGCGCCTAGAACACCCTATTACACCATTCATCGTGCTTTTTGTGACAATTGGATACCCAAGGGTTCCTCTTTTTTTTTTCATCCACTTTGTTGTGTGACAGACAGAATCCATCATTGAAGCCATTGCCACCTTATACGTCCTCCCTGAAGATTGACCTCCTCTCCGCTGGGCTCTCAGGCTCGCCATCCTTATGACCAGTCGGCTTTGAGGCACCGGTGCCCTCGATCGGACGGGGGCTGACTCCTCTCATGCTAACGTTGCTATCGGCGGCGGCGTCATCGAATGGGTTTTGGGAGGCTGGCGCACTCAATCCCTTGTTCGCAGTCGGGCCAGGAGAACGGCTCCTCCTTCTGCCTCTATCCTCATCGGGGTCCGCGAAAGGGTTGCTGGCGCCAGACTGGGCAGGGGTCGGGTCGGTAGGGAGATTCATCTGGTAGCTGCTTCCTCCGTAGCTGGTATCATCGCCGAGGTTGTTGTGTCGAGGGGGCTGCATCTCCGTCTCCTCGTAGTATGTCGGTCCGTAGCCATCGGCCTCATGCCCAACGCGCGCATCCCATGCCTCATCCGGGTCGAGAGGTCCGAAACCGCGGCTCCGAGCAGCGTTGGCGTTAGCACCAGAGGGCTCGTAGGCGCCGGCCGCAGTGCGATTGTTGTTCTTCTTGAACTTGCCGAACCATCCCTTAATGCCGCCGGAAGAGGAAGATGTATTGTTGGAGTAGGGGAGCGAGCTTGAACGGTCGGGCCAGAAAGGGATGTACGAGGTAATTGGTGGTGGTGGGAGCTGGGAACACATTGTTAGTCAAGTTTCGGGAAATGAGCATTGTGGAATGATGGAAACAGGCGAGGTTCAAGTGACGAATGACATACTCCCAGACGTGTAGCTTGGACGCGTGTGATTAGGATGTAAAAGATGGCGGCAGCCACCACTGCGAGAAAGACGCAGAGGATAATGACGCTGGCTGGCCCCATGGTGAAGGTTGACCTGGGTGGCTCAATTCCTTATTCCAGTGGTCGATGGTTGAATAAGAGGAAGAAGCGGGCGGAACGGGCGGATCAAGAGCAAGAGGAAGTCAACGAAGTCGTTTGTGATCCTCCGCTCGCATCTGTCGTGGGTGAGGTTTTCGAAAAAATCGATTTTTTTGCGATCGCTCGTTTGACAGGTTTGGTGTGTGATTGTGGATAAAACCGAACCGTCGTAAAAGAGAGGCTGGCGCAATGGAAACCGGGAAGAAGGCAGCCGTTTCGTGGAGTTCGCACGACGGTTAGGTTCCGGGGCGTGGAGTACAGACTGACAGCCCAGGTACCTGAATCTGAAGGTACTGTCGGGGATTGGATGATGGATGTACTTGGTAACACGAAGAGAGGGAGAAAGAGAAAAGAGGCTTTATTGTGTGTACTCTGCTGCGGGTGATGCGGATTCCGGACCGGTAGGAGGAGAACAGCGAATGGTGGGTGTGGAGGAGGGTGGTGGAAGTCGAAAGCTCCGCGACCACCGAACTGAAAGAAGAGAAAGGCACTGCGTCAGCGGGGCTTCCATGTCAACGACCGGTGGGCGAGCGGGACCTGACTTTCTGAGCCAAGACGACCGGGATTGAGTGGCCGCAAACATCCAGATCCGCCAAGCCTGCCGATTGGGATCCACTGTTAGTGACAAGCTTTGGCGGGTGCCTGTCGCCCTAACCCTGCTCAGGTACAAGTCGTGCTTGGCATTTCAACTTGCGACTTTTTGTTTCTCTTTTTTGTCACATCACGAGTGAACCACTTGCTCACAACTCTGCTGTGTTAGGGTTTTTCTTTTCTCTTGCTACCTGAGTACTATCAAACACTTCCTGGTTTGCCAGAGAAAACCGGTTAAATTTGTTTCGAACTGGTTCAGAGCTCGGCATAGGTAGGTGTAGGATTTAACAGAAGCCATGTCGTGAGCTCAAAGTGGAGAGTTGTGAGGATTCTTATTCCGTATCATCCGTCGAGCCGTTCTAGGTCCGGGACTACGCGAGTTCACCATAGGGCATCCCGGGTAAAAGAGGACTATGTATATGTACAAAGACCTCAAGACGCGAGGCGAAGAAGCGAGTCTCGACCGCAGCGTGGCTACGAAGAGAGTTTAGCAAGCCTAAGTTACTGACAAACGGAGCTGTTGGCAACAGTCACTGAACATCAAGTTGTTTTAAGAGCCCTGGGACGAAATGCCTGCAGTGAGTTTGACCCTCAAGCCCTTCGGCCCTCACTAACCTAACCCTGATGATATCAGAGTTCCCGCGCCACGGGCAAGTACGCCCGTACTATAAGCCAACTCCTTAGCGAACCTAAAGTGACCAAGCCGAAGAGAAAGAGAAACACTACCCATGATGCCATCATCGAGTCTATAAAAATCCTGGCCGACACCATCAGAGCTCAAGACAGAGCCGAACGGGAGTATCTAGCCACCGTTGCTACCTCTAACGCTCAGCACCAAGCCAGGCACGATCGTGCACCATATCGTGGTACAGGCCCTGCTCATAAGCGAGAAGCCGAGGCGTTGAGCATATTCTATCGAGATGGCTGGGACAAAAAGGTTGACGATGACGTTGCTGAGTATGCCTTTCGTGAATGGGAAAGCTCATATGGAAAAGCATACCTGTTTGTCTTGAGGTCGGACGAGAGGCGGGCAGCTTACTTTGAAAGGCTGAAGAAGAAGATAGAGGCGGAGGATCGGGAGTTGGACTAGAGGTGGTTGAATGATATTTATTGCTGAGGAACGATCAGGTGAGCTAACTCAATGTGCGAGTGAAGAGGTGTTTTTTATATTCCATGAACTTTACGGAGGATGATGAGATACCGTATATATAAATATATATTTTCATTCGCTTTTCACCGTCGGGCGGAGTCTACCACGGTACCGCAGCAATACCCTGTATGTTTCTGATGCAAGAGATGGTGATGAAGGACATACCGTAGCCAAAGAAAGTATCTTTTCACCGCTCCTGGGTCTCGACTTGCATCTCCCACTCCTCCCTGGGACACATCAAGGCAAAATATGCACAGACTGCAGACCTGGATTGAAACGAAATACAGTTCATTTTCTCTTTCGAAATCCTGGTCTTCTACCTTACGTGACCCAAAAGAGAACCCACAGCATTACATACCCTATAAAGAAGTCTATCTAAACAAAACACTTCTCCCACTCCCCACCCCTCCTCGCAAACTCCATACTCTCCACAAACTTCTCCAACCCACACCTACCCTCTTCATCATCATCACACCCATTCAACCTCATCACCCGATCATTAACCAATATCCTCACCAACTCTTTCTGAGCCTCATCACTATCAATCTTGCCATCCCCATCCGCATCACAAACCATTTTCTCAAAGTACACCCTCCCAGCAAAGGGCACCGCCCAACTAACCTTGAACAAATCCCTTTCCTTCACCCCGTCATCACCTGTCTGGCCATAGTTGGTCGGGATAGTGGTGTTATCCATCGGACTGATATGTTCGAATATCCGCAAAGCAGTCAGGATATTCATCATATCATTATCATGTGAAAAATCCGCATACACCGTTCTATTTAACGGAAACGTTTTTTCGTCGCCATCAAGAGTAGAGTTGGTCGTCGTGTGGTCTACGACGGGAGTACGGGTTAAGCGGGCGATAAGTTCGTTGACGTACCCTACCCCCTGGGTGGCAGCTAGGGAATTACCGGGGCCGAAACCGTAGTATTTCCCCAGGGATTGGAGGTAATCGTAGATTGTCCAGTCGCTGGCAGTGAAAAGGGAGCAGAAGGGGGATAACTTGCCGCCTCCAGAAACGGAAGAGGTGGTGGTGAGGGATGAAAGGGGGTAGGCGACGGTGTCAAAGGGGCAGAGGTCCATTAGTGATAGGACGTCGGTGTTGGAGAGGGTGACGCCTTTGAAACCTTGAGCGTTGAGACGGGCGGTGATGGGTGGGAAGGTGGCGGCTATGAATTCTGCTTGGGCTAGGTCGCCGGTGGTGGAATCTTCAAAGGCGCGGCAGAGGCCGTGGTGCATGGTGTTGTTGGCTGTTGGCTCCTCAGAAATGATGACCATTTCTGGTCTTGGTAAGGAGGAAGGAGGGTTCTTGTCGGCTGAGAGGGCCGAGTAGAAGCCGGTGGTGAAGTTCTCGGCGGAGGCGATGACACGTTCTTGGCCCGAGGCGCGTACAAAGGGGAGCGTGTCCGGGTCTTCTGTCTGGATGAGGGAAGAGTACCGCTGGTAGAACTTGATGCCGGAGTTGACCATTTCTTGCTCGCCGAACGCGGTCAGGTGGTCTACGCCAAGTACATAGTCGTAGTTCTTGATGAACTGAAAGTCGGAACCGTACCAGGTGGCAGAGGTTTTGATCTTGGTGAGGACAGCGGAGATGGCGGCGGCTTTACCCGGGGTTGGGAAGCGGGCGCCGTGGCGGGAGAGAACTTGGGCGAAGGTGAGGCGACAGCCATCAGGAACGGCAGGGGAGATCTCTGATGGGACAGAGAAGAAGGGTGAGTATTGACCCCATGTGTGCGTTGTCTTCTGGTCGCATTGGTAACCAAGCTCCGGGCTGTCACAGGACACTGGCTGAGGGGAGAGTACACGTCTGGTGAAATATGTTTAGTATTTTAACATCGAGACAGGGGCAAAGGATGAACCCACAGAGAAGCAGCAGCCAGGTAGCTGAACAGTGGAATCATCAAGATGAGCATGATGAGTTTGACAAAGATCTTGTTAGGATCTCCCCATACCAACCGATAAAGCAAGCCCCTTGGTTTCCGTTGCTGAAGTTGACTTTCCTCGTCCAAGCTCTCGTTGTCTGCCGTTGACCCGTCGGGAAGCAATTGAGTCTGAATTCCTGAAGCCTCTCCTTCACCTGAAGCTTCGCCATTGTGACCGAGTGGCGAGTACTTATGCTTTGAACCCCTTCCCCCCCTCCTAAAAAGGGATGTAAATGCGGAGGCTTTCGACGTTCCGTTCATAGCCGGAGGATCCATGTTCGCTTCGGCGCAATGGTGAAGCAATTGTTCCCTTGTTTCCAGCCTTCACTTCTTATTACCCTCTCCCGTCAACACGTGTATTCCCGGATACCACTCTGCGCGGGTTCGTTCTCCTCAAGTGTGGTTATTGCCGGAAGGTGACTGCGTAAATGGATATATATCTATACGATATCCCCTGCGAACACCTTGATGGCCAGCCAAACGGCTTTGGTCAATGCCGACGTCGTAGTTTCTTCGTGTGTGAAGTTTAGGCGCAGGGGTATTTCTTGACGCCGCCCATCATATATCGATGCAATAGGTATATCGTGCTTCAATGTTGGTCTTGATGATTCCACTCTGTCGGTTGGCCCCTGATTTCGGGCCGTGCCTAGAGCCTAGTGTCTCGAGCCAGCTGTGTCACGTCCCGGTCGCCATGAGTTGAGGTCCGTGAACCATTCACAAACGAGGCCAACCCAATTCGACAGATGTTTGGCGGAAAGTTGTAAAGTCGAGTAGCAAAGAATGAGCGAGACATGCAACCTGAACAGAAGGATTCATGTCCCGTTACATATGTACAAGTATGAAGTCGAGCCTGCAACCACCACGTGCAGTGTGCTTCATGTCTTGGTTGGTTCGTCGGATGGTTGGGTGTTGGCCAAACTGCCGATCGCTTAGTCGTCTCAGCCTATAAGCGCACGGGCCAATGATTCAGGGGTCAGCTTCGGTGAGGACTGAGACCTCCAGCTGAGGGGAAACCGAGAAACAAGGTGAGGAGAGGTGAGGGAAGGTGAAATGAAGTCAATTGCGGTGCCGAGCATGCCAAGATGTTGGAGAGAGAGCCGTCGATTGCCAAGAAGCCAAGCTGTTGATCCCGTCGTCCCTTTCTTGGCTTGCGACCCTCCCACGCGGAGCCCCCGCAGTCCGACTGCAGGTCCCGATTCGAGATCCGTTAACCAAGCATTGAAGATGCCTTCGGACACTCGAATCAATTGAGACTCGATGAGTTTATGAAGGGTCAAACAGTAGAAGTTCGTACTTTTCACAACTGGAAATACTGACTGTATCACTTTAGCCAGATCCTTTCGTTACCCCGCGGGCCTATCCATGGGGATTTCCCGAAGAGCTTCCCAATGCCCATCAAAACCATTGAACTTGGATCATCTTTCCATATATGTCCATCCATTGCAAGTATATACACCGAAATTCTCCCTTCTAAAGACCCATATCCACACTCCTTTTTAGCTTCCCTATATCCGTCACATATCCATATCATAATGTCATCAGAATATCCCATATCCCAAACATCTCTCATCATGTAATCCCAACACCTCTACCCTCCTCTACCAAGTATCAGGCCCGAACCTCCCCCCCTCCGGGACCGTCTGATACGCACAAGCCTGCCAATCACAACCCTGTTTATACACCTCCGTTCCCCACCAACTGAGCCCCTTGGTCACTCCCGGATAAATAAACCCAAAGAACACCACCACAATACCAAACGCCAGACCCGAGTCTAGCGCCGCGCTGAGCGTCATTGTGTACTTGGCCCACCAGGCCTGTGCCCGGTTCTTGATCAGGTAGTTGAACACGTAGCAAACGAGTGCCCAAACGGAAAAGTTCAGGCCTGTTGCGGGAGGGATCCAACCCAGTGAGCCGAAGAGAACGGGCAGGTTGATTTTCCGCACGATACTATCCTTCTTCTTGCGCGCGTACAACCACAGCGGAATCGGTAAGACGGCGCCGACGGCAAACGCCCATACGAGCGGTCGGTAGGTTGCGTTGGGGCCAAAGAACTCGCCGGGACCGACGACGCCCCAGAGGATCGATCCGTTGAAGTGGACGCGGGCGATGGGGCATGTGAACCCGTTGAGGGCCTCTGGTGTGCAAAGGCCGGGGACGTACTTGAACATCCAGTTGAGGACGCCGATCTGGGTTAATGAAGACACGATGGTGGCTACCATCTGAACTGAGAAAAGAATCCGGGGCGGGATCTTCATGTAGTGGCCTAGCTTAAGATCGGCGGCGAACTTGATTCCCTGAGCTGACGATATGTAGCCGTAGGTCACGAATACCATGTTCGCGACGGGCCGGCCGGGGAAGACGGCGCCGGCGACGAGTTGACAGATCAAATAGATACTGCTGTGCTGGTTGGTGACAGCCATGATGATGCCTATGGGGATGAAGAGGATGCTGCAGATTCCGAGGGCGAGAAGCAAGCCATACCAAGGCAGGTGAACCGGATAGCTAATAAAGGTGTCAGATTCTCGTATTCGGATTGTTCAGGTTGGTTCCGACTTACTATTCAACAACAAAGATAGCGATGGCCAGCATCGACACGCAAGTCATGAGATACCACGACATCGGTGCATCCTTATACCTCCTCATCAACCGGTTATGGACATCTTCCCTATTCATCATGTTTTCCACGTTTGAATTCGACCTACTAAAGCTTGATCCTCGACTCAGCCGACTCGTAGTCCGATGGAGCTCCTCGGTTGACTCTGCAACTGGTTCATATGAGCCCTTTGACTCTACGCCCTTTACCTCACCCAGAGTCTGTTTCCACTGAACCCAAATGTCTTTGCCGTGCCAGCATATGGTGTGTGTAAGTAGCGACGCAAGGCCAGCAAACTGAACGGCGTAGCCAAGGACGTAGGTGATGGGTAGAAAGACTCTGCTGTACTTCGAGTAGGCTTCTCGATCGAAGAGAAAATCCTTCGTAAGGACCTTGCTGACATCGTAAACCTGACCCGTGTTGTCGAAAACAGCTGCGGATAGTATCGGCATGTATGAAGAGTAGAACCAGTTGCCGTAGTACGCGATGGGTGCAATGATCCACATAACCACGACAAGACCGCCAACCACGTTCATGGCTGCCCAGAAAGGGGTTAGGAGGGGTGATCCGATATAGGCGACTTGGGCCCAGTCGAATGTCATGGGGAACAATCCCAAGCCTGACACGACACCAAAGAGGTTGGCAACAACGACGTTCTTGGGCGCAAACCAGGTGATGACGTTGAAATAGCTCAATGCGGGGAACAAGAGGCCGGGTCCAAAGTAGAAGAGGAAGCCGGCGAGGAACACAACCATAAAGAACTTCCACCTGGTGATCCTCCACCCATTCGCCACATGGTTTTCCTGTTTATGCATGGTGGTAAACATGGAGGCAGACATGAGGGTACCGGGCCATATCATGCCACTTGGGCGGACAAGGAATCCTCGTGTGAGTCCGGCAAAAGTGTAGCCCATGATTTGTGTCGAGAGGGTGAGAAGAATCTGGTAAAGTATCGGCGCCTCCTGCTTGTAGAATTGAGTTTGTTCCACGATGACATCCGTCGCAAAGGCGAAACCGAACGAGACATTGCTGCTGACATAGACGCAGCTGTGTTCCTTCTCGTTCCAGCGACCTTGGGCTAACCAAAGTCGCAACCGGTCCAGCTTGCTTCTCTTCTCCCAAGGAACAAAAACGCGTGGCTGTTCATCGGTCGGGCTGTGAATCGGCGTGTTGTAGTTGTTGGTCCGAGTTCCGTCCACATACTCCTCCGGAGGGTCGTCCGCTCGTTTCAGAAGAAAGTCCCACATGAGACCGAGTGGGTGTGTTAGTAATAAGGCAATGACAGGCGTAATGGCAACGCTAGGGTATCTCAACGAAAAGAACAAGTTGGTGGAAGATCCGAGGAAAGAAAATAGCACGGCCAGCGTCCACATCCGCGGAGTGTTGATGGAAAGTGTTGTGTCGTCGGTGGACGCAACCGCAGCTCGAACCTGGGCGTAGGGAGAGTCATCTGCTGGTTCCTGCTCGGTTTCATCGCCTTCCCAAGCTTCATCAGAATGGCTCAGCAGAGAGAGCTCTTCCACACTTTGCCCTATGTCATCCGGATCGATATCGTTGACCAGTGGTACCTCTGTCCCAAATCGACCTTCGATTCCTCGCATCGTCATCGAGCCACCCCATTCCCCCGATTTCCGCAACGACAGGGAAACTTTCGTGGATGATCTTCCCACGGATGCATCGCGACTACCTCCGGTTGAGCGACTGCGGGTTGAATCATAGCCAGACCTTCGCCGCGCACCTCGTTCCGAACCGGATTCGGCGCGTACGGATGCTTCGCCCCCGGCCCCTTCGGCTTGTTGCCCAAGTGCCTGAGCAGAGGATATGGCTCCGTAGGAGGGACTTTTACGCCCTGGCGCTACGGAGAGAAGAGAAGGTTGCCTCCTGGTCATGGATTCTTCAGATATGGGTTCGCTCGGTATGCTATCGTCGTCGCTATCTGTGTTGTCGCCACCCGTCTCCTTGTGTAAGTGAAGTTGGTCGAGTATTCCATGGGCATTGGCAGGCAGAGTCTGGACGGGCACGTCCCGCCCAGGCAACGTATTCACGCGTTCTTGGTCTCGTGTGGATTCCTCAACAGGTAAATCTTCAAAGTCTGAAGAGTGCGAGGAGGTTGGCGTCGGCTGCCCTCGGGTAGTGGTTGACGAACTGGTGCTGGCCGCCGGGCCGACAGTCTGATGTAGCAGAGGGCGAAGCGGGAAGCTTGGATGATGATCGGAAGCACCCAAGAAAGGTATGTCTGGAGAAGAACTTCTTCGATCTCGGTCAGGCGTCATACGGAATCCAGTCTTTCCTGCCCGCCTGGGGCAAGATGCAGGAAACGAGTCAAATGGAACCAAAAACAACGAGGCTTTCACAAATCCGATACCCGGTGGGGGTTCCGCCAAAGTCCAATCCTTGTTGCGCCCAGTTGCCCTGATGGAGCCTGCCACAGAGCCGTTTCTGTTTCGCTCCGGTATCACTTTTGTAGATCCGTACGCAGTCTATCCTTGGGTTGCGACCGGAACGTGTTCCGCACCCTTCAACGTTCGAGTTCGAATTAACCGATAGTCCAAGCTGGTTGGCGAGGCGTATGCCGAGGGATCACGGCAACTGACGGGAGAAAAGACGAAGATAAGCGTACTCTATTTGGTGATAATCTGACAGTAGAACGAGTACCTGAGCAGAACGGGATCTAGATCATGATCGGAAAAGTGCTAAAGCCTGGGAGGGCGAGTCATGGTCATTGCGGGATTGCAATGGATGGACGGTCTCGAAGAGAGGAGACAAATGTTGGCGTCAAAGTTGCGTTTTCCATTTCTCCAAAAGATGGATGAAAAGCGAGTTGTTCAAGCGCTTGGATGAAGTCAAGTGGAAGTTGCCAAGAGATGGGATTTATCCTCCAGTTTGTAGCGGGGGAAGTTGCGGGATGGAAGCGAACACGACGGGATGACGCGCTAAAGTACAGCGCATCTGCACGCCCGCGGGCGGGTGAGAGATCCAATTTCAGGCACCCTGCTGGCCTGCCGTCATCGCCCGCATTTGGGGAAGTCGATCGGGGCGATAAGATAAGATGAACTCACCTCCGACTCACACTCGAGGAAGCAGCTCTTTAACCGAAAGCGTCACACAGGCAGCTCGGGTTAGGTGCCTCCAGCTACCTCTAATTACCCGAGTAACTGGGCACGACATCTGAAATTACAAAACGATGAGTGGTATGGTCGAGGACACATTCGCAATGGCTTCTCTCAACGCGGCCAAGCAGCAGATTCGCTCTGCCATAAAGAACAAGCTCGGCGCCCTCTCTCACGAAGCCGTCAAGTCACAGAGTAAGCATGATTGCAGCAGATCGCCAAGTTACCTTACCATCATCACAAGCTAAAACCGCGGTTTTCAGGCTCTGTCGTTTTCAGCACCCTCAGAAACTTCAAACCGTATGTGGAAGCCAAGCGAGTCAGCGTGTTTTTGTCGATGCCCACGGGTGAGATCCAGACGGACGGCATCGTCAGACATGCTTTAGAGTCCGGCAAGGAGGTCTTCATCCCGTACCTGCACAAGAACCCATTGGCCACACCCAACCTTCCAGCCCGCGTCATGGACATGGTCCGCCTGAGAGACCTGCACGACTACGAGTCCCTCAAGCCAGACAGATGGGGCATTCCCAGCATCGACCCGGCCACCGTCCATGAGCGGCAGAGGGTGTTTGGGGGTCCCGACGCCCACCACTCCGACCAGACCCTACTCGACTTGATCCTCATGCCCGGCGTGGCCTTCGACATTGACCCGGAGACGGGTGCCATTCGCCGACTCGGCCACGGCAAGGGCTTTTACGACTACTTCATCAACCGGCACAACCAAAAGTCCGTCGAGCTGGGGAAGCAGGAAACCCCTGTATTGCTTTATGGCTTAGCGCTGTCTGAGCAGTTTCTATCCTCTCCGTCCGAGGGGTCGGTACCTGTTGGTCCCTTCGATCAACCTCTGGACGGCCTGATACTCGGGAATGGCGAGATTAAGAGCCCTCCTGCACCAAAATAGTTCCATGACACATGATATCCGTCCATTCCCGTACTGTCCCCATTTCATCAAATACATATAGTCGACATCCTATGCGCCTTGGCCAATCGCTCTTTTTCCCTGGTATCTCGTTTCGTAGATTCGGTGTCGTTTTGGTGTGTAGGAGGCCGCGCGCCACGTCTTTGTAGGCCGTCTATGTACAGCTCTAGATCTGCTGGATTTCGTCGCTCGATGTAGGTCCCAGCGTAAAATGCATCGTCGATTACCGGTTCTCGTTCAACTAATAAGTTCTTCACCCGGAGTAGCTCTGGATGAGCGAGACGTTGTCGCCCTTGAGGAGGATTTGCTGCAACCCAGTTAGCTACTGTTTCGTACCACAACAGTCCAGCACTGTCCAGCAATCGGCGGATCCATACCCCGAGTTCCCTCCTCTCCTCCTTTTCATTTGTCTTGGAGACCAGCTTGACCTCAATCGCATTATCGATCTGTAGCTCGGTTAGATTTCCTGTTTCGATTGTTTTGAGACTTGCGCTGTTACTCACAACCAAGTTCATGAACTCGTCAAAGCCCTAAGTAACAAAAATGTCAGCACTCATGCTTGCTTCCCAGACAGACCACATTGGATAGGCTTACACGAATGGTACCAATGATGCGAATGTGGAGCTGCTCGTACAGCCAGATCTGGACGGTCGAGTGTTGCTGCAAGAGACGGAAAAGGAAGTTGATGGGAGGAAGAAGAACACGGCGGTTGCCGCCACCACCTCTGCCGGTCATGTTGGAAATCGGGGTTTGTTTTTGGTTTGGTGGTTTTTGTGTTGTTTGGGAGACAAGCTGTCGGCGATATGGATGTTAAAGTAGGTCGCAATCAAGTCGTAGATGGTTGTTCGTTGTTGGTCGGCTGGGCTTGGCTTCAGTTGTTCCTAGGCGCGTTCTCTCAACGGCGGGACGTGACTTCAATCAATTTTCCCCCCAAGTCGAATTGCCTGCCTGTCTCTGGCGTGTGGAGTCCATGTTTTCACAAGCACCAGGGAGCTGCGTAAATGGCCCGTGCGTGTACCCATAGCTTCGTGTCATAAGTCTTGGCAAGCTGGCATTCAGTCTCAAGCTGCTCTCAAGCCACAGGAATCTTCCATCTGTGGTGCCCCTGGTGGAGGTATCAGCCCCTCCCGCTTATCCCACTCTATGGCGGTGCATATGCTTCCATTCATTGACCCGCCTGCCCGCGGCCGTTTACTCCACTCGCGGTCGGTGTCAGGCAGCCTGACGTTCTTCGATTGTTGGCGGGATGTTTTTCGTTTCTTTGGACAACTTGAGCAAATCGTCGCCGGCAACCTTCCCAACTTTCTGGAATTCCTGTCACCGCGGCGAAATACTACGAATACCGCTCAGTCTCTCATTCCTGCGACATCTCTCGAGCTTCATATACCCCTTGCGCAACCCAGCTCCTTACCTCTTCCAACAGCTTCCCTCGAGAGCTTCCATCCCGTCGTCGCAAGACCCATTTAAGTCCAGTCGGACAACGCTCCCATCGAATAGGAGGGGCTGATCCATCCACTTTGCGACCCGCGACAGCGATAGCTTCCATCACTTTACAGCACCACGTCGAAACATTTTCCACCACCAACCTTGACTTCGAAACACTACATCATACACATTCCAAGCTGCCCAGCATGGCTTCCAATGGCGCCGTCGACGGCTTCACCACCCCAAATGTCTTGCAGGCTATGATGACGATGCGGAGTGGTGACTCTAGCAACAAGAAGGCCGCCATGGATTATCTCCAAAACTTCCAGAAGTCGGTGAGTTGCGCCATAGCTACCTCAACACCCTCGTCCTTAGTAGTTATCTGTGCTAACCTTTATTGCTCAATCCACTACAGAACGAAGCCTGGACTACCACAATATCGATCCTGCAGGGCTCTCCCGAAGCCGAGGCGCAACTCTTCGCAGCAACGACGCTGAAGGGAAAGGTACAACCGAAAGCTTTGGAGCATGACGACATCGCCGCGCTTGCTGGTAGCGTCTCGCTGACTTTTGCCATCACCAGATCACCTACGACCTTACAACGCAAATTCCCGAAAGCGAACATGCTGGCCTGCGCAACCAGATCCTAGTCCTCCTCAAGAAGTTCGCCAGCGGCCCCAAGCCCGTCCGAGTTCAACTTTGCGTGTGTCTGGCTATCCTAGCCATCCAGATGCAGTCATGGAAGGATGTACTGCAAACCGTTGTCGCCGCCCTCGGAGATGATGTATCCAGCCACGCTTGCATCTTGGACTTCCTACGAGTACTGCCCGAAGAGGTCACGGAAGGCCGCAAAATCACCTTGTCTGTATGTGGATCGATATGTCGCGGCTCGCCTTTGCCTCCAGTTCGACCAGCCGCGTTGGTGGCGCCAGCCTGGATCAGTGTCTAATTTGGCATCAAAAACAGGAAGAAGAGCTCATCCAAAGAACATCAGAGCTGCTTGCAGACAACGCGAATGAGGTCGTCGGACTCCTCATCAACTATGCTCAGTCTTCGCGTAAGTACCGCTCAAAGTACATCTATGCCACGGTTGACTAACACGGCTCCAGCTACTGCTGCCACCAACCCACAACTATTTGAGTGCATTACTTCGTGGCTTCGCGAAGTTCCCGTTAGCGTGGTGGTGAACTCTCCTCTTCTCGACGCTGTTATTAATGGGCTTTCCAACGAGAAGTCCCTACAGGCGGCTGCCGAGTGCCTTGGTATCATTTGCAGAGAGACTAGAGACGTGGACGACAATCTCGAGACTATCCAGGCCCTTCTTCCCAAGGTCCTCCAGCTAAGGCCGCGCATCCAAGCCCTTGCGGATGAGGAGGACATCGAAGGATTTAAGGCTATTACCCGAGTGTTCGCTGATGCCGGTGACTCCTGGGTCTTGCTTTGCGCGCGCGAGCCCCAGCATTTCCGTCCCTTGATCGATGCTCTGCTGGAGTGTTGTGCTAGGGACAAGGAGAGGGATGTCATTCATTACACGTTTAACTTTTGGTATGAGTTGAAACAGTACCTTACCTTGGAGCACTACATCCAGGCTAGGGTACAGCTTTTGGACGTCTACTCTAAGCTCGTCGACGTCCTTCTCAAGCAGCTCGAGTACCCCGAATCCGACGACCCCAACGAGTTCGACCTTTTCGATGGCGATCGTGAGCAGGAGGAAAAGTTCCGCGAATTCCGTCATCATATGGGCGACACGATGAAGGACGCTTGCCAGGTTATGGGTACCACGGAATGCCTTACAAAGGTGCACGAGGCAATCAAGCTGTGGAGGGAGAAGTTCGGCGGCCAGGCGACAGAGTCAGCAGTACCGCACTGGCAGTCGCTTGAGGCGCCGCTCTTTGCCTTGCGAGCCCTGGGTCGTCTGGTGGACAAGGAGGAAAACATTGTTCTGCCGGAGATCATGCCTCTGCTGGTCCAGATTCCCATCAACAACGAGAAGTTGCGGTTTGCAGCCATCATGGTGTTCGGCCGTTATACGGAATGGACATCGGCCCACCCCGAATACCTCCAACCACAGCTCTCCTACGTTACCGCCTCCTTCCAGACCTCGTCTCAGGAGATTCTGCGCGCAGCTGCCCAGTCCTTCAAATACTTCTGCGTCGACTGCAAGCATCTCTTGGGTCCCCAGGCCATCGAGCTACAAGGCTTCTACAACTCCATCCTCGATACACTCAGCGACCATAGCAAGGAAGATCTGACCGAGGGTGTGGCGACAGTCATTAGTGTGCAAAAGACGGAGGATATATATAGCCTCCTCAAGCTTTACTGCGACCCTCTAGTTCAGCGCCTGATGACCAAGGCCAACAATGCTGCCGATGACTCTTCCAAGTTGGAGCTTGCGGGTAAGTTCAAGCGTCCCAAACCACGCGTTCGAGGACTCTACTAACTGACACTTTCCAGATCATATCAACCTCCTTACCCTATACGTCCAGAACGTCGTGCCGTACTGGCCTAGTAATTCGGATAACCCGGCTGTCCGGTACTGGCAAGAAGTGTTCCCTGTCCTGGCAACTATCCTGGACAACTTTATCAACTTCGTTCCGATCTGCGAGCGGATTTGCAGGTGCTGGCGCTTCATGGTTATCTCTTACAGAACTGCTATCACGCCTCTCCTCGGACCTTTGGCCAACAAGTTGGCTGAGGGCTTTGCCAAGTCTAAGCAGGGCTGTTTCTTGTGGGCGTCGAGTGCTATTTTGCGCGAATTTTCAGAAGACCGGGAGCATGTCGATGATGGCATAGTGGACAGCATCTACGGCTTCTTCGAGGCTCAAGCGACCAATGTCCTCCGGATGATGAGCGACATTCCTCCTATCGATTTGCCTGATGTGATTGAAGACTTTTACCGTCTGCTCATCGATGCCCTTCTTTACTACCCTCAGAGGTTGATCCCTTCTGCCCTGTTTACCCCTATCTTCCAGGCTGCCATCTCGGCATTGTCGCTGGAGAAGCAGGAGCCCGTTTCGGCTGCCCTTCACTACATCCGCGATCTTCTCACCTATGGCGGCGAAAACCCCGCCTCATCGAGCCAGCAATTTGGTGCGGTCGGTCCTCAGCTTCGCCAGCACGTCAGACAGCTCCTTCTCAGCCAGGGTGAGGCGCTTATCAAGCAGACTTTGGCGGGCATGATGATCACATTCCCTCGCGACTGCTTTAGTGACGGCAGTGGTGTTCTGTTGGGCATGTTCGAGCTTCTCCCCGCCGAGACGACCACCTGGGTTGACCGCACGATCAGGATGCTGCCAGCCGGAACCATCACGGATGCGGAAGCCAACAAGCTCATGGTCAAGATCAACGAGAAGCTGCAGGGAGGCGATTGTTCGAACTTGAGACATGTCAGGACTTTGTTGCAAGACTTCACCAACACGTATCGCCGTAGGTACATCGCGCCTAGAGATGGACTCGGCTTGTTGACTGCGGCGAGGTTCCACTTCGAGGGTTAGGCTCCTGGAGTGTGGTACCTGTTCGGGTCACCCAGGAATGGAGGATAGATGCAGGACGTCAAATACTCGCGACTGGGAGGAGCAGAGGAAACGGAAATAGGTAAAGTGTCCGGGTTTACAATGCCGTATGGTGACGGTACGTTAGATTGGAGGATATGGGTTGTTCGCAACCAGGAACAATTTACGACGCAAGATAATCAAATGGAAGGAAGGTTCGACCGGACGAATGGATTTGGAGGTGTCAGATACGCAATTTCGCCATGGACGATGAATCACAACCTACAACGAGTTAACGGCTATGATAAGATGAGAGATGGATGAGATGATGACAACAAAGGAGTCGCTGTGAAAACATGGGATAAAAGTTCACTACAAACAGTGACAACAGCGCAAAAGAGCACAATTAGATCATTGAGGTGGAGACAGAGGGGAGAATACGGTCGTGAAAGTTGCTTGACAACTTGGTCTGCCAGCTACACAGCAAGCAAATGAGGGTTTTGGGGAAGGTGTCTATCCTTATGAGTAGCGGACATACTAGTGTGTTCCCATGCGTGGAATTCGACTGGTGAACGAGGAATGGAGGAGAGCACAGCGGGTTAGGAGGCAAGCCGACAAAGCGAATGGACTAGAGACGGGCTACTTTTCTAGGAAGAGAGGATGATGCCACCAAGCGAACCTCAAATGTGCAGTAGATGTAGATGTAGTCAGGTTAGTATTGAGCCGAAAAGTCAATGTAGCTGGTATGGTATGTGGTGAATAGTCAAATAAGCCTATCTTGAGAACTTGCAACTACCAGGAAATTGACACACAGGTAAGTATCGTCTCTGCAAACCTTCCTTGTACCTCTCCACTAACTTCATCACATGCAACTTCTCACTCCATGTCTCTTTGTTTCTTCTCCCTTGACCTCAGATACCCTTTCCATAGCCCTTAGCACCTCCGCGTTTTAACTCAATAATCCCGTCATCAAAGAAAGAAGAACACTAGACGGGCCGATACATCTTTTTGTCTTTATGCCCACGTGCTGAACAGGGTAATGTTTACGAGACAACAAGGTTTGGATGACGGAAACCCCCGGTTCATGACAACATTTTGCGACTGGGTTTTCATCCTTGAGTTTGACTTTAACAATTCGTCCCGTAGCCGCGGACCTGGACCTGGACCTGGACCTACGGATGAAGCATGACAAACCTAAATCTCCCTACTTTTACGTTCCCGTTGAGTTTTACCTAGACTAAGGTATGCCAGGAATGATAATGGCCATCTCAAATCCTTCAATTACAGTTTACAGTACACGGCTCGGGCGATTTGGGATTCCGGACACCGTCCGGGGGTTCCTTCCAGACCGCATGTTCCATATTTACAGTACTTGATGAATAATAAAAATGTTTTCATGCATATATATACAATACTCAGCGCCCACGATAGAAACTATCGACAAACACAATGACAAGATGCATGTGACGAAGGTCATATGTGGTCCACGACCATAAGTAAAGCAGCCCTTTTTGCGCCTTTGCACAGCCATTAAGCCACAAAAACCTTCTCACCCTTCAACTCACGCACTTCACTGTCTTTTCCTCAGGAGAAAACTTCATACGTACAAAGCACAAACTTGTATACTCAGCCATAATCAAGACAAGTCGAGTTACGGTGAGACGGGATCCCTCAGTCAAGTTCAAGTTGTACAAGTGTCTGCAGTTTCCCCTGGTCCGGTAACACAAGAGTAAAAAGATTTTTCTTTCGCGTGCGTACCGTTGGCTCCTTTTGGCCCCTGGTTCCTGGTTTTTTGAATGGTATATGTGGGAAGGTTGGGAGCCGCAGCGTGATACCACAGGCTATCGATGAATATGCAGAATTGCCAACTTGAGTCGTTGGAATAGGATTGTTTGGTGTATCTATGCATTTGTTTAATATATGCCGTGTATAAGCAGCCGACTGCACTGCCAGATACAGTACTCAAAGCAAGGCGCAGGACTATGTAGGTAAGTAACGTTGTGCTGGGGTGGTCACTGTGGTAATGGCATGCGCATTGCATGAAGAACGCAAATCTATCATCGATTTTACCATCAACATTGAAGATATATTTGCTTCTTCGTGAACAAACACCACCGCGGCTTCGTGCCGGTCGGCTTTTTCATGACTTCGCTTCGGCACTCACCACTAAGGGGATAGTAAGGTTGAAGAATATATTGATATAACTGGTGCAAGGTCCGAGCAAAAAAAATTCCGCCCATTTCACGGGACAGATGATATGGGCAATACTCCAGACATGAAAAAAAGCCTCCCCTAGCACAAACATCATGAAGTCGGCTGATTCTGACTGATTCGCTTCACCGAGAAGTGGGTGGCTGGCCCGCGAGACCAAAACTCTTGAGTCACGGCTTTTGGACAAAATGGGATAAGGGCGATGTGAAAGTTTTAAGGGGTCTTCGTCTTCGTGGAGCTAGAACCCATTAAATCTGACGATGAGAGAAGATGGAACCGATTTATTGTCTTGGTTTCTTCAGGAGTTCGCACTCGCGAGGAGGAGAACAGTTTCGTAGTGTCGTCTCTCTCGTGGTGGTGGGGGCACGGATGATGTCGTTCGTTTGAAGCGGTGGACGGGAGCTTTTGCGCTTTCGTCTGTTCGTTTCATTTGATCTGGGGAAACCACTAAGCTGTGTCGGGTTAGGGTTGAACATGGGGGCCTGGCGAAGCCTGTATTCAGCAGAAGTGGGGTAATCCCCGGATTGACTCGGGTTCCCAGTGAGCTTGGGCCTTGGCCCCTGGGGAAAGTGGGGACGCTTGCTCGGCTCTGGACTTCCTTGGTGACTTGGTCTCTCCCACAATTCCGACTTCTCGGCTGTGAGCTCTCGCCAACTCTTTTTCTCATCGCAAGCGAGGTGAACCGACCCAACGGCACCGCAGCTGTTACCGTGTGATTCGCTTCTTGCCGGACCACAACTTCACCAAGTCCACAATTTCAATGTTCAGCACTTCCTCGGCCTTGGTTTCGGTCAACATACCTTCTCTGGCTAAGACGTCGTCATCTCAACAGAAGCGATGGCAGTGTCTGACAAGTGAACAGTTTGCTGGGACGGAAGAGCTGGCTCAGCTGGCCATCCAGCACGGAGAGAGCGAGACCGGCACAGAAAAATCGATGAGGCCATTTCGAACAGCAACGAGGTCAACAAAGCACAACGACGACACCGGCGCAGGGACGGTCTGCGAGTTATGTCCGGTGGCGTTTTCTTTGTCCATCATCTCTTTCTCTGCCCTTCTCTCGACGGCCACTTCTCTTTTATGTCTCGGAACCGGAGGGATTTAGAAGACGGCATCATGGCGGAGTGACTGATGTCTCCCATGGAATTCCCCGGATCAGCTTTATATGCTCACAGAATGCCTCATCTTGTCCGCGATCGCCGTTTACGGAATCCCATTATGTTACAAACAAATCGACAGGAGAACATGGCGGTGCCCATGGCCGGTAGCAGGTGAGTGGTGAGGTAGGTTGATTCCACCGCGTCTGTCTGTTCTACCGCTGTCTCCCATCATGGCCAATCTGGCGAGGCAAGAAATGTTCCGTTTCGAGCTCATGTTTGATTGCCGTGTGACGTGCGGCGACACTGACTGTGTTAGGAGCACACACGGCCAGGTCGGTGACACCGTCCGTCTTTCCATGATCCATTGGACTGGCTTTCCCATTGGCAACTTTCTGTCTTGAAGTACAGTGTTTCGCCGGTTCAGCCGTTGCCCTGGCTGGCGGAACGGTGCCGGTATTTGCGCCGCTGAGGTCGCACTTTTTTGTCTTCAACCCGCCGCGGTACGGTAGAGCCTTCGTATACAAATGCTCACACGCCTTCACTATACCCATCGGCCGAATCCCTTCAAGTGGACGGGATAAGGTTGCCTGAGCAGCCGAAGCACTCGCCGCGCTGTAGGGTTTCTAACCGCCTCTGGTATGTATTTGACTGGATTTGTCCACGATATCCTGATATTTTTGCCGAAACCCTATGTTGGGCGATGAGTGTCAGTCGGGCTGGTACAGTTGCCAAGTCAAAGAAGAGACCCGAATCAGTATCATACATGCAGTTTTATCACGATATCAAATCGTCGTCTCTTTTGAACGCACCTTTGGCGGCAAGCAAAACGCGGATGGCCCAATCCTCTGTTGCTGACGCACACCCTCCAAGCATGCCGTCGTGTCGATCACCAGGCTGAGGATACGACCCTGGAGACCAAAATCTCGACCAGATCATCCAGATTATCCAGATGCGGGACAAGGCTTCGCAGGGAGATTCACAGATCACCCGCTATGCCCTTCGTCTCCGATGATCACCGTTGCACCCGGCTTCTTTGTCGGTTGATCTCCTCTGTGGCTTTCAACTTTTTATCAACAAAAACTCCATCGTCCACGTTCTCGCCTTGTCATTTCCCTTATTCAGCTCCATCATCTCCCGGAATTTTCCAGTCTCGCCTCCGCAGCCAAGAGAGGCCAGTTGGAAATTGAACCCCGGATGCCCCACCATCCACGTTCTGATTCACGAATGTCAGTCATTCTCAAAACTCTCCAGTGACATGGCGAGCATGGTTCAAAGAGACGCGGTTCGTCTTGGCATCCAGCCACAAGAGGGCGAGACATCACGCTTTCGTCCAGATATCGGCTTTGATTTCCAGCACAAGCAAAGTCGGATTCGACCCCCCTTTTTTCCATCATGCAAGCTGCAGTGACTGGGACGGTCTAGGTATTTGGCCTCCAACTTATCGTTGTCTCTTCCTCTCTGCGCGAGTTGCTCTTGGGGAGGGCAGCCAATATAGGTATTTTAAGAAAGAGAAACATACCATTAAGGAGTGAGACCCCTTCTTAAGCAGTCAGCCTCCCCGAACCCGATATCCGAATTGCACAAGCGCTGCCCGCAAATCACCTTCTGAGACCTGTCCCAACGGTTATCCTACTTTTAAGCTACTGGCTCTGAGACATTCTTGGGAGCCCCAAAAGTGGGCAAAGGCCGATGCAGCGATAAAATGACCCGCTGCGTACTTAAGGTGCCTGCGTGTGTATGCAGGCGAGGAACATGGCGTTGTGCTACATGCTGCCCGACCTGTCAGGGGTAGCCTAGGGTAATCCGACTTGTCTTTGGAAAAGAAAAGAAGAAAACAACAGATGGCCCCGATCCTATGTGGCGTGCCTTGCCCTTACCCAAACAGGCCAAACAGGAGCACGCTACTGCTGCGTTGGAAAATGAGGCCAAGGCTTCTCTCGGCACTCGAGGGTCGCTTTGGTATCGTTCTGTTTCCGGGGTCTTGGGATGTTCTTGTTGTCTTGGGTTCTCTCAAACCGTCCTGAGCATGACCGCAGTTACCGGACCCTCTGGCTCCCTCTCCATTGTTCTGCTCGCCGCCTCTCGTACCCTTTTTGTAAGCTGACTGCTTTTCTTCCATTTCTCTCTCTTTGTTACACACACGCTCTAGGGAAGGTTCCAAGTCGTGTGTTCATCTCTCATTCTTGCACCAAGGCACGGAGAGAGCGGGAGCTTTGAGATTCTATGCCTTGGCCAGCATCCTCTACTTCAAAGTACCCTTACCGGACAGACACTCTCCCACCACCCCCGACTTCTTGTATCCTCACCCTTCCCTTCCCACATTCGCTTTCGTCTTTTGTAATCCCTTTCAGATCTAGTGTACTGTAGACCCCAGGACCCCCCGGCCCCGGCTCGGTTTGTCTTACACAGTACAGTCGATCCATCCCATGCATCCGTTCCCGCTTCCTTCTTACCGTGGGACTCGACACAAAATTTCCTATAACACATCCCGCGCACCACTCACACACACCTCGAGTTCCCTTCTGGGAACTTTCCCCTTCCGCCTTGTCGTTGTTTCTCTTACGTGTGTGATATACCGAGCCTCTGGGTAGTGTTAACAACATCTTGGTCCGGCCCAGCAAATAGACGACAACATCGATATCTCGAGAACAACATTTACGACTATTCCGGGCTTGGGTACGCGAAAGTTATATTGATAGGAGGGTCATCAACTTACAACAACCCGGTTAAGGCCGTAACTTGAAGGAAAAGCAACGAAGGAGGATGGTCAGCGCCTTACTACCCTTCGAGGGGCCGGCGGATCTCTCAAGGATTGAGGCGCCGGTTACCTTGAAGGCCTACCTTATCTGTGCCTTTGCAGCATGCGGTGGACTATGTAAGTTCCTATCCCATATTGCTTGATGCGTCAGGTCCGCAATACCAACATGAGGCTGACTATTCACAGTCTTCGGCTATGATACGGGTTGGATCAACGGCGTATTGGGCATGCCCTACTTCATCACGCTCTACACGGGCTACCAGTACGACTACGACAAGAAACAGCCCATCGGAGTCGATCCCACCAACTTCGGCCTACCGTCGTCGACCAAGTCTCTCATGACTTCGATTCTTTCCTGCGGCACCTTCTTCGGCGCGCTCATTGCCGGTGACATTGCCGACTTTATCGGCCGTCGGCTCACCATCATCATCGGCTGTCTCATTTTCTGCGTCGGCGCCATCCTTCAGATCGCTTCGACTAATCAAACGGTTCTGTTCGTGTTTGGTCGGCTCATTGCCGGATTGGGCGTGGGCTTCATCTCGACCGTCATTATTCTTTACATGTCCGAGATCGCCCCCAGGAAAGTTCGTGGTGCGCTGGTGTCCGCGTACCAGTTTTGCATCACGGTCGGTATTCTGCTCGCCAACTGCGTCGTATATGCTACGCAAGATAGGAATGATACGGGCTCCTATCGGATTCCGATTGGTGTCCAGTTTTTGTGGGCGGTGATTTTGGGGACTGGGTTGTTTATCTTGCGTGAGTCCCAACGATATATCAGGATTTCATCTTGATGCGATAACGCTAACACTTGTCTCTAGCCGAGTCCCCTCGTTACCATGTCATGAAAGGCCAACTTCACTCAGCTGCCAAGTCTCTGGCTTATGTCCGTGGACAGCCGATTGAGTCGGAGTACATCAAGGACGAGCTGGCAGAAATCGTGGCAAACCATGAGTATGAGATGCAGGTTGTTCCTCAAACGTCCTATATCGGATCATGGGTTGCTTGCTTCCATGGCTCGCTGCGTAAGGGCAACAGCAATATTCGTCGAATTATTTTGGGTTGCGGCTTGCAGATGTGGCAGCAACTTACTGGTAAGTCTCCATCATTGGTCACTTATTCGTTTCCTTTGTCTCCAGAAGGAGAGATGAGAAGACACTCTCTCTATTCAATGAATGCAAACTAATGCCTCCCAGGCATCAACTTCATCTTCTACTTCGGCACCACCTTCTTCCAACAACTCGGCACCATCTCCAACCCCTTTTTCATCTCCCTCATCACCACCCTCGTCAACGTCCTATCCACGCCCATCTCCTTCGTCGCAATCGAGTACCTCGGCCGCCGCTTCCTGCTTATCTACGGCGCCCTAGGCATGGTAATCATGCAATACATCGTCGCCATCGTCGGCACCACAGCCGGCCGCGTCGAAGCTGATGACCCCGCCGCCGTGCGCGCCATGATCGCCTTCATCTGCCTCAACATCTTCTTCTTCGCCACCACCTGGGGTCCAACGGGTTGGGTCGTAATCGGCGAGTGTTTCCCCTTGCCCATCCGCTCGCGCGGCGTCGGCATCTCCACCGCATGCAACTGGTTCTGGAACTGCATCATCGCCGTCGTCGCTCCTTACATGGTGGGAACATCAAAGGGGTCCGCTAATCTCGGGCCCAAGATTTTCTTCATCTGGGGCAGCTTGTGCATCTTTTCGATGCTGTTCGCGTACTTCCTGGTCCCCGAGATGAAGGGTCTGACGCTGGAGCAGATTGATAAGATGATGGAGGAAGTTAGCCCGAGGAAGAGCAAGAAGTGGATGCCCAAGACGACGTTCGTGGCGGAGCTGGCGAGGAGAGATCAGGAGAAGAGTAGGCAGCAATGGAGGGATGTTAATGCTGCTACTAACGTCGGCGGGGTGGAGAGTGGTATGGGGGGATGTGGTTATAACCAGGAAGGAAACGAGATGGGGAACATGGATCCTTATGGTGCGCAACATGGCGCAGGTGTCCAAGGAGGGTATGGTGGGAATAGTCCGAGTATGGGGAGGGATCCGTATGAGAGTCCGAATACTGTGAGGTATTGAGGTGGTGGACTAGATTTGGCTTCTCTTTCTTTTGTTCTTCTTTCTCTTTTGTTTATTCAAGGTTTTTGGGTTTGGGGATATCCACTCTCTTTTGTTGATGGGGATTAAGTACTAGCTCAGAGACTACGAGGATAAGAGTGGGAAAGATATAAGGGGGATGATATCCTTGATGAGGTTGACGGCGTTTACGTTTAATGAAGCAGCTGTTGTAAGTTTCTCAAGATACCAAACTACTACTAAGATTCTACCCAATATATTCATCTCCTCTGGTTCGACATCAAAATTGAGACGATGATGTTTCGCGACGTTAACCAAGTCTAATCTTCTTCACAGAATGCGAAACGCGTTCCAGCAGGGCCTCGTACTGTTCAGGAGAAGCAAAGAGATCCAACGTTCCAATTCTGCTGTAGGCCATGGTCCTATCCGACCACTCCAGTACCAGAAACTTCATGTCAAAGAACGTGCAGCAAAGGAGCAGACACTCCCAGGTCTCTGTCACCAGCCTCTGATACAATGGGTCATCTCGCGTCCGAGGCCTGTGCACCAAGTCTATCCAGCCCCCTACGTCTTTGTCTTGGAACTTCGCTCTAGGATATCCTTCATCGGGATAATCAGGTCGCTTCTCGTGGTCTTCAAGTTCCTGAAACCGCAGTTTGAGCACCATGTTCTCTACCCAGAGATACGGCGATAGCTCCGGGATAACTCTTGCGTTCCACTTGTTATCAGATGAGGAAGTCGCAGAAGGCAAGAGATCCACCAGCAATACATGAGACCCATCATTCCCCTCAGCCCAAAAGGTCGCCTTCCGCTCAAGTCTGTACTCGGACTCTTCATCATTGCTCAGACTTGGATTGATCTTGGAATAATCCACCCCTTTGGCAGCTTTCCAACCGAGCCACGACCAGCTGGGAAACTCTACTCTTCGACGTACCTCAATGTTGTTTTCAGCGCATGGTTCAAAGAAGAACCAAAGGGATTGGAAGAATTCGACTGGTAAAGAAGTATTTTCGGGGGGCGGTTTCTCGTCGTCGTCGTCGTACCTCCACACCAACACGCCATAATACGTATAAAACGGACGCCGTGCCAACAAGCCTCTAATAGCGTCGAGAGCGTCCCCTTCGTACGTCAAATCTCTCGTCGAAAACTGTTCGAAGTGACGGAGCGTGTCACGGAGGTCGGTAGCGCCCCTTCGATACCGTTTGGTCTCGAAGATTTGGGATAGTACCGGTACTGGTTGATGGGCAATCATGGTCTCGGTACTAGGTTCTTTGTCGAATGCCTTGTCTTCGCACCATATCCGTGCCGGACAGACGAGGTGGGCTTGGTAGTCGGTGAATATCAATAGTCGACGGGGTAGGACAGCCTCTTGGTATGTCCACCCGCGTGTAGCCCAGATTGAGTTGCGGATTACTTCATGCGCGGTGGGTAAGGACCCAACCAGGGCAAAAGAGCCAGGAATATTGACATAGAGCTGCTGCGCTTTTCTTGGTCTGGTGGTAACACCGGGAAGGCCATAAGCAGAGTCTTTCCCAGCAGCCGCCACTATGGTCAAGTATGCGCCCTGGTATATGTTATCCATATTCTGGATCTGGGTCATCTTGTCCGCGCTGTCATTCTGGTCGATACAGCATTGATCAACCCAGAGATACCGCTTTCCAATACTTTTTACCGCCATGATGCTGTCCCCGATGACTTGAGGGACATCCTTCGACACGAAAATCTTTCCCCCAGTGCCCTCTTGCCCCCTTTTCACCATGCCGGCCGCCGAGATACCACCCCACACATAACTTAGGGCCACGTAATCGGCCCCAGGCGGCAGCTTGACGACTTCCCGACTAAAGCAGTCGATACACCGTATCGGAGCAGCAGAATGTGGAGCGCTCCTCACTGGCCGACTCTCGATATGATCGTGATCGCATTCCCGGAGCCAGCCCTTGATCAAGTCGAAATCAACCTTCTCGGGGTCAACACGTCGCCCTCTAGCCAGGACGTAAGCGCCTCCGTAGCCGTCTTCGGGTGTCGTTGACGTTGGTGTCCACGATTCGTCGGGAACAAAGTACCCGTTCGCCCTTAGTAGCGCACCTGGCTCGCAGAAATTGTAGTAAGCCTCGTGACAGTCATCCAACGTCTCGCGGGTGAATTCCGATACCTTCCCGGGCACGACGCTGCAGACGGTCGCTCCAGACATGTTTCCAGACTTTGGAAACGATGATTTGGAGACTTCGATTGTCGTGAATAGCCGTAGATGGTAATGATTCACAGGATCTAGGGACGTTGGTGCTTGGGGCCAACGGACGGAGTAGAAGAAACGGCAAAGAATGCATGTCGTCGTTTCCTCAGGTTCTTTGAGAACGCCGAGATCTAGAAGGCCACAGTGTCTGGCGCGATGGCTTAGTTTGGACCATGTTCGTTCCGTTAGCGAGATGTGGTTGAAGAGGCTGGGGAAGTCAATTCCCTTGCATCGTTCACAAAGGCTGTCAGTGTTGTCCTGATGTTCTTGGACGGGATAGTCGGAGACAGACGACCTAGAAGATGAATGGGATGACATGGCTGGCGATTAATTGTAACTGATTTGGACTTTATCCCTGTAACTCTCAGACTGATAAGAGAACAGAGTAATGATCAAGTCGTAGGAGAGTGAGTGAGGCGTAAATGAAGCTGTGGTGATGCCCGATCTGGCAGTCCAATATTGGCGTAATCTACGTTCTGGTAAATATTCTATAGCGTAAGTATAGCGGTAGCCCTTTTATAACTGGATGAAATGGCAAGAGTCATCACATACGACCATACCCACTGGAAAACTCGGGATCCCGTCCGCTCTCCCATAGATAAGCCAGTGAGGGCCAGACTAGTAGTTGGGTCGGTGACGACCAGCGAATCCCTGGTGTTGTATGTTTTTTTCCAACATTTTTTGCTGTATTTGCTTACCTTTGGACGTTTTCTTTTTTTCCTTTCATTATTTCTTCGCTACTATCTCTGATAGGAGTCAGGTTCTCTATCAAGATCCGGTCGAAGATGGTGTTGTGTCGGTGGGCCCTTTGCCTCGGTTAACCCTAACCCGGTTAAACTTTGGCAACCAGTTTGGATAACATGGTGTGCCATGGGGAATTTGGGATAGAACCGAACTACGGATTCGACATAGGTTAAAATTCCTCTTGTAATTCAATGAGAAAAATCAAGCTAGATAGATCTATGTTTTTGTATTTGAAATCGGAATCGTTGGGGCTGAAATCTACTCAACAGGACTGAAACTACCCGTGAAGATGTCGAAAAGGGCCAGGCCTTCCGGAGTGGGGACCGGACCGGTCGCAAATCATCAACCATCGCCCCGAGCCGTTTTGAGACTGATTTTCAAGATGTGACTCTTTCAGTGACTCTTGCACCAACACGCCTCACTTTCACTCAGGCTTTTTTCATAAAACCTGCGTGAATCTTTGAGGGTGAAAACACTCTTTCTGTGTCAAGAATTATCACTCATTTCATTGATCACAAGCCGATCATTTCATCATACCAAAATGTCGCCCTTCAACCTCGAGACTTGCGCCAGGCCAAACATCCTCGCCTTGGAACCCTATCGCTGCGCGCGCGAGTGAGTCTATTCACCTGATATCTCACTGAACACATTTTTAACTCTCATTCACAGTGACTACAAAGACGATGGCACCAACATCCTCCTAGACGCCAACGAGAACGCCTACGGTCCCCCGGTGCCCTCCTCCCTCTCATCCGGCTCCAGCTCCGGTTCCGGCCCGGAACTCGACCTTTTGGGCCTGCACCGCTACCCCGACCCTCACCAGCGCGACCTCAAGCAGCTCCTCTGCAACCTGCGCACTACCCACGCTCACACCTCCAAGCTTCTCACGCCCGACAACCTCTGCGTAGGCGTCGGCTCCGATGAAGCCATCGACGCCCTTCTGCGTTGCTTCTGCGTTCCCGGCCGCGACCGCATTCTAGTCTGTCCCCCAACCTACGGGATGTACTCGGTTTCCGCGCAAGTGAACGACGTCGGTCTTGTCAAGGTCCCTCTCTTGCCCGCTCCTGGTTTCGGCGTTGACGTCCCCCGCGTCCTTGAAACGCTGTCCACCGAAAAGGACATCAAGATCATCTACTTGTGCTCACCCGGTAACCCCACCGGTTCCCTCCTCGATAAGGAAGACATCCGCAAGGTGCTGGAGCACCCAACCTGGAACGGCATCGTGGTCGTCGACGAGGCCTATATCGATTTCGCGCCCGACTCGGCCAGCTTGGCGGAGTGGGTGAACGAGTGGCCTAACTTGGTCGTGATGCAGACCTTGTCCAAGGCTTTCGGTCTGGCCGGCATCAGACTGGGAGCGGCTTTTACGAGCCCGCCTATTGCCAGACTTCTTAACAGTCTCAAGGCTCCTTATAACATCTCGTCTCCTACCAGCGCTATCGCTAGCTACGCGCTCGGACCCGAGGGACTGAAGGTGATGCGCGACCACAAGGAGAAGTTGATCCAGCAGCGTGAAAGGCTGGTGAAGGAGTTGCCGCAGATTGAGGGTGTTGGCAAGCTGGCGGGTGGTGAGAGCAGCAACTTTTTGCTGTATGAGATGTTGGATAAGGAGGGCAAGCCGAGCAACGAGGTGGCGCTGAAGGTGTATGAGAAGCTGGCGGAGACGAAGGGAGTGGTGGTTAGGTTCAGAGGTAAGGAGCACGGGTGCTTGGGGTGCCTGAGGATCACGGTGGGCACGGAGGAGGAGGTCACGAGGTTTTTGGCGGCGTTGAAAGAGGCGCTGAAGGAGGTTAGGGGAGCGTAGACGTTTTGTTGTGCAGAAATTGTTGTTAGACTGGATGGTTTTTAGACTATAGATACATGTTTTGAGCTCAAAACACTTTTCGCCTATTTGTGTTAGCATGTTGGAATACAAGGTGCAAATCCCATGCATCGATATGTGTGGCCGAAAAATTAAGCAACATGTTCTACCAGTATTCTTCTCATGACTATCTAGATCTTGCCATCAACCCCAGGTTCTGAAGTTAGGGAAAGCTGTTTCACCTGTCTTCGATAAATAAGCCAACCATAACGACCAACTAACACGATATTCAAGTTGCAACCAAAAATCCAGCACTCCAAAAGGAACACCGAGGATCAATTCCAACATGCCAGGCATAGCGACAAAAAATGCAAAAGAAGAGGTCGTACCCGGAATCGAACCGGGGTTGCCGGAATGTTCTGAAAGAAATCAGAATCCGGAGTGATAACCGCTACACTATACAACCTTTGATGCTATGGATTGCTCCACAGTGGACTTATGAGGGCATTGCGGAGCAGTTCAAGGGTGGATAAATTTGTCAGACCATCGACGTTTCACATACGGCTACAAGATGGACGTTGATTACAAAGAAATTGGCAAGTACGGAATTGACCTAGGTAGGTAGAAAGACAATAACCCAATACTCCGAAAACCCGAGAAAATGAAATGCCGTTAAGTCATCATCCGTCATCAGGTTGCACTCCATCCATCTTCACCCATCCCTTCTGCCGTTTTTAAATGCTTTCCATGCCACGAAGATATGACAAACTGATGAACTGGAAAGAAACCATCTCATTTATCCACCGACTCATCCATTATTGACGACTACTAATCCTCTCTGGTCCACCATGTTCGACTCGACTGTCTGCTGGTTGTAAGCTGGCGAGGTTAAACGACAACTTCTAGCTGCGTATCAGCCACCGCTCCATTCCAACGGGGTATCATAACCATGGAACCTGGCACAATGCCGGCCACGGCGTTATCAGGAAAAGAGTACAACCGACCACGGTCTATTATCACCATGGAAGGTAAAAGCAAGATAGTTCGCTTAAATCAGCAAAGGCTGCTGCTCACCGCTCTTGACAGTGACGGGAACGACGGGCTCGATAGGAGCCGCAAGCTCGGTCTTGAAGTCAGCCTTGGGGGCGGAAGGGAAGTCGTCGTCGCGGAGGGTGGACTTGTTGGCGTGAGTGCTGGCATGGCCGTTGGTGTGCTGCTCACCCTGGAGAGAGGCAGGAGTAGCCTTGCCAACGAGGGTCTGGGCCTTGGCGGTGTACTCGCCAACGTACTCCTTGGTTACCTGGGTAATCTTCTCGGTGTTCTGCTGAGCGACGGTCTTGAGCTGGGCAGTCTGGGCGCCGATGATCTCGTTGGCACGCGCAATCTGGGCATCAATAACCTCCCTGTTGGTCTTGTAGACGAGGGGACCGAGGAAGGCAAGAGTGGTGCCAATCAGGGCAAGACCCCAGTAGGGAACGATCTTGACAAGATAGTAGGCGAAGAAAGCGCCAACAGCAACGAGGGCGGAGACGGAGACGTTCTCAGCGAAAAGGATGCGCTGGAACTCGATGACGAAGAAGTTGACGAGCTCGTGAACATCGCCAATCGCGGTGTTGAGAGTCTCCTTGGAAACAGTGTAATACTTGCGCGGGCGCAGCTGAGTCGCGAAACCCTTGTTGAGAATGGCCTTGCCACCAGCTTCGGCGGCAACGATGGCACCAAGGACCATCCAAGTGACCTTGAAACCCAAGCGGAGCATATCAAAGTACCTAACAGAGAAGATGGCAGCCACGACGCTCAGGTAAGCAATAGCAGAGGCACCTGATGATGATCATCTGTTAGCAAGCCGACTCTGATTATATTTAGGATTTCCTGGGTTCAACGTACGAGGATTGTTCCATGACAACAGCTCGGAGAAGAAGGAGTGGTAGTGTGTCAAAGGTTGGCCAGTAGCCGCGGGGGTCGAGGGAGTGCGGCGGGAGGCAGAAAGGTTGGAGAGCTCATCGACAGTCTTGGCGCTCTGGTCGGCGACGTTCTGGGCGACAGGGCCTGGATCACAACGTCATCGTTAGCTTATTTCCACCAACCGAGAACTCGAGGGTAGCGAAAATGCTAGGAATCAAAACACACCCTTAGTCACAGCATCGTAGGCAGAAGCGGCACCATTGCTGGCGGCATCGTATGCAGAAGCGGCATCTGTCGGGACTCTTGTCAGTTTCCGAAATTTGAGTATGGTGGTGATATGAGTCGCTGGTATTGGTGGTATCGGGAGCTGTTGTGGAACACTGACGCAATCGTTAGCGGGTGGTTCTTATCGCTGGTCTGAAGGGAGGGGAGAAGCTCGCACAAAGCTGAAGCAACGAACATACCTTACTGCTCTTGAGGGCATCGAGGTTAGTCGAGCCGTTAGAATAGTGGTCGGCCATTGTGAATGTAGTTGAGCGTTTCCGCTATTAGTCGTATATGGATTCGTTGATCGTTACTGAAGATAGAGGCGCAGGTTCGTAAGTTCGCCGATGAAGCTGTCAATTCGGGAGTTTCTGTGATGGCGAAGAAGAAGATGGTTAGATCGAACCCAAGAGCTGAAAGGACAGAAAGCGAATGGGCGAAGTCAAACGACCGCCGAAAGTGCGTGCTCGTTTGGTCGTGTGTTGTTGATGCGGGCTTGCTGCAGTGTAGGATGATGCAGCACATGAGATGGAAGTGGAACTCACTGTTCAAAGGTTGCTTTTGCAGGTTGTGGTGTTTTGTGAGAGAAGGCGAGATGGAGGATATTGACACAAAGGAAGAATTGAAAGTAGAAATTGGAACAAGAAGGAGAAGAGGGGTGCGGTCACTGGCGGGATCGTATATCAATGTCTGCGGGCTGATCAAAAACTTGGTGACGACGACGGGCGGGAACACTTTGCAAGCGCAATCGTCCATCAAAACGGAACTGAAGACCTGCAAGACCCAGCAGCGGGACTGTTAAGGCAATGTAGTGGGGCCGCTGACACCCAAAACACCAAGAAGCTGCAGGGTCGCCCCACCAAAGAACATGCTGTAGGGCAGACAGAACCCCACCGTCGGCGAGAGAATGCACAATGCACGCTCTTTGCACTGAGAAGGAGCTTCTGGGGAGCGCAGGGCACGGGCCACAAGGGCGCAGCAGCACCTCCTCCCCAGACCGGATTCCATGAATGATCTCATCATGCCACAAAAACAGCAGGCCAAGTGTGTCACTGTTTGTCGTCACCCTATCAGCTCTCTCCCGTTTTCCTGCCCACCACTTGTCTCGGCCATGTCGTGCTTCCTGAACACCTTGAGAGGGTGCTGCACATCTTTCCGAAGTACCCTTATCCAAAACAGTATTTTATCATGATCAAAGTGAAAACAGGTTGAGGCCTCGGAAGTCTGGAAAAACCGATGTTGTGTTGGCTGAAGCTGAGAAGCTCTCTCGGCTGTTAGTGAATAACAAAAATCGCCCACCCCCTTGCGGATGACGTCTACAGTCATCTCAAACATGGTGCAACAGTTGCTAAGTTGCTACACCCCTTCAAACCTCGAAACAGAACCCCTAATACGACGTTCGCTACCTGACAAGCTCGAAATATTTATAAACATCATACGAAGAATATATTCAGGTTCAGTTCAAAGGACGAAACTCCCTCCTCAAGTTCGTTGCCGATGAGAACTCAGAATATGCAGCACAGGTAACAACATCGTGACTCTGTCAAACGAACTAGAGGTAGCTATCCATATTCCAAACTCTCTGGCCTGACTCTTCGAAAAATGACATCCACATCGAAACTTCCATTGAAGCACGCGACAGTCTTCATGGAAAGCATGGGTGTGGACAGCCAGACGGCCAGACGGCCTAGAACGTCCAAGAATTGAGCGAGAACGTCATGAATGACATGTGAAAGATTTCCACTTGGCACTAACACTAACAAATAATTTAATGAAAAGAAAAGGAACCCTGTAAATCCGGTCTGCTTGCCAAGCGCCCACGCCAATAACGTCACATCTTAATGGAAGCGGAAGTGGACGGACAGGACGGGAAAGTGGCCGACAGGATGTTCTGACTTCCTCTGTCTTGTCAATCTTTCAAAAGCCTTTCATATCTTGAGTCTTTAACGCATTTGGTTTCCTGTTCTTGGTGAGATAAGCCTGCGCTTTCACATCTCAAAAGCGCGAGCACGTGGACGGCTCGACCGGCTCGGTCCCCCATTTTCTTTGATCTCTAGGCATAGACGATCAAGGATTCGCGCCAACGGGAAGAAAAAAAAGGATCCGATGCACATTCCGCTGTCCTGGATTTCCGAACAGGAGAAGGACAAGCGCCTGGCTAAGCGATCGCAGGGCTTTCTGTTCGAAGAAGGTGAAGAAACCTTTACAAAGGTGTAATTCATCAATAAATCCAGGGACATCGTCACGATAGTCTAGAGAGGGTTCGATTTACCTTCAATATTTCGCGGCAACTACTGTAGCAGGCATCGACCTTCGTCGATGAGAACCTCAACGACCCAGCCGCTTTGGACGAACGCCTATACTATGGTAGTAGGCAAGCAACAGCGAACCTGGAAGGCGAGCAACTCTGCTGTTTGCACTCCAAGTAAGAAAGAGACGTTAAGACTGGACTTCATCAGCCCGTTTCCTAGCAAAAACCTCTTTCTTGTACTTGCACGCTTGATTAGCAAAGGCAGATATAGAGAAGTAGCCTTTCATCTTTTCCCTCTAGACTTCAGCGATGCTTTACCAGTAGCAGGCTGCTCTCCCGCTTTACGTACCACTAGGTGAGGAACTATCATCCCGCCGTAACATAAAACGAGCAAGTGGTAGTATATATCTCCATGACCGGTGAAGAAAAGCATTGCGCAAACCAAAACATCGACATTACACAGTGGTTTCCGTCCAATGGATAACCCCCACGGTATCCCAACTCTGGTTGAATGAATGAAATGGGAATGAAACGGCCAACGTCTCTCTGATCCCAAGTCGTTTGCGGTGAGTACATTCTCATTTCCATTCCCCAACTATATCCTTTTCAGTTATCTATACCTCAGCCATAGTACTTTCCCCATAAGCGAGCCAAATAAGAATGGCAAACCGACACAACCAGTTCGATAAGCGAAGTCAAGCGAGATACATGTTCATATGTGTAGCGACATAACCTTATCCAATCTTCACGACCCCTGCTGCCTGCTTTGCCCACTTCCCGAGTACCGAGAAGTCCCTGAAGAGGACGACGATACAGAAGGGTATGTAGGAAAAGGGTGTGGGGGTGGGTTCGTCCCACAAATTCTTGCACAATTAAAGTGGTAGAACAACAAGTTTACACTATCTGTATATAGAATGATAACTCCAAATCCTCTTGGGACTTCCGTCATGATATGATATGATTAAGGCCTTTTCTTGAAAGCCAAAACATAATACCTAGTAGTAACACACAAAAGACATTATGTATGTACACCTTTCTATGTCTGAACAATATGATAGGTGATGGTGATATGAATGATATGCCATGATGAGAAGAAACCTCGGACGCCGTCCACCTTCTTTCTTTCGAACACGAGTCCCGCGATATATATGTATGTAAAATCACTTTGGGTAGTCCTCCTATCGACGACACCTTTGATAGCAATATTCCACGTGGGTATGCATGCTACAATTTTCCATCTCCTCTAACCACATCAAACAATGATCCTGTCACTATTCCATGTACACCTTATCCAGGTAGTTCACCCTTCATGAACCTGTATACCTTCGCTTCACTTCCTGCCCCAACCCCAGAAGCTAGCGCCACTGTTGGTATTCCCAGCTGACGTCCCCGGCGGCGATGTGACCACCTTTTGTAACACCGGGCCGCCGTCGGGCGTAGAGGGGCCAGTCAACCGCCCGAACATACCAGCCATGCTGTTATGCGCTGACTGCGAGTTTACTGGCGGTGTCTCGCCTGGAGCAAGCCCAAAGGCCTTGCGCATTCTCTCGAGCGCCTGCTTCGCCTCTTCCGCCTCTTGCTTAGCCATGGCCTCGGCCGTCTTGGCTTGGACGAGCTCGAGCAGGAGCGCATCGTTCTCGCTGGTCGGTTCTTGACCAGTGTTGGCGGGGCTAGCGGCAGCCAGAGAGACGGGCGCCGGCGCAGGAGGCGAGGTGTTGGAGCTGATCGCCGAGATGGCGGTAGCGTTGCTAGCGTCGCGCCTATGGGACGAGGTGGACGCCAGCGTGGAGGTGGTCATCATGCTGGATGATCGCTTGGCAGGGAACATAGGTGGTGGTGCCGGCGAGGACTTGCTACGCACAAGCTTCAGCTCACGCAGACCGCCGCCGGATGCGCTGCTACCGCCCGTCGATGATCGCCCAAACCAATCGCCGCCTCCTTCCGTGGAAGGTGTAGCATCGGAGGCTCTAACTCGCATGCCGTGGATCTGGCGCTCAAGGCGCTGCTTTTCGGCATGCATGTTGCGCACGTGGGCGTGGGTTTCCCTCAGTTGTTCTTTCATGGTGGCCATCTCTTGCTCCATATCATGTATCTTGCGATTACATTCTTGTGTCTTTGCTTGTTCGTTCGATAGTTGTTCTTTTACTCGTACAAGATCTTCGTGTAGTTGCTCCTTCGTTTGCGGTATCGTGACCTTGTTGGGGTCTTCTTCGCTGAATCGGTCGGCGACAAAGTCGAGCAGGTCGGACAACTCTTCGGGGCTAAGGTCGATCTCAACATCTTTCTTTGGTGTCTCTTCGTCTTCCTCAGCCTCTCTTGCTGCCGCCGCATATGATAGTGTCGGGTTGGCCTTCTTTCGTAGGCCATCGAGCAACGAACGTACGGCCTGGCGATCTTCTTCGCGCTCCTCTCTTTCCTTCTGCAACTGGCTGGCCAACAGGGCGTGGTTCCGTTGTAGTTCGCTAAGGGCGGTGAGGAGATCCTCAATCTGGGTGTGCAAGTGCTTTCGGTCGTCCTGGTAGAGGCTCGGAGTAACCGAGAAGTGCGCCTGTTTGGCCTTGGTGCTAGCGGCGCTGCTGCCAAGAGCGACCGAGTCCCTTGATGAATCGTGGTCAACGGTGGTGGAGCTGTCGCGCGACTGGACCGACGTCGCTTCGGTCGAAGTAGAGCTCAAGACACTGGCCGACGACGACGCTGTTGATGATTGTGAAGCAGCCTCCATGGAGTTCAATGTAGAGGCTATGCTCTGTTTCGAAGTACTGCGGCGGAGCATGCTGAGGGGACGTGACAGACCAGGGCTAAGGGTACTGCCAGACGAAATGGTGGTGGGTGAAGACGAAGACGCGGTGGAGGACCCCTGAACTGCCGACGCGAAAGAGGCCAATTTCGGGGTTGATGAGGAAGCCCACAAGCGACCCAGAAAGCGGGAGGCTGCTGTTGCAACATCAGACCCCGGCGCATCTTCGCTCTTGGGATTGGCGCTTGGAGGAATCTTGGCTTCACGGTACCCCTGTTCGAGCAATGCCATTCGTTCCCGGGTGACCACGTCCGACAAAGCGACAAAGTCCTGGACGAACTCGTCCGCATTGTAGTGGTAACAATCCCACAAGCCGCGTGACAAAAGCAGCTGCATGACGTCCTCCATCTCCGTGCACGCCAGGATGCGGCCTTCGTTCTTGCGCATAAGGCTCAGCGCGACTCGCATAATCGTTTCCGATGCCCCCTCCGCAAAGATCACATCGTAGATGCGAAACAGCATGGGCAGGGGACAGGTCACTGCGAAGAACGAGAGGAACCATTGTGAAACATAGGCTGGCTCAACGCCCAAGTCCTCGAGATGGTCCGCAACGGTGGGCAGATGCTGCTTGAGCAGCTCGGTGAACTGGTAAATTCGGACGTGCAGTCCTGAGAGGTCGGGGACAAAGCAGTGGCGCAGATCGTAGTTTTCCATCAACCTGTGTGGGTGCGGAAATGCATGTGTTAGCTCTGATCGGCCACTTTGTTTCCCGAATTGATCGACTTTTTCGCTACCGCCAAAGACGATCCGATGTCTATCACAATCCCAACAACGGTGCAGCAACTCCGAACTTTCAACTTACCTGACCAAAACGCAAAACGCATGCTTGTCAGGCATGTGCATCAATAAGGGTCCGACCAAAAACGCAAGTCCCTGACAGTATCCGATTTTGGTGTCGTACAGACTGAAAGTCTTAAGCACACGGCCGAGCATGCGCTGTCCGTCGCCCTCGGGATCCCTAAACATTTCCACGCCAGGGAAGCTTCGTCCGAGATCTTTGCCAATGATGCCCTCATATGGGCTTGACTCGCCAGATAACCGTTCGAACACGTCCTCGAGGTCCTTGTCACGAGCACCGCACATGCTCTGCCACACGACACCGCGCAGCGGCGGGGGGATACCCTTTCTGATCTTGTTGGAGAGCAGGGTGGGAAGCCTGGCTGCCGTCTGCTTGGGATCTTTGACCAAGGCCATGTAGAACTCGAGCTCGGTCATGGGTGGCGGTGGCAGGACCGAGTATCTGAGAGCAGGAGGGGTCGGTCCATTGACCATTTGTCGTAGCTGAGCCATGGATGGCGGTCTCGGTTTGCGGCCGGGCGAAGCTACCTTTTCGACGGCCGCAACCTTGACGCTCTTGGGATTTGTCGCGATCTTATTGTTTTCCTGCTCCAGCTTTGCTAGCAGCATCGCAGTTGACTGTGTCTGTGAGGGCGGGAGTGTCAGCGCGGGTAAGCACACCCAAAATTAGGCTGATGTCGCACTATTTTCAGGAACGGGAAGGGGAACCGTCAGCCATGGCTGCAGCATGCAGATGCAACTTACATTATCTGCATCTTGCTCTTTGACCTGTTCGTCTTCCTTCCTTTGCAGATCGTCCCAATTTACGTCCTCGGATTCAGCGCTTGAGCCCTCACTGCGTGCATCATCGTTCTCCTCGTCCGCGTCCTCATCGTCCTCTGGTACGCTCTCAAGCTCTTCCAGCAAGCTTGGGCTTTTGTGTGTTGTTGACGCCGGCGTCTTCAATTCGTCAATGCGATCCTCATCGTTCTTTTCCTCCTTGATTGTTTCCGTCTCTGCATCGTCGGTGGTTGGCGAAGCGCAGGGTGAGTCTTCGAGACCCCAGACGTTCTTTCGTGGTTGATGTGGGGAAACCGTCGTGTCGATTTGGAGAGAAGAACGCGAAGGTTCGGAGAGAGGAACGGACACGAGGGAGTCGTGCTCCATTGTCCTGGCCTTTTGGTCGAAATCTAGCTCGGTCGGAGAAGAGGCATTGGACCCGGTGGTGGGACTTGGCGACGGGAGCGGCGACTTTGTTGACGTTTCGTCTTGATCATCGTATTTGCTGTCGTGCCTGCTGTCCCGTGTTTTGCGATCGAGCTCCATCCCGAAAGCTAGATTCGGTTTGGAATGGATTTTTGGTGGTGGCCGTTTTGGTGTAAATTGGGGTCGAGATCGAGGGGGCGGTGAAACTCGAGAAGGCCGGAGGGTGGCACAACGCGGGTCGACAGGCAGGTCTCTCGTGCAAGGGAAGCGCGCAGCAGTCGACCACAGCAAGTAAAAAAAAAGTGCTTAAACGGGCTTCGACAAGAAGACGAAAGGGTAGTATGTAAATCGGCAAAAGTCTTTTCTGGTTTGGCTGTTTTACTCCTAAGTTGTGAAAAATTGGGGTTGCTTGGTTGATTGTGTTGTTGATGTTGTTGTGGAATAAAATTGGGCGTGTTCTTTCGTCTGACTTCGTCTCTCTCTGCAAGCGGGTTCCGAGTCCCGCTGTGCCTTTTCACTCTAACAAAAGAGTAAAATCAAAAATCCTAGGCCTGTTGTGTACCGTGATGGTTCTCTCGGTTCGTTCGTCCGTTCGGGTTATTAAGTCGGTGAAGGGGGGTTCCCAGCTCTCAAGTCAAGGTATATAACTTGTTGTGTGTGTGCTTGGGGGTCTTGTTCAAGTCTCTTCGTTGTCACACTCTCTCCTTTCAACCCAGTACAAGTAGATCAAATTTTTCCTTTCTCTCGCAGTCGCTTTCCACTTTCAACAGCAAGAAGGCGAAAAAAGAGAGAGATGAAAGCTTTCCACTTCTCTTGCCCAGATGATTCCGAAATCGACGGACGGCTCAACAAGGGAAAGAGGCAGACAGGGATGAGCGTCTCGCCAAACGACACGAAGGAAAGTGGACTTTGAACCGCCCGGGGCAAAACCGCCTGCGAACAAATGGGTGCTAGCTCTTGGCGCGCGACTGGCTGGTGCTTCGCTGTTATTGTTTCATCGAGCGGCCAAGAACTTTGAATGCTGAAACCGCGCGACTCGACCCGCCCCTTCGTTCAAAGTTGGAAGCTGTGACTGACTGATGCAGTGGGTGGTTCCTTCTTTCACAATGAAGCGCTGCTGGATCTTGTAAGGAGAAAGGAAGGATCGAAGCGGTTGTGCTGTGCTGTGCTGTGCTGTGTGCACTGGTCATTGGCGGCAAGAAAGTCACCAAAAGGAGAAACACCCAATGTCGGATTCAGGGGTTCGCAAATTCGTCTCATATCACGGCACTGGCACGGAACAACAAGTGACCACCACCAACGGATTCTCACGGAAAATGAACCGCCGATTTCCCCCTCCAAATTCTTTGGCTGACACCAATTCCAGCTGATGTTGTCACGACATGTTTTTGACAGCGGCGGACTAGAGAAAAACAAGAAGATCGGTTCGGTCTTGTCCGATCATGGAGGTCGTCGTCCGGTTCCCTTCTCAATGCAGTCAGTGGGCGACGACGGGCCGGCGGGGTCCATCTCTCTCACCCCTGGTCCCACACAATCCACACCCACCGTCCCGTGCCAGGCGTGCCTCGTCCCGGCCCCTGGCGTGCCTGGCTTGGCTTTCCTTCACCGCCGACCGCACTGCATAGCTTTGTTGATTATCCCACAACAATGCTATTATCGTCCAAAATCGCCTATACCGTCATCCTCTTTGTTTGTTGTTGTCATTGCCATTGAGAGCGAGCATCAAACATTCCTTCCAACTTTTTGTTTTGGTTCATAGGAAGGCATCTCCCGTCTCGAGAATATGTGTATGAGAAGAGAGTCCATCATCACCAACCCCCTTTCCCAAGCCTCACCAGCATGAAAACACCGAACGAACGGGCATCAAATTTCCAACCAATCAACCATAGCAAATCTCCACATTGCGAAAGCGGGTGCGTCTACGGCGTGCAAGTAGGGCTGATTGATTGGTCAACAAAACCAGAAGGAGAAGCGAAACTGCGAAAGAAGCTTCGGCCGAACAGAAGCCACGACCAACCAAAATACCAAATTCCCCACAATCACTGCACAGGTTGAGGTTGCATCCTTCCTGTCCAGAGGCACAAGTGCTGCAACTGCAGCCACCCTATACTGCTGCAGGAACTGCCCGCTGGTGTGTCAATTCGTTTTGACAGTTGTGACCTCCTGCCTCAATCGGGTGGTGATGGTTGCAAATTGGCAAAACAAATTTCCATTGTCTTGGCGTTTCTATGCCGTTGACTCCCGCCCATTCCATAGAGTGAGGGCTCGCGGGGTTTGCAAGAAATGCATAAACAAAGATAGCTGCGAAGCAACGCTGTTGCATCTGATTTGCATAAGTAGTTTGATGAGGGTTAAAGCACACATACAAACACGCCGAACATCACGGAAGTTAAACTTCCATATAGAAGGAGAAAAACCTTTTTGAGGAGGAGTGAATCATTCCGAATCCCGCCTGGGCTGTTCAGTGATGATGGCCCGGACATACCTATGAACAGAAGTAAAATTTTCAGAATCTGTTGGAAGCTTTGGTGGTGAAGGAAGCTTTGAGACACGGAAAATGAAAGGCTTCATCTGGTAGGTATATTGTATCGCGCTATGGCAAGCCACGTGCGTCACTTCGTAAAGACGGAGAGTCGTCTTAGTTGAGGCCTCACTCCTACAGAAGGTGGTGGAAATTGAGATGAGTTAGGTTGGTACTAAATGTATATCAGTCCAGCTGAGAAAGCTCGTGAGATATGAAACTCGGGTATCCCGGGTGAAGCTGGACGTTGATCGACTGACAATTAATGAGGATCGATACCTGTATGCGGATCATCAATCGTGGTAATGTGGGTAAGGTGTACTTCCTTTATGAGTGGGATACCAATGCCCTTCTCTTTAACTTAAGAGATATGTCATACAGCAATACTTACGCCTACCTCATCTTCTCTGTTCCTTCTCAACATAAAAATTGGAAAGCAAAAATCCCACCGTCTATTCCATACCCTATAGTTTAAATGTCTGTTTGAGAAAAAAAGTGAATAAAACCTCGCTATGACGACAGAAACAAAGAACAGCAAAAGAGACGAACAGCAACAACACCAGCACGGAAACAGCCCTAAAGAAAAATGGCGGCAGGAACACTAATCTCCTATTTTCTTTGCAAAGCGCCACAGAGAGAGAGGCAATAACGAGAACCATCATCCCCCGTACGCTACCCAACAGAAAAGAAAGCACCTATATAGATAGTCTCCCACGCCCGGTTCTATTCCGGCTATCGCGACCGGCACTTGATGAAATCCAAACGTCGTCGTCCCGTATTTTCGTTGTTTCTTTTTTGTCCTGGTCCTCCTCTTCTAGTCCAGTTCCATAACCAAATCTTTCAGCCTTAACAACCAGCAAGCAGCCCGAGACCCCGACTATAAGTCCGGGGTTATGCAAGCTTGGTCCGTCTTTCTTCGTTCATTTTATGACAACTTCAGGGATGTAACGGCTTCCAGAAAAGTTTCATGGCGGCCCAGAAGCATTGGCCTGGGGCTGGGTATCCTGTTGGCTCTGCTGCTGCTGCTGCTGCTGCTGCTGCTGAGGATGTTGCTGACCACCTTGAGGCTGCTGCTGAAGTTGTGTCACCATCCCAGGGGGAACAGCGTTGGACATCTGCGGCGTCATTTGCGGCGTCTTCATGCCTTGCTGTAGCAATTGGCCGGTTGGAGGAGCCGGGCTTCCGTGGTTCGACCCTACACCACCACCGACTAGCTGACCATTCTGCTGTGCCTGCTGTTGTTGCTGCTGCTGTTGAATTTGTTGCTGAATTTGTAGTTGTTTCTGCTGCATCTGCTCGCGGTATTGTTGCTGCTTCATCATCAACATTTGCTGATGACTTAGTTGCTGACCAGGCTGACCAGGCTGCTGTTGTTGCTGCTGTTGTCCCGGTTGTTGCTGTGGGGTTTGCTGTTGGCCTTGCTGTTGCTGGCCCTGCTGCTGCGATTGCGGCTGCTGCTGCTGTTGTTGTTGCTGTTGCTGCTGCGGTGGCTGCGACGTCTGATCAGGAGCGCCTCCTGGCATGGATCCAGGTCCGGGAAGACCCGTTAGTCCTGTTGAAGGGTTGGGACCCGACCTCCAGAGGGGCTCATTCTTATAATCAAGGCCTGGATAGAGTAACTGAAGCTTCTTGTAAAGATCCGTCATGATTTTGTGCCTTTCTGCGCGGTCAGTGTTAGGGTCAGGTGGCGCGTCGCCCGCGCTGTCCTCCGTGTTCTGTGCTACCCTTATCCTAAGGTTAAGATGTAGGGGTGGGGGCGTCATATACGCTGGATAAGGGTGCACTTGGGGCTGTTTTCCCAGTTGTGAAAGTGAGCCCATGAAAGCCATGTTCGTCTTGGCCCTGACCAAGCATCTATAACCCAACATTAGTCACTCGATCCATAATCTCTCTTCGGCCATTCTTCCCACTTACTGTTGATAATCCTGCTCTGTCAGTTTCTCCTCCTCGGAGAGACTCATACCGCCATTCTGTTGCTGCTCCCCCGACTCACCAGCCGACTCCCTTTCTCTCTTGATCTCCTGCCGGCTAATGTGCAAACAAGCTAGTTCGTACAGAAGCTCATGATTGAGGTCCAATAATACGGCGAACCGTTCCGTTTCACGCGACCTTGAAGCTGGACTTTGTGGGGCCGAGTGTATTGGCGTCCCGTTGGCCTGACCTTGTCCTCCGGTAGAAGGAAACGTAGGTGTCTGGGGCGTGCCTACGGCCGAGCCACTTTGAGGGTGGGCGCTGGTAGGTGTCTGATTCGTAGAACCTCCTTGGCCTTGGGCAGTAGGATGAGTGCCTGGCTGCTGGGAGGGCATCGCGTTGTTTGGGGTGCCCTGAGAGGCAGGGTTGAACGATCGCTGGGGTGTCGATCCGGACATGTTGACAGCATTTTGCTGCGAAGGATGTATACGTTGCATCATTGGCTGCTGCTGGGACATGGCAGCATTCATTGGATAATGGGGCATAGAAGCGGACATCATATAGTTAGCTGGAAGTTGCGGCTGAGGTGCCGCGGGTGAGGGCACGCCCGCCGCATACGGCGCGCTTGTGTAAGGCGCCTGGAATGCCACTGTTGATCCGGAGAGTCGGTCAGCCTTTCACGTCCAAGGTATACAGATAGCTATGTGGCTAGGGTGGGTAACGGTAGGTAGAGGTACTCGACTGATAATCAATGGGGAAGGGGTCCAAGGAGGACGAATCGGAGAATGACATTGGAAGAACGCAGAACGGACTTGACAGCTGGAGACGGGATGAAGCGCGGCAGAACCCGTGAGACACCGGGTGGGCGGTAATACGCAAACTTGCTGGGACGTGAAACAAAGAAAAAAGATACAATCAAATACAGTGAGAAACAAGACCGGGGAAACAAAGGTCTAGCAATAGGTAGCTGCGGAAGGCCTAAAGGGGAGGAGGGGAGTGGGACAATGATACATAGAGTGTAGGCATGAGGTCCGAGAGGCACGGGCCAAGGGGGTGGGTGGAAAGATAAACAAGCCGCGCGAGGGAAAGGGTTAAAGCTTACTCTGACCATTGGTGGCAGCCATGGTGTGTGGCATGGCGGGATTCTGCATCATTCCTGCAGGTCCAGCACCACCTGTTCCCATCATTCCTGGGCCTAAAGCAGCAGCAGCAGCTGGGAAGTGACTGCCACCGGCTTGGGAGCCCATGTGGAACTGTTGCTGTTGCTGGTGCTGCTGCGTTTGCTGCTGGCCTGGGAGGTGTTGTTGCTGCCCGGGCTGCTGCTGCTGCTGGCTATTATACATCATCTGCTGATGACGCTGCTGCTGCTGCTGCTGCTGCTGCTGCTGCTGCTGGCTTGGGGAGGGACTGGGTTGCAAGTGAGGCGCCTGCTGAGGAACCCGAGGAGCCTGGGAATTCTGAGGGTTCTGTGGAGGTGGGGCGCCGTTGAAGGCTGAATTACCACCAGCTCCCGCACCAGCGGCGGGATTGGGGTTGTAGCCGTATTGGGGTTGGTACATGGCTGATGATTTATCGTTGACGGATCAACTGGAGCGCCAAGGGAGCGGTTGGGGGTGACGGACGACGCGATGGACGGATAACAGAAACGTCGTGCTTGCTGAGGTGGGCGTGGATCACCTCGGATCAGGGAGGTCTTGCGGCTGCCAATGTCGATGTGGGGAAGGGGTAAGGCCATCAATTGACAAGTTGGAATCCAGCCTAACGCAACAACCAACCAACGAGGAGGCTTGTTTGTCCCCTGCTCGTGGTCTGTTAGCGCCTACTGACTTGTTCGACGGCGCTTTCCAGGCGTTCGGCAGTCGATTCTCTTTTTCTTCCGTACTTGGGGTGACACTGGACAAAGGCCCAAGTTTCGTCCCGTCCTTCCTGCTTTCTGCTGTTAAACCTGTGAGGACAGATACTGTATGGCGCTTCAGGGGCAGATACCTCTGTACTGGCTGTAAGGTACACCTGCTTGAGGTTGCCCAAGCACGTTTGAGGATGGGATGGACCGGGCGTATGTATGACACCAACAGGGATGTGCCGGGTTGCAGGTTGCTTCAGGATATTTTCGACTTGGGATGAGACCCTAGTGTTGGCCAATATTTGGTGGTTCCTGTTCCCGAATTGCCTAAGCAAAATTACCAAAACACACCACACACTCTGTTCTGCCTGCCACCACACGTTCTTTGGGTTTGTAGGGTACGCAATAGAACGGGTTATGGGGCGAAATCGATATGGTATGGCGATTATGTAAGATTGAGGGTCACCTCAGATACGGTATCCTTGGGGGTGAAGTATACAGATGTATCTGACTTGACGACTAAGGTACGGTGCCTTTTGATAGAAGTTAGGAAAGAGGCTAGGTAGGATGTACAAGCAAGGTACCTGTACGTACGGACCTTGAAAGATACGACGAGGGGGGTGTAGGTAGAAAGAAGGAAGACTATCCAGCAGAGCCAGCGTCCTGAAAGTCGTCTTTGATGGGGATCTGGGGTCCAGTCAGGTGGCACCCGGCTACGAGGCACACCAAGACGGGATGGGGTAGAGTTTACCGGGGACTGGGAGTGCAGACAGCCAAGTGACGAGACTGTGTGTGTGAGTGTCCAGTCAGTTGGTACGATCGGATATGGGGATATGTAGGTACAACTTTCCAATAACAGCAGGGGGGAAATGTCGATAGTGAGACCGATAGCACATGTAAAAGTACACGAGTGTATGTAGATAAGGCAGGGTGACGCAGGGTCTGTCTCTCTGCTCAACCCGCCCAGCCCTACCAAGGATGGATGGGGGGTTTTGGGTGATGGGATGAGATGAAGGACAGCCCTGGAATTGAAGCTGGGTTTGACTGACCGGAACCCTGAGCCGAGTTAGAGGGCCACAGGACAGGGCAGTCTGGAATGTCTGGGCTGTAGGTGAAGGACGGGAGAGGGGGAGGGGGTGCAGAAAGAGACGGACTGGAGTAAGTACCTGACAAGAGGAGCCAACGCAACAAGAGATTGAGACCAGCTGGAGACCAGACGAGATATGCCTGGCTGACGTGATGGATACACCTTATTGACGGGACCGGGCCGAGGGACAGACAGTTCTGCTATGTACGTAGCAGGGAGCCCGAGCCTGAGCGGTACAAATGTGCGTAGGGTTTCGGTATGTAATGTGTATGTAATGCTGTATTGATGGGCGAGTGATTGCGACAGGTGTAATTGCTGGCAAAATTGACACCGAGTTTGGCAATGCGCAGGCGCGGTAGCTGAGCGGGAAAAGAGCGAGGATTTCAGTTGGCAGAGAAGCGACTTGTGCGAAAATGCCACGAGGGCCAATGTCTGCGTGACTGTGACCACCGAGGCGCTAGCCGGATGGGGAGAGGCGTCCCTTGAAAGTGGGGTAGATTGACCGGAACCGACCGGGATCCAAACCTTTGTGGATGCCCTGCCATTCGCTGGCCGGTGATGCAAGTGATGCACAGATGTGCAAGACAAGATCAACAACTTCCCCTCTGCAAGTTTGAACCAGTGAAGAATGTCTACACACTCCATTGGGATATAAAATTTATGAAGGGTCGCAATTTTTTCGTCACTTCGTGTCATCTACCACTCGAAATCCCCAATGAAATCATAAAACATGATTGAAACGTTTTTTTTTGGTCAAAACTCTCGAAGCGATCCATCGCGAAGTGGACTTGACTCACTCAATATCCCGCCGCCAAACATAGAAAACTCGAGACCGGCCAAGTCATTGCTTGGAGCTCACTCCCCCGCCGACTTCACTCTACGGCTCGCCGGGACCAAGAATCAGGAAAAAGAAGCTGTCAAAACGAGGGGACACGAAGCGACATCGGCCAAAAATATACTGACAGCAAGAACACGATGTACTATACGAAGTCCTCCCTCAAGACCTACACTCCAATGCTGGTTTGATTATTCGATACTCCTGGTACGCCTATGACATATGTCATTGCCCTGAACGTTTTTAAGGGTAGGATTAAAGAGATAATCGGTTTTTGATCATGGATTTCGGAAATCCCAAATCACATGTTTAATTTCTTAGATGGGATATTCAGAATCTAACTATGCCTTGGCTAAAGAACGAGGCGCAATAGTAAGAAACGGAAAGGCCTAATGAAGTTGACTCAAGGCCCCAAGCTAACAATCAAACCAGCACTGAAGTGTTTATCACTTAGCATCGACCCTTAATGGCAGAACATTAAGCATCATTGCCCAAACATCTGTCACCATCACTTTTACATCCCCCATCATCTACGCCTAGGATCTTGCAAGGTCAGCCAGGACAGCCCACTCGAGGATCAGTGCCGCAGCCATCGGAGGAAATCCATCCGACTTTTATCATCAAATGACTCCGACGGCCAGCCGTGACGGAAGTTCTTCCTATTCAAAGGCAGAAGTCACAGAGTTGAGAGTTTGTATGAGAAGACGACGAAGCACGGGAAATATTTTTTCAAATCTGGAAACACACTGAAACGAGGCCGGCGTCCGTAGAACCCATCACGACATGAACACTTTGACATCGAGATGTAACACAAAAGCTCACTGGGAGCACAGCCGTCCATGAAGGAGTTTTGACATTATCTATATATTTCTACCTTACGCCTTCCTCTCTCTACCAACATTTCCCCAGTTCTTTGCTTAGTAGCGAGTGCCATACTCGGACTTGCCAGCAACAACATCGAGGAAGTGCTTAGCAATGATGGAATCTGTGCATATCCCTTGTTAGCAAATATTCACATGTTTGCGGGTTACGTTTTTCATTTTTTTCTGACATCTTTCGACAAGGAAGTACAAGCACAACAGGGCGGCGACAAACCAAAAAAAAAAAAAAAAAAAAAAAAAAAAAAAACCTATAACTTGGAGAAAAGGGGACAAAAACATACCGGTCTTGGTGGATGGGTGCAACTCGTCATACCACATGAAGCCGCTCAACGGGCCAAGGTTGGTCTGGTCAACGCAGTCGCCGCCGGAAGCATTGCACTGGTGGAAATAACCGGTGCTGTTGTGAGGGGCATCCAGGTACGCGGCAGGGTTCGAGTGGATGTCGGTCATGAGGCTGTGGACGTCAAAGAGATCAAAGGTCGCCTTGGGCCAGCGCTGCCTGAGCCTGGTGTTGACGGCAACGCCGTAGTCAAAGACGGTGTTGAGGGTGGTGCTGTACTCCTTGATCTTCTCGCTCCTCTCCGTGACGTTGTACTGCGACTTGCCGGCCCAGAACTGGCTGGCTCCCGTGAAGCCACCGTTCTCGAGAGTAGCGTAAAGAGGCGCGAGGTGCAAGGGCGCCAAGTTCAACAGGACAAAACGGCGTCCACCGGCCTTGTAGATGGTGTCGAAAACGGTCCAGATGCACTCGGAGAAGTCGGTAAGGGTCTTGCCGGGATGCTGGTTCTCGGTCAAAAAGGCATCACCGCCGAGGTCGTTGGTTCCGATCCAGAGAGCATAAACCGTGTTGGAGGCTGTCCTGTTGGGGAAGACGGAGGTATACGCAGTGTCGGCAACGAAAGAAGGAAGCTCGTCCTCCAAGACAGCCGGGAAGTCTTTGTTGATGGCGCTGAAGTACCGAGAGATAACCTTGTTGGAGCAGGTCGCGCCGCTGACGGCGTAGTCGGCGAGTTTGGCTCCAGCTTGCCGGGAAGCATACTGTGCCCAGGTCAGACCACCGCTGGCAGTCCAGTCGCTCTCGCCGTGAAGTTGGCCGGGAGGAGGAGGGTTGCCTCCATTGCCCATGTAGTATCCCAAGCGGCCGTTGTCCGTATAACTGTCGCCAAAGGTCACAAGAAAGTCAAAGGGCTTCTTGGTGGGCTTAGCAGCAGTAGAGACGGTAGAAGCAGAGGCAGAGGCAGCCAAAGAGGCGCCGGCCAGGAGCATGGAGAACAACATGGTGAAGAGAAGAGACTGCAGGTGGGGGAGGACGTCGAAGCTCTTGGCGAGTTTGAGGTGGAAGAGCTGAAGTTAAACTTGTACTTGTCACTTATCAACATGGCCGGACCGCAAGTAAACAGCGAGACGCCGAGAAGTTATATACAGTCAAGTCTGCAATTAACGATATTGGTTGTACTGGCCAATCTGATCGTTATAACCAGACAAACGTTACACCCAGATTTTGCTGACAGATGTCCTAAAATCCTGTTTTCTAACCAGATATGGTAGTTTTACGTTGTTTTACGTCGTTTCAAGTCGATTCGAGTCAAAAAAACGCTATATTCTGTCTAATGAACGGCTTCTATATAAATTTGTATATTATTTCTTCGCGAAATAGGAATCTAGAGTTTTCTAAGGCGCGTTGAACTTTTCCTATAACGACTATTCGATAAACCTCTTCTATACCCGTTGAAATAAAGCTATATTTGCTAAATTGACCGTTATCGATTACTCTTCGTATTAGATAATTATTGCAATAGCTTTAAGCGCGGTTACTAAGGTAATAGGGGGTATTTCTTATTATTTTTATTCGCTATCGTTATTATCCTCTATTATTAAAGAGAACGTTTCAATTATATAGATTAGGAAGTTATTCGGGCTATTAATAATAGCCTTATTTAGTAGATTAATAAAATTATTAATATCTATTATAATTCTAATAATCCCTATACGTATTAAACCTTCTATAAACTTCTTTATTTTATTAGAATTTATATTAATAAAAATAGCTTCTAGAATTTATATTATTAAATCGATTAGGCCCGGTAGGGTAATAATTTTATTACCGTTATAGGGATTTTTATTACCGGCTATTAAGTTAATTTAATTAATAGGCTTCTTTTTAAAACCTTGTATTAGCCCTAATAGTATAAATTTCTTCTAATAATTATCGATAATAATAGAAATAACTTTATTTCGTTATAAGTTAATAATTTAGTGGATAGTTTGTAGAATGGTAATATTCTTAAAGGGATTACGGCTAGAGAGCGTATAATTAACTATATATTGAAGCTAAATTTTCCTATAATATACCTTTATATTATTAATAATCCCTTAGTTTATGGGTTGGTATAAGGAGGTTATATTGGCGGGAAGAATACGAACCGTTATATATTATAAGGCGTAATCCTTATTACGTTCTTTAAACTATTTGAGGGTGGAGATATAGGCGTTAAATCTATTTACTAGAAGTAAAACCTTCCTACCCGCTATTTATTAATTAAATTATAATAAAAATTCGATAAAAATAACCGCTATTATTTATACCTTTTTATTATATCGTTAAATAAAGGGTAAATTAATAATAAAACGGCAATTTTTATTAAAGGGACGAAGATTTTTAAAATGGCCAATAATCCAGAGGTCGAATTTGTAAATATTAAATACGTTAGTAGTTAGTATAATTATAATACGGTTTTTCTTCTTTTTATTACCTAATTGTAATTTAGTAGCCAATATAAAATCGGGTATAAATAATTAAAATAAACCAATTTTATTAATATTATATATATTATTAAAATAATATTATTTAATAAATTTTTAAATACCCTCGATTTCTTTAATAGAATTAGAGACGTCGGTAGTATTAGATTCCCCGCTTTATTTATATTATTTAATATAATAATAGCGTTTAAATTTAGCTAATTACCCTATTGAAAATTTCGGTTCGTTAAAGGAATTAAAATCGGGTATTATATTCTATAGAGTTTTTGCAATAGTTTAAATTATATTTCCCGTAATTAATAATTAAATCCTTTCTATACTGAGATGGGGCGGATAAACAGGTACAAGGGTACACGGCTAGATAGTAGATTTTTTCCGAATTTTTTCGAAAATTTTTCGTAGTTTTTCATTCTAGAGGAATTCTTCCAGGGATTTTCCCTAGTCATAATCTGAGAAAAGAGGTACAGGACAAGGATGCATTATAATGAGCTAATTTAAAGGAAGTATAATAGTAGTATATTAAATAGATTAAGAAAGAAAGCTATAGAATAAATTTCGGACTTTTATATAGAAAGAAGGAAAATTCTAAAAGAATAAAAGGAGAGAAGGGTAATTAGAAAGAAAAGAAGGAAGGTTAGGCAACTTTTACTAGAATAATAATTAAATTTTATTTAATTTTTAAGATAAAAATTTTCTTCAATTTGGTAAAAATTAACTCTTTAATTAAGTCTTTAAAACTTTTTAACCTTATTTTTATAATAAATAAAAGAAAAAATATAATTAAATCAAAAAAGATATTCCTATTATTAAATTATTCCTTTCTCCCCTATAAATTTATTCCTCTCTCTATTTTTTTAATCTTATTAGAAGTTTTTAATATAGCTCCTTTCCTAATTATTATAGTAGTAATAGTTATTTGGGGTTATTTTTCTTCCCTATTTTAAATAGTAATAAAAACGAAATTGAATTTCAAATTTCCAATTAAATTGGTTAAAACGGACTTAATACTTTAAATCGATAAGATTAAAAATTTTAATAATCCGTCGATTGTAAAAAAAGAATAATAGAAAATAAATATTAAAATAAAATTAAAAATATATTATCCTAAATATATTACAGGATTCGTTATAAAAATAAAGTAGTATATAGGATAAGCGTAAATATAATTGTAACCTTCTTAATACTAATTATTATACGCTATAAAAACGTTTTTAGAAATTAAATTAGGAATAAATTATAAACCTAAAAGATTTATAATTTTCGATATTAAGCGAATAATAACCGATTAGCCGAAGATTTAATAATAGATTCCCGGCTCCGAGGCCGATAATTAAAATAAATATTATTAAATTAGAAATTTCGCCCCGATTTTAATATTAAATTAATACTTTATATAAATCCGGTAAAAGGGTATATATAAACGAATAGTAATTGGCGCCGGGGCTTCGAATATATAAAATATTTATTTAATAATTTTAAAAACCTTATTTTAATACGCGTCGTCGGAATTTTTAAAATATAATATATTTATTCAATGGCTTTAAACCCTTTTACGTTAATATATAGTAATCTATTTAATTAAATTTAATATATATTATATTATTTAATATTAATTGAAGTATAATTTATCCTCTACCGGTAAAGGGCTAAATTTCGTATAAAGATATAACGGTATTTTATATTAACGTTTATTTAATAAGAGGTTCCCCTTAAATACTTTTTACTATTTTATATCCTTTATTAACGATAAATTAATAAAATATTTATCGATATTAATATTAAAATTAATAATTTCTATTTATAATAACTCTTAATTAATAATTAATTTATTTATTATATTTATTAATCCCTTTTCCGTATTTACTTCTTCGCTTCTTTATTTATTTCCCCTTATACCTCCTATACGTTCCTTACCCTCTTCCCCCCTAAATATAATAAATTCTAGTTAAACTTTTAATTACTAAATTTATCCCGAAAATAAGGATGGTAGTAATTAAAATTAGTAATAGAACCCTAACCCCACTTTGAATTAAATAATTACGACGTTCTTTATATATTCTTCGAAGGATTTCAATTTTAAAAAGAAATTTAGAAATAAGAATATTATTAAATTCTTCCTAAATTTCGAAGATAGAACGAATTTCGTCAAATAGTATAATAACGAAGAAAAGATCAATATATAGTGCCGATAGTATAAGCCTTAATCCCGAAATATTATTAAGGGTATTATCCACTCTATTAAGAAAGAGAACGAGCCCGTTACGTAGGTAAGGTTCTATAATAAATTCCGTACTATTTATTATACTTACGACCTTAAGCAAATAAATTCTAACGTAAATAAATTTTAAAACTTTTATTATAAGCGTATTAAAAATAATAAGAAAATTATTAATAATATTATTCTTAAATATTATTAATTATTAATTCGGTAAAAGTAAATTAATTAAGAAATTGTCGAAAGGTTGGCAATTAAATATTTCTATAAGAAATTGCTTTATAGCTACTATATTAATTTTATTACTTATTTTAATAAGGATAAAGATAAATTCTTTAAAATAATATAAATTAATTTTTCTATAAAGCTTTTTAATTAGATTATTACTTATTATCGACGGGAAAATAGCGATTCCGATTCTAATTCTAATAATTCTTTTAATTCTTCTAACGATAGCGATAGTAATAAAAATAATAAAGTAATAGAGAAGATTATTATTATTAAAATTAAGACTTCTAATAGTAAGAAGGATTTTAATAAAAAAAAGATTACGACCGTTAAATAGGAAATTATTAAAGAACCCATTATTATAAACGCTTTAATTAAAAGTCTTTAAAATATATAAATTACCTATACTAAAATAGCGAATTAATAAATTAAGAATTTTGAAAATCGTTTCCGAAATTTCCTTAAAAGTAATTATATTTTTTAGGTTAAGATTATAATAATATAATCGATTAAATAAACTTAGCCAACGGAAAATATAACCTGCTATTAGTATAGATAATTTAGTTATATTTAATATTAATATAAAGATAAGGATTATTATATAAATAAAGGATAGATCTATTAAATTAAAGCTAATAAGGAATAAGGCTATAGGTAATAATTCTATTTAAGAAGTAATATTAAATTAGTATAGTATATTCCGAACGATATAGTCTCTACTATTTTTTATATAAACCGCTTTAAAAATATATTTAAATTTTATATAATTTATTATAATAAGTACTTTAAATATAATAAATTCCGGGAATAAGAAACCGAAGTTTATTTTAATAAGTTTACTCCTAATTTTGATTTTTTAAAGTTAAAATATTAATAAAAGTAGCGAAAGGTCTAAAATCGTCGCCGAATTAATTTTTAGAATAATATAATTTTAATTAACGAATTATTTTTTCAAATTATTTATAATTTAATTAATTTATATTTAACGTTTCTTCTTCCTTTTATTTAAAAGTCTTTTATAATATTTTAAATCCTAAAATAAATTATAAAAAAGGAAATTATTATTACGCTTATTTAAACGTAAGGAAGATTAATAATTCTTTGTAAACCTCCTTTTAATATAAATCGAAAGGAGAGGTTATAATTACTACCCGTAAGAAAATTAAATTTTAACCTTCGTATAAAGGATATAATAGATTAAAAAAACGTATAAATAATAATAATTAAAATTATATTTAAGCCGGCTCTTTAATTAAAATTAATTTTTACCGCCGCCGCTAAGTCGCTAAAATTTATAAACGAATTTCCAATTAAAATTTAGAAACTTTTAATTAATAAATCCGTTTTTAAACCTAAGGATTTTAATAATTTTAAAGATTATATAAATTATAGGATTATTTAAATTAAAGAGAATTGCCCGATTATTAATAAAATTATAAGTATTAAATTATAAATTACTTTCGAAAATATAATTATAATTATTCCCGAATCCGGTTAATTATTTAAAGAATTAATTAACTTTAAATATTATTAAAAGGCCTTTAAAGAAACCCTTTAATTAATATACAATAGTAACGCTATTAAGGATAATAGCCTAGAAATTAATTAATTCCGCCTATATAATTTATAAATTAATACCGTTATTATAATATTAAAAGAACTTTTATATAAAGATTAGAAGAAGAAATTTAACAATATCCTCGCCGTATAAACGTATTAATTTTATTATTAAGTCGTAAATCTTAAAACGGTATTTAAAGACGAACTAATTCGAATTTATAAAGAGGATTTTTAAATTATATTCTATAGCGAAAAATTATTATTTAATAAAGAGGTTATACGTATATAAAACCTTTTTACACTAATAATCAATATTAAATTTAAAAGTAGTAAAAAGGTTATAATTCTTTTAAATAGTAGTACGGAAGTTAATATTATATTTACTAATTTAATTAACAAATTTAATTTTAATAATATAAATTATATAATTACTAATATTAATTTTAATAGTAGAAGGGTATAATTTAAAGGTAAGATAGTAGAAGATATTTTCTTATTCGATAAAGGTTAGAAAGTATATTTTATAATTATTTGGAATTAATTCCTTCGTTACAAAATCCTATTTAATTTTCCGTTTATTAAAAGTATTAGTATTATAATAAATTATATTAACGTCGGAATTATTCGTACTTATTTTACTATAGGAAAAATAAAAATTAATACTTTCTTCGCTATTAAGGAATAAATAAACGCCTTCGGGCAACGGGTTTAATTCCCCTATTATAATTACTTACCTTATTATTGCAAATAATACTTAAAAATTTATTTTAACGAATAAATCGCCTTATAAATTTATTAAAATAAATTTAGAAGAAAATAATAAAAGATTTATAAAAAGTATTAAAATTAATAAGGATAATAAAAACTACTTTTCTTTAAGAAAGGAAATTGTAGATATTATTATCGCCTTATTATATAGTAAAAAGTATAACGAAGAAGTATTATCCGATTACTTTCGATTAATTAAAGAAATTAATTTAAAATATTAAAAGAAGAATATAAATAATCCTTTAGAGAATTAATTACTAATAAAATAGTAATTGGAAAGTAGAATAATATAAAACCGAATAAAGAAAAAAATCCGTAGAAGCTTTTTTCAGGAATTATAAAGATTAATAATTAAAAATACTAAAGATTAAGGGAAAAAGGTCTTGAAATTTAAAAAGATAAAGGATATTCCGTCTTTCGCTAATTTATCTTCTTTTACGTCGTTACGAGGCTTTTCTCCGTTTATTTAAATTAATATTTTATATAAAAGAATCGCTTAAAAGATAAAACTAGTCGATAATACGCCTTCGAATAGTTCGAAACCCGGTAGTAACTTTAATTAGAAAAAACGGAAATTCGAAGAAATCCGGTACAAAATCTAAGAATAATTAGATAATTTTCCGTTTAAATAAAATAAATATATTATTCTACAATTTATAGAACTAATTAGAGGTTTTTAATTAACGTTTAAAAAATTTTAATAAATTTTAAAGAAGAATAAATTACTCAACGAAATTAAAATCGAACTTTTTATTTATATATTCTTTAATTATAAAAAAGCCTTTATTTAGGAATTTTCTAAATATAATTTTATTTATAAAAATGTAGTAGAAAAATAGAAGATTAAAACGGTTATTTATTTAATTTAATAAACGAAAGTAATTCTTATTCTATAAATTTTATATAAAAAAGTCTATAATTTGTTTAAAGAACGTATTTAGCGCGGAATTTTAGAAGAGAATTATACTTCTTATCGGAATAATTAATTTTTCGTTTAGAAAAAGGATAGAAAATTCTAATTAATTAATAACGTTTAGAAAATTAATAAAGTAATTATTTATAATACTAATATACCCCTAAGGTATAAACCTTTTAGCGAAGATTTTATTAGGTACGAGATTTTTTTTTTACTAAATTTATTCTTAAGATATATAATACCGTTGAGAGGGTATTTTGAAATGCACAATATGTGTGATTGTAAACGTTAATAAATTAATGAAAAAAGAAGAATTAAATAAGAGGGGAACTCGCGGTAGTCGTAGACCATATGCCCGCGAGCCTCGAACGGCTGGCCCACTTATATAGGCCCGGCGCGCTATAACGCGGTCGCTTTCACGAAATAAACGCGAACTATTCTCGATAATCGGCGCCAGCCGTTCGGAACGCCGGCAAGCGGGTATTACTATCCTAATAACGTTATATAATAATTACAATACCGTTCCGGTATTAAATCCCAATTCCCTAAAGAATTCCATTACTAATTTCAATAATAATTATATATATATATTTAAATAACCTTATTACCCTTTTAAATATAATACCTTTCTATACTTCGGCTTAACCGCTTCGTTATTAAATGTAATTCGTTTACGTAGTTTACCGACAATTTTAGTAGGCGATCGTCTTCTTCCTTGCCTTTTTTAGTATTCCTTTAGTAATTCCTACGTATTACTTAATCCTTCTTCCGGAATCTATTTATTACGGTCGTATTTAAATCCTATCTATTTAACTAAATATTTCTATCTTCTAATCTTCTTATTTAATATATAATTTAAAATAACGTTTATCTCCTATTCTCCTTTATCGTCCGAATTTATTTAAATATCTTCGATTAGATTAGAAGGAGGTTAAACCCGTTAAAATAGGTCGTCCTTTTACAATCTTCTTTTAAAATATATTATTAATATAATAGAATATATTCTAGTTATTTCGGGGGGTAAATTTAATTTATACGCGAATTTACCGACGCGCGCTAGGATTTTGAATAAACTAGTACATTACTGCGAAAATTTGCGTAATAGGCGATTTGGCAAATAGTAACTTTTATAGAGCTTTAAAAATACTTTATTTCTTACTTGGAATTCTTTAAACGGATAATAATTATTATACCTCTTCTTTATTTTAGCGATAGTAAAATCTATAATTATTTTGGCGTTTTCTTTTAATTTATCCTTTATAGTTTTATATTTTATAGCGACCGTAGGCGCATCTTCCCTTCTAATTACATCGAAGGGGTTAAATAGTTAAAAACCGAATAATTATTCGTATAGGGATAATTTAATGGGTTCGGAGAGGGAATTATTAAGGTTCTATTATAAGGTTAGTAAAAGCTTTACTTAATTTAATTTAGGCGTTGCGAAGTAATGATATTAAATAGTGATTTTTACGTTTTAATTACGACGTTTAATTATATTATTTCCTTATAGGTAATATATTATCATTATTAATAGTTTAGTATTTATAGCCTTTTATATTCCCTACTATAATTTAAAAGTAAATTTACAATTTCGATCCGATATAATAATTTAAGGCATTCCCTAATTTCCTAATAAGAATTCCTTAGCGAGGATTGTACCCTATACTTCGATAGAGTAGGTTAAGTATTTAGGAATGAATTTTATTTATTTAATAGAGTAATATATAACGGGTATAAAGGTATTATATATTTCGAATCCTTCTATTTATTATACGGTTATTATAATTAGGACTTCAAGTAGGTCCGTAATGAAATTTATTATAATAGTTCGTATTAGTAGGGTGTATTCGGGCTTTACTGGCTGGTAGTCTCCTATAGTAGTATTTCGATCCGTACGGTTAAATTAATACAATAAGTAATAGCGTACGTATTCGGATACGTTATATATTTTTTTTAATATAATATAACCTTTCAAATTATATAATATCCGGTCTTTATTAAAATAGTATTTATTATCGTATATTATTACTAGGACCATTTAAATTATAGATTTTAGTACGTAGAGCCGTTTAATTTTATCTATTATAATATTATAAAGAAGGTCGTCGATTATTTTAAATAAGTACCCGGTACTAAAAATAACGTTATCGACCTCGGTAGTATTATAATAATTGTAGATATTATCTATAATTTTTATATATTTAGAGTCGACTTTATAACCCTCTATAAATTCTTTTTTTATTACTGCGCTTATTTATACTTCTACTCGTACGTATTATATTTAATCTAATACTAATATTTTATTTAACTTGCCTATTTTATTTCCTTTAGCCTTAAGGCGGTTTAATACATTAGGAATGAAGTTCAGCTTACCGGCGATATAATATATTTATAGGTTATATTAAGATAAATAAATAGATACGTTAATTAATCTACGGTTGCTTCGATCTATTAATACTATATTTAGAGTAGTCTATTCGTAAATGCCTTTTATCGTTAAATAATTTATAAGAATAATGATTAATAGGTTATAGGAATATAAAAATATTTTTAATCGTTTAATTACTTATATTAAATAGGTAATTTCTATTTTGGAAGGGCTATAATTCGTTTCGGTTTTATTAAAGGCTTTACTCAAAAATATAATAGGGAGTATTTAATTAATTAGAATAATTATATTTAACGCTTAAACGAATTTATTACATAAATAGTATAATACAATTCTATATTTACGCTCTAAGGAGCTATTAATCTATAAAAAGACTTATTTATTTAAATCGAAATAATATAATTTTATATTTTCGTAAATAGTTTTTTAGACGGCTTCGAATATTTCCTTTTCTTCTTTAATTAGTTTATACGACGTTTTTGCATAGTAATATACTCGTTTCGAGGGATTCTTAGGTACGATGGCGCTTAATTTACGACCTTCGGTAAATAGCGAAATTTTCCGATTTTATAGGGGCTTTGAAAATTTATCGTAGTATAAGATTAAGTAGCGGATGAAACTAAACCCGTTAATATAGGTTTTTAATATTTTTAAGGTTTCTGGGAATATTAAATTACGAAAGGCTTTTAACCTTTCCTCTATTATAAATAGACCTAAAGTATTAATACAGAACTTTAAAAGTTCGATATTAAAATAGACAATATAATTCTTCTTAGGAAAAAGAATTAAGTTATACGAGGCGAATAATTTGAAAATGCGATTAAAATATTCGAAATATTCTTCTATAATATTTAAAAAAATAATAATATCGTCGATATATACTTTATAGAATTTTAATACAATTATTAATAACTAGTCTATAAATCTCTAAATATATATAAATAAATTCCAATATTTTATTAGGATTACGTTCAATTATTCTAAACTTCGTAGGCTAATAAAGGTTAATCGATTATAGTACGGTAATTAAATTAGAAATTAATAGAAGAATACTATAACATCGATAATAATAATAAATAACTTTCTTCTAAGTGAAATAATAACTTCGGATTGCAATAGGAATAAATAGTAATTTAGTACGGTAATTTTATTTAATACGTAGAAATCGATTACTATTCGTTTTTTCTATTACCCTTTAGCGGTTCGCTATATTATAAATACTAGATATGCGAATAGGGTAGCCTTATTCACCTAATCTATTTTACTTTATTCGTATAACGCTCTAAACACTTAATTTAATACTTCCTTATCTTTTTTGCTAAATAGGTATAATTGTATATAAATACGTTAATTCTATTAACTTTCTACTAAAGGGATGTATATTATATCCTCTTCTTCTATATTAATTATATTACCTTCTTCTTATAAAGCAGGGTATTTATTAATTAAACGTTTTATTTATTTAATTAGATAGGGATCCTTAGCGTAAATGTAGATACTTTTATTAATTACCCTTTCTAGTAAATTAACCGACGTTTTTAATCCTAAAGTAAAATATTTATCCTTCGCTTTAAGTTTAAGCTCGTTATTTTCGGCGTAAATATTATTCGTAAATCCTATACTTCGTTCTTTTTTAATTTCTCCTAGAATATTTAAATTAAATTTGCGAAGGGAATTTAGGACTACCTATTTCGCGCGGCTATTACCGTCGGGTATTTCCTCGACCTCTTATACTATAATTTCGGGGTCTTCCACTATCAATTCCTTTAAAATATTTTCTTCTAATATATTATTAATATATACGTACTAATTTTTTTCGATAATATTAAATACTTTAATTATAAATACTTCGAATTCGATATTCAATACCGAAAATACCTTAAAGGCTTAAATAATTATATCCGCGATTATACCTTTTATAAAAGCGAAATATCCACTATCGGTTAATTCAATAATATTAATAATATAAAAACGGCGTAGGATAATAACTATTCCCTTAATAATATTATTAATAAATATAATAAGAAGGGCTTTAGAATTAATAACCGCGTGGGCGGCTAATGTATATTTTGAATTTATTATAAAATTTCGCCCTTTCGGGAAATCCTTAAAATCTATTAGGATATAGGCAAATTATCCTAAGGATAACGTAATTTTAGCTTTAATAGTTACTTTATATATATATAGCTTCGCGTTTTTTTATACAATGAAATTTACGTAAAAGTTATCGAAATCGAGGAACGTAATTATACCGGTTTTATAATTTATATTAGCCGTATAGGAGTATAAAAAATCGTTACTAAATAATATATTTAATTCCAATTCATTAACAACCTATCCTCCTTTTTTAAATTTTATTAAAATAGGTTATCCGTCTTTATTATAACCTTTTAAATATATTTCGAATATAGCCTATTCGGTAATTTTAATCGGCTTACTTCTAACGCCGCGGACTTTAGCGTAATATATCTCAATAATATATTAGAATTACTTTAAAAATAATTTACTAATTAAAGTCTTTCCAATACCGGGATCTATATAAACCTCCATTTTTACATTCGAAGGGTTTATATACGCGTTAATTTTTATATAAATAAAACTAAATAGCAAGCTATTATCGATCTCGGTTATAACTATATACAGTACTTCCTTAAATTAAGGGGAACTATTTAAACGAATAACCGTTAATTTAGGAACTATTCATAATATTAGTCTTAATTCCTAACTAACTAGAATATTTTCCTAAACGAATTTATATATTTTTAAGTAATAGAATAATACGTTACGTAATTAGAGGAATTTCCGGTAATAACCGTAAATTTATTATTCGGGGGTTAGCAGGGAGGGGGTCCGAAATTTCTTAATTTTAGCGGCCTTAAATAGTTTATATATTTTTTTATACTCCCTCCTTTTTATAACAATCTAAATATTCTTATAATATTTTTTATACCGCTTAATTATATTTATTACTAAATAAATTAATTCGATATTAGACCTAAATAACTTAATATTTATTTCAACGGCCATATCGATATAATTTACCTAATAAATTCATTTATCGTAATTTAAATCTCGGTCTTAATTATAATTACAATCTTAGCTCTAATCGCAATTATAATTACAATTTTAATTGCAATCGCAGTCTTAACTTTATTCCTTATCGCAATTACAATTCTATTCCTTTCTTCGGTTTAAATATAAGCGGCTATTAGATTTAAATTAATTATTATAAGGGTAGGACGCGTTACAACGGTTATTATTTCTAGTAATTTAACGGGCGGCGGCAATTAATATTATATTCGACCTAATAATTTCTATTATATAATTCTATAATAATTCGGTTTCGAAAGGGGCGTATAAATACTATTTAGTACAAAAATCGAAGCTAAATTAAATCTATATTATTACGCCGTACTAATTAGACGAATTATACTTACTTATAATACCTATAACTCTAATATTCCGAAATTACTTTTAAATATATTAGGTAAGGGCTCTTAAGTTATTTACAATAGAATTAATAACGAAATACCCTTTATTAAATTTTTAAATTACTAATAAGGGGTATAATTTAAATTTATCGACGAATTTCTTTAATAAAATATATATACCGTCGAGCTTTTACTTATATTAAATTTCCTTATTTATTTTTATAGTCTACTATATTTTAACTATATTTTTTAATAAAATATAAAATAGACGACCTATTTACCGATCTATCTTACTTTCGGTTCTACTATTTACGAATAATAGGACCTATTTACGAAAAGCGTAAATATCGGTATACGTATTTCCTTTAAAGTTAGTAATAATACTTACGTTATTAGGGTTTTTGGCGTCCGGGTTAAATATATCGATTTCTTCGCATTTAATTTTCCGATATTCTTTATTTAAATTATCGGATCCAAATTCGGAATTACTTCATTAGGGTTTATAATAATACAATACGTTATTACGTAAACAACCGCTATAACTATAGCTATTTCTTCCGCTACTACCATTTAATTTACCATCGGGAAAGATTAATTTAAATTCGATTAGTTTATATTTTAAACTTCCTTCTTCCTTATACTTAAATCTTTAGCCGGTTAACCGAATTTTGAAGGTAGGATTTTTAATATAAGTCCTCTATTCGTTTACTTATAATTCAATAACTTTCGAAGCTTCGTCCTACAATTTACCGCGGAGAACGTTATTAAAATCGAAGTAGGGGTATTAGAAAATATATATTATAAAAGTAAGTAAAGGGCAATTAATTATAATTAATATAAATAGAAATTTAATAGCGCCGGGGTTATTATATACGGCTATATATTTTTTAAACCGTTTTTCTTAAAGGTATTTTAGTACGTTTAGTAATAGGTTAAAAGGATTAAATAATTTTTATTAAATTTATTCGATATAATTAACGGGTATAGAAGTAGATTAATAATTATTTTTAAGAATAAATCGGGCGTTTTATACGGGTAGGGATATAACTCTTCCTTCTTTATTATTTATTATAGGGATGCGATTATAATTATATATCGACGTTCGATTTCGTATTAATTTAAGCGATTCTGGCACATCCTCGAGGGTAATATAATACCGGGGGCGAAAAGTCCTGTTTATTGAAAGCCGGTTTTAAAATTAGTAAATAGGGTTATCCATTAATTATCGAATAAATAATTTAATAAAGGTTAAAAGTTCCTTTATAATATCGCCAAAAATAAGGTTAGGGGGTGTATAAAGGTTACCGGATAGGTTTTTAATAATTACGTCTATAATTTCTTTTTCGACTATACGTCGGATATTATTAATTTACTTTATTAAATTATCGGTAGCCTCTATATATACCTTTTATAGAGCTTTAATCGATTTCTTAAATTCCGTGCTTTATGCCTTTAAGGCGTCTTATTAATCTTTAATAATTTAGTCGAATATAGCCGCTTATTTTATTATAGAATTTTTTAATAGAATTTTGTATTTAAGAATATAATTATCAAAAAGTTCGCCTTATTCCTTTAAAGATAAATTAACCTATACGCGGACATCTTCTATAAAATCCTTTCGTTCTTTATTCTATACTTCTTTAATAACGTTAATCAATTCCTCTTTATAGGTTTTAAATAATTTTAATATTCGGTTTTAATTATTATTCTATTATTTGCGCTAAGCGTTAAAATCGGCTTTAAAGGATTCTAAGAGAGTATAAATAAATATAAGTTTATTAGAAAGGTTATTTCTTTATTACCGGATTTAATAGGTAAAAATATTATAATTACAATTAACCTTATCGTTAAAATATTTTACCGATTCTTTATTACTACCGAATTTAAAGGGGCGAAATAATAATAGGAAGTTTAAATCGGGGCCCGCGCTAAGGGTTCTAGAATTTTAATTATATTACGAATTCAATAGCTATAGCTAATTAGGGAATAAAGTTTAATTTTTATCGATTTAATTTTTTTTAGGTTTTTCATTCTAATAAAGGGCGTAGGTATATATATTTATAAATAAATATCGGATTGCGGGGTTAAAATTGGCGATTAGCGGGGTATAAATATTACTTAATACGTCGAAAATTTAGCATTTTAATACAAAGTTCGATATTATAAATAATTCGTCGTAATATTTCCTTTAAATAGGCGGGGGCTTTATCGTAATTGCTTCATCGTTTTCGTCATCTTTATATAGGCTAATTTCGTTTTTAAAATATAATATATCGTCTAAATTATTTTCGCGAATAAATTTAATAACGTATAAGTTAATTACGGGAAACGTAGGGGCTAAATTGCGCGAACTATTAAGCGCGTTAGAATCGACGAATATACTTAATATAATAATAAATTATCGTAATCCTTAATTTAGAAGTATATAAGCGCGAATTTAAATAATTTTCGGGTCGTTAAACTAGGGTAAAATGGATAGGAATCGGAATAGTTTTAAATACTATTACGTACCTAAAATTCGGTAACGGGGGAAACCCTTAATATCTAGAATTTAAATTTAGGATCCGGGTAATAATAAATAATAGGTATTTAAATTTATTATATCGGGGGTAATAAATAATAAAATCTTTTATAATTATTTGAATTCGCTATATTAGAAGGAGGTATTTTAACGGGTATTTAAATTCGCCGCCTTTAATTTAATAGAAGAAAAATAATATAATTAATAATTAAATAAATAATTTAACCGGTATAGAAAGGTAATTTAGTCGCGAAAGTACCTAAATTCGTTTTACGTACTTAAAGATATTTCTATTAAAGAAGCTATTATAATTTAGCAATTTATCGACTATTACAACGCTTTTTTAATTAAAGCGATACGATAATAGTATAGTATAATTCGGTCGGAGCATTGCAATTTATAATTACAATTACCATTTAATACCGTTGAGAGGGTATTTTGAAATGCACAATATATATAATTGTAAACGTTAATAAATTGATAAAAAAAGAAGAATTAAATAAGAGGGGAGTTTGCGGTGGTCGTAGATTATATGCCCGCGAGCCTTAAACGGCTAGCCCACTTATATAGGCCCGGCGCGCTATGATGTGGTCGCTTTTACGAAGTGAACGCGAACCGTTTTCGATAGTCGGCGCCAGCCGTTCGGAACGCCGGCAGGCGGGTGTCACTATCCTAATAACGTTATGTAACAACCACGATGCCGTTCCGGTATTAATATAATAAAATTCAATTTAATAAGGAAAGTTGGAATTTAACGATATTTTTAATACTTTTTAATCTATTCCGTATAATAATATTACCTTAAAGAGGAATTAATTTAATCGCTCAATTTATAAGGGTAATAATTAAAATCTTTTATAATTTAATTTTTAAAGTATATTAACCTTATTTTAACGATATTTGTATTAAAAGCTTAAAAAGCCGGTATAATAACGAATTAATTAATAATAAAGGAATTCGACGCTTTATTTACGAATATTTTATTAATATTAATAAAATATTATTAAATATTAAATTTACTAATAAAATAATTACCGTAATTAAATCCTAATAGTATAAACGAAAAGTAGTTTTGGTCGGTTATATTTATAGTCTTAAAGGCAAATTTTTAAATGAAATTAAAGTTAGAAAAATTCGCGAATAAATTTATTATATTATTAGAAAAGCTAAACCCTAAAGAAAAGAGTTTAAAGAATTTCGAACTTTTCTAAATATCGTTAATTATTACCGGATTTAGATTAAAGATTTTAGAATTATCGCTATCCTATTATACGTTATTATAAAGAAGGGAATTGAATTAATATAAATAAAAAATTAATAATTTATTATAGAATATTTTTAATATAAAATTATTATTACTCTAATTTTTATAACCCTCGTTTACGATAATAGCGAAATAATTATTTATTTCGTTATTAATATTTATATTAAAAGATAGGGAGCGGTTATTAAATAATTTGGCTTCGATAAGAAATAATATCCTTATAAATTTGAAAATAATATTTAATTACCGGCCGAAATTCGTTATAATATTATTAAACGAGAGTTTTATAATTTATTCTATACTTTTAAACAATTAAAACGTTAGCTTTTCAGTGCGTATTTTATTATTAAAAAAAATATTTAAATCCTTATTTATTAATTTAATAGCGCGGTAAACGATATTTTTAATACCCTTCTTATATAGTAGATTATTTAAATAAAATATTTCGATTTTAATGTAAAATATATCCCTAAAATTAAAAATACTATAATTGACGGCCTTTCCTAGAAACCCCTTAAAAAAAGTAATTTGGAAGAAAAGCGCTTTAAAGAAGATATTAACGATTTTATCGACGCCTAAATTTATTATCTTTTTAATAAGAAATATATAGAAGGGGAGCGGATTTTATTCAATAAATATTTTAATTATTCGGAAGATATAGTTCGCTATTTATTTTCGTTTTATATTCCCGTATAATATAATAAAATATTTATTATATAATAAACCTTTAAGAGAAACGCCTTTAAATATTTTATTTACTATCGAAGGCTTTAATTATAAATAATTTATAAGCGTATTTACCCTTGTCTTTTAATTAATAATAAAATGTAATAGGAGTTAATTATATAACGTTATTACGATAAAGCCGATTATTGAAGAAAGGAAGGAATTTATAAACGGATTATTAAATATTATTATTAATATAGGATATATATTTAAATCGAAAATATAATCCGTAATTATATTATTTATTAAATATATATTTCCAAACGTTATAAAGATGGGTATAAATAATTATTTCTAATTCCTTAATCTTTTAGCCAATAGATTTTAAACGTCCAATATTTACCGGGCGGAAAAGGAAAATAATAAATATTAATTAAAATTAGAAATAATTTGACGAATTACGTAGAAGTAAAAATTCTTCTAATATTAACGTTGAAATATATTATTATTTTCTTCTAGGAAGTATTTTTACGTTAAGGATATCTTTTTAATATTCTTATCGATAATAATTCCGAATTTTAAAGAGAATTTACCAAAATATTTAATAATTTCCAAATTTTATTAATACGAATAGCGGTTTATAATTACCGAATTAACGGAATTAACGAATAAAGGCATTCGGTAATTATTATAATATTAATTAAATTAATAAAAAGAATTAATAAAGGATAGAGGGATTTACTCCTTTATATTCTTTTTACTAATCGTACTACTATTCGTAATAGCTATAAATTTACTCCCTTTTAATTAACCTATAATTATAATCCTATTATTCCTATTAAATTCGACTATTTATTTTAAAAACTAATCGAATAGGAAAAGTATTTAGAAAAATATATAATAAATAAATTAATCGCCGCCGTCGTTTAAATATATTATAATATTAAATACCGCTTTTAATAAATAGCCGAAAAAGTTATTAATATTAGGAGGAAAGCTACCGCGCGAAGAAATTCCGTTAATTTCTATAAAATAAGACCGAAAAACGCTATTATTAACGTTAGAAATTTTATCCTTATTTATAATAATATTCGAAAAATCGATATAAATATTATTAAAAAATTAAATTATAAATAGAAAGGTCCTTATAAAATCGTTAATATTATTAATAGGAATACTTATTACTACGTATAATTAAACGGAATTCGTTTTAAAATGCCAATTTCTTTTAAAAATATTAAAAAATTTATTCGCCGAAACGGTATATTCCTTAATTCTAATAAAAAATACGAAGAATTCGATAATTTTAATACTATTAATAATTTATAAATCCTTAAAAAAATCTAAATTAATAAATATTTATTTTCTATAAGGGAATAAACGCGAAAATTAAAAGTAAAGTAAATCTAAACCCGTTAAAATACTAAAAAAAAACGCGAATAAAATTAAAAACTTATTAACGAATTAGAATTTATTAAACCCGAAAGCCCTTAATATTACTTTAATAAAGACGAAATCGAACTAAAATCGGAATTAAAACCCGAATTAAAAACGAAATTAGTATTACGCTTAAATTTAAATTTAAATTAATCTCTAAAATTAGGATAAATATATTCCTTAATATTTACTTCGTTACTTTTTACTATTATTCGTTATTATTTTATTTTTATATAAAATTAATTTGTAGGAATTTTTATTAATTTCGAAAGGAAGTATATATAATATATAGAACTTTATACTTTATATTTATTTTCTTTATTCCCTTTAATTATATTCCTAAAAACCCTATTAACCCCCTTTATTTAATTAAATTTTTTATAATTTTTTTTCGGAAATTAATATTTATATAAATAAAAATATAAGAAGTTTTAAAAAACCGTAAAATATAAATTTATTTTTCTATAATATAAATATTAATAATAATCTTTAATAAAACCCTTATTTATTATTAGAAAAACCTTCGAAATTAATTAAAATTTTACGTTCCTAATTAAAATCTTCTTATTATCTTTATTATCCTCCTCCTTATCGTTTTCGTTATTTTCGTTATTATCCCTATTATTACTTTCGTTATTTTATTATTTTTATTATTTTCTTCATCTTTTTATTATTATCTTCGTTTTTACTATTATTATCTTCGCCGGTAATAAATTCCTCGCTAAAGGAATTTAAATCGTTATTATTAATATCGATTATTTCTATATCCTTATTGTTAATCTCTATTATTATTAATAACCATTTAAATATATTACGATTACCGCGGATTATAATACCTTTTCCTTTTAACCTTAAGGTTTCGGATTCTTAATGTATATATTCTAATTATTATTTATAATTAATAGGGACGGGTTCTTTACTAATAATTTAATAGTAAAAGGGAATATTATCGATTAATATCGAGCGGGCGCGATTAATATTATAATTTTAGGTAAAATATTTAATTTAATTGGATTTTAAAATTTTAATAAATTCGGAATTAAAATTTTCAATTGGGTACTTTTTAATAAATTTAAAATTGTTTAAAAATTTAATAAATATTAAATAATCCAAAGCCGTTTTATTATATTAAATATAATTATTATAAATCCCCCCTTTAATATCCTTACCCAAAGATTTATAGCCGACGAAAGGAGTTTAAATAAGAATATACTTTTATTATTAATTAATAATATATACCGATATATACGTTTTTCGGAATTAATTAACGTAATACGAATAAATAATCCTATTTTTAAAAAAAAAATAATAATTAATAGAAGGATATTAATAGAGAATAAAAGAATATTTATTCGTTATTAAATAATTAAATTATTAGTTTAAAAATCCACTCTTTTTTTACTTTTATATAAATAAGGTAGTAACTTTACGGCCAAATTCCTTTTTCTTCGATAAGGATATAGCAATTAAATAAATTACGAAGCGAATTAAATATCTACTCTAGAACTAATCGATATATAATAAATAAATTAAAAAATATAATTATAATTACTAATAATTTATTATTATTAATACGTTATTTTATATATAATTAATTAATAATAACGGGTTTATCGATTGGATAGATATTTATAATAGTATTAAATAACCGAAAGTAATTATTCTAAATAATACTTTAAAAAATATTAAGAGGAAGTGAAAATCGATATAAAAGATTAATATAAATTTTAAAGAGGATTTGCTTTTTATTATTAAAACGAAAATTAATTTAATATACTATTTCTAAAATATTAAAGCTAAAATATAGCCGAAGAGAATCGCAATTAATAATAGCGATGCGTTTTTTAATAAATAAAGTAAAGGCGTTAATATTTAAATTAAATTAATTAAATATAATAGGTTCCTTAATAAAGATTTCCCTTTAAAGGAGGCGAAGTAGAGGGTTATTCGCAAAGGGAAGGAAACCGGCGTTAAAATTGGAAAAAGATATTATACTAATTTATTACGAAGAATTTTTATTTAATAATTTTACTTTTATTATTATTATTAATACTTTATTATATTTAAAAAAAGAAGGTTATTAAAAAGAAAAACGAGGAATAATTATAAATAGAAACGTACTTTTTTTATACCTTTTTAATAAATAATCCTCGAAGGAAAAAGTTAATAAAAATTATCCTCTTAAAATTATTTATACTATATACCCTATAATTATAAAAAACCCTTAGACTAAATAAAAAAGATAATATCCGTTTATTTAAAGTAATTTCATAAGGCTTTAAAATTTTAATTAATTATAAAAAGGGTTATAAATGCCATTTTAAAATACTTTTTTACTAAAAATAAAGGGAAAGGTACTTTAATCCTAAGGTTCGATTACGGATTAAAACTTTTAATTATACCGAAAAGCCAAAAAATTATACTAAAAGAAATTAAATAAAATTTACTTATTTTACCGCTTAAAATTTTAAATATAAATAAAATAAATAAAAATTAAAAGGAGTAAATTTAGAATATTATAAGTGATTTACGAAAGGAGATTAAGAGAAAGGGAAAAATTTACGATTTTTTAACCTCGTAGATAATTTACGAAACGGGTATAAAAACCCTTTATTTATAACCCTTCCTTTCCTTTTTTTTCTTCCTTTTATATATTAATAAACCTTTCTATAAATTTATATTACTACTACCTATTAAAAGCCCTTTTATATTAAACCTTCTATCCCTTAGAATTTTATTATTAATTAAAATATTAATTAATATAAATTCTTCTAATTTTAATTATAATAATTTACCCCCGATTTTTATTATAAGAGTACCGAATAATTACCTTCCTGCGGTCTTTAAAATTATTCGGCACTAAAATTAAAAGAATAAAATTTAGCCCCAATTCGGTAATATAATTATTAAAGAAATTTATCCCCCTCGCATTAGAAATAATTTAATCTATTATAATAAGCCTTAAAATTAAAAATACTTTAGAATTAATTAGTAATAAAATATTATCCCCGATAAAAATCCGACTTATTTAATTATTAAAAAGCCTAATAATAATAAATAAATAATTAAAATTATATTCCGCTATATAATTATTCCTCCCGTCTTAAAATAGCCTAATAAATAATTAACCCCGACTATATCTTAGGATATAATAATATTAAAATTAATTAATATATAATACTTAACGAATATTAAGAATGAATAGGAAGGAGAAATAATTTATATTAATTTATATTAAATATTATAAAAATATAGCGATTAAATTTATACTCTAATAAACTTAACTACTATTATTAAACGTAATAAACTTTAAATTAAAAATATTAATATTCAAAATAATTTAAAGCTAGTCCGATATTAATATTTCCTTATTATAATTAATAATTACTTTATTTTTATAATCTTTAATTAAAGAAAGATATTTTAATTTCTCTATAATAATTTTTATAATTAATAACGCAAACGGAAAGTTATAAAAGCTTATAAAGTATTCGCAATTAAAAACTATATTTTTCTAATACTAATAGGAAATTAAATCCCTAATATTTTTAATAATTAAAAGTAATTTAATATAATATTCCTAATATAATAAAGAATTTAAATTTATAACCTTTGGGTTTTAAAAGTAATCCGAATTTTCTTTATCGAAATAAAACGTTAAAATAAACTTATTAATAAATTACTTTAAAGATTTACAATAATTGAATTTTAGGAATAAGGTAAATATTAATAAGAATATAATTAAATCCCTAATATAAAATAGTTTAAAAATATTATAGTTCGGTAATAAATAAGAGTAGTATATAACGCCCTTTTAACGCGGTAAATAAAAAAGAATTTATTTTCAAAAAATTAAAAATAATTAATCTATACGGTTATAAAGAAGAAAAGCGGAGAAGAAGACTTTAATCCCTAGCCCAAATTCTTTACGAATTTAATATATTAAAAAAATTATTTAAATGAATATTACCCTATTAAAATGGTTAAGTATTAATTAGTATAAAAATTTATTAATCTCCCCTATTTTCCCTATCCTTTTAAATAAAGATTTATTATTCGATTCTTCCCCAAAATTAAAATTACCCTACCCAATAATAATCTTATTAATAATATTTCTTTAATAATTATTAATATATAATTAAAAAGAGATTGTAATAATACTCTAACGTTTCCTACTAAAAAAAAGTAATTATTACTACTAATTCCTAAAGTGAAGAGGAAGCGTATAGAAGAATAATAAATATTAATAACTAATATTAATAATTATAGGGGAAGAGAAATCGTTATAATTAATAATTTCGTTTTGCTTAATAAGCTTAACGTAGATAATTAATTCCCGTTTATTAATAAACTTCGAGAATTTAGTAATATAGTCTTCGATATTAAATATACTCCGATATTATCTTAATATATTATATTTATAAATTATATTTAAAATATAGGATATATTACTATATTAGTAGCCTAAAATAAGAAGAAGATTAATTAAGAAAAAAGTAAATAAAAAATAAAGCGTAAATTAATTTAAAGAGAGAGAAAGAAAAGGGAGAGAAAGTTTAAAAAATTAAAAAAATAAAAAAAAAAGAGGTTGGTTAGGAAGGATTAAAATAATTATTAATAAATTTGGTTTTATAGGACTAGTAAGTAAATTTAAAGGGAAGTTTGAAATAGGGCGGATAAATAGGTATAAGGGTATACGGTTAAATAATAGATTTTTTCCGAATTTTTTCGAAAATTTTTCGTAATTTTTCATTTTAGAGGAATTCTTCTAAGGATTTTCCCTAATTATAATTTGAGAAAAAAGGTATAGGATAAGGATATATTATAATAAATTGATTTAAAGGAAGTATAATAATAATATATTAAATAGATTAAAAAAGAAAATTGTAGAATAAATTTCAGATTTTTATATAGAAAGAAGGAA